>CM059789.1:17801304-19078804 GCA_030435695.1 Brachymystax lenok tsinlingensis
GGCTATTGCTATTCCATGCGAGAAATTGCCAAGAAACTGAAGATCTTGTACAACGCTGTGTACTAGTCCCTTCACAGAACAGCGCAAACTGTCTCTAACCAGAATAGAAAGAGGAGTGGGAGGCCCCGGTGCACAACTGAGCAATAGGGCAAGTACATTAGAGTGTCTAGTTTGAGAAACAGACGCCTCACAAGTCCTCAACTGGCAACTTCATTGAACAGTACCAGCAAAACACCAGTCTCAACGTCAACAGTGAAAAGGTGACTCCGGGATGCAAAGAAAAAGCCATATCTCAGACTGGCCAAAAAGAAAAGATTAAGATGGGCAAAAGAACACAGACACTGGACAGAGGAACTCTGCCTAGAAGGCCGTGCTAACATAATGTGCTAACATAATTGCAAAATGGGTTTTCTAATGATCAATTAGCCTTTTAAAATGATACATTTCGATTAGATAACACAACTTGCCATTGGAACACAGGAGTGATGATTGCTGATAATGGGCCTCTGTACGCCTACGTAGATATTCAATAAAAAATCTGCCGTTTCCAGCTACAATAGTCATTTACAACATTATCAATGTCTACACTGTATTTCTGATCAATTTGAAAAATTAGCTTTTCTTTCAAAAACAAGGACATTTCTAAGTGACACAACTTTTGACCGGTAGTGTACATATGTGATGAGTAAATCAAGATATGTAAACATTATTAAAGTGGCATTATTAAAGTCACTAGTGATCCATTTATTAAAGTGGCCAATGATTTCCAGTCTGTATGTAAGAAGCAGCCTCACAGTATTAGTGATGGTCGTTTAACTGTCTGATGGCCTTGACCTTTTTATGCACTTCTACTGACCTCGCCTTCTGGATGGTAGCGGGGTGAACAGGCAGTGGCTCAGGTGGCTGTTGTCCTTGATGATCTTTTTGGCCTTCCTGTGACATCGGGTGCTGTAGGTGTTCTGGAGGGCAGGTAGTTTGCCCTCGATGATGCGTTGTGCAGACCGCACCACGCTCCAGAGAGCCCTGCGGTTATGGGCAGTGCAGTTGTTGTACCAGGCGGTGATGCAGCCTGACAGGAAGCTCTCAATTGTGTATCTGTAAAAGTTTGTGAGGGTTTTAGGTGATAAGCCACATTTCTTCAGCTCCTGTTGCGCCTTCTTCACCACACTGTCTGTGTGGGTGGACCATTTCAGTTTGTCCGTGATGTGTACACCGAGGAACTTAAAACTTTCCACCTTCTCCACTGCTGTCCCTTCGATGTGGATAGGGGGGTGCTCCCTCTGCTGTTTCCTGAATTCCACGACCATCTCCTTTGTTCTGGTTAGTGAGAGGTTGTTTTCCTGGTGACCTCACCTCCTCCATATAGGCTGTGTCGTCGTTGTTGGTAATCAAGCCTACTACTGTTGTGTCATCTGAAACTTGATGATTGAGTTGGAGGCGTGCATGGCCACGCAGTCATGGGTGAACAGGGAGTACAGGAGGGGGCTGAGCATGCACCATTGTGGGGCCCCAGTGTGGAGATGTTGTTTCCTACCTTCACCACCTGGGGGCGGCCCGTCAGGAAGTCCAGGACCCAGTTGCATAGGGCGGGGTCGAGACCCAGTGCCTCAAGCTTAATGATGAGTTTGGAGGGTACTATGGTGTTGAATGCTGAGCTGTAGTCAATGATCAGCATTCTTACATAGGTATTTCTCTGGTCCAGGTGGGATAGGGCAGTGTGCAGTGTGATGGCGATTGCATCGTCTGTGGACCCCACCGAGCGCCACACTACTACCCATCTGACTGCAATACCCACACTCACACACACCAGTGTTCCTCTCCATCGCACTCTACAACTATAACTGGCTCAACAAAGTGCATCATTTTCTCCTGCACAGCACCGCAATGTAGCAAGAGAGTCTGCTAAGTCTGGCAGCAGCTCAGTAAATTGTACAAATTAAATTCAATAGGAAAAATCCAGTAGGTGGAATAGCATCCTCCAAGCCCACTTAATTTAAAATATTGAGTCCTATTGGATTACTGTGAGGCCTAGAATTCTGTAGCTCTGTTGATATGAATGGGCTTTTAAAGAAGCTGAAGGAGGTGGTTTGGAAAAGGCTTTGGGAAACAAGACATTCTAGTAAGAAGAGAGGAACGACACATGGCTGAATAAATCATCCCAGCCGGAGGAGTGAAATGATGAAGTCAAAACCTAATGTTAAAGTGATAAACGCCCTACAGGGCTTCTATTGATATTGAACAAATAATAAACACCAGAAGCGTAGCGCCTTATTGCCTTTCATTCATCTCAAACTCTCAGTTTCAAACCATTAAACAAACATTGATGGAACATTATCATTCTAGAAGGAGCTCTGCTTCCTCTCACTCCTGTCTCCCAAGGACGGTCTAATGACACGTCTCTATGGTTCACCTGACTGGGTGACTCATGATAACATATCTGTTGGCTCTGCCACTGTAGTTCCACCTGACTGGGTGACTCATGATAACATATCTGTTGGCTCTGCCACTGTAGTTCCACCTGACTGGGTGACTCATGATAACATATCTGTTGGCTCTGCCACTGTAGTTCCACCTGACTGGGTGACTCATGATAACATATCTGTTGGCTCTGCCACTGTAGTTCCACCTGACTGAGTGACTCATGATGACATATCTGTTAGCTCTGCCACTGTAGTTCCACCTGACTGGGTGACTCATGATAACATATCTGTTGGCTCTGCCACTGTAGTTCCACCTGACTGGGTGACTCATGATGACATATCTGTTGGCTCTGCCACTGTAGTTCCACCTGACTGAGTGACTCATGATGACATATCTGTTGGCTCTAGCACTGTAGTTCCACCTGACTGAGTGACTCATGATGACATATCTGTTGGCTCTGCCACTGTAGTTCCACCTGACTGGGTGACTCATGATAACATATCTGTTGGCTCTGCCACTGTAGTTCCACCTGACTGAGTGACTCATGATAACATATCTGTTGGCTCTGCCACTGTAATTTCCCCTGACTGAGTGACTCATGATGACATATCTGTTGGCTCTGCCACTGTAGTTCCACCTGACTGAGTGACTCATGATAACATATCTGTTGGCTCTGCCACTGTAGTTCCACCTGACTGGGTGACTCATGATAACATATCTGTTGGCTCTGCCACTGTAGTTCCACCTGACTGAGTGACTCATGATGACATATCTGTTGGCTCTGCCACTGTAGTTCCACCTGACTGAGTGACTCATGATAACATATCTGTTGGCTCTGCCACTGTAGTTCCACCTGACTGAGTGACTCATGATAACATATCTGTTGGCTCTGCCACTGTAGTTCCACCTGACTGAGTGACTCATGATGACATATCTGTTGGCTCTGCCACTGTAGTTCCACCTGACTGAGTGACTCATGATAACATATCTGTTGGCTCTGCCACTGTAGTTCCACCTGACTGGGTGACTCATGATGACATATCTGTTGACTCTGCCACTGTAGTTCCACCTGACTGAGTGACTCATGATGACATATCTGTTGGCTCTGCCACTGTAGTTCCACTTGACTGAGTGACTCATGATGACATATCTGTTGGCTCTGCCACTGTAGTTCCACCTGACTGGGTGACTCATGATAACATATCTGTTGGCTCTGCCACTGTAGTTCCACCTGACTGGGTGACTCATGATAACATATCTGTTGGCTCTGCCACTGTAGTTCCACCTGACTGAGTGACTCATGATGACATATCTGTTGGCTCTGCCACTGTAGTTCCACCTGACTGAGTGACTCATGACAACGTATCTGTGGGCTCTGCCACTGGGAAAACAGCCTAGGGTAGAGCCAAGATGGCGACATGAGGGAGTGACAGCTACAGTCCAATGACATGTCTATGGTTCACCTGACTGTGTGACATATGATGATGATATATGACTATGGGCAACCCCTCCCTGACGATAGAGCCAAGAGGTTCAGTATAAATGGCGTTAATGGCAGATTTTAATTACTATTTGAGTTGTGTATGCGTGTCACAAAATAGGATTAAGTAAGGGTTTCAAAAATCCTGCCACCCTGCCAACTGTCTGGAACTGAGCTGTGTGGATCTCATGTCCTCAGACTGATAATAGAGTCATAAGTCCATCTGGCTGACTCAGCGCAGCATGTTCATTTTAATAGACAAAGGGAAAATGGCCGACAAAGGCAAATGCAAGCAGAGCCGCAGGATCCACAGAATCCAGCAACCAGTCTGCAGCTACAGAGTCAAAAACATCCACTGGATACTGCAGACACACAGACACAAACAGTCCAGACACTCCCCCTAGTCTCTACTGTAGCCACACAAACACTCCAGACACTCCTCCTAGTCTCTACTGCAGCCACACAGACATTCCAGACACTCCCCCTAGTCTCTACTGCAGCCACACAGATGAAAACACTCCAGACACTCTCCCTAGTCTCTACTGCAGCCGCACAGACTCTCCCCCTAGTCTCTACTATAGCCACACAGACACAAACACTCCAGACACTCCCCTAGTCTTTACTGCAGCCACACAAACAGACATTACCTCAAATTGGAACTGTAGCTCTTGTCAACGTACAGACACCAAATCACCTAAAACGTCATCATAATGTTTACCCTCATTACCATCTAACATAACTGACCTTCGCTGGACTGGATAACCATGGAAGAAATCAAATCAGAGTCAAGATTGCTACAGACAAAGTACAGCAATTGGCTGCGACCCTCTTTCCTTGGTTAAATGACACAGACAGATAACTACAGTAGATGTTCTGTAAGGTTAGGGTCCCACTCGTGCATCCGCATGTACCATCGTGTGCATGCTGATTTTGTCTAGTCCCACCAGACACGATCTTGACCAGTGGTGTAGTGTGTTGTTTTAGGTGATGGAGCACAAATAAAATGTAAATGATGTCATAATTTCGTCAATCAAAGAGTGTACCTACAGATGTAGCCAATTGAATAGCCTATCATTATAGAATATTCATAAAATGCATCTATAACGTCTGCTTCCAACTCACACACTCAAACACATAGATCCCCTGAACGCAGCTCACTTTCCAGCTCACACTCTCAAACACATAGATCCCCTGAACGCAGCTCACTCTCCAGATCCCAATCACCTGAATTATGATCACCTGTTCACACACCTGTATGTCATTATCACACACTATTTAGTTCAGTTCTTTGCACCCTATCATTGTGAGGTATTGTTTGTTTTGTGACACACTTCTATTCAGAGCGCTGGGTTTCAGGTAAAAAAAAAAATTTAATCCTCCTGTGTATGATAGTTTTTGCCTGCCTCACTAACGATGCCTTTTGCCTATTCCCTGCCTGTACCTTAGCCTATCGGATTTCCTGTTATCTACCTATTACCTGATCTCCCGGATGACGTTACTAGCCTTTTCCCTGGCTGTACTGTTGCCTTTTTGGACCCCCTGTGTATGACCTTCTGCCTGCCCCTGGACCCAGCTACTCGACTCCTCCTGTGGTCCTTTACTAATAAACACCTGCTGCGCTCTGCGCTTGAAACCAGCTCTCTGTCGCCCATCGTGTTCATTGCAGCATCATCCAGTTGCAATGTCTGCCTATGTCCATATGTATTGTCTCAAGAGAATTTTATATTTTTAATACCCTCAAACAGTTCATTTCAAAACAGGCCATCATCACTGCAAATCGTGAATGATAATTCTTCATGTTTTACTGGTGAAACGTCCAAACTGCATTTCCATTCCAATCATTTGATTAATCTCAATCAGTTTCATGGGAAACTGATTTTTTACTATTCAGCTTCAGCCAGGACTGAAAGTAAAGCGCTACGGTCCTGTCCATTGTCCCTGCAAAATAAATAGTGGGGGTATGCCATACCGGTAAAACATGAGCCTATCACAATCAATACGACATGCCCAACATACTATAGGCAATTATACCATTATTTAACACTACTGCAAAAAAAACAGTTTGGAAAGCAAATGGCTATTGCTGTAAAGAGATGACAATGAAATGATTCCAAATCGTCTTTTAGTTTAAAAATTCTTAACTTAATTGAGCGAACAGTAGCCTCTTATTGGCACCAGCTGAGAACATCGGCCATATCTCTGGTGAGTGTGCATATTCACTCTCTTTGTCATTGGGTCTGTGCCACTTTTGTTTGTTTTTGGACAATAATTTCCTCCTCCAGGTGAGATGGACTTCATATTGTATTTGTGTCTGTCCTTTTCATAGGCCAATTATATGGATCAGACATCGTTTTTATTGATCTGTTTGTCAGTGTCAGCAAAGTAGGCTACCCTGTAAATTTTGTAGTCTAAAAAGAAAATGTGTACGCACACTTGGGTGTCCCGCACTGGAAAGAAATGAAATGTACTTTCACCCCTGGCTTCAGCCAACCACCCTACAATTTCTGGTGTAACAGTAAAGTAACATAGTAAAATGTGTCCCGTTTCAAGAAGCTAGGCATGTGTTGCTTGTTACTACTTCACTGAAGAGGCATTTTTATAAAAATGCCTTTTTTTGTAGAAATGCCTTTTGGAACATGTAAACTTCCATGTGCTTTAATAACAAACTTGTGTGTCATCTGTAAACACGAATAAAATTGTTAAATAATGAGCCTAGTTGGTTTAGCCACGGAAAAAAACAATAACCTTCCCGCTAGTCATGATTGACTGAGATAATGGATGGACTGGACATGCCGAGAGATGAGTTGGGATTGGTCTGGCACGTAGCACACTGTCTATAACATGAGCTTCTCAGTATGTGTAGGTAATCCTTGCTACCGCATCTTTTTTGAAAGTGTTGCTACTGCTCTCAATAACATCGACAAAGTTCAGTGGGAAGGTTGTGATGGACTACTTTCTGCACACGGTCAGTGTGAACTGGAGTGACTTGACACAACAACAGGCCAAACAAGTTGCAGCTCGCTACAAACCGAACAGAAAAGACACGTTGCCATGAAGCGTTCATCCATGTATACGGGTAAGAGTCTAGCTACATTTTCAGATATTATAGGTTTATAATTTTGTCAGAAAGTCATTTTCATTGCAAGTTAATGCGTACTGTTAGTTAGCTAGCCAATTTTATCTTGCTGGCTCGTTAGTTAACATTACGTGTATGATCTGTGAGGTAATATTATAAGTATCTCAGAAAACCATTTGCATTGCTAGTTATAGCCTAATGTTAGCTAGCTAACATTGAACCTAGTTTGTTAGCTTCAGCTCCCTGCAGATTCATACTCCAGCATTTCATGCATGGCATCTACAGTGAGAGAAAAAAGTATTTGATCAGATTCCAAACTCTCCACCATGGTCAAGACCAAAGAGCTCTCCAATGATGTCAGGGACAAGATTGTAGACCTACACAAGGCTGGAATGGGCTACAAGACCATCGCCAAGCAGCTTGGTGAGAAGGTAACAACAGTTGGTGCGATTATTCGCAAATGGAAGAAACACAAAAGAACTGTCAATCTCCCTCGGACTGGGGCTCCATGCAAGATCTCACCTCGTGGAGTTGCAATGATCATGAGAATGGTGAGGAATCAGCCCAGAACTACACGGGAGGATCTTGTCAATTATCTCAAGGCAGCTGGGACCATAGTCACCAAGAAAACAATTGGTAACACACTACGCCGTGAAGGACTGAAATCCTGCAACGCCCGCAAGGTCCCCATGCTCAAGAAAGCACATATGCATGCCCGTCTGAAGTTTGCCAATGAACATCTGAATGATTCAGAGGACAACTGGGTGAAAGTGTTGTGGTCAGATGAGACCAAAATGGAGCTCTTTGGCATCAACTCAACTCGCCGTGTTTGGAGGAGGAGGAATGCTGCCTATGACCCCAAGAACACCATCCCCACCGTCAAACATGGAGGTGGAAACATTATGCTTTGGGGGTGTTTTTCTGCTAAGGGGACAGGACAACTTCACCGCATCAAAGGGACGATGGACAGGGCCATGTACCGTCAAATCTTGGGTAAGGGCCTCCTTCCCTCAGCCAGGGCATTGGAAATGGGTCGTTGATGGGTATTCCAGCATGACAATGACCCAAAACACACGGCCAAGGCAACAAAGGAGTGGCTCAAGAAGAAGCACATTAAGGTCCTGGAGTGGCCTAGCCAGTCTCCAGACCTTAATCCCATAGAAAATCTGTGGAGGGAGCTGAACGTCAGCCTCAACCTTAATGACTTGGAGAAGATCTGCAAAGAGGAGTGGGACAAAATCCCTCCTGAGATGTGTGCAAACCTGGTGGCCAACTACAATAAACGTCTGACCTCTGTGATTGCCAACAAGGGTTTTGCCACTAAGTCATGTTTTGCAGAGGGGTTAAATACTTATTTCCCTCATTAAAATGTTATTCTGTCTCTCACTGTTCAAATAAACCTACCATTAAAATTATTGACTGATTATTTCTTTGTCAGTGGGCAAACATACAAAATCTGTGACAAGACAGAGGCGGATGCAAGATGCAAGCAACGATAGTTTAATGAGTTCAGTTCACAGGAGCAACAGGACAGACAGATTATGCTCAAACGGAACTCGACGCAGGGACTAGGGCGGACCATCCGAGGATAGCGTGAGGAGCAGAGCGCTGAGAAATCCAGGGGAGCGTGTCTGGATGGGGAGGAAGGAGCACAGCAGGTAATCCACACAAAGAGGGCGAGAGACGAGCACAGAGACCCGACACAACATCAGGGAAGACAACGATCTGACAACAAGAAACACTGGTCACAGAACATATAAAGGGAAGGTAAGTGGTTACAGCTGGCGCAGACAATCAGGCCGAGATTGGGAACCACGCCCACACACACCCACTCAAACATACAAGAGGAGAGAGAGAGAGAGAGAGAGAGGCAGTGGATTCATGAACCGTGACAAAATCAGCAGGGGATCAAATACTTTTTTCCCTCACTGTAGCTATGACAATCCGTTTGTACTGTAGCTATGGGTTGGGATTATGGTTCATTGTTTAGCTAGCTACATGTCTAAACAAAAGACTCCTCTTCACAAGAGAATGATTCTATAACCCAACAAGTTAGCCAGGTGTGTCTGGGGGTGATTACGGACATCTATTGTATTTCAGGAACATGTGTACACGTCCAGAAAATAGTGACCCTTCCTCTTAGCTAGATGTGGCTGGGGGGTCACTGGGCAAAAATTGTCAATATCAGGGGATATCTTTATCTATATATATACAGTATATCACAAAAGTGAGTACACCCCTCACATTTTTGTAAATATTTGAGTATATCTTTTCATGTGACAACACTGAAGAAATGACACTTTGCTACAATGTAAAGTAGTGAGTGTACAGCTTGTATAACAGTGTAAATTTGCTGTCCCCTCAAAATAACTCAACACACAGCCATTAATGTCTAAACCGCTGGCAACAAAAGTGAGTACACCCCTAAGTGAAAATGTCCAAATTGGTCTCAATTAGCCATTTTCCCTTCCCGGTGTCATGTGACTCGTTAGTGTTACAAGGTCTCAGGTGTGAATGGGGAGCAGGTGTGTTAAATTTGGTGTCATCGCTCTCACACTTCCTCATACTGACTGGTCACTGGAAGTTCAACATGGCACCTCATGGCAAAGAACTCTCTGAGGATCTGAAAAAAAGAATTGTTGCTCTACGTAAAGATGGCCTGGGCTATAAGAAGATTGCCAAGACCCTGAAACTGAGATGCAGCACGGTGGCCAAGACCATACAGCGGTTTAACTGGACAGGTTCCACTCAGAACAGGCCTCGCCATGGTCGACCAAAGAAGTTGAGTACACGTGCTCAGCGTCATATCCAGAGGTTGTCTTTGGGAAATAGACGTATGAGTGCTGCCAGCATTGCTGCAGAGGTTGAAGGGGTGGGGGGTCAGCCTGTCAGTGCTCAGACCATGCGCCGTACACTGCATCAAATTGGTCTGCATGGCTGTCGTCCCAGAAGGAAGCCTCTTCTAAAGATGATGCACAAGAAAGCCCGCAAACAGTTTGCTGAAGACAAGCAGACTAAGGACATGGATTACTGGAACCATGTCCTGTGGTCTGATGAGACCAAAATAAACTTATTTGGTTCAGATGGTGTCAAGCGTGTGTCGGCGGCAACCAGGTGAGGAGTACAAAGACAAGTGTGTCTTGCCTACAGTCAAGCATGGTGGTGGGAGTGTCATGGTCTGGGGCTGCATGAGTGCTGCCGGCACTGGGGAGCTACAGTTCATTGAGGGAACCATGAATGCCAACATGTACTGTGACATACTGAAGCAGAGCATGATCCCCTCCCTTCGGAGACTGGGCCGCAGGGCAGTATTCCAACATGATAACGACCCCAAACACACCTCCAAGACGACCACTGCCTTGCTAAAGAAGCTGAGGGTAAAGGTGATGGACTGGCCAAGCATGTCTCCAGACCTAAACCCTATTGAGCATCTGTGGGGCATCCTCAAACGGAAGCTAGAGGAGTGCAAGGTCTCTAACATCCACCAGCTCTGTGATGTTGTCATGGAGGAGTGGAAGAGGACTCCAGTGGCAACCTGTGAAGCTCTGGTGAACTCCATGTCCAAGAGGGTTAAGGCAGTCCTGGAAAATGATGGTGGCCACACAAAATATTGACACTTTGGGCCCAATTTGGACATTATCACTTAGGGGTGTACTCACGTTTGTTGCCAGCGGTTTAGACATTAATGGCTGTGTGTTGAGTTATTTTGAGGGGACAGCAAATTTACACTGTTAAACAAGCTGTACACTCACTACTTTACATTGTAGCAAAGTGTCATTTCTTCAGTGTTGTCACATGAAAAGATATACTCAAATATTTACAAAAATGTGAGGGGTGTACTCACTTTTGTGATATACTGTATATATATATGTATATCTGACATTCTATTAGATATAAGGAGTAGACATGCTCCAGATATGCATGTCCTTAATTTCATACATGGATATTCTAGGATATTCTCCGTAATGGGACAGTTTCTACATGCATTCAATCTGGACTTCAGAAATCTCCCTGCTACCATATGAGTCAAGGGAGATATCTGGGGTGAGATCCCTTCAAGACACGCCCCTGACATATCTAAGCTTTTATACTTAGGCATGAACAAATCCACATACTGTACTTTCATAAATGTATCGTGTCTGTAGTCTTAACCTGATCATTTATGGAACCGTATTTCTCAAAAGATTCAACATTTCAATAGATATCCTTACATCATCATACAGTACCAGTCAAATGTTGGACACACCTACTCATTCCAGGGATTTTCTTTATTTTTACTATTTTCTACATTGTAGAAAAATACTGAAGACATCAAAACTATGAAATAACCGATATGGAATAACGTAGTAAGCAAAAAGGTGTTAATTAAACAAATCAAAATATATGTTATATTTGAGATTCTTCAAATAGCTACCCTTTGCCTTGATGACAGCTTGGCATTCTCTCAACCAGCTTCATGAGGTAGTCCCCTGAAATGCATTTCAATTAACATGTGTGCCTTTGTTAAAAGTTAATTTGTGGAATTTCTTTCCTTCTCGAGCCAATCAGTTGTGTTGTGACGTGACAAGGTAGGGTTGGTACAGAGAAGATAGTCCATCTTATGGCAAGAACAGCTCAAATAAGCAAAGAGAAACGACAGTCCATCATTACTTTAAGACCTGAAGGTCAGTAAATACGTAAAATTTCAAGAACTTTGAAAGTTTCTTCAAGTGCGGTCGCAAAAACCATCAAGCGCTAAGACGAAACTGGCTCTCATGAGGAACGCCACAGGAAAGCAAGACCCAGAGTTACCTCTGCTGCAGAGGATAAGTTCATTAGAGTTACCAGCCTCAGAAATTGCAGCCCAAATAAATGCATCACAGAGTTCAAGTAACAGACACATATCGACATCAATTGTCCAGAGGAGACTGCGTGAATCAGGCCTTCATGGTCAAATTGCTGCAAAGAAACCACTACTAAAGGACACCAATGAGAAGAAGAGACTTGCTTGGGCCAAGAACCATGAGCAATGGACATTAGACCGGTGGAAATCTGTCCTTTGCTCTGATGAGTCCAAATTTGAGATTTTTTATTCCAACTGCTGTCTTTGTGAGACGCAGAGTAGGAGAACGGATTATCTCCGCATGTGTGGTTCCCACTGTGAAGCACGGAGGAGGAGGCGTGATGGTGCTTTGTTGGTGACACTATCAGTGATTTATTTATAATTCAAGGCACACTTAACCAGCATGGCTACCACAGCATTCTGCAGCGAAACGCCATCCCATCTGGTTTGCGCTATATTTTTTTAAAACAGGAAAATGACCCAACACACCTCCAGGCTGTGTAAGGGCTATTTGACCAAGAAGGAGAGTGATGGAGTGCTGCATCAGATGACCTGGCCTCCACAATCACCCAACCTCAACCCAATTGAGATGGTTTGGGATGAGTTGGACCGCAGAGTGAAGGAAATGCAGCCAACAAGTGCTCAGCATATGTGGGAACTCCTTCAAGACTGTTGGAAAAGCATTCCAGGTTAAGCTGGTTGAAAGAATGCCAAGAGTTAGCAAAACTGTCATCAAGGCAAAGGGTGGCTACTTTGAAGAATCTAAAATCTAAAATATATTTTGATTTGTTAAATAGTTTTTTGGTAACTACATTATTCCATATGTGTTATGTCATAGTTTTGATGTCTTCACTATTATTCTACAATGTAGAAAATAGTATAAATAAAGATCCTTGAATGAGTAGGTGTGTCATAACTTTTGACTGGTACTGTATGTCTAAAATATATATCTTGATTCAAAATTTGTCAGGATATGTCAGGATATGGTGCAGAACCACAAAACTCCAAACATGCATTGGAAATCTGTCTGTATTCTCAAAAATATCAAAAACGTGTAATGTAAAGATATCCGCTGATATGGACCCTTTTCTCCGAGTGGGTGGTTATAACATTTCTTTCACATCAATTTTATCTAAAAATAATAACATATTTATACAATATTTTAAATCTGGACACTTTCAAAGTCATGTTAGGATATATTTTTAGCTGGAGTTTTTCCTTCTTGTAGGCTGCTACTTAAACAACTTTTAGTCTTGAAATCGTAGTTTGTTTACTACACTATCTTATTCTGTTTAGCACATGGCCTCACGTGTTAATCCTTAAAGAGATGGGTGGGGTTAAGGCATAAGAGGGTGAGAACGATGCTGATTATGTGTAGACGAAGAAGAGTTCTCCAGTAGGTGTACCAAAACATTCCAAGGATCCATTTTCTCAAAAGTGGGGTTACAAGTTCATCAACTTTCAAAGCAGAATTACTTTCCCATTGTTCCTCATCTGCAGTATATTATATATCATTTTGTAGCTCTAGTCTCTACTTTTACACAATATAAAAAAAAACAATTTCAAATATTGCTACTTAGCTACAGTAGAGGTATGGTTAGGATTAAATGACCCATACCTGACATAAGGGGCTGTCCCGTCATACTCATGTTAGCCATGCCAAGGTTGTTCATAGCGGTGACCCAGGCGTTGGGGTCTGACATGGGCATTGACATGAGGCTGGAGGCCATGGACATGTTATGAATCCCTTCTGCAAAGAGAGAGACAGTGAGACAGAGAGAGAGAGTGAGAGAGACAGAGAGACAGAGTCAGTCAGAATACTGTACAACCAGATATGGTCTCAAATGATTTGTTCGATTGCCTCACATTTCCTATTTAATAGCTTCAATAACGCAGTAAGGTATTTTAAACTTTTTAAAAAAATTTGAGAGGTCATCTGTCCAGCGACAAATCCTTTTACATTCTATTCAGAGTGGAGGGAGGAGAGGTCATCTGTCCAGTGACACAGCCTTTTACATTCTATTCAGAGTGGAGGGAGGAGAGGTCATCTGTCCAGTGACACAGCCTTTTACATTCTATTCAGAGTGGAGGGAGGAGAGGTCATCTGTCCAGTGACACAGCCTTTTACATTCTATTCAGAGTGGAGGGAGGAGAGGTCATCTGTCCAGTGACACAGCCTTTTACATTCTATTCTTTTACATTCCTTTTACATTCTCCTCCCTCCACTCTGAATAGAATGTAAAAGGCTGTGTCACTGGACAGATGACCTCTCCTCCCTCCACTCTGAATAGAATGTAAAAGGCTGTGTCACTAGACAGATGACCTCTCCTCCCTCCACTCTGAATAGAATGTAAAAGGCTGTGTCACTGGACAGATGACCTCTCCTCCCTCCACTCTGTCCAGTGACACAGCCTTTTACATTCTATTCAGAGGTTATTAGCATTCATTCCCCTCTTGGCTGAACTACCTCTGACCTCTAGTAAGAGAGGGCCTCCTGATGATGCTGCTTCTCTTCACTGGCCGACACTACAAACTCTCAGAATGAACAACAGTACTACCACACACACACACACATACACAAACACACACACACTCAATTACGACAACACACTCCTCACATAGAATCTACCAAATAAAAAACTCCAGTAAAAGAGCAGGGCTAGTTTATGTTTCTCTGTCATGATCAATTTGAGGGAATAAAGCTCACGAAAAGCAGATTACTAGCTTTGGTACTAAGCAAAAGGCCATTTCTAAAGCAGTTGGGCATTCAAAACTTGAAAGAAAATCGCTGGCCTAATATTACAGACATACAGATCAATTCAGACATAACCCGAGGGCAAGCAGTCTGGTTTTCTGCCAAGTGTAACACATTTCGATCCCTATAGTAAAAGACCCCAAGTAAACAAGAACGCATCACACATTCAACCCCAGCCAATTCCTCCTAACTTAACGATTTCACAACTCTAAATGGGCTTTCTGTCTCAAACAGTTGGTGATGATGAGGACAACACTTCACACAAAAGGTTACCGTCATCTGCTAACACTGATGCTGTGTGTGTGAGTGTGAGAGTGTGAGAGTGTGAGTGTGTGAGTGTGTGAGTGTGTGAGTGAGTGAGTGAGTGAGTGTGAGTGTGTGAGTGAGTGAGTGCCCTGACTGCCCTTTCTAATCACTTGAGCAGCGGACTGATTATTCTGAGGCAACTGAGTGTCTGGTATAATAAAGGACTAATGATGTTTCCTCTGTATGGTATAATAAAGGACTAATGATGTTTCCTCTGTCTGGTATAATAAAGGACTAATGATGTTTCCTCTGTCTGGTATAATAAAGGACTAATGATGTTTCCTCTGTATGGTATAATAAAGGACTAATGATGTTTCCTCTGTCTGGTATAATGAAGGACTAATGATGTTTCCTCTGTCTGGTATAATAAAGGACTAATGATGTTTCCTCTGTCTGGTATAATAAAGGACTAATGATGTTACCTGATACTGTCATTACTCTCCCATCTCTGGGTTGCCGTTGCATAGGCTGCTAAAACCTTGTGTAAATGTCTCTCAATGTAAATGTTACGTCAATCAGTCCCAATCAGAAGACACACCTGCTCCTTTTCCCTTACCCAATCACATCCCCTTTCCCTTGGTTTAAAACCCCAGTCAGTTATCTCTCTCTCTAGCTTGTTTTTGGTATGTAGCACTCTTGCTTTGTAACTGACGTTTGTGTATGCGTTGCTCTCTATTGTTGTTTAGTAGTTGGCTTATTTTGTAGCTACAGAGCTCTAGCTCTGTTTGGTATTTGTGAAGCCTAGTTGATGTTGGTTTGGTTGTGTGCGCTATCGCTTTTGTGTAGGTGCCAACATCTCACATTAACTGTGAGTTTGTATAGTTGTGTTGTATTGCTGTGTGTTTGTTGGTGGAAAAGGGGATAACCAGACAAGTCGCCCTTGGGCATACATTACCCGTAGGAAACCCTGTGTTAAATACATTAGTTAGAACTGGGCGGACCACCCACTGTATTTACTTGGTTAGTCAGCTAGTTGTTCGTGACGCAGGGAGATTAGTTTAGGGGTTTTTGTATATATATATTATTTCTTTCCTTGGGTCCAGCTCAGCCCCTTTTCCCCAAACCACTTTACCGTGTGTTTAAAATAAACCTTTTGTGTTTGACGGTAGATTTAAGTTGTCTGTGTTTTTGTTCTCACTGTTCCCTTTTCACCATAGTAATTTGCACAAGATATGTTGAGGGTCTCTATTCCATTCCCCCTAGACCACGGGGTAAAAGGGATTCGTAACAAAAGGACTAATGATGTTTCCTCTGTCTGGTATAATAAAGGACTAATGATGTTTCCTCTGTATGGTATAATAAAGGACTAATGATGTTTCCTCTGTCTGGTATAATAAAGGACTAATGATGTTTCCTCTGTATGGTATAATAAAGGACTAATGATGTTTCCTCTGTCTGGTATAATAAAGGACTAATGATGTTACCTGATACTGTCATTACTCTCCCATCTCTGGGTTGCCGTTGCATAGGCTGCTAAAACCTTGTGTAAATGTCTCTCAATGTAAATGTCTCTCACAAGATCCTCAGAGGCTTGCTAACCAATTACACCCTCATTAACCAATTACACACTCATTAACCAATTACAGTGGTTCCAGAGTGTCAAGGTGATGTAACTATTATGACAGAGGGGAAGGTTATTTTACTGCATTTTTACAGCAGTCATCAGGGTGTCTGACCAAACAGTCAGGCAGAGACGAGGCTCAGGCTTGTTAACCTATCTTGCTGGATCCGAAACAACAACTGATGGCTATGTTAATTGCAGGGTGAGGAGGGGTTGTGGGCTTTATAGCAGTTTAGAGAATAACTTTTAGTTACAGTCTAACTGTTATGAGATAGTTACAGCCTAACTGTTATGAGATAGTTACAGCCTAACTGTTATGAGATAGTTACAGTCTAACTGTTATGAGATAGTTACAGCCTAACTGTTATGAGATAGTTACAGCCTAACTGTTATGAGATAGTTACAGTCTAACTGTTATGAGATAGTTACAGTCTAACTGTTATGAGATAGTTACAGCCTAACTGTTATGAGATAGTTACAGTCTAACTGTTATGAGATAGTTACAGTCTAACTGTTATGAGATAGTTACAGTCTAACTGTTATGAGATAGTCACAGTCTAACTGGTATGAGATAGTTACAGCCTAACTGTTATGAGATAGTTACAGTCTAACTGTTATGAGATACGGTGGAGGCAGTTTTACAACAGTTCAAAAACAAACAGAATAATCTCACTGACTAGACAAAACAATTTAAACAAACTAGTCCCACTGACCAGTCAAAACAAAACTAACTAGTACCACTGACCAGTCAAAACAAACTAACTAGTCCCACTGTCCAGTCAAAACAAACAAACTAGTGTTGTGGACTATCTAATCAAAGGGAAGAGAGACTGCAGATTCTTTAAAACAACATTTTATTATAAGATTTGCAAAAATGGACTCCACTCAACAATGGATAGTTAAAAAGCTCAACGAACAGTGCCGATTCAAAGCTTTTATAGAGAAAATACATGCAACCCCTTTCTGTATACGTGGCAGTCAGCAGATAGTGTGTAAAAGGTAATTCGTTGTCTGTGCAGATTTAAAATAACACAACATTGATAGCCCGAGGGCTCAACCGTGCATTCACAACAGTAAAACACTATATTGTGCTACTTTCTGCAAGTTTCCATACATGTGACTTTCTGTAGATAGTAAATCCACGGAATGTCACATACTGCGGCCGCACCCAAGCGAACCTTAGCTATAGGCCCAGTCTTATGACTAAGTCCCACAAAGACAAGTTTGTATCAGGTTAGAAAAACACTAGCATACAACAAGAGACAATTCTTTAAACAGTAAAACACAAGATAGCATGACTAACCCTAATTATGTAATTTTCCATGATACTAGTCCCATTGACCAGTCAAAACAAACTAACTAGTCCCACTGACCAGTAAAAACAAACTAACTAGTCCCACAGACCAGTCATAACAAACAAGGCAGAGATGCCAGCAAGCGGACAAAACAACAAGAGTCAGTTTAGAGCCAGTGACATATCACCAGTGTTCAGTGACATATCACCAGTTTTCAGTGACATATCCCCAGTGTTCAGTGACATATCACCAGTGTTCATTGACATATCACCAGTGTTCATTGACATATCCCCAGTGTTCAGTGACATATCCCCAGTGTTCAGATCCCATGAAAGAGCCACGCTCTCTCAGTGGATCCCGATGCATCCATACTGTTTAGCTCATTACAGGAGGCCTGGGTTGTCTTAGGAGTTCTGACATTATCAGGTTGATAGTAATCTAAGGGCTGAAGGCTTTGAGAGTTAAAGTGCTGGTCGAGTTCAAGGTTACCCTCATGCCCTGTAATGATAAGATGTCGTGGAGGAAATGTCCATAGTGCCTCTCACTAGTTCCTCCCTCCCTCCCTCTTTCCATCCATTCATCCATCCCTCCCTCCCTGGGCGCTGGCCTCCTGGGATTTAGGGCTTCATAGAGTGACCTTGAGGGCAGAGCTCCCCTCAGCTCCCTTCCACTCAATCACATCCACACAGAGCAGAGGGAGTGTGTCTGAATAGCAAACAGCAGTGGAAAGATCAACACTAGCACACACACGCACGCTCTCACTCACACACACACATGCACACACATGTTCGCACACACACACGCGCACACATACATACATAGCTGCCTGGGAAACTTGAGCCAGTAAAAATAATCACCTGCCATCATGGGGAGTGCTGAATATGTGTGTTTAAGATTAAAAGCATCTGTTTTACCATTTGACTGGCGTCTCATATAATTTAATAACCAATTATATGACAGGGATTGGTGAAAGGGCCATTTCACCATGCAATTAAATTCACACAAATTAGTTGAAAATCAAATCAATGGATGCACATTCTCAAGGCAGTCTCATAGCATCTAGTCAAGGGGACCCACTTCACCCACTTCCAACAGTAGATGTAACACTGCCCCCCCAGGCCCATTTTGTCCCTTGATGACCCTACCCAGACCATTTTTTCCTTGAGGCCCCCATTTCACACAAAAAAAACATGAGAGGCACACTGGGCTAAAAATGGACCAGCCCATCTGGTATTTGTGTGAAATGCCAAATGGCCAGTCTGCGCCTGGTGAAGGCTTTCCAGGGTTCTGATTAAAAATAAATCTGTTTTGGTTCGTGAATTTTTTTTTTACAACCAGAGCTGCAAACACCCACATTTCCTTTGGCTAAAGGAATGATACTGCCCCTGGCCTCTGTGACGCCAGTCCAGCCTTACTGGCTGTTGAGCTGCAGTAAAGGCTCCCCCCAAGGTGCTGATGGGAAATTAATCTGTTTTAAGGCCCTTTGGCTGGAGGCCTCTCAGCAGGCCAAGAGAAGCTCTGGGACATTTAGTTTACAACGGACATAACTGTCTTAAAAGCTAACAGGCCAATTGCAACCTTTTTACAAAGAAAGGCCTCCTAGAACACAATCATGGTCACATACCGACAGGGAAGTAAGGCTGCGCTCAGGACTAACTGATGGAGAGAATGGAAGGAGAGAGAGAGAGAGAGAGAGAGAGAGAGAGAGAGAGAGAGAGAGAGAGAGAGAGAGAGAGAGAGAGAGAGAGAGAGAGAGAGAGAGAGAGTGTCGGGGGGTGAGTGATAAAGAGGGAGGAGGAAATGGTTGGTGTAACTATGTAGACAATTGTGAGCAGCCTCTACCTGACCCTCATCCATTATTATAAAGAAAATGTTGCATAATGGTTGTTTGTGGTTGTGAACAAAAACCTAATAATTACAATAATTACATGAGCCTAGGATTATTGGACATGAATGGACTCCCTGAATAGAAAATTGCAGTGTGAGATGAAGGAGTTTTATTTAATTGATAACCTGTTCATGTCCTTATATCAAAGGAAGAACTATTAATTTGTAAGTCTGTATATCAAAAGGAAAAACACCCTAGACATTAGATGTCTGTGATTTCCTTTGAATATGAGTTCTGGGTCCTTACACTCACAGCATGAATCACAATATAGGAGGAGGAAGAGGCGGCCACTTTCATTCAAACACAATGCTAGGATTAGTGATGCCAGGCCATCCTTATGCATGAAAAACACTCACCAGGCAGAATAAAATGCATGGTGAAATAGCTTTGTTGGAGGGGATGGATGTCTGTTTAACCTTCATCTAGTGGATGCAGATCAGTGTGTTTCTGCCCTGTCTTCTGTTTGTGTCAGATATTCCCTCCACCTGAATCCAACATCAGCACAACTAGATGAACACTAAACAGTGGAGAGTATTGATTCCAAGTAAGGAACATGACTTCTTGGAGCTTTGGAGTTGGAGCTTTGGAGACAACTGTAATGATATGTTGTACACATCCGAGTGCATCCATATCCACCTATAGACAGTGTGTGTGTGTGTTTAATAATGTATTAGTGGCCTTCCCTCCTTTCATCTCTTACTGATATAGAAATCTTAGAGCACTTCCCATTAGCAGTGGAGCTGGGAGGGATCGCTCATGGTGGGGAGTAGATAACAGACCTGTTCATTTAGGATGAGGGCCAACGCAAGGAGAGTTCAGACAGAAGTAGCTGATAGAAGCAGCCTGAGGACACATCTCTCTGCACCAGGGAATCCCTCAGCCTGATCCTGCCAAGAAGCTTTCAGTGGAAAGGGTCTCTCCCTCATCAATGGTCTCCCCCATCTCTTGCTCTCATCAAGGGTCTCCCCCATCTCTTGCTCTCATCAAGGGTCTCCCCCATCTCTTGCTCTCATCAAGGGTCTCCCCCATCTTTCTCCCTCATCAAGGGTCTCCATCTCTCTCCCTCATCGAGGGTCTCCCCCATCTCTCTCCCTCATCAAGGGTCTCCCCCATCTCTCTCCCTCCTCAAGAGTCTCCTCTCTCCCTCATCAAGGGTCTCCGTCTCTCTCTCATCAAGGGTCTCTCCATCTCTCGTCCTCATCAAGGGTCTCCCCATCTCTCTCCCTCATCAAGGGTCTCCCCCATCTCTCTCCCTCATCAAGGGTCTCCCCCATCTCTCTCTCTCATCAAGGGTCTCTTCATCTCTCTTCCTCATCAAGGGTCTCCCCCATCTCTCTTATCAAGGGTCTCCCCCATCTCTCTTCCTCATCAAGGGTCTCCCCCATCTCTCTCCCTCATCAAGGGTCTCCCCCATCTCTCTCCCTCATCAAGGGTCTCCCCATCTCTCTCCCTCATCAAGGGTCTCTATCTCTCTCCCTCATCAAGGGTCTCCATCTCTCTCCCTCATCAAGGGTCTCCCCCATCTCTCTCCCTCATCAAGGGTCTCCCCATCTCTCTTCCTTATCAAGGGCCTCTCTCTTCCTCAGCAAACTAAAGGCCCAGACACATGATGACCAAAAGCCAACAGTGGCTAATTGTTGACCAGTCTTTTTGGTGTGTTCAAGCTTCAAGGGATTTTCAGAGGGTGTCCCCCATCTTCCTTATTATCAAACTAAGGTTCCTACTTTTACACTTTGTGCTATGTTGCTCTGTCTGCATGCTATGTCTTGCTTGTCCTATGTTGCTCTGCGGGTGCTCACTGCTCATTGATTGTCTGTATTGTAATTGTTTTTAATAATCTGCCCAGGGACTGCGGTTGAAAATTAGCCGGTTTCTAAAACCGATTCCACACTCAGTGCATTGATAGGAGATGAGGAGTAACATGCCATCTACTCAGCATAACATTGAACGATTGGTTTCATCAGAGTGCGTTGCAATAGCATAATACACTGGAGAGGAATCTATTCTCTGATGTGGTCTTGGTGTTTCAGTGTTGTCCAGTGTGTCTTTCCTGACATTCTTCACCCCTCATAGGTGAGTGTTTCTTCAGTGTGTATCACGCTCTCAAGTCCAGAACTCTACCGGCAGAGAGGAGAGATCTTCAGAGGATGATGACACTTGGAGAGGAGATAGGCTGAGGTATCTGGGGACATGCAGCTAGTGAAAGACACCACATTACTGTAAAAGCACCCAGGCCTGATTTCTTCTCTTAGACAACCTTGAAGATAAAGAGAAAAACCACCTCAGCCACAGAGGCTGTGATTTTTGTCTATTAATTATTTTTGATGTGGACTTCCCAGGACAGTGCTTTTTGGTAAACAACCTCAGTTTCTATCCTCTTATCAGGATCAATTTTTAGACATGTGGAGCAGAAGCACTCGTGTTGTGTCACTGTAGCAGAGCAGCCATTCCTGGAGGAGGGTTTTCACATCTGTTTACCAGAGAGGGATGTGACAGACAGAAACAGTGATTACACAGATAACACAAAGAGAGCGAGAGAGAGAGAGATTATTATCTATTTCACTTGCTTTGGCAATGTAAACACGTTTCCCGTGCTAAAAAAGGCCCTTTGAATTGAAATTGAGAAAGATAGAGAGAGCGCGAGAGAGAGCACGAGAGAGAGCACGAGAGAGAGCACGAGAGAGAGCACGAGAGAGAGCGAATGAGAGCGAGAGAGAGAGAGAGAGAGAGAGAGAGAGAGAGAGAGAGAGAGAGAGAGAGAGAGAGAAAAGGAGAGAGCTGCTTCCCAACAGTAACACAGAAGAAAATGCTAGGAAATATAATACATGATGGACATTCTAATCAAATCAAACGCCTGCACTTTGTACATTATAGCCTTGATGGTCATTGTCAGCAAAAGTGTTTGGTCTCTGTCATCAATTAAATCCAATCACCATTTATAAAACAATCCATCAACAAGACATTATGGACAGTTAGAAGCAGGATGATTACATTCATGAGAGAGAACTCTCAGACACCTTGATTGTGCCATTGATCCTAATGATACAGCAGCACGTTGGCCACAGCAGAGGAATGGACCTAATTCATGCTGTGGTCATGATGGTTTAAATGTGGAGTATTCCATTGAAATCAATGGAAAGTTGTGCCAAAACAAAGAAATGTAACCTTTAAATAAATACATTAATTTCAAACAATGGGAAAATCTGAGTATCTGTAGTGAGAAATAGAAAGAATAGAATACAACTTCACTGTCCATGTGTTACAGTGATGAATTGATGTGAGTCTGTGATATGGAGGCAGTATGACCATAATGAAGAGGACATGCTGCCATCTTTAATGGTCTAGTGGTTTGGACAGGGGAAAACAGCATTAGTAGCAAGGCTAACATTATCTGTGGTGGCAGGATTAGTAAAGGCTATCAATACAAATGTCTGTGCACTTTGAAGAGGAAAATACCTTACTGTGGAAATGCTTTAGTTTAGATTGAGAAATGGTTTGTTGTTCTATTGATCTGCAGCCATCTCTGTAACTCTTAGTAGTTTACTAGTATGTATAATCGTCCTTGTGTGTGTTTCCCAAATAGATGTCCAGTACAGACATGGTGAGATTATCTTCGCCACTGGTAGATCAAGGATGTGATTGGCACAATATAGAAAATCAGGGAGAAAGCCATCTCTCAATTCTAAGGATTTAATTCAGAAGCAAGAAGTAGCCTAATATTTCTGATTGTCTGAAAGTCAAGAATTTCTGGTTTCACAGGAAGAATCGAATCTCTGTTGAAGGCCAGTGAACAGCACTACCAAACTCTTTTCACATCCGTAAGAGGATCTGTTCTGTCCATGTGGCCACTATCAGATCACAGAGGTGTTTTCTAATTAACTGTCGTAACAGAACATGTTCTCTCCCCTCTGACAGGCTCCAATAATGGAGTTCTCTCCCCACTGACTGACTCTAATAATGTAGTTCTCTCCCCTCTGACAGGCTCTAATAATCAAGTTCTCTCCCCTCTGACAGGCTCTAATAATGGAGTTCTCTCCCCTCTGACTGACTCTATAATAATGTAGTTCTCTCCCCTCTGACAGGCTCTAATAATGGAGTTATCTCCCCTCTGACTGACTCTATAATAATGTAGTTCTCTCCCCTCTGACAGGCTCTAATAATGGAGTTATCTCCCCTCTGACTGACTCTATAATAATGTAGTTCTCTCCCCTCTGACAGGCTCTAATAATGTAGTTCTCTCCCCTCTGACTAGCTCCAATAATGGAGTTCTCTCCCCTCTGACTGACTCTAATAATGTAGTTCTCTCCCCTCTGACTAGCTCCAATAATGGAGTTCTCTCCCCTCTGACTGACTCTAATAATGTAGTTCTCTCCCCTCTTGACAGGCTCTAATAATGTAGTTCTCTCCCCTCTGACAGGCTCTAATAAAATATTTCTCTCCCCTCTGACAGGCTATATTAATGTAGTTCTCTCCCCTCTGACAGGCTCTAATAATGGAGTTATCTCCCCTTTGACGCTCTCTAAAAATGAGTTTAGTGTTGGGTTGAATGGCGCCGTGGGAGATGGCTGCCGTTTTACGGGCTCTAAACCATTTGTGCTATTGTGTGTCTTTTTTCCGCATTATTGTAACTTATTTTTTATATAATGTTTCTGCCACCATCTCTTATGACCGAAAAGAGCTTCTGGATATCAGGACAGCGATTACAACAAAATAGACAAACTACGATCACGAAAATCCTACTAACAGGACATTAAAAACTGTAATATCTTACGTTTCACCGAGTCATGTCTGAACGGCGACATGGATAAAATACAGCTGGCAGGGTTTACACTGGCTCCAACACTTGTCGGACGTGGAAACGCTTGCAAACTATTACAGACTACAAAGGGAAGCACAGCCACGAGCTTCCCAGTGACACGATCCTACCGACGAGCTAAATTACTTCTATGCTCGCTTCGAGGAAAGCATCAGTGAAGCATGCATGAGAGCATCAGTTGTTCCGGAAGACTGTGTGATCACGCTCTCTGCAGCCGATGTGAGTAAGACCTTTAAACCGTTCAACATTCACAAGGCCTCAGGGCCAGACAGATTACCAGGACGTGTACTGCAAGCATGCACTGACCAACTGGCAAGCGTCTTCACTGACATTTTCAACCTGTCCCTGACCGAGTCTGTAACACCAACATGTTTCAAGCAGACCACCATAGTCCCTGTGCCAAGAACACTGGCAAGTGTCTTCACTGACATTTTCAACCTGTCCCTGACCGAGTCTGTAATATCAACATAGTCCCTGTGCCAAGAACACTAATGTAACCTGCCTAATTGACTGAGAAGGCAAAAAGTGTTCTTAATGGTAGCTTTTCAAACAGTAAAGATATACACTGTGGTGTTCCTAAAGGAAGTTGCCTAGGCCCACTTTTCTCTATCTTGACTAATGATTTACCTTCAGTAATGAACAAAGAAAGAGTAGTCATGTCTGCTGATGACTCAACAATGTATAGCGCAGCATCAGAATGTAATGAGCTAACAGATGCACTGAGCAGTGAACTAAGAATGGTGTCTGAGTGACAGTGACGTTCAAAAGTTTGGGGTCGCAGAAAAGTCCTTGGTTTTGAAAGAAAATTTATTTTTTTGTCCATTAAAAGAACATCAAATTGATAAGAAATACAGTGTAGACATTGTTAATGTTGTAAAATACTATTGTAGCTGGATTCTTATGGAATATCTACATAGGTGTACAGAGGCCCATTATCAGCAACCATCACTCCTGTGTTCCAATGGCACGTTGTGTTAGCTAATCCAAATGTATCATTGTAAAAGGCTAATTGATCATTACAAAACCCTTTTGCAATTATGTTAGCACAGCTGAAAACTGTTGTGCTGATTAACTTCTTAGGGAGCGGTAGCTGAGGTGTCGGTTTTGGAGAGTCTGGCATTCCCAAAGTAAAAAGGCCTGCCACTCAGGCCCAGAAAAAGGAAAAAGTGATTTTGACACATTGCCTAATTTTGAACCCCTCCCTATTGAAAACAGCCATATATGGGAGTAAGATTGCAGTACCTATTGCTTCCATTGGATGGCAACAGTCTTTAGACAGTGTTTGGTGATGTTAGGTTGCTCTGGATGGTAATAGAAGAAGAATTTCGAACTAGTCACTGGATGTAAACAGAAGAGGAGGCGCGTTCACGGGCTCGCGCTCGCTGTGGTTTTTTCCTTTCCTATCGTCCAGTTTATAATCCGGTTGAAATATTATAGTAAATATACATAAAAGTGTTCCTAAGGATACATTATCAATGATGTTTGATTGTTCTTGGACAAGTGTATAGGTATAGGTTGAACGTGTTCTCTTCACGGTTCAATGGGCGAGTGGACGCTGTATTTTATGAACATAACGCGCCAACCGAACAGAGATTTATGGATATAATAAATGACTTTTTCTAACAAAAGAACCATTGGATGTCATCGTTGGACACTTGGGAAGCCCTCAGTAGAAGTTCTTCGAAAGGTACGGGATTTTATATTAGCGATTTTATGCGTTTTATGAGACCCGCTTTGGTTATGGATTTATGCTAATGCATAAAATATGAGAGGGGCTATCCTCAAACAATCAAATGTTGTGCTTTCGCCGTGAAGCCTTTTTGAAATCTGACAACGCTGTGATATTGCCAAGAATCAGAGCTTTTGATGACTATGCAACACTTGTATATTGATGAATGTTTAATAATTCAACTTTTGGATTTTGAATTTGGTGCCTTACATTTCACCGGGTAGTGTTGGGAGTGCCCCACTGCTCCCTAAGTAGTTAAAGAAGCAATACAGCTGGCTTTCTTTAGACTAGTTGAGTATCTGGAGCATCAGCATTTGTGGGTTCGATTACTGGCTCAAAATGGCCAGAAACAAAGTATCATGACACAAGGGGAGACCCAGATGCAGACACAGGAGGCAGATGGTTGGAGTTGTACAATGTTTATTAATCCAAAAGGAGTAGGCAAGAGAATGGTCGTGGACAGGCAAAAGGTCAAAACCAGATCAGAGTCCAGGAGGTACAAAGTGTCAGACAGGCTCGTGGTCAAGGCAGGCAGAATGGTCAGGCAGGCAGGTACAGAGTCCAGAAACAGGCAAGGGTCAAAACCAGGAGGACCAGGAAAAGGAGAACAGCAAAAAGTAGGAGAACTGGAAAACCGCTGGTTGACTTGGAAAAACATACAAGATGAACTGGCACAGAGAGACAGGAAACACAGGGATAAATACACTGGGGAAAGTCAGTGACACCTGGAGGGGGTGGAGACAATCACAAGGACAAGTGAAACAGATCAGGGCGTGACACAAAGTCCTTTCTTCTGAAACTCGTCAGTCTATTCTTGTTCTGAGAAATGAAGGCTATTCCATGCGATAAATTGCCAAGAACGGAAGATCTCGTACAACGCTGTGTACTACTCCCTTCACAGAACAATGCAAATTGTCTCTAACCAGAATAGAAAGAGGAGTGGGAGGCCCTGGTGCACAGTCACTGGGTCCCAACCCTATTGAGCTGTTGTATGGTACGTAAGAAGTGCCCATCAAGCCAATCCAACTTGTGGGAGGTGTTTCAGGAAGCATGGGATGAAATCCCTTCAGATTACCTCAACAAATTAACAACTAGAATGCCAAAAGTCTGCAAGGCAGTAACTGCTGCAAATGGAGGATTCTTTGACGAAAGCAAAGTTTGAAGGACACAATAATTATTTAAATTAAAATCATTATTCATAACTTTGTCAACATCTTGTCTATATTTCCTATTCATTTTGCAACTAATTTCATGTATGTTTTCATGGAAAACAAAGATATTTCTAAGTGACCCCAAACTTTTGAACGGTAGTGTATATGCTTGCTGATGATCCCTAATTGAATTTGTCGATGAATAGAATGCATGTAGAGAAAGTGAAAAAACGACTAGGTGTTATGTTGGAGTATGTTCCGAGTATGTCACATCTAGCACACTGAATCAGGGTGATTCAATCCCTGGTCATATCACACTTAGAGTACAGTCCAGTTATATGGTCATCTGCAGCAAAGAAAGATATAAAAAAGCTCAAAACAGGGCTGCCAGATTAGCTCTTCATTACTCTATCAGTATGAATATTATCCAAATGCATCAGAATCTCTCATGGCTTCACGTTAAAAACGAATTACTATCCAGTCTTCTGATTTTCTTTAGGAATGCTATATATTTTTTTTAAACACAGTATTTTTCAGGCCAGTTAGTACATACTAGCAACACGCATAACCACCAAACCAAACAGGCAAATTCAGGGCAGCTAAGACAACACAAGCCAAGGACAAATCGCCTTAAATCTACAGTTTTATATAGAGCCATAGCTGAATGGAACTCTTTACCAATTCATATTTCTCAGGCAAAAAGTACATCCACCTTGGCTCACATCAACACCATTATCCCAGAAACCCTAGACCCATTGCATACCGCCCCAACAGATGATGCAATCTCTACTGTACTCCACACTGCCCTTTCCCACCTGGACACAATGAACACCTACGTGAGAATGCTATTCAAATCAAATCAAATTTTATTTGTCACATACACATGGTTAGCAGATGTTAATGCGAGTGTAGTGAAATGCTTGTGCTTCTAGTTCCGACCATGCAATAGTATCTAACAAGTAATCTAACAAATTCACAACAACTACCTTATACACACAAGAGTAAAGGAATGAATACGAGTATGTACATATAAATATATGGATGAGCGATGGCTGACCGGCGTAGGCAAGATGCAGTAGATGGTATGGAGTACAGTATATACATATGAGATGAGTAATGTAGGATATGTAAACATTATATACAAAATTGTTTAAAGTGGCTAGTGATACATTTATTACATCCAAATATAATTATTAAAGTGGCTAGAGA
This sequence comes from Brachymystax lenok tsinlingensis, assembly GCA_030435695.1. Classification (NCBI taxonomy): domain Eukaryota; kingdom Metazoa; phylum Chordata; class Actinopteri; order Salmoniformes; family Salmonidae; genus Brachymystax; species Brachymystax lenok. Next base: position 17,829,814 of record CM059789.1, read on the forward strand.
TTTGAGTCGATGGCCAAACGGTATATGCAAGATTCAGTAGATGGTTTAGAGTACAGTGTATACATTTGATATGAGTAATGTCGTATATGTAAACATTATATACAAAATTGTTTAAAGTGGCTAGTGATACATTTGTTACATCCAATTCCTATTATTTAAAGTGGCTAGAGATTTAAGTCAGTATGTTGGCAGCAGCCACTCAATGTTAGTGATGGCTGTTTAACAGTCTGATGGCCTTGAGGTAGAAGCTGTTTTTCAGTCTCTCGGACCCAGCTTTGATGCACCTGTACTGACCTCGCCTTCTGGATGATAGCGGGGTGAACAGGCAGTGGCTCGGGTGGTTGTTGTCCTTTGATCTTTTTGGCCTTCCTGTGACATTGGGTGGTGTAGGTGTCCTGAAGGGCAGGTTGTTTACCCCCGATGATGCGTTGTGCAGTCCTCACTAACCTCTGTAGAGCCTTACGGTTGTGGGTGGAGCAGTTGCCGTACCAGGCGGTGATACAGCCCTACAGGATGCTCTCGATTGTGCATCTGTAGAAGTTTGTGAGTGATTTTGGTGACAAGCCAAATTTCTTCAGCCTCCTGAGGTTGAAGAGGCGCTGTTGCGCCTTCTTCACTACGCTGTCTGTGTGGGTGGACCATTTCAGTTTGTCCGTGATGTGTACGCCGAGGAACTTAAAACTTTCCACCTTCTCCACTACTGTCCCGTCGATGTGGATAGGGGGGTGCTCCCTCTCCTGTTTCCTGAAGTCCACAATCATCTCCTTTGTTTTGTTGACGTTGAGTGAGAGGTTATTTTCCTGACACCTCACTCCGAGGGCCCTCACCTCCTCCCTGTAGGCCGTCTCGTCGTTGTTGGTAATCAAGCCTACCACTGTAGTGTCGTCAGCAAACTTAATGATTGAGTTGGATGCGTGCTTAGCCACGCAGTCATGGGTAAACAGGGAGTACAGGAGAGAGCTGAGAACGCACCCTTGTGGGGCCCCAGTGTTGAGGATTAGCGGGTTGGAGATGTTGTTTCCTACCCTCACCACCTGGGGCCGGCCCGTCAGGAAGTCCAGGACCCAGTTGCACAGGGCTGGGTCGAGACCTAAGGTCTCGAGCTTAATGACGAGCTTGGAGGGAACTATGGTGTTAAATGCTGAGCTGTAGTCGATGAACAGCATTCTTATACAGGTATTCCTCTTGTCCAGATGGGTTGGGGCAGTATGCAGTGTGATCACGATTGCGTAGTCTGTGGACCTATTGGGACGGTAAGCAAATTGGAGTGGGTCCAGGGTGTCATTGACTACAGCTCAGCGCTCAGAGAGAGAGAGAGAGAGAGAGAGAGAGAGAGAGAGAGAGAGAGAGAGAGAGAAAGAGAGCGCTAGAGGGTGAGAGAGAGAGAGGGCGAGAGGGCGAGAGAGAGAGAGAGAGAGAGAGAGAGAGAGAGAGAGAGAGAGAGAGAGAGAGAGAGAGGAGAGGTCGAGAAAGAGAGAGGGCGAGAGAGATGACCAGTATGGGAGATTAAAAGCTTTGAACAGGTTCCTGAAGGTGACTGTAATCAGTGCTCTAGTTCTCATTAGCTCCATAACTGGATCTACATGCACATCAATAAAACTATCCCACATTCACATCAATAAAACCATCCCACATTCACATCAATAAAACCATCCCACATTCACATCAATAAAACCATCCCACATTCACGTCAATAAAGCCATCCCACATTCACATCAATAAAACCATCCCACATTCACATCAATAAAACCATCCCACCTTAACGTCAATAAAACCATCCCACATTAACGTCAATAAAACCATCCCACATTCACATCAATAAAACCATCCCACATTCACATCAATATAACCATCCCGCATTCACATCAATAAAACCATCCCACATTCACTTTAATAAAACCATCCCACATTCACATCAATAAAACCATCCCACATTAACGTCAATAAAGCCATCCCACATTCACATCAATAAAACCATCCCACATTCACATCAATAAAACCATCCCACATTAACGTCAATAAAGCCACCCCACATTCACATCAATAAAACCATCCCACAATAATGTCAATAAAACCATGTCACATTCACATCAATAAAACAATCCCACATTCACAATAATATAACCATCCACATTAATGTCAATAAAACCATCCCACATTAACGTCAATAAAACCATCCCACATTCACATCAACAAAACCATCCCACATTCACATCAATAAAACCACCCCACATTCACATCAATAAAACCATCCCACATTCACATCAACAAAACCATCCCACATTCACATCAATAAAACCACCCCACATTCACATCAACAAAACCATCCCACATTCACATCAATAAAACCATCCCACATTCACATCAATAAAACCATCCCACATTCACATCAATAAAACCATCCCACATTCACGTCAATAAAACCATCCCACATTCACGTCAATAAAACCATCCCACATTCACATCAATAAAATCAAGACCCAAGTGCAGACTGTGTGAAGTAACAATGTTTATTGTAACAACAGGGGCAGGCAAACGACAGGTCAAGGCAGGCAGGGGTCGATAATTCAGAGTATGAGCAAAGGTACAGGACGGCAGGCAGGCTCAGGGACAGGGAGAGGCAGAGAGGTCAGGCGGGCGGGTACAGGGTCAGGACAGGCAACAGTCAAAAACCAGGAGGATGAGAAAAAGAGAGGTTGGGAAAAGACAGGAGCTGACAGGCGAACAAGACGAACTGGCACAGACAGACAGAAAACACAGGTATAAATACCCAGAGGATAAGTGAGGAAGATGGGCGGGAAGGGGTGGAGACAAGCACAAGGACAGGTGAAACAGATCAGGGCGTGACATCAATAAAACCATCCCACATTCACATCAATAAAACCATCCCACATTCACATCAATAAAATCATCCCACATTCACATCAATAAAACCATCCCACATTCACATCAATACAACCATCCCACATTCAGATCAATAAAACCACCCCACATTCACATCAATAAAACCATCCCACCTTAACGTCAATAAAAACATCCCACATTAACGTCAATAAAAACATCCCACATTCACATCAATAAAACCATCCCACATTCACGTCAATAAAACCATCCCACATCAATAAAACCATCCCACATTCACGTCAATAAAACCATCCCACATTAACGTCAATAAAATCATCCCACATTCACATCAATACAACCATCCCACATTCACATCAATAAAACCATCCCACATTCACATCAATAAAACCATCCCACATTAACGTCAATAAAATCATCCCACATTCACATCAATACAACCATCCCACATTCACGTCAATAAAACCATCCCACATTCACGTCAATAAAACCATCCCACATTCACATCAATAAAACATCCCACATTCACGTCAATAAAACCATCCCACATTCACATCAGGGCGGCAGGTAGCCTAGTGGTTAGAGCGTTGGACTTCAATTCCCTGAGCTGACAAGGTAAAAATCTGTCATTCTGCCCCTGAACAAGGCAGTTAACCCACTGTTCCCCGGGCGCCGTGGATGTCGATTAAGGCAGCCCCCCGCACCTCTCTGATTCAGAGGGGTTGGGTTAAATGCGGAAGACACATTTCAGTTGAAGGCATTCGGTTGTACAACTGACTAATAATGGTGACTTGGTCAGGGTAACTAGCTATCTTTTTGGGGAATAGAGACTTCAAAAGAGACAAGCATACCCCCGATTAATTGATCATGTTTCAGCGCTTTTCAATCCTTATCTCCTTATCCCTCAGTCCATCCTCCATTTTGAAAAAAGAACATACGTGCATGGACTGACAGACACACACACACATGCACAAGACTAGGCACACACGTACACGCCTTCGCACAGACACAGAAACAGACTACACACCACACAATCACACACAGACACACACACACACAGGAAGAAAGATATGAGTGCTCCTTGTCTCCATCTTTGATGTCTATCTCAGATCACTGCATCTGAATCAACACTGACAGATGACTGGGTCATTAACTTGTTAGGGAGTGCCAGCTGAGGGGTCGGTTTTGGAGAGCCTGGCGTGCCCAAAGTAAAATGCCTCCCATTCAGGCCCAGAAAATAGGATATGCACATATTGGTACCATTGGATAGGAAACACTCTGAATTTTCCAAAACTGTTAACCATTTGTCTGTGAGTAAAACAGAACGCATATAGCAGGCGAAACCCCGAGGAATTTCTGTCCTGGAAAAAGTGATTTTGACACATTGCTCATTTGGGAATCCCTCCCTCATGAAAATGACCATATAAGGGCATATGAGTACCCATCGCTTCCTTTAGATGTCAACAGTCTCGAGACAGTGTAACATTTCATTTTGGATGAATTAGACCAGAGAATAAGAGCAAACCAGGAAGTGACCTTTTTATGTAAACAGTACCCAGTGCGCGAGCCCGACAAGGCACTCTGTGTCTTTTTTACCGTCTTTATCGATCAGTTTATATTCCGGTTGATTTATAATAGTAAATATACGTAAAATTGTTCCTAAGGATACATTTAAAACTATGTTTGATTGTTCTTGGACAAGTTTATAGGTATAAGATGAACGAGTTTGCGTCACGCTTCAATGGAGTAGTGGAGGCTGTCGTTTCTGATTATAACGTCATAAACCAAATGGAGGATTTATGGATAAAATACATTACTTTTTCTAACAAAAGAACCATGGATTGTCTTTGTTGGACACTTAGGATGACCTCAGCAGAAGTTCTTCAACAGGTAATTGATTTGTTTTCGCTGTGAAATGTGTTATGTGTGTGCCGTGATGGCTAATCGATTCATGGCTATGGGAAAAATATGTGAGGTGCTACCCTCAAACAATCAAATGTTGTGCTTTCGCCGTAAAGCCTTTTTGAAATCTGACAACGCTGTGATATTGCCAAGAAACAGAGCTTTTGATGAGTATGGAACACTTGTATATTGGTGGATGTTTAATAATTCAACTTTTGGATTTTGAATTTGGCGCCTTACATTTCACCGGGTAGTGTCGGGAGCAGCCCGCTAGCGCCCCAGCAATCCCTGAGAGGTTAAAGTACAAATGAGAGAGGTGTGGGCTGAGCTGCTAGTTCCCTCCTAGATAGCGGTTTGCTCTACCGCCTCTGCTTTTCTCTGCTCTCTCTCCCCCACATTAACATTTATTAATCAAAACAACTTCATTAACAGACCTTAATTACAACACAGAGGAGAGGCTTTGAAGAGGGAATTCCTGGCTTTTAGACTTTCAAGTCTTGCCTGAAATCTGTTTGAAACCCTGGAAAAGGCAAAACAACAAAACAAACGAAGATCGTAACGTAGAAACATAACATGTAACACAAAGAAGCTATGCTCAAACAGTAACCCACAAAACCTATATGAAAACCCCAAACATATATATGGTTCCCAATTAGAGACAACGACACACAGCTGCCTCTAATTGGGAACCATTACCCCAACATAGAAATATAACACCTAGAACATAAAAAACCCTACAACAAAACCAAAACTAAACACACCAGCCTGTCTTCTCAGGCCTGGGCGTGACAGTACCCCGCCCCCAAAGGCGCGGACTCAGACCGCGCCACAAGTCCATGGGGCGGGTCTTCGGTGGGTTTTTAGTCCCAGGTGGCGGCTCCGTGCCGGCCGTGCTGGTCCGAGGTCACGCACCGGAGGCCCTGGGCCATTTGCAGGACTGGGGACCCTCTCTGGCGGCCCCGGACTGGGGACCCTCTCTGGCGGCTCCGGACTGGGGACCCTCACTGGCGGCTCCGGACTGGGGACCTTCTCTGGAGGTCCCGGACAGGGGACCCTCTCTGGAGATCCCGGACAGGGGACCCTCTCTGGAGATCCCGGACAGGGGACCTTCTCTGGAGGTCCCAGACAGGGCACCTTCTCTGGAGGTCCCGGACAGGGGACGCGCACTGGCCCTCTGATGCGGGGAGCAGGAACGGGCCGTTCTGTGCTAGACACGCACACTGGCACTCTGGTGCGGGGAGCAGGAACCGGCCGTACTGGGCTCATTACGCGCACTGGCACTCTGGTGCGGGGAGCAGAAACCGGCCGTACTGGGCTCACTAAGCGCACTAGCACTCTGGTGCGGGGAGCAGGAACCGGTCGTACTGGGCTCAATAAACGCACACAGGCACTCTGGTGCGGGGAGATGGAACTGGCCGTACTGGGCTCATTACGCGCACTGGCACTCTGGTGCGGGGAGCAGGAACCGGCCGTACTGGGCTCACTAAGTGCACTGGCACTCTGGTGCGGGGAGCAGGAACCGGCCGTACTGGGCTCACTAAGCGCACTGGCACTCTGGTGCGGGGAGCAGGAACCGGCCGTACTGGGCTCATTACGCGCACTGGCACTCTGGTGCGGGGAGCAGGAACCGGCCGTACTCGATCCACGACGGGCACAGGAATCCTGGAGCGTGGAACAGGGACAGGACGTGCTGGCTCCATGACGGGCACAGGGATCCTGGAGCGTGGAGCAGGGACAGGACGTGCTGGGTCCACGACGGGCACAGGGATCCTGGAGCGTGGAGCAGGGGCAGGACGTGCTGGGTCCACGACGGGCACAGGGATCCTGGAGCGTGGAGCAGGGACTGGACGTGCTGGGTCCACGACGGGCACAGGGATCCTGGAGCGTGGAGCAGGGACTGGACGTGCTGGGTCCACGACGGGCACAGGGATCCTGGAACGTGGAGCAGGGACTGGACGTGCTGGGTCCACGACGGGCACAGGGATCCTGGAGCGTGGAACAGGGACAGGATGTGCTGGGTCCACGACGGGCACAGGGATCCTGGAGCGTGGAGCAGGGACAGGACGTGCTGGGTCCACAACGGGCACAGGGATCCTGGAGCGTGGAGCAGGAACAGGACGTACTGGGCTGTGGATGCGAACCGGAGACCCCACACGCAGAACCGGTGCAGGATATCTCGGTCCCAGAAGGTGTACTGGCGACCTAGCGCGCAGAGCCAGCACCACTCTACCAGGTAGCACACTCACCGTAGCCTGACAGATGAGTGGAGCTGGAATCTCTCGCACAGGGCTGTGGACACGCACCGGAGACACAGTACGCAGAACCGGTGCAGGATATCCTGGTCCAAGGAGGCGCACCGGAGACCAGGAGCGCTGAGCCGGCACCACTCTTCCAGGCTGCACACTCACCCTCCCCTGACAGATGAGTGGCGCTGGAATCTCTCGCACCGGGCTGTTAACGCGCACTGGAGACATCGTGCGCAAAACTGCATAGCACGGCGTCTTACCAGTGCGACGCTCCCTCCGACGCTCCCTCCAGAGAGCACGAGGAGTTGGCTCAGGAGTCCATCCTGAACCGGCCAAACTCCCCGTGTGCCCCCCCCCCAAAAGTTTTTGGGAGCTGCCTTTCGGGCTTCCTAGCCAGGCGAGTCCCAACAAACTTCTCTCTCTCTGGACATGCGCCGTAATATTCCTCACACCTGCTCCGCTCAGTCCCCGCTACTTTTTCCTCCCTGGGGTGACGATGCTCCGCCGTCTTCTCCCAAGGTCCCTTTCCAGCCAAAATTCAAGACAGCGACACACAGCTCTAATTAGGAACCATTACCCCAACATAGAAATATAACACCTAGAACATAAAAAACCCTACACCAAAACCAAAACTAAACACACCAGCCTGTCTTCTCAGGCCTGGACGTGACAACCATGCAGTGGTCATCAAGTGATATGTATATTATGACTTGTATATTATGTCCTTCCTTGTCTCAGCTAAACACCCAACAAACGTAATCACCAGGCTCCACCATGTTGCCGACATTTGGTTTCCGTTGGCAACGCTTATCACTCCCAAAAGTGCAAAGCACTTCCATTTCAGCAAAGTGGGTTTCATTTCCTTGTTTCTCGCATGAAGGATTACCACAGCAAATTGAGGCAGTTATCAATACATTCCAGCATGTTACTACTGCAAATCCCATTGAGAGCCAACAATGAGCTTGTGTGAATTTTTTATTAATAACTCTAGGTGTTTCAATCTTTTCAGGAGGGGGCGTCTTCTAATAAGGTTTATTAAACAGAAACAGAGGTTCTTTATCAAAACCATTCAACAGGTAAGTCAAACATGAACTTCACACACAGAGAATATGAAGGGGTTTTTATCAAGCCAAAGGGGGATTAAATTACTTAGAAAGTGCAAGCTTTTTGCTGTTTGCATGTTTAGCTACATTTTCTCACTGCATATATAGAGATTATCAATGTAGATATGTTTGTTCAGTACACAGATAGAGGAGTAGAGACTTCCAGATTAAGACAGACATCTCAGTTTCTTTGGGAAATCGCCTGCATAGGAATGCTATGCTAACTGTTATAAAATATGGTCCCAAACGTATCAGGAGCTCAAAGAAGAGGACTGAATAAAAAACAACCCAGTATGCAGTTTATGTTCCATTGGACAAAAAAAATATCCATCTTTTCCCTCAAAAAGTCAACATGGGACTCCCACGTGGCAGCTCTGAAAGCCTGAGAAAACACTCCCTCTACACTGACAGTCCTAACATCTTTCATGTGTCCCAGGAGGAGAAGAAAGAAGGATATCCCCAAACAAAGATGTCCACTTTCTGAGGAGATCACAAACCATAACCTCTACCTGTCAGAGGCTAGAAGGAGATGAAAACCACGAAACCAGACTTCTGAACTAGAGGTTCTTGCTAGGATAAATATGATTCTATAGTATTTGGTATTTAGTTCCATTCAGCCTATTTAACCATGGCTCCGTGTGCACTTCAGGGAGAACTTGACACCCCTGAAGAAAAACAAGCACAAGAGTTTCTTTAATCTGTTTTTCTATTCTTGCGGTGCCTGTCAAAAAAACAGACCAGTGCTGGAGAGAAGGCTGATGAACAATGTCCTCTGGTTTTACCACAGTCTGCTGAGCAGATGTTCTCTGAAGCTAGCTAGAGTGATAATATCCCAGTATCACAGAGTTCCAATGTCCTGTGTCAGAGTGGTCCAGTGACTGCAGGAAGCAGAGCAGCCAGTACACAGTAAGAGTCCAGTAGACAGAGTAGAGTAGAGCCTAGCTCTAAGGGGCTTTAATCTCTTCCTCCCTCCACTGGTGTCCCTGAGCTCCCATCATCATTATCTGACCTGCTGATACTGATGCTGCTGCTGCCAGGCTCTTATCAGCAGCCAATTAGAACACAGGGATCTTATCTCCAACAGCCAATTACAACCGAGGGAGCTGCTGTGAGGAACTGTCAACAACTCAGTGACCTCACGCCTCTCTTATCTGGCCCCGCCTCTCGCTCCAGACGGCTCCAGCTCTATTGTCATGGTAACCGCTGGTGATGGGATACTATTACAAGGGAAACAGGTACAAGTCACGTTAATAAAATAAAAAAAACTCCCAGACACCCTCACTGTGTCTCCCAACAATGTTGATAACTAGCGTCCAGCAACATTTTATTCATTGGGACTCCAGTTGAAGAAAAAGCTGCAGCTGCTCTGATGGTGTGTGTTTGACCCTCCCAGCTAACAGCTATTACACACAGCATTTACAGCTACATGACCAGAGGAAGGAGCAGACATGCCTGGAACGCTCCACACATGTACCTCTTGATAACAAAGGCTTTTCAGATTGATTACAGGAGATAGAGATTACTTTCTGTTTGGCTTATTCTCCTTGACAAGCAAGCCATGAAGGATGAATTCTGCTCCCAACCGCTCCTCTATCTGTCCATCAATCTCCATGCAGGAATCAATGCCAGGGCAACTCTGATTCCCATGACAACAGATAACACTTGGAGGTCAACTACCTATTTTAATGGTTTCATTGGATCAGCTTGGTGGTGTCACCTTGGTGGTGTTATCAATAAAGCTAACAATATTTCCAATAGAGACAGTGTTATTGCAAAGGCAACATTCACAAGCACAAAGGTCTGTGTAAAATCAATTAATGACGGTCCTTTTCTGTTGACCGAATAGAAGGCCAAGTTTGTCCATGCTTTCTTTGACACTCTGAGCATGTGACTGTCTGTGACGGCTGTCTGACATGGCCATGTGACATCATGGCTGACTGTCAAGTGGCTGTCTGGGGAGACGTGCTCAGGAGTGTCACTGCCACTTCACATGTCACCAGACCAAACAGAAACAAAACAGACTGGCCAGGCATCTAGGATATTTAGGACACGTCCACTTCCACAGAAAGAGTCCTCTACTGCCGGTCAACAAGGACGTATTGACCAATACTCAACTGTCAGTCAACACAGACAGGTCAACCTCCATACAATATTTCACTATCAGTCAACAAGGTCAGATCCACCTTCTGTATAAGGCCTACACTCCACTGTCAGTCAACAAGGAGATTCTACAGACCAGTGGTTCCCAAACTTTTTATAGTCTCGTACCCCTTCAAACATTCAACCTCCAGCTGTGTACCCCCTCTAGCACCAGGGTCAGCGCATTCTCAAATGTTGTTTTTTGCCATCATTGTAAGCCTGCCACACACACACTATTCTATAAATTTATTAAACATAACAATGACTGAGTTTTTGTCACAATCCGGCTCGTGGGAAGTGACAAAGAGCTCTTATAGGACCAGGGCGCAAATAATAATATAATAATAATCAATAATTTTGCACTTTATTTAACCATAATACATATAAAACCTTATTTGTTCATAGAAAATGCAGGTAAATGAGAAGGGTGTGCTTGAAAGGATGCACATAACTCTGCAATGTTGGGTTGTATTGGAGAGAGTCTTAAATCCTTTTCCACACACAGTCTGTGCCTGTATTTAGTTTTCATGCTAGTGAGGGCTGAGAATCCACTTTCACATAGGTACGTGGTTGCAAAGGGTATCAGTGTCTTAAGAGCGCAATTTGCTAAGGCAGGATACTCTGAGCGCAGCCCTAGCCAGAAATCTGGCAATGGCTTCTGATTAAATGAAATGTTAACAATTTGTTGCAATTTCGATGAGGCTCTCTTGTTCAGATATCAATAAGTGGACTGGAGGCAGGGCATGAAAGGGATAATGAATCCAGTTGTTTGTGTCATCCGTTTCGGAAAAGTACTTGCGTAATTGCGCACCCAACTCTTCGCTATATCACATTTGACATTGTCCGCAAGCTTGAGTTCATTTGCACACAAAAAATCATATAATGATGGAAAGACCTGTGTGTTGTCCTTATTAATGCAGACAGAGAATAGCTCTTCTACATAGACTTCTTAATCATAGCCTCAATTCTGTCCCGCACATTGAATATAGTTGCAGAGAGTCCCTGTAATCCTAGCTTCACATCATTCAGCCGAGAAAAAACATCACCCAGATAGGCCAATCATGTGAGAAATTCGTCATCATGCAAGCGGTCAGACAAGTGAAAATGATGGTCAGTAAAGAAAACTTTAAGCTCGTCTCTCAATAAAAAAAAATGTTGTCAATACTTTGCCCCTTGATAACCAGCGCACTTCTGTATTTTGTAAAAGCGTTACATGGTCGCTGCCCATATCATTGCATATATCAGAAAATGCCACGAGAGTTCAGGGCCTTGCTTTAACAAAGTTAACCATTTTCACTGTAGTGTCCAAAACGTATTTCACTCTGTCAAGCATTCCCTTGGCAGAAACAGCCTCTCGGTGGATGCTGCAGTGTACCCAAGTGGCGTCAGGAGAAACTGCTTGCACGCGCGTTACCAATCCACTATGTCTCCCTGTCATGGCTTTTGCGCCATCAGTACAGATACCAACATGAGCAGCAGCTACGTGTGGCTACATACGGACCGTTAGTGGAATTCCCATGAGGGAGTAATGGTTAATGTGATTGGATGTTAATTATTTTACCAGAATACCTTTATTTGACATTGTGTTGCTATTTCGCTGAACACTAGATGGTTTCATTTTTGGGGGGGGCAGTGAAACAAGGCTACTCATGGCTACTCATGGCTACTCATCCAAATGTATAGCCAAGTTGGAAAATGTAAATAGACTGTTTAAAAATGTGAAGTATAACATTTTAAAAATAAAATAATAACAATTGTTTAAATGTGAATCACATTTTTATTTGGCGTACTCCCGTCGGCAGTACCCCAGTTTGGGAATACCTGCTATAGACCTACACTTGTACACTACACAGACTATATAGAGCTACACTTGTACACTACACAGACTATATAGAGCTACACTTGTACACTACACAGACTATATAGAGCTACAGGTGTACACTACACAGACTATATAGAGCTACACTTGTACTACAGATACTCTACTAGCAGTCAACCAGACCAGATCCTCCTCTGCTGCCAATCAACATGGACCATGTGGTAGATTGTCATGCCCTCTAGGGACCATTAACATTTCCTAAAGGTTAGACTTTCCAATGGCTGACTTGTCCTCTGATGGAGAGCTGCAGTGCCAGTGGGAAGGACAGCCAGGTGTTGTTGTGATGACAGAGAGAGGAGATGAGGCTCAGTTGATGGGACTTTATCAGACTGATGACTGACTGACATGTCTGTGTAGGCCTCCATACCTCCCTGAAGATGACAGCTCCTCTTCTCTGGCTCTGTGAGCTGAGAGACAGACAGACACTGAGTGGAGGAGAAGACCCTATAGTGCAGAGTGGAGCTACAAATGGCTGCCTTGACAGAGGACCCAAACACTGTTCTGCTCACTCCAAGTTCCCCCTAACGACATCTATCCAACCTGAACCATTAGGATGTAAAAACATCAGACTTTGGATCAGTGGTTAGGGGCAAACTGAAAGATCTGGTCAATCAGATAACAGCAAGCTAATTATTTAGTACGATAACCTGATTAAGTGAACAGTCGTTTTCTGATTAAAAACATCTTTCCCCAAATACCTGAGGGCAATTATAGAGGATAGGAGTGCAGAACGGGAGCATGTTAAAAGGCTGTTAACAATACCAGTGTTGTGTGAATACAACCATCACCATGCTACAATACCCTGAGGCATTCAGATATATATATGAAGTGACACATCAAAGGAATAATGCTTGTTCTCACTACAGAGCTGTTAGAAGTCAGTCTATTCAATGCAGAAAGATGCACAACAATCTGTTCAATACAAGACAATTAACTTAATTTAATGCATTAATGGAAATTACCATGCATTTTATATATGTTTTTTTAATTACAAATGCTCATGTAAATAAGACTAATACTCTATTTTCTATTAACACACTCGGGTGTAAAACCACTTGAGGATGTGTCCCTTTGTACTTAGTTAATGAGATCATAATTCATGTCCCTGATGCTAATTTAGATATGTCCCATATAGAGAATCACTATTGACTCCTTCATTATTCCCCTTAATGTCCCAGAGTTTCATTGTAATCTGTGACAAACATGTGGCTCTAAACCCCTGAACACTGAATCAGCCCAGTTTCTGGACTGTTATGTAGAACATTCTAATGTGTCGTTATACCACAACGAATACCGTCATTGTTTGTCAAGAAGCCACTAGTGCATGACAGTGTTGTACCAACTAGGTGCAGGAGCTCTTATGAAATATGAAGCGTTGCTAGGTCCTGCACCTGCACCCACACAAGGGAATGATACACTATATCGGAAGAGAAGTGAGGGAAGGGATTGAAAGAGAGATAGAGAAAACATCCAAAATCTGGAGGAGTGTAAGACATTGCTCAAAAGGACATTGCCAAGCAAATTATATGTTCCCACTAACATTGATATCTGTCCTTAGGTGTCAAGGAGAGATATAGAGAAAGATGAAAGAGCCGAAAGAGAGAGGGAGGAAGGGAGGGAAGGAGGAAGAGGGGGGTCCCTTCATTTAATCCATCAGGCTCCCCAAAACCCTTGACAAAACCTGGCTCTGTGGAGTCATTTTCTGTTTGTGTGAGTGGGTGTCGCCAAGGTCTTGAAGACAATTTTTGGGGGAGAGCAGAGGAGACTTTTGTCCTTTAAACTCCTTAGGGCTAGGGTCCCATTTTCCGAATTTTCGCCTGTCTGACGTGCCCAAAGTAAAATGCCTGCCACACAGGCTCAGAAACTAGGATATGCACATAATTAGTACTATTGGATAGGAAACACTCTGAAGTTTCTAAAACCGTTTACAAAATGTCTGTGGGTATAACAGAACTGATATAGCAGGCAAAAATCCGAGAAATGTCTGTCCGGAAAACATTTTTCTTTTGACTTTTCTTGACTTAGAATGGCTGTTTATTGAAAACTCAAGTAGATAGGACTGAGGTTGCAGTACCTAGGCTTCCACTAGATGTCGACAGTCTCTGGACAGTGTAATGGAGCGTTTATAGTGGAAGAGAGTCAAAAGGTTGTCAATTTTGTATGACATACCAGGATATTGTCATGACTTCGGTGTTTTTGTCTTTTCTCTGTGTGTTGTTGTCTTTTGAGCACATGTGCTTTGTTTTGACAGCTCTGCTGCTATTGCGGCGTCTCTCCTCCCACTCGTTATCCTTAACTATCCTTGTTCACTTCACACCTGTTGTCAATTTATTCCTCATTATCTCCCCTATTTTAGATCCTTTTGTGTTCAGTCTTTTGTCAGACCGTTGTTGTGTGTGAAGCCTTTCACGTGACCTGGTTAGCCTTGCCCTGTCTTGCTCCTTCAAACCCTTTGTGTGCTTTTGCTTTTTGCTTTTTGTTCTACTCCTATTTTATCCCTCTCGTCCTGCCAGGCCTGGTTTATTTTCGACTGTCTGCCCAGGCGTTCTTTCCTGTTGGGACTTGGATGTACTACCCCAGACCATCAGTGTGACTCGGACACTGCATCTGGTGATGCTGTATTTGATTTCTTTTTGAGAAGTGCTCTCCTGACCCAGTGGATATTTTTTGGACTTTCTCTTTTTTTGGGTTCCTGTTATATTTTATCTTGCACCTTTGGAAAGCAAAATAAAACACTCTTTTACCTGCAACTGAATCCGTGACCCTCCCTGACAGAACGGTCTGACCATAAGATGGATTCAGCAGGTGCTGACCAAGTCAGAAACGCAGTGAGTCAACAGGGCATTCTTCTGGGACAGCATTCCAGCCAGTTAACTGCCACTTCACGGAAGGTTGAGTGCCTGACCGCCCAAGTAGCAGAGCTCAATCTCCAGATCCAGGGACTCCAGCAGGAAGCCTTGGCCAGCAGGTCAGCTGCGGCGTACGGCCGTTCTCTACCTCATGCCGGGCCTGAACCCCATGCCAATAGTCCGCCACCCTACGATGGGGATCCCAATTCCTGCCGTGCGTTCCTGTCTCAGTGCTCCCTTGTTTTCGCTCTCCAGCCTCGATGTTATGTTACGGAGGAGTCCCAGGTGGCCTTTGTCATCACACTACTGAAAGGAAAGGCCCGCGACTGGGCAACGGCCGTGTGGGATGCTCGTGCCCCATTCTGTGCCACATTCGAGGACTTCAGAGCAGAGATGATTAAGCTGTTTGACCGCTCTGCTCAGGGTGATGAGGCGGCCTCTCAGCTGGTGCGGTTAATTCAGGCCGGCCATTCGGTTACGGAATACTCCATCCAGTTCAGAACTCTGGCGGCCACCTGTGACTGGAACGAGGCGGCATTACGTGCTAGGTTTCGGGAGGGATTGGCTGACAACATCCAGGATGAGATTGTCACTCACGAGCTGCCTCACGACTTTGACACCCTTGTGGAGCTGGCACTTCGTGTGGAGGGGCGTCTTCAACGTCGACGACAGAGGTGGACAGCTCGATCCTCCTGGGTGCTGGATGTAGGTGCCTCCAGTGCTGCTTCCATCTCCTCGTCTCCTTCAGCAGACCCTGAGCCCATGCAAGTGGGGCGTGTTCGTCTCACCCCTAAGGAGAAGCAGGATCGTTTGACTCAGGGCTTCTGCCTTTACTGTGGGAAGCCAGGACATCGGGCCATCCGGTGTCCTTTAAAAGCCGGAGCCCATCTGTAATCCGGGGAATCCTGGTGGGCGCTACTCCTGGTCTCGACTCCCCCATTTCACGTACCCTTTTAGATGTTTCTGTTCAATATCAAGACACTGTTCACTCCTGTTCAGCCCTGATTGACTCGGGTGCTGAGGGCAACTTCTTGGATGTCTCTGTGGCTATGCTGTGGGGCATTCCTGCCATTCCTCTCCCTTCTCCTATCTCTGTCCGCTCCCTTAATGGTCTCCTCATCACTTCCATCACCCATTCCACTCCTTCTGTAAGTCTTCTTGTCTCCGGCAATCACCGTGAGGTGATTGAGCTGTACCTCATAGAATCCCCGAGTGCCCCCGTCGTTCTGGGGCATCCGTGGCTGGTGCGGCACAACCCTCACGTGGATTGGTCCGATAATTTTGTGTTTTCTTGGAGTCAGTCTTGTCTTGCGTCATGTTTGGGTTCTGCCTTGTCTCCTGGCTCTGTGTCTTCTGTTTTTCAGGTTGAGGAGGCCGATCTCGCCGGAGTCCCGGCGGAGTACAGCGATCTCTGTCAGGTCTTCAGTAAGTCCCGGGCCACATCCTTGCCTCCTCATCGACCGTATGATTGCGCCATCGATCTCCTCCCAGGCACTTCTCCACCCAAGGGTCGTCTGTTTTCCCTTTCTGGTCCTGAAAGAGAGGTCATGGACAAGTATATTCAGGAGTCCTTAAATGCCGGCCTCATCCGTTCCTCTTCCTCGCCCGCAGGGGCTGGTTTCTTCTTCATTAAGAAGAAGGATGGCTCCCTGCGACCCTGCATTGACTACCGGGGTCTAAATGACATCACAATAAAGAACAGGTATCCTCTGCCTTTGATGTCATCAGCTTTTGAGTTGTTACAGGGAGCCAGGGTCTTTACCAAGCTAGACCTCCATAATGCCTACCATTTGATCCGGATACGTGAGGGGGATGAGTGGAAGACAGCCTTCAACACCCCAACGGGACACTTTGAATACCGGGTCTTACCATTTGGGCTCACCAATGCCCCAGCTGTCTTCCAGGCCCTGGTGAACGATGTGTTGAGAGACATGGTAAACAGATTTGTCTTCGTGTACCTAGATGATATTCTCATCTTCTCTCCCTCCTTGCAGGAACACACTCAACACGTCCGTCAGGTGTTACAACGGCTGCTGGAGAATCAGCTTTACGTCAAGGCGGAGAAGTGCGTGTTCCATGCCAAGTCTGTTTCGTTCTTGGGGCATATCATTTCGACGGAGGGGATCAAAGCCGATCCTGCTAAGGTAAGGGCCGTGGCCGAGTGGCCAATCCCTGAATCTCGGAAGGCGTTGCAGCGGTTCCTGGGGTTCGCCAATTTCTATAGGCGATTCATCCGGAACTTTAGCCTGGTTGCTGCACCCTTAACAGCACTCACCTCTCCTAAGGTACCGTTCAGATGGAATTCTCAGGCTCAGGAGGCCTTTGATGCTCTTAAGTCCCGTTTCATCTCTGCTCCTGTTCTTTGTCTTCCAGATTCTGAACACCAGTTCATTGTTGAGGTGGATGCTTCCGATGTCGGGGTAGGGCGCGGTCCTATCCCAGCGGTTCCCCAGAGATGGGAAGGTGCACCCATGTGCCTTCTTCTCTCACCGTTTGAGCCCTGCTGAGCGAAATTATGACATAGGTAACAGGGAGCTGCTGGCAGTCAGGCTGGCTCTGGGTGAATGGCGTCACTGGTTGGAGGGAGCAGCGCAGCCCTTCTTGGTCTGGACGGATCACAAGAATTTAGAATATGTCCATTCGGCCAAGAGGTTAAATGCTCGCCAGGCCCGCTGGGCACTCTTCTTTGGGCGGTTTAACTTCTCTCTCTTGTATCGGCCTGGCTCCAAAAATGTTAAGCCTGACGCCCTCTCTCGTCTGTTCGAGGGTCCTGGGGGGGAGGCGGCTCCCGAAACCATTCTCTCCAGGGAGGTAGTGGTGGGGTCCCTTTCCTGGGACGTTGAGCGGCGGGTGAGGGAGGCCATTCAGGGGGAGGCCCCAGGGGTGTCCGGGGGGTTGGTTGTTTGTGCCGGCTGCGCTGCGTCCTGAGGTCCTTCGGTGGGGTCATGAGTCCAGACTAGCCTGTCATCCGGGGGTTCAGAGGTCGCTGTCTGTCATCCGTCAGCGATTTTGGTGGCCATCCATGGCCCTAGATGTCAGGCAGTTTGTGTTGGCTTGCTCGGTATGCACTCAAAATAAGACGTCTAATCGTCCTCCTGTTGGTCTGTTGCAGCCATTACCCATTCCCTCTCGACCTTGGTCACACCTGGCCCTTGATTTTGTCACTGGTCTTCCCCCATCGGGAGGTAACACCGTGATTCTGACAGTGGTCTCCGACAGAGGCCCCCAATTTGTCTCCCGGTTTTGGAGAGAGTTCTGTAGACAAATCGGGGCCTCAACGAGTCTGTCTTCAGGTTTTCACCCTCAGACCAACGGGCAGGCCGAGCGAGCCAACCAGGACCTCGAGCGAGCTCTCCGCTGCCTGGCGTCACATAGTCCGAACTCCTGGAGTCAGCAGCTGTCGTGGGTGGAGTATTCCCACAACTCCCTGCCGGTAGCGTCTACGGGTAAGTCTCCTTTTCAATGTTCTGTTGGTTATCAACCACCCCTTTTCCCTACACAGGAACCTGAAGCCGCGGTCCCGTCTGCCTTGGCCTTTGTACGTCGGTGTCGTCGCACCTGGAGGAGGGCTGAGGTGGCCTTGGCCGAGGCTTCCAGACAGACCAAAGCGGCGGCTGACCGTCATCGGACTCCGGCTCCCCAGTATGTGTGCGGTCAGAAGGTGTGGCTATCCACCAAGGACCTGCCTCTCCGGGTGCCTTCTCGTAAGCTGGCACCCAGGTTCATTGGGCCATATCGCATCACCAAGGTCCTGAGTCCGGCGGCAGTGCGGCTCAAACTTCCTAACACTCTTGGTCGGGTTCACCCTGTCTTTCATGTGTCCAGGATCAAGCCTGTGTTTAGGTCCTCCCTTAACCCGGTTGTTTCTTCCCCGACACCTCCCCCCCCTCGTCTAGTGGATGGTACTCCAGTGTACACTGTGAGAAAGCTTTTGGACGTTAGACGCCGTGGTCGGGGTTTCCAGTATTTGGTGGACTGGGAGGGTTACGGTCCTGAGGAGAGGAGTTGGATTCCGGCCCGGGATATTCTGGACCAGACTCTCGTCGGCGACGAGGTGAGCCCCTTCCGGTTGCGCCAGGTGGCGCTTCTGGGGGGGTACTGTCATGACTTCGGTCTGATCTGCTGTGTTTTTGTCTTTTCTCTGTGTGTTGTCTTTTGAGCACATGTGCTTTGTTTTGACAGCTCTGCTGCTATTGTGGCGTCTCTCCTCCCACTCGTTATCCTTAACTATCCTTGTTCACTTCACACCTGTTGTCAATTTATTCCTCATTATCTCCCCTATTTTAGATCCTTTTGTGTTCAGTCTTTTGTCAGACCGTTGTTGTGTGTGAAGCCTTTCACGTGACCTGGTTAGCCTTGCCCTGTCTTGCTCCTTCAAACCCTTTGTGTGCTTTTTGCTTTTTGCTTTTTGTTCTACTCCTATTTTATCCCTCTCGTCCTGCCAGGCCTGGTTTATTTTCGACTGTCTGCCCAGGCGTTCTTTCCTGTTGGGACTTGGATGTACTACCCCAGACCATCAGTGTGACTCGGACACTGCATCTGGTGATGCTGTATTTGATTTCTTTTTGAGAAGTGCTCTCCTGACCCAGTGGATATTTTTTGGACTTTCTCTTTTTTTTGGGTTCCTGTTATATTTTATCTTGCACCTTTGGAAAGCAAAATAAAACACTCTTTTACCTGCAACTGAATCCGTGACCCTCCCTGACAGATATCCTTTCTGTGCAGTGCATGAGATGCCCGGGAGCGAGCAGCACGGTGTTTACCTTCTGTATCGTGTAGGTTATTATCCGAGTGAAATATAATAGCCAATATAGATAAATGGATGTCTAAGGATAAATTATTAAAGAAGGAGTTTCAGCATCAACACCTTTAAGAATACCCTTGACTTCATCATGTATCAGAGAGAATGTCTCAGGTACAGTATGGAGTCTAATCTAAGCCCAGCTCATCAAATCTCAATGACATATTAATATATGATTCGGCAGACGTTTTCTAATGGGAATCCAACCCACAATCCTGGTGGTGCAAGCACCGTGCCTCTACAATTCCAACCTAGGCGCACAATGACCTCAAATGTAAAGATTCATCTTCAAACTAGAGGAAATGTAATTTGTTGGATGTTGTTGATGTAGTAGAACCAACAGAAATAAACAGTGATCTAGATACCATCTATGATACAGTGTAGCTTAATAACATACCTGACAAAATGTCCTAATAACTGGGAATCAATAAACAACAGGATGGAGGATGGTCTTTAGAGATATGACCAAGTGGGGCTGACATCAGCAGCAGAACTACAGAAAGAAAGAAGGAGAGAGTGAACATGGAGTGGATTGCCAGACAACCCTTATAAAAGGTTTGTATTGTGTCAGATAGATCGATGGAGGATAGAGGAGGAGGTTACAGCCAAGGACGATGGACAGAGATCCTCTGATCTGACCATCAGCCGCAGTAGAGAGCTTCGGCATCAGAGAAGAGGAGGTCTGGAAATAGAACTACTGCAGCAGCAGCAGAGAGGAGAGGATGGGTCAGGTCGGCTGCAGACGGGTTCAGTCTGCAGAAACAGACAGACAGCGACAGGGGAAATAGGTGGGAAGGAGAATGAAAGCAGGAACCTAAACAGAACCCTATACAGTGTAGAGATGATGGAATAGCAGATGCCATAAGGGGTCTATGGGAAACGTTAGAAAAAAAAAATGTATCTACTAAAGTTAATTTAGGAGTAACAGAAAGTAGTAAAAATAATGACAAACTTATTTTTTATCTGTAAAACCTATTGAAGGAAGGGACTGACTGATACTGTACGTATTTAAGGATATCTTTGTCTCTACTGTACCTGTTTTGTGTCTGTGTGTCTATGCAATTGTGTGCGTTCCTGTGAATGGCCAGGATTAGACTGGGGACTTTACACCTTGGTTGTTTTCCTCATGAATCACCTCTCCCTCCTCTCATTGTGCAGTCATTCTTCATTGAGAAAGACGAGAAGGGGTAGAGAGAGGAAAGGACAAGAGCAATGGCAGGATGGTGATGAGGAGGGGGTGGAGGAGTGCAGCACCTCATTAGAAGCTTCTCTGTGACAACCACAGAGAGGCAGCTGCTGTGGGTCAGTGGAAACGACTGGAGGTGGAGAATGAGGTAAGAGAGAGAGAGAGAGAGAGAGAGAGAGAGAGAGAGAGAGAGAGAGAGAGAGAGAGAGAGAGAGAGAGAGAGAGAGAGAGAGAGAGAGAGAGAGAGAGAGAGAGAGAGAGAGAGAGAGAGAGAGATTTTGTCTATTATCTATTTCACTTGCTTTGTCAATGTAAACATATGTTTCCCATGCCCATAAAGCTCCTTAAATTTACATTTAAATTGAGAGAGAGAGAGAGAGAACGAAAGAGACACACACACAAAGAGGGAGAGAGAGAGACCATTGAATTGAATTGAATTGAGAGAGAGCGAGAGAGAGGGGAGAGAGAGAGGGGGAGAAAGGACCACAGGAAGAGTATCGTTTGATGTGTGTTACTGTGAGCGTGGTGTGGAGTTAAAGGGGAGATTCCTGCATCACCTCTCACTGAGATCATGACTGATGTGGAGGAGGAAGAGAGAGTGGTTGAATAAGACTAACAACTGAGAAAGAAGATCTTCCACACAGCATAAAGCAATTTTCCGCCTCGAACCTACAGACAATGTTCTACACTAAGACATAATTGTAGCGGTACTGCAGTGTTTAAACTATGGTTTTAGGAAGCTTCAAAGACTGCTATTAAGACATGCAGATCCACAATTTCCTCATCTGTCTACCTCTCAGAGGTCTGTTTAGACACAGACAGAGACTACAATAGTAATACAGATAAAGACTACAGTGGTAATACAGAGACTATAGTAGTAATAGAGACTACAGTAGTAACACAGACAGAGGCTAGAGTAGTAATACAGACAGAGACTAGAGTAGTAATACAGACAGAGGCTACAGTAGTAATATTGACATAGACTAGAGTAGTAATACAGACTACAGTAGTAAGAGTAGTAATTACAGTAGTAATACAGAGACTACAGTGGTAATACAGAGACTACAGTGGTAATACAGAGACTACAATAGTAATACAGACAGAGACCACAGTTGTAATACAGAGACTACAGTAGTAATACAGACAGAGACAACAGTAGTATTACAGTAGTAATAGAGACTACAGTAGTAATACAGAGACTACAGTAGTAATACAGACAGAGACTACAGTAGTAATGGAGACTACAGTAGTAATACAGACAGAGACTATAGTAGTAATACAGAGAATACAGTAGTAATACAGAGACTACAGTAGTAATACAGACTACAGTAGCAATACAGCCAGAGACTACAGTAGTAATACAGACATAGACTACAGTTGTAATACAGAGACTACGGTAGTAATAGAGACTATAGTAGTAATACAGACAGATACTACGGTAGTAATACAGAGACTACAGTAGTAATACAGATACTACAGTAGTAACACAGAGATGGCAGTAGTAATACAGAGACTACATTAGTAATACAGAGACTACAGTAGTAATACAGAGACTACATTAGTAATAGAGACTACAGTGGTAATACAGAGACTACAGTAGTAATACAGAGTGGTAATACAGACAGGGTTTATAGTTCAGCATCGCTCCTTGTCTTCCTCCTGTACCAGTGAAAGGCTTCCTTTTGTAAATGTCATTTCCAATTAGAGCTGATATCATAGTGGAGGTGACAGTGGGGCCAGCGCTGGCCCTCAGAAAGCTCTGGGCTTTGATTCAAACGAGGACACAGAGAGCCCGGGGTCTTTCCTGTTGTACTGAGACTGCAGCCACAGTTTGGTCCACTTAGGCACAAAGGTAGAGATGTGAGATGCATAATTCAACAGGCCAGCCGGGAGGCCTATCAGAGAGAGTGTTATTTACAGCTGGCCTATCAGAGAAACTGTTATTCCTCTGATGTTTGAATGCTGTCTCAGACACAGAGGTGTAAATTCTGCAGTCTGCCGCTCTCTTAAAGGCGAAATGCAACCGTTTTTATCTCAATATCAAATAATTTCTGTGTAACAATCTTACAGTGATTTTTTTCAATCAAAATGGTAAAATATAAACTGTCCCCCGGTACTGCTGCTCATTCTGTTCACCAGTTCCGGAGGTCTACGTCACCGGCTTTCTAGGCTTCACTGAACGGAATTCATTATCATCAACCCCGGACTGTCTTGCCTGACTACACACACCTGGTTCCCATTTCCCCTGATTAGTATGTTATATACAGTTGAAGTCGGACGTTTACATACACCTTAGCCAAATACATTTAAACTCGGTTTTTCACAAATCCAGACATTTAATCCTAGTAAATATTCCCTGTCTTAGGTCAGTTAGGATCACCACTTTATTTTAAGAATGTGAAATGTCAGAATAATAGTAGAGAGAATGATTTATTTCAGCTTTTATTTCTTTCATCACATTCCCAGTGGGTCAGAAGTTTACATGCACTCAATTAGTATTTGGTAGCATTGCCTTTAAATTGTTTAAAACTTGGGTCAAACGTTTCGGGTAGCCTTCCACAAAGTTCCCACAATAAGTTGGGTGAATTTTGGCCCATTCCTCCTGACAGAGCTGGTGTAACTGAGTCAGGTTTGTAGGCCTCCTTGCTCGAAGACACTTTTTCAGTTCTGCCCACACATTTTCTATAGGATTGAGGTCAGGGCTTTGTGATGGCCACTCCAATACCTTGACTTTGTTGTCCTTAAAAACGTCTTAGGGATAGCCTCCTTTTTAAAAATTTTAATGACATACCCAAATCTAACTGCCTGTAGCTCGGGCCCTGAAGCAAGGATATGCAATTTATTGGTACCATTTGAAAGGAAACACTTGAATGTAGGAGAATATAACACAATAGATCTGGTAGAACAAAATACAAAGAAAAAAACAACCTGCCTTTTTCTACCACCATCTTTGAAATGCAAGAGAAAGGTCATGGTTGTAGCCATCACTCTGGTTGTAATTCCGATAGTGTTCACAAGATGGCAGCAGTGTATGTACAAAGTTTCAGATGGATACGACTTTTAGTGTGAAGTCCCCAGGTACATTTGGGTAAATCGTGAAGCAGACGTTCTCATTCATATTCCATTTTTGGACATCAAGGGGGCCCCGGCGTATGCTGTCCGAGCCGTCATGGACTCAAAGTGCCAAGGGGCCTCCAGTACCTCGTGGAGTGGGAGGGGTACGGCCTGGAGCCGTCGTTGCTGCGGGAGTTTCACCGTCTCCAACAGGATCGCCCTGCGCCTCGTCCTCCGGGTTGTCCCCGAGGCCGGTGTCGGTGCGCGGGGGAGGGGGGGGGTACTGTCACGACTTCAGCCGAAGTTGGTCCCTCTCCTTGTTTGGGCGGCTTTCGGCGGTCAACGTCACCGGTTTTCTAGCTACCGCCAATCTACTTTTCAATTTCTATGTTTTTGTCTTCATCATACACACCTGGTTTCAATCACCTTATTATTTGTTCCTTATTTAAACCCTCTGTTTCCCTAATGGTTTTGTGTGTGTTTGTTTATTGTTTGATGTCTTTCATGTTTGTGAGCATGTACTTTTACTACCAATTTTGGTAGTTTGTTTTATGAGTAAATCTTATTGTATACTCATCTCCGTTGTCCTGCGCCTGGCTCTACCTACATGCTACACAGAGACTACTGGCAGTCCAGTGTCATTCAACGAGGTTTACCCTCGCTATTTTGTTTGGGTACAGCCCAATGTTTTGTATATGTGTTTGTTTTGGGTGTATTAAAAACCCCTATTGTATATTCCTGCGCCTGTCTCCAAATTCTTTATACCATCTTGACATTTATAGCAAGAGCAATAGTAAGAAACTAATTTACCGCCTGGTGATGTCACAAGGCAGGCAAAAACGCCATTCGACTTAAACAGCTTTTACACTAAACAGCTTTTAGACAAGGGAATTATCATAATATTCACAACTTCACAGGATTATTCCAATCTTGTGTGGAAATATATATAAAACACAGGAAAATCACATTTTTGACTGCACTGTGTCTTAATAAAGAACATTCGGATTGTAAATAGAAACTCTGTGATCCTTTAAATCTCAGACTGCCTTCTGGGCAACAGTTATCGTCCCTGGCTAGAAGGAAGTGGTGAACTAGTGACGAGGGGGTCTAGAAAGGGATATATTATGTTAAGAGTTTATATAGAGTTTCTCACTTTCTTCTCTCCCTTTCTCTCTATTTCTATACTCTTTTTAAGCCAAAAACAGCTAGGCTTGAGTGGTCTAATTGATACCAGTGTATCTGGTAGTGAACTGGGACTGGGAGTGTGTGTTTAATGTTAAATGGATTCAGATCCTCCCACAAGCCTCTTGGTACTGTGGACTACAGCCAAGCAGAGAGTGAGAGTCAGGACTGTACCTGGTAGCTGTTCTTTTTTTATCTTTCCTCCAGTGTGTTGTGTCTGGATGGCTGAAAACACAGACAGCTGTCTCCTCTGTTCTAGTAGAAAATACACTGTGATACAAGACCCTATCTTTGCCTCTCCTCTCAGATAGAATGTAACAGGTAGTGTTAGCATTAGGCTTAAATAGTGTAAAATGCACAGTTGCTAGCTAGCTAATGCTTTAACTTTCGAAAGACATACTGTACACAAAGTACTGAAACCAGCTTTAGAAAGGACAGGAGTCATTTGGTTCCTTCAGAGGAAAGTCTGTGTCTTCTGGCACTTTGAGTTCTTCAAATCCCATATTCATGTATTCAGGATGGAGAGAAGTGAGAGGAGGGATGGAAAGAACTGAGAGGAAGAAGAAAGCACTGATGGGACTGAACAGGAAATGGAAGGAGAGAGATCACAGAGAAGGAGGAGGGAAGGAGCCCTGTTTCTCCCCCTAATGAATCCATCACTGGTACAGGTGGAGGAAAAGAAAGGCTGGGGTCTGAGAGTTCCCCATCAAAGGGACTGTTTTATAGATAAGAGAAGCGTAATATCCAGTTGGAGGTTTCAATAAGACGGAGCCCAGGAGAGCATTGATCATGACAGGCATTTTTCTCATGACTGGTCAATCTATTGTATTCAGCTGTCTCAATACCAGAAGAGAACATCCCTGCTGCTGTATCATTCTACTGCACTTACCATCCACACCCTGGGAATCAATAGCATTTTACTCAGCACTGCTCTGCTAGCACTCGCTGAAGGTTAATGCACGTGGGATTGGATTGGAGAAGGTGAACAATTCCCTCTGCTAGTTGTAGTGTCAGTGACAATAACCAACTTATTTTTACTCATTTAATTATTGATTTAATTATTTGCAAAAACATTTTATTCAGACTATTAACATGCTGTTGTAAAAGGCCTAAGATAGGTATGGCTTTTGAGTAGCAGATGTTTCAATTCAATATTGTTGTCAGGGCAACACCCTTGTTACAGTACTGAAGGTGGTTGAAACTCATTCAACACATGCCCAGGGTTTCAGCATCAATCTACAGGAAAACCACAACAAGTCTCCAACAGTTGGATTTATTCCATGTCAAAAGATACTCCCAATGACAGAAGATAACTGTCTAGCAATGAAGTAACGTCACTTCCCTAAAAATACAGTAGGTGTCCTACTGTTCTCAAAGTTGTTAATTTTGATTGTATAAAAAGAGGAGCTTATCCTCTGTATCCGAGTACGCCCCCATTCACATCGACGGGGATGTAGTGGAGCAGGTCAAGAGCTTCAAGTTCCTCAGTATCCACATCACAAAGGAATTATCATGGTCCAAACACACCAACACAGTCGTGAAGAGGGCACAACAACGCCTCTTCCCACTCAGGAGGCTGAAAAGATTTGGCATAGGTCCTCAGATTCTCTAAAAGTTCTACAGAACCGAGAGCAACTGCCGCCCCTCATGAGGAATTTTTAGTTGCCCATTCTGATCTATCCTGATTGCCTAGTCACTTTTACCCTTGCCTACATGTAAATATCACCTCAATTACCTCAACTGCGTTGTATACCTGCACATTGACTCTGTACCGGTACTCCTGGTATATAGCCTCATTATTGTTATTGTGGTACTATTTCATTTTTTTTCTTGGTTTTTAACTCTCCATTGTTGGGAAAGGGCTCGTAAGTAAGCATTTCACGGTAAAGTCTACACCTGTTGTATTCGGTGGATGTGACAAATAAAATGTAATTTTATTTTATCAAAAAGGCCTATACTATCTTGGTCATCCCTACAGCTATATAATATAAGTAGGCCTATACCATCTTGGTCCTCCCCCACAGCTATTCAGTATAAGTAGGCTTATACCATATTTGCCATCCCCCACAGCTACATACAGTAAGTAGACCTATAACATCTTGGTCATCCCCCACAGCTATAGTATACAGTATAAGTACGCCTATACCATTTTCATCATCCACCCCAGCTATATACAGTATAAGAAGCCCTATACCATCTTCGTCTTTGGTTGGTTATATAAAGACAGCACGAAGAATAGCCATGCAGCATGGCACCCTGTGGCTCAGCTTACTTGACGTTTAAAAGCCAGATTTCCTTACATAGACTCAGAGAAGAGGTGGAATCCATTCTCAACTTTACAAGGCAAAACTATACACAACTCTTAGCGAGTTTGCTAATGAAAGCAGGCTAATGTGCTGAAATATTCACTGACTCCATTCTACCAGGCCCAAGACAAAGATATATTGACTCCATTCTACCAGGCCCAAGACAAAGATATATGGACTCCATTCTACCAGGCACAAGACAAAGATGTAATGACTCCATTCTACCAGGCCCAAGACAAGTACGTAATGACTCCATTCTACCAGGCCCAAGACAAAGACATCATGACTCCATTCTACCAAATGGACACCGTGTAAACTAACACATCTGCTGCTAGTTTAAGACATTTAGAAGTTTAGTGGTTTAAACTTTAGCACACGGAGTAAACATCCTTTAAACATCACTGTTTGCATCCCCACACACCCCCCATCACCAGAGGAACGGTGATGCTGAGTGTGGGACTTTCTGTGTCTAACGAGATGAACATATCCATTAGAATTCCTTAACGAGGGTAAATCCACATGGCTGCTAATTAGTCCATGCTCCATCTTCTCTCCTCAGAGAGCTGGAGGACTGGACTGGTTCTTGTGATGCTAGAGAACATTAAAGCCACTAAATGTACCCAGCTCCAGATGCAGCAGATTGTCCCCATTTAACAGATTTTCCATTAGGGAGCAGATTAATGTAACACAGCAATAATAGATATAATGGCAGTGTTCTGAAAGGCCGAGGGGACCCTGGCGCTGTCGTTAATGGTAAGTTTGAAAATAAACTAGAAGAAAAAGAAACGCACACCTATATAGGCGAGGTGCTGGCTAGCGGAGTGGAAAACTTGAAAATAAAGAAGAGCCGCACACTCTAGGAGCTCAGATGCAAAAAAAAATGTATGTCCAACGTTTCAACAGGCAAGCTGTCTTCATCAGGGTACCCTGATGAACCCTGATGAAGACAGCTTGCCTGTCGAAACGTTGGACATAAAATATTTTTTGCATCTGAGCTCCTAGAGTGTGCGGCTCTTCTTTATTTTCAAGTTTTCCACTCCGCTAGCCAGCACCTCGCCTATATAGGTGTGCGTTTCGTTTCTTTTTCTTCTAGATTGTTAATGGTAAGTTATCATTTTCTAATCTTTTGTTGCTAAGCAGGTGCACGTAGACAGTTTGTGAGGTGTGACTCATGTCTAAACCAGCACACAGCGTGAGGTTTTAACGTGATAAGGATGTTGTTTAAAACACCATACTTTGATTAGTCACTATCTTTTTATTCTTACATTGTCCTTTGTACCTCCATCAATCTAAACCTACTTAAGGTATTCCTGTCTTTTTTATTTTATTTTATTTCACCTTTATTTAACCAGGTAGGCCAGTTAAGTTCTCATTTACAACTGCGACCTGGCCAAGATAAAGCAAAGCAAAGCAACGTGACAAAAACAACAACACAGAGTTACACATGGAATTAACAAACGTACAGTCAATAACACAATAGAAAAATCTATGTACAGTGTGTGCAAATGTAGTAAGATTAGGGAGGTAAGGCAATAAATAGGCCATAGTGGTGAAATAATTAGAAATTAGCAATAACACTGGAGTGATAGATGTGCAGATGATGATGTGCATGTAGAGATACTGGGGTGCAAAAGACCAAAAAAAGAAATAATAATATGGGGATGAGGTAGTTGGGTGTGCTATTTACAGATGCTGTGTGCAGGTACAGTGATCGGTAAGCTGCTCTGACAGCTGATGTCTAGTTTTGGGTTGGTAATGACGCATAGTAATAACATGAAATTTAACCTATTAATTAGTGAGAACTGAAACTCACTAGGAAGAGTGGTCCATTAACACGGACAATTAATCCTGACCAATTAAGGTCACCAAGACAGCAGAAAACATACACAAACACCTCTCTGTCTTAACCTCTACGGGATTGGTGACCCTAAACGGGGACAGTTGTTGCTCAATATGCAGTAATGTGACTAGAATGACATTGTAAACAACAGCCAACTTTCCAGGACATAGAGATGTCTTATATGGGCAGAAAGCTTAAATTATTGTTAATCTAACTGCAGTGTTCAATTTACAATAGCTATTACAGCAAACAAATATCAAGGCAACTCGTTTGATACATTCACCTCTGAAGGTAAATACTGGAATCCTGCAGCTTTAGACAGACGGCCCTGACTTCCACAGGACTAACTGACAATAAGGCTCTCAGGATGGAAAACATGAAAGAGCTTTTACCAAGTTTTGACCTCACTTTAAATTACTCTCAGTATAAAATGCATAGGTACCACTGATGTACACCTTGTCAATTGTAACATTATTTTATTGTACCTTTATGTACTTCTTATATACTGCAGTAATATGACAGTACTATAGTACCTGGAGGCAGAGCTGTGTAGTGTTATGTACTTCTTATATACTGCGGTAATATGACAGTACTATAGTACCTGGAGGCAGAGCTGTGTAGTGTTATGTACTTCTTATATACTGCAGTAATATGACAGTACTATAGTACCTGGAGGCAGAGCTGTGTAGTGTTATGTACTTCTTATATACTACAGTAATATGACAGTACTATAGTACCTGGAGGCAGGCTGGGTCTCTTCCTCTTAATGCTCTTCTCAGCTCCGTTCTCCAGGGGACAGTCTGACACCAGCGGCCCGTTGGAGTTGCTGAAATGCAGGGGTTCGTTGTTGGAGGACGGGTCAAAGGACAACGGGTTCAGTCCTGAAACACAACAGAAACACAACAAGCAGCCATGTTAAACCAGATGAACCATAGATCTATAAACCACAACAGAAACACAACAAGCAGCCATGTTAAAACAGATAGACCATAAATCTATAAACCACAGTGTGCAACAGACACATGACTTCTACTATTGTAACTGCAGTATACAAACACTCATCAAAGTCTAGCGTTTTACTGACTACAGTACACTATGTACAGAACATTCAGACAGATACAGAGAATATGCTGCAGTATGTGAAGAGAAGATTCAGAGAAAACAGTTCAGATGTCTGTTAACTGAAGACAAAGATGAGAGAAGACCTCCCAAAGACTAGAGAAATACAATTCTACTGAACCTGAACAAACCATGTGTTCCCTATTTAACAGAGTCGGGAGTTGAACACACAAAATTAAAGGAATGAAAACATACAGTTCCCTTTTCAGAGTCCGGAGTTCACTCACTGAAGAACATAAGGAGACTCCTTAAAAGAAACAAGGATAACACGTATATTTTCTAAAACTCCAGAGTTCTGTGTCTCTCTGTTCAGACAGTGGGGACACTAGGGAGCATTTCAGAACCAATACGTTTTTTTTTTCGAACTTACCACACACTCTTCACAGAAGTCTAATATCTATAGTGACTACCATTAGTTATGAACTTACCACACACTCTTCACAGAAGTCTAATATCTATAGTGACTACCATTAGTTATGAACTTACCACACACTCCTAATAGAAGTATATTATCTAAAGTGACTACCATTACTTATGAACCCACCTCACACTCTTCATAGAAGTCTAATATCTAAAGTGACTAGCATTAGATATGAACTTACCAAACACTTGTCATAGAAGTCTATTATCTAAAGTGACTACCACTAGTTATCAACTTACCACACACTCTTCATAGAAGTCTAATATCTAAAGTGACTACCATTAGTTTTGAACTTACCACACACTCTTCATAGAAGTCTATTATCTGAAGTGACTACCATTAGTTATGAACTTCCCACACACTCTTCATAGAAGTCTATTATCTAGAGTGACTACCATTAGTTATGAACTTCCCACACACTCTTCATAGAAGTCTATTATCTGAAGTGACTACCATTAGTTATGAACTTACCACACACTCTTCATAGAAGTCTAATATTATTATTTTCCTTTCCTATTGTTCACGTTATCATCCAGTTGAAATATTACAGTAAATATACATGAAAGGATACCTAAGGATACATTAAAAATGATGTTTGATTTGTTTGTAGAAAGTTTATAGGTATAATTTGAACGTGTTCTCTTCACGGTTCAATGGGCGACTCAACGGTGGATTTTATGATCATAACAACCAAACTGATATTTATGGATATAATAAATGACTTTTTCTAACAAAAGAACCATTGGATGTCTTCGTTGGACACTTGGGAAGCCCTCAGCCCTGAAAGGTAAGTGATATTGTTTAGCTATTATATGGGTTTTGTGTGACACGCGCTGGATATGAATTTATTCTAATGTGGAAAATATGTGGGGTGCTATCCTCAAACAATCAAATGTTGTGCTTTCGCCGTAAAGCCTTTTTGAAATCTGACAACGCTGTGATATTGCCAAGAATCAGAGTTTTCGATGATTATGCAACACTTGTATATTGATGAATGTTTAATAATTCAACTTTTGGATTTTGAATTTGGCGCCTTACATTTCACCGGGTAGTGTCAGGTGCGCGCCGCTACTCCCTAAGTAGTTAATAGAAGTCTAATATCTAAAATGGCTAGCATTAGTTACGATCTTACCACACACTCTTCATAGAAGTATATTATCTAAAGTGACTACCATTAGCTAAGAGCCTACCACACACTCTTCATAGAAGTCTAATATCTAAAGTGACTACCATTAGTTTTGAACTTACCACACACTCTTCATAGAAGTCTATTATCTGAAGTGACTACCATTAGTTATGAACTTACCACACAGTCTTTATAGACGTCTATTATCTAAAGTGACTACCTTTAGTTATGAACTTACCACACAGTCTTTATAGACGTCTATTATCTAAAGTGACTACCATTAGTTATGAACTTACCACACACTCTTAACTTCTTAGGGAGCAGCAGCAGAGGTGACGGTTTTGGAGAGTCTGGCGTGCCCAAAGTAAAATGACTGCCACTCAGGCCCAGAAAATAGGATATGCACATAGTTAGTACTATTGGATAGGAAACACTCTGAAAGTGTTAAAATAATCTATGTGAGTATAACAGAACTGATATAGCAGACGAAAACCCGAGGAAAATCCATCCGGATTTGCAGTTTTCTTTGTACATGACCATCTTCTCTAGGCTGCCTATCATTTCTATTTTAACTGGGACTGAGACTGCAGTACCTATGGCTTCCACTATATGTCAACAGTCTTTATATAGAGTCTGGAAGGTCTAGCTCTAAGCAGAACAGATAGGAAGAGGAAGTAGTGAAGGGACCACTTTTGTCAACAACGTTTGACGGGCGCGAGAGAGCGAGAGCCCGTGAGCGCACCCCACTTTATTTTCCTTTCCTATTGTTCACGTTATCGTCCGGTTGAAATATTACAGTAAATATACATGAAAGGATACCTAAGGATACATTAAAAATGATGTTTGATTTGTTTGTAGAAAGTTTATAGGTATAATTTGAACGTGTTCTCTTCACGGTTCAATGGGCGACTCAATGGTGGATTTTATGATCATAACAACCAAACTGATATTTATGGATATAATAAATGACTTTTTCTAACAAAAGAACCATTGGATGTATTCGTTGGACACTTGGGAAGCCCTCAGCAGAAGTTCTTTGAAAGGTAAGTGATATTGTTTAGCTATTATATGGGTTTTGTGTGACCCGCGCTGGATATGAATTTATGCTAATGTGGAAAATATGTGGGGTGCTATCCTCAAACAATCAAATGTTGTGCTTTCGCCGTAATGCCTTTTTGAAATCTGACAACGCTGTGATATTGCCAAGAATCAGAGTTTTTGATGACTATGCAACACTTGTATATTGATGAATGTTTAATAATTCAACTTTTGGATTTTGAATTTGGCGCCTTACATTTCCCCGGGTAGTGTCAGGTGCGCGCCGCTACTCCCTAAGTAGTTAATAGAAGTCTAATATCTAAAGTGGCTAGCATTAGTTACGATCTTACCACACACTCTTCATAGAAGTATATTATCTAAAGTGACTACCATTAGCTAAGAGCCTACCACACACTCTTATTAGAAGTCTATTATCTAAAGTGATTACCATTAGTTATGAACCCATCAGACACTCTTCATAGAAGTCTATTATCTAGAGTGACTACCATTAGTTATGACTACCATTAGTTATGAACTTACCACACACTGTATGTACACACTGTATGTACAGTGAGGGAAAAAAGTATTTGACCCCCTGCTGATTTTGTACGTTTGCCCACTGACAAAGAAATGATCAGTCTATAATTTTAATGGTAGGTTTATTTGAACAGTGAGAGACAGAATAACAACAAAAGAATCCAGAAAAACGCATGTGAAAAATGTTATAAATTGATTTGCATTTTAATGAGGGAAATAAGTATTTGACCCCTCTGCAAAACATGACTTAGTACTTGGTGGCAAAACCCTTGTTGGCAATCACAGAGGTCAGACGTTTCTTGTAGTTGGCCACCAGGTTTGCACACATCTCAGGAGGGATTTTATCCCACTCCTCTTTGAAGATCTTCTCAGTCATTAAGGTTTCGAGGCTGACGTTTGGCAACTCGAACCTTCAGCTCCCTCCACAGATTTTCTATGGGATTAAGGTCTGGAGACTGGCTAGGCCACTCCAGGACCTTAATGTGCTTCTTCTTGAGCCACTCCTTTGTTGCCTTGGCCGTGTGTTTTTGGGTCATTGTCATGCTGGAATACCCATCCACGACCCATTTTCAATGCCCTGGCTGAGGGAAGGAGGTTCTCACCCAAAATTTGACGGTACATGGCCCAGTCCATCGTCCCTTTGATGCGGTGAAGTTGTCCTGTCCCCTTAGCAGAAAAACACCCCCAAAGCATAATGTTTCCACCTCCATGTTTGACGGTGGGGATGGTGTTCTTGGGGTCATAGGCAGCATTCCTCCTCCTCCAAACACGGCGAGTTGAGTTGATGCCAAAGAGCTCCATTTTGGTCTCATCTGACCACAACACTTTCACCCAGTTGTCCTCTGAATCATTCAGATGTTCATTGGCAAACTTCAGACGGGCATGTATATGTGCTTTCTTGAGCAGGTGGACCTTGCAGGCGCTGCAGGATTTCAGTCCTTCACAGCGTAGTGTGTTACCAATTGTTTTCTTGGTGACTATGGTCCCAGCTGCCTTGAGATCATTGACAAGATCCTCCCGTGTAGTTCTGGGCTGATTCCTCACCGTTCTCATTATCATTGCACCTCCACGAGGTGAGATCTTGCATGGAGCCCCAGGCCGAGGGAGATTGAAAGTTATTTTGTGTTTCTTCCATTTGCGAATAATCGCACCAACTGTTGTCACCTTCTCACCAAGCTGCTTGGCAATGGTCTTGTAGCCCATTCCAGCTTTGTGTAGGTCTACAATCTTGTCCCTGACATCCTGGGAGAGCTCTTTGGTTTTGGCCATGGTGGAGAGTTTGGAATCTGATTGATTGATTGCTTCTGTGGACAGGTGTCTTTTATACAGTTAACAAGCTGAGATTAGGAGCACTCCCTTTAAGAGTGTGCTCCTAATCTCAGCTCGTTACCTGTATAAAAGACACCTGGGAGCCAGAAATCTTTCTGATTGAGAGGGGGTCAAATACTTATTTTTCTCATTAAAATGCAAATCAATTTATAAAAATTTTCACATGCGTTTTTCTGAATTTTTTGGTTGTTATTCTGTCTCTCACTGTTCAAATAAACCTACCATTAAAATTATAGACTGATAATTTCTTTGTCAGTGGGCAAACGTACAAAATCAGCAGGGGATCAAATACTTTTTTCCCTCAATGTATATTATCTAAAGTGACTACCATTAGTTAAGAACTTACCACACACTCTTAATAGAAGTATATTATCAAAAGTGACTACCATTAGTTATGAACCTACCATACACTCTTCATAGAAGTCTATTATCTATAGTGACTACCATTAGTTATGAACTTCCCACACACTCTTCATAGAAGTACAGTTTAAGTTGGAAGTTTACATACACTTAGGTTGGAGTCACTAAAACTATTTTTTTCAACCACTCCACAAATTGCTATAGTTTCTAAACTTTGTGCATGACAAGTAATTTTTCCAACAATTGTTTACAGACAGATTATTTAACTTCTAATTTACTGTATCACATTTCCAGTGGGTCAGAAATGTACATACACTAAGTTGACTGTGCCTTTAAAAAGCAATTCCAGAAAATGAAGTCATGGCTTTAAAAGCTTCTGATGTGCTAATTGATATCATTTGAGTCAATTGGCGGTGTACCTGTGGATGTATTTCAAGACCTACCTTTAAACTAAGTGCCTCTTTGCTTGACATCTTGGGAAAATCAAAAGAAATCAGCCAAGATCTCAGAAAGTAAATTGTAGACCTCCACAAGTCTGTTTCATCCTTGGGAGCAATTTCTAAACACTTGAAGGTACCACGTTCATCTGTACAAACAATAGTACGCAAGTATAAACACCATGGGACAACGCAGCCGTCACACCGCTCAGGAAGGAGACGCGTTCTGTCTCCTAGAGATTAACGTACTTTGGTGCGAAAAGTGCAAATCAATCCCAGAACAACAGCAAAGGACCTTGTGAAGATGCTGGAGGACACAGGTACAAAAGTATCTATATCCACAGTAAAACGAGTCCTATATCGACATAACCTGAAAGGCCGCTCAGCAAGGAAGAAGCCACTGTTCCAAAACCGGCATAAAAAAAGCCAGACTACGGTTTGCAACTGCACATGGGGACAAAGATTGTACTTTTTGGAGAAATTTCCTCTGGTCTGATGAAACAAAAATAGAGCTGTTTGGCCATAATGACCATCGTTATGTTTGGAGGAAAAAGGGGGAGGCTTGCAAGCCCGAAGAACACCATCCCAACCGTGAAGCACGGGGGTGGCAGCATCATGTTATGGGGGTGCTTTGCTGCAGGATGGACTGGTGCACTTCACAAAATAGATGGCATCGAGGGACGGAAATTATGTGGATATATTGAAGCAACATCTCAAGACATCAGTCAGGAAGTTAAAGCTTGGTTGCAAATGGGTCTTCCAAATGGACAATGAACCCAAGCATATTTCCAAAGTTGTGGCAAAATGGCTTAAGGACAACAAAGTCAAAGTATTGGAGTGGCCATCACAAAGCCCTGACCTCAATCCTATAGAAAATGTGTGGGCAGAACTGAAAAAGTG
The DNA here is from genome assembly GCA_030435695.1 of Brachymystax lenok tsinlingensis. Taxonomy (NCBI): domain Eukaryota; kingdom Metazoa; phylum Chordata; class Actinopteri; order Salmoniformes; family Salmonidae; genus Brachymystax; species Brachymystax lenok. The sequence continues at coordinate 17,866,430 of CM059789.1, forward strand.
TCTTCGAGCAAGGAGGCCTACAAACCTGACTCAGTTACACCAGCTCTGTCAGGAGGAATGGGCCAAAATTCACCCAACGTATTGTGGGAAGCTTGTGGAATGCTCCTCAAAACGTTTGACCCAAGTTAAACAATTTAAAGGCAATGCTACCAAATACTAATTGAGTGTATGTAAACGGCTGACCAACTGGGAATGTGATGAAAGAAATAAAAGCTGAAATAAATCATTCTCTCTACTATTATTCTGACATTTCACATTCTTAAAATAAAGTGGTGATCCTAACTGACCTAAAACAGGGAATTTTTACTAGGATTAAATGTCTGGAATTGTGAAAAACTGAGTTTAAATGTATTTGGCTAAGGTGTATGTAAACTTCCGACTTCAACTGTATATTATATAAAGTGACTACAGGCTCCAAAATAGCATTGAGCCAATATGTCCAAAAGTTCCAAGCAGACAATCCCTTCCAAAAACCAGTCGTTCTATTCCTCCCACAGATGGGTAGTGTCTTCCAGAGAATGAAGCAATAAGGAGAGTAGAGGCTGATGAATTATGGAAACAATATCATTGTGAATATTGCCACAAAATCCTAGGAAACAATAAACTAATTCAATTGTGTTCCGAGCCTAATATATCAGGGATTTCCAGTTCTCTAACTGGACATGTGTTATTTATAATTCAGAACGGGGTTTGGGAGAGACAAGCCCTGTTCTCATGAAAAATGCATAAATTCTCTAGGTTTACACTTGTTTTGCTAGACTTTGTTGTTGTCAGAAAAAATAAAGTCTGAAGATGGAAAATGGCAACCTTCTCTTTGCCAGTGTGTCTCCATTATACACTAAGACACACAGGGCTCAACTCTCAAACCACAAAACAAGAAAATGAATTCCTGATAAACTGAACAAGTTTCTCAGAGGAAAGGTGACTTGAAGGAGGAGTTGGTCACTTGCTACCAATCAGATGAATAATTCCACCATCCATCTTTATGTTTTGGAGTGCTGGAGAGGAGGCAGTGGCAGAAGACACAGGAACAAACTACAGACTACCTACAAACTAGCCGACATCACCACACTGTTGTAGTCCTGAACACATCACATAGGCCAACAGGTCATCATATACACTTCGTGGTGAGGGATTCACTTTCACTGAACCACTGAACCACTAAACCAGTAAACCACTGAACATGAAGTTATGTGTTGCATCAATCAGGTTTTTTTATGGCCATACGATTATATAATGATGAAAAGTATAGTGAAGTAGTGAAGAAGTATTTAGAACACATCACATGGAGCCGTGAAGTGAGTGATCAGGCATTCTGTTGACATGGAAGGAGAAACTCCTATTTCTCTTTCTCTCCCTCTATGCATCTCTCTCTCTCTCTATCCATTCTGCATAGGGGGCTCAGAAAGCTGCCAATGGAATCTGACACCCAGTGAGCCTCATACATTTATGGATGTGCCGGGGCAACAGCATTCTGATGAATGTTTCTCTATCTCTGCTCCACAACACAAAGCCATCCCTAATGTGTTTACAGGAGGATTTGAAATGTCTCACTCTGTTCACCTTCTCTATAAGAGATAACTTGATAGAATCTGTCCTCATCAGGCCCTTCTTCCTTCTCTCTCTCTCTGTTTACTTCCTTCATCTCTTTCACTCTCTCCGTGTTCTGTTCTTTATGTAACCACATTTGCATCACAACGAGAACCAACCATCCCGTTCTCTCCCTCTGTGTCATCAAGGCTTTCAACATGAAGAGAGTAGATGGGTAAACGACATGCCAATAAACAGAGGACAAACTGTCGAATAAAGTGCAGAATTGCCTTCCCTCAAACCCAGAGAAACCAGCTGGGAAATCTGCCCTATAAACATTATGCAGCAGCGTGTATAAGTTGTTGTCAAATGAAAAGGACAAGTGCTCCGTTCCTGAGAGTCTGTCTGTCTGTCTGGTATCACACAGCACACCCAGTGCTCACTAGTCACAAAACCACCCACACACCCGCCATCTCTCCACCTCTCTCTGCTCTGCCTGTCGGCATCCATCTGGCAGCCTCTCTCTCTTTCTGTCTCTTTCTTTCTCCCAGACGACAGTCTACAGACTTCTCCCAGACGACAGTCTACAGACTGCCCCCAGACATGATAAATTCTTCCGTTTTTCTTCTAAACATACTAGAATTACATCTCATTTCTACCAGAGTTGAATAACTTCAAGAGAAAATGAAAGGAGATTGAGAGTTACAGAGAAAAAATAGCTAGATGGATAAACATAGCAATTGAAGGAGAGCCTGACACATTTGGACTGACTAAGTGATTGTAGATTGATTTTATGCAGCGTACTCCTAATCCCTTTGGATCTATTTTGGGTAACTGCCTGTCTCTGTCCTGTGCTGTTGCTTTCCTGTCCTCTACGGCAGTGTCCTATACTATCAGTAGTGGATCAGTTTAACCCTGATATATCTTTGCTGGGTCACTGTTTCTGTCTCACCCCTATCCTACAGCGACTCCCCCAACACACTGATGGATGGTCTGTTTGTGCAACAACATCTGGCCATAACCACAGCTCACGCTAAGTGGAGAAGAGAAGAGGGGGATGATTCATGATTCACTCCTCTGGCAAACGGAGAGAATAAATAACAAGAGGGTAACTAGGATGTCAGTGGATTTTGGGCTGAGCAGCAGGCATGGGAGGTATGGGAGGCTGGAGGGAGGAACCAGGAATTAGAACAAAGAGAGTAGATAATGACCAATGGAGGAATTGCTGACTTCAGAGAAGAGAATTACAGGCAGGGCCAGCTCCAGGCATAAGCGACATAAGCGATCGCTTAGGGCCGCAGCCGCTAGGGGGCCCCAAAACCAACATAAAAAAAATTAAAATAATACTGTATAAACACTTCTCCAGTGCAGAGAGAAGAATTCCCAAGGTCTTCTCATGGAAGTGCAGGTATAGTTTGAAATGAGCCTGCTGGTGGTGACTCAGATGCTCATTCATTTTTAGCCTGAAACAATAAATTATCTCCAGATACACAAGGTGATGTCTCTTTATGGCTTCTGCCAGTGGTCCTCCCAACACCAGTCTACAAAGATAGACAGGAAGACATTCAGACCCAGCTTCAATGAGACCAGAAAGTCCTTCACTGACTTGCAGCCTGCAAGTTTAAATAGTGGATAGGGGAAATTAGATAATGGTATTTTGTAAACCTTTGTAAACCAAAATATGTAAAACATAACTGCACACTCCAAGACATTAGGTAGGTTTCCATCCAATCTGCGACAGATTTTCATGTGAATATTCTAAAATCTGCATAAAACAATATGCGCAATTTCCCACCGGAGATGTTTCCAGAAAACAAACTTTTGCAGTTAAAATTCCCATATACTGAATAAAACAACAAACAAGTTAAATTAGTTTCCATCGCATTTTCTCTACTGATGGTTTTGTCACAAACTATTGCGCTACATAGCAATACCCACTCTGGTCTTGGAACATGCGCTCTAGCCAACAACTCGCACATTCAACACCAGTCTCAACGTCAACAGTGAAGATGGGATGGAGTTGCAAAGAAAAAGCAATTTCTCAGACTGGCCAATAAAAAAAAAGATTAAGAAGGGCAAAAGAACACTGGACAGCATCCCGAAGTCACCTCTTCACTGTTGATGTTGAGACTGGTGTTTTACGGGTACTATTTAATGAAGCTGCTAGTTTAGGACTTGTGAGGTGTCTGTTTCTCAAACTAGACACACTAATGTACTTGTCCTCTTGCTCAGTTGTGAACCACGGCCTCCCACTCCTCTTTCTATTCTGGTTAGAGCCAGTTTGCGCTGTTCTGTGAAAGGAGTAGTACACAGCGTTGTACGAGATCTTCAGTTTGTTGGCATTTTCTCGCATGGAATAGCCTTCATTTCTCAGAACAAGAATAGACTGACGAGTTTCAGAAGAAAGTTCTTTGTTTGTGGCCCTTTTCGTAATCAAACCCACAAATGCTGATAAACTAGTTTAAAGAAGGCCAGTTTTATTGCTTATTTAGTCAGGACAGGATATTCACATATTTAGTACCATTGGATAGGAAACACTCTGACGTTTCTAAGAGTGTTAAAATTTCTCTGTGAGTATAACAGAACGGATATGGCAGGCGAAAACCCGAGAAATTTCTGTCCTGGAAAAAGTGATTTTGACACATTGCCTCATTTTGAACCACTCCCTTATGAAAATGCCCATATAAGGGAGTATGAATGCAGTACCTATTGCTTCCACTGGATGTCAACAGTCTCTAGACGCTGTTTTGATTCTATTTAGTTGCTTTAGATGGCAATAGAAGAAGAATTAGGAAGTGGCCACACAGAAGTCAACAGAAGAGAATGTGCGTTCCCGGCTTGCGCGAGCTGTGGTTTTTTCCTTTCCTATCGCCCAGTTTATATTCCGGTTGAAATATTATACAAAATATACATAAAAGTGTTCCTAAGGATACATTATCAATTATGTTTGATTGTTCTTGGACAAGTTTATAGGTATAGGTTGAACGAGTTCTCTTCACGTTTCAATGGGCGAGTGGGCGCTGTATTTTCTTATCATAATGCACCAACCAAACGGAGATTTATGGATATAATAAATTACTTTTTCTAACAAAAGAACCATGGATTGTCTTCGTTGGACACTTGGGAAGCCCTCAGCAGAAGTTCTTCAAAAGGTAATTGATTTGTTTTCACTGTGAAATGTGTTTTGTGTGAACCGAGATGGCTTATGAATTTATGGTGGCTTATGAATTTAGGTGCTACCCTCAAACAATCAAATGTAGTGCTTTTGCCGTAAAGCCTTTTTGAAATCTGACAATGCTGTGATATTGCCAAGAAGCAGAGCTTTTGATGACTATGCAACACTTGTATATTGATGAATGTTTAATAATTCAACTTTTGGATTTTGAATTTGGCGCCTTGCATTTCACCGGGTAGTGTCGGGAGTGGGGCGCTAGCGCACCACTGCTCCTTAAGAAGTTAAAATCTGCCGTTTCCAGCTACAATAGTCATTTACAACATAAACAATTTCTACACTGTATTTCTCATCAATTTGATGTTCTTTTAATGGACAAAACATTTGCTTTTCTTTAAAAAACAAGGACATTTCTAAGTAACCTCAAACTTTTGAACGGTAGTGTATCTATTTTTTTTATGTAACCTTTATTTAACTAGGCAAGTCAGATAAGAACAAATTCTTATTTACAATGACGACCTACCCCTGACGACAATGGGCCAATTGTGCACTGCCCTGCGGGACTCCCAATTACAGCCGGATGTGATACAACCTGAAATCGAACCAGGGACTGTAGTGACACCTCTTGCATTGAGATACAGTGCCTTAGACCGCTGCGCCACTCGAGAGTCCCAATTTAATCTGTAGCCTAATAAACTGCATGCTTCCCGAGTCGTAGTGGGAGGACCACACAACAGATCATCGCGTGACTCCATGTTTACAGGTTGGGACCAACATGGTTGAGTACCTGCACCAGGCAGAGGTGACCAGACCCTACCGATGTGTGTTGGCTCCTGGGGACTGCTCAGAGGTGTTTACAGTCATTAGTGGACCGGCATTGGAGCAAGCTACACTGCTTGGGGCACTGGATGTGTGTTTCAAGTCCTATTATGTGTTTGATATCAACTTTCCCACTGTGCCCCAGCATGGGAATTCCTACACACCATGGTGTATCAGCTGCCAGGAACAGAATCCCCCGCAGTAAGACTGTTGCGAGGATGTATTTTTTTCCACTGAACAAAGGTGGATAAGTATCTGCTCTTGTATGTAGTGTGAGATGTGTTCCTGTGAATTAATAGATCATTGGATGGATGAGCCATGAGTATCTCATTCCAATGCTAATATCTAATATAGTCTTAAGGTACAATTTATAGCTCTGTTAAATTGACTTTTGTTTTCATTTTTTAATGCATTTGTGCCTCCTTTTTGCCTACAGTACGGTGTGTGGCTCATTTACCTTCCATTCAACTACCGAAGCGCATTCTGATATTTAGTTTTTTTATAAAAAAAGATATATTTTTACCTTTATTTAACTAGGCAAGTCAGTTAAGAACTAATTATTATTTTCAATGACGGCCTAGGAACTGTGGGTTAACTGCCTTGTTCAGGGGCAGAACAACAGATTTTTACCTTGTCAGCTCAGGGATTTGATCTTGCAACATTTCGGTTACAAGTCCAAAAAATTATCTTTTAGAATTCCAATGGTTAATCTTGTCATGATTATCTTCCGGACGGACAGACCAAGACGCAGCGATGTAGCCAGAATACATGATTTAATTATAACACACGGGACAGAACGAAAACAAAACAATAAACGAAGAAACAGACGTGAGCCCTAACGCTAAATCCTAAAACACGAACACAGAACTCTAAACCTAAACATGAATGGCGAAATCTAAGTGAAACACGGAGAAACCTAACTAGACATGACTGTAGAAACCTAACTAGACAAGAACCCGACCGAACACGAAAAGCCTAACATAAACATGACATGAACAATAACCCACGAAACTAAGGTGCAATCCCCAAACATATAAATGGTTCCCAATTAGAGACAACGAGACTCAGCTGCCTCTAATTGGGAGCCATTAACCCAACATAGAACTAGACACCATAGAACTGTGAAAACCCCTAAACCAAAATGAACCCAAAACGCTCCAGCCTGAAAACCCAGGACTGGGCGTTACAGTACCCCCCCCCAAAGGCGCGGACTCCGGACGCGCCCCAAAAGTCTGTGGGGGGATCTAGGGTGGGTTCCTTTTGTCCCAGGTGGGGCTCCGGTGCTGGCCGTGCTGGTCTGATGTCACGCACCGGAGGCCCTGGACCCTTTCTAGGAACTCTGGTGCGTGGAGCAGAAGCTGGCCCTATCGGACTCGTGATGCTCACTGGAACTCTGGTGCGTGGAGCAGGAACTGGCAGTACTGGACTTGTGATGCTCACTGGAACTCTGGTGCGTGGAGCAGGAACTGGCAGTACTGGACTTGTGATGCTCACTGGAACTCTGGTGCGTGGAGCAGGAACTGGTCGTACTAGACTTGTGATGCTCACTGGAACACTGGTGCGTGGAGCAGGAACTGGTCGTACTGGACTTGTGATGCTCACTGGAACTCTGGTGCGTGGAGCAGGACCTGGCAGTACTGGACTCGTGATGCTCACTGGGACTCTGGTGCGTGGGCGGGAACTGGTCGTACTGGACTCGTGATGCTCACTGGGACTCTGGTGCGTGGAGCAGGAACTGGCAGTACTGGACTTGTGATGCTCACTGGAACTCTGGTGCGTGGAGCAGGAACTGGTCGTACTGGACTTGTGATGCTCACTGGGACGCTGGTGCGTGGAGCAGGAACTGGCAGTACTGGACTCGTGATGCTCACTGGGACTCTGGTGCGTGGAGCAGGAACTGGTCGTACTGGACTCTCTGAACGCACGGGAGCTTGGTGCGCGGGCCGGGACAGGGCGTGCTGGACTCTCTGAACGCACGGGAGCTTGGTGCGCGGAGCCGGGACAGGGACGTGCTGGACTCTCTGAACGCACGGGGAGCTTGGTGCCGGAGCCGGGACAGGGCGTGCTGGACTCTCTGAACGCACGGGAGCTTGGTGCGCCGGAGCCGGGACAGGGCGTGCTGGACTCTCTGAACGCACGGGAGCTTGGTGCGCGGAGCCGGGACAGGGACGTGCTGGACTCTCGGGCGCACGTGGAGCTGGGTGCGCGGGCCGAACAGGGCGTGCTGGACTCTCGGAGCGCACGGGAGCTTGGTGCGCGGGCGGAACAGGGCGTGCTGGACTCTCGGAGCGCACGGGAGCTTGGTGCGGGGCCGGAGCAGGGCGTGCTGGACTCTCTGAACGCACGGGGAGCTGGGTGCGTGGAGCAGGGACTGGACGTGTAGACACCACTACACGGACTGGGATCTTGGAACACGGAACAGGGATCTTGGAACGCGGAACAGGGATCTTGGAACGCGGAACAGGGATCTTGGAACGTGGAACAGGGATCTTGGAACGTGGAACAGGGATCTTGGAACGTGGAACAGGGATCTCGGAGCGTGGAACAGGGATCTCGGAACGTGGAACAGGGGTCTCGGAGCGTGGAACAGGGGTCTCGGAGCGTGGAACAGGGATCTCGGAGCGTGGAACAGGGGTCTCGGAGCGTGGAACAGGGGTCTCGGAGCGTGGAACAGGGATCTTGGAACGTGGAACAGGGATCTTGGAACGTGGAACAGGGATCTTGGAACGTGGAACAGGGATCTTGGAACGTGGAACAGGGATCTCGGAGCGTGGAACGGGGACTGGACGTGTAGAAACCTCCGCCCGGACCGGGGATCTGATATGGAGAGCCGACACCATACCTCCAGCTAGCTCACTAACCCTGGTCTCATGGGTGAGTGGAGCTGGAATCTCTCGGACTGGGCTGTGGATACGTGCGGAGATTCTGCCCGTAAGACCACAGGATAACATGGGCCCAAAGGCGCACTGGAGGCCTGGCTCGCAGAGCTGACACCACTCTCCCAGGTAACACACAGACCTCGGCCCGACCAGTGAGTGGCGCTGGGATCTCTCTCACTGGGCTGCGGACACGTACCGGAGACACCGCACATGGAACTGGAGCAGGATATCCGGGTCCCAGGAGGCGCACTGGAGACTTAGCGCGCAGAGCAGGCACCACTCTTCCTGGCTGAACGCTTCGTTTACCCCGACTGATGAGTGGAGCGGGAATCTCTCGCACCGGCCTCTGACTCCGTATAGGGGGGGAAACCGTGCGCAATACAGCATAGCACGGTGTCCCCTCGGTGCGACGTTCTCCCCAACGCTCTCTCCACAAGGCACGAGGAGTTGGCTCAGGAGTCCCTCCTGAACCGGCCAACCTCCTCGTGTGCCCCCCCCCCCCCAAAAGTTTCTTGGGGCTGCCTTACGGGCTTCCTAGCCCGGCGAGGTCTGAGAAACCTTCCTCTCTCCGGGTCCCATGCTCCCATCAAGTCCTCACACCTGCGCCGCTCAGCCGCCGCTGCTTCCAGTTCCTCTCTGGGCCGACGATACTCCCCAGGCTGGTCCCAAGCACTCCCATAAAATAGATCCCTTTCCCAAGACCTAAGCTCCCGGGTCTCTCGCTGCTTGGTCTTTGTTTGGTGGGTTATTCTGTCATGATTATCTTCCGGACGGACAGACCAAGACGCAGCGATGTAGCCAGAATACATGATTTAATTATAACACACGGGACAGAACGAAAACAAAACAATAAACGAAGAAACAGACGTGAGCCCTAACGCTAAATCCTAAAACACGAACACAGAACTCTAAACCTAAACATGAATGGCGAAATCTAAGTGAAACACGGAGAAACCTAACTAGACATGACTGTAGAAACCTAACTAGACAAGAACCCGACCGAACACGAAAAGCCTAACATAAACATGACATGAACAATAACCCACGAAACTAAGGTGCAATCCCCAAACATATAAATGGTTCCCAATTAGAGACAACGAGACTCAGCTGCCTCTAATTGGGAGCCATTAACCCAACATAGAACTAGACACCATAGAACTGTGAAAACCCCTAAACCAAAATGAACCCAAAACGCTCCAGCCTGAAAACCCAGGACTGGGCGTTACAAATCTATTGCTCAGTTATCACTTGACTCATGTAAATAATTATGTAGTTGTCCCTTTAAACATCCTAAGTGTTTTATTGTAGCTACATAAAAATATTAAACAATTCATTTGGGAAATATCCAGTCTGCGATTTTCTTCATTACCATGCTCATGATTTGAAGATGTATTGGATTTACTTGTATCTGTGAAAATATAAGCTTGCTGCAAATTTGTGGCAAACAAGTTTCCCAGAATTGTTTTCCAGAAGTTCACAAGTTGCCACAAATTTAACGCAACAGTTTGCCACAAAACTAATTTGCATGTGAAAATATGAGCTTGCCACAAATTTACAACAAAATTAATTTCAATGTGAAAATATGAGCTTGCAGCAGATTTGCTACAAATTGGCCAAAGGTTTGCCACAACTGTTTGCAAGAAGTCTGTTTTGTTGGTAAGGGTCAATTGGGGTCTCAACTTACTGTTGAGAGTTAGAATAGTACAGCAGGTGCAATTTCGAAATGTGGTTGTGCACTATTCAAGACTCATAAAGGGGATGGAAAATAACCCTCTGGGGGAAAGGGTAACGTGAAACGGGGGGATACCAGCAGCAGATCTGTGAGGGCATTAAAAGGCTATCTAATAGCCCTATATCCATGAACTACTGAGAGTGGAATACTGTTAATGTTAGTGTTAAACTGCCACTTATGCATGATACCCAACGCTTTTGCTAACTCGTGATGATACCCAATGCTATCGCTAACATGGGTCAATAATCTGCTAATACTATCAATAACAACGTGAGAGCATTTGGGATTCTGGGAAAGACACAGACAGAGAGCAGGTAGGGCTTCTCTCTCTCTCCTTCCATTTCATTCTGTCGATCCTCCCTTACCATAGGGCCCCGTGAATGGTGGAGGGGAGGACGGCTGTAGGGCTGCAGGCTGTGTCTCTGAGACGCCTCAGAGCTCCTGTGTGATGACAGCCTGGGGGGAAAAAGGCTGCAATACTCTCAGCTGAAGTAATGAGACTGGATAATAGCACTGACAAATACCAGCAGGAGGGAGAGAGGCAGCGAGAGAGAGAGAGAGAGAGAGAGAGAGAGAGAGAGAGAGAGAGAGAGAGAGAGAGAGAGAGAGAGAGAGAGAGAGAGAGAGAGAGAGAGAGAGAGCTTATGGGGTTCTGAGTTTTTCTGCAAAAAGATAAAATTAGAGTTGGATAAATGCAGATAAACTTGACATCTTTGGCAGGGATTTATACAGGATACTAACCTCCACATCAAAACCTTCAAACCAAATCAAAATTCCATACCTAAAACCATGATTTCGGACAGAATTGCCTGAATGGACTATTACTACCAAGGACTATCAAGAAAAAACATCTAACAAACTAAGATGAAAAAATGAATAAAAAATGAATAAAAGAATGCTACAGCTCAGCTCATTGGCTACAGCTCAGCATTCAACACAATAGTACCCTCCAAGTTCATCATTAAGCTTGAGGCCCTGGGTCTAAACCCCCTTGCCCTAATTTCACCTTTATTTAACCAGGTAGGCCAGTAGTGATGCTAGTCGGGTGGGAGATTGCGGGCAGCAATTGGTTGAAGAGCATGCACTTAGTTTTACTTGCATTTAAAGCAGTTGGAGGCCTCGGAAGGAGTGTTGTATGGCATTGTTGTTGTATGGTATTGATAACCGAGGAGAGTTCTCTTGGGAGATAATACAGTCGGAATTTAATAGTGAGGAATTCTAGGTCAGGTGAACAAAAGGACTTGAGTTCTTGTATGTTGTTACAGTTACACCATGAGTCGTTAATCATGAATCATACACCCCTGCCCTTCTTCTTACCAGAGAGATGTTTGTTCCTGTCGGCGCAGTGCACTGAAAATCCCGTTGGCTGTACGGACTCCGACAGCATATCCCCAGCTAGCCATGGCTCCGTGAAATCTCTTTGGAAAGTAACTCTTGCCCTAATTTCATCTACTTTGTTAACTAGGGACGGGACATTAGCGAGAAATATACTTGGAAGCGGTGGGTGGTGTGCGCGCATCATAAGCCTCACTAGAAGACCGCTCCAGCACCCTCTCCTCTCGTTGTTTTGGGTCGGCCTCTGGAATCAGTTCAAATGCCCTGAAAGGTGAAGACAAAGGATCAACTTTGGGAAAGTCGTATTCCTGGTTGTAGTGCTGGTTGTGCTGGTAAGTTGAAGTCTCTCTGATATCCAATAGTTCATCCCGGCTATATGTAATAACACTTAAGGTTTTCTGGGCTAACAATGCAAGAAATAATACATAAAAAACGAAATACTGCACAGTTTCCTAACGACTTGAAGCGAAGCTGCCATCTCTATCGGTGCCATCTTGCTCATATGTTTCACTGTAATAGTGAAGGCGTAAACTTGGCGGTAGAAAACCTAAACAGTATATTTGACCTCTCAGCTTCCCAAATCAAATCTAGACACTTCAAACAGACAACCTAAGAAAATGAACAACAATGACAAATTATGAAGAATGCAAAAACCTAAGAAAGAAATGGAGAAACCTATCCAACAAAAAACATAGAGACCCAGAAAACCTACTACATAGCCTTCACTATGGTGAATCACTAAAACAATACAGAAATACACTACGGAAAAAGAAGGAACGTCAGAAATCAGCTCAATGTAACTGACGAATCCAATCTAGCCACTTCCGGGAAAATTGGAAAACTCAAAACAAACAACAACACGAAGAGTTATTTATCCAAAACGGCGATGTATGGATAAACCACTTCTCCAATCTTTTTGGCTCTATAACAGAGAACAAACAGCAAAAACATATACATGATCAAATACAAATCTTAGAATCAACTATTAAAGACTACCAAAACCAACTGGATTCTCCAATTATAGTGAATGAACTTCAAGACAAAATACAAACCCTCCAACCCAAAAAGGCCTGTGGGGTTGATGGTTTCCTAAATGAAATGATAAAATATATAGACCACAAATATACAGACCACAAATTCCAATTGGCTATACTTAAACTCTTTAACATCATCCTTAGCTCTGGATAATTCCACAATATTTGGAACCAAGGACTGATCACCCCAATCCACAAAAGTGGAGACAAATTTGACCCCAATAACAACTGTGGGATTTGCATCAACAGCAACCTTGGGAAGATCCTCTGCATTTTCCTTAACTTCTTAGGGAGCGGCAGCTGAGGTGTCGGTTTTGGAGAGTCTGGTGTGCCCAAAGTAAAAGGCCTGCCACTCAGGCCCAGAAACTAGGATATGCACATAATTAGTACTATTGGATAGGAAACACTCTGAAGTCTCTAAGAGTGTTAAAATATTGACTGTGAGTATAACAGAACTGATATAGCAGGCGAAAACCCGGAGAATTTCTGTCCTGGAGAAAGTGTTTTTGACACATTGCCTCATTTTGAACCCCTCCCTATTGAAAACAGCCATATATGGGAGTAAGATTGCAGTACCTATTGCTTCCACTGGATGTCAACAGTCTCTAGACAGTGTTTGGTGATGTTAGGTTGCTCTGGATGGTAATAGAAGAAGAATTTCGAACTAGTCACAGGATATAAACAGAAGATCATGCGCGTTCACGGGCTCGCGCTCGCTGTGGTTTTTTCCTTTCCTATCGTCCAGTTTATATTCCGGTTGAAATATTATAGTAAATATACATAAAAGTGTTCCTAAGGATACATTATCAATGATGTTTGATTGTTCTTGGACAAGTGTATAGGTATAGGTTGAACGTGTTCTCTTCACGGTTCAATGGGCGAGTGGATGCTGTATTTTATGAACATAACGCGCCAACCGAACGGAGATTTATGGATATAATAAATGACTTTTTCTAACAAATGAACCATTGGATGTCTTCGTTGGACACTTGGGAAGCCCTCAGCAGAAGTTCTTCGAAAGGTAAGGAAAGGTATTAGCGATTTTATGCGTTTTATGAGACCCGCTTTGGTTATGGATTTATGCTAATGCATTAAATATGAGAGGGGCTATCCTCAAGTAAGTAGTTAACAGCAGACTCATTCATTTTCTCAGTGAAAACAATGTACTGAGGAAATGTCAAATTGGCTTTTTACCAAATTACTGTACGACAGACCACGTATTCACCCTGCACATCCTAATTGACAAACAAATAAACCAAAACAAAGGCAAAGTCTTCTCATGATTTGTTGATTTCAAAAAATCTTTTGACTCAATTTGGCATGAGGGCCTGCTATACAAATTGATGAAAAGTGGTGTTGGGAGAAAAACATACAACATTATTAAATACATGTACACAAACAACAAGTGTGCAGTTAATCTGAAGTCAAATGTCTACTGTTCGCTGATGATCTGGTCCTTCTGTCACCAACCAAGGAGGGCCTACAGCAGCACCTATATCTTCTACACAGATCCTGTCAGACCTGGGCCCTGACAGTAAATCTCAGTAAGACCAAAATAATGGTGTTCCAAAAAAGGTCAAATTGCCAGGACCACGAATACAAATTCCATCTAGACACTGTTGCCTTAGAGCACACAAAAAACTATACATACTCGGCCTAAACATCAGCGCCACAGGTACCTTCCACAAATCTGTGAACGATCTGAGAGACAAGGCACGAAGGGCCTTCTATACCATCAAAAGGAACCTAAAATGTGACATACAGGATCTGACAGGATCTGGCTAAAAATACTTTAATCAGTTATAGAACCCATTGACATTTACAGTTGTGAGGTCTGGGGTCTGCTCACCAACCAATACTTCACAAAATGGGACAAACACCATATTGATACTCTGCATGCAGAATTCTGCAAAAATATATTAAGAGTAGAATGTAAAACACCAAATAATGCATGCAGAGCAGAATTAGGCCGATACCCACTAATAACCAAAATCCAGAAAAGAGCCGTTAAATTTTACAACCACCTAAAAGGAAGCGATTCCATAACAAAGCCCTTTTCTACAGAGAAATTAACCTGGAGAAGAGCCCCCTAAGCAAGCTGATTCTGGGGCTCTGTTCACAAAAAGAAACAGTCCCCACAGAGCTCCAGGAAAGCAACACAATTAGACCCAACCAAATCATGAGAAAAAAAAAGATAATTACTCATCACATTGGAAATAATTTACAAAAAACCCCAGAGCAAATCAACACAACATCCAGCTAAATTGAGTAAACACACCCAGACTTCTGAGTTAACACGCCCAGACACCTGAGTTAACACGCCCAGACACCTGAGTTAACACGCCCAGACACCTGAGTTAACACGCCCAGACACCTGAGTTAACACACCCAGACACCTGAGGGGAAAGACAGACAGCTGAGGGGACTGACAGACAGCTGAGGGGAAAGACAGACAGCTGAGGGGACAGACAGAAAGCTGAGGGGACAGACAGCTGAGGGGACAGACAGACAGCTGAGAGGACAGGCAGACAGCTGAGGGGACAGACAGAAAGCTGAGGGGACTGACAGACAGCTGAGGGGGCAGACAGACAGCTGAGGTGACAGACAGACAGCTGAGGGGACAGACAGACAGCTGAGGGGACAGACAGAAAGCTGAGGGGACAGACAGACAGCTGAGGGGACAGACAGAAAGCTGAGGGGACCGACATACATCTGAACGGACAGAAACAGCTGAGGGGACAGACATACAGCTGAGGGAACAGACAGACATATGAGGGGACAGACAGACAGCTGAGGGGACAGAGACATCTGAGTGGACAGACAGAAAGCTGAAGGGACAGACATCTGAGGGGATATACAGTTAGATGTCTGAGAGGAAAAACCAGATCAGACTGTCCATACGATTCAACATAGAGCTATACTGATACTGTACAGACCAGATCAGACTGTCCATACGATTCAACATAGAGCTATACTGATTGATACTGTACTGTGTATTTGGTAGTCTTCACTGCCTAGCGTACACTACTTTTGACCAGGGCCCTATGGACCAAAGTAGTCTACGATGTAGGGAATATGGTGTCATTTGGGATGCAGCCAGGGGCTGTAAACCAACCAGCAACCAGACCAGCCTGTTAACATTAAACAGTTGAATTGTCTTGATACCGTATGGGGGCTGGTTTCTCCACTCCAGGGAACACAGATTGGTGCTATAGTCTGGGCAGTAGCTCCATAAAGACTAAGTACCGGAAAGCTGTCAGTCCTCCTCATCCTTCTCCATCTCTTCTGGTTGCTGCTCTACTGTCTTTCTGCTCATGGTCTTACCTCTTTACACAACTGACGGTAAACCATCTGAACCTAATAATCATTTAGGGAAGACACTGTCTGTCTGTGCGTGTGTGCGCGTGTGTGTGTATGTGCGCGCAGGTGCCTGTGTGTGTTGTTGTGTGTGGGGGTGGTGTGAGGTGAGGGAGTGGGGGTGGTGTGAGGTGAGGTGAGGGAGTGGGGGTGGTGTGAGGTGAGGGAGTGGGGGTGGTGTGAGGTAAGGGAGTGGGGGTGGTGTGAGGTGAGGTGAGGGAGTGGACCATCCATCTTGCCAGTGATGAACAAGTGAACAGGTAGTCAGGTAGATTAAAGCCTGTTCATCCATGTGATAGAGAGGAATGTACAGTGACACAAAGCATTAACCTCATGAATACTATTCTGCTTCTCTTTGAACTTTTACACTCCATTACCAAGTCAAAGCCTTCTGTCCCCAAAGACCTCTGTACTCTGCACATTTAGCTCCATGGATTTGTCTTATCAAACGCTGTGGCTGGCTGACAGACACTTATCAGACCAATGACAACTGTGGGGGAATCCACTCCTTCAAACTATCTGGAAAACATCCTTCAAACAATGCTGCTTTAGCCCTATCCAATACAGAATGTCTGCTATGACAACAGAAGTGGGGACTCAGACAATGATGGCTTTATATACTGTACACAGCAGTTAGACAGACCACTTTCAAAAAGCATACAATTGCATCAAAAAAGGAAACACACAGACAGAAATGAGCAGTCGAAGCAAATCTGCACTGAATAAGTTTCACATTTTCATTCCATCTGTTGAAAAGCGGTAAAGACACACACAGACACACACACACACACAAACACACAGCCTCTTCTTATCCATAGAGCTGTTTCCTATTACAAGGTCGTGACCAGTATTTGTCCACATCTATTGATTTAATGTTGGAAACCAAAATATTTAGTCTGCTATGACCGTGCCTTGCGGAGAGAGGGGGCAGAAAATCCCTATTCTATTGTCCAAGCGAGGATTGATCTATACTCTGAATTTCAAAGACACACAGGCGGACGGACGCACACTAGAATAACCCTGGCCTTAGTGTGCTCACCCCAGGGTACAGAACCAGAACCCTTAAGAGGACACAAGGCCATCTACCTATTTCTGCACTGATATTGAAGTGCTGTCTTTGATCTGAATGACAAAACACTAATTCCTGATTTCATCAAATAATATTTAATCAAAATTATGGAAATAATTTATTTTGAGGGGTCATGACCTTGAACAAAACAATGCTCCAGAACACTATGACTTATTTGATTGTGGGTTACACAGTGGTGTCAATAATAACAATAACCAGACATTCTCTTACCCACAGAAAAGGGGAGGAGGGAACTGGGCCTGTTTGACAGTTCACACCCTGTTGTAAATTACAGGAGAAGGGGGGCTCTTTCTCCCCCTTTAGTATCCACCAAAGGAATGTCTTTGTGTGTGCAGCATTTGTATTTTCATGAATGTTTGAAATTAGTATTTTTGAATTTGAATTTGGCGCTCTGCATTTCACCGGATGTTGTCAAAATTGATCCCGTTCACGGGATTGGATCCGTAGGTTAACTTCCTGACTGATGTCTTGAGATGTTGCTTCAATACAACCACACAAATTTCCATCCTCATGATGGCATCTATTTTGTGAAGTGCACCAGTCCCTCTTTCAGCAAAACACCCCCACAACATTATGCTGCCACCCCCGTGCTTCACGGTTGGGATGGTGTTCTTCGGCTTGCAAGCTTCCCCCTTTTTTCCTCCAAACATAACGATGGTCATTATGGCCAAACAGTTCTATTTTTGTTTCATCAGACCAGAGGACATTCCTCCAAAAAGTACGATCTTTGTCCCCATGTGCAGTTGCAAACCCGTAGTCTGGCTTTTTTATGCCGGTTTTGGAGCAGTGGCTTCTTCCTTGCTGAGCGGCCTTTCAGGTTATGTCGATATTGGACTC
This sequence comes from Brachymystax lenok tsinlingensis, assembly GCA_030435695.1. NCBI lineage: Eukaryota > Metazoa > Chordata > Actinopteri > Salmoniformes > Salmonidae > Brachymystax > Brachymystax lenok. Next base: position 17,884,215 of record CM059789.1, read on the forward strand.
GTTTTACTGTGGATATAGATACTTTTGTACCTGTTTCCTCCAGCATCTTCACAAGGTCCTTTGCTGTTGTTCTGGGATTGATATACACTTTTAGCACCAAAGTACGAGGTCTTGGCTGATTTCTTTTGATTTTCCCATGATGTCAAGCAAAGAGGCACTGAGTTTGAAGGTAGGCCTTGAAATACATCCACAGGTACACCTCCAATTGACTCAAATGATGTCAATTAGCCTATCAGAAGCTTCTAAAGCCATGACATCATTTTCTGGAAATTCCCAAGCTGTTTAAAGGCACAGTCAACTTAGTGCATGTAAACTTCTGACCCACTGGAATTGTGATACAGTGAATTATAAGTGAAATAATATGTCTGTAAACAATTGTTGGAAAAATTACTTGTGTCATGCACAAAGTATATGTCCTAACCGACTTGCCAAAACTATAGTTTGTTAACAAGAAATGTGTGGAGTGGTTGAAAAACGAGTTTTAATGATTACAGCTTAAGTGTATGTAAACTTCCGACTTCAACTGTATATGATTAATGTGAGACTCTGAAATGTATCGACGATAAGTGTATTTTTCTCTCTCTCTCTCTCTATGTTATTGGATAAAATGCCATATTGTCTCAGTCCGCTAGGGTCCTTTGTCTCATGTATTAAGTGTGTATGTGTCACACCCTGATCTGTATCCCCTGTCTTGTCTCCACCCCCCACCAGGTGTCTCCCATTTGTTCCTGTTATTCCCTGTGTACTTATACCGGTGTCTTCTGTCTGTCTGTTGCCAGTTCGTCTTGTCTTGTTAAGTCAACCAGCGTGTTTTTCCGTGCTTCTGTTTTTCCTAGTCTTTGTTTTTGTAGTCCTCCCGATTCTGATCCTTTGCTTGCCCTGACACTATACCCGCCTGCCTAACCATTCAGCCTGACCTAACCTCAAGCCTGTCTGCCGCCCTGTACCTTCTGGACTCTCACCTCGTTTATGACCTTCTGCCTGTCCTCGACCCTGTATATAGCCTCGCTATTGTTATTTTACTGCTGCTCTTTAATAACTTGTATTTCTTATTCGTATTTTTAAACTGCATTGTCGGTTAAGGGCTCGTAAGCATAAGTAAGAATTTCATTGTAAGGTCTACAACTGTTGTATTTGGCGCATGTGACTAATAACATTTAATTTGATTGACCTGCTTCTTGCCTGCCCCTTGTTTTTCAATAAATATCAGAGACTCGAACCATCTGTCTCCGGTGTCTGCATTGGCGTCTTGTCTTGTGTCGTTATAGTACGAACTGGCCATGACTGACCCAGCAGACAATGGTGGCTCCCTGCAGGGAGCCACCATTGGAAAACATGAGGAGCTACTTCTGAACCTAATGGAATCGGTTCATTACAGTCCCCATCCTCATCCATCCGGACCCGTCCCGTCAGTTTGTGGTTGAGGTCGACGCTTCCGATGTTGGAGTCGGGGCCATCCTGTCCAAGTGGTCTGCCCAGGAATCAAAAGCTTCATCCCTGTGCCTTCCTGTCCCATCGTCTCAACTCCATGGAGAGAAACTATGACATATGGAACTGGGAACTTCTGGCGGTCAAGATGGCGCTGGAGGAGTGGAGGTACTGGCTGGAACGGGCGTAACATCCATTCTTGGTGTGGACTGACCATAAAAATGTAGAATGTCTCGGCACAGCGAAGTGCCTTACCTCTAGGCAGGCCCGTTAGGGCTCTGTTATTCACCAGGTTCAACTTCACCATCTCCTACCGTCCAGGGTCCAAGAATGTGAAGCCGGACGCCCTCTCTCGCCTGTACAGTTCCGCTGCCACACCCTCTAATTCCGGGACCATCCTCCCTATCTCATGTCTTGCGGCTTCAGTTGTCTGGGGTATTGAGGCCCTGGTCTGCAAGGCACAACGTTCCCAGACGGACCCTGGGGGGGTACTGACTAACCGGATGTTCGTCCCTGATTCGGCCCGCTCTCAGGTCCAAGAATGGGCTCATTCCTCCAGGCTTACCTGTCACCCTGGCTCCCGTCGAGCCATGGCCTTCCTCCGACAATGCTTCTGGTGGCCCACTGGTGGCCCACTGGTTCCTGACATCTCAGCCTCAGTTCCTCATCGCCCCTGGTCCCATGTTTCCTTGGATTTTGTCACTGGGCTTCCTCCGTCTGATGGATACACCACTATCCTGGCGGTAGTGGATAGGTTCTCTTAAGCCACCCATTTCATCCCTCTGCCCAACTTACCTTCAGCCAAGGAGACGGCCCAGCTCATGGTGCAGCACGTCTTCCGAATCCATCGACTCCCTGTTAACATTATCTCTGATCGTGGTCCTCAATTCTCGTCCCGATTCTGGAAAGCGTTCCGCACCCTTATTGGGTTGTCGGCCAGCCTGTCCTCCCGGTTTCATCCCCAGTCCAATGGCCAGTCGGAGCGGGTCAATCAAGACCTGGAAACGACACGTCGGTGCCTCATCTCGATCAATCCCACCACCTGGAGCCAGCAACTGGTCTGGGTGGAGTATGCTTGGAACACTCTTCCCTGCTTGACCACTGGGCTCTCTCCTTTCGAGTGCTCCATGGGGTATCAGCCTCCACTCTTCCCGGAGCAAGAAGAATGTTGTCCTGTTATTATTTAGTTAGCTAGTAAATAAATAATTAAACCAATTTGCGTAGTACTGAATCATGTGTAAGGCTGGGGTTTTAGCAGATGCATGATGTTAAGACTGTTCAGAATGATGATATGATAAGAGGTAATGATTAATAAGATGACTGTGTATCGATGTAATAGATATATACCTTCTAGAGTTAAATTCAGGAGATGGTAACTCTTTAAACAGTCTCTTCCACGGTGCCCCAAATTCCTAATTTGTTACATGATTAATTTAATCGGGTAACAATTAAACATAGTTAGTGGATTAAATAAATAACAGTCATCAGATTAATGAAAGTAAAGTCACGACAGTGGCCAGCAGTGACCTTTCTGACTCTAAAAATGTATCATGAGTCAGCTGGTTCCTGCTCAGAGAACAGAGAACAGTGATTGTCACAGTCAATAATGGTCACATTCTCCACTCATTCTCCACCCTTACTGATGTTGGACAAAGGTCACATTCTGTCCAGCCCAGAGACCCACAGTGCACTGCTTTCATTCCCTCCCCTATAGACACTGCTGGGAAATAAATAATGGGAGGATGCTGTTATTTCTCAAGGTCAAGTGACTTGACTCTCGCCACGTCTGCTGTGCTGACAGTTGGTGTGTCGAGGTTTGTGTTTCAAAATTAGTGGAGAGCAACAGCGATGTTCCTCTAATGCCTGGAAGGCTGGTGATGAAATCCAGTCACAAGGTCTTTCACGAGGCAGAGCGCACGATAAAGGACCTACAGAGATTTGTCAGACAATGAAGTGAGTTGCAACTCTATTCATAGCCTGGGTCGTCCAGTGTGGCCCTTAGCACATTAGAGGGGTCCACTTGGGTCCTGGGCATTAGCACACATAGCTGACTATTTGGAGTGATGGATGCTCTGGGCAGATGAATCAACAAGGTGCCTGAATGATCCAGCTTAATGTGGAAGCACAAGCATACCAGTCATCTGTAGAATTCTCCTCAGGCCATTACATTAACTTTCCAATTGGTGCTAGCTGCTACCGTATTTATAGCACTAGAGACTACAGAGAGTTACATTTAAACAACAGACAGTGAATCAAAGTGAAAGTGTACCAAGATCTCATTATCTCAGCATCTTTCCCCGAGGTTATTCCACCTTGTCTTTACACAACACATAAATAACTGGTTGAACAAACTTAATAATCCTTTTTCAAATTGGCCCTGTTTTCCCAGGGGAAAGTGATTAAGATGAAAATCATTTTATTAGTCAACTGCACACAACCTGACTTCCTCTTTTAGCCCAACCTTTTCTAAAGACACACATACAGTACATACACATACATATAGAGGTTTTGGAGAGGTGGGGGGGCTGCCACACTGGGCACCCAGGTAGCTGTTGTTGTGGGGTGGTAAGTGCCTTGCTCAAGGGCACAACGGCATTCAATGGCATCTAGGATTTGATACCAGCAACCCTCCGGTTGCCAACTCACTTCTAACCGATTTTTTCCGTTGGACCTGGGATTCGAACTGGCAACCCTCCAGTTGCTGACTCGCCTCTCTACCACTAGGTTTGAAGGCTTGATTTTGGTTTCTGAATTACGGGCTTCAGAAGGCCTCAGTCAGGTGAAGCATTGAGACATGAGCTCCGTTTCAGATAAAAACCTTTTGGCCCCAGACATACAAACAAAGTTGGTTGAAGGAAAGGAGTGGCTTCCTTTGGCCAATCCCAGCACAGCAGGTTCTTTATGGAGTCTGAGAGAGGAGGACATGAAAGAGAACAGCTATCAATGGCTCTCAGTCAACCTACCTCCAGAACACCTGCCTCTGGTCTGGTGAGGACATGAAAGGGACTACTAGTCCAGAGTAGACCACACACAAACCTCGCCGAGACTACCCACATGAAAAAATATTATAGAATACTATGGTATAAATACTATATTATTGACTGTATTGTTTTTGCGAATACTGTAGTATTTACTATAGTGCTTTTGTAGACATCACTGTACTATTTACTACAGTGTTTTTGTTGTACTATCTTTGACATAGAAGTGGAGGTTTTCTCCTTCAGGAAACCTGCTGGAGAAATACTAACATAACACATTTTCCATAATTTGTAGGTAGGTAGGACTGGGGTCTGAACGGATAGTTGTAGGGAACACAACGGATAGTTGTAGGGTACTGGAGTATTTACTATAGTTAAAAAAGTGTTGTGTTGTTGCGGACTGTAGTGGTTTTAAGGACATTACTGAAGTATTTACTACAGTACATTTTTGTGGATAATACTGTAAATACTATAATATTCTACAGTATTCTACATTCTATAGTAAGTACTACACATGATCAAGAGATACTACCATGTGTATTATATTATTCTACAGTATACTACAGTTTACCATTGAATTCTAAACTAAGTACTGCAGTATTCTATAGTAAACTGTAGTATTTTTTCATTTGGCCTCATGCACACTATACAGGCCTATACACACACACTCACGTGTCAAACAAAGAACATGAAGAACATGTCACTAGAACCCTGAGTGTGGACTGAGAAGTATTTCAACCAACCAGGATCCAAGATGGTCTGACACAGGTCTGATTACAGGGTTTCATAAGACTGATACGTCTCAGTCTTACTTTAGGCATTCCACTGACTGAGAAAGTACAGGCTTATATGATTGACGTCATTGGTGAAAGAGAAAGAAAAAGGTCCACTGATGAAAAAGTCAATCTCCTGGGTTGTATTCATTAGGGCACACCGTAGCAAAAAATAGCACACGTGAACTAGTGGTTTTTATTGGACAAGTTCAGGTACATTTGCAGTAGTCCCTCCATGTTTCAGTCCATTGTCTTCTGTTTTGTGCCTAATGAAAACGCCCCTGGTAAAGGGTGCAGAAAGGAGTGTGAGCTGGGGCAGGCAGCAGAGACCCTGATCACTCCTCTGGGCTTCCAGGTGATTTCTGTTCCTCTTCATTCCAGCTCACTAATGACCACAAATAGAGATGGAATCACTCAGTGGAACAACATCTTTAAACATGTATACAGGCCAGCTTCCTTTCCCTCTTTCGCTCTTTTCTTCTGCATCTTAAAACCTCTTAAGGATCATTGGAGCGCTATTGCCCCATTCCCGACACTACCTGGGGAAATGTAAGGCGCCAAATTCAAAATCCAAAAGTTGAATTATAAAACATTCATCAATATACAAGTGTTGCATAGTCATCACAAGCTTAGAGTCTTGGCAATATCACAGCGTTGTCAGATTTCAATAAGGCTTTATGGCAAAAGCACAACATTTGATTGTTTGAGGATAGCACCTCACATATTTTATGCATTAGCATAAATCCATAACCAGCGCGGGTCTCACAAAACACATATAAGAGCTAAAATAAATCGCTTACCTTTTGATGATCTTCTACTGAGGGCAATCCAAAGTGTCCAAGCAAGACAATTCATGTTTCTTTTGTTAGAAAAAGTCATTGTTTATATCCATAAATCTCAGTTTGGTTGGCGCGTTATGTTCAGAAAATCCACCGTCGAGTCGCCCGTTGTACAGTGAAGAGAAAGCGTTGAAATTATACCTATTAGCTTCGCCAAAACAAATCAAACATCATTTATAATTTATCCTTAGGTATACTTTTATGTATATTAACGATTCTATTTCACACGGATAATATCCTAAACGATATTAAAGGTAAATATCGAGGAACGCGCTCACGGTCTCGTGCACCAAAAACTGAAGTGACTTCCTGACTCCTCTTACAAATTCTTCTTCTATACAGCTCTCTTCCATGATAAAGTCATGAAACCATGTCTAAAGACTGTTGACATCTAGTGGAAGCCATAGGTACTGCAATCTGGGAGCTATTTTAGCGAGAATCACATAGGCAGCTATTGAAAGTGAGGGCATGTCACTATCCTAGTTTCTGGGCCTGAGTGGCAGGCATTTTACTTTGGGCACGCCAGACTCTCCAAAACCGACACCTTTGCTGCCGCTCCCTAATAGGTTAATGGACCCTCAGCTCTCAGCATAAAATACACGTTGACAAATATAAGTAAAGAAGTTACGACATTAAGATGGCAGGCCAATGTTGAAAAGTTATATTATGAACCATCCAAGTTTAATGGCAAGCCGGTAAAGTGTGTGTAACTGTGTGGAGCTGCGCGTGGTGACATGTAGGCTTGCTGAGAGGACTGGCTTAGCTGGGCACTGGTATCCATGGCATCACTCTAGTCCGTGGTGAAAGCCAGGTTTCCATTGGCGATGGTGGTAACAGGCATAAGCACTCACGCACACCAGTATACATTTGAAGCACATAAACACACACCTGAACACACACAAACAAAACCAGTATCTCTCCCCCTCTCTTACATGTTCTCTTTCAGTATCTCTCTGACAAATGCACAATTCCATGCTTACAGACACACACACACATCTTGAGCCAGATCCATTGACTTATCAGGCTGACACCATTGTGTAAAGAATAGGCTTAAAGTAAAACACAGGAACCACTCAACCTGCTATCCTGTACAGTGTCTTTTATGGAGAGTGTTGATAACGTTTCTGCAGAAAGAGGCCAATAGCAGCTTTTATGCTATTGAGAGAGCGAGAGAGAGAGAGAGAGAGAGAGAAAGAAAGAAAGAAAGAAAGAAAGAAAGAAAGAAAGAAAGAAAGATTCCTGGGGTGAGACCATCACTTTGCTGTATGTTTAGCAAGAGGAGGGTCTGATAAGAGGAGAGAATGGTCAGATAATAGGAGAGGATGGTCTGATAAGAGGAGGGTCTGATAAGAGTAGTGAAGGGTCTGATTAGAGGAGGGTCTGAAAGAGGAGGGTCTGATAAGAGGAGGAAAGAAAAGTCTGATAAGAGGAGAGGAGGGTCTGATAAGAGGAGAGAAGGGTCTGGTAAGAGGAGAGACAGGTAAGTTAAAAGGAGAGAGGGGTCTAATTAGAGGACAGGAGGGTCTGATAAGAGGAGATTATTGTCTGATAAGAGGAGGGTCTGATAAAAATAGAGGAAGGTCTAATAAGAGGAGAGGAGGGTCTGATAAGAGGAGAGGAGGGACTGATAAGAGGAGGGTCTGATAAGAGGAGAGAAGGGTATGATAACATATAGGAGGGTCAAATAAGAGGAGAGGAGGGTCTGATAAGAGAAGAAGAGAGTCTGATAAGAGAAGAGGAGGGTCTGATAGGAGGAGCAAAGGGACAGATAAGAGGAGGGTCTGATAAGAGCAGAGGAGGGTTTGATAAAATAGAGGAGGGTCAAATAAGAGGAGAGGAGGGTCTGATAAGAGGAGAGGAGGGTCTGATAAGAGGAGCGAAGGGACTGATAAGAGGAGGGTCTGATAAGAGGAGAGGAGGGTCTAATAAGAGGAGAGGAGGGTCTGATAAGAGAAGAGGAGAGTCTGATAAGAGAAGAGGAGGGTCTGATAGGAGGAGCAAAGGGACAGATAAGAGGAGGGTCTGATAAGAGGAGAGGAGGGTCCGATAAGAGGAGGGTCTGATAAGAGGAGAGAAGGGTCTGATAGAAGGAGAGAGGTGTCTGATTAGAGGATAGGAGGGTCTGATAAGAGGAGAGGAGGGTCATATAAGAGAAGGGCCTGATAAGAGGAGCAAAGGGACTGATAAGAGGAGGGTCTGATAAGAGGAGAGGAGGGTCCGATAAGAGGAGGGTCTTATAAGAGGAGCAAAAGGACTGATAAGAGGAGGGTCTGATAAGAGGAGAGGAGGGTCTGATGAGAGGAGAGGAGGGTCTGATTAGAGAAGAGAAGGTTCTGGTAAGAGGAGAGGAGGGTCTGATAAGAGGAGAGGAGGGCCTGATAAGAGGAGAGAAGGGACTGATAAAAGGAGGGTCTGATAAGAGGAGAGGAGGGTCTGATAAAAATAGAGGAGGGTCTAATAAGAGGAGAGGAGGGTCTAATAAGAGAAGAAGAGAGTCTGATAAGAGAAGAGGAGGGTCTGATAGGAGAAGAGGAGGGTCTGATAGGAGGAGCAAAGGGACAGATAGGAGGGGGGTCTGATAAGAGGAGAGGAGGGTCTGATAGGAGGAGGGTCTGATAAGAGGAGAGGAGGGTCTGATTAGAGAAGAGAAGGGTCTGGTAAGAGGAGAGGAGGGTCTGATAAGAGGAGAGGAGGGCCTGATAAGAGGAGAGGAGGGACTGATAAAAGGAGGGTCTGATAAGAGGAGAGGAGGTTATGATAAAATAGAGGAGGGTCTGATAAGAGTAGAGGAGAGTCTGATAAGAGAAGAGGAGGGTCTGATAGGAGGAGCAAAGGGACAGATAAGAGGAGGGGCTGATAAGAGGAGAGGAGGGTATGATAAAATAGAGGAGGGTCAAATAAGAGGAGAGGATGGTCTGATAAGAGGAGAGGAGGGTCTGATAAGAGGAGCGAAGGGACTGATAAGAGGAGGGTCTGATAAGAGGAGAGGAGGGTCTGATAAGAGGAGAGGAGGGTCTGATTAGAGAAGAGAAGGGTCTGGTAAGAGGAGAGGAGGGTCTGATAAGAGGAGAGGGGGGCCTGATAAGAGGAGAGGAGGGACTGATAAAAGGAGGGTCTGATAAGAGGAGAGGAGGGTATGATAAAATAGAGGAGGGTCAAATAAGAGGAGAGGAGGGTCTGATAAGAGAAGAGGAGAGTCTGATAAGAGAAGAGAAGGGTCTGATAGGAGGAGCAAAGGGACAGATAAGAGGAGGGTCTGATAAGAGGAGAGGAGGGTATGATAAAATAGAGGAGGGTCAAATAAGAGGAGAGGAGGGTCTGATAAGAGGAGAGGAGGGTCTGATAAGAGGAGCGAAGGGACTGATAAGAGGAGGGTCTGATAAGAGGAGAGGAGGGTCTGATAAGAGGAGAGGAGGGTCTGATTAGAGAAGAGAAGGGTCTGGTAAGAGGAGAGGAGGGTCTGATAAGAGGAGAGGGGGGCCTGATAAGAGGAGAGGAGGGACTGATAAAAGGAGGGTCTGATAAGAGGAGAGGAGGGTATGATAAAATAGAGGAGGGTCAAATAAGAGGAGAGGAGGGTCTGATAAGAGAAGAGGAGAGTCTGATAAGAGAAGAGAAGGGTCTGATAGGAGGAGCAAAGGGACAGATAAGAGGAGGGTCTGATAAGAGGAGAGGAGGGTATGATAAAATAGGGTGTCTGAGCAGAGGGTGTCTGATAAGAGGAGAGGCTGGTCTGATAGGAGGAGAGGAGGGTCTGATAAGAGGAGGGTCTGATAAGAGGAGCGAAGGGTCTGATAAGAGGAAGGTCTGGTAGGAGGAGAGAAAGGTCTGATAGTTGGAGAGGGGGGTCTGATAAGGGAAGAAAGGGTCTGATAAGAGGAAAGGAGGGTCTGATAAGAGGAGAGAAGGGTCTGATAAGAAAAGAAGAGGGTCTGATAAGAGGAGAGGATGGTCTGATAAGAGGCGAGGAGAGTCTGATAAGAGGAACGAGGTTCCGATAGGAGGAGGGTCTGGTAGGTGGAGATAAAGGTTTGATAGCAGGAGAGGAGGGTCTGATAAGAGGAGCGAAGGGTCTGATAAGAGGAGCGTCTGGTAGGAGGAGAGAAAGGTCTGATAGTTGGAGAGGGCGGTCTGATAAGGGTAGAAAGGGTCTGATAAGAGGAGAAAAGGTCTGATAAGAGCAGAGGGGGTCTGATAATAGGAGAGGAGGCTCTGATAAGAGGAGGGTCTGATAAGAAGAGAGGAGGGTATGATAAAATAGAGGAGGGTCAAATAAGAGGAGAGGAGGGTCTGATAAGAGAAGATGAGAGTCTGATAAGAGAAGAGGAGGGTCTGATAGGAGGAGCAAAGGGACAGATAAGAGGAGGGTCTGATAAGAGGGGAGGAGGGTATGATAAAATAGAGGAGGGTCAAATAAGAGGAGAGGAGGGTCTGATAAGAGGAGAGGAGGGTCTGATAAGAGGAGCGAAGGGACTGATAAGAGGAGGGTCTGATAAGAGGAGAGGAGGGTCTGATAAGAGGAGCGAAGGGACTGATAAGAGGAGGGTCTGATGAGAGGAGAGGAGGGTCCGATAAAAATAGAGGAGGGTCTAATAAGAGGAGAGGAGGGTCTGATAACAGAAGAGGAGAGTCTGATAAGAGAAGAGGAGGGTCTGATAGGAGGAGCAAAGGGACAGATAAGAGGAGGGTCTGATAAGAGGAGAGGAGGGTCTGATAAGAGGAGGGTCTGATAAGAGGAGAGAAGGGTCTGATAGAAGGAGAGAGGTGTCTGATTAGAGGATAGGAGGGTCTAATAAGAGGAGAGGAGAGTCTGATAAGAGGAGAGGAGGGTCTTATAAGAGAAGGGTCTGATAAGAGGAGCAAAGGGACTGATAAGAGGAGGGTCTGATAAGAGGAGCGAAGGGTCTGATAAGAGGAAGATCTGGAAGGAGGAGAGAAATGTCTGATAGTTGGAGAGGGGGGTCTGATAAGAGGAGAGAAGGGTCTAATTAGAAAAGAAGAGGGTCTGATAATAGGAGAGGAGGCTCTGATAGGAGGAGAAAAGGTCTGATAAGAGCAGAGGGGGTCTGATAAGAGGCGAGGAGAGTCTGATAAAAGGAGCGAGGTTCTGATAGGAGGAGAGTCTGGTAGGTGGAGAGGATGGTCTGATAGCAGGAGGAGGGTATGATAAGAGGAGAGGCTGGTCTGATAGGAGGAGAGGAGGGTCTGATAAGAGGAGGGTCTGATAAGAGGAGCGAAGGGTCTGATAAGAGGAAGGTCTGGTAGGAGGAGAGAAAGGTCTGATAGTTGGAGAGGGGGGTCTGATAAGGGAAGAAAGGGTCTGATAAGAGGAGAGGAGGGTCTGATAAGAGGAGAGAAGGGTCTGATAAGAAAAGAAGAGGGTCTGATAAGAGGAGAGGATGGTCTGATAAGAGGCGAGGAGAGTCTGATAAGAGGAACGAGGTTCCGATAGGAGGAGGGTCTGGTAGGTGGAGAGAAAGGTTTGATAGCAGGAGAGGAGGGTATGATAAGAGGAGCGAAGGGTCTGATAAGAGGAGCGTCTGGTAGGAGGAGAGAAAGGTCTGATAGTTGGAGAGGGCGGTCTGATAAGGGTAGAAAGGGTCTGATAAGAGGAGAAAAGGTCTGATAAGAGCAGAGGGGGTCTGATAATAGGAGAGGAGGCTCTGATAAGAGGAGGGTCTGATAAGAAGAGAGGAGGGTATGATAAAATAGAGGAGGGTCAAATAAGAGGAGAGGAGGGTCTGATAAGAGAAGATGAGAGTCTGATAAGAGAAGAGGAGGGTCTGATAGGAGGAGCAAAGGGACAGATAAGAGGAGGGTCTGATAAGAGGGGAGGAGGGTATGATAAAATAGAGGAGGGTCAAATAAGAGGAGAGGAGGGTCTGATAAGAGGAGAGGAGGGTCTGATAAGAGGAGCGAAGGGACTGATAAGAGGAGGGTCTGATAAGAGGAGAGGAGGGTCTGATAAGAGGAGCGAAGGGACTGATAAGAGGAGGGTCTGATGAGAGGAGAGGAGGGTCCGATAAAAATAGAGGAGGGTCTAATAAGAGGAGAGGAGGGTCTGATAACAGAAGAGGAGAGTCTGATAAGAGAAGAGGAGGGTCTGATAGGAGGAGCAAAGGGACAGATAAGAGGAGGGTCTGATAAGAGGAGAGGAGGGTCTGATAAGAGGAGGGTCTGATAAGAGGAGAGAAGGGTCTGATAGAAGGAGAGAGGTGTCTGATTAGAGGATAGGAGGGTCTAATAAGAGGAGAGGAGAGTCTGATAAGAGGAGAGGAGGGTCTTATAAGAGAAGGGTCTGATAAGAGGAGCAAAGGGACTGATAAGAGGAGGGTCTGATAAGAGGAGCGAAGGGTCTGATAAGAGGAAGATCTGGAAGGAGGAGAGAAATGTCTGATAGTTGGAGAGGGGGGTCTGATAAGAGGAGAGAAGGGTCTGATTAGAAAAGAAGAGGGTCTGATAATAGGAGAGGAGGCTCTGATAGGAGGAGAAAAGGTCTGATAAGAGCAGAGGGGGTCTGATAAGAGGCGAGAGAGTCTGATAAAAGGAGCGAGGTTCTGATAGGAGGAGAGTCTGGTAGGTGGAGAGGATGGTCTGATAGCAGGAGGAGGGTATGATAAGAGGAGAGGCTGGTCTGATAGGAGGAGAGGAGGGTCTGATAAGAGGAGGGTCTGATAAGAGGAGCGAAGGGTCTGATAAGAGGAAGGTCTGGTAGGAGGAGAGAAAGGTCTGATAGTTGGAGAGGGGGGTCTGATAAGGGAAGAAAGGGTCTGATAAGAGGAGAGGAGGGTCTGATAAGAGGAGAGAAGGGTCTGATAAGAAAAGAAGAGGGTCTGATAAGAGGAGAGGATGGTCTGATAAGAGGCGAGGAGAGTCTGATAAGAGGAACGAGGTTCCGATAGGAGGAGGGTCTGGTAGGTGGAGAGAAAGGTTTGATAGCAGGAGAGGAGGGTATGATAAGAGGAGCGAAGGGTCTGATAAGAGGAGCGTCTGGTAGGAGGAGAGAAAGGTCTGATAGTTGGAGAGGGCGGTCTGATAAGGGTAGAAAGGGTCTGATAAGAGGAGAAAAGGTCTGATAAGAGCAGAGGGGGTCTGATAAGAGGAGAGGAGGCTCTGATAAGAGGAGGGTCTGATAAGAGGAGCGAAGGGTCTGATAAGAGGAGGGTCTGATAAGAGGAGCGAAGGGTCTGATAAGAGGAGGGTCTGATAAGAAAAGAGGAGGGTCTGATAAGAGGAGGGTCTGATAAGAAAAGAGGAGAGTCTGATAAGAGGAAAGGAGGGTCTGATAAGAGGAGAGAAGGGTCCGATAAGAAGAGAGAAGGGTCTGATAAAAATAGAGGAGGGTCTAATAAGAGGAGGGTCTGATAGGAGGAGCAAAGGGACAGATAAGAGGAGGGTCTGATAAGAGGAGAGAAGGGTCTGATAGAAGGAGAGAGGGGTCTGATTAGAGGATAGGAGGGTCTAATAAGAGGAGAGGAGAGTCTGATAAGAGGAGAGGAGGGTCTTATAAGAGAAGGGTCTGATAAGGGGAGCAAAGGGACTGATAAGAGGAGGGTCTGATAAGAGGAGAGGAGTGTCTGATGAGAGGAGAGGAGGGTCTGATTAGAGAAGAGAAGGGTCTGGTAAGAGGAGAGGAGGGTCTGATAAGAGGAGAGGAGAGTCTGATAAGAAGAGTGGAGGGTCTTATAAGAGAAGAGGAGGCTGATAAGAGGAGAGGGGTGTCTGATAAGAGGAGGGTCTGATAAGAGGAGCGAAGGGTCTTATAAGAGGAGGGTCTGATAAGAGGAGCGAAGGGTCTGATAAGAGGAGGGTCTGGTAGGAGGAGAGAAAGGTCTGATAGTTGGAGAGGGGGGTCTGATAAGGGTAGAAAGGGTCTGATAAGAGGAGAGGTGTGTCTGATAAGAAAAGAAGAGGGTCTGATAAGAGGAGAGGATGGTCTGATAAGAGGCGAGGAGAGTCTGATAAGAGGAACGAGGTTCCGATAGGAGGAGGGTCTGGTAGGTGGAGAGAAAGGTTTGATAGCAGGAGAGGAGGGTATGATAAGAGGAGCGAAGGGTCTGATAAGAGGAGCGTCTGGTAGGAGGAGAGAAAGGTCTGATAGTTGGAGAGGGCGGTCTGATAAGGGTAGAAAGGGTCTGATAAGAGGAGAAAAGGTCTGATAAGAGCAGAGGGGGTCTGATAAGAGGAGAGGAGGCTCTGATAAGAGGAGGGTCTGATAAGAGGAGCGAAGGGTCTGATAAGAGGAGGGTCTGATAAGAGGAGCGAAGGGTCTGATAAGAGGAGGGTCTGATAAGAGGAGCGAAGGGTCTGATAAGAGGAGGGTCTGATAAGAAAAGAGGAGGGTCTGATAAGAGGAGGGTCTGATAAGAAAAGAGGAGAGTCTGATAAGAGGAAAGGAGGGTCTGATAAGAGGAGAGAAGGGTCCGATAAGAAGAGAGAAGGGTCTGATAAAAATAGAGGAGGGTCTAATAAGAGGAGGGTCTGATAGGAGGAGCAAAGGGACAGGTAAGAGGAGGGTCTGATAAGAGGAGAGAAGGGTCTGATAGAAGGAGAGAGGGGTCTGATTAGAGGATAGGAGGGTCTAATAAGAGGAGAGGAGAGTCTGATAAGAGGAGAGGAGGGTCTTATAAGAGAAGGGTCTGATAAGGGGAGCAAAGGGACTGATAAGAGGAGGGTCTGATAAGAGGAGAGGAGTGTCTGATGAGAGGAGAGGAGGGTCTGATTAGAGAAGAGAAGGGTCTGGTAAGAGGAGAGGAGGGTCTGATAAGAGGAGAGGAGAGTCTGATAAGAAGAGTGGAGGGTCTTATAAGAGAAGAGGAGGCTGATAAGAGGAGCAAAGGGACTGATAAGAGGAGGGTTTAATAAGAGGAGAGGAGGTTCTGATTAGAGAAGAGAAGGGTCTGATAAGAGGAGAGGGGTGTCTGATAAGAGGAGGGTCTGATAAGAGGAGCGAAGGGTCTTATAAAAGGAGGGTCTGATAAGAGGAGCGAAGGGTCTGATAAGAGGAGGGTCTGGTAGGAGGAGAGAAAGGTCTGATAGTTGGAGAGGGGGGTCTGATAAGGGTAGAAAGTGTCTGATAAGAGGAGAGGTGTGTCTGATAAGAGGAGCAAAGGGTCTGATAAGAGGAGCGAAGGGTCTGATAAGAGGAAGGTCTGGTAGGAGGAGAGGGGGGTCTGATAAGGGAAGAAAGGGTCTGATAAGAGGAGAGGAGGGTCTGATAAGAGGAGAAAAGGTCTGATAAGAGCAGAGGGGGTCTGATAAGAGGCGAGGATAGTCTGATAAGAGGAGCGAGGCCCAAAGGCTCTTTATCAGCAACCATCACTCCTGTGTTCCAATGGCACGTTGTGTTAGCTAATCCAAGTGTATCATTTTAAAAGGATAACTGATCATTAGAAAACACTTTTGCAATTATGTTAGCAGAGCTGAAAACTGTTGTCCTGATTAAAGAAGCAATAAAACTGGCCTTCGTTAGACTAGTTGAGTATCTGGAGCATCAGCATTTGTGGGTTCGATTACAGGCTCAAAATGGCCAGAAACAAAGCACTTTCTTCTGAAACTTGTCAGTCTATTCTTGTTCTGAGAAATTAAGGCTAATCTATGCGAGAAATTGCCAAGAAACTGAAGGTCTCGTACAACGCTGTGTACTACTCCCTTCACAGAACAGCGCAAACTGGCTCTAACCAGAATAGAAAGAGGAGTGGGAGCGTCTAGTTTGAGAAACAGACGCCTCACAAGTCCTCAACTGGCAGCTTCATTAAATAGTACCCGCAAAACAAAGTCTCAACGTCAACAGTGAAGAGGCAACTCCGGGATGCTGGCCTCTAGGTAGAGTTGCAAAGAAAAAGCAATATCTCAGAAGAAAATATTAAGATGGGCAAAAGAACACAGACACTGGACAGAGGAAGATTGGAAAAAAAATGTTATGGACAAATCTAAGTTTGAGGTGTTTGAATCACAAAGAAGAACATGATCGATGATCCGGTGGAGCATGACGTGGGATGGATACCTCCTGAGCCAACCGGGGCAAGGAAACCTCTCAAGGCAGCCAGGGCGTGGAAGCCCGACGAGCTGGCTTAGGCACCCCCGGTTCCATCGGCGGCGGAATCCACCCCGACGTCATCAACAAAACAAAAACTCCTGGGCCGGCTGGGTGAACAAGACCTGACGATCCGGCTGAGGCCCGACGTGGGATGGGCGCCTTCTGAGCCAACCGGGGCAAGGAAACCTCTCGAGCCAGCTAGGGCGTGGAAGCCCAATGAGCTGGCTAGGCATCGGCGGCGACCCAGGACCGTCATCTCCACTAACCGGAACGCCAGTACTCCCCCGATGCTATGTGTGTTGGCTGCTGCATTCTGTCAAGGGATGTCACTGGAGAGGAGAAGCAAGTACAGGGAGTCAAACATTTAATAGGGAACGGACATAGAACGAGACAGGACAGCGTCAGCACACGGGTAATACAGACAAATTACAATCAATGCAGCAGCCAAGGGGGTACTGTCTCGCCTGCTCCCGCTCTTCCCCCCTGGCGCTCGAGGGCGCCAGGTTGCCCTGCATTACGCACTCCTGTCACCATCATTTTCGCACCTATATTTGTCAGTTCCCCAGCTCTGTTCCCCGCTGCTGCATTGATTGTTCTTTGTCTGTGTTAGCCATGTGCTGACGCTGTTCCTGTCTCGTTCTATATTAAATGTTTGACTCCCCGTACCTGCTTCATCCCTTGACAAAGTGCCCATCAAGCCAATACAACTTGTGGGAGGTGCTTCAGGAAGCATGGGGTGAAATCTCTTCAGATTACTAGAATGCCAAAGGTCTGCAAGGCTGTAATTGCTGCAAATGGAGGATTCTTTGACAAAAGCAAAGTTTGAAGGACACAATTATTATTTCAATTAAAAATCATTATTTATAACCTTGTCAATGTCTTGACTATATTTCCTATTCATTTTGCTACTCATTTCATGTACGTTTTCATGGAAAACAAGGATATTTCTAAGTGACCCCAAACTGTTGAACGGTAGTGTATATTGTTGAATTTCATTTTAATGTCTGGATTTGGTCTGCGTTCTCCGCATCACTGATTTTTAGGTCCCTAAAGATGTCACCATGGGAAATACTGTAGAGGTGACTAATAGCCTGAACCCAAACCACTGAGGGTATTAATAGCCTGAGCCCAAAGCACTGAGGGTATTAATAGCCTGAACCCAAAGCACTGAGGGTATTAATAGCCTGAACCCAAAGCACTGAGGGTATTAGTAGCTTGAACCCAAACCACTGAGGGTATTAATAGCCTGAACCCAAAGAACTGAGGGTATTAATAGCCTGAACCCAAACCACTGAGGGTATTAATAGCCTGAACCCAAACCACTGAGGGTATTAATAGGCTGAACCCAAACCACTGAGGGTATTAATAGCCTGAACCCAAAGCACTGAGGGTATTAATAGGCTGAACCCAAACCACTGAGGGTATTAATAGCCTGAACCCAAAGCACTGAGGGTATTAATAGCCTGAACCCAAAGCACTGAGGATATTAAGCAAATTTCACAAGAAGCCACCAATGAAGGTTAATAATATGCAGAGAGGGTAAAAATCACTGAACATTTCCCCTGTTGGTGTCTGGTAAAAGTTTATCTATTCCTGGCTGGTAAAAATG
This sequence comes from Brachymystax lenok tsinlingensis, assembly GCA_030435695.1. Taxonomy (NCBI): domain Eukaryota; kingdom Metazoa; phylum Chordata; class Actinopteri; order Salmoniformes; family Salmonidae; genus Brachymystax; species Brachymystax lenok. Next base: position 17,901,881 of record CM059789.1, read on the forward strand.
TATCTATTTCCGGCTAAAGATTTTACATTTTCAAATGATGCTAACTTATCCGAACCTCTGTGCACTCAACACTCTACCCCAGATGTCTACACACACACACACACACACACACACACACACACACACACACACACACACACACACACACACACACACACACACACACACACACACACATATATAAACCTACACACACTTGTTAAAATGATTATGGTGGGTGATTGAAGTAGTAGAAGAGGAAGAGGAGGAAGAGGAGAAGGCAAGATAAGTAAACTAATAAACAAACGAAGAAACAGCAGACAGAGCAGGTTGTCACTGTTAAGGCGCCAGAGGCTCCAGTTTCTCTCGTGTTGGTTCCCGAGTAGAACATTTCATTTCTCCAGCTCTCTCTCCAGCTGGGCCTCCAACGTGCTCAGGTTGGAGTCCAGGGTTAAATGACAACAGACTCCAGGGCAAAAAACATGTCATCAGTATTCATTATATCAGTGACAAGAGGAGAATTCAACCTCAGCCCCCTCTGTCATTCCTACATGCCTCTGGGGATTCGCTGAAGGTTAATTTATTTAAATCTCCCATCCACTCATCTCAATTCTATTAAACTAGACTAATGAATCTTTGGTTTGCAGTCTAATCAGCTTTCCACCGTCAAAGGCCCACATCAGCTCACCAGGAACATTGTGGGTGTGTGTGGAGTTTTATAGAGCTCCAACAGATACTATAGATACTGATAAGGGCATATGAACTCTTATGGATACGTGTTTGTGTGTGTGTGTGTGTGTGTGTGTGTGTGTGTGTGGTGTGATAACCTTGGTCTAATTGTTCTAATTACATAGTGTACAGGGCAATAAATTCAAAAGGCAGACATCTAAATCATCCTTCTCCCCCTGGAGCTCTAAACCATAGCCTCAAACTCCATTTCCCATCTGTCCCCTCTCCCCAACACACTGGATTGTTATAGAATCCAGTCTTATCAGAGCATGTAGCAATAAAGCTATTGTACAGGCAGACCTTGGGCGTAAGGACCAGCCTCATTACAACATGTTATATGTCAGCGTTATGGTACAGACAGATGCTGTTATGGAAATGACTCTGAAAATGGCTTCTCTGTCAGTTTAATTGTCAGTGAAGCCATTTCCAGTCTGTTTCAGATGGTTTACAGCTAATGTCAAACTGCCTCTCTGGTCCGATTGGCTGGCTAATGAAAGAGGAACCAGGGAGGGACAGAAGAGTCAAACCCTCACCGCCCAGTTGACTTTGATGGGCTTCAACCGTGGCATGTTGTGTCAGTTGACTTGTGTGGCAGGGTTTCGTAACAGCCGGAGTCACTGACTGGTGGTCCATTATCTATTGAGGTTTATAAGCACTTTCTCAGCTGGGGTGAACTGGTCAAATATATCCAGTTCTTCTTGCTCCAATCGGTATTACATTACTGCTCAATCTGAGAGAGGGAAGGTGAGCGAGGGTATAGCATGTGCCTTTGGGGGTCGACACATGCCCCCCTTGGCGGTAATTTACGGTGATCAGTCTGTGAGAACAGACGGGGGATTGAGGCAGGCGCACTGTGACAAACAGTATTTAAGGGAAAAGTGGGTGCTGGAAGTGACAGGAGCATACGACAGATAATATGAAAGAAACTGCTCAGAACATTTATAGACTAAACTGCTAGGGGTTGGTTAACGCTTAGCTGGAAGCAGCTAAAACTACAGTTACCAGTTTCTCTCATATTATCTGTCATTTTTCTATACAGCCTATCTTTTTACAGTATCTAATCCATTATGTTTCATCGGTTATTCCATATTACAGTATTGCTCATAGATGAAAATATGTTTCTTATTTGCAGATTTCACGGTCTATTTACACCATCAATTTGTTTTCAAAATGGGTGTTTTGCATGTTTTCTTCCATTTGACAAAATATGTGGATCGAGGCTATGCTAATGCCTACCCTAGATTTCCTTCACAGCTCTGATGTTGTTTCTCCATCACAGACTGAAAAATGATTAGCATTTATTCAAATTAAAAATCATCTCCATGTAATTCACGTGTGAGTGGGAAGATGGGCGGATGAATGGATGGATGTGCTGTAAACATAGCTGGTTGGCTGGGCTGAAGCTGGCATTTCAAAAAGGTTAGGCAAATCAAGTCTGAAACTGTAAAGTGGAAATTACAAACTTTAGAAGCCTTTTTAAAACTCACTACAAGTTTGCATTTCCTGATTGTGCAGGAATTAAGATTCTACATCTGTATTCAAGAGTGTATGTGTGTCTAGAGGGAGAGAGACGACTTTGGTAGGCAATGGTAGGCTTCGAGGGGACTCCTATGGTAGGTACACCTATTACTCATCTCTTGGCAGTAGTACTGTAGACTACTTTATCACTGACCTCAACCCAGAGTCTCTCAGAGCGTTCACATTCAGCCCACTGACACTCCTATCAGACTACAGCAAAATCACGGTCTACTTGAACAGAGCAATACTCAATCATGTGGCATCAAAGCCTAGGGAACTGAGTAATATTAAGAAATGCTATAGATGGAAGGAATGTAGTTTGGAAACCTACCAAAAAACAATTAGGCAACAAGGAAAACCAGGAAACCAGGAAAACCAAACCTGAGTCTACACCTTCACTAAAACAATACAGAAATACACTACAGAAAAAGAAGGAACAGTACGTCAGTAATCCGTTCAATGTAATTGAAGAATCCATAGACTCTAACCACTTCTGGGGAAATTGGAAAACACTAAACAAACAACAACATGAATAATTATCTATCCAGAATGGAGATGTATGGGTAAACCACTTCTCCAATCATTTTGGCTCTATAACAAAGAACAAACAGCAAAAACATATACACGATCAAATACAAATCTTAGAATCAACTATTAAAGACTACCAGAATCCACTGGATTCTCCAATTACCTGAAATGAACTACAGGACAAAATAAAAACCCTCCATCCCAAAAAGGCCTGTGGTGTTGATGGTATCCTCAATGAAATTATCAAATATACAGACAACAAATTCCAATTGGCAATACTAAAAGTCTTTAACATCGTCCTTAGCTCTGGCATCTTCCCCAATATTTGGAACCAAGGACTGATCACCCAAATCCACAAAAGTGGAGACAAATTTGACCCCAATAACTACCGTGGGATATGCGTCAACAGCAACCTTGGGAAAATCCTCTGCATTATCATTAACAACAGACTCGTACATTTCCTCAGTGAAAACAATGTACTGAGCAAATGTCAAATTGGCTTTTTACCAAATTATCGTACGACAGACCTTAGTCTTCTCATGCTTTGTTGATTTCAAAAAAGCCTTAGACTCAATTTGGCATGAGGGTCTGCTATACAAATTGATGGAAAGTGGTGTTGAGGAAAAAACATGCGACATCATGAAATCCATGTACACACACAACAAGTGTGCGGTTAAAATAGGCAAAAAACACACATTTCTTCCCACAGGGACGTGGGGTGAGACAGCGATGCAGCGATGCAGCTTAAGCCCCACCCTATTCAACATACATATCAACGAATTGGCGAGGGCACAAGAAAAGTCTGCAGCACCCGGCCTCACCCTACTAGAATCTGAAGTCAAATGTCTACTGTTCGCTGATGATCTGGTGCTTGTCACCAACCAAGGAGGGCCTACAGCAGCACCTAGATCTTCTGCACAGATTCTACCAGACCTGGGCCCTGACAGTAAATCTCAGTAAGACCAAAATAATGGTGTTCCAAAAAAGGTCCAGTCGCCAGGACCACAAATACAAATTCCATCTAGACACCGTTTCCCTAGAGCACACAAAAAAACTATACATACCTTGGCCTAAACATCAGAGCCACAGGTAACTTCCACAAAGCTGTGAACGATCTGAGAGACAAGGTAAAAAGGGCATTCTATGCCATCAAAGGGGAACATAAAATTTGGCATACCAATTAGGATCTGGCTAAAAATACTTGAATCAGTTATAGAACCCATTGCCCTTTATGGTTGTGAGGTCTGGGGTCCGCTTACCAACCAAGAATTCACAAAATAGGACAAACACCAAATTGAGACTCTGCCTGCAGAATTCTGCAAAAATATCCTCTGTGTACAACGTAGAACACCAAATAATGCATGCAGAGCAGAATTAGGCCGATCCCTGCTAATTATCCAAATCCAGAAAAGAGCCATTAAATTCTACAACCACCTAAAAGGAAGCGATTCCCAAACCCTCCATAACAAAGCCATCACTTACAGAGAGATGAACATGGAGAATAATCCCCTAAGCAAGCTGGTCCTGGGGCTTTGTTCACAAACACAAACACACCCCACAGAGCCCCAGGACAGCAACACAATTAGACCCAACTAAATCATGAGAAAGCAAAAAGAAAAGTACTTGACACATTGGAAATAATTAACAAAAAAACAGAGCAAACTAGAATGCTATTTGGCACTAAACAGAGAGTACACAGTGGCAGAATACCTGACCACTGTGACTGACCCAAACTTAAGGAAAGATTTGACTATGTACAGACTCAGTGAACATAGCCTTGCTATTGAGAAAGGCCGCTGTGGGCAGACCTGCCTCTCAAAAGAAGACAAAATGAGGTGGAAACTGAGCTGCACTTCCTAACCTCCTGCCCAATGTATGACCATATTAGAGACACATTTTTCCCTCAGATTGCACAGATCCACAAAGAATTCTAACACAAACCCGATTTTGATAAACTCCCATATCTACTGGGTTAAATACCACAGTGTGCCATCACAGCAGCAAGATTTGTGACCTGTTGCCACAAGAAAAGGTCAACCAGTGAAGAACAAACACCATTGTAAATATAACCCATATGTATGCTTATTTATTTTCCCTTTTGTACTTTAACCATTTGTACATTGTTACAACACTGTATATATGCATAATATTACATTTGTAATGTGTTTATTCTTTTGGAACTTCTGTGAGTGTAATGTTTACTGTTCATATTTATTGTTTATTTCACTTATGTATATTATCTACTTCACTTGCTTTGGCAATGTTAACATATGTTTCCCATGCCAATAAAGCCCCTTGAATTGAATTGAATTAAATTGAGAGAGAGATCGACGAAAGCTGTCAAATAACCTCCAGACAAATCAGGGAGACAAGCAGGGAGGTTTCACATCCTGGACAAAAATGTAGTTAACAAGGTAACCTGAACTGTGCAACAGTATTGATTATAACCTGAATAGTGTCACAGTATTAATTATAACCTGAACCGTGTCACAGTATTGATTATAACCTGAACCATATCACAGTATTGATTATAACCTGAACCATGTCACAGTATTGATTATAACCTGAACCGTGTCACAGTATTGAATATAAACTGAACCATGTCACAGTATTGATTATAACCTGAACCATGTCACAGTATTGATTATAACCTGAACTGTGTCCCAGTATTGATGATAACCTGAAACGTGCAACAGTACTGATTATAACCTGAACCGTGTCGCAGTATTGATGATAACCTGAAATGTGTCACAGGATTGATGATAACCTGAAACGTGTCACAGTCTTGATGATAACCTGAAACGTGTTACAGTCTTGATGATAACCTGAAACGTGCAACAGTACAGATTATAACCTGAACCGTGTCACAGTATTGATGATAACCTGAAACGTGCAACAGTACAGATTATAACCTGAACCATGTCACAGTATTGATGATAACCTGAAACGTGCAACAGTACAGATTATAACCTGAACAGTGTCACAGTATTGATGATAACCTGAAATGTGCAACAGTGCTGATTATAACCTGAACCGTGCCCCAGTATTGATTATAACCTGAACCCTGTCACAGTATTGATTATAAACTGAACCATGGCACAGTATTGATTATAACCTGAAACGTGTCACAGTATTGATTATAAACTGAACCATGTCACAGTATTGATTATAACCTGAACAGTATTGATTATAAACTGAACCATGTCACAGTATTGATTATAAACTGAACCATGTCACAGTATTGATTATAACCTGAACCGTGTCACAGTGTTGATTATAACCTGAACCGTGTCACAGTATTGATTATAAACTGAACCATGTCACAGTATTGATTATAAACTGAACCATGTCACAGTATTGATTATAACCTGAACCGTATTGATTATAAACTGAACCATGTCACAGTATTGATTATAAACTGAACCATGTCACAGTATTGATTATAAACTGAACCATGTCACAGTATTGATTATAAACTGAACCGTGTCACAGTACTGATTATGAACTGAACCGTGTCACAGTATTGATTATAAACTGAACCGTGTCACAGTATTGATTATAAACTGAACCATGTCACAGTATTGATTATAAACTGAACCGTGTCACAGTATTGATTATAACCTGAACCATGTCACAGTACTGATTATAACCTGAACTGTGTCCCAGTATTGATGATAACCTGAAACGTGCAACAGTACTGATTATAACCTGAACCGTGTCGCAGTATTGATGATAACCTGAAACGTGTCACAGGATTGATGATAACCTGAAACGTGTCACAGTATTGATTATAAACTGAACCATGTCAGTGTTGATTCTAAACTGAACCGTGTCACAGTATTGATTGCATATTGTCCAGAGACGATCTGAGGAATAATAAATACAAAGCCATTAATCTAAAGTGATTCAGCTATTGATGTGTCTGACCTGACTTAACTCATGTCCCTTTCAAAACTCTTAAAAGAAACTGTCAGCTACACATAATGTTGTCAGATAACAACACCTACTACATAAAGTACAACTCTAGGACCTTTATGCGGTCTACACCTCTATAATTCTACTGCAGTCTCCCTCATGGTCCTTGCTTTATATTGTAAAGAAGCACCCTGAGAGTGAGGATCCATTTGCAGCTTTATTACAATCTTGGTCGTACAAACAGGGTCAATCGCCAGCAAACACAACAGCAGGGAGAAGGCTAATCGTAATCCAGGTACAGGCATGAGGTCAGGGCAGGCAGCAAGCTTACAAAAAATCAGTCCAATAAAGAATATAGTCCAGGGCAGGCAGCAAGAATCAAAAAGGGAAAAACAGTCCAGAGTAATACCACGAAATGACAGACACGGGAAAACGCTCAGAAATGATCACCAGGGAAACAAGACTTCGCAAGGAGAGAAAGGGAGAGAGAGCCTAAATAGTCTATTAATGGGAGACAGGTGCAACGGTGATTGGAACCAGGTATGTGGGAGTTGTAGTCCAGGGCTTAATATTCAGGAGAGGGTTCCCTCTGGTGGTGAGCAGGAGGAACCGCGGGAGTCTCGTTTGTTACAGAGCCCCCTGTGAGCGCTCCTGACGCGAAGAGGCGAACGACGCCGGGTCTTCCTCGAGGTCGGGGGCCGGTTTCTCCGGTGCGCCCTATGGAACTCAGTCATGAGTGCGGGTCGAGTATGTCCTCTGCATTAACCCAGGATCGCTCCTCCGGTCCGCACTCTCCCAATCTACCAGATATTGGAGGAGCCTGCCCGGCGCCTGGAATCGAGTAGATCTCGGCCGATATACCTCCTCGCCGCCCACCAAGATGGGTGGGGGCCCTGCTCACTGGTCTGCTCCTCCTCCTCCGCTCTCGGACCACCAGCGGGTTTGAGAAGAGATACATGGAAAGTAGGAGAGATACGGTAATTAGCGGGTAATGCCAAACGGAAGGAAACTGGTGTGATTTGTTTGACTATTTGGAAAGGACCCACATACCTGGGACTGAGTTTCTTGCAGGGAGTTTGAGGCGTGGGTCTCGAGTGGATAGCCAAACCCATTGACCTGGAGTATATTCGGGTTGGGGCGGCGGTGGCGATTGGCCTGCACCCTCTGTCTCCTGACTGCATGTAGTAAGTGGGTATGGGCCTGACTCCAGATGTCCTCGCTTCTCTGGAGCCAGTCATTGACAGAGGGTACCTCGGTGGGTTCCCTGACCAGGAAACAGGGAGGTTGGAAGCCCATTACACACTGGAATGGGGTTAAACCGGTGGAGGGTTTCTGGAGTGAGTTCTGTGCATACTCCGCCCACATGAGGAATCGACTCCAGTCTGCTTGGTTCTGATGACAGTAGGATCTGAGAAACCGGGTGATTTCTTGATTGAGGCGTTCTGTTTGACCGTTAGATTGTGGGTGATACCCAGAAGTGAGGCTAATGTTGATGTTGAGTTGTTGGAAGAATGCTGACCATACTCTGGATGTGAATTGGGGCCCTCGGTCCGACCACGATGTCCTCTGGCAGACCATAGAAGCGGAACACCAGGTTGCACATGAGTTCGGCAGTTTCCAATGCTGTAGGCAGTTTGGGGAGTGGAATCAACCGGCAAGCCTTGGAGAAGCGATCTATGACAGTGAGTATTGTGGTATTCCCATTGGACTTGGGGAGATCGGTAATGAAGTCTATGGCGAGATGGGACCATGGTCGGTGGGGAACTGGTAGTGGTTGCAGTAGGCCCGATGGTAGTTGTCTGAGATGTTTATTTGTGTTACAGATGGTGCAGTCGTTAATGAACTTTATTGCGTCTGCCCGCAAGGTTGGCCACCAGAAGCTGTTCTGAAGCAGGTGAACCGTGGCGCGATTCCCGGATGACCGGAGCTGAGTGCGGAGTGAACTTGCTTTAGCACTTTCTGACAGAGGTCCTGAGGTACAAACGTTTTGTTAGGAGGGCATTCGGGCGGAGGGGTCCTTTGTGAGTTGGCTTGGGTGAGCTCTGTCATGATGTCCCACTGAATCGGGCCACGATTAACGATTCAGGAAGCAGGGTTTCCTTGGGTTCAGTGGGTGCTACACCGTCGTGTTGGCGTGATAATGCGCCTGCCTTGGTGTTCTTGGAACCGGGACGATAGGTAACAGTGAAGTCAAATCGTGTGAAGAAGAGTGCCCACCTCGCTTGTCTGGGGTTCAGTCTCTTGGCAGACCTCAAGTATTCCAGGTTCTTGTGGTCCGTTAGAATCACGAAGGGATGTTTAGCTCCTCCAGCCAATGACGCCACTCCTCCATAGCTGCTTTCATGGCCAACAGTTCCCGGTTTCCAACGTCGTAGTTCTGCTCGGCTGGACTAAGTTTATGGAATAATAGGCGCACGGATAGAGCTTGAGTGGGGATCCGTGCCGCTGTGAAAGAATGGCTCCAATGCCCGTATTAGATGCGCCTACCTCAACTGTAAACGGGAGTTCAGGATTAGGGTGGTGGAGGATGGGAGCCGATGTGAAACGTGCCTTGAGTTCTCATGAAAGCCTCCTGTGCTGTAGTTGACCAGGTGAGGTGTGATGAGTTTCTTTTAGTCATAGAGGTTAAGGGAGCGGCTACCGAGCTGAAATTCCTGATGAAGCGCCGGTAAAAGTTAGCAAATCCCAAGAAGCGCTGTAACTCCTTTAAGGTTACTGGCAGGGGCCAGTCTAGAACGGCCTTGACCTTCTTCTCGTCCATGGCGACTCCTCCTGGCTGATGATGTAGCCCAAAAGGATGTGGAAGTCTGGTGAAATTCGCACTTCTCTGCTTTGGCGTATAGCTGGTGATCTATGAGTCGTTGCAATACTGTTCTCACATGTTGCACATGTTCTTCATAGGTGTGGGAATAGATGAGAATGTCATCAATGTACACAATTACCCAGCGATTCAGCATGTCCCGAAAGACGTCATTGATAAATGATTGAAACACGGAGGGACTATTAGACAGCCCGAAAGGCATAACCAGATACTCATAGTGCCCAGTGCTGGTAGAAAAGGCTGTCATCCATTCATCACCGTCTCCGGATGCGAATGAGGTTGTAGGCGCTGCGGAGGTCCAGTTTGGAGAAGTACTTGGCTTGGCGGAGTTGTTCTAGGGCAGCTGGAACCAGCGGTAACGGATATCGAAACTTGACAGTGATGTCGTTGAGACCCGGTAGTCAATACAGGGCGTAAACCACCGTCTTTCTTTTTAACAAAGAAGAAGCCCGGCTGCAGGTGATGTCGATGCTCTAATGAACCCCTTCGATAGTTCTTCCTCGATGTAGTTCTTCATGGCTTCTGATTCGGGTTGAGATAGGGAAAGATTCGGCCCTTGGGTGGCTTTGTACCTGGTAGCAGCTCGATGGCACAGTCGCTTGATCGGGTGAGGGGGTAGTTCCATCGCCTTGGTCTTGCTGGAAAGCTTCGATGAGGTCAGAGTATTCAATGGGTAGAGTGGAGAAAGAGCTGGCTCGCCCTTTACCGTAACGGCCTGAATGGAGAGTGAAGAGCTGCCAGTTAAGCAGTTGGAGTGGCATGACGGGTCCCATCTGATGATACGACCCTCCCTCCATGAGATGAGCGGGTTATGTTGCCGTGAGCCAGGGAAGCCCAAGGATTACCGGGTTATGGGGTGATGTGATGACGAGAAGCGAATTACCTCCGTGTGGCGGGTCCCGGTCTGGAGTCGGAGGTCCACGGTGGTGTGCAGGACCCTCCCATCGCCGAGAGGTCGTCCATCTAGCGCCTCCACTGCCAATTGAGAGTCACAGGTGATTAATGGAATTTGTTGTTGTTGGGCAAACTCATGAGACATAAAGTTGCCGGCTGCCCGGAGTCTAATAGTGCTGATGTGGTTATATGATTGTCCTCTAGAGATAATACAATCGGCACTTTGATACAAGAACTGGAGTGGTGTGCTTGGACACACGGACTCACCGAAGAGGGATTACGAGGAGGTGGTCTTGTGGGGCAGAACGCCCTTAGATGGCCAGGTTGACCACAATAGAGGCAGAGATGTTGACGATGCGGCGCTCACGTTCCTCCGAGTCAGGTGAGTATATCCGAGCTGCATGGGTTCGGTTGGAGGAAGAGTCACGGGACATTGTGTGCTGGTGGGTCCCGTTCTGAGTGGGCGCTGTGATCGAATCAGATTGTCAATCTGTATGGTGAGTTCGATGAACTGATTCAGCGATCTCCCTTCATCTCGGCAGGCCAGTTCAGACTGTAATTCCAAACTGAGTCCCTTGCGAAGAGCAGTTTAAGCGTGCTCTCAACCCAGTCGGTTTGAGCTGCCAGAGTGCGAAATGTCAAGGCATATTCTGCTGCAGTATTCCTGCCCTGGTTCAACGCGAGTAGTCGGTCACCGGCTCTCATACCTCCCTCCGGGTGTTCAAATACTTCCCGGAAGCGCTGAAGAAAGGCACCGAACGATGGAAAAGCCGTGCCATCCTCTCTCCAAACCGCCGTTACTCCACTCTAACGCTTCTGCCAGTGAGGAGAGAACATACCAGGAAATCTTGCTGGCGCCAGTGACATACATCGCTGGTTGTTGATCAATAAATAATGAACATTGCAGTAGAAATCCCTTACTCTTAGTGGGGTTACCGTCAAACTTCTCAGGAGAGCCAGACGTGGGTTAACTGTGGGTGCCGGTGGTGGAGAGGTGCCCATACTTATGCTCGCTGAGGAGGGGCTGAGTTCGGGAGCGACATCTGCAACCTCTGTAGCGTCCGACGAGTTCCTCCGCTACCGTAGTTAGATGGGTTAGCTGCTGCTGATGAACGGCGAGCTGGTTTGCTTGAGTGGAGATCTCCGTGGACATTTGGACCAGAGCTGCTGGATCGCGAAGTGGCGAAGTCTTCTGTAATGAAGCACCCTGAGAGTGAGGATCCATTTGCAGCTTTATTACAATCTTGGTCGTACAAACAGGGTCAATCGCCAGCAAACACAACAGCAGGGAGAAGGCTAATCGTAATCCAGGTACAGGCATGAGGTCAGGGCAGGCAGCAAGCTTACAAAAAATCAGTCCAATAAAGAATCAAAGTCAAAGTCAAAGTCACCATTATTAGTCAGTTGTACAACCGAATGCCTTCAACCGAAATGTGTCTTCCGCATTTAACCCAACCCCTCTGAATCAGAGAGGTGCGGGGCTGCCTTTTAATCGACATCCACGCCTTCGGCGCCCGGGAACAGTGGGTTAACTGCCTTGTTCAGGGGCAGAACGACAGATTTTTACCTTGTCAGCTCGGGGATTTGAACTTGCAGCCCTCCGGTTACAAGTCCAACGCTCTAACCACTAGGCTACCTGCCGCCCACTAGGCTACCTGCCGCCCTGCCTGCCCTGGAATATAGTCCAGGGCAGGCAGCAAGAATCAAAAAGGGAAAAACAGTCCAGAGTAATACCACGAAATGACAGACACGGGAAAACGCTCAGAAATGATCACCAGGGAAACAAGACTTCGCAAGGAGAGAAAGGGAGAGAGAGCCTAAATAGTCTATTAATGGGAGACAGGTGCAACGGTGATTGGAACCAGGTATGTGGGAGTTGTAGTCCAGGGCTTAATATTCAGGAGAGGGTTCCCTCTGGTGGTGAGCAGGAGGAACCGAGGGAGTCTCGTTTGTTACATATATAGAGAATTTGAGGTAAAGCCATATCCCCCAATGAGTTAATTCCTGATTCTCTTTTTTGGCACCTCTCTCTTTCCATCTCTATCCAATCCTCCAATTGGAGCTCTGTGTGTGAGTTTTCTTTGTTCCCATGGTGAAAGTGAATCCATGTGATTGAATCTGTCTCCAAATGAATCATCCCCCTGAGTGACTGAACAAGGGAGAGATATCACTGCTTTAGCTCCAAAACCCTTTTTCAAACGGAGAGGCTTTCTCCTTTGAAGCTATTTAAGGATACAGTCATAAGCCTGAGAAGAAGAGTCAGATGCCTGCTTGTCATTCTCCATGAATTTGGGCTTTCTGCTCTAGTCCAGTATAGAAGCTTTCTGCTCTAGTCCAGTATATACGTTTTCTGCTCTAGTCCAGTATATACGTTTTCTGCTCTAGTCCAGTATAGAAGCTTTCTGCTCTAGTCCAGTATATATGTTTTCAGCTCTAGTCCAGTATAGAATCTTTCTGCTCTAGTCCAGTATAGAATCTTTCTGCTTTAGTCCAGTATAGAAGCTTTCTTCTCTAATCAAGTATAGAAGTAGCCGTCACTGGGGGGACTGATGCCGCTAACTGTCTGCTCTGGGGACTGGAGCAGGCCTAACATTTTCCGGCAGCATCGGCCATGGCCATCGATGCTCCCTTGTGTGGCCGCAATGCCCCATAAAAAAAATCATGGGGATGCAACAGTGCGTGTCCTTCTTATCAATATTGGTGCATATTGAAGTCATTCTGTGCTAGAAATACATTTTCCAAACATACTGAATACAACCACTGTACATCCAAAAATATTTTAAAAGCAATGAGGCTGATGCAACAGATCAAAATGTTGATAAACTATTAGGCTATTTCTTCACATTATAAGCACATCAATGCGCACATGCCAGTAGATTATAAGAGGGAATGTTCCAAAAAGCAATTAGAGGGAAAACAACATTCTCAAAAGTAAAAAATCTATTAACCCTATCACTATCTACAAACTTTATCACTATCTATTAACCCTAACACTATCCACAAACTCTATCATTATCTACAAACTCCATCACTATCTACTAACCCTAACACTATCCACTAACCCTAACACTATCTACAAACTCTAACACGGTCTACTAACCCTAACCCGAACACTATCTACTAACCCTAACCCTAACACTATCTACCAACCCTATCACTATCTACAAACTCTAATACTATTTACTAACCCTAACACTATCGACTAACCCTAACACGATCTACTAACACAAACATTGTATTCTAACCCTATCTACCAACCCGATCACTATCTACAAACTCTAATACTATCTACTAACCCTAATAATATCTACAAACCCAAACCCTAACACTATCTACTAACCCTAACCCTATTTACTAACCCTAACCCTAACACTATCAATTAACCCTAACACTATCTACTAACACAAATACTATATTCTAACCCTAACACTATCTACTAACCCTAACCCTATCTACTAACAAAATCACTATCTACTAACCCTAACCATAACACTATCTAATAACCCAAACACTATCTACTAACTCTAACACTATCTACCAACCCTAACCCTAACACTATCTACTAACACTATCTACTAACACATCTATTAACCCTATAACTATCTACAAACTCCCTCACTAACCCTAACCCGAACACTATCTACTAACCCTAACACTATCTACCAACCCTATCACTATCTACAAACTCGAATACTATCTACTAACCCGAACACTATCGACTAACCCTAACACTGTCTACTAACCCTAACACTATCTACTAGCCCTAACATTATCTATTAACACTAACACTATCTACTAACCTGAACACTATCTACTAACCCTAACACTATCTACTAACGCTAACACTATCTACTAACACTAACACTATCTACTAACACTAACACTATCTACTAACACTAACACTATCTACTAACCCTAACACTATCTACTAACCCTAACACTATCTACTAACCCTAACACTATCTACTAACCCTAACACTATCTACTAACACTAACACTATCTACTAACACTAACACTATCTACTAACACTAACACTATCTACTAACCCTAACACTATCTACTAACCCTAACACTATCTACTAACCCTAACACCATATACTAACCCAAACACTATCTACTAACCCTAACCCTATCTACTAACCCTAACACTATCTACTAACCCTAACACTATCTACTAACCCTAACACTATCTACTAACCCTAACACTATCTACTAACGCTAACACTATCTACTAACCCTAACACTATCTACTAACCCTAACACTATCTACTAACCCTAACACTATCTACTAACCCTAACACTATCTACTAACACTAACACTATCTACTAACACTAACACTATCTACTAACCCTAACACTATCCACTAACGCTAACACTATCTACTAACACTAACACCATATACTAACCCAAACACTATCTACTAACCCTAACCCTAACACTATCTACTAACCCTAACACTATCTACTAACCCTAACACTATCTACTAATCCTAACACTATCTACTAACCCTAACACTATCTACTAACCCTAACCCTAACACTATCTACTAACCCTAACACTATCTACTAACCCTAACACTATCTACTAACCCTAACACTATCTACTAACCCTAACACTATCTACTAACACTAACACTATCTACTAACCCTAACACTATCTACTAACCCTAACACTATCTACTAACACTAACACTATCTACTAACACTAACACTATCTACTAACCCTAACACTATCTACTGACCCTAACACTATCTACTAACCCTAACACTATCTACTAACCCTAACACTATCTACTAACCCGAACACTATCTACTAACCCTAACACTATCTACTAACCCTAACACTATCTACTAACCCTAACACTATCTACTAACACTAACACTATCTACTAACACTAACACTATCTACTAACCCTAACACTATCTACTAACCCTAACACTATCTACTAACACTAACACTATCTACTAACACTAACACTATCTACTAACCCTAACCCTAACACTATCTACTAACACTAACACTATCTACTAACACTAACACTATCTACTAACCCTAACACTATCTACTAACACTAACACTATCTACTAACCCTAACCCTAACACTATCTACTAACCCTAACACTATCTACTAACCCTAACACTATCTACTAACACTAACCCTATCTACTAACACTAACACTATCTACTAACACTAACACTATCTACTAACCCTAACACTATCTACTAACCCTAACACTATCTACTAACCCTAACACTATCTACTAGCCCTAACATTATCTATTAACACTAACACTATCTACTAACCTGAACACTATCCACTAACGCTAACACTATCTACTAACACTAACACCATATACTAACCCAAACACTATCTACTAACCCTAACCCTAACACTATCTACTAACCCTAACACTATCTACTAACCCTAACACTATCTACTAACCCTAACACTATCTACTAACACTAACACTATCTACTAACCCTAACACTATCTACTAACCCTAACACTATCTACTAACACTAACACTATCTACTAACCCGAACACTATCTACTAACCCTAACACTATCTACTAACCCTAACACTATCTACTAACCCTAACACTATCTACTAACACTAACCCTATCTACTAACACTAACACTATCTACTAACACTAACACTATCTACTAACCCTAACACTATCTACTAACCCTAACACTATCTACTAACCCTAACACTATCTACTAGCCCTAACATTATCTATTAACACTAACACTATCTACTAACCTGAACACTATCCACTAACGCTAACACTATCTACTAACACTAACACCATATACTAACCCAAACACTATCTACTAACCCTAACCCTAACACTATCTACTAACCCTAACACTATCTACTAACCCTAACACTATCTACTAACACTAACACTATCTACTAACCCTAACACTATCTACTAACCCTAACACTATCTACTAACACTAACACTATCTACTAACCCGAACACTATCTACTAACCCTAACACTATCTACTAACCCTAACACTATCTACTAACCCTAACCCTAACACTATCTACTAACCCTAACACTATCTACTAACCCTAACACTATCTACTAACGCTAACACTATCTACTAACCCGAACACTATCTACTAACCCTAACACTATCTACTAACCCTAACACTATCTACTAACACTAACACTTTCTACTAACACTAACACTATCTACTAACCCTAACACTATCTACTAACCCGAACACTATCTACTAACACTAACACTATCTACTAACCCTAACACTATCTACTAACCCTAACACTATCTACAAACTCTAACACTATCTACTAACCCTAACACTATCTACTAACCCTAACACTATCTACTAACCCTAACACTATCCACTAACACAAACACTATATTCTAACCCTAACACTATCTACTAACCCTAACACTATCTACTGACCCTAACAGATTTATTTTAGCTCTTATATGGGTTTTGGAGAGGTGCTATCCTCAAACAATCAAATGTTGTGCTTTCGCCGTAAAGCCTTTTTGAAATCTGACAACGCTGTGATATTGCCAAGAATCAGAGTTTTTGATGACTATGCAACACTTGTATATTGATGAATGTTTAATAATTCAACTTTTGGATTTTGAATTTGGCGCCTTACATTTCGCGCCGCTACTCCCTAAGTAGTTAACCTGTTTGGGCTAGGGGGCAGTGTTTGGAAGTACGGAGAGTCTGACGTGCCCAAAGTAAACTGCCTGTTACTCAGGCCCAGAAGCTAGGATATGCTTATAATTGGTAGTATTGGATAGAAAACACTCTGGATAGAAAACACACTGTTAAAACACAAGCTGTTAAAATAATGTCTGTGAGTATAACAGAACTGATATGGCAGGCTAAAATCAGAGGAAAATCTTTCTTGCTATTCACTTGCTATTCACTTTAGAGGGATTTAGCTCCCAGATTGCAGTTCCTATGGCTTTCACTAGATGTCACCAGTCTTTAGACATGGTTTCAGGCTTGATTTTTGAAAAACGAACAAGAAATAGAAGTTCTTCCCGGTGGCTCATGAAAAGGACTCTCGTTATTTTTCTTTTCTATTGAACAGGCTATGAAGTATTATCGTTTATTTACATATGAGGGTACCTGAGGATTGATTAGAAACGTTGTTTGACTTGTTTGGACAAAGTTTATCAGTAACTTTTTTAGGTTTTCTATGTCTGTATATTGAACGAGTGGAACGGGTGGATTACTGAACAAAATGCACCAACCAAAAATAGTTTTTGGGCTATAAAGCAGGACTTTATCGAACAAAACAACCATTCTTTGTGTTCCTGGGACACTGGGATTGCAACCAGAGGACGAACTTCAAAGGTAAGTTATTTATTTTATCACTATATTTGACTTTGTAATGCCTGCGCTGGTTTGAAATATATTTATATGCAGGAAGTATGCGGGGCACTGTCCTCAGATAATCAAATGGTATGCTTTCGCCGTAAAGCCTACTGTAAATCGGACAACGCGGTTCGATTACCAAGATTCTAAGCTAAAGAATGGTGTACAACACTTGTATTTTCATGAATGTTTCATATTACTATTTTGTAATTTGAATTTGGTGTTCTGCGTTTCACCGGATGTTGTCCTAGGTGGCGTCCCACCGATCCAGTACCAGCTGTCAGTGCAATTCACAGATCTCTGCACCTGCACATTGCCCATCTGTAATCAACCCATCCTACTACCTCATCCCCATACTGTATTTATTTATTTATCTTGCTCCTTTGCACCCCAGTATCTCTACTTGCACATTCAACTTCTGCACATCTAACATTCCAGTGTTATTTTTTTATTTATTTTTTATTTCACCTTTATTTAACCAGGTAAGCTAGTTGAGAACAAGTTCTCATTTACAACTGCGACCTGGCCAAGATAAAGCAAAGCAGTGCGACACAAACAACAACACAGAGTTACACATTGGGAGTAAACAAGCGTACAGTCAATAACACAATAGAGAGGAAAAAAAAAAGTCTATATACAGTGTGTGCAAATGACGTGAGGAGGAAGGCAACAAATAGGCCATAATAGCGAAGTAATTACAATTTAGCAGATTATGATGTGCAAGTAGAGATACTGGTGTGCAAAATATGTGTATGTGACCAATAACATTTGATTTGATTGAAAGTGCTAACAAAACTGTGGCTGATAGCGCTAACACTCACCGTATTAATCATTTGTTGTATTGTTACAGACTGAGTAGATGTGGCTCTTGGTGTCAAAGCGGGTTTTAGCACCACCAAGTTATTTACCACAACAACAAACGGTTTCAGTCAAAAAGGCAAAGGAGAAATCACATTGAGGAACCATTTCCAAGACTGCCACTTTGATATCCAGGGCATGTATGAATCAAATGGTCAGCGTAGGGCAAGGGAACTCAGAGAAGTATCTTCACTCCACTTCAGGAGGGCTGGGAAATGGAAGAGCTGTAGAGGTCATGGCAGATTGGGCTCAGTCAAGTCATACCCACTGAACACACAATAGTAATGATGATTTATTCAAAGGTCTTAATTAAAATAAAACTTCCGGAGGAATATAGCTCTGAGTCATCTGGGAGACAGAGAGAGTAACAAGACCAGGCAGATTGAATCATCATTCTAATGTGACCCCTGCTGCTAACCTCACAGAAACTGCACCACTCTACAGAGGGAGTCTTGCGTCAGGTGTGAGATGGTGAGTCAGCTCTGTAGCACAACAAAGAAGAAGCAGTTTCTTGCCCTTTTGAACTTCAATAATTCAGATCGAGGTTCCATTGCTCCACAACTCTATCCAGTCACCATGCAGAGAACACAAAAGTAACTTTCAGAGTGGGCTTGTTCTGAAAGTAGAGCTAGACCACTGAGGTCCAAAACGGTATCCAAAACACAGGGTCCTTGTAGTGCTCTACTGAACACCACCACCAAACAGGATGGATTCTCAGATCTTTCAGCTTGACCAGTTCATTATAAACTCTCCAGAGCATTTGGAGAGGTCTCTGCTCCCTGAACTCAACCCTATGTCTCCCCAGACTGGCAGAGTGGAGTTGATGTGTGGCACAAATGTGGCCTGACACCATTTGGAGGTCAGATAACCTTCTGTTGGCTCGAATGAAGCCAGTTATGCATTCCCAGCTGTTTGCACTTTCCTTGTTTCTGCTAGGCAGTCTGGTTAAAGAGGGAAAAATAATTAAAACAAATAACACCAAAGCACATTACATATTTTCCCACCAGCTCCCCTCGCGGGGTTTATGAGACGTGTCGATGGAAATGATTGAACCGGGAATGTAAACGACCTTTAGAGACAGAAAATGACTAGGTCACGGAGGTCATTACAGCAGTAAAGATCAAGGGCAATTAGCCTGTTCATAGTTCACAATGTAGCAGCTTTGTGAGAGGGAGCCAAGCCAACAGAGCCCATTCAGCCCACATAATGAAGAGCCCTGGCTGAACCATTCTGCGCTCCTGACATGAACGTCATCACAGGACAGAAACCCATTAAAGATGATAAACGCATTAAGATGGTGAGAGCTCTCTGGTGTTTAGGGGTGTTTGTCACTACAACACTTATATTTGGTTTCATGAGCTTCCTTGATTCTGCATGCCCACGGTACTATATGGTGCTTTAACCAACTTTAACCCGCTCAAGTTTCCATTACCATACTGTAATGCTACTCAAATAAATCATCAGTCCCATTATGATCAAACCAAGCACTGGGTTTTTCCTGGAAGCACATGGATAATATCAAATCAAGTGATAGGTTATTGATTAAACACTTAATAAAGATGAAGATTTATGGTTTATTACAGTGGATACAACAAGCAACTTGGTCTCAGAGTATTTCATTTTATTCTGTACATAAATCCGAGACCCTGCATTTAGTATGATACTGTATCATGCGTTTTGCAAATTTGTAACATATTGTACATTTAGCAAATTCGTAACATATTGTACGTTTTGCTAAATCGTTACATATAATACGAATTGTAATTCGAAACATTTCATGCGAAATGGGTTATGGAAATAGATAATCGCACTCCACACTGCCCTTTCCCACCTGGACAAAAGGAACACCTATGTGAGAATGCTGTTCATTGACTACAGCTCAGCGTTCAACACCATAGTGCCCACAAAGCTCATCACTAAGCTAAGGACCCTGAACCTAAACATCTCCCTCTGCAACTGGATCCTGGACATCCTGACAGGCTGCCCCCAGGTGGTAAGGGTAGGCAACAACACATTTGCCACACTGATCCTCAACACTGGGGCCCCTCTGAGGTGCGTGCTTAGTCCCCTACTGTACTCCCTGTTCACCCACGACTGTGTGGCCAAGCACGACTCCAACCCCATCATTAAGTTTGCTGACGACATAACAGTTGTAGGCCTGATGACCGACAACAATGAGACAGCCTATAGGGAGGAGGTCAGAGACCTGGCAGTGTGGTACCAGGACAACAACCTCTAACCTCAATGTGAGCAAGACAAAGGTGCTGATCATGCACTATTGGAAAAGGAGGGCCGAACAGGCCCCCATTAACATCGATGGGGCTGTAGTGTAGCGGGTCGAGAGTTTCAAGTTCCTTGGTGTCCACATTACCAACGAACTATCATGGTCCAAACATACCAAGACAGTTGTGAAGAGGGCACGACAACACCTTTTCCCCCTCAGGAGACTAAAAATATTTGGCATGGGTCCCCAGATCCTCAAAAGGTTCTACAGCTGCACCATCAAGAGCATCCTGACCGGTTGCATCACCGCCTGGTAGGGCGACTGCTCGGCATCTGACCGTAAGGCCGCTACAGCCACATCAAATTAATCTAACTTAGTGAGAACCGAGATAACATTAATGTGACATATTCATAACACTACTATCAGAATCTATTTCAGTGTAAAGACATTGAGCTAGGTGTGCAATTACGCAGGTACTTTCCCGAAAAGGACAACACAAACAGCATACTGTAAGTACACAGTAAAAATGCTAAAATACAGTAAATATATTTTGCATACGCAAAGGAAGAAAAATAGGCCTATACTGTACTGTATGTTAGATCAATTGTAAGGAATAGATAAAGAAACAGTCGAAAAACAGTGAAATCAAAATCATAAGTCAAGAAACAATTCAGTCATGTCTGTTGTTTTTGTCCAGCCACAGTTTTCATCAACATCACAGGCAATATTCTCCTTGGCCAGACAGCGGGGGAAATATCTTCTGGCATGACGCATCCACCCCTGAAAGGACTCTGCTGGAATGTCACCACAGACCATTGCCTGGAGAAGGGACATATGTTCATGGGATTTGTGAACATACACCTTTCACCACCATGCTAAAACTCATCATTGGGGTTGAGAAATTGGGAATATTTTTATTTTAATTAACCTTTATTTAATTAGGCAAGTCAGTTAAGAACAAATTCTTATTTACAATGACAGCCTACTCTACAATGAGGGCCTAACATGGTGGGAGATAGAGAATTGTAAACCTGGGATGGTCATGGAATCAGTTGTGGACCTGAGCAGCCCAATAGAAACTCACATCCCTCTCTGCTCTGGCTATGTAAGGTGTTCAGAAAATGAAGGAGATGGGCAGTGTTGTATGGTCCAAGGGTGGTATGGCGGTGGAGGACCCCAATGTGGCTCATAGCTGCGCATATGGTGGCATTCCCCCGAGCTGGCCAGGTACCTTAATGATGGCGCGTTGAAAATGATGTTTCTTCCTCTCCTCCTCGTCTTAGCTAAATTGAATCCAGACTCGTTTATGAATATGAGTTCCTAGTAGGCTGGACACATGACATTGTTAACAATGTTTTTTGGGGATAAAACTAGTTCATTGCATCCATGGAGCCCAGTTTCATAATATTACCATATGTGCCAGCTGCTTGCCGTAGGTTTTTGAAGTAATCACGAAAAAAACAGGCCTTATTTTAGCGCATTTTTCACCCTGTCAGCTCCTATTAGTTCTATTGAGCACCGTGGCACCAACTCGCCTTCCGAATGTTCTATTCCCAGCTTATTGTTCTACGACACATTGCCTGGTTTGCTATTGTTGGCAATGAGACCTGCCCACGTTGCTGGTAGTTAAAACGTGAACAACAACAAAAAATGACTCATGGAACTCTGAGGTCGTCTCATTGTTTCCTATAGGGAAATATAGGTATGTGTGTCTATTTTACCAAATATCTCGCAATGTGTTTATTTAGATTTTTCAAATTGGACACATTTTAAACATGAGAATATCCTCTTTCTAATTATGTAGGGCTGGGCAGTGTACTCTGTTTTCATCAAACGCTAGCCCCAAAACACCTTTGCCCTTGGAACGCTGAATGTTTTCCTATGGAGAGGCATGCTGGTATATTTCGCCAAATATCTCGCAATGGGTATATTTAGATTTTTTTAAGTCGGACACAATTTTAATCAGGATAATCTCCTCTTTCTAATTACATAAGGTTGGGCAGCGTACTCTGCTGTCATCGATCGCTAGACCAGAAATAGTCAAAAGTTTTTGTCAATTTTTTCCCTACTTCCTCGTTATGCAGACATAAGCACACTTGTCACCATCGAGGTGCGGATGTTAACTTTCTACACAAGTTGTTCTTTTTCAGTTTTGTCCTGAGAACAGATTGTAGTGGTAAAATAAAAAGGGATACATTTTTTGGTGCCATTTAGGCTAAATGGAATTCTAAGCGTTCAGTTCCATCCATTTGGTCAGCGTAGGGCAAGGGAACGTTCCATCCATTTGCTATAGGCTCACGCTAGTGTTCCAGTTTAGCCAACATTCTTGAGCCAACATAGACGCGTTCTACCACCACGTGGTGGTCGTCTTTCAGTTCTGCAAAAACAAAATAGCATACAGTACAATAAACACTACAGTAATACAGTATAGAAGATAAATATGTTCCAAAGTAGTATAGCTCCCAATTTCATACAGTAATACATGAAACATTTACTTTGTTTCCCCTTACAGTATGTATTGGAATCTACTGTCTTTACTGTGCTTTATGTTGTTCTACTGTCAAATAGTAGATGTCTGCAGTACATACCTATTCTCATTTTGGAACGTCCGGCTGATGGACGCTACGGTGAAGCGGCTCAGATTGGGCTGCACTCTCTGCCCAGCCTCTCTCAAGGCAAAACCATGTTGTTGTTTTTTTTTTACCCCTTTTTCTCCTCAATTTCGTGGTATCCAATTGGTAGTTACAGTCTTGTCCCATCACTGCGACTCCCGTACGGTCTCAGGAGACGCGAAGGTCAAGAGCCATGCGTCCTCCGAAACACAACCCTGCCAAGCCGCACTGCTTCTTGACACACTGCCCGCTTAACCAGGAAGCCAGCCGCTCCATTGTTTTGGTAGGAAACACCGTACACCTGGCTACCGTGTCAGCGTGCATTGCGCCCAGCCCGCCACAGGAGTCGCTTGAGAGCGATGGGACAAGGACATCACTGCCGACCAAACCCTCCCCTAACCCGACCGACCCTGGGTCAATTGTGCGCTGCCCCAAGGGTCTCCCGGCGCGGCCGGCTGCGACAGAGCCTGGACTCTAACCGGGATCTCTAGTGGCACAGCTAGCACTGCACCACTCGGAAGGCCCAGGCAAAACAATGTTTGACTACATGGTCCACCACAGTCGCCCGAATTTCATCAGAGATTACTCTCCTTGTTCTTGATCCAAACACAGGAGTACTCACCTGTGGCCTTTTTATCCATACCAAACGTCTAATTGCAAAGTGAACATTTATGCAATTAGTGTTTGCACATGTGAAGGGTGAAAGTGATCAATTGGTAATTGAGCTTAGCTTTGGAAAAACGAATCAAATGGCCAACCGGACTATTTATATTGACCCCCTCACACTTTGTTTTTACACTGCTGCTACTCGCTGCTTATTATCTATGCATAGTCACTTTACCCCAACTTACAAGTACAAATTACCTCGACTTACCTGTATCCCCGCACATTGACTCGGTACCGATACCCCCTGTATATAGCCTCGTTATTGTTATCTAATTTTCTTGTGTTACTTTTTTATTTAATATTTTACTTCAGTTTATTTAGTAAATATTTATTGAACTGCATTGTTGGTTAAGGGCTTGTAAGCAAGCATTTCATGGTAAGGTCTACACCTGTTGTATTCGGTGCATGAGACAAATACAATTTGATTTGATTTGATAATACCAAATCAAGAGATACATTCCTTAAACAATTTAATAGAGTTGAAGATGTATGGTTTACTACAGAGGACATATACTCCAAGAGATGTATGGTTTACTACAGAGGACATATACTCCAAGAGATGTATGGTTTACTACAGAGGACATATACTCCAAGAGATGTATGGTTTACTACAGAGGACAAAAATGCCAAGAGGTGCAGGTAATGTATGTGGTCACATTGAAAGGTGACAACGCAGCAGCATGTCAATAGAATTGGCTAAAAGGAGGTAAAGTAAAGTAAAATACAAGATCTCTCAGACAGCACTGGCCCGATTTTGACAAAACTTGGGTGGATGATGAGTCTTGCAAATAAAAAGAAATTACACTGATTAGCCTAAGGTGGGAGTTATAGTAATTCATTAACTGAACTTTGTGAGTCACACCAAAGAGGTGAAGCGAGAGTCTAACTGGGTCCTAAATCGGTCTTCTCCAGCAGCTGGACTTATAAAATCGCTCACCAAACAAAGCGTTTGTATTGAGGTCAATGAGAGACTGTCAGATTTAGTTAACAAAACATTTAATGGCTTATTTACTAAGTGTGGCTTATTTGATCTAATAAACATTTCGTAGTGCTTAGGTTGTTATGAGTGTACTGATAAGTATGACATCCTGGCAACACTTTATGAGTTGTGCCTGTTGTTCACACGTATCTGCCCTCTCATTGGCTAGAATGGTCCCACTTGATCTTGCCTCTTCCCGACAGCCTTCTAGTCTGAGAACCAGTCTATTTAGCTAACGTTCCACTCCAATCCTTGTCATTGCCAAATGTAATTCCATGCCATTTGGCACGTGACATGAAGTACAGGAAGTGGATTAACTAAAGAGACTGGTACTCAGGCTAACTGCCTTCCATTTTGTAAGACATTGAATTTTTATACTGACATTTGTTAGTCACACACGATATCTGAATTGGCCCAATGGGGGCGCTGCATCATTTGTGGGGGACAACGTGTTTACTGTTGCCTTGTTTCTGTCCGAATCTAAACAGAGGAGGGTCACAGATGTCTGATGTTGATTCTTTTTTAGAGGCTCTAAAAAGGAATGGGGGCTGGAGGGAGAAAGATCTAAAGGCAGACAGTGTTTACTGGTTATTATAAACAAAGCCACACACATAGACAGACATACACACTCTTTGAAGACGGGTGAGATGGGTGAGTGTACTGTGGATTAGGATTATGACGTGACGAGCTACAAAGGTTAGTGAGGTTCTGCAACAGAAAAGGATCTGATTTTGTGTAGGCATTAAGAAATGACAGAGGGGGTTTTAATAAGGAAAGAATCCTCAGAGATTCTAAATTCCTTTAAGTCCCCATGTAGCTCACCAATACCATTACAGCTGTCCTGGGTGTGTTTGACCATTAATGAACAGCAATCCTGGGTGTGTTTGACCATTAATGAACAGCAATCCTGGGTGTGTTTGTGGGTGTTTGACCATTGGGGAACAGTAATCCTGTCTGAATTACTACCCAACCACCCACACTGTTGATGCGCCCACCAGAGCAGACCTGAGCAGACCTGAGAGCTCTTTTGTTGAGTCAAAGTTGACATCACAATGCTATTCTGGCTATTCATAAATTGCACCTCTGTCACTCGGTCTTGTCATGCCATTGTTATAAACGTTCTCAAGCCACCCTCCGGCATAGTGGTGCCCTAAAGTTGTGATAAGGCCAGTCATTCTGAATGAAGACTAATGACTGTTTCTAAATTACACTATAGTGGCCGGGAAATATGATGACATTGCTAAAGTAGGCAACTATTTAGTATCATTAACATGTTGTCAAATTTACTTTAGTTGGCAAAGTTCGTCAAAAATAGCTAGCAAAACTAACGTTAGCTAGCTAAAATCCAATGGTCTCCCCTCTAGCTAACATTATACTGCATCTAAAGTCAATCTGGCTTCATCACAATGATGACAAAAAGGTTGTCCTACTACATATTTGCCTCTTTTGGAAATGTAATCGTGTCTCCAAGCCCTTGTAATGCACATCTTCATCAGCGTCCATTGAGAATGCATTCAATAGAATGGTCAGGGGGGGTGGGCTTTGGCAGTGGGGGCTTAGGCTGAGAGTTTCCTTTTGCAATGGGGGAGACTGCTTTTGAAGGAACGTTGAGTTTCTAACACGTACGAACACAGAAGTTATTCAAGCAGCTGACCAAATTACTTCTGGATTAACAGAGATTATGCAAAGCTGTAAAGGTAATTTAAGATGCCTTGAGGTTTATTCCCTGCTGCACAGCTTTAAGATCTGAATATAGGACTTATCATTGCCAATGCAATTGAAGTGGGTGATTCATTTGAGAGCAGAGCACTCCAGCAGAACCCTTTGTGCATCTTTATGACCATTAAACCAGGGCTTCCATTTTTTAATTTTTTATTTCACCTTTATTTAACCAGGTAGGCAAGTTGAGAACAAGTTCTCATTTACAACTGCGACCTGGCCAAGATAAAGCAAAGCAGTTCAACACATACAACAATACAGAGTTACACATTGGAGTAAACAAACATTCAGTCAATAAGTAGAAAAAAAAACGAATCTATATACAATGTGTGCAAATGAGGTAAGATAAGGAATGTAAGGCAATAAATAGGCCATGGTGGCGAAGTAATTACAATATAGCAATTTAACACTGGAATGGTAGATGTGCAGTAGATGAATGTGCAAAGTAAAAATACTGGGGTGCAAAGGAGCAAGATAAATAAATTAATACCGTAGGGGATGAGGTAGTTGGTTGGGATATTAATAGATGGCCTATGTACAGGTGCAGTGATCTGTGAGCTGCTCTGACAGCTGGTGCTTAAAGCTAGTGAGGGAGATAAGTGTCTCCAGTTTCAGTGATTTTTGTAGTTCGTTCCAGTCATTGGCAGCAGAGAACTGGAAGGAAAGGAGGCCAAAGGAGGAATTGGCTTTGTGGGTGACCAGTAAGATATACCTGCTGGAGCGCGTGCTACGGGTGGGTGCTGCTATGGTTACCAGTGAGCTGAGATCTACCTTAAGTGTCAGCCATTTTATGAGGCAGCGAGGATCACATGGAGATCCGGGGCCGGACGGTCAGACTACTACAGCAGAGCCTTTACAAGGACATGAGAGGAGAGATCTTTTCTGGAACTGATATCCCCAGCTGTGGTTGCACCCCTCTAGGAGAGAGCGCTTACTGAAACATACAGTACACTGCTAAACACACGCTACCAGACCACCTGATACCCATTTCACACATTAAGATAGGCTACCACACTACCTGATACCCATTTCACACATTAAGATAGGCTACCACAGCTTGTCCCATGTCATGGAACAATATCCATCTATAACCATGAACCGGATCAATTAATTACAGTATGACATGTGAGTTCAAATGTGCAAAAAAATGTAAATGCTGGACAACCATGAATAAAACCTAGGATAGATATGCATTAGAATCAGTGTGAAACTGCAGCAGATTACTGAAAGAATGATGAATCCCAGTATAGCATTACAAAAGTGACTCTAAATGAAATGGAAAAAGTGGACACCCATGAATAAAACCTTGGTCACAACGGCCTAAGCATTAAGCTACTGTTGGATATGCTGTATATATACAGAAGGCAATGGCAAAGATATCAAAGAGGTGGAAACAAAAGAAAGAGATATAGAATTCTGATCACAAAAACTCCCCTTTTATCTGACTAAACAAAGGACCTCTGCTAAGCACCACTGTGTTGAAACAACATAGATGCCATTTGAAACCTACCCAGCCATGCTGCATAAATGGAAATGGACCATTAATAAAACAGTATGACATTACCTTTATTTATGGGTGAATAAGTTAGTGACCTTTATGTCGATGAAGTTTTGCATTCTTGTCTTCTTGACTACTCAAAGAGCAGTGACCTGGTTTGTTTGAGATTACTCATTTTGAGGGTAAACTCGGTAGACAAAAGTCTGCCTCTGGCCCTTCTCGCTGTCGTGAGAAAAGAAAGGAACATCAACAGTTAGCATCCAGCTCCTGTTCTGTTTTAGCACTGAGGCACTGAGGCAAAAACGAAGATAATTAACAGCGGCAAAAACACTGCTAAATAAGGAGATGGGCTGTCAGGTCTGCACTTTGCCTCATGGAGTTTTATTTTCTCAAAATCCTGCTTGATGAGCCACTCACATCAAGCCAGTGACAGAGGCATCATGGCCATGTTCTCTGACCAGAGACAAAACACATTTGAAGTGATTGAAAAAGAGGAAAAAGTCTAGACAAATTAGATAGACAATTGCAGCAGAACTGTTGCCAAGGCTATGCTTCCAACAGGGTGGAGGAAAACGGACAACTGTCTGATTTTGTGGCTCCTCCGGTTGTTTGAAGATCTGAAGGCTACCTGCCCTGGCTTGTACACCCAAGACCTAACAGCCACAGCGCCCCGGGGAGCACATTATCCACAAGTCACACATCAGCCAACCACTGTGTCAGGTCTTATGTATCAGCCAATCACTGTGTCAGGTCTTATACTGTATATCAGCCAATCAATGGGACTTTTCTCCCTCTTCTTGTTAAACCACCTGTGCAGTGGGTTGTAGAGCCATGGAGGACCAGAGGACACAGGAGAACCAAACATGTAGCGTTTAAGGCAAGGTAGGGAGGGCACTTAGTTCAAACACAATTACACACAGTGCTGCACCTCCAACCATCTCATAGGGATTGGATCCTGCCTCTGGTCAATATCAGAGACGTTGTGTTGTGCCTGTCTTTTCATAGAAACCCACTCTACATACAGAGCTACACCTCCTCACCATCCCTCTCACCCACCCACTCCTTTCCTCTTCTAGCTTACATCCACTCTCCTCCACCTTTGTCAGGTTTTGGCTCGAGGGGGTAGTTGAACCTGAGGTTCCCCAGAGGAGCAGTGCTGCCCAGTAATACCAGTCACATCTCCACACTGCTCTGTTTACCTGCAGCTACATGTCTTCCTACTCAAATCAATACCAATCCACATTTACCCATGTTGGGTGTCAAAACTACTACTTGAAGTTGAGGTTCAGAATTTTTACTAAATGTCCCTTTAAGGCAGAATGGATGAGTATGCATGTACACAACTATACAGATGGTAAATATATAATACTATCATGTATTGCCATCTACTCTAATGTTGCTCAGTGAGTAAAACAGACACATAAGAGCAAGAATTGAATGCCTGTACTAAGTGACCACAAAAATGATCCTTATACATTTACACAAATAAAACAGAAAGTTGGTTAATTAGGCCACTGCATCAACAAATCCATGCTGAGAGTCTTTTATGGATTCATGAAAAATAAAACATAAACAAATGTCTCCTGTCCAAATTTCCATAACAGAAATATCATCACTCAACTACTCCTCCTACTCATTATCAACCCCTGTACCATCCTACTGTTCATAAGACAACAACCAATGTACCATCCTACTGTTCATAAGACAACAACCCCTGTACCATCCTACTGTTCATAAAACAATAGCCCCTGTACCATCCTACTGTTCATAAGACGACAACCCCCGTACCATCCTACTGTTCATAAGACAACAACCCCTGTACCATCCTACTGTTCATAAGACAACAACCCCTTTACCAGCCTGCTGTTCATAAAACAATAGCCCCTGTACCATCCTACTGTTCATAAAACAACAACCCCTGTACCATCCTACTGTTCATAAGACAACAACCCCTGTACCATCCTACTGTGCATAAGACAACAACCCCTGTACCAGCCTGCTGTTCATAAAACAATAGCCCCTGTACCATCCTACTGTTCATAAAACAACAACCCCTGTACCATCCTACTATTCATAAAACAACAACCCCTGTACCATCCTACTGTTCATAAGACAACAACCCCTGTACCATCCTACTATTCATAAGACAACAACCCATGTACCATCCTACTGTTAATAAAGCAACAACCCCCATACCATCCTACTGTCCCATATTTCTCTAATAGGAAGTCTGGACCGTTGCCATGACTAGCCCTGGCCCAGACTCTAACAAGAGAGCAATGGGAAGTTAGGTAAACAAGCCCAATCCGCTCCATTAACACAAGGACCACAGGCTCCCCTGCCGCCCCACTATTAATTACCTGGTCTTACAGGAAGATTAGAGAGAGAAAACAGGAGGAGAGATAATAACACACAGCTAGACTCTACTGGGCCTCCCCTCTTTAATTACCAGGCCAGCAACACACAGGCAGCATTGCAACGAAGAGGCGGAACTTAACGCGCACCTACAGTACAGGTTACCGCTGGATTTCTTAACAAGCTACTAACCCGGAGCTCCGAGCTAAAATGACCAGTAGTTGCAACAAATACAGCAGTGATATTAACCACCAGACCAGCTGATCTGACATTGTTTAATATTTAATTTTTATTTAACTAGGCAAGTCAGTTAAGATCAAATTCTTATTTAGAATGACTGCCTACCATGGTCAAACCCTAAACCGGACAACGCTGGCCAATTGTGCACCGCCCTATGGGACTCCCAATCACAGCCAGTTGTGATACAGCCCAGGATTGAACCATGGTTTGTAGTGTTGCCTCTAGCACTGAACTGCAGTGCCTTAGATCACTGCACCACTCGGGAGCCCAACCATGTTACTGTGTCAAGCTGGCTTGATACTTAACAGCAGAAATGGCATGGGAAATGGTTATTGTCTGGGTTCAATAGTAACATTCTATCAGGAACAACTAAATCGAAATAAGGAAAAAGATAAATGGAAGAGTATGACATAAAACTGAAATAAAAATAAGAAATGGCCATATTCGATTCAGTAAAATCATTAATGGGGTGGCAGGGTAGCCTATTGGTTAGAGTGTTGGAGGCAATTAACCCACTGTTCCTAGGCCATCATTGAAGATAAGATTTTGTTCTTAACTGACTTGCCTAGTAAAATAAAGGTAAAATAATAATAATTTCATAAATTGGAAACAACATTTATCCCACACCATAATTTTTTCACTCATAAAATATGTAGGGAAGGCTACATTGTCATAGTAGATTTGCCGTGGTAAACGAGGAAATTAAATCATTTTCAGTACAGTATGTCAAATAGATAAATCACCCTTAGTCAGTTAAAATTTCAGGATTCAATTTTTCTGATGTTAATTCCCACCAGAGGGCGAAAACATCTTAAAAAATGTTGCTTGCAATCACGGACTAAAATATCAGCTGGCGAGAATCTAGTGGCCATCGATGGTTGTAATTGGCCCAACAGAGACTAGCGGATCACGCACAGGACAGCTCTAGTGGCTCTGGTCTGGCCCAGTTTGGATTTTCTCTCTCGCTCTCTCCCCTCCATTCATCAATCTGTCTCCATCAGCCAAAGAGACAGGCTAGGGGTGCTGTTAGCCATCTCAAGTCCAGTGTGTGCGTGCATGTGTGCAGCTGGAGGGGAGTGGAGGAGTCTATGTCTGACTGTGTGTAGACACCAGCAGAGCAACAGCTGCAGCAGGGTCTGTTCTGAGTCCCTCCCTCCTTCCCTCCCCTGCGGTGTCCAGGCTGCTGAGGGGAAGGCAGATCTTCAGGGGTCTGCCGCTCCCCACTATTAAACTTGAATCCCTCAAAGCAGGATAAGGTAAACATTTGATTGCAGGAGAGGTGATTGATGTTGGGGCTGTCAGTAAGTCAGCGGTTTGCATGCGCTCGGATCCATAGCATGCACACAGGTTCACACACATACACTAAAGTCAAGGTCATCTGAAGCCTTGCCAGGCAGAGTATTTGGGGAATGGTGTAAGGTGGTGTATGGAGAGCTGAGCTGTGTGAATACTGATGCACCACAGGGAGTTGGGGATGTGGAGCTTCATTCCAGCAGAATGACATTAATATGAGGAGATGAGTCTGTGAATTGACCGTAGAGAAGACTGTTCTCTCTCAAAGTGCCCCAGTGAGGACTGAGCCTATTATTTCTCCTTCCTAACCAAAAGAGTGTGAAGACTGAAGCCTAACCCAAGATCGATAGACCATGGCAAGGACCACATTTCCCCCAGAAAGCCACATGATCTACTTTTTAGAGGAAACCAAGCCATGTGTTAGAAATAACCTTTTAGAGCAGGGCAATTTCAGTCCTTGAGGGCCTGATTGGTGTCAGTTTTGCCCAAGCCCCAGCTAACACACCTGACTCCAATAATCACCTAATCATGATCTTCAGTTTAGAACGCATTTGATTAATCAGCTGTGTTTGCTAGGGATGGAGAAAAAGTGTGACACTAATCAGGCCCTCGAGTAATGGAGTTACCCACCCCTGTTTTAGAGGACAATGACTGTGTAGGTCCACGTTATTGACCCATGCTTAAAATTCTCTGGAGCATCTACTCAGATAGATAATGTATATGTCTACTCAGATAATGTATTGTTCTACTCAGATATATAATGTATAGGTCTACTCAGATAGATAATGTATAGTGCTACTCAGATAGACAATATAAAGGTCTACTCAGATAGATAATGTATATCTCTACTCAGATAGATAATGTGTAGGTCTACCCAGATAGATAATGTGTAGGTCTACTCAGATAGATAATGTATATGTCTACTCAGAAAGACAATGTATGTATAGGTCTACTCAGATAGATAATGTATAGGTCTACTCAGATAGATAATGTATAGCTCTACTCAGATAGATAATGTATAAGTATACTCCAGTACCAGATGCTGTAGCTAATTTCCCACAAACTCACTAAAACTCTTAGTGGAGAACTCTTAGTTAATAACTCGACAGAGAACATTTTAAAGGACAAATTACAGTGTGGGTCTACATTACTAATCTATGCTATAGAGGGAACACATGGAGCACATTAGATCCAGCAGCTGTAGTTACAGTATATAGAGATCTATATGGCTCTACTTAAGACCAGAGTAGCTCTATTGAGTACTTTGATCTGTTGTGTGCTAAAAGCAGCATCCCTTGATATTAAAGGCAACTAGTGGATTGTATGTACGAGACAGTCTACTGCACTGTTGGAGCTAGTAACATAAGCATTTCACTGAACCTGCTAATACACCTGCAAATCTGTGTACGCAAGCAATAAACATAGATTTTATTTGATTAAATAATTAAACTAGGCATACTAGGTCTTGGAAAATGTTATCATGGATGTTTTAACTCATTCGGTTATTGTAACTGGGCTTGGATTTTCCATCATGTACGTATATGAACTGAAGTTAAACTGAGACAGTATCCTTTAAAACCGAGAAGATACATTTTATATGTAGCTTGCTATATTGTAATGCTCAACGTTCATTTATGGCTGAGGGATATAATCAAGACCTAAGAACTCTGTTATAAAACAGTGATGATGAGTGAGGTGGAGGATTAGTTTGTATGATGTTGGGTTCTAAGAATATGAAATTAACTTGTTCATGTCACTGGGGGAGAGAGGGTAATGTATCAGGGAAAGCGATCACATGTGGCAGGCATTGATAAGGGGAGAGAGCCATGGATTAGTGATGAAGGGGGTCGAGGTCAGGTCAGGTCACGTTAAGGGAGAAATAAAAGTGTATGGCCCGTATCACTTAGTGTCCTGCCTAGCAGTAAAAATACAATGTTTGTACAGATGTGTAGGAGGAGACTCAGCCTAGGAAGAAGGGTTAAATATCAGTGCTTGTTTGAAAAAGTTTTGTCTAATGCAGCTGTATTGACCCTCTGGTAAGAATAAACTTGGTTAAGCTTTCATAGTGTCTGTTGAGTTTTTTACTCTGAGAATTAGAACCTAACATTTATCAGAGATTGTTTGACCCTCTTTATGGAGCACAATTGTTTTGGATGGAGTTTCAAATCCTCCTTGAGAGTCCAATTTCACTGTAGATTTTTTTTCTGTTGACTGCGGATGTTTTTTCATCAGCATCCTAAATCTCTTTAATCAAGACGTCTCCGTGACCCCCAGAGTGACATCATCAGCCCCAGACATCTGTCAGTGCGTCCCCCCTCCATCAGTCAGGAGGCTCTTCCTCTGCCGTTTCCTCCTTTACTGATAAATCAGCACCATCACACCCACACGCTACTCTGGCCTTAATGGAGATTGATCATTTAGCTGGTGGCCAAATGTGGCCCAGCAAAGAGAGTAGGCCAGAGAATGAGGTAACACAGACAGTCATAGATGTGCAGAATCCACACACACAGATTTATTGAGATGATTTACTGGAGTTACTAATATAAAGTATATCACTCAGTATTTCTACGACTGATTCCATATCTTTAGTGTGCAAGTCAAGGACAATGCAGAGGACACACTAGTAAAGTAGGCCTATTAGTTCAGTGATTATTGTATACCATGTGGCCTGAACAAACTAGCTGCTGATAAATAAGATGTACAGGCTAGATATCTGAAATCTGCAAACACAATGACTCATTACATGGCGTCGACAGAGAAGCCTACCTCACTTATAGCTCTTAGGAAACTTTGCAGTATTTTTTTTTTATGTATTATTTCTTACATTGTTGGCCCAGAAAATGTTTGTGTATACAAGCATTTCGATACACCCGCAATAACATCTGCTAAACACGTGTATGTGACCAATAAATTACTTGATTTGATTTGAAAAGGATATATGTTAGAGTGTGAAAATGTGTTGGCAAATTATTTTTGCACGCACATACACACACACACACACACACACACACACACACACACACACACACACACACACACACACACAGTTAGGCACCAGACTTAATTATCCAGCACAATCATGCATAAATAAAGACCTGCATTAAAACAGAATAGGCTAATTCTGTATAACAAGGAGAAGGGGAGTCCATCTTTAGAGCAGTTATTTTCCTTTAATGATAAGAGGAGAGGATCCTGCAGGGTTCTGTGTCTCAGAGATAGTCAAAGGCTATTTCAGACAACGGCTCCACAGCAGACACTAACGGCCCAGGATGCCGAAGGGCTGCCTGGTGGCTCTGCTGCCTCTGGGCAAACAGAATGGGGTCTGTTAAAGGTTCCCAGAACGATTCATTAGGTTGTGTGGGTGTGATATGGGAGCTGGGGGTTGCCTGTTGGTTCTGCTGGCTGGGCTGAGCTGCATTGCTCTGTGGTACTCCTGGAGAGCGGCCCAGTCCTGTCTGTCTCACTGCAGCTGCTGGTCAGTGAGCACACTAACACGCTAAAGCTAACAAGTCAGGAAAGGAGGAACAGATTTCACCCAGCATACGGAGGCTCACCAGGGCCCAAAATAGCAGGCCGCTGCTGATGCCCTCTGTACCTACAGAACACAATTAATCCTCATTGTTCTCTGCCTCACTGACTACTGTCTTGTACTATTGGGGGAAGGATGGAGAGAGTGGAGGGGATGGGGAGGGAGGTTCAAAGAACGTTTGTTTGTTGCTCTTATCAGAGAGTGAGGTAGCAGAAAAGAGTTCTGTAAAAATGAAAAGGCACAGCGATGTTCTTTGGCTTTTCACCCAGCCCACACACTCTCCTCCAGTGACCTGTCCATGACACCGGGGAGAAAATACAGGGGGAGAAGCATGCATCCTGCGGTTGTCTGTAAGGTCGAGACGAGCTGATCCTCTCCCACTGAGCTGCTTCAGGCCAATGCTGTATATAAGCTCACTGCTTCAGACACTCTGACCTCCTCTTTCAGTTCAGAGGAAAGCAAGGTGTAACAGATGACTAAAACAGCATGGTCACGGTCCATCTCTCTGTTACAAGCTT
Organism: Brachymystax lenok tsinlingensis; assembly: GCA_030435695.1. NCBI lineage: Eukaryota > Metazoa > Chordata > Actinopteri > Salmoniformes > Salmonidae > Brachymystax > Brachymystax lenok. The sequence goes on from CM059789.1 coordinate 17,938,140, forward strand.
ACAGAACTTGTCTACACTCCTTGTCAAGGTCAAGACTTTCTAGGTAATTCATGTCCAGGAAACATATGAATCACTTTTAGTTCAGTTGAGGTAACAAAGTGTTCCAAAATGAACCAGCGTTTGAAGTGGCCTACAAACCAGAGAATCTGACAGAAATACAGGAACTAAAACTACTAAACGTATCTCCTCATTCCAGATTAGCCAAACACTTATAATAGGAAGACTTAGTTTGCATAGAGGGCAGGTGCTCTGTCATTGACAGATGAAGAGTAGAGCTTGATTCGTTGGGTTTAGTTCCAGTGTGGTTCAATCATAACAAGCAGCGTTTCCTCTCTAACAGCTCTTCTGAGGCCCCCCACTACCTCAAAACGACTGACAGCCTCTCCACCAGGCCCTGAAATACCGCCCATAAAGCCGTGGACACTATAAACTTGTCTTGGTGTGTTTGGACCATGATAGTTCATTGGTGTCAGAGGAAACCCCATAAAATTGTCAGAGACTCCAGTCACCCAAGTCATAGACTGTTTTCTCTGCTACCGCACGGCAAGCGGTACAGGAGCATAAGTCTAGGACCAAAAGGCTCCTTGAATAACAGCTTCTACTCCCAAGCCATAAGACTGCTGAACAATTAATCAAATGGCCACCGGACTATTTAAACTGAACCCCATTTGTTTTGTACACTGCTGCTACTCGTTGTTTATTATCTGCTACTTGCTGTTTATTATCTATGTACAAACTAACCTGTACCCACGCACACTGACTCGGTACCGGTATCCCCTGTATATGGCCTCGTTATTATTTTATTGTGTTACCTTTTCTTATTTTTATTTTTGTTTATTTGGTAAATATTTTCTTAAATCTTCTTGAACTGCACTGTTGGTTAAGGGCTTGTAAGTAAGCATTTCACGGTAAGTTCTACACTTGTTGTATTCGGCGCATGTGACAAATACAGTTTGATTTGAGCCGTCAGTGTCACGTCCAGGCCTGAGAAGACAGGCTAGTGTGTTTAGTTTTGTTTTTGGTGTAGGGTTTTTTATGTTCTAGGTGATATATTTCTATGTTGGGGTAATGGTTCCCAATTAGAGGCAGCTGTGTGTCGTTGTCTCTAATTGGGAACCATATATATGTTTGGGGTTTTCTATTACGTTTTGTGGGTTATTGTTTCAGCATAGCTTGTTTTATGTTTAGCTGTGTTCAGCGGCACGATCTTCGTTACAGTCGTTTTGTCCCAGTTATGTATTCAATAAAACATGTATACTGGAAGCATCGCTGCGTCTTGGTTTGTCCCTTCGATGGATCGTGACAGTCAGCTGATTTGTGGATAGAATTACCTTCCCTATGTAATGGCTGTGTTCAGTGCCATGGTTTTAAGTCAGTGGAGAACAGCAGAACCCAGGAGGATCCTCCTAAAACCCCTCATTGCAGTACAGCACCCAGGAGGATCCTCCTAAAACCTCTCAGTACAGTACAGCACCCAGGAGGATCCTCCTAAAACCCCTCAGTACAGTACAGCACCCAGGAGAATCCTCCTAAAACCCCTCAGTACAGTACAGCACCCAGGAGGATCCTCCTAAAACCTCTCAGTACAGCACAGCACCCAGAAGGATCCTCCTAAAACCTCTCAGCACAGCACCCAGGAGGATCCTCCTAAAACCCCTCAGTACAGCACAGCACCCAGGAAGATCCTCCTAAAACCTCTCAGTACAGCACAGCACCCAGGAGGATCCTCCTAAAACCCCTCAGCACAGTACAGCACCCCAGGGGATAACCATTACACTCACCACAACTATTAACAGCACATCAACACAGAGAGAAGCTTTTCAAATCTCAAATACAGGACAGATGGAGTGATGCTGAGGGGCCATTAGGAGTCTGTGTGGAGGGCTGACTGACAGAAGAGTGTGTGCTGAAGTGTTCTGAACTTCAGAACTTCTGCTCTATCTAGTCTGAGGGATGTGCCATTTCCGATAGTGAGGAAATTATGAAGGTGAGTCTACATTGTGTCAGGGCTGAAGTGGCATTTCTGCGATGTGTGGATGTTAGAAACCTTCGGTATTTGCAGTTGAATGGAATGTGCTGTGGTTTATGTGTTGTAAGGCTGAAGCCATATAGCGTGCGGTAGCTGCAGTTGTGTTATGGCGTGTGTGGGTGGTGGTATGATGCATTAGAGTGGTATGTGATGCATTAGGCAGCCCAGCGGGAGGAGAGATGAGCCGTCCTCATGTCAGCACTTAAGGTTCAGGAGGCACGAGGGAGGAATAAGGGGGGGCTGGAATGGCTTTTCTGCTATATGTGGATGTTCCAAACCTGCTGTTACAGTATTAGAGTGGTATGTGATGGGGTTATGTGTTGTTGGGTTGAGGTGATATGGTAGATGAGTGGTATGTGGTAGGGTCATGTGTTGTTGGGTTGAGGTGAGGTGATATGGTAGTTGAGTGGTATGTGGTGGGGTAATGTGTTGTTGGGTTGAGGTGATATGGTAGTTTAGTGGTATGTGGTAGGGTTATGTGTTGTTGGGTTGAGGTGAGGTGATATGGTAGTTGAGTGGTATGTGGCAGGGTTATTGTTACGAGAATTATGTTCTCAAATTCTCATAAACTGAACTTCAATTAAACTACTCCGTCTGTAACCCAGAATTTGTAAGATACTGGTTGAAATTAAACAGACAGAAGCCCAATCTACAATTTTCAAATGTCAGAATGTTTATTCACGAGAGCTCTGAACGCCAAATGTGAACACAGTCTTTTTATATTGTATAAGCTTTAAGCTGAACACAAATGATACAAATGCTCCACCCTCTCTAGGAAATAGTACTTTCCCACAGTACACATTCATTGGCTTATCACAATCTTGCAACATAAGTCAATCTGGACAGCTCCTAGCCGTCCCTCCCGTCCCAAGGACGAGAAGGCCTCTCTCCTGTAGTATGGTTTCACAAAGAATTCTTTGTTCTCACAGATACTCCTTATTGCAAGATTGTACCATCTTGTCCCAGTCTCTATACATTATACATTTCTAGACACACACACATCAATTGGATTATCATTGTCTTATAACTCTATCCCTATTGCATACATTTTCAGAATGGAATATTCTTAGTCATTACTTAAACATACAAACATTTAGTCATTAAACATATAAATCATATGAATTTATTCATAACAGTTATGTGTTGTTGGGTTGAGGTGATATGGTAGTTTAGTGGTATGTGGTGGGGTAATGTGTTGTTGGGTTGAGGTGATATGGTAGTTTAGTGGTATGTGGTGGGTTTATGTGTTGTTGGGTTGAGGTGATATGGTAGTTTAGTGGTATGTGGTGGGGTTATGTGTTGTTGGGTTGAGGTGATATGGTAGTTTAGTGGTATGTGGTGGGGTTATGTGTTGTTGGGTTGAGGTGATATGGTAGTTGAGTGGTATGTGGTGGGGAAATGTGTTGTTGGGTTGAGGTGAGGTGATATGGCAGTTTAGTGGTATGTGGTGGGGTTATGTGTTGTTGGGTTGAGGTGATATGGTAGTTGAGTGGTATGTGGTGGGGTAATGTGTTGTTGGGTTGAGGTGAGGTGATATGGCAGTTTAGTGGTATGTGGTGGGGTTATGTGTTGTCGGGTTGAGTTGATATGGTAGTTGAGTGGTATGTGGTGGGGTTATGTGTTGTTGGGTTGAGGTGATATGGTAGTTGAGTGGTATGTGGTAGGGTAATGAGTTGTTGGGTTGAGGTGATATGGCAGTTTAGTGGTATGTGGTGGGGTAATGTGTTGTTGGGTTGAGGTGATATGGTAGTTGTGTGGTATGTGGTAGGGTAATGAGTTGTTGGGTTGAGGTGATATGGTAGTTGAGTGGTATGTGGTGGGGTAATGTGTTGTTGGGTTGAGGTGATATGGTAGTTGAGTGGTATGTGGTGGGGTTATGTGTTGTTGGGTTGAGGTGAGGTGATATGGTAGTTTAGTGGTATGTGGTGGGGTTATGTGTTGTCGGGTTGAGTTGATATGGTAGTTGAGTGGTATGTGGTGGGGTAATGTGTTGTTGGGTTGAGGTGAGGTGATCTGGCAGTTTAGTGGTATGTGGTGGGGTTATGTGTTGTTGGGTTGAGGTGATATGGTAGTTGAGTGGTATGTGGTAGGGTAATGAGTTGTTGGGTTGAGGTGATATGGCAGTTTAGTGGTATGTGGTGGGGTAATGTGTTGTTGGGTTGAGGTGATATGGTAGTTGTGTGGTATGTGGTAGGGTAATGAGTTGTTGGGTTGAGGTGATATGGTAGTTGAGTGGTATGTGGTGGGGTAATGTGTTGTTGGGTTGAGGTGATATGGTAGTTGAGTGGTATGTGGTGGGGTTATGTGTTGTCGGGTTGAGTTGATATGGTAGTTGAGTGGTATGTGGTGGGGTAATGTGTTGTTGGGTTGAGGTGATATGGCAGTTTAGTGGTATGTGGTGGGGTTATGTGTTGTTGGGTTGAGGTGATATGGTAGTTGAGTGGTATGTGGTAGGGTAATGAGTTGTTGGGTTGAGGTGATATGGTAGTTGAGTGGTATGTGGTGGGGTAATGTGTTGTCGGGTTGAGGTGATATGGTAGTGTTGGTGTTTGCAGTGGTAGGCTATATGATGCAGCAGCCCAGCAGGAGGCGATACAAGCCTGTCCTCGTGTCAGCGCTGAAGTTCCGGGGGGCACAAGGGGGACATGAGGGAGTATGGAAAGATGAATGACATGCTGCTCATTGGGCTGCAGAGGGGCTCCCAGGGCTCCTGTGGCAGACTGGCTGGCTGGAGGAGAGGGAATTCAGGCTCACATTCTTACCTTCCAGTCATGTAGCAGAGCCTCTCACACAGAGTAAATTACAGTAAGTGTAGCCAGCAACTAGGTAGAATGACAGTGTAATGATGGTGATTCCAAGTCCTGGCATGTCTCTAAACAGGCTGCCCAGCTGATACCTGCTGCTGTGTGTCACTAATGGTAATTCAAAGAAAATATTTGGTAATTTTACATTAATAACTTTTTTACAAATTATTCATATATAGTATGAATTTTTATATCTGTGTCCATATTGTTCATGAGATTAAACACCAATGGTATTCACTAAGTTGATGATTTGTATTTAGGATAATGTTTTACAGCTTTGTCATTATAAAAAAAGAAATCTTACTTCATTATTTCATATATTTGACATTTGATAAGGCCAGAGGGCCAGAGATAATTACAGACACCTGTGATAATCTGAAGTACCCAAAACGGACACTAGAGGTGGTGTCTTGTAAAGTGGTGTCTTGTGAAAAATTGCATAAAATCCTTTAAAGATAACAAAATTCTGGTAGCTTACTGGTAAACTTCAAAAGACACCACTTTGCAACCCTAATCAGGCATGGTGTGGAGCGATGTGGTGAACTCCAGGCAGAGCTGAGATGAGGATGCAAATGACATCTCACACAGAGAGAGAGCAAACTGTCTGGACGACTCACACCACCAGGAGAGATTAAGAGATGAACGCTGACAGGAACCACAGGTGGTCATGCCTTTTAATGGATTTCCTTTGATTGCCTTACACCATCATGATTCCATTTGCTATGGTAGTTTGTCTGAAAGGATGTTGCATTACGGTGTCAGTGCAAAGTCTTCTGCTAAAGTGTATGTGGGGAGACAGCGATTTGAGGCAAGAGCTTTTGTACTTTCCTATAGCTGACAAAAGCACAAAGGGAGCAGTGGTCTGTAGTACAACTTCAATGGGTTTGTTGCAGCCATCATGCAACCTCCATCTCTAGTCCTTATACCTCAGTATTGTCTGTGGGACTAAAAGCCTTGGTGCTGTATGAAAAGCGCAGGATGCGGGCTGCTCTAAGTGGGTGCAGAACACTCTTTGTACTGGTATTTGACAAGGCCTGACAACACAATACAAAGAGAGTGCAGGACTCAATAGCACAGCTATTCAGAAAAGTCCTGTAATTTAAAGAAAATCAAATCAAATTTTATTTGTCACATGCGCCAGTGAAATGCTTACTTACAAGCCCTTAACCAACAATGCGGTTAAGAAAAATACCTGCTAAGTAAAAAAAAAGATGTCAAAAATGAGACATAAAAGTAACAAATAATTAAAGAGCAGCAGCAAAATAACAATAGCGAGGCTATATACAGGGGGTACCGGTACAGAGTCAATGTGCGGGGGCACCGGTTAGTCAATGTAATTGAGATAATATGTACATGTAGGTAGATTTATTAAAGTGACTATGCATAGATAATAAACAGAGAGTAGTAGCAGCGTAAAAGAGGGAGGGGGGGCAATGCAAATAGTCTGGGTAGCCATTTGATTAGCTGTTCAAGAGTCTTACGGCTTGGGGGTAGAAGCTGTTTAGAAGCCTCTTGGACCTAGACTTGGCGATCCGGTACCGATTGCCGTGCGGTAGCAGAGAGAACAGTCTATGACTAGGGTAGCTGGAGTCTTTGACAATTTTTAGGGCCTTCCACTGGCACTGCCTGGTATAGAGGTCCTGGATGGCAGGAAGCTTGGCCCCAGTGATGTACTGGGCCTTACGCTATACCCTTTGCAGTGGCTTGCGGTCGGAGGCCGAGCAGTTGCCATACCAGGCAGTGATGCAACCAGTCAGGATGCTCTCGATGGTGCAGCTGTAGATCTGAGGACCCATGCCAAATCTTTTCAGTCTCCTGAGGGGGAATACGTTTTGTCGTGCCCTCTTCATGACTGTCTTGGTGTGCTTGGACCATGTTAGTTTTTTGGTGATGTGGACACCAAGGAACTTGAAGCTCTCAACCTGCTCCACTGGAGCCCCATCGCTGAGAATGGGGGCGTGCTCGGTCCTCCTTTTCCTGTAGTCTACAATCATCTCCTTTGTCATGATCACATTGAGGGAGAGGTTGTTGTCCTGGCACCACACGGCCAGGTCTCTGACCTCCTCCCATATAGGCTGTCTTGTCGTTGTCGGTGATCAGGCCTACCACTGTTGTGTCATCAACAAACTTAACAATGGTGTTGGAGTCGTGCTTGGCCATGCAGTCATGAGTGAACAGGGAGTACAGGGGGGGACTGAGCACGCACCCCTGAGGGGGCCCCGTGTTGAGGATCAGCGTGGCGTATGTGTTGTTACCTACCCTTACCACCTGGAGGCGGCCTGTCAGGAAGTCCAGGATCTAGTTGCAGAGGGAGGTGTTTAGTCCCAGGGTCCTTAGGTTAGTGATGAGCTTTGAGGGCACTATGGTGTTGAACGCTGAGCTGTAATCAATGAATAACATTCTCATATAGGTGTTATTTTGTCCAGGTGTGAAAGGGCAGTGTGGAGTGCAATAGAGATTGCATCATCTGTGGATCTGTTGGGGCGGTATGCAAATTGGAGTGGGTCTAGGGTTTCTGGGATAATGGTGTTGATGTGAGCCATGACCAGCCTTTCAAAGCACTTCATGGCTACTGATGTGAGTGCTACGGGTCGGTAGTCATTTAGGCAGGTTACCTTAGTGTTCTTGGGCACAGGGACTATGGTGGTCTGCTTGAAACATGTTTGTATTACAGACTCAGACAGAGAGATGTTGAAAATGTCAGTGAAGACACTTGCCAGTTGGTCAGCGCATGCTCGGTAATCCGGCCTTGTGAATTTTGACCTGTTTAAAGGTCTTACTCACATCTCCTACAGAGATCATGATCACACCGTCGTCTGCAACAGCTGATGCTCTCATGCATGTTTCAGTGTTACTTGCTTCGAAGCGAGCATAGAAGTAATTCAGCTCGTCTGGTAGGCTCTTGTCACTGGGCAGCTCGCGGCTGTATTTCCCTTTGTAGTCTGTAATAGTTTGCAAGCGCTACCACATCCGACGAGCATCAGAGCCGGTGTAGGAAGATTCGATCTTAGTCCTACAGTGGGGGAAAAAAGTATTTAGTCAGCCACCAATTGTGCAAGTTCTCTCACTTAAAAAGATGAGAGAGGCCTGTAATTTTCATCATAGGTACACTTCAACTATGACAGACAAAATGAGGGAAAAAAAGATCACATTGTAGGATTTTTTATGAATTTATTTGCAAATTATGGTGGAAAATAAGTATTTAGTCAATAACATCTATCTCAATACTTTGTTATATACCCTTTGTTGGCAATGACAGAGGTCAAACGTTTTCTGTAAGTCTTCACAAGGTTTTCACACACTGTTGCTGGTATTTTGGCCCATTCCTCCATGCAGATCTCCTCTAGAGCAGTGATGTTTTGGGGCTGTCGCTGGGCAACACGGACTTTCAACTCCCTCCAAAGATTGTCTATGGGGTTGAGATCTGGAGACTGGCTAGGCCACTCCAGGACCTTGAAATGCTTCTTACGAAGCCACTCCTTCGTTGCCCGGGCGGTGTGTTTGGGATCATTGTCATGCTGAAAGACCCAGCCACGTTTCATCTTCAATGCCCTTGCTGATGGAAGGAGGTTTTCACTCAAAATCTCACGATACATGGCCCCATTCATTCTTTCCTTTACACGGATCAGTCGTCCTGGTCCCTTTGCAGAAAAACAGCCCCAAAGCATGATGTTTCCACCCCCATGCTTCACAGTAGGTATGGTGTTCTTTGGATGCAACTCAGCATTCTTTGTCCTCCAAACACGACGAGTTGAGTTTTTACCAAAAGTTCTATTTTGGTTTCATCTGACATTCTCCCAATCCTCATCTGGATCATCCAAATGCTCTCTAGCAAACTTTAGACTTGCCTGAACATGTACTGGCTTAAGCAGGGGGACACGTCTGGCACTGCAGGATTTGAGTCCCTGGCGGCGTAGTGTGTTACTGATGGTAGGCTTTGTTACTTTGGTCCCAGCTCTCTGCAGGTCATTCACTAGGTCCCCGTGTGGTTCTGGGATTTTTGCTCACCGTTCTTGTGATCATTTTGACCCCACGGGTGAGATCTTCGTGGAGCCCCAGATCAAGGAAGATTATCAGTGGTCTTGTATGTCTTCCATTTCCTAATAATTGCTCCCACAGTTGATTTCTTCAAACCAAGCTGCTTACCTATTGCAGATTCAGTCTTCCCAACCTGGTGCAGGTCTACAATTTTGTTTCTGGTGTCCTTTGACAGATCTTTGGTCTTGGCCATAGTGGAGTTTGGAGTGTGACTGTTTGAGGTTGTGGACAGGTGTCTTTTATACTGATAACAAGTTCAAACAGGTGCCATTAATACAGGTAATGAGTGGAGGACAGAGGAGCCTCTTAAAGAAGAAGTTACAAGTCTGTGAGAGCCAGAAATCTTGCTTGTTTGTATGTGACCAAATACTTATTTTCCACCATAATTTGCAAATAAATTCATAAAAAATCCTACAATGTGATTTTCTGGATTTCTTTTCCTCATTTTGTCTGTCATAGTTGAAGTGTACCTATGATGAAAATTACAGGCCTCTCTCATCTTTTTAAGTGAGAGAACTTGCACAATTGGTGGCTGACTAAATACTTTTTTTTCCCCACTGTATATTGACGCTTTGCCTGTTTGATGGTTCGTCAGAGGGCATAGCGGGATTTTTTATAAGCTTCCGTTTTAGAGCAGCTCAACCTTTAGAATTTTTTTTTATTGAATATCCGAAACATACAATATACTTGTAGTGAAGCCGCTCAACAACTACATCATACCAGTCATCCAACAGACTCCCATTCAGAGCGACACACAGAAGCATCCAGGGTCAATGCCCTGCTCAAGGGCACGTTGACAGATCTCCCACCAGGCCAAAAAACATGAAACACGAACCCTCCAAGATCCCCACACAGTTCCCCAATAGCTGTCCCTCACCATTCGAGACCCCTCCCACAGTTCCCCACCCCCAATAACCCCCCAATGCACCAACAACCAAGAGAATGAACTAAAGAGAAAAAAAGAAAAAGACAGAAGAAAACAGCAAACAATGCATTTTAATAAATGTAAATAAATTTAAAACAAAGGACATCAAGGACAACTAAAATCAATGGCAACTGTATATGTTCGTGTGCATGTCTGGCACTATTACATGTATGTGTGTGTTCTTGTATGCGTTTATTTTAATGAGAGTGTGTGTATATGTATGTGTACAAACACCTGCATGGCATCAACCTCAGGCAAACCGGCATTAGTTGTAAAAAACACTGCCCCTCAGTGTCATTCAAACTTACTTTTTATTATGTTTCATTTTGACCTCTTTTTTAAAACTTTTATCTTTGACCATCCTTCTATCTCCTGCACGGCAACTCTACTCCCACAATTTCAACGGCAACTGCATGGCAACTCTACTCGTACAATTTCAATCTATCTAATCGAAAATAATCCACAGATTGCGAGTTGAAGACAAATACTTTTACTAAGAGTATTAGTATATTATAATTGACTGACCCGGTCTCTCCAGATCTCCTAACAGTACTATTTCTAGGGTCCATTTTAGATCAATGCTATGCATTTTCAGCATAGCATAGCACTGAGACCAGAAACACAAGGCAACCTGAGGGCAATACCAAAATAAATGGTCTACTGATTCTGTATCCTCACAACAAAATCTGCAGAGCTTCGAGGATTTTATGCCCCAAATATTCATAATTGTTTTGGTGGAAAGAATTCTATATAATAATTTTAGCTGAAAAGCACGAAGTCTTGAATCTTGCGTTGTTTTATATATCAACTCATAAACCCTGTACCATGGAATCGCTACATCAAAAATCTCTTCCCAACTATTTTGCCATCTGTATGGCACAGTTGTCAACATCCTGGTCCTCAAATGAAAATGGTATACTTTCCTATTTATGCAATTTCTTATTCCTCCGCCAGTTTTGATCCTTTATATTGGGTGGACAGACCAGTTCCCTACCTCCTCCCGCTGCCACCTGCCTCCTCCATTTTTGGGGTAATGCTGTAATCAATTGATTGTACTCTTGGATTGAGCAGACCATACCGTACAATTCTGATAACTCCATGAAAGACATAACTCTACCATTCCAATTGACAACATAATTTAAGAACAAAATACCCTTTTCAAACATCTTTCCCGTAAATACAGGTATTTTATCAACCAGCACATTTGAGTTCAGCCACAATATTTGTTGTAATATTTGTTCTATCCTTTCAGGGGGATGAAATTGAAATTGTAGCCAGCTCTGCAATGCTTGTTTGAAAAAGAGAGATACTTTCCTATTTATGCAATTTCTTATTCCTCCGCCAGTTTTGATCCTTTATATTGGGTGGACAGACCAGTTCCCTACCTCCTCCCGCTGCCACCTGCCTCCTCCATTTTTGGGGTAATGCTGTAATCAATTGATTGTACTCTTGGATTGAGCAGACCATACCGTACAATTCTGATAACTCCATGAAAGACATAACTCTACCATTCCAATTGACAACATAATTTAAGAACAAAATACCCTTTTCAAACATCTTTCCCGTAAATACAGGTATTTTATCAACCAGCACATTTGAGTTCAGCCACAATATTTGTTGTAATATTTGTTCTATCCTTTCAGGGGGATGAAATTGAAATTGTAGCCAGCTCTGCAATGCTTGTTTGAAAAAGAGAGATACTTTCCTATTTATGCAATTTCTTATTCCTCCGCCAGTTTTGATCCTTTATATTGGGTGGACAGACCAGTTCCCTACCTCCTCCCGCTGCCACCTGCCTCCTCCATTTTTGGGGTAATGCTGTAATCAATTGATTGTACTCTTGGATTGAGCAGACCATACCGTACAATTCTGATAACTCCATGAAAGACATAACTCTACCATTCCAATTGACAACATAATTTAAGAACAAAATACCCTTTTCAAACATCTTTCCGTAAATACAGGTATTTTATCAACCAGCACATTTGAGTTCAGCCACAATATTTGTTGTAATATTTGTTCTATCCTTTCAGGGGGATGAAATTGAAATTGTAGCCAGCTCTGCAATGCTTGTTTGAAAAAGAGAGATACTTTCAAAAAAGTATCATTTTCAATTAATCGAAAATGAGACATGGCACAATGAGACAAGGCAAAAAGGCAATTTTTAAACAACGGATGAGCTTTTCTTAGTAATCTACTTGAGAACCATTTAGGGTTCAAGTAAAACTTTTGAATAAGTGAAGCTTTTAGAGAGAGGTTTAGTGCTTTTATATTTAATAATCTCAACCCACCCAATTCATTTTCATTATATAGATAGGCACGTTTTATTTTGTCTGGTTTAGCGTCCCAAATAAAGCTAAATATTTTTCTCTCATATGATTTGAAAAACAAATCATCAGGAGTAGGCAGCACCATAAGTAAGCGAGTAAACTGAGATATGACTAAGGAGTCTTGTCTATTAAGTTTTTTATTGAAATTCATTGTGGAGAACCTATCTGTATCTTTTGTGATATGAATACCAAGTATGTCTACTTCATCATCATCCCATTTTATAGGTAATGTAAAAGTTGTATTTTTTAAAGATCCAATATGCAATATTGTACACTTATCATAATTTGATTTTAGTCCAGAGAGTACAGAAAAGTTATCTAGATCTTCAATGAAACATTGCAGGGATGTAGCTTGCGGACTTAATATAAAACTTGAGTCATCGGCATACATGGACCCCTTTTGTTTTTAAGCCTTGGATTTCTAATCCTCTAATGTTGTTATTGGATCTGATTTTAATAGCTAGCATTTTGATGGCCAAAATGAATAGATATGGTGACAGCGGACACCCTTGTTAAACTACTCTTGACAATTCAAAACTCTCTGAGAAGTAGCCGTGATTTACTATTTTACACCTGGGGTTGCTATACATTATTTTTACCCTTTTTTATGAGAGAATTACCGAAAATGAAAAAATCCAGACATTTATAAATAAAATCCAGGCTTACTTAATCAAATGCCTTTTCAAATACCAGGCCTGGCTTCTTAGATGTTTCATGATGTTCTATTATTTGTAGTAGTTGTCGTATATTATCTCCAATGTATCGTCCGGTCGGATCAGGATGAACAATACCTGGTAAAACCCTTTTAATTCTGAGTGCTATGCATTTCGCTAGTATTTTTGCATCACACCACTGAAGTGTAAGGGGCCTACAGTTTTTTAGATAAACTGGGTCTTTATATTTGCCATCTGGGTCTTGTTTTAATAATAGAGAAATCAGACCTTCCTGCTGAGTACCTGACAGACTACCATTTCTATAGGAGTAGTTAAAACAATCGAACAATGGAGCTTTTAGTATATCAAAAAAGGCTTGATATACCTCTACTGGTATGTTTTCAAGCCCTGGGGTTTTTCCAGACTGAAAGGATTTAATAGCGTCAAAAAGTTATTTCTCTGTAATTTGGCCTTCGCACTGATCTTTCTGTACATTTGTTAATTTTCAATTTTTTATATTATTTGGAAATAATTCCTTACCGTAATCTTCATTCAGTGGGAGAGGATGAGACCGAAAAGAGAACATCTGCCTAAAATAATTAGCTTCCTATTTTAAAATATAATTCGGAGAATCATAGATGCAAATTGTTAGCGTTCCTGTATTGGAGATTCAGGAAGAATTTTGTGAATTTTTCTCCTAATTCCATCCAGTTTGCTTTATTTTTGTAATAGATTACATTAAATCGTTCATGAATAAGTTCCTCAAATTCTATTAGCTTTTTCTCTAACTTATTATACTCTGTGGTATTGTTTTTATTGCTATCTGCCTGTACAATTAGTTAATGGATTTCCCTTGTTAGTCTTGTCTCTTTAGCCCGTAACTGCTTTTTTATTATTGATTAATATTGAATTGAATGACCTCTGAAGGTACATTTAAAGGTATCCCAAACAATACGGTTGATTTGCTGGACCTATATTATACTTGAAAAATTCAGTTATAAATTATTTGTCCTCCAGTAAACTTTAATTAAATTTCCAATATCCCCGTCCACAAGGAAAATCTATGAGAGTTATGTGAATGCCAATTGGATGATGATCCGATCGCATTCTGTCTCCTATTAAAACTTGTTTAACTTTTGATTCAAAAGAGAAAGAGACAAGAAAGCAGTCAAGGCGACTAGCTTGATTAAGTCTCCTCCATGTATATCTCACTAGGTCTGGGTTTTTTAGTCTCCAAATATACACTATTTCTAATGTGTCCAAATATTTGTGATTTCCTTAAGGGCACGATGATAATTGTTTGTAGAGTGATTACCTTTATGGTCCATTGAGGTAATTAACACTGTTATAGTCTCCTACCATAATGATTTGAGTAGGTTGATGTGTATGATATTGGATGTGATTTAGTGAGAGTGTGTATGATGTCTGTATAAGAGTAAGACTATAATGTGTGATGTCCAAATAAAAAAGAACTCAGCCAATTTGCATGGTTGAGTGTCTGTGTGTAACATGTAGAGCGTATAGCCTTAATATTCATGATGATAATTGGAATCCATATTACCATCATAGTTGCATCATAATTACCTTTAACATAATTGAAAAACACATCTCAGCATTTCCATAGCAATTGACATTTCACATGATCATGAAAGAGACCTTGCGTTATTCATGTCGTCTTTCAGCCTCGACTCGGTGAAACGTAAGATATTACAGATTTGTATGTTTTGTTGGTAGGATATACATGCTGGTAGTTTGTCCACATTATAATAAAATGACTTTTACGTTAGCCAATGGTACCGATGGTAATGGCAGATTAGCCAAAAGTCCCCTTACAAGGCACCACAACCTCCTTCCACAATATCTCCATCTCTTTCTCCTGCGAATGACGGAGATTAGGGCCTTGTCGGGTGTCTGGAGTAAATCCCTATCGTCCGTCTCATAAAAAAAAAAAAATTGTCCAGTTCAAGGTGAGTAATTGCTGTTACGATGTCCAGAAACTCTTTTCAGTCATAAGACACAGTAGCAGCAACATTAGGTACAGAATAAGTTACAAACAAAGCGAAAAAACTAACAAAATAGCACGGTTGGTTAGGAGCCCATAAAACGGCAGCCATCCCCTCCGGCGCCATCTCAGTGTAATCATTAAAGGAGCATTATGTAGAATTTGTGCATTATAATGTCATAAAATGTACATAATACAGTTGAAGTCGGAAGTTTACATACACCTTAGCCAAATACATTTAGCCAAATACATTTAAAATCAGTTTTTCACAATTCCTGACATTTAATCCTAGTAAAAATTCCCTGTCTTAGGTCAGTTAGGATCACCACTTTATTTTAAGAATGTGAAATGTCAGAATAATAGTAGAGAGAATTATTTATTTTAGCTTTTATTTATTTCATCAAATTCCCAGTAGGTCAGAAGTTTAAATACACTCAATTAGTATTTGGTAGATTTGCCTTTAAATTGTTTAACTTGGGCCAAACTTTTAGTGTAGTCTTCCACAAGCTCTAGAGATGGCTTCACTACAGTACAAATGTATTCCGTACAATATGTTATTATACCCCAATGCCCTAATTCTGATAACTTGTAGACAAATACATAAAAAAAGATAGACAAACAATAAACACATTAAATTATAAAACAGTTCTCGGCAATAGAGAGAGAGGGAGAGAAGATAAAAGAGAGAAAGAGAGAGTGAGAGAAGAGAGCGAGATCAGGTGTGTGTGTGTATGTATAAGTCCGTATATGTAAGCGAGCATGCAATTGAGTACGTGTGTTTTCACATCCACTTCATAATGTTCAGATATTTCTACAGTTCCCATACTTTCTTTTTTCGTAATCTAAAGTCCCTGCAGAATTTAGTACAGCCACGATGTTATGGAGCTGTCTCTGAATAGCTGTCCATCTATAAAGAGTTTGTCCACAATGAGAAAGGCACGCTTACCCTTCACCCATTGTTGCCTTTGTACCAGATACAGTCTCTTACGATGTTCATTTATCTCCCTTGGAAATTGGTCATGGAGCCCGAATTTGGTCCCTTTAAGCTCCCTTCCCCTGCTTTTGATCAGCTCCTTTGATCGGCCGGGGACCCTTGGTCTTGCCGCTCCGAGCTCCAAGCCTGTGTACTCTGTGGAAATCCACCTTGTTTACAGTCTCTATAGGAAGTTTCAAGGTGGATTGCATGAATTCTCTGATCGCGCCCTCTGGATTATTGGATGCGTCCTCAGGAATCCCAGAAAAAAAAAAAATTTCACGCATGCTACGACTTTGTATGTCTAGTAGCGACTCTTTCATCACCCTGTTTTCTCTGAGTAGACAATCCATGTTGGAATCGTGGATTTTTACGTTGGCTGTGAGTGCCTTGTTTTCTCTTTGGAGCTTGAGAATTTCACTCTGGCTGAACTCCAAACTCTCCCTCAGCCCTGCTACCTCCTCACACAACTTTTCCAGTGTTGCATGGATTCCAGCCAGAGAACTAGCCTCTACTTCAACGGTAAGTAAATCGTCCGTGTCTGTAGAATAATCTGTTTATCTTTTTTTTGTCGGGTTAAAAGTTATTTTGTGAGGTAGTTGGATCTTTCCATGATGGAGTATGTTGTTCCTCCATAGTGTAAAGTTGTTGGTACTCGTCGATTTCCCTCAGGATCTACTTAGTATCCAGGTTGGCTCCTTACTGCAACCAGTTGTTTTACGAAAAGATAACAATGAGTCTTTCCAACGACGATGACAGGTGTCTGTAGTACAGCCAGCTAGCACTCACAGAATGCACGCAAAAAAATGTAACACAAACTTGCAGTCCCAGCCGTGAAGGCTAACCGCGTCGTGGAATCCTTAGCAACAAAACTTTAGTTCTGATTGAAATCGATTTAATGAAACATTTTTTTTATATAAACAACAAACTGAGTGTAGACAGTACAATGTTCTGTTGCGCGCTCTGATGACGTATATCCGGCTGACTGTGAGAGACTTCCGGAATCCTCACGCAGTGTGTTTTAGCCTCTACCCTTTAGCTCAGTGCGGATGTTGCCTGTAATCCATGGCTTCTGTTTGGGGTATGTACGTACAGTCACTGTGGGGCCAAAGTCATCGATGCACTTATTGATGAAGCCAGTGATTGATTTGGTCCTCAATGACATCAGATGAATCCCGGAACATATTCCCGTCTGTGCTAGCAAAACAGTTGTGTAGCTTAGCATCTGCTTCATCTGACCACTTTTTAATTGACTGAGTCACTGGTGCTTCTTGCGTTAGTTTTTGCAGGAATCAGGAGGATAGAATTATGGTCAGATTTTCCAAATGGATGGCGAGAGCGAGCTTGGTATGTGTCTCTGTGTGTGGAGTAAAGGTGATCTAGAGTTTTTTTTTTCTACACCTGGTTGCACATTTAACAAGATGGTAGAAATTAGGTAAAACGGATTTAAGTTTCCCTGCATTAAAGTCCCCGGCCACTAGGAGCGCTGCCACTCGATGAGCGTCTTCTGTTTGCTTATGGCCGTACACAGCTCATTGAGTGCAGTCTTAGTGCCAGCATAGGTTTGTGGTGGTCAATAGACAGCTACAAAGAATATAGATGAAAACTCTCTTGGTAGATAGTGTGGTCTACAGCTTATCATGAGATACTCTACCTCAGGTGAGCAAAACCTTGAGACTTCCTTATATATCGTGCACCAGCTGTTGTTTACAAATATACATAGACCGCCACCCCTTGTACTACCAGAGGCTGCTGTTCTATCCTGCAGATACAGTGTATAACCTGCCAGCTTTATGTTATTCATGTTGTCTTTCAGCCTCGACTCGGTGAAACGTAAGATATTACAGATTTGTATGTTTTGTTGGTAGGATATACATGCTGGTAGTTTGTCCACATTATAATAAAATGACTGTACGTTAGCCAATGGTACCGATGGTAATGGCAGATTAGCCAAAAGTCCCCTTACAAGGCACCACAACCTCCTTCCACAATATCTCCATCTCTTTCTCCTGCGAATGACGGAGATTAGGGCCTTGTCGGGTGTCTGGAGTAAATCCCTATCGTCCGTCTCATAAAAAAAAAAAAATTGTCCAGTTCAAGGTGAGTAATTGCTGTTACGATGTCCAGAAACTCTTTTCAGTCATAAGACACAGTAGCAGCAACATTAGGTACAGAATAAGTTACAAACAAAGCGAAAAAACTAACAAAATAGCACGGTTGGTTAGGAGCCCATAAAACGGCAGCCATCCCCTCCCGGCGCCATCTCAGTGTAATCATTAAAGGAGCATTATGTAGAATTTGTGCATTATAATGTCATAAAATGTACATAATACAGTTGAAGTCGGAAGTTTACATACACCTTAGCCAAATACATTTAGCCAAATACATTTAAAATCAGTTTTTCACAATTCCTGACATTTAATCCTAGTAAAAATTCCCTGTCTTAGGTCAGTTAGGATCACCACTTTATTTTAAGAATGTGAAATGTCAGAATAATAGTAGAGAGAATTATTTATTTTAGCTTTTATTTATTTCATCACATTCCCAGTAGGTCAGAAGTTTAAATACACTCAATTAGTATTTGGTAGATTTGCCTTTAAATTGTTTAACTTGGGCCAAACTTTTAGTGTAGTCTTCCACAAGCTTCCCACAATAAGTTGGGTGAATTATGGCACATTCCTCCTGACAGAGCTGGTGTAACTGAGTCAGGTTTGTAGGCCTCCTTGCTCTGACACACTTTTTCAGTTCTGCCCACAAATTCTCTATAGGATTGATGTCAGGGCTTGTGATGCCCACTCCAATACCTTGACTTTGTTGTCCTTAAGCCATTTTGCCACAACTTTGGAAGTATGCTTGGGGTCATTGTCCATTTGGAAGACCCATTTGCGACAAAGCTTTCACTTCCTGACTGATGTCTTGAGATGTTGCTTAAATATATCCACATAATTTTCCTCCCTCATGATGCCATCTATTTTGTGAAGTGCACCAGTCCCTCTTGCAGCAAAGCACACCCACAACATGATGCTGCCACCCCTGTGCTTCACGGTTGGGATGGTGTTCTTCGGCTTGCAAGCCTCCCCCTTTTTCCTCCAAACATAATGATGGTCTTTATGGCCAAACAGTTCTACCAGACCAGAGGACATTTCTCCAAGAAGTACGATCTTTGTCACGATGTGCAGTTTCAAACCGTAGTCTGGCTTTTTTATGGCAGTTTTGGAGCAGTGGCATCTTCCTTGCTGAGTGGCCTTTCAGGTTACGTCAATATAGGACTTGTTTTACTGTGGATATAGATACTTTTGTACCTGTTTTCTCCAGCATCTTCACAAGGTCCTTTGCTGATTGATTTGCACTATTCGCACAAAAGTACGTTCATTGCGAGGAGACAGAACACGTCTCTTTCCTGAGCGGTATGACGGCTGCGTGGTCCCATGGTGTTTATACTTGTGTACTATTGTTTGTACAGATGAACATGGTACCTTCAGGCGATTGGAAATTGCTCCCAAGGATGAACCAGACTTGAGGAGGTCTTCAATTTATTTTCTGAGGTCTTGGCTGATTTCTTTGGATTTTCCCATGATGTCAAGCAAAGAGGCACTGAGTTTGAAGGTAGGCCTTGAAATACATCCACAAGTACACCTCCAATTGAATCCAATGATGTCAATTAGCCCATCAGAAGCTTCTAAAGCCATGACATCATTTTATGAAATCCCAAGGTGACGGTTTTGGAGAGTCTGGCGTGCCCAAAGTAAAATGCCTCCCACTCAGGCCCAGAAAATAGGATATGCACATAATTAGTACTATTGGATAGGAAACACTCTGAAGTTTCTAAGAGCGTTAAAATATTGTCTGTGAGTATAACAGAACGGATATAGCAGGCGAAAACCCGAGGAAGTTCTGTCCTGGAAAAAATGTATTTGACACATTGCCTCATTTTGAACCCCTCGCTATTGAAAATGACCTTATATGGGAGTAAGATTGCAGTACCTATTGCTTCCACTGGATGTCAACAGTCTCTAGACAGTGTTTGATGATGTTATAGTTGCTCTGGATGGAAATAGAAGAAGAATTTTGAAGTGGTCATCGGATGTAAACAGAAGAGGATGCGCGTTCACGGGCTCGCGCACGCTGTGTTTTTTTTCCTTTCCTATCGCCCAGTTTATAATCCGGTTGAAATATTATTCTAAATATACATAAAAGTGTTCCTAAGGATACATTATCAATGATGTTTGATTGTTCTTGGACAAGTGTATAGGTATAGGTTGAACGCGTTCTCTTCACGGTTCAATGGGCGAGTGGACGCTGTATTTTATGAACATAATGCGCCAACCAAACTGAGATTTATGGATATAATAAATAACGTTTTCTAACAAAAGAACCATTGGATGTCTTCGTTGGACACTTGGGAAGCCCTCAGCAGAAGTTCTTCAAAAGGTAAGAGATTTGTTTTCGCTGTGAAATGTGTTTTGTGTGAACCGCGATGGTTTATGAATTTATTTTAATGGGAAAATATTGGAGGTGCTACCCTCAAACAATCAAATGTAGTGCTTTCGCCGTAAAGCCTTTTTGAAATCTGACAACGCTGTAATATTGCCAAGAAGCAGAGATTTTGATGACTATGCAACACTTGTATATTGATGAATGTTTAATAATTCAACTTTTGGATTTTGAATTTGGCGCCTTGCATTTCACTGGGCTGTGTCGGGAGTGGCTAGCGCCCCACCACTCCCTAAGTAGTTAAAGGCAGAGTCAACTTAATGTATGTAAACTTCTGACCCACTGGAATTGTGACACAGTGAATTATTAGTGAAATAATCTGTCTGTAAACAATTGTTGGAAAAATTACTTGTGTCATGCACGAAGAAGCTGTCCTAACCGACTTGCCAATACTATAGTTGGTTAACAATAAATTTGCGGAGTGGTTGAAAAACGAGTTTTAATGACTCTGACCTAAGTGTATGTAAACTTCCGACTTCAACTGTATATCTGCAGTAATAGTGGAATGACAATGTTATACAAAAAATATATATTCTAAAATAATGCTTCGGGCCTTTACAAAATTGCATTCAAATGTTCAGTTTTCCTATTGGTCACAAAAGCCGGTACGGCTCTTGCTTTCGAATTGGAAGGCTGCAACCTCCCTCTTTGAGCACTGTCACTTGGAGGCGTGGTCATCTCCTTCTGATTGCAATCAACAATGTCGGACTTCTTAGGCAAGCATCCAGCCCCACCTCTTGCACATACAGGTGCCAAAAAATAAGTTTAAACAATGTATCAACTATTAACTTGGGTCCAGCTTGCACTAACAAACTTGCAACATTGTATAAAATATTCTGGGCCCTCAGTTTCCTGTGCCAGTGAGCTCGGGACAGACACAGCTGTAGGCTACTTGCGCAAGGAATAAGAAGCAGTGCTTGACTTGAGCAGGAGGTCACCTGACAGCACCTCAAATTTTCTACTGCTTGAGCTCTTATAGAATATTAGCTCAAAAGTATTGTGGAGCTCCAGCATTTAAATATAAACAGTACCGCCACCCAAAATGAGTACCGGAACCTATTTCAGTCCAAGTCAGGCACTGATAATAAGTAATCAGGTAGGCCTATTTTATGTTTCCACTGGATCCGAGCACGCTGAGTGGTTATCAAAGGAAGAGAGCTGGAAAGATTTTTAAAATACATTGAGGAACTATTGTAATTCTCAAATGGATGTAAAAACAGACTTTGTTTGCTTGCTGTTTGAGGTGAAGAAAACATTACTTTGAGAAACTCCACAGGTCATTAGTGGTGGTGCGTTAAGCCAATCAGAAATACTATCAGATCCCCAAATGGGCATATTTATACGCCTACATTTGCGCGCAGGCCAGGTAGCCTATAGGCCTACTTCTATGCGTACTCAACATTGACAGGAGTGCTCCAAACAAAAGACCAAGACTAAATTGGCAAAACTCGGAAATGGAATGAAATAAACCAAAACTTGTTTCTCACAAGTGTAGCATAGGTTGTGCACTCTGCAAACAATGTGTCCAATGAAAACGGGTAGACTGGGAAAATAATATTGAATGCATTAAAAGAAATTACAGTAACCAAAGTAACAAACATTGTAGATTAGGAATTAACGGTAAATGTACTACTGGTGATATATGTAATGGGGAATTGATATGCACTTACAATCAAACGCAAACTATTCACACAATGAAGTTATAAAACAATGAATGTGCACAAAATGGAGGGAGTCAGCGCAGTCTGGAGAGAGAAGTGCATTGTGCATCTGGGCGCATGGTCAATCTGACATCTGCATTGGCCATACAGCATTTACAGTGATGTGCACACAGCAGAAATCAGGGCGTTCATACTTCTTGCACTTCACAGAGCAGTGCAAAGTTCAAGGAAGTGAGTTTGTGTTTATACAGGATGTACCGCCCCCACCTACCGTCAACCAATCATGTCAATGCGGAGGTATACAGAGCCCTCCAGATTGTTACAACATTTGGGAGCTCAATTTAGCCTCCGCATGCCTGCGCAGTTGCGTCGCACCCTCCATATGGAGCCTCCGTGATGGATTAGTTCACTGAGATGGGCGCAAATATATATATATATATATATTTGTTACTGCTCGACTAAAACAATCTTGGTCGACCAACAGCCTGACAACCAAACAATTGACCTGTCAACTAATTGGGGTCAGCCTTAAACAGAACTGTAATGTTGCACAGCTGTAACGTTAGCACCTGTAATGGCCTTTTTGAGACTCCAAGTGACTAACATTATTATAGAACATTACTGAAACAATGTTAGTTAGTTGTGTCCCTCTCTTTTTGCCGGCCTTCTTTGAGTAGCCTATGTGGGGTTGTATCTCTCTTGTACTGTCATGTCTTCCTCTCTAGTATCCAAAATGTTTGCAAGTAAAGAAAGATACTATATGCTTGGAGTATAACCGACTGTCTTTTTCTAAAAGGGGGATGAGTTTCTGAGGAGCCTGGAGTGGTTGAGCTAGATGGGAGCACCATGGAGGCAACAGAAGGTGAAAATAAAAAATTGTTTGTTAACTATTCCCAGACATTACTACCCTATATGTGTTGTACAGATATTATTCAGTAAATGTTTTTTTGTTATGTTCTTTCACTTCTATTTAGCCTGAATATCTGAAGAGACCATAGAAGTAAATGAAGATTAGGTCAATGACCTAATGAATAGTGTGTAAGTGTAAGATTATTCTTAGTATTTGTGATGTGCTAGTATTCTTACTTTGATGTTTGTATTTACAATTTACAATTGTATTATTATTCTGTCTTATTTGTGATAGCATTGATTGGGATTATGAGAGTGGTGCTGATGAGACCTGGAGTCCCTCAAAGGAAAGGAATCACAGGTGAATGAAGATTCTGATGAAGAGGATTCTGACGAGTTTGAAGATTCTGGGGATAGCAGCTCGGACGAAGAACATGTTTATCCACATTATTGTATATGTGTTAAAACAGAATGGGTGGATCTCCATCGACAGCTGCGCATTGATGGACTACCGGTCATCCGTGTGGAAGAAACAGTGCATGACTCCATTCTTATAGAAGACTCTTCAGACACACATCTATCCACAGACACACCTCCATCCACAAACACACCTGACCCACATTAAGTGATTTGCGAGGATGCCATCATTGGCAAGCATGCATCCATCCCTTATGAAGACAGTTTAATAAATCTGACAAACTTTCTTGCACTACCTGTGGATCAGTGGCTGGTCCACAACTGGGGAACAGATGAAGATTGACATTTCCTTCCACCCTTTGAGGTCCACATCAGTTCGAGAGGCACAGCAAGCCTCATTGAATGGGTGAGTAAATCCAAATCTAAGATGGGTTTGTTGTATTTCTCTACATGCAATGAAGGATGTCACAGACTTGTATCTTTGAACTTCCTATGCTGTTTAGACATTTGTTGGCATCCACCCAATCAAGTATGCTTGAGCAAATGTACACTGAACAAAAACAAAAAAACAAATAAAAATATTGTAAAGTGTTGATCCCATGTTTCATAAACTGAAATAAAATATCCCAGAAATGTTCCATACACACAAGCGTATTTATCTTAAATGTTGTGCACATATTTGTTTACATCCCTGTTAGTGAGCATTTGTCCTTTGCCAAGATAATCCATCCACCTAACAGGTGTGGCATATTGCTGGGGACAATAAAAGGCCACTCTAAAATGTGCAGTTTTGTCACACAACACAATGCCACAGATGTCTCAAGTTTTGAGGGAGCGTGCTGACTGCAAGACTGTCCACGAGAGCTGTTGCCAGATAATGTAATGTTAATTTCTCTACCATAAGCTGCTTCCATTGTCGATTTATAGAATTTGGCAGTATGTCCAACCGGCCTTACAACCACAGACCACGTGTAACCACACTTTTCTGGTGAAAAACACATTTTGATTGGCTGGGCCTGGCTCCCCAGTGGGTGGATTTCATTTAGTTTTTCCAGTACAGAATTCTTTGCCTCTCATAGTAACAATTATTTTTCTGACTTAGCTGTTGGTGCCAGGTTTCCTCCAGATGTGACGCTTGGTATTCAGGCCAAAGAGTTCAATCTTGGTTTCATCAGACCAGAGAATCTTGTTTCTGATGGTCTGAGAGTCCTTTAGGTGCCTTTTGGCAAACTCCAAGTTGTCATGTGCCTTTTACTGAGGAGTGGCTTCCATCTGGCCACTACCATAAAGGCCTGATTGGTGGAGTGCTGCAGAGATGTTTGTCCTTCTGGAATGATCTCCCATCTCCACAGAGGAACTCTGGAGCTTTTTCAGAGTGGCCATGGGGTTCTTGGTCACCTCCCTGACCAAGGCTCTTCTCCCCCGATTGCTCAGTTTGGCCTGGTGGCCAACTCTAAGAAGATTCTTGGAGGTTACAAACTTCTTCTATTTAAGACTGTGTTCTTGGGGACCTTCAATGATGCAGACATTTTTTGGTACCCTTCCCCAGATCTGTGGCTCGAAACAATCCTGTCTCGGAGCTCTACGGACAATTCCTTCGACCTCATGGCTTGGTTTTTCCTCTGACATGCACTGTCAACTGTGGGACCGTATATAGACAGGTGTGTGTCTTTCCAAATCCTGTCCAATCAATTGAATTTTAGACCGGTGGACTCCAATCAAGTTGTAGAAATATCTCAAGGATGATCAATGGAAACATTGGACACAGGATGCACCTGAGCTGAATTTTAAGTCTCATAGCAAAGGGTCTGAATACTTATGTAAATGTGACTCACCACCCAGATTTGGTGGTGTAGCAAGATTAGAATTTCCGTTTTTTACATTGGATAAAAGTAAAGACTCAGGGCTACAAAATGGCATATCATACATGCCATTTTTGAGGAACAATGGGAAAGTAATTCTACTTTGAAAGTTGATACACTTGTAAACTCACTTTTGAGAAAAGGGCCTTTGAATGTTTTGGAACCTACTAGGGAGCTCTCCTATGTCTACACCCATTCAGCATTGCTCACACCCTCTTAAGCCAGCCCACCCATCTCTTTAAGGATTCACATGAGGTCATGTGCTAAAGACTAAAAGTGGTAGTAGCCTACAATAAGGAAGAATTTCAGGTGTCCAGATAAAAATATTTTAGCAAGGCTTGGAGTAAGTTGAATAGCAAGGCTTGGAGTAAGTTCTTATTTACCTGCATAGAACTGGCACTAGTCATTGGTGTTAACTGTTGTTTTGAGGGTGACACAAGTCATTGGCATTAACTGTTGTTTTGAGGGTGGCACAAGTCAGTGGCATTAACTGTTGTTATGAGGGTGACACACGTCATTGGCATTAACTGTTGTTATGAGGGTGGCACAAGTCATTGGCATTAACTGTTGTTATGAGGGTGGCGCAAGTCAGTAGCGTTAACTGTTGTTTTTAGGGTGGCACAAGTCATTGGCATTTCAACCATAGGATTATGTCACAATGGTAACCAATTTTCAATATAGACAAACGTTGTGTAAAATTTTACCTTTAAAATGTTATATCCCCCCCAAAAAATATGCAAACAAACTAATGTAACATTATTTATTCAAGCACACTTTCAGTGTGAAATTCTGAAATGTTCTAATTTAAAATTTCACTTGGGTGAGAAATAAACTATCAACCTTTAAAATCTTTGATATGACATGGTGTGCCCACTAAGAAGGTTTTTTTGTCCCGAAGATGCACCTGGCAGGTGTTTGTGTGTGGAGAATGCAAACTGAGAGAGAGGTTGTGTTCTGTTCACAGCAAGTGACATGATAACATACTAATGTAATGCCAATAAGGGTCTGGCAACTTACAGTCTTTAGGGCACAACACTAGTATGGAATCATGCCACACGCTTTGAGAATCCTAGCGGCCAGGGTGGAACCCAGCGTACTGTGAATGGGGATCAGGGAAAGTGTCACTGATTCTCCAAACACAGCAACTGGGGATGGAAACTCGGTTTCCTGCACCAAGGGCACCATGCTGCTACATCACACACTGTGTGTAGGCAGCATGTCAATATATCTCCAGGTTCTGCTGCATCAGCCACTGCCAACACGTCAACCCTATACCGCCTGTGCAAACGCAAATATCCGTTGCCTAGGCTGTAATGGGTGAAATGTGGCAGCTGGTTAACACAGAGGTCTGGTCCCTGACCGCAAAACTTCCTCTCTCTGTCTGTAGGCATCTCCCTGCAGTTGCCACAGGTGCACCTGGTAAATGTGCAAGTGGTGGCTCACCATTCTGCCGCCGGTAAATCTCTAGACATCAAAAACCAACCCTCGCTGAAACATCAGTCTCACCACCTCTCTGTTGTCTGCATCATCCAGCTCCCTGAGGAGGAATTCCTGAATGAACAGGTGCACACATAGCCTATTATCAGTAAGGCAGAATGGGAGATTTCTCTCCACACCCCACTAAAGGTATTTCTTATTTGTATGGTCAAGGTCTACGGATAATTCAAAGCCAATTCAAACACTAGCTTCTACTGTAAATTGATCAAACTAGATCATGTTTCTATTAAAAGTAGTATGTGTGGAGAAATACACTTGAATGTAGTATGTGTGGAGAAATACCAAAAACAAAAATGTATTCAGCCACAAATTATTCTGTTTATACATTAACTATTCAAGAAAAAATACTTCATTGTTGTTAAATGTATTGACATTTTTTCAACATAATACAAACTTGTGTGGCAGCCATTCTATCACCTCGGTGAGCAAAAAGCCTCTCCTTATCATAATTTCTCTCCCTCTACCCCTGCCTCTGCCTATCCGTCCTCTGCCCCTGGCTCTACCCCTGCCTCTGCCTATCCGTCCTCTGCCCCTGGCTCTCCCTCTAGCCCTGCCTCTTGCCCTGCTAGTCTGACTGCCATCAACACTGTCCAACGCAACCTGCGCATACAATGAATGGTGTTATCTAGATGTTAGATGTCCTACTACGTGAAATACTTTATTACATACACTGGCTATTACAAAACAACTTGACAAGGTTGAAACTATTGCAGCTTGCTAGATCTGCAATAGTGTCAAACTAGCTTTGGTTTTGCAAACGTTAGCAAGGCTAGCAAGGGAACTGACAGAACACATCACAGCAAGTTGACAAATTGAAAGTACAACATTGCCATATGGTTTGACAATACAACTACTTTTTGGAGTTATACCATTATATTTCACCTCATCACTTGACATTCTGTGTGTCCAGTGGTTAGCTAGTAGACTGCTGCTGTAGCCATATGAAATGGCTGCCTAGGTATCCAGCTATGCCTATGTAAATAAATTCACACATTGTAGGACGAAAGGGATCTAGCGTACAAAGGGGTTGTGACTCTAGGCTTGTTGAGAAAGGTGGTGGGGGAGAGGAGGGGGGGGAGAGTTGTTTGAAAATAGCCTGACTGTTAGAATTCGCCAAGCTTCCACAATGTGGGAGAAAAATAGGGATATCTATTTAAAGAACACATCAGTTTTTTCAAATGTGTAGAATTATACAAGGCCAAAACTTTTTATCTGCAACTAATAATGCGGAAAAATTTAACCACTAACGGTAACATATAAATAAAAACTTTACTGGCAATTTTCTCCAAATAAACACAAAGCTCTAGAGTCTAGCATGTCTATTGTGCAAAACAGATTAAACCTAATGACAATACGAGATCAATGATTACATTTTAGAACTGAAATAATAAGCTGTCCTAAGCTCAACTGTAGAATATCTACAATATTGCACAAGTAACTATAAATGGTAAGAGACATGATCAGACTGGTGGTGAACTATAGAGTTGTCCTCAGCTCAAGTCTTCAGTCAGCAACAGGCCAGGGGAGGTCCTAACTTGACATCAAGCATCCTGCTGACCTCAACATGCATTTCACTGGTCTAAAATATATATGGCAATAAACCAGGCAACCAAATGAAAGATACATACTGTATCTCATCACTTGAAAAGTTATACCTGTGTTGCATCACTTCCCCATAAATGCTGACCTCTCGTTCTTCAAGAAGAGAAAAAAGTAGCTGAACAAATGTTAGTCTGTAAAATGTGTTAATTCAGTAAAGGCAGCCCAGTTATCAAGCAAGAGTCTACGTTTGGCTCGTTATTAACCCAGCTGGGTGCAGTTTACAGGCAAGTACAGGCCTTACATTGAGCTCCTGTTACTTCAATCAAACACAGTGGCCTTCATAGCTTTTCCAAATGTATGAAATTGGACACGGTTCATGAAAGACTCTTCACAGTGGGGGTATGTAGACGTGTGTGTGTTAACGCCAAATAAGATTCAACGCAAATACCTTCTGAAGCAAATGGAAATGTTCTGTGGTTCACTCTAGTCTGAACATTCACAGAGGTACTGAGAGACTCTATTGGCGTAAACAGAACTTTTGTTGTAAATGTACTCTAAAAGTGTGGAGGACTTTCTGTGCAAACAGCCCATGGACGCTGAAATGATTTCCCAGGGGGAAATAAAGACAAACAGTCTTTCACTGAGAGAGAGATGTCCTTCATTCAATGCCACAGTGCCCCTGTAGACTGAACACATCATCCTGAGAGCTTCTCTGCTATTCTATTAATAATGCATTCTGGTTCATGATGCATTCATTTTTCCGGTGCCATTTTGTTTTTCATTACTTCAATTTTTTTCTGAGCTTTTTCTCCCTTCTAAACCAGGGGCCATAGAGATCTAGGTTCTCCATCTCTATTACTGTAGAATGATGGCTGCTTTCCAGACAGGCAATCACAGTGGTCAACTCAGTTCCCTGGACCTAAACACTGAACCACAACCTCTGCTTCCTCTATGTTCAACATGTCAATGTGATGAGACAAGTATAGGTCAAGAGGGTTAAATCTGTGCTTTGTGCCACAATATATTACTCACTACTAAATGAGCATGCAAAATTATGCTAATTATTCCTGCCTCTAAAACAGACTATGATATAATACTCATGCAAAATGCAACCTTCATGTAATAAAAAAAAGGATTTGGTTGCAAATGAATAATCTAATGGCACATTAGTAAAGAGTAGGTGATTTTTTCCCCTATGATCTGTACTTAGCCAGCAGTCATATGCGGGTACCTTCTCAGAGTCAGTGGTGGATACACAGGCGCACTCAGAGATGTAGTGTCTTGCACCCCTCTGGTGATTCATCATGACATGCTGTGCTACTTCAAATAGTTTTTCCTGGCAGTGTTGGGAAGGGAAAAAGTGCATGAGCTACAACAAAGTGCATGAGCAATACTTTATCTCTGGAGAGACCACTGTGCAGAGAATGTGATAAACAACATCATTGCTACTGGTTCACCCAGAGAGTTCACTCCTCCTTCATCCAGAGTGCTGCAGTAAGGCTCTGTAGGAGCAGCTCTAGTATGGTAGTGTGAACCTTAGTAGTTCACACTACCATACTAGAGTGAACAGTGGGCTTTGATGGGGGTGCAATTACTAAAACGGTATAGTGAACACTTGTGTTTTGTTGGGGTCGTGTTTTTATGTTGGTGTCACATACCTACAGAACAGATCCATCTTTCTGTGGCTGAGCCTGTCACACCTCCACCTAGGGGTGTTCAATTAACAGGCTGAGGAAAACACTGTGGCAAATGTGGAAGCGTGAAAGCCTCTTCCTGTTGACCTTGAGAGTGAGAAGAAAGATGCATAGGGGTTCCATTAGAGCAGAGAAGATGATCCTCCCTGGTGAAAAGTTAATCTTCCTCCATCCTCCTCTCCTTAATGAGACCATCAGTAAGGTTTTACACTACAGCTTTACAGCCTAAATTCTGCCTTATTCAATAGAAATACATCTCTATCCCACTAACCCTATTGCAGAGACCTGAGCCCAAATCTGAGGCTCAAAGTGCTTGAGTACAGAGGCCTCCCTCCATCAGGTGGTTTGTGCTCCACAGAGCCCCAGAGTTGATCCTGAGACGTTCCCAGACAGACATGCCGCTCCCTCCACTGCTTTAGGATAGATGACTGGCTGGCTGACTGCTGCTCTCAGGGATCTGACTGCCACACACTCCTACACACCCTTCAACTGAACCAGTTCCAGTTACACAAAAACCCAGTTATCTCCTGAATCGCTCATCTGGAATAGCCTGGCCCACACGGCTGAACAATCAGGCCGACCCAGATGGGTTTTCTACCCGACACAGATATCGGAACAAAGGAAGTAAAACAACAACTATTACTGTACTATTACTGGACACTATTACAACTATTACTGGACACTGTAACAGTGTCCAGTTAGATGTTTCTCCAATCCACTGAATCAGAAAAAAACATATATTTTAACAGCACCTTTAAACAGCACCTTTTAACAGCACCTGCTGAAATAGAATGTACTGCCTCTGTTTACTTTTATTGTTTCCATATTTCCATCTCATTTCCCCTGGGAGTTGAAACTGGCAGAGAAGATAAATATGTAACTACTCTCATCACATAGTAAAATGGCCTCCTCCGACAGGAAACACAACACAGCATAAAAATAGTCCTCAGATCGCTTACCCAGCAGGGCACAAAACAGTGAGTCTCCTTATCAGGGATAGAGCAACGTTTGTTGCATTAGCAATGATCAGTTACACCGTTCCTCAGCCCTGGATACCACATATTTCAATTAGCCAATCCACAGAGCTGGAGAAGTGGAAAATCTGCATACCTGTCCACCGTGAGGAGAGCAGTATGAAAACAAGAAACTCAGTTACTGCAAAACAGAGGAAAGGCAGCCTTATTATTATATATTATTTGCTTCTAACATAGGAGGCCGGGTGCATTCAAATGAGCTTTGGATCAGGGAAGTATTGGAAATATGATAAATCCCTACGCGTAGACTTCCTAATCAGTAATATAAACAAATTCAGACAGAGTACTACCTTGCTTGACTAGCCCCGAAAATAAGTAATTGTTGGTCAGCGTAATCAATTTGATGTAATAAAGGTTGAATTGGGGCGGCAGGTAGCCTAGTGGTTAGAGCATTGGGCTAGTAACCGAGCTGACAAGGTAAAAATCTGTCGTTCTGCCCCTGAACAAGGCAGTTAACCCATTGTTCCTAGGCTGTCATTGTAAATAAGAATTTGTTCTTAACTGACTTGCCTGGTTAAATTAAAAATTAAAAAATTAAAATGGTACTTTAAATTAAACATCAGATGACAATAATATGCATTACATTGCAACTAAATAACGAACTTTACCAGCATTCTAAGACCCCCACACAATCTCTCAAAGTCTTAAGAGCAGAGAGAGATTCATCAGGCAGATGGGCTAAAACACTTGACATTGGGGAGAATCTCACAACACTTTGATGATGCCAGTTTAAAAGCTTCTCTAGGTAGGGGTTCAATCCATGTGTCCATTATCAGGCTGAGATGGAAGTTAGGGGAAATAGAATAAAAATGTTACAAACAATTATTAAAACAATGGTCGCTGATATGATTACTGAAATGGCATCTCTGCTTCTAGCAACTTTGCAGTATTTAGTTTTTTGTGTGTTATTTCTTACATTATTAGCCCAGAAAGTTTATTTTGTGTTATTACATACAGCCGGAAATAACTTTTGGATATCAGAGCAGCGGTAAATCACAAGCATTACGACCAGAAATACAACTTTCCCGAATTGGATCCTTTGTTCGTACCCCCCAGGGCAATTGAACTTCTCAGAGGCTGCTCCAATACGCTGCCGTTCGAGAGGAGGTATTCAGAGTGGACTTCTAGTCTGACTCAGGAGGTGTGCACACCGCTTATGAGTATATTACTCACTAATGTTCAGTCCCTGGACAATAAACTAGACAAGCTCAGGGCTAGGATATCCTTCCAGAGAGACATCAACTATAGCTCAGCCTTCAACACCATAGTAACCTCCAAGCTCACCATTAAGCTTGGGGCCCTGGGTCTGAACCCCACCCTGTGCAACTGGGTCCTGGACTTCCTGACGGGCCACCCCCAAGTGGTGAGGGTAGGAAATAACACCTCCACTTCGCTGATTCTCAACACAGGGGCCCCACAAGGGTGTGTGTTCAGCCCCCTCCTGTACTCCATGTTCACCCATGACTGCGTGGCCACGCACGTCTCCAACTCAATCACCAAGTTTGCAGACGACACAACAGTAGTAGGCCTGATTACCAACAATGACGAGACAGCCTACAGGGAGGTGGTGAGGGACCTGGCGGAGGGGTGGCAGGAAAATAACCTCTCCCTCAATGTCAACAAAATGAAGGAGCTGATCGTGGACTTCAGGAGACAGCACAGGGAGCGTGCCCCTATCCACATCGACGGGACCGCAGTGGAGAAGGTGAAAAGCTTCAAGTTCCCTGGGTACATCTGAAATGGTCCACCCACACAGACAGTGTGGTGAAGAAGGCGTATCAGCGCCTCTTCAACCTCAGGAGGCTGAAGAAAATCGGCATTGGCCCCTATGACCCTCACAAACTTTTACAGATGCACAATTGAGAACATCCTGTATCACCACCTGGTACGGCAACTGCACCGCCCACAACCGCAGGGCTCTCCAGAGGGTGGTGTGGTCTGCCCAACGCATCACCGGGGGCACACTGCCTACCCCCAAGACAACTACAGCACCCGATGTCACAGGATGGCTAAAAATATCATCAAGGACATCAACCACCCGAGCCATGGCCTGTTTATCCCACTATCATCCAAAAGGCGAGGTCAGTACAGGTGCATAAAAGCTGTGACGAGAGACTGAAAACAGCTTCTATCTCAAGGCCATTAGACTGTTAAATAGCCATCACTAGTCAGCTACCACCTGTTACTCAACCCAACTCTTAGAGGCTGTTGCCCTATGTAAATAGACATGGAATCACTGGTCACATATATTTCTTAATTCCATTCTTTTACTTTTAGATATGTGTGTATTGTTGTGAATTGTTAGATACTACTGCACTGTTGGAGCTAGGAACACAAGCATTTCGCTACACCCACAATAACATCTGCTAAATATGTGTATGTGACCAATAAAATGTGATTTGATTTTGATTTGGGTTTCTTTCTAGAGTGGAAACCCACCTCTGTCTCAGAGAGGCATCTGGTAGAGACTCCTAAGGGACCAAATAGAGTAGGAACACCTTAGAGTTCATAATGAACTACTTGCAGTGGGGCAAGACCATTAATCCTACTACTCCCTCTACAACATGGCGGGAAAAACTAGAATATAGCCAGTAGCCACAAATTCATATGACAGGGAATGAGGCTTGTATCTATTTGTTTTTACCTTTATTTTACTAGGGAAGTCAGTTAAGAACAAATTCTTATTTTCAATGACAGCCTATGAACAGTGGGTTAACTGCCTTGTTCAGGGCCAGAACGACAGATTTTTACCTTGTCAGCTCAGGGATTCGATCTTGGAACCTTCCAGTTACTAGTATAACGCTCTAACCACTAGGCAACCTGCCACCCCACTATAGCAACTCAGTCAGTATCTGGTATTTCAGTAACCCTGAATGAGCCCAACTCTTTTTGGGGCCTCTAAGCCCTCCTGAAAGAACCTTAACTAGGTTAGGAGGAGTGTGCTTTACACCCCTTCAGCAGTGTACACCCCTGAAACCCCTGTTCCCACACACTGCCAGAGGTATCCACAGAGAAAGAGCTTTCTTTATCTCTGACTCATATTTCAATATGCTGATTCTCTTTTCCCTAAAGCCATGGCTACAACAAGTCCACTTTCTGCTGTATCGTTAGCAAAACTGAACCTCAGACTCCACATTAAAAAAGGACAACTTCCGTCTTCCCCATGTATTCCACAGCAACATTATCCTGGGGCCACAGTGAATTCAAATCAGAAAGATCTTTCTGAAACACGCTCCAACTCTCTGCAGCACTCTCATTCTCATTGCTCCTCAAATTCATCTGGCTCGCTCCCTTTCTCTCCTTCTCCCTCCATTATGAGGAATCTACAGATGCCCTCCCCATTGATCAATGGGGAGCTGTACAGTATGAAAGTAAATGGCAGTCAGAGTGCATGGTGGACCTTTTCTTCATCGTGTTCAGAGGGAGCAATCAACCTTGATTTACTCAGTCAGATGCTTACAAGATGAATCAACCTTGATTCACTCAAGAAAAAATAAATCAAAAAGGACCAGTGACTCACTCATTACGGAAGTGGTCAGATGAAGCGGATGCTAAACTACAGGACTGTTTTGCTAGCACAGACTGGAATATGTTCCGGGATTCACCCAATGGCACTGAGGAGTATACCACCTCAGTCACCGGCTTCATCAATAGGTGCATTGATGACGTCATCCCCACAGTGACCATACGTACATATCCCAACCAGAAGCCATGGATTACAGGCAACATCCACACCGAGCTAAAGGCTAGAGCTGCTGCTTATAAGGAGCGGGACACTAATCCAGACGCTTAGAAGAAATCCTGCTATGCCCTCCGACAAACCATCAAACAGGCAAAGCATCAATACAGGACTAAGATTGAATCCTACTACACCGGCTCTGATGCTCGTCGGATGTGGCAGTGCTTACAAACTATTATGGACAACAAGGGGAAAACCAGCCGTGAGCTGCCCAGTGACGCAAGCCTACCAGACGAAGTAAATGCCTTTTATGCTCACTTCGAGGCAAGCAACACTGAAGCATGCATGAGAGCACCAGCTTTTCCGGACGACTGTTTGATAATGCTCTCCATAGCCAATGTGAGTAAGACCTTTAAACAGGTCAACATTCACAAGACCACGGGGCCAGACGAATTACCAGGACGTGTACTCAGGGCATGCACTGACAAACTGGCAAGTGTCTTCACTGACATTTTTGACCTCTCCATGACCAAGTCTGTAATGTCTACATGTTTCAAGCAGACCACCAGTCCTTGTGCCCAAGAACACTAAGGTAACCTGCCTAAATGACTACCGCCCCGTAGCACTCATGTTTGTAGCCATGAAGTGCTTTGAAAGGCTGGTCATGGCTCACATCAACACCATTATCCCAGAAACTCTAGACCCACTCCAATTCGCATACCGCCCCAACAGATCCACTGACGACGCAATCTCAATTGCACTGCACACTGCCCTTTCCCACCTGGACAAAAGGAGCACCTATGTGAGAATGCTGTTCATTGACTACAGCTCAGCGTTCAACACCATAGTGCCCACAAAGTTCATCACTAAGCTAAGGACCCTGGGAACAAACACCTCCCTCTACAACTGGATCCTGGATTTCCTGACGGGCCGCCCCCAGGTGGTAAGGGTAGGCAACACCACATCTGCCACGCTGATCCTCAACACGGGGGCCCCTCAGGGGTGCGTAGTTAGTCCCCTCCTGTACTCCCTGTTCACCCACGACTGCCGTTGCCATGCAAGACTCCAACACAATCATTAAGTTTGCTGACGGCACGGTGGTAGGCATGATCACCGACAACAATGAGACAGCCTATCCGGAAGAGGTCTGAGACTTGGCAGTGTGGTTCCAGGACAACAACCTCTCCCTCAACGTGAACAAGACAAAGGAGCTGATAGTGGACTACAGGTAAACGAGGGCCGAACATTCCCCCATTCATAATGACGGGCTGTAGTGGAGTGGGTTGAGAGCTTCAAGTTTCTTGGTGTCCACATCACCAACAAACTATCATGGTCCAAACACACCAAGACAGTCGTGAAGAGGGCACGATATCGCTTATTCCTTCTCAGGAGAATGACAAGATTAGGAATAACTCCCCAGATCCTCAAAATGTTCTACAGCTCCACCATCGAGAGCATCCTGACCGGTTGCATCACCGCCTGTTATGGCAGCAGTAAGGCGCTCCAGAGGGTAGTGCGTATGGCTCAGTACATCACTGGCGCCAAGCTTACTGCCATCCAGGACCTCTACACTGGTTGCTCCACTAAAGGTTTTGCGATTATGCTGCGGTACTTAGGTAATTTTAGGTTTAGTACAGTACCCTGCGTCACCACTTCATTGCTCCAGACCAGTGCAAGGGGGAGTTACAGCACTGATTATGCTTTCAAATGTTTTGGCCTTTACAAATATTATTTTGACCTTTATTCAGATTACAATCCCTCACTTTAGTTTATTTTTTAAACTGAAATAACCTCCAAAATATCGTTAAATATTATCAAGTTGATGGCACAGTCATATAGCGTCACCTACATAAAGCTGAGTGACTCACTCATTCATGGCTTTGGAGCAAAATAAATAGTACAAACATTCTTGCTGATATTCTTAAATAAATAAATGTTTTAGTTATCCTGACCTGGACACCATGTACAGTATTATAATAGCCCATTAATTAAGCAAAATGTCTTAAAATCAGTCCCATATATTATGTTCTTAAAAATAAGTTTTAAATTCTCTAGTACAGTCACTTTTGAAGGCTATCAAATGCTTTCAAAAATGGCCTCTGGTGGTCAAACTAGCACTAACTTGTATTAATGGTACCAGTGGTTGGCACTTAAATAACAGAATTCTGCGGCACCACGCAAGCTGTGCTGCAGTACGCTGCAACATTTAAAGGAAGAAACACTGTACACTAGGCAGTGTCAAAGACTCCAGCCGCCCAAGTCATAGACTGTTCTCTCTTCTATCGCACAGCAAGTGGTACCGGAGCACCAAGTATAGGTCCAAAATGCTCCTTAACAGCTTCTACCCCCAAGCCATAAGACTGCTGAACAATTAATCAAATGGCTACCCGGACTACTTGCATTTTTACCCCTACCTCAATTACCTCAACTAACCTGTATCCCCCGCACATTGACTTGGTACCAGTACACCCTGTATATAGCCTTGTTACTGTTATTTTATTGTGTTATTTAATTTTTTTACTTTAGTTTATTTAGTAAATATTTTCTTAACTCTTATTTTCTTAACTGCATTGTTGGTTAAGGGCTTGTAAGTAAGCATTTCACAGTAAGTTCTACACCTTTTGTATTCGGCGCATGTGCCAAATAAAATTGGATTTTTATTTGATTTGACAGACACTCAATAGATGAATTAAACTTGATTCACTCAGACAGATGCTCAAAAGATGAATCAACCTTTATTCACTCAGACAGATGCTCACAAGATTAATCAACCTTGATATATTCAGACAGCGGCTCACTAGATTAACCTACCTTGATTCACTCAGACAGATGCTCACTAGATTAATCAACCTTGATTTACTCAGACAAATCAAAATCACATTTTATTTCTCAGGTGCTTCGTAAACAAAAGGTGTAGACTAACAGTGAAATGTTTACTTACAGGCCCTTCCCAACAATGCAGAGTTAAAGAAAGAGAAATAATATATAGAAATAAAGATAATAACACAAGGAATAAATACACAATGAGTAACAATAACTTGGCTATACACACGGGGGTACCAGTACAGAGTCAATGTGCAGGGGTACAAGGTAATTGACAGATGCTCACTAGATGTTTGTGCCCTGGCCACGGGAGGAGGTGGGAGCAAGCAATAGGCTATTTCCTATTGCCTATAGGCTATTCTGTCACCCTAATTGGGTAACAATATGGGCAAAAATAAATAAGCATTGCTACAAGTATGTAAGTACACATAAATAAAAAAGATAGATCATGTGGTAAGTATTTTTTTTTTATACATTATTATTACAGTTATTCCATTGATATTCCTTAAGACAGACTGGAAAAGTCAAGTATAGGACAAAAAAAGTACAAAAAAACTGCTCACAAGTCACAACCTATTTGTAGGCTACAGTACCATATTCTCATGAATCTGAAGTTGTTTGGACTACCGGCTGCTCCATCTGAATTTTTTTTTCCTTTTATAATGATGACTGAAGGTTTTCCACTCATCTCTGATTGTGTGCCAACTCTGCAATTACTCTTCACTTTTCCACAATTGAAAGGTTGTGAGAGATGTTGAGTAAATTCCATATGGTCAGAAATAGTGGAGGCTAAAAACTTGACAACAGCCGAGTCAGAGTGCAAGAGTGAAGCAGAGAAAGCATGTTAATTTGAAGGCTGAATATGCTGCCACAGTAATTACACGTAAAAGTCTAAACGGAATACTTGGGTCATCCCAACTCGGACATCACCCCATTGAAGTTGACATTTAACACGGTTAAGGTAAGGGTTAAGGTTAGGTACGAGTTTTGGTTAAGGTAGAGGTAGGGGTTAAGATTAGGGTTAAGGTTTAGGGTAGGGACGTCCCAAGGACCCCTGATAGCACTAACTGTAATTACACTGTGACTGTGAGAAAATGTTCCATTTTAGCAGCAGCTGTGTCACAGGTAAAGAAGTGAATAAATGATAAGGAAAAATATGTTAGTGCAACTTTTACCAACATGCACACCATTAATAACCCAATTTCCCCAATAAAAGCCATAATCCCATATCTGAGAACAGAGAAACATTACATCTGCTGTGACATGTCAGATAAAAAAGCTACCAAATTGAATTTCGTAATGAAAATGGCACTTCAATAGCAAGCACTAGTCGCCAGGCCAATGCTGTTGAATTCAATATAAAAATAACTTTGTTTATGGTCTCAATGCTCTGAAATAGGCTACTGTAATCAGAAGGTGTTAGGGACAGTTTGACTGTAACGTCCAGGCCTGAGTGTACAGGCTGGAGTGTTTAGTTTTGCTTTGGTGTAGGGGTTTCTTTTGTTCTATGGTGTCTATTTCTATGTTGGGATAATGGTTCCCAATTAGAGGCAGCTGAGTCTCGTTACCTCTAATTGGGAACCACATATATGTTTGGGGTTTGCACTTTAGTTTTGTGGGTTATTGCTAATGTTATGGTTATCACGTTTAGTTAGGTTTTGCCATTCGTGTTTAGTTAGGTTCTTGCCATTCGTGTTTAGGTTTAGATCTCAGTGTCCAGTTTAGGAGTTAGCGTTAGGGTTCACGTCATGTTCTTCGTTTGTTGTTTTGTTCCGTCTCGTCCCGTTTATTAATAAATATGTATTCTGGTTACGTCGCTGCGCATTGGTCTGTCCCGAGAGGAGATAATCATGACATTGACATTTACTGGGGTTGGGGGGTGGTCCAAAATAGGGGAGGGGTGTCTATAGTGTTGAGCGATTAGTGTTTTTTTTTAGGTCGGTTTGGTTTCAATTGGATTATTAAAATGGTTTTCCGATTTCAATTATTTTTTTAAACATTAAATGCATAATGAAATAATGACGTTACTATGATTTTAGAGCTTTTTCATGGAAATTACAAAGTCCAAATTATTGAACATTCAATTACAATACATTAAATATTCCATTGTCTCTGTCAGGTCCACATTGGGTAGACATCAATAGAACAATAGGAAATTACTATGAAATAAACTATTTCAGTTGTGTATATTACTTAGTTTTTGTTTGATGACTTTATTCCTTAAAAGTAATCATGTCATCTCTGCTCAGGCAGTAGTAGTCAGCCAGCCAGGCCATCTAACATTATGTGCTCCCCATACTGTACTGTCTTTTGTCATCATTTTTAGCTTGCCTGCCTAAGCCTACTGCAGAGCTGTCTGACGAAATCAATTTACTAGTTATCTTAAGTAGATTAGGCATACTTTCACGAACTGTCTGTCGATTATTGTTATAATGTCGGTTGGTGCGTGTGAGTACCTGTGCTGTGTTTTTTGGCTTTCGCGTCATTGTGGATTGCGCAGATGATTACGGGTCTCGTCCCGTGTGTTAATTATTGTGAGCGTGTGTTATTTATTTGAGGTACTCCTCGCTCTTTGTTTTGGGTTTCTACCCTGTGTTTTGTTACGTGTTTGTTTGGTCTTCGTCCCCGTGCCTTTACATGGCACGCCGTAATTTGGGTTTAACTTCTTAGGGAGTGGCAGGTGAGGTGACGGTTTTGGAGAGTCTGGCGTGCCCAAAGCAAAATGCCTGCTACTCAGGCTCAGAAAATAGGATATGCACATAATTAGTACTATTGGATAGGAAGCACTCTGAAGTTTCTAAAAGTGTTAACATAATGTCTGTGAGTATAACAGAACTCATTTAGCAGGCAAAAACCAGAGAAAAACATCCGGAAATCAGTTTCTGGTGACCTTTGGCTCTCTTAGACACACTCCCTATTGAATCCATTTGTTACCAGGACTGAGACTGCAGTACCTATGGCTTCCACTAGATGTCAACAGTCTATATATAAAGCTTCAGAGAGATTGGAGTAAGCAGGAAGAATAGGTACAGGAAATTGCATTGGGATCTCAAATGTCAACAGGTTTTCTCGTGCACAAGTCTGGCTGGTGCGCCCCACTTTATTTTACTTATATAAGGTATAGGTGACCATCCGAGTGAAATATTATCACTAATATTCATAAAAGGATAGCTAAGGATGCATTTTAACTGGTATTTGATTTGTTTAGGAAAAGTTTATAGGTATATTTGAACGCGTTCTCTTCACGGTTCAATGGGCGATTCGACGTTGGATTTTCTGAACATAACGCACCAACCAAACAGAGATTTATGGATATAATAAATGGCTTTTTCTAAAAAAGGAACCATGGATTGTCGTCGTTGGACACTTGGGAAGCCCTCAGCAGAAGTTCTTCAAGAGGGATTTGTTTTCGCTGTGAAATGTGTTTTGTGTGAACCGCGATGGTTTATAAATTTATGCTAATGAAAAATATTGGAGGTGCTACCCTCAAACAATCAAATGTTGTGCTTTCGTCGTAAAGCCTTTTTGAAATCTGACAATGCTGTGATATTGCCAAGAAGCAGAGATTTTGATGACTATGCAACACTTGTATATTGATGAATGTTTAATAATTAAACTTTTGGATTTTGAATTTCGCGCCCCACCTCTCCCTAAGTAGTTAATAAAAAAAACTCTTATGCATTCCTGCGCCTGTCTCCCGAATCATTGATACCAGCGTGACAAGCCTGGCATCCCACATAGTTCTTGACTTGATTTCTTTCATTAATTATTTGATTTCTCTCTAGAGAAACAGCACGTTGAGCTCAATAAAAAACAAACATTTTATTTAAGTAATTGAACCAACGTTGGTCAATTAGTTGTTTAATAACACCCCAAAAAACAAAATGTTGATTAATTGCTCAGCACTGGTACTGTTTTTATTGGGCACAAGTGAGGTGAGCGCAGTTACCACTTTGTGTAGCCGTTAGCGATGACCCTAATGAAAAATATTCTGGTAGATGGAAAGAATTTCCCAAAAACCTTCTCAATTTAATGTTAACTACAATTCAATGTCAACTACAATGTAGCCTATGCCAGAGGTGTGGACTCGAGTCACATGGCTTGGACTCAAATATGATGACTTGCAACTTGACTTTGACGACTCGTGACTTAACTTGGACTTGAGCCTTATGACTCGACCTGACTTGATATCCTCCCCAAGCCCAAATATTAAAAATG
The DNA here is from genome assembly GCA_030435695.1 of Brachymystax lenok tsinlingensis. Taxonomy (NCBI): domain Eukaryota; kingdom Metazoa; phylum Chordata; class Actinopteri; order Salmoniformes; family Salmonidae; genus Brachymystax; species Brachymystax lenok. The sequence goes on from CM059789.1 coordinate 17,979,664, forward strand.
ATGCTATTAAAAAAAGTGTGCAGCGCATCAACTCTTCATTTAACGGATTACAGTTTGAATCTGACAGCAGCCAATCAAATTGTGCCAGCTGAGAAAAAGTTGCGTGGCAGTGCAGAGGAACGTCGGCGACTTGCAAAACATGCGGGAAGAAAACTACAGACGGAGGCGCAACAACTTCCAACGTTGTTCTACATTTGAAGCTGCACAAAGAACGGTAAGTCGTGGCTAATATAGCCGACAGCTATATATAACTTTGCTAGTGTAGCATGTAGGCTAACGTAACGTTAAATCAATGAGCCTCCACACAGTCAGTCAGTGCGGGAACGTGATCATTGCACACAAGATTGAGCTACAAGTGGCTAGGCAGTTTGTAGCCTAAATCCTGCCTGATGTCACTGCTGCTCCTAAAACCATTGACATATGTTAGCCTACTGTAACCAAACACAGAGAGGGTGTGTGTCTGTGTCTGTGTGTGTGTGTGTGTGTGTGTGTGTGTGAACATTGGTTGATTGTGTACAAGCCTACATCGCCCGATTGCGCCCCATAGCGATCCACGATAGTCGATTCCTATGGGGAGGGGGGATGCGGTGCTACTGCCACCGCTCAATTATTTTTTTATATGCTTACCTCCTACAGATTTGAACAATTCCAGATGAATAAAAGTGTCACAAGTGAGCCACAACAGTCTCCAATATCACAGTTCATGGAGACGCTTGTAGGGGAGTACAGCATGAATCATCCACAGCAGAAAGCTATCAACAATGCAATACTGTCCGACATGGTTATCGATTGCAACTTGCCTCTGTCTATTGTGGAAAACAAGAGTTTGTCACTTTCTGTCCGTGGTTGACAGTAAGTACAGCCCAGTGTGTCGCAGAACATTGACATCAAAAGTAGAGAACCTCGCTACAGAGTGACGTTCAAAACTGAAAACTCAGTTGAGCAACACAGACCATGTTTCAGTCACAGTGGACATTTGGTCTGACCGAAAGATGAGGGGGTTCCTTGGTGTCACTGTGCACTGTATGGAGAAAGATGGAGAGAGGATACAACTCAAGTCCAACCTCTTTTCCTGTGACCGCTTCAAAGGCCCACACACGGCCGAAAGAACCTGTGAGCAATTTGAGGCCATATGTGATGAGTACAGCATTAACGATAAATTGGACTATATCATTAGTGACAATGCTGCCAACATGAGAAAAGCATTCACGGTGTGCTTCCCCATTGAACAAAATGAAGTACATGATGAAGATCACCTTGATGACCCAGAGCTCTGGGATGACCTAACCCTGGAAGACCAGCAAACAGTGGATGCTGCTATTGCAAAACAACAGCGCTTGCTTTGTTTTGCCTACACTCTCCAGCTGGTGGTGGGAGATGGCTTGAAAGAAACAAAAGTGATGACTCCTTCTCTTTCAAAGTTATCAAAAATTAGCTCACTGCTGCATACAAGCACAACATTCAAAGAGGTGTTTGAGGCTGAATTTGGGGGAAGAGGCATCCCTGCTGCTGTCAACACAAGATGGAACTCAACACTGAGACAAGTGAAGGCAGTTATCCAATGTGACCACCTAAAACTCTGTCATTTTCTAGAAAAGGCTGGGCACAAGGAGTTGTTGTTCACAGTACAGGAGTGGAATAAGTTGAAGGAGTTGGTGGACATCCTGACGCCATTTGGAGCAACAGATATGACACAGGGGGAGAAGATAGTCACAATCAGTTTGGTTGTTCCCTCTGTCCTGTCCCTGAATCACCACCTGGAACAGCGGAAGCCTCAAGTCCATTTCCTGAGCGGCCTGGTCAGAAGTCTCCAGGCATCCCTGAACAAAATATTTATTGGAATCTTCATCAATGTGAAAATGGCCAGGACACAAGATGGAATCACTGCCACCTTTTCAGATCCAGTCTACCTCAAAGCAGCTGCCTTGGATCCAGCTTTTTCTCTGATGTGGGTGGAGCAACATGTGCTGCTCAAGGGGGAGGTCAAGGAGGAGGTGGCACAAAGAGTGAAAGGTAAATATTATTGAGTTTAATGTAACTTTTTCTCATAATTTATTTCAATTGACTGCAACAATAATACTTTTTCAGTTTAATCACCTGCATCACCAATACTCTAATACCAGCCTTTTTGTTTCTGCTATGCTTTTACATGTTTTGCCAGAACTGATTCTGCAAGATGCTGCAGGGACTGAGCAAGCTGTGCCTCTTGTTGATGAGGAAGAGCGAGAGGACCATAGTCTTGGACAAGAAGAAGGGCTGTTCGCAGCATACTGTAAGAGACAGAAGAATGCTGTTGGGACTACTCCAGCACCACAGCTAAGTCACTACCTTGACATATGCGAAGGACAGAATGCCCTCTTGTTCTGGGCAATGAACATGAAGGCTCTTCCTTCACTGTCCCGAGTGGTCGCCAGGGTCATGGCAGTGCCTGCCTCCAGTGCTCTGGTGGAGCGTGTCTTCAGCAATGGTGGCATCATACTGCGGCCTCATCGTGCACAAATGACTGACAGACTTTTATCGAATTCGGTCTTCTGCAAATGCAATGCATCATAGGGCCCTGAGACAAGAGAAAAAATTTAACTTTATGCATTACACACACGCACACACACACACACACACACACAGTCTCCATGTTCAGGTTTTACCTCCCATCTTTGGGATCTGTATTTTTTTCTCAGACATTCAGGCCAGTGTTCAAATTGTAGGCCTACTTGAAGCTCAGTAGCAGTTGTTTTGATGTACCTTTTAATAAATGATTGTAACTTTATGGCAGGATTGTTTTAGGTGTCTAGAGTATATCTGGAGAGAGAGAACTACAATATTTAGTTTTTGTTGTCATATTGATGTGTCTTTCTCATCGCTACCCATGTATTTCCATGGAAATATAAAGTTTATTTGGAAAGTAATAAATATATATATTTTTAAAAGCATTCATGATTTGCGTAAATTTAATATCCTAACTCTTACTTACTCTTGTTAAAAATATGAAATTATATTACATTTGGTGAAGAGCACATTATGATTTATTTAGGACTCGTTACTAAAAGTTTAGGACTTGAGACTTACTTGTGACTTGTAAAACAATTACTTGGTCTCACATCTGGCCTATGCTTACCTGGGCTCCTGAGTGGCGCAGTGGTCTAACATGCTGACCGCGTTGCGTGCACAAGCATTGCAAAATAAATGTAAACATACATGTTATTCAATTATTTCACCCAAACTGCTTGTGTGCGCCAACGAGCGTCTTCGATGCCAAGCACTAAAATAGAAGTCAGTTCTATTTGTGACACTGAAAGCAGTGTAAGTCCTGCCTCTCCCATCTCCTCATTGGTTTATAGAAGCAGATACCCACGTGCCATCTACTCATTGGTTATACCCACGTGGGTGATTGAAAGATTAACTGAGTTCGGTCGGTCGTGGTACTATGACATTCGCCATATAAAGTCCAAAGAAGAATAAGCCTGGAAGGAGGAGAGATGACTAGAAACGATTCGGGTTGACTGTTTTATGTGTGGATTAGAGGACCTTGTGCATTTCAGGTAAAATAACAACTCAACGTTTATATCCCAGGACAAATTAAGTAGTAACAGCAAGCTAGCTAAATAGGACAAATTAACTAGCAACTGCAAGCTAGCTAGCTAAATTGCCATAAATGTTTAATGCTTTTTGACCTGTCTCCAAATTAATATAAATGGTTCAGAGTTTGTTTTGATATTTTAACCTGCGTGTCGTGATCACGTTTGGTGTGGGGGGCACAATCAATTTGCACACAGTGGCACGTGGCCTGTTTGGCTACGATGTAAGGCACTGCATCTCAGTGCTAGCGGCGTCCCATAGGGCGGCGCACAATTGGCCCAGCGTCGTCCGGGTTAGGGGTTTGGCCGGGGTAGGCCGTCATTGTAAATAAGAATTTGTTCTTAACTGACTTGCCTAGTTAAATAAAGGTAAAAAATACCTGGCAGAATGATATGATTATTTGCAGTAATCTAATGGGTATTTGTTCTGCAAACTCTACCATCACATGTGCCTACAAAAACATTGCTAAACAACAGCCTCTTGCTAGGTGCACACTGGAATAAAAGGGTAACTCCACCCAAAAATCTCAAATTTCCCAGACCTCAAAAGTGGTCTCCTGATGTGGTTTAAGTATTGTTGCGGACTTAGAAAATCCAATGTAGTTTTTTCTATTTTTATAAAAGTGCCTTGGAGAGCCAAAAATGAAATTTGAGAGAAACGGAATCAGGCAAAAAAATATATATATATTTTATAGGGACCACTCCAGGTTTTACTATATAATTTCTTCCATCCTAGCCAAACTTCCTCAGCTACTTGCAAGCGCCTCCCCTATCAAGGAGTTTTGGTACCCTTATGCATAACGCTTTTCCGCGTGCTAATTATACCACAGGTAAATATAGTCTAACTATCTATCCGGCCCTCTATCTACCATTCATAGTGACAATAGTGGTAGGTGGATTGTTTGTCTGTAACGATGTACGCTGAGAGTCAAGAAGCAAGTTCAGGGAGTGAATACATTTAATAAATAAATGAACAAAACAAGGCTAAGAGTTCACCGCCTCTGCTGAGGCGCAGAAACATGACAAACCGGCTGAGGAGTCAGAGCCTGATGAGATGGCTGAGACCTCCCCGGTTGCCTCGGTTGAGGCATGGGAACCTGTTCACCCAGCTTAGGTATGGGAGCATATCAAACCCGCTAAGGCATGGGAGCCTCCATACCGGCTGAGGCCTCCCAGGTAGCTCCGGCTCCAACACCCGTACCCAACATCACCCCCAACACACACAAAAAAAAACACTCCCTGACGTATCCCTTTGTTTAGTCGTCATTCTGTAACGATGTATGCTGAGAGTCAGGAAGCAAATACATTCAATAAATAAATGAACAAAACAAGAAACACAAACAGCGCACCGACATGAAACAGGAACAATGACGACTGGGGAAGAAACAAAAGGGAGTGACGTATAAAGGGCAGGTAATCAAGGAGGTGATGGAGTCCAGGTGAGTGTCATTATGCGCGTAACGCTGGTGACAGGTGTGCGCCCTAACGAGCAGCCTGGTGACCTAGAGGCCGGAGAGGGCGCACACGTGACATTGTCCAGATCTGCAATAGGCTAACTAGCAATCATACCACATAATTCAAAACTGCACCAATTTTCAATATAAATTCCCAAAAACAAAGAGGAATAGCTGATAGGCAGTGGAGAGGCCAGGTGCATCATTGAGCATGAAAGAGCAGTGAAGACATGAAACACGCAACTAAAAAAGCTCCCCAATTTACTTTGTTTAGGGACAAAGCAAATATCCTACGTAGACCAGCCTATAACACCACTGTCATGCCTACTCCCGCTGCGGCGCTCAACGTTGCCGGTCTACTAACCACCGGTCCTGGCAATCATCATCACGCACACCTGTTTCCCATCGTTATGCACACCTGGACCTCATCATCAATACTCTCCCATTATTTAGCCCTCAGTAGCCTCAGTCATCAGGCATTATTGGTTTGTTCACGTTCAGTACGCTGTTCCTGTTTTGTTTGTATGCCTTTTCTGATCATTAAACGTACCTTCTGCACCTGCTTCCTGACTCCCAGCATATATGTCCCAATCACAATGCAATGAATCATTTTATTATTGTTTTCAAGTGAGTACTCAATTCTACTCTAGTCTGTACACTGCAGTGAAAATGTCATTGTAAAACTAATCCATTTGGAATAGTTGTGGGTCTACTCGTGACAGTTTAGGTCTAGAAAGGCACAGTAGCAGACCAGTCTGACTGTATTTTTACTTCTAATACTGAGATGTGCTGTCTGTTGCCGATCATCATTCTCCCAAGTCGTCCTATAATAATGCGGCCACATATGCTCCCAATAGGCCAAGTTATTCAGGAAAGCTTAGCACACACTCTGCCTCCTCTCCAATCCGAGCGGCTATTCCTCGCCACCTAGAACCTAACACTTCAATATAGCCTAAATATTTGTCATTTAACTCTTAAAATGTATTACCTTTACTGTGTGGCATGAACACAACCAGTCATGTTTGAATCTTATTAGGCTACTTCAAAGGTCTCCTGTAGGCTACCTGTGCACGTTCATCAAAAATATAATTCCAGCATCCAAACTGTGCAGCAGTCATTTGATAAATGGAAAGCGACATCTGTTACAAAACACCAAAAAGTTGAATTACATTTGGAGATTGTCAAGCCAATCATTCAATACTGGGTAGGCCTACAAGGTTGACAAAGTCAATTGGTGTTAAAAACACAAACCATGAGGTTGAAGCGCCCGAAGTCGGTATGCTTTGCTTATTGGTTGTGTGGTGCAATGGCACAGAAACCTGTTGGTTGAAAATGCGTTGCATATATTTTATATAATTATAAATATAGCATCAAAATGTTGAAAATCTGATTCCCCCTAGCTGATCATTGTCTGCAGTCGGCTCTGATCATAGTGTAATGAAAAAGGCAGGGAGCGTGAGCTCGTCCATGGTAGTCGGTGAACTCTTAACCTTCTGTAGGGATGCGGCACCATTCTTCCACAAAAAAAATCTATTTGATGTTTTGTTGATGTTGGTGGAAAACGCTGTCTCAGGCGCCCCTTCAGAATCTACCATAAGTGTTCAATTGGGTTGAGATCTGGTGACTGAGATGGACATGGCATATGGTTTACATTGTTTTCATGCTCATCAAACCATCCATTGACTACTCTGCCCTGTGGATGGGAGCACTGTCATCCTATGGGGGCATAACCATGGTAGCCAAAATAATGGCCTGCCAGCATATTTATTCATGACCCTAAGCATGATGGGATGTTAATTGCTTAATTAGCTCAAGAACCATGGATGCACCTGCTTTCAATATACTTTGTATCCCTCACCCAGCTAACACAGTGGTTCTGAGCCGATTCCGGCTGAGAGTTGGGGCACACGGCTGAGAGTCAGACTCGGTCGACGTCATGTGGCATGAGTCTGGGCTGCCTTCGGCAGTATTACTTATGCGGGAATTGAGCTCGGGTAGATTCCGGTGTGAGTTTTCTGGCCCAAATGTATTACTTGAAGGTCGTGCCAATTCCGGTGAGAGTTATCTGGCACAAATGTATTACTTGGGATTCGAGATCCGTGCCGACCGGGAGACCCATGAGGCAAAGCACAATTGGCCCAACGTAGTCCGAGTTAGGGGAGGATTGTCCTTGTCCCATCGCGCTGTAGCGACTCCTGTGGCGGGCTAGGCGCATGCACGCTGACATGGTCACCAGGTGCGTGGTATTTCCTCTGAGACAAAATGTTTTTGTGTGGATGGGTATAATTTATAATAGCATAATAGTAATATTAAAAATTACTAAATCGGGTAATTTTGTATACATTTATTAAAATTTGCATCCAGCCGCTTCTGGGGACATTCTAATAAGATGCAGACAAAGTCTGAAACGGCCCGAAGTACTTGGGCCGATTCTGGGCAGTCATTTATTTTGATTTCAGCCGAGTCCAACACCCGTTTCTGGACCGATTCAATCATTTCCGCCAGCTGGGCATTTACATGTAGCTAGGTGAACATTGTGGTGGTCGTCCAACTTACTTGTCATGATAGAAAAAATACATTACATGTGAGAAATGCCAAGTGCGAGGGCAGATTCAATAAAAGTTAAAGAAGGTTATTAAGACAAACGCAAGCGGTTAGGATGACGCGCCAGCCCCAAACTTTCGCTTGTCAGGTGTGCTCAGGTGCATACTAGTAGTTGTTCTGTTTCAGCAGTATATGGACATTTCACTATTCAATATACATCCATAATTTGTGATAGGGATAAATGGAATGGGATACATATGGGTTGTGTCTAGGCGTCTCAGCGAACTATAGACCAGCAAACCCTGCCAACCCCGGGAACGACTGCTATCACATTTGCGCACGCGGTCTTCTTGCTTCCGTCACTCTTATCGTGGTGTAGGCTATTTCAGTTATTCTTCCTGACCGTATGATGTCAATAAATAAGTAATACAACGCTATTCTAAAATCGCCATTGTTTTACTATCATTCATTCCGCGAGTCATGGAGAATCAACGTTAATGGAACGGAGTGCGCTCCCGCTGCCTACAACAGTACAGAGGCAGCGGTATGTAGGCTAATGTAGCCTACCGAGGGACGAAATAAGCGTAGATTTTAACATACCTGTATACTGCAAGAGAAACATTGTTCCAGTCCAGGTAGTAAACGCCCTCCGGCTGCTGTATCGCGTATGTTCAAAATATATTCCTTGGATTGAGCGAATAATACAATTTCCACGTCCGATCTGCTCCGCATGCTGCAGTGGACAAAGAGAGTGAAGGAGGATGCTTTTAGCTCTGGAAAGTTTGCATACACGGTGAAATGCCCGGATACATAGACGTTCACAATAGTACACAAAATACTTCCAGTTAAAATGAGCAGGTGAGTATGAGATTACGGCAACAGTGATTTGCTCGCGTACTGCCTGCTTCCTCCTAGTAGTCTACCGCCGCTGACAAGTTATTTGTCGGTCTCCACAAATGCGAACGGCCCATGGTTCATCATTCATCCTAATCATTATAGATGATGATCGGAATAGAACTATTGTCAAGCCTCTTTCACTGAATATTATAATATTCTACTTGAAAAAAGCACTGTAAACATAGCAAGTGTCAGTTTAATCTAGTGAAAGATCTTGGTGATACTTCCCTAGTTAGTCTGCCCCTCCATTAGGCTGCCCTCCATGTCTAAAGTATGTCATATATGTGTTATAAACTATGGCATGTTGTGTAGGCTAATGTATATACTTGTGACTGATTCCAACTGAATTGTGTGTGTGTGTGTGTGTTAGTGCATGGCATAGAAATAAAACTATTGATTATGCAAAGAACATAATCTCCTGAAGTCCTACAGTACAATGAAGAAAGTAATGATCAGTCTTCAGCCTTGGGAAGTGAGCCACAGTTCCTTGGAGTGCCAGCTGTGGGCACCACTGTTAGCATACAGAGTTAGGTCATGTGTCATTGAGGGTGATGTTCATATGGACTTCACACACAGGCACACTACCTGTGACCTTCTCCCAGTGCAGAACTCAAGGCCTGATAAATAATGCACACTCTTACTGCAGTAAGCAAACAGAGACTGTGATCAGTCTGGTGTGATGATTTAATCTCAGGCCTGACAATCTTTTTTCTCAGTAAAGAAAATGAAGTAGACTAAAGGAAATTAGTAAATGCTACCCTTTTCATGTCCATTGCAATCTAGTTTACCATTTCAAGAAGAAGCCAGACCTCTTTCGTATGTCTGTGAATGCTATTCTCATCTGTACGTAGAGTGGAATCAACAACTCATACCCTCCGTTCCCCTCGGAGTAAAACCATTAAACACATAAGTGATGTAGGATGGACCGGACGTAGAGGGGAATGAAGGTATCAGAGTTCCACATGTGGCCTTTTCCGTCATGACACTGGTGGTTTGACGTTGCGTATGAGGTAGCTGTGGAATGTGTCATGACGGAAAGATAACAATGATCTTAAAAAGGAGCAGAGATTAGGACCAGAGAGTATGATTTAACATGTTGATTGGTCAACATCTCTGACTTCCCAAAGGTGTTCGATGGAGTTGAGGTCAGGGCTCTGTGTGGCCCAGTCAAGTTCTTCCAAACCGATCTCAACAAACCTTTTCTGTATGGACCTCGCTTTGTGCGCGTGGGCATTGTCATGCTGAAACAGGAAAGGGCCTATGCATTAGGGCAGGTAGCGGTCTCCTGGCATCTGCCAAACCCAGATTCGGATGATACAGCGTCTGTGCCACCACTAAATACAGGCACTAGTCAGGGCTGCCAACTTTTGAAGAAAGCTTTGAGTGAGATTTGCTATGTGAATTTCATTCCCCCCTGGCACAATCCCCAAAGAGTCCTCCCCAAATAATATTTTAATGTTTTAAGGCTAATTTCCTTCTTATGTATTTTGACATGGCTTAGGCCTATGACCAGGATGGTAAATTAGGTGTAATCAGGGTGATTTTGAAATATAAAATGAACACTCAAAATTCTGCAGCTTTTGGGGTGTGAAATGTAAAGTATGCAAAAACAATGTTACCATATTTTTTCTTTGGTTTGACACTTTTTCCTACAGTAATGAAATGAGATAAGGAGACAGGCAAATGCTAGAAACAGTGGGAAGGTTAGAAGCAGGCATTGATCTCTGTTCTCAGGTGGAAAGTTGTATGAGACACGTGCTGGGGAGTGTTACCACTATAAGGCTCTGCACAGAAAAAGCTAATATTAATGGTTGATGGCAGTCTGCTTGTCCATAGACTGCTTTCAAGGTAAGGATATTTTAATATTTTGACATTTGGGTGAACTACCTCTTTAAAATAGGTATGAAAGAAAATCCTACTTTCTCTCCAGGAGGGTTTGGCCACCCCAGATCTATGTTTCCCAAGTGATGGGTGTTTGAAAATATTATTGTTATAACAATACATTTCTCAAGACCACCAAACCTTCAAGAAACATTTATTAATTATCAATATTCCCATAGTTTATGCCTACTAGTTGAAGATTCTTGCCATCATTTTACTCTACATAGACAAAACATGATGTTGTTTATAAGTTGTGAGGTACTGCTGCCTTTTCTTTGTCACAGGCTAAATGCCAATCACCAAACGAGCGGACTAATGCAGTTGTGGATTAAATCGACTTTAGTACATGCTGTCAAAAGGCTGCCTTCTGCAATAATAGGGACGGGAGAAACAGCAACCCAATTTAATTGACAACATTGTACATCAAACAGCGCTACCGTGCTGCTCTTTTTACCGTTTTATAAACTCAGTGGAGAACGATCTCTCTCCATTCAGCCCCACTCTAATCTTGAGGGGCGTTTCTTTAAAACGCACATCCAGTCCCCTTGATCCTTTACATACCTAGACCAGTTATATGCTGTCAGTAAGTGTGCCGCGGTTCACAGTGCTGTGGCAAGACAGGACAATGATAGAGGTTCCGCTCGTGATGTTAAATTGCAGGCGCAGATGCTCTGATTTCAAAAAGATTTGGAGCACAGTTGAAAAGTTAACGCGCTGACTATACAGTGGACTAATAAACGCAGTACTTCAATGCGTGAGATATAAGAGGTGAGCCGCGAGAATAGTGAGAATAGGGTCAAATGCGTGTGTCTCAAAGCCAATGCATGAAAGTTAGCAGCTCTGATGACGTTAGGATGAAAAAGTCAGAGGTCACCAAGCCCAACATAACTTCAGCGTGTAATTTAGCTAGAAAGATGTGTTGGCATCGAGAAATTGTCTCTGGCCCCCTCCCAGTTAGGGGGGAGTGATGAGCTCTAAAGCAGAGTCTCACAACTCAATCGCTGGTTGAAAACTGTTTTCTGCCCTTCCCAAAATATATAATTTGTAGATAACCGAACCTCTTTCTGGGACTCCCCCACAAACAGGACCAAGCCTGGCCTGCTGAGGAGAGACGGACTCCATCCAAGTTGGAGGGGTGCTCTCACGTTATCTACCAACATAGACAGGGCTCTAACTCCTCTAGCTCCACAATGAGATAGGTTGCAGGCTAGGCAGCAGGCTGTTATCCAGCCAGCCAGTTTAGAGGAGTCTGCCACTAGCACAGTCAGTGTAGTCAGCTTAGCTTTCCCCATTGAGACCGCGTCTGTGCCTCCTCCAAAACTAAACATGGTGGTGTTTGCCTTAGCAATGTCACTGGATAAAGACCTCCTCCATTCATGTTAATATTGAAAGACGTGATAATATTTCACATCTCAAAATAGGACTACTTAATGTTAGATCCCTCACTTCCAAGGCAGTCACAGTCAATGAACTAATCACTGATCATAACCTTGGTGTGATTGGCCTGACTGAAACATGGCTCAAGCCTGATGAATTTACTGTGTTAAATGATAATATCCTCCTGGTTACACTAGTGACCATAAACCCATGCATCCCGCAAAGGCGGAGGTGTTGCTAACATTTACAAAAGCAAATTTCAATTTACAAAAACAAAAGAATGACTATGTTTTCGTGTTTTGAGATTCTAGTCATGAAATCTATGCAGCCTACTCAATCACTTTTTATAGCTACTGTTTACAGGTCTCCTGGGCCATATACAGAGTTCCTCGCCCTGAAGCAAGCTTACAGAAAATTGGAACAGAAATGGTACTCAACCAAACTGAAAGTCTTCCGACAAGCTTGGAAAGACAGTACCGTGCAATATCGAAGAGCCCTCACTGCTGCTCAATCAGTCTACTTTTCCAACCTAATTGAGGAGAATAAAAACAATCCAAGATGTATTTTTGATACTGTTGCAAAGCAAACTAAAAGAAGCTTTCCTTCTTTGACGAAAAGACAATGATCTTTAGAAGCAAATTACGGACCCAACCGCCACCGCCTGGCTCTCGACCCAAAACCTGCCAGAAGCTAGGCCCATGGTTTGTGGGGCCAATTTCTTTTACCTGTATTTTACTAGGCAAGTCAGTTAAGAACAAATTCTTATTTTCAATGACAGCCTAGGAACAGTGGGTTAACTGCCTGTTCAGGGGCAGAACGACAGATGTGTACCTTGTCAGCTCGGGGAATTGAACTTGCAACCTTTCAGTTACTAGTCAAACACTCTAACCACTAGGCTACCCTGCCGCAAAGTTATGAGGAGAATGAACGAGGTTTGTTACAGGTTACAGCTCCCCCAGATTACCGCATTAACCCCTCGTTCCATGTGTCTCTCCTCAGACCGGTGGTGGTTGGTCCACTCCAGGAGTCTGAGGTGCGGGGGTTCCCTCAATGTCCAATGGAGGGGGTGGTTCTGGAGTCTCATGGTCAGGGTCAGCATTCAGGTGGACCGGTTTGAGGAGGGAGACGTGGAAGGAGGGAGAGATACGGTAGTTAGCTGGAAGCTCCAATCGATAAGTGACCTCATTAATTATTTTGAGAATCTTAAAAGTGCCAACATACCTTGGACTGAGCTTTCTGCTCGGCAGCCTTAATTTGATGTCCTTCATCGAGAGCCAGACCCGTTGTCCTGGTTGGTAGGAAGGATGTGGACGACGTCGTCTGTTGGCCTGGAACTCCTGTGTTCTCACAGCCCGCTGGAGACATACGTGAGCGTTGTTCCACACCCTCTCGCTACGTCGAATCCAGTCATCCACAGCAGGGACCGAGGAAGGTTCGCTAGACCACGGGAACATAGGAGGTTGGAACCCTAGGACGCACTGAAAGGGGGTTAGGCCTGTGGATGTGTGTGTGAGAGAGTTCTGAGCATATTCGGCCCAGGGTAGGAACTCGGACCATCGGTGCTGCTCTCGACTGCAGTAGGTATGTAGATATCTGCCTATTTCTTGGTTGAGACGTTCAACTTGGCCGTTGGCTTGAGGATGATATCCTGACGTGAGACTAACATTGATATCCAATTGTTTGCAGAAAGCCCTCCAGACTTGAGAAGTGAATTGTGTGCCCCGATCGCTGACGATATCTTCTGGGAGGCCATATACTCTGAAGACATGGTGGAACAGGGCTTGGGCAATTTCCATGGCGGTAGGTAGTCCCTTTAATGGAATTAAGCGACAGGATTTGGAGAAACGGTCTATAATCACTAGAATGGTGGTGAAATGATCTGAGGAAGGCAGATCAGTGACAAAGTCAATGGAGAGGTGGGACCATGGCCGTTGTGGGATGGGTAGGGGTTGTAGGAAACCGGAGGGTAATTCTTTAGGGGTTTTGGATTGGGCACAGACGTGACACGACTTTACATAAGCGGTGACCTCTCTAGCCATTTCAGGCCAGCAACAACTAATTTTGTACTAGACGTATAGTACGAGAAATACCGGGATGGCCTGCACTAAGGGAAGTGTGGATCCATTGCATGATTCGTTGACGTAGACACAGGGGTACGTACTGTTTGTCAGGGGGGCATTGAGCAGGTGGTAGTTCACGTTCTTGTTCTTGTTGTAACTCCTCCATGATATCCCAGGAAACTGGAGCTAGGATAACTGAGTGAGGGAGGATGGATTCTGGTGAGAGATGTTCAGTGGGTAGGTCGTAACGTCTGGAGAGGGCATCGGCTTGGCGGGGGTTAAGGCGTTTAGCACATTGTATATACTCCAGTTTTTTGTGGTCTGTGATGATTTGGAAAGGGTGGAGCGCTCCCTCTAACCAATGTCGCCACTCCTCGATGGCTGCTTTCATGGATAGTAGTTCCCCACATCGTAATTCCGTTCGGCGGCGGTTAGTTTCCTGGAAAAGAACGCACATGGATGTAGTTTGCCTGGTTGACCGGTTCTCTGTGAGAGCACTGCCCCTATACCACAGTCAGAGGCATCCACCTCTACTATAAAAGGTAAACTAGGGTCTGGGTGCTTCAGAATGGGGGCAGACGTGAACCTTTCCTTCAGAGTGACAAAGGCATTGGTCGCTTCCTTAGTCCATCCGAGCCTTGTGGGTTTACCTTTTAGAAGAGATGTTAGGGGTGACGCTACGGTGCTGTAGTTGAGGATGAAACGTCTGTAGAAATTAGCAAAGCCTAAGAATCTTTGTAATTCCTTAACTGTGGTGGGTTGGGGCCATTCAGTGATGGCTTGAACCTTCCCTTCTTCCATTTTTACCCCATGGTGACTTATTCGGTAGCCTAGGAACGAGGTTTGCTTAACATGGAATTCACATTTTTCTGCCATGACGTAGAGTTGATTTTCAAGTAAACGAGCGAGGACTATCCTAACATGGTTGATATGCTTGGCCTCAGTCTTGGAGTAGATGAAAATGTCGTCAATATAGGCTACCACAAACTGGTTGATAAGGTCCTTGAAGATTTCATTTATAAATGATTGAAAAATGGCGGGTGAGTTGGTAAGCCCATATGGCATAACTTGGTACTCGTAGTGCCCCCTGGTGGTGTGATAGGCAGTTTTCCATTCGTCACCCTCCTTTATCCGTATTAAATTGTAGGCACTTCTCAAATCCAGTTTAGTGAAAATGGTAGCCTCCCGCAGCTGCTCTAAGGCCGAGGGTACTAGAGGAAGGGGATAACGAAATTTCACAGTCATGTTATTTAGTCCTCTGTAATCAATGCAGGGCCTTAATCCTCCATCTTTCTTTTCAACAAAGAAGAATCCTGCAGCGGCAGGAGAAGTAGACGGACGAATAAACCCAGAGTTTAGAGCCTCTGCAATATATTCCTCCATTGCTTGACTTTCAGGTCGAGAGAGAGGATAAACTTTCCCCTTGGGTGGCATGGCATTGGGAAGTAGATCAATAGTGCAGTCCCCGGGTCGGTGTGGCCTTGGTTTTACTAAAAACTTCTGAGAGATGGGAGTAATAGGCGGGGATGTTCACAGTCTTGAGGGTGTCTGGATTTTCAATCCGGGTTGTGAGACATGGCTGAGGCTTAGTGGGGAAGCAATTATTGAAACAAAATGAGGACCAATGAGTCAGCTCACCATGATTCCAGAAAATGTCTGGGTCGTGGATGGAGAGCCAGGGATGTCCCAGAATGATCTCGAACTTCGGGGAGTCAACGATGTAGGGAGATGGATTCCTGATGCAGCACTCCGACATTGAGTGTGAGAGTTTTGGTTTGATGGGAGATCCCCTTTCCAATGAGTGTATCATCGATGGCCTTGATCTTGATAGGTGGTGTACAGGGTTGAATGGGAATGTCATACTTGGTGACAAGGTCCTTATTGATCAGATTCAGAGCGGCACCAGAATCAATCATCGCTGTTAACTCACAAGACAAGGTGTCAGTCCTGAGAGTAATAGGTAAGGTAAATGATTTATTGCTGAGTAAAGAGAAATGTTCAATATTTACCCTGGGTATGGCTTGTGATTTGTGTGGACATCCTAGACTGCCATGGCCTGCCTCTCCGCAGTAATAGCATACGTCTCTCTCTTTCCCCTTTAGATAGTCGGGAGACGTTGAGTTGCATGGGTTCATCGTGAGGGCATGTCTCTATAGTGATCGGAATCGGTGAATCGCTCTGATTACCCCAGCTGCTCTTGCGTTTAGGAGCTTGACTCATAAGGTTATCAATTTTAATGGCAAGAGTGACAAATTCAGAAAATGAGAAGTCCTCTCCCTTACATGCTAATTCAGTTTGCAGTTCAGTATTGAGACTATGGTGAAACATGGCCTTTAAAGCTATATCATTCCAACCACTCTGTGCAGCCAGTGTTCTAAATTCAATAGCATAATCCGCAGCTGTGCGGTCACCTTGTGTAATGTTCATAATTCGTGTGGACACGTCCTGGCCTCCGGCAAGGTATTCAAACACCTCACGAAGTTGTTGGATGAAATAATCCATTGAATAACGTAACCGTGAATCAGAGTCCCATACCGCTGCAGCCCATTCAATCGCTCTCCCCGTTAACAGCGTCATTAAGAACGCGCATTTCCTTTCCTCTGATTCAAATGTATCCCCTTGATGATTAAGGTAAAGCTGGATTTGACGAACGAAGCCCTTACATTGTTCGGCATTACCATCAAACTTATCAGGAAGGGCAAAGCTCACCGTTTTAGGTGCAGGTGATGGGAGTGATTGGATGTAGCTCGTTAGATGTTCGTTGACTGATTGGAGCTTGGTTAGTTGTTCCTGGTATCCCTTCAACACTTCGCTTTGATAAGCGAATGCAGCTTGAATGTTCGGAATTTCCGCTGGATTCATGGGAGGCGAAGTATTCTGTAACGAATACGCTGAGGCAGAGTTAGAATCCATGTGCGGAGGTTTATTAAGAGCAGATTCCTGGAACATATATGATAAGGCAGGCAGAGGGTCAAAACCAGAGAAGCAGTAAGATCTGTCGTCATACAAAGGGGTAATCCAAAAGGCAGAGGTCAGTAGGCAGGCAAGAGATCTTAACAGAAACATCAGTCCAACAGGTAATCAAAACGCTCGGTAAGGCAGGGTAACTGGCAATACTTCGCACAGAGCACAGGTAAGGTTTCAGGTTAAATAACAGTCAAACAGGAAATGAGTGCAGAGAAAGCCAAAGGGAGTGGAGCACAGTCAATATTCAGGTGATGGCTCCCTCTGCTGGTTTGGCATTACAGATGGCTAGAAGTCCGGTGATGTCGACCGCCGAAAACTGCCCGAACAAGGAGAGGGACCAACCTCGGCAGAAGTCGTGACCAACCTCGGCAGAACACGGTGAAGCCGCAAAATTGCCTACCCTGGAAGCCTGTGTTTCAGACATAAGGACGTGGATGGCCGCACATTTTTTACCTTTAAACTCAGCCAAAAAGAGATGCTAGTTCTAAGTCCCAAGAAACAATACGATCTGCTGTTTGATCTGACAATTAATTTTGATGGTTGTACAGTCGTCTCAAATAAAACTGTGAAGGACCTCGGTGTTACTCTGGACCCTGATCTGTCTTTTGACAAACATATCAAGAATATTTCAAGGACAGCTTTTTTCCATCTTCGTTAAAATTAAGGAAAAAAGTGAATCTATGCTTTTTTCAAATCAAATTTATTCATAAAGCCCTTCTTACATCAGCTGATGTCACAGAGTGCTGTACAGAAACCCAGCCTAAAACCCCAAACAGCAAGCAATGCAGGTGTAGAAGCATGATGGCTAGGAAAAACTCCCTAGAAAGGCCAGAACCTGGGAAGAAACCTTAGATCTAAGAGGAACCTTAGATTAGACTGCTGCAATGCTCTAATCTCTAGCTACCCAGATAAAGCACTAATTACATTTCAGTTAGTGCTAAATACGTCTGCTAGAATCTTGACTAGAACCAAATAATGTGATCATATTAAACCAGTGCTAGCCTGGCTTCCTGTTAAGGCTGGGGCTGATTTCAAGTTTTTACTGCTAACCTACAAAGCATTACATGGACTTGGTCCTACCTATCTTTCCGATTTGGTCCTGTTGTACATACCTACATGTACGCTACGGTCGGTCACAAGACACAGGCCTCCTTATTGTCCCTAGAATTTCTAAGCAAACAGCTGGAGGCAGGGATTTTTCTTATAGAGCTCAATTTTTATGTATTGGTCTATCCATGTGAGAGACACAGACTCTGTCTCGACCTTTAAGTATTTACTGAAGACTCATCTCTTCAGTAAGTCCTATAATTGATTGTAGTCTGGCCCAAGGATGCGAAGGTGAAAGGCAAGGCACTGGAGTGACGAAACTTCCCTTGCTGTCTTTGCCTGGCCGGCTCCCCTCTCTCCACTGGGATTCTCTGACTCTACTACGGGGGCTGTCACTGGCTTACTAGTGCTCTTCCATGCCGTCCCTCTGAGGGGTGTGTCACGTCATTCCAGGCTTTTTCGCTATACTCGACTTGAGTGGGTTGAGTCACTGACGTGATCTTCTTGTCCGGTTTTGCTCGTGCAGTGGAGATCTTTCGTGTGCTATACTCAGCCTTGTCTCAGGGCAGTAAGTTGGTGGTCTGTTGATATCACTCTAGTGGTGTGGGGGCTGTGCTTTGGCAAAGTGGGTATCCTGCCTGGTTGGCCCTCTCCGTGGGTGTCATCGGACAGAGCCACAGTGTCCCCCGACCCCCCCTGTCTCAGCCTCCATTATCTATACTGCAATAGTCTATGTGCCTTGTGGCTAGAGTCAGTCTGTCCTATCTGGTGAAATTCTCCTGTCTTATCTGGTGTCCTGTGTGAACTTAAGTATGCTCCCACTCTCTCTCCCCTCCCGGAGGACCTAAACCCTAGGACCATGCCTCAAGACAACCTGGCCTGATGACTCCTGGCTTTCCTTGTCCCCAGTCCACCTGGTCGTGCTGCTGATCCAGTTTCAATTGTTCTGCCTGCGGCTATGGAACCCTGACATGTTCACTGGACGTGCTATCTTATCTCGGACCTGTTATATTTGACTCTCTCCCTCTCTCCCTCACTCACTCCCTCTCTCCCTCACTCCCTCTCTACCATACCTGCTGTCTCGACCTCTGAATGCTCCTCTATGAAAAACCAACTGACATTTACTGCTGAGGTGCTGACCTGTTGCACCCTCTACAACCACTGTGATTATTATTTGACCCTGCTGGTCATCTATGAACGTTTAAACATCTTGAAGAACGATCTGACCTTAATGGCCATGTACTCTTATAATCTCCACCCGGCACAGCTAGATGAGGACTGTCCACCCCTCAGAGTCTGGTTCCTCTCTAGGTTTCTTCCTAGGTTCCTGCCTTTCTAGGGAGTTTTTCCTAGCCACTGTGCTACTACATTTGCATTGCTTGCTGTTTGGGGTTTTAGGCTGGGTTTCTGTATAAGCACTTCGTGACATCTGCTGATGTAAAAAGGGCTTCAGGAATATATTTTATTTTGATTTGATTTGAGTGCCTAGCCCAGCTTCTGAAAGTGAAACTAGTCAAACTGGCTCCCTAATCCGTTGTTTTCTGAATGTAGCAAATATCACAACAACCCCCCAAAAAATTGTTGAATGTAGAATAAATAGTCTAGAAGCTTTGGAGTCTGACAAAAGTGTCTGAGAAAAATGCTTAATGTGTCAAACAATATTGTATATTTTGTCCTGTCTGTAGTTTTAAAAAGAAAGTGCATTTACTATCAATTTCTCTTTGTAAATGGTTCAGATTTGCCGTCAGGGCATCCAGCCATTCCAAAGAGTTTGTAGACAAACTACAGAACTTACATCCCACTGGGCACAGACATTAATTCAACGTCTTTTCCATATTGGTTCAGTGTAATTTTATTAAAACGACATTTATTCAACCAGTGTGTGCCCAGTGGGATAAGATCTGTCAGACTGATTCCAAAGTGGAAACAAATGAGGCAAAGACTGTCTACATGAACATTAAAACATTCCCAGCATTGATTTTTAAACCACCTTAAAGGGATACTTCTGGATGTTGGCGATGAGGCCCTTTACCTACTGTGCGCTTCTGTAATTATTGGGAGAGTGAACGATTTTTTGTTGTTTTGGTTCTGTACTCCGGCACTTTGGATTTTAAATTATACAATGACTATGAGGTTAGTGCAGACTGTCAGCTTTAATTTTAGGGTATTTTCATCCATATAGTGTGAACTGTTTAAAAACCCTCAAATTTAAATATAGGTTGAAAATACCCTCAAATGAAAGCTGACAGTCTGCACTTTATCCTCATAGTCATGGTATCATTTCAAATCCAAAGTGCTGGAGTGCATAGCCAAAAGAACAAAACATGTGTCACTGTCCCAATAATTTCTTAGGGCACTGTACATCCCCAGAGTCAGATGAACTCATGGATACCATTTTTATGTCTCTGTGTCCAATATGAAGTTAGAGGTAGTTTCGCGAGTCAGTACTAACTGGCAGATACCCATAGACTTCCAGTCATTGCGCTAACGCTAATTAGCAATTGCGCTGGCACTAGTTAGCAACTTTTTTCAAACTGTACGCAGAGACATACAAATGGTATCCACAAGTTCATCTGACTCTGGGGAAGAAGATAAAGGGCCTCATTGCCAAAACCCCGAAGTATCCCTTTAACGCAATCAGAGAAATATATTAGGTGTCTGTTGTTGGCGGAGCGGTAATGTTGGGTGCTCAATCTGCAGAGTCATTTCCTGGATATTATGGAAATTGCATGTTTACAGTCAGTAGCTCTTGCAGAATGAGTGTCATAGCAACACTGACTGAAAAATACATCAGAGCAAAGACTGTTGTTAAAGGCCCAGTGCAATTATAAACTTAATATTTCTGTGTTTTATATATATTTCCACACTATGAGTTTGGAATAATACTGTGAAATTACGAAAACTTACCCTTTTAGTGTAAGAGCTGTTTGAAAAACCGCCTGAAATGTCAGCCTGTCGTGGTGGGATGGAATTTTGGCCTGCCTGGTGACATTGCCAGACGGTTAATTCGTTAATAGACCAATAAGAAGAGCTCCAAACCTCTCTGCCAATAACAGCTAGTTTTCAGTTTTCCCCTTCCCTACTCAGACCACTCCCAAACAGTCCTAACCAAATTCTTGCTTGAGAAATGGTTCTTTGCTAAGAAGCTATTTTTGTTGCTTTTGACCATTTTAATTTAAACAATCACAATAAGGTACTTCATTGTTACCCAGAAAAGATGGTTGGCAAGTGACTCATATTAGAAGATGTAAATACACACCACCCTAAAACATAACGTCTTTGTGTACATGAACATGCCCTCAGAATTGTAAGGAGAATGTACTGGAAGGAACACAAAGGAAGAAGTGGTATTGAGTTCAGTTGACAGTTTTAAAGGACAGCCGAAACTGTTGAGCCCCTTGACCCAAAGCTATTTTTAAAATCTGACATTAACTAGCTTTGTCTGATGGTCCAGGATCTCATGGATCCTTAAATAGAAGCCCACTTCTTGGACTCAATCAGCAGGCGTGTTACTGAAACTGTTTTATGACAGGTCACAGTATGGTAAGATCTAAAAAGGCTTCCAAGTAGCTGCATTGGATGGAGCTGCTGAAACACTCATTCAGATAGCCCCTTTTCTGTGTCCTCGTTTTTCACCACAACAGACTGGTCATAAATAAACTAAATGCTCCCCAGACTGAATTAAATTACTTCTGTCACCAAATAGAAAAGTGAGTCTGTCTCTCCCTAGGCCTAGGAAATGATGTTTGCATTTTTTTTTCAAACAATTATGTTCTTTCATTTATTCTTGGTTCAAGAGTGCATTTAAATCAAATACTAATTTGCCTTTTTGCTACAACAAATGAAAAAAACCTTCATTGGTTTTTATGGTTAGCATTGTACATTAGCTGTCCTCTTCAGTCAAATGAACTGTGTGGCTTGAATGAAGGGTATGATAAATCAAAGTCATTTTGCTGGGACGTTTCCACTTCCTTTAAAAATTACAAGAAGAAACGTTTCCATTGCAGAAACATCTTCAAGAGCCAACTCTTTAATCAGGGTTATAAATCTAATTGCAGAGTGCTACTGGATTTCAACCCGTCCATTTCCATACTAACTACATATTTGAGCTGGAATACCGCAGGGTTGGCATTTATTGCAATGAATCTTGCCTGAAGGTAGCTCTGCAGAGTGGTCACTAGCTGGCACAGCCACATAGTCATAAAATCTGATTTTAAACTTAACCACATTGCTAACCTTAATGCCTAACCATAAATTAAGACCGAAAAGCACATTTTAGTATTCCAGAATTTATAAGACATAACCAATTTTGGCATTGCAGAAGGCCCACCTAAGGGAAATTGCTTAGTTCTGCCTCCAGAGCCAGATTCATGACAATAAACGTCAACCTGTTGGAATATCAGGCGGAGTTGATCACTTCTGATCTAAGGTTATCCTGCTAAACAATAACTAACTCGATGGACATCTACAATGGCTGTAATTCATTTTTGTGTTGTGAGAAAGTGTTCTTCTGCTCAAACATCTTCATGCTATTCTGAAAAGCTCACACAGAAAAACAAAGTTCCTGGGGTTTAGATTCAAAATGTCTCCAATAGATACTGTGCAGCTCTAATGTGGTCCTTCTGTAAATGTTGAACCATCACACTGTGAGAAGCTGTAAATCACAGATGTCTCTGTCTCTCCACCGGCCTTTATATGCCCACTCAGTGGAGTGTAAGTCTGATGCCTTGTGTACTATTGTCTGTGCTGCATTTAACGATTCTAGAATTGATAATGCCCCTTGCACACATTGTGATCAGAAGAGTAGATAGTGTAGAATGCTATACTAATATGCTCTTTCCAATCAAACAGAGGTGTCAGATCACTGCTCTGCAAAGCTTTCAGAATGGATGATATTTGAAGGTTCTGCTCACCCGAAAGCCTGCCAGAGTTTAAAGGACTGCGCTGGTATTTGGTGTCATCCATTTTGAGATCAATGAAACGTACCATTATATCTCAGAGGGAGGGGAAAATGTCAGATCTAACGATTCATAGTGTTTCATTAGCTCCACTGCCCTTTGTGGATGGAGAGACTGCCCATCGATCTGAACCAAAGATAAGGATGGAGCCCTCCCTTCTTTCACCAGTTCCTCTGTCCGTCTATTTCTTTCTCACTACCCCTCCTTCTTTTGGACCCTGTATCTCACTCTCTCCCTCTTCCTTCTCTCTTTTCCTCCTTTCTGTTTCCCACCCTCACCCTCTCGTTGAGTGCTGATTAGTAGATTATCACCTCATTAAGTCAGCGTAACCAAAGACCCAGTGGGCAGATTGTGTTTTTCCTGGTGGAATACTTGGTATATGCGCTTTGGGAGGAGAGCTGGACCATGGAAAAGACACTGGGGCTGTGGAGTTGTGTTCAGGAACCGTCTGCTGAAATCCCATTTTTCTCAGGTGAGAAGAGGGGAGGTGGAAGCCTTGGCAACATTCTGTAAATTGGATTAAGTGAAAGATACAGAGGCAAGCTGATCTCAAGGAAGTCCCCACCAGCATGAATACTGATGGAAGCGGGTTTCATACAGAGTGCAGAATACCTCTACCTCAGTCTATAGCTAAACCCCAGTCAACAGCAGGGGCTCCCCACCATCAGTCAGAGTCCACACTGGGAGAGGTGCTCAAATTCACAAACCAAAATAGAGAAAGGTTAAGCAATGGGAACGGAAATGTCTGTGTTTGCTCAACACAGCAAATACAGACTGGAGTGCCACAAGTCCTCTAGACCAGGGTTCCCTGAATTTGGCCCTCGGGTGATTTTATTTGATTGATTTCTGAGCAAAAATAAATATATATGGTCTTAATCAGCACAAGTGAGTTTAATTTTGGGAATCTGTTCTAAAGTATTCCCACGCATAATAGAGAGATATGTGATCACATACAAATGTAAGGACGGTTTGAAAACAATAATGTTTTAGTCAAACATTATATCTCTTTGGGCTTATTGCAGTCAATATGCAGTCTACAAATTATTTGTAATTATGCTTCAGCCCCCCGAACATCCACTCAAGAAAAAATCATCCCGCAGCTGAATCTAGTTGATGAACCCTGGGCTAGGCTATTACACAAGCACAAGTGGTCCATCAGTACAAGTGGGTATTCTAATGCGTTTTGGCAGCGGAGAAGTGCAGCTAACTGTGATCCAGGCACCAAATGTGCCATCTGCCCAGACGAGCATCAGAAAAATCCGGCCCCTATTTGACATTAACAGCGGTCGGACAAGCTTGGTGAATCAGACTCAAGGTCAAGTGTTGAAAACTCTAAGCACAACTGACAGAAGCTGTAGCAGAAACACCCTCAGAGTCCCTCAGGTTACAGGTCCTGAGGCATTAACAAGATGGAACCAACACAACCATTCTAATTAGAGTCATTGAAACCCACAGAACCTTCTCTAACTGCAGCTGAGCCTGCCAATTTAACAGTCATTATGCATCATACTCTCTAGATTCATTATCATCGTTTTTCTTATCTCAGAGCATTCCAATTTCAGTCACAACTTAAGAGGAAACTATTAAGTCAATGCATGTCCAGCCCACCACCTTCTGCCCTGCCCTGCACCTTACACTCGCCAATTAAGAGGGTGTGGTAGCCCTGAACTTCATACCTGGACTTTCCTTCCTTTAATGATATCTGTGGCTATGCCGTCAAAGGTCACTGAGAGGACAAGGTTCTCAAGCTCCAATTTGTCAGCACAGAGACGTGACGTCATTGGATGTCAGAAAAACAGACAGAGGCCAGTTAGAGAGTAAGTATATATCAGAGAGTAGCAGTGCTGAGGGAAGATATACTACCACAGACAGAGGAGGCTGAATGCTTCATGCTGCTAGACTACAATAATGCTCTCTTGAGAGCACAGATAGAGGATGAGAGTGTGAGAGAGATCAGACACCAGACTGCAAGGCCAAAGATACAGAGAATGGTGATACCTAGTCAGTTGCACAACTGAATGCATTCACCTGAAATATGTCTTACGCATTTAACACAACCCCTCTGAATCAGAGAGGTGCGGGGGCTTGTTTAATCGACATCATCGGCGCCCGGAAGCAGTTATTATTGGGGGTTAACTGCCTTGCTCAAGGGCAGAATGGCAGATTTTTTCCACCTTGTTGGCTTGGGGATTCAAACCAGCAACCTTGCAGTTACTGGCCCAACACTCTTAACCGCTAGGCTACCTGCCTTTAGAGGCCAGAAATACAATGCCTTTAGAGGCCAGATAGAGTGATAGAGAGGATGGAGGAGGCCAGAGAGAGAAAGAGGCCAGACACCAGACTGTACATTCATTATCACCTGACCAACCTGTGCACCACACTGTGTGAACATAATAGGACTTGACACACTCATCTACCAAAGCCCGGCAAGAGGCGAGACGCTTTCATTCCCTCTCCCCATGCTCTGCCTGCATCTCTCACACCACTCCATTTTCCATCCTGGTTTTAATCCCTCACGTTCTCTCTCTCCTGTGCCCACCCCTCCGAGAGTCTCTAAAATAAAATACTGATTATTCTGATAGCGTTCAGTCAACTCCCTCAGCTGTAGTGAAATGTTGGAACACTTGAATGTAAGCTCAGATGTAAAAAACCTTGTAATATTACATTGTCAGTCACGTTTGCAAACCTGTAGGTGAATTAATAATATATATTTATACATATTTCACATCCCACGTTTTGTACTTTACATTTTTTCTCTTGATTGCTTGCCCTAAAACAATAGACCAGTATTTGACATATTTTCATATCTGCCTTTTCCATAGGAAATGAGCTTTAGTTTTCCAGCAGGGTTTGTGTCATAGTGGAGAGGTGTCTGCGTGTCTCCACTATCCCTGTCTAAGTGCTGTCAAGTCACCTCTCCCTGTAAGCTTGGATGGGCTGAACGCTACTCGAATCAGAAACCTTGACAGCCAAAACAAACAAAGAGAGCACTGCAGGTTACATTGTTTCTGCACATAATCAAACAAAATGAAACATGGAAAACACACAAACGATGAACGAGATGATGGAAGCCCCTGAGATAATGTTGTGCCAGTGTAACAGTGGGGGAAGCTCCAGGGGGGTTTGAGAGAGCCAGTGTAACAGTGGGGGTAGCTCCAGGGGTTGGAGAGAGCCAGTGTAGTCGTGGGGGTAGCTCGAGGGGTTGGAGAGAGCCAGTGTAATAGTGGGGGTAGCTCCAGGGGGTTGGAGAGAGCCAGTGTAATAATGGGGGTAGCTCCAGGGGGTTGGAGAGAACCAGTGTAATAGTGGGGGTAGCTCCAGGGGTTGGAGAGAGCCAGTGTAATAGTGGGGTAGCTCCAGGGGCTGGGAAGAGCCAGTGTAATAGTGGGGTAGCTCCAGGGTGGGTTGGAGAGAGCCAGTGTAATAGTGGGGGTAGCTCCAGGGGGTTGGGAGAGCCAGTGTAATAGTGGGGGTAGTTCCAGGGGGTTGGGGAGAGCCTGTGTAATAGTGGGGGTAGCTCCAGGGGGGTTGGGCAGCAGAGAGCAGGCTCTACTGGATAGAAGGAAACCTCCATTAGGGGACAAAGACAGTCTTATCAGGTGTGCAGCAGGAATTTTGGCAGTAAATCCCCTTAAGAGCCATGAAATCTGGACACTGCACCTGAGAACACCTCCGGGGCCACGGTATGTATGCACCCCTTCCAGACTCTCTTTCCACATACAAACTCTTGCACACACACACACAAACACACACACTGAGCTCTTACCTGCTGCTTGTCCTGATCTGTAGTCCATGTACATTATGGAGTTGTGGTGTGGTGACGCTTCCTCTGATCTCAGCCCCTCTGGTCTCTCAGTGATGATCCTGTGAAGAAACAGCATCAACAACAATGACCCCATGATTCTCTGTTCATTCTCTTTAGATCTGTTCAAGAGAGCACCGATATGCCATACCGGGATCTCAGCTCATCTTTTCTGCGGCTGGTTCAAGGACACCAAGATGACTGGGTAATGAGGGCCACAATAAAAGTGCTTTGTCTTGAGTAGAGAAAGATGATAACTAAAGGAGGATGTCATTGTGCTTCTCTGAGAGGCATGGCCCTTCTGCTTTGTAGTGGAGACACTCATCTGAACCAGAATGAGCTGTAGATCAGGAGGGTCCCAGTGACTGTAGAATTTACACTCAGCCTTGGGGGACACCAAGGAGGAAAATACAAAAACACAAAGCTGCCAGAGACCGATGCACAGAGAATACTCACTGGGATGTATTATAATAGACTGAAAGAGGCCCTAAGGGTGCCGTGATGACCAGAGTAATTGGCTGTCTCCTGCTATGGCAATCTGCATCAGTCAAGCCATGATGCCAACACACACTCAGGCTACTGTAAAGGTCACAGAGATCCCCAAAGCTTCCTTTACTACTCATGAGCGCTCCTGATCCTCCCTAACTTAAATATATCTCTTGGTTCCTATTGGCTCCTCTTACCTGCTCCATCCACCCCTCTTCCCACCCCATCCCACCATTCCTTTCATCATCCATCCCTATTCCCACCCCTCCTTCCCCCCCTCTTTCCAGTCCTTCCCTCCACGTAGCTTCAGAGATCTGCTCATCCACTACCGTTGACCACAGAAGCCCAGAGTGAGAGCTGGTGATGTGGGATCTGTAACCAGCCTCTCTTTGTCTTTAAACAGGAGAGTTCCAGGTCCGGCTCCAACACTGGTCCAGATCTGTTCATTACCAGTACACCTCAAGTGTCATGGTGAGTAATAGCCAACAGGACAGAAACAGGTGTTCTGTTGTTGAGTCTATTGTTCTCTTTTATCTATTCTTCCTCCATGTGAATGTGATTAACCCAGACTAAACAGAGAGGTTTGTGATGCACTGGAGATTCACTTTGATTTGATGAGCAGAATCTCCAAAATGATATCATCGGCTGAGAGGAATTTAAAGTATTTGTCTCAGTTAAGAGGAGAGGACCCCCAGAGATGCCAATTACAGTGGACATATTCTGTGAACTGCACAAAGACGCTAAACACATAATAATTAAATGTTGTATTTTATTATATTCTGCTTGTAACCTCAAAGCACCTCACTGGAGTATTTAGATCAAATTGAAGGGCCTTGCTCTCCACATACTGTACGTACATCCCTCAGTACAAATTAGATTGCTCTTCAAGTCAAGGGGGCAACAGAACACATTCACTGCTCACTAGAAAGAGTTTTTTTTCTTCAGCACATTGGTTGATTGTTAGCCTGTCTGAACAGTGTCAAAGCTTGCTAGGGAGAACTTGTCTCCCCCAATTGGTTCAATTTGTGAATCTCAAAGTCGCTTCACTAATAATTAGTTCAAACTTTCTCAACTCTGGTCATAAAATCCCTAGTCACCAACAGTCAAACCGCTCAACGTCTCCTTGTGTCTCCTCCTGCCATTGAAAATGCCCATCCTTATAGTCAAGTGTCCTGGACATCTGACTGACATGTTTGATAGTTGGTGCTGCTGAGAGCCTCAACAGGTCTTTAATTTCACACACTGAGGACCTTCTGATTCAAGTAGAAACTACAAGACCGTATGTTCCCCCCTGGCACCAGGCACCTGAATGTTGTTCTCTTTTTATTCACTCTAATAAATGTTAAGGTCTTGGATGAATTACAGTCTGCCCTTCACATTGTACACTGAATGGGCTCCAGCACGCACTTTAACTGAAAACAGTTACACTACAGTGAAGAATGCTAGCCAGGATAATGTAGAACTGCAGTGAAGCATGCTAGCCAGGATAATGCAGAACTGCAGTGAAGAACGCTAGCCAGGATCATGTAGAACTGCAGTGAACATGCTAATGATGCTATTTACAGAATTACAGAGTGAGTAAGGGGGTAAACCAACAGAAACAGCACTAGCTTGAAAGACACTTAAAATACACACACATTGCCTACTGTTCCACCTGCACACAGCATCCCAACCACTACAGCACCTTAATCGACCACCCAATAGCAAAACAATCTTGAGAAAATCACTGCTCTCCAGACTGAACTGACAGATGAGGAAAATAGTTCTCCAAAGGCATTGAGAGATGAAACAACCCCCTCTCACACAACAACAACCATTCATCAGCCATAAAAACACCCCATTTTTACCCACCCATTATTACTGACATTTTTCATTCCTTCCCACCCATAAGCATTTTTTTACCGTTAAAGAACCCTGCTTACATTGCCAACTTAGGAGGCAGCAAATGTGTAATGATTATTAATGACATGAGCCAAAGTCTGGGAAAGGAGAATTCTTGCACGCAAAAAAAAAAGCATGTTCAGATGTAGGCTTAAACGTGAGTCTCTGAGAGGGGAGAATGGCTCCAGAGAGAATTGCATCATTATACCAGACAGTCTTGCTGAGAGAGTGGATACCATTAAAATTGAAAACGGACCCAAAATCTGAATTCTTCAGGGGAGAAGAGAAAGAAAAATAGCTGCTTATAATGACAGCCCTGAAAATGAAAGTAGTACAGAACTAAAAGTAGGGACAAGGGAACAGACAAAATAAACTTTTACAAAGTGCCTTAAAAGGATCGGACCCTTTTTTCCAATTTTCGCCTAAAATGACATGACCCAAATCTAACTGCATGTAGTTCGGGACAATATTCTTAATACCATTTGAAAGGAAACACGTTGAAGTTTGTGGAAATATGAAATGAATGTAGGAGAATATAACACATTGGATCGGATAAAAGATAATATACGTATTTTTTTCTCCATCAGCTTTGAAATGCAAGAGAAAGGCCATAATGTATTATTGCAGTTTAGGCGCAATTAAGATGTTGGCCACTAGTTTGCAGCAGTGTGTGTGCAAAGTTTCAGATTGATCCAGTGAAGCATTTCAATACTTGACAATATTCCGAATTGGTCAATTGATACATTTTCAAATACAGTACATACGTAACTATAGAGAACATACAAAAATGATATGGTAATACAAAATTTAAGTTTACACACTCTCAGGAATGTCGTACATGATGGATAATTTTCACAAATCTAGATGGCCGGGCGGGGTGTGGAGCCAGACACAGCAGGGGTTCAAACTGTTGAACCCAGTTCCTACATTTGAATATAAAAATTGATTTTATCAAACAAAACTATGCTACATTTTATCTCTGAGACCCTCAGGATGACCAATCAGTGCAATATTACTGAATGTAAGTACATTATTTACCTTCAGAGGTGAATGTATCAAACAATTATTTTGTTGTTGTGCACTCTCCTCAAACAATAGCATGGTATTTTTTCATTGTAATAGCTACTGTAAATTGGACAGTGCAGTTAGATGAACAAGAATTTAAGCCTTCTGCCCATATAAGACATGTCTATGTCCTGGGAAACAATGTCATGCTAATCACATTAGCGCACGTTAGCTAGACCAACCCGTTGGAGGGACACCGATCCCGTAGCGGTTAAACATACAGCAGATGATTGGTTATGCTATTCAGTGTAAATATGGACTAAGCTGATATAGCGAAGGTGATTTGGATGCTTTCGTGATGAGGAAGCCCTGAAACTTGTAACACCAAATGTCACCCTCAGACCACAAGGATTTCCTCTTGTTCTGATGGTTACGATATTGGGTTGGTGTGTGAGATGTCCGCCGGTTTGATCCCACGAGTTACACCAATGGTAGGTTTTGGTTATTTTACTTACACTATACTGAGTGTACAAAACATTAAGAACACCTGCACTTTCAATGACAGACTGGCCAGGTGAATCGAGGTGAACGCTATGATCCCTTATTGATGTCACTTGTTAAATCCACTTCAATCAGTGTAGATGACAGGAGGAGACAGGTTAAAGAAGGATTTTTAAGACTTGAGACAATTGAGACATGGATTGTGTATGTGTGCCATTCAAAGGGTGAATGCGCAAGACAAAAGATTTAAGTGCCTTTGAACGGCGTATGGTAGTAGGTGACAGGCGCACCAGTTTGAGTGTGTCAAGAACTGCAAGTCTGCTGGGTTTTTCACACCCAACAGTTTCCTGTGTGTATCAAGAACCCAAAGGACATCCAGCCAACTTGACACAACTGTGGTCAACATGGGCCAGCATCCCTGTGGAACGCTTTCACAACCTTATACAGTCCATGCCCCAAAGAATTGAGGCTGTTGTGAGGGCAAAAGGGGGAGCAACTAAATATTAGGAAGGTGTACCTAATGTTTTGTACAGTCAATGTATACTAGTGTATATGGTGGTCATAGAAATGTAGGCTGATCACAGCATTTTTCAAATTGTTTAAATTAGATAATGGTGCAGGACAAAGCTGCTTTCCATATGCTCCCAAAAAACAGTAGCTTTGCTCACCTCATTTCATTCTCAGGCTGTTCCCATTGGGCAAAAACTGGTTGAATCAACGTTGTTATAGATGGCACCGACAGAGATGGTCACCTCGCTTCAGGTTCTTAGGAATCTATACAGTTGTTTATTTTTTTATGTATTATTTCGGACATTGTTAGCCCAGAAAATCTCAAGTGTTATTACATACAGCCGGGAAGAACTATTGGAAATAAAAGCGATGTCAACTTAACAACATTATGACCAGGAATACGTCTTTCCTGAAGCGGATCCTTTGTTCGGTCCTCCACCAACAATGGTCGCCGCAGGAGAGGCAGACGGAGTGGCCTACTGGTCAGACTCAGAAAGCGAGCACAGTATCCACTGCTCCTGAGCATATTACTCGCCAATGTCCAAGGTGGACGAAATTAGGGTACGAGTTGCCTTCCAGAGAGACATCAGAGATTGTAACATTCTCTGTTTCATGGAAACATGGCTCACTCGGGATATGTTGTCAGAGTCAGTACATCCACCCGGTTTCTTCATTTATCGCGACGACAGAAACAAACATCTCTCTGGTAAGAAGAAGGGCGGGGGTGTATGCCTTATGATTAACGACTCATGGTGTAATCACAACAACATACAGGAACTCAAGTCCTTTTGTTCACCTGACCTGGAATTCCTTACAATCAAATGCCGACCGCATTATCTTCCAGGAGAATTGTCTTAGATTATAGTCACATGTATATCCCCCCCAAACAGATACCTTGTCAGCCCTGAAAGAACTTCACTGGACTCTATGTAAACTGAAAACCAGGCATCCTGAGGCTTCATTTATTGTAGCTGGGGCTGTTAGCATTCTAACGGGCTGTTAGCATTCTGGATCATTGCTACTCTAACTTCCGCGATGCATACAAAGCACTCCCCCGCGCTGCCTTTGGAAAATCTGACCATGACTCCATTTTGTTGCTCCCAGCCTATAGACAGAAACGAAAACAGGAAACACCCCTGCTCAGATCTGTCCAACACTGGTCTGACCAATTGGATTCCTCTCTTCAAGATTGCTTCGATCACGTGAACTTGGATATGTTCTGGATAGCCTCAGACAACATTGATGTATACGCTTACTCAGTGAGCGAGTTTATTAACAAGTGCATCGAGGATGTCGTACCCACTGTGACTATTAAAACCTTTCTTAACTTCTCTGGGAGCAGTGCATGAGGTGACCATTTTGGAGAGCCTGGCGTGCCCAAAGTAAAATGCCTCCCATTTAGGCCCAGAAAATAGGATATGCATATATTTAGTACCATTGGATAGGAAACACTCTGAATTTTCCAAAACTGTTAACCATTTGTCTGTGAGTGAATCAGAACGCATATAGCAGGCAAAACCCTAAGGAATCTCTGTCCTGGAAAAAGTGATTTTGACACATTGCTCATTTGGGAACCCCTCCCTATTGAAAATGACCATATATAGGCATATGAATGCAGTACACGTCGCTTCCTTATGATGTCAACAGCCTCGAGACGGTGTTTCCCTCCATTTTGGATGAATTTAGAGCAGAGAAAAACACCAAACAATGAAGACCCCTCTTTCTGAAAAAGTTCCCGTGGCGCGCGAGAAGTCACGGAGTGTCTTTTGTAGCCTCGTTATTGATCAGTTTATATTCGGCTGATTTATAATAGTAAATATACGTAAAAGTGTTCCTAAGGTTACATTTAAAACTATGTTTGATTGTTCTTGGACAAGTTTATAGGTATAATTTGAACGAGTTCGCGCCGCGTTTCATGGGCTAGTGGAGGCTGTCGTTTCTGATTATAACGCGCGAACCAAATGGAGGATTTATGGATAAAGGACGTTACTTTTTCTAACAAAAGAACCATGGATTGTCTTCGTTGGACACTTAGGATGACCTCAGCAGAAGTTCTTCAACAGGTAATTGATTTGTTTTCGCTGTGAAATGTGTTATGTGTGTGCCATGATGGCTAATCGATACATGGCTATTGGAAAAATATGTGAGGTGCTAGCCTCAAACAATGAAATGTGCTGCTTTCGCCGTAAAGCCTTTTTGAAATCTGACAACGCTGTGATATTGCCAAAAAACATAGCTTTTGATGAGTATGGAACACTTGCATATTGGTGGATGTTTAATAATTCCATTTTGGGATTTTGAATTTGGCGCTTTAGATTTTCGCTGGTAGTGTCGGGACGAGCCCGCTAGCGACCCAGCAATCCCTGACTGGTTAACCAGAAACTGTGGATTAATGGCAGCATTCGAGCAAAACTGAAAGCGCGAACCATCGCTTTAAATCATAGCATGGCGACTGGAAACATGACCGAATACAAACAGTGCAGTTATTCCCTCCGCAAGGCAATCGAACAAGCAAAGCGTCGATATAGAGATAAAGTAGAGTCCCAATTCAACGGCTCAAACACGAGACGTATGTGGCAGGGTCTACAGTCAATCATGGATTACATAAAGAAAACGAACCCCGTCGCGGACCATGACGTCCAGCTCCCAGACAAATTAAACAACTTCTTTGTTCGCTTTGAGGACAATACAGTGCCATCGACATGGCCCGCTACCAAAGCCTGTGGGCTCTCCTTCTCCGTTGCCAACGTGAGTAAAACATTTAAACGAGTTAACCCTCGCAAGGCTGCCGGCCCAGACGGCATCCCTAGCCGCTTCCTCAGAGCATGCGCAGACCAGCTGGCTGGTGTGTTTACAGACATATTCAATCAATCCCAGTCTGTTGTCCCCACATGCTTCAAAATGGCCACCATTGTTCCTGTTCCCAAGAAAGCTACGCTAACTGAACTAAATGACTATCGCCCCGTTGCACTAACTTCTGTCATCATGAAGTGCTTTGAGAGACTAGTCAAGAATCACATCACCTCCACCCTACCTGATACCCTAGACACACTACAATTTTCTTACAGCCCCAATAGGTCCACTGACGATGCAATCACCATCACACTGCCCACTGCCCTATCCCATCTGGACAAGAGGAATCCCTATGTAAGAATACTGTTCATTGACTACAGCTCAGCATTTAACACCATAGTACTCTCCAAACTCGCCATTAAGCTTGAGACCCTGGGTCTCGACCCCGCACTGTGCAACTGGGTCCTGGACTTTCTGACGGGCCGCCCCCGGGTGGTGAAGGTAGGAAACAACATCTCCACTTCGCTGATCCTCAACACTGGGGCCCCACAGGGGTGCGTTCTCAGCCCTCTCCTGTACTCCCTGTTCACCCATGACTGCGTGGCCATGCACGCTTCAAACTCAATCATCAAGTTTGCAGACGACACTTCAGTGGTAGGCCCGCTCCCGATAGGGAGCACCCCCCTATCCACATCGACGGGACAGTAGTGGAGAAGGTGGAAAGTTTTAAGTTCCTCGGCGTACACATCACGGACAAACTGAAATGGTCCACCCACACAGACAGCGTGGTGAAGAAGGCGCAACAGCGCCTCATCAACCTCAGGAGGCTGAAGAAATTTGGCTTGTCACCAAAAACACTCACAAACTTCTACAGATGCACAATTGAGAGCATCCTGTCGGGCTGTATCACCGCCTGGTACGGCAACTTCTCCGCCCACAACCGTAAGGCTCTCCAGAGGGTAGTGAGGACTGCACAACGCATCACCGGGGGTAAACTACCTGCCCTCCAGGACACCTACACCACCCGATGTCACAGGAAGGCAAAAAAGATCATCAAGGACAACAACCACCCGAGCCACTGCCTGTTCACCCCGCTATCATCCAGAAGGCGAGGTCAGTACAGGTGCATCAAAGCTGGGACCGAGAGACTGAAAAACAGCTTCTATCTCAAGGCCATCAGACTGTTATACAGCCATCACTAACATTGAGTGGCTGCTGCCAACATACTGACTTAAATCTCTAGCCACTTTAAATAATAGGAATTGGATGTAACAAATGTATCACTAGCCACTTTAAACAATTTTGTATATAATGTTTACATATACAACATTACTCATATCAAATGTATACACTGTACTCTACTGAATCTTGCCTATGCCATTCGGCCATCGACTCAAATCTCTAGCCACTTTAATAATTATAATTGGATGAAATAAATGTATCACTAGCCACTTTAAACGATGCCATTTATATAATGTTTACATATCCTACATTACTCATCTCATATGTATATACTGTACTCCATACCATCTACTGCATCTTGCCTACGCCGATCAGCCATCGCTCATCCATATATTTATATGTGCATACTCGTACTCATTCCTTTACTCTTGTGTGTATAAGGTAGTTGTTGTGAATTTGTTAGATTACTTGTTAGATACTACTGCATGGTCGGAACTAGAAGTACAAGCATTTCGCTACACTCGCATTAACATCTGCTAACCATGTGTATGTGACAAATAACATTTGATTTTATTTTATTTGCTGCCAACATACAGACTCAAATCTCTGGCCACTTTATTAAAGTGGCGTTATAGTGATACCTTTATTAAGTCCATTTATTCATGTTTACATATCCTACATTACTCATATCATATATATATACTGTACTCTATACAATCTACTGCATCTTGCCTATGCTGCATGGCCATCGCTCATCCATATATTTATATGTCAATTTTCTTATTTATCCATTACATTTGTGTGTTTTAGGTAGTTGTTGTGAATTTGTTAGATTACTTGTTAGATATTACTGCATTGTAGGAACTAGAAGCACAAGCATTTTGCTACACTGGAATTAACATGTGTATGTGACCAATAACATTTTATTTGATTTGTTTCAATATTATTTCAGTTGAATGAACGTGAAAACTAATTGGATTTGCAAAAAGTAATCAACGTAACAGCTTTTCTTTTTTTTCGCCCAACTTTAAACCTAAATCCAATGACATGATGACATTTCTTGTTGATTTCACGTTGAAGTCACGCTAGTTGACAACTCAACCAAACGTAAATCAAAACTAGACGTTGAACTGACGTCTGTGCCCAATGGGTTCTGTTTGTTTACATGCATTGTCACACAACATTGAGCACATTATTCATCATAGGTTCATTCTGAATTGGAACAAAAGCCTGTGGCGGGCAGAGATCAGAGGACCCCTCAGTGAACAGTCTTATCAGAGAGAGTCAACATGACCACATTGTGATGGAGGAGAGAGAGAACACATCAGCTCATCTGGCTCCATTCATCTTCCCTGGCCGCACCGAAGGAGACCAGCAACAGAGGCAATGCAGACCAACAGAGATTCAGTATCATTGGATTACCTACTGAGCATTGGATTAATCATAGAAACTTAAACCAAGCTGAACTATACTTCACAAGCACCACTTTCCCCTGTTCCCTATACCATAGTTCTGCCTCTGTCTGCCAGGTTATCTGTATGATAAAGTACCTCATCTTCAACACAGGGACTACAAGAGGAAGCATTTTCCCCTTCTGTTGAGATCACTGAAAAAGGTATTACACAAGTTCAGCTGAGAGGAAAGGCAGTGCTTAGCATGATGACGTTGTGTGCTTGTTGAGTGGTATAACACAGGACAATCTTACCATACCTAATATCTGTATATGTCCAAACAGTGCTCAGCTGTACTATAAGCCTCATGGCCTTGATATATAGAAACATATCCAGGTTCCAGTCCCTAAGCATACCATTGTCATAGTACTGTACATCAGTTACCACAATCAACAATGTCAGGTTTTCCTGATCGGTTCAAAACTTGACCTCCACTTGCAGCTCCATTTGTTTTTGAATTTGGTATTACTCCCTAGACCTATGCTAATCAGACACAGCTTCATACGGACATCCTAATAATATATGAGTGGCTTCATTTTATAACACTGCTCCACGATGGGAACATTAACTTCGGGCTGGAGGACAAATTGAACAAGAGGCATCGGTGTAGGCTGAACCAGACTGCACAAATACAGTGTTAGAATAGAAGACTTTTAGAAGACTTTTGCCCTTCCGTGGTTCACTGCCGGAGTGGACAATGACCAAGGCTATGTCACAAAGGTGATACAGGGTCAAAGGTAAACAGTGAAATGTTTTTACATATCCTTGTGGTAATGCCCATATAAAATAAAGGCATTGAACATTGAAGAGTGCCTGAATTCTATGAAAATCATTAAGAGTTTATCAAGAACCCCTCCAGAGCATCTTATTATTTTTCTACCTGCTCTGCCAATCCAAGTAGAATGTCATCCATTGGTTTCTTTAGCACTGTGGCCTAGCCTTAAGCCAAATGGGGTATCGAGGTGTTGATGACATCTGATGGACACAATAATAGGATTTCTGCTCTGCTTTGCATCAACAAGTCATATGACTCCACTAACCCCAAGTTAGCGTTGTCTACTATTTCCTTAGAAAATCAGTTTTATAGAAAGGCCATTTTTGTCTTATAAATATAATTATTTTCCTAGGACTGCAGCTCTTATTGGACAATGTGGTTGTGGCACACGTTTGTTAATTTAATGAGTTCCTGCTGGCACCTTTTTTTGACTTGACAGCCTCTGTCAGGCTTCTACACACGCAGGGAAACAACATCACTAAGCGCCAGTGATAGACGTGTTGGATATCTGGCAACGGCACCATGTTGCAAGGCAGACGCCCGGACATAACAAATGGTTCTCATCGAATTAGAATTAATGATATTAAAGTGGATTGAAGGAGACGATTTTAGTTTGTCAACATTTGAAGCAATTCCATGTTTGAAGGGAACCTCCGTCTGTTTGAATTAAACTCTTATCTTTAGAGCAGTTCAAAACTGACAGAAACTATTTGCTTGCTAAATATTTACTTGTTAATCCAATCCAACATCCACAGAGAGAATCTTCAGACAATCCATGCATACTGTAAACCCAATAACCAATTACTAGAAAGGGAAAGAGAAAGCTGTAGGAGTGCTGGAATCTGATCTTACTTAGGGCCTATGCATGGTTTAATAAACCATGCCTAAAGCAACATAAGGAGGGCGATCAGCAAATTAACGGACCCAGGATTTCTGAGCCACAGAGGCGTCGTAGCAGACAATCTCATCCCAAAGGATCCAGCTTCCTAGACTGAGCACCTCCCACTGAAGGCGGGTTTGTGAGAGCGTTTCCAGTTCCGTTATTTACGAGTGGGCTGGGAGCCAGTGGGCCTTGTTAAACATCCATAAGCACGTGTTCACCTTTCATCGATGGCCAACAAAAAGACAAGGGAAATCATTCCCAGGTCTATCACACACAGCCCCAGCCCAGTATTTGGCAGGTAAGGATCCTGGCAGCACTCGAGGACATTACATTTCACCTACAAAAAAATAAATAACATTCAATAACAGCTGGATAAGAAAAGCAAACTAGTGACAGAGCTCAACCCTTTGTGGAATTCTTTCCCTCCAAAAATGATATCAAGCATCTGTCGTTAATTTTCCATATTAATTATCAACAAACAGAGAGTATCGAATTGGGAAATGTCATAAATGCCTCACAATAGCATGATTGATGACTTCAGGGTATTATATTGAACAGAAAGCATATGGAGGTACTGTGAGGTTCCTGAGAGTACCTGGCTGTGTTATCTACAGTTACCAGATTTAGGAGGAATAAAATGCTTATTCTCTTCCCAAGTCAAGGCCTCAAAGCAGCCTTGATTGGCTCAACTCTCCCTGACACAACTACTCATGTCTGTAGAGGAAGATTCTCAGTGGAAGGTACTGTAATTGATGCGTGAGGAAGGAGAGAAAGGGACGAAAAGAGGCCTATATACTGCTGCAAAAGGCAGTGTTCTCCCTCCTACCATTCTCTGTCTACCTACCCTGCCCCCTGGAACTTTGCCACAGTAAAAATGCCACAAACCAGAAAATCAATACACACATAATCCAGAAAAATAAAGAAATTAAGAAATATCAGAACTTTTTCCACATTTTGATACCGTTACAGCCTTGTTCTAAAATTGATTACATTGAATTTTTTCCTCATCAATATACACGTTCTATCCCATAATGACAAAGCAAAAACATGTTTAGATTGTTTTATATAAATTTATACAAATAAGAAACTGAAATATCGCATTTACATAAGTAAAATCTGTACTTTGTTGAAGCACCTTTGGCAGCGATTACAGCCTCGAATCATCTTGGTTATGACGCTACAAGCTTGGCACACTTGTATTTGGGGAGTTTTTCCCATTCTTCTCTGCAGATTCTTTCAAGCTCTGTCAGGTTGGATGTGGAGTGTCGCAACAGAGCTATTTTCAGGTCTCTCCAGAGATGTTTGATCGGGTTCAAGTCCAGGCTTTGGCTGGACCACTCATGGACATTCAGAGACTCTGTTGTCTCCTGTGTTGTCTTGGCTGTGTGCTTAAGGTCGCTTAGGGTCGTTTTCCTGTTGGAACGAGAACCTTCGCCCCAGTCTGAGGTCCTGAGCGCTCTGTAGCAGGTTTTCATCAATGCTCTATCTGTACTTTGCTCTGTTAACCTTTCCCTCGATCCTGACTAGTCTCCCAGTCCCTGCTGCTGAAAAACACCTCCACAGCATGATGCTGCCACCAGCATGCTTCACCGTAGGGATAGTGCCAGGTTTCCTCCAGACGTGACGCTTGGCATTCAGGCCAAAGAGTTAAATCTTGGTTTCATCAGACCTTGTTTCTCATGGTCTGAGAGTCCTTTAAGTGCCTTTTGGCAAACTCCAAGCGGGCTGTCATGTCCCTTTTGCTGAGGAGTGGCTTCCGTCTGGCCACTCTACCATAAAGGCCTGATTGTTGGAGTGCTGCAGAGATGGTTGTCCTTCTGGAAGGTTCTCCCATCTCCATGGAGGAACTCTGGAGCTCTGTCAGAGTGACCATCGGGTTCTTGGTCACCTCCCTGACCAAGGTCCTTCTCCACCGATTGCTCAGTTTGGCCGGGCGGCCAGCTCTAGGAAGAGTCTTGGTGGTTAGAAACTTCTTCTATTTAAGAATGATGGAGGCCACTGTGTTCTTCGGGACTTTCAATGGTACAGAAATGTTTGGGTACCCTTCCGCACCGCTTTCGACACCTTGTAGAGTCCATGCCCCGAAGAATTGAGGCTGCTGTGAGGGCAAAAGGGGGTGCAACTCAATATTAGGAAGGTGTTCCTAATGTTTTGTACACTCAGAGTAATATAAACATTCTTAAAGTGACCAGGGTTCCATGACTATGTACATAGGGCAGCAGTCTCAAAGGTGCAGGGTAGAGTACCATGTGGTAGCCGGCTAGAACAGTGATTAAGGTTCAGGGCTAGTGGTAACTGTTTAACACTCCGATGGCCTAGAGATAGAATCTGTTTCTCAGTCTCTAAGTCCCAGCTTTGATACAAGTCTAGTGTCTACGCTTTCTAGATGGTAGCGGGGTGAACAGGGCGTGGCTCGGGTGACTGAGGTCCTTGATCATCTTTTTGGCCTTCCTGTGACACAGGGTGCTGTAGATGTCCTGGAGGGCAGGCAGTGTGCCCCCGGTGAAGCGGTGGGCTGACCACAGCACCCTCTGGAGAGCCCTGCGGTTGCGGGCGGTGCAATTGCAATACCAGGCGGTGATACAGCCCGACAGGATACTCTCACGCTGTTTGTGTGAAGGAACCATTTCAGGTTGTCAGTGATGTGCACGCCATGGACCTTTAAGCGTTTGACCCTCTCCACTGCGGCCCCGGCGATGTGGATGGGGGCGTGCTCTCTCTGCTTTTAAAATTGTTAACAACAGAAATGGTTAAAGATCCCTGCCATGGCAAGCCAAGGAAGAAAAACTACAACGTTTAAAGTTTGACCTCAAACAGATAGGACCAACATTGTTAAGGGTAATAATAATATGCTACCCTTCATTCATAGAACATCAGGCCATTTCTAGAGGTAATATCCGAGATGAATGAGAAGAGCAGCAGGCCTCCTGATTCAACAAGCCCAGTGTGTAGGGCTAGCTCTCTCCATGCAGGCTGAGACTGAAAGCTGAATGCTGGTGAGTCTGGTCAGATGTTCATTGTCATCCTCAACTCTAATCTTAATCCTTAAAAACTACTTAGGGAGCATTGGGGCGAAATGTAAGGCGCCAAATTCAAAATCCAAAAGTTGAATTATTAAACATTCATCAATATAAGTGTTGCATAGTCATCAAAAGCTCTGCTTCTTGGCAATATCACAGCGTTGTCAGATTTCAAAAAGGCTTTACGGCGAAAGCACAACATTTGATTGTTTGAGGATAGCACCTTCCAATATTTAACCCTTAGCATAAATTCAAAAACCAGCGCGGTTCAAACAAATATACCTATAAACTTTTCCTAAACAAATCAAAGACCAGTTATAATGCATCCTTAGCTATCCTTTTATGAATATTAGCGATAATATTTCACTCAAATGGTCACCTATACGTTATATAAGTAAAATAAAGTGGGGCGTGCACCCAGTCTCGCGCCCGAGAAATCTTGTTGACATCTGAGCTCCCTTGACCATTTCCTCTTCCTATCCGTTTTTCTTACTCCTATCGCTCCCAGTCTTTGTATAGAGACTGCTGACATCTAGTGGAAGCCATAGGTACTGCAGTCTCCGTACTGGTTAAAATAAAAATGAATAGGCAGCCTGGAGAAGAAGGTCAAGTACAAAGAAAACTGCAAATCGGATGGATTTTTCTCGGGTTTTCATTTGCTATATCAGTTCTGTTATACTCACAAACATTATTTTAACACTCTTAGAAACTTCAGAGTGTTTCCTATCCAATAGTACTAATTATGTGCATATCCTATTTTCTGGGCCTGAGTGGCAGGCATTTTACTTTAGGCACGTCAGACTCTCCAAAACCGTCACCTATGCAGCCGCTCCCTAAGAAGTTAATAAACCTCTTTCAAAAGGCTCTGGAGCCTGTTCTCTGTCTAGTACGAGAGGTGAGCTAATAACATTCCCTGAAAAGACAATGTACAGTCGAGGCCAAAAGTTTTGAGAATGACACAAATATTAATGTTCACTAAGTCTGCTGCCTCAGTTTGTATGATGGCGATTTGCATATACTCCAGAATGTCATGAAGAGTGATCAGATGAATTGCAATTAATTGCAAAGTCTCTCTTTGCCATGCAAATGAACTGAATCCCAAAAAAACATTTCCAATGCATTTCAGCCCTGCCACAAAAGGACCAGCTGACATCATGTCAGTGATTTTCTCGTTAACACAGGTGTGAGTGTTGACGAGGACAAGGCTGGAGATCACTCTGTCATGCTGATTGAGTTCGAATAACAGACTGGAAGCTTCAAAAGGAGGGTGGTCATCATTGCTTTGCACAAAAAGGGCTTCACAGGCAAGGAAATTGCTGCCAGTAAGATTGCACCTAAATCAACCATTTATCTGATCATCAAGAACTTCAAGGAGAGCGGTTCAATTGTTGTGAAGAAGGCTTCAGGACGCCCAAGAAAGTCCAGCAAGCGCCAGGACCATCTCCTAAAGTTGATTCAGCTGCGGGATCGGGGCACCACCAGTACAGAGCTTGCTCAGGAATGGCAGCCGGCAGGTGTGAGTGCATCTGCACACACAGTGAGGCGAAGACTTTTGGAGGATGGCCTGGTGTCAAGAAGGGCAGCAAAGAAGCCACTTCTCTCCAGGAAAAACATCAGGGACAGACTGATATTCTGCAAAAGGTACAGGGATTGGACTGCTGAGGACTGGGGTAAAGTCATTTTCTCTGATGAATCCCCTTTCCGATTATTTGGGGCATCCAGAAAAAAGCTTGTCCGGAGAAGACAAGGTGAGCGCTACCATCAGTCCTGTGTCATGCCAACAGTAAAGCATCCTGAGACCATTCATGTGTGGGGTTGTTTCTCAGCCAAGGGAGTGGGCTCACTCACAATTTTGCCTAACACAGCCATGAATAAAGAATGGTACCAACACATCCTCCGAGAGCAACTTATCCCAACCATCCAGGAACAGTTTGGTGACGAACAATGCCTTTTCAAGCATGATGGAGCACCTTGCCATAAGGCAAAGGTGATAACTAAGAGGCTCGGGGAATAAAACATAGATATTTTGGGTCCATGGCCAGGAAACTCCCCAGACCTTAACTCCCTAGACTCCCCAGACCTTAATCCCAGCACTTGTGGTCAATCCTCAAGAGGCGGTTGGACAAACAAAAACCCACAAATTCTGATAAACTCCAAGCATTGATTATGCAAGAATGGGCTGC
Source organism: Brachymystax lenok tsinlingensis (assembly GCA_030435695.1). NCBI lineage: Eukaryota > Metazoa > Chordata > Actinopteri > Salmoniformes > Salmonidae > Brachymystax > Brachymystax lenok. The sequence continues at coordinate 18,022,896 of CM059789.1, forward strand.
CATCAGTCAGGATGTGGCCCAGAAGTTAATTGACAGCATGCCAGGGCGGGTTGCAGAGGTCTTGAAAATGAATGGTCAACACTGAAAATATTGACTCTTTGCATCAACTTCATGTAGTTGTCAATAAAAGCCTTTGACACTTATGAAATGCTTGTAATTATACTTATTCCATAGTAATAGTAACATCTGACAAAAATATCTAAAGACACTGATGCAGCAAACTTTGTGGAAGTGATTTATGTCATTCTCAAAACATTTGGCCATGACTGTAGACTGCTGCCATTCACCTTCCGTTGAGATGAACAGGCTTTTAGTACCACAGGCTGTATTGGCCCTGTACTGTAATTACTGTATATAATGTAATCCATTTAAAAGGGGGGAGATGGTGATTTCTTAACAAAATGTCAGCATCAATGTAGTATAGTACCTTGTACTTGTACTGTTGTGCAAAATAATGACATCTATGATCCTGTGCAAGGAGGGGAATGGTATGTTGGTTTCTCAACAAAGTATCCATAAAGATTTGAATCTCTCAAAGAACCATAGCACACATGAGCACTCCACTCCATGATGGCTGATTGCTGCCATCAAGAAATGGAAAATCTCATTATTGTAAATCTGGTAAACATGCTGCAAGTGGTTAGTTAATATTTTCCACCACAATGTTCTTGCTGATTACCTTCACATCATTTCAGTGTGGTCATTTGTAGCTCAGTCTGGTTGAGCATGGCACTTGTAACGCCAAGGTAGTGGGATCAATTCCAAGGACCACCCATAGGTAAAATGACTGTGGTTTGTATATGATTATATATTATTAGATTGGGCTCTGGTCTCCTGCTGGGTCAGTAAAAACACACAAGGTTTACACATGTTTCCAACCCTGTTTAACCAGTGAACAGTAAAAAGGTCTGCCAAGAAATTCCAGTCAGATGACCCGTAACCATTAATGATGGCTGAATTGCTGCAGTATGGATATGTGAATAGACTCTGTTTCTCTATTCAACATTTCTCTGACCACCACTTACCCTGCTACAGTCCTTTGCCTCTTTACAGAGCAGATCGGTAGATCATTAATTGTTTGGAACCAACACAATGAATACCAATTCAATCATATTGCAGAGCACTATCATCAAGGCTGATTGCAATACCTGATGTCATTAACTTCATCTGTGGCAATGTGCCGGCAATTGCAAATGCCAGTTCAGAATGCTGACACCAAAGTTACACAGCAACGTGAGACTGACTTAAGCTCCACTATAAGCATGGTGTTGCTTTGCCATCAGTCATGTCAATGTGACATTCTACCTGCTACACAGAGCATGTTGCTTTGCCATCAGTCATGCAGTGGCGATTTTTGCATGTAGATCTCGGTGTTGCAAGCCCCCCAAAAATGTGGGATGCATGACAGCAAAGTTACAACACAACACTAAACAATTTAACTATAACGGTGACAAACGTTGCCCACAAACTGTTAGGGCTTACATAAAGCTGTCCCAAAAGCAGAGTCCCAACAGCAGTGCCAACACCAAACCACTGCTACACTTGGCAATCAGCGGAGCCTTGTCTGGCAGCATTTACTGCCTTTTCAAAAAAACAGAGCTGATATGGCTGAGTTACAAAAACAAATCTGGTTTCTACTGACAACTGAGATGTACAAACTATGTCATAAGGGGACGACAAACGGATAAGAGGCAATCCGTAATTTTGACTAAGACATTAATGAGCGAGCTAGGATGGACGTAGTCAATATAACTATTTGTTCAGCACTTTTGAAATGTACACCGACAGAAATCTGAACATGGGCCGTTCTTACAGTGTTCTCCCTGTACACCAAGTCAGAACCGTAGGATAAATAAAGGGGACATATAAGACAATGAGAGCTCTTATAATATTCAATGATTACATTTCTCAAAAACAGGTTATAGGCTACTTGTGCACTACCAAGTCAGAACAGTAGGCGAAATTATGAGGTAAAAATAGACCAAGGGCCACTAACAGCTTACTACACAACATACACTTAGTATTACTTTATTAGCTCCAGTATACAGTAAATATCTCCCTGGCAAATTACATAATTTAGGCAGCAGCATACAATACATTTTTGGACTCACCTTGTTGTGCTCACTTGAACAGGAAGGTGGCGCGGCTGTCCTTTGTGGGCAAATTTTGTCATCAAACTTTGTCATCAAAGTCTGCTATTCTCTGGATTGATGGTGCTTTCAAGACAACTAGGAACTCAACAACAACAAGGTTGAATCATGATGATGTCAGTGATCTTCAGGTCGTAGCTCTAGAAAGAGGCCCGAGTTCCGGATTTACAATTCCGAGTTGGATGAATGTTCAAAACGCATTTTCCCAGTCGTAGCTTGTTTTTCCAGTTCCCAGTTGTCTTGAAATCACTAAAACCAGATTTTGCAGTTCCGAGTTAAGTTGTTTTGAGCGCGGCACAAATCATTCTTCATTGACAGCATGGCCAATGTTGAATGTTTATAATTTTAAACTAGGAAATCTTAGACTTGGGACCACACAGTCACTCCACTGAATAGCAGGCTAATGATTGCATTGCAATGCTTGCAGTTAGCCACTGATTCCTTCCAAACCACTCATAGTTGAATTAACGATTTCAACCTTGTTTTGTAATGTTTATGTCCAATGGCCGATGAGCACCGATACATTTTTTTATTATATATATACAGTGGGGCAAAAAAGTATTTAGTCAGCCACCAATTGTGCAAGTTCTCCAACTTAAAAAGATGAGAGAGGCCTGTAATTTTCATCATAGGTACACTTCAACTATGACAGACGAAATGAGAAAAAGAAATCCAGAAAATCACATTGTAGGATTTTTAATTTATTTATTTGCAAATTATGGTGGAAAATAAGTATTTGGTCAATAACAAAAGTTTCTCAATACTTTGTTATATACCCTTTGTTGGCAATGACAGAGGTCAAATGTTTTCTGTAAGTCTTCACAAGGTTTTCACACACTGTTGCTGGTATTTTGGCCCATTCCTCCATGCAGATCTCCTCTAGAGCAGTGATGTTTTGGGGCTGTCGCTGGGCAACACGGACTTTCAACTCTCCTCCAAAGATTTTCTATGGGGTTGAGATCTGGAGATTGGCTAGGCCACTCCAGGACCTTGAAATGCTTCTTACGAAGCCACTCTTTCGTTGCCCGGGCAGTGTGTTTGGGATCATTGTCATGCTGAAAGACCCAGCCACGTTTCATCTTCAATGCCCTTGCTGATGGAAGGAGGTTTTCACTCAAAATCCCACGATACATGGCCCCATTCATTCTTTCCTTTACACGGATCAGTCGTCCTGGTCCCTTTGCAGAAAAACAGCCCCAAAGCATGATGTTTCCACCCCCATGCTTCACAGTAGGTATGGTGTTCTTTGGATGCAACTCAGCATTCTTTGTCCTCCAAACACGACGAGTTGAGTTTTTACCAAAAAGTTCTATTTTGGTTTCATCTGACCATATGACATTCTCCCAATCCTCATCTCGATCATCCAAATGCTCTCTAGCAAACTTCAGACGGGCCTGAACATGTACTGGCTTAAGCAGGGGGACACGCCTGGCACTGCAGGATTTGAGTCCCTGGCGGCGTAGTGTGTTACTGATGGTAGGCTTTGTTACTTTGGTCCCAGCTCTCTGCAGGTCATTCACTAGGTCCCCGTGTGGTTCTGGGATTTTTGCTCACCGTTCTTGTGATCATTTTGACCCCACGGGGTGAGATCTTGTGGAGCCCCAGATCAAGGAAGATTATCAGTGGTCTTGTATGTCTTCCATTTTCTAATAATTGCTCCCACAGTTGATTTCTTCAAACCAAGCTGCTTACCTATTGCAGATTCAGTCTTCCCAACCTGGTGCAGGTCTACAATTTTGTTTCTGGTGTCCTTTGACAGCTCTTTGGTCTTGGCCATAGTGGAGTTTGGAGTGTGACTGTTTGAGGTTGTGGACAGGTGTCTTTTATACTGATAACAAGTTCAAACAGGTGCCATTAATACAGGTAACGAGTGGAGGACAGAGGAGCCTCTTAAAGAAGAAGTTACAGGTCTGTGAGAGCCAGAAATCTTGCTTGTTTGTATGTGACCAAATACTTATTTTCCACCATAATTTGCAAATAAATTCATTAAAAATCCTACAATGTGATTTTCGGGATTTTTTTTTTCCTCATTTTGTCTGTCATAGTTGAAGTGTACCTATGATGAAAATTACAGGCCTCTCTCATCTTTTTAAGTGAGAGAACTTGCACAATTGGTGGCTGACTAAATACTTTTTTGCCCCACTGTATCAGGTGAAGTGCCGTCTTGCTATCTTCAAAATGTAATTTAAAGTGAGGCAGGCTTCTTCATCACCAGAGGCCATGAGAGGAGCTCCATTGTCCTTCCCCATGTCTCCTCACACATTGGTCAGGGCACTGAGCAGACTGCTCATCTCTGTCTGGCCCAATTGACTGATGGATTTCCAGCCTCTGCATCGGCCAAAGCTATTAAGTGGTCTGCTGGAGCGAAATGGCTTTTTTTTTGCTGCCATTGGCTCAGAGATTCCTCCTTGCTATTGTCTCGGACCGCTGTGACTAAGTATATTTCTTGCTAGACAAGCAAAAAAACACTTTAAATAAACTAAAAATGAAACCAATCACATCATTGACATGGGTTGTTGTTTAACTGGCTATTAGCACTGCTGTGGTCATATAAAGTGACCCAAAGCAAATGAATTATCCTCTGGCAGTCAAAGTAAAGTACATTTACTAAATTGATGTCTTTGGGGTAACAAAACAACATCAATGTGTAAACATTCTATTATACTGTGATTTGTACTGCCTCAGTTTTCTACCTCAGTTCTCTATGAGTATGATGGTGTTCTGCAAAGCTTGGTGACACATGCAAAGGTTCTATCGTGACATCCAAAAAAGGTAATGTCCAACAAACTGCATCCAAGTGAACCTTTGGTACACACAGTACCAAGAAAAACACAAATTAAGCATGATTGGCATGCTGCTAAGTATATGTCAGATTTTACTTGAAGACTGCATAAAAAAAGGGGGGAAAGACTGACTCAATCTGCACCACAGACCTAACTATTTCCACATTATTACTGGTCACATCTGTATTATCAAACAAATCCTCACTTTTTATTCATGAGACAGACGGGATGGATAGCCTGGGCCTCTTCTGGGTCTCTGTAATTTAAGTGTGCCCGTCATGGCTGGGAAAACGTCGAGCTGATTCCCACTCCTCAAGCCCACTGACAGTAACATTTCCCACAGGGCCCTCTGAAGACACAGGGGACATTCAGTAGCAAAGCAGCAGAAGTCGACAAGGCTGAGGAGAAATAGCCACAAAGACGAGACACTGTTTTCATGTTGCATAGCAACTGAAATGAATTCAAGTGGTAAATCCATAGAAATATGTTTTCAGAGTCATTTAATTGCTATAGGTACATCTCGGTTGCCAGGTGTTTAGAAGAAAAAGTGAATTGTTTAAAAAAATCTGACGGTATCTATAGCTAAAGAGTAATGTACTGTACAGCATGACCAATACAAGTATTATGCTTGGAAGCAGAGAAAACAGTATGCAAAGCCAGCAATGGTACATGTGGTTTAAAGGTATGTCTAGATTCTTGCTTCCCTGCAAGATCAATTACACGTCACTTCTTCAGCTGACACACATATAGTTCCAGTTCATGGATAAAACAGAAGGCTCAACTTTGAAAAAGGGGGTTAAACTGGTTCAGGTGTGTCGGTCAAGTATTTCCCTTTCCACTCCATTGTAGTGAGTGGGGCCTAGCAGAAAGGACTTCTGTCTCCTCTCCATTGTAGTGAGTGGGGCCAAGCAGAAAGGACTTCTGTCTCCTCTCCATTGTAGTGAGTGGGGCCTAGCAGAAAGGACTTCTGTCTCCTCTCCATTGTAGTGAGTGGGGCCTAGCAGAAAGGACTTCTGTCTCCTCTCCATTGTAGTGAGTGGGGCCAAGCAGAAAGGACTTCTGTCTCCTCTCCATTGTAGTGAGTGGGGCCTAGCAGAAAGGACTTCTGTCTCCTCTCCATTGTAGTGAGTGGGGCCAAGCAGAAAGGACTTTTGTCTCCTCTCCATTGTAGTGAGTGGGGCCTAGCAGAAAGGACTTCTGTCTCCTCTCCATTGTAGTGAGTGGGGCCTAGCAGAAAGGACTTCTGTCTCCTCTCCATTGTAGTGAGTGGGGCCAAGCAGAAAGGACTTCTGTCTCCTCTCCATTGTAGTGAGTGGGGCCTAGCAGAAAGGACTTCTGTCTCCTCTCCATTGTAGTGAGTGGGGCCAAGCAGAAAGGACTTCTGTCTCCTCTCCATTGTAGTGAGTGGGGCCAAGCAGAAAGGACTTCTGTCTCCTCTCCATTGTAGTGAGTGGGGCCTAGCAGAAAGGACCTGTCTGGGAGCCTTATCTTGCTGTGGAGCATGAAGGGCTGTGCAGCATGTGCTGTGGTCTCTATTGGCAGGATGATGGAGGGAAACCATGCCTCCCCAGATAAAAAGTCTCTGTTCTCTGAACAGCTCAGCAGACCTGCTGTTTGCTGCTGGCGCTGGAGAAACTGCTCCTAAAGCCATTTGCAACCTCCACTGGAGAGGAGCTGGTTTACCTGACTGGGGGAGGGAGAATGGACCGGAGAGTGAGGAGGATAGAGAAAGATGGAGACAAGAAGAGAGGAGGGGGCAGAGACTGGTGGGTGAGGATGGATGGAGACAAACTCGGGGATGAGGAATGGGGCATATACTGGTGCAAGGAGAATGGAGATAGGTACAGGGGAAGGGGGAAGGGAGGAATGGGAATTATACTGGGGAAGGAGGACAGAGACAGAGGGAAGGTCGGGGGAGAGATTCTGGTAGAAAGGTGGAGGGGAACAAAGACACTATGACGGACCATTTACTCCCAGAAATGTCACTTTCCTGGAACTCAGGGGAAAAGTATTGTCATGTGGAATGTTTGACTGCGATAGCACATCCAGGGAGAGATTGGCTCCAGGACTGCTAATCGAGTTCTTTCATAAAACTCTTTTCAAAATTCTTTCCTTCGCAAACAATAGCATCTGCCTCCGCACTTCCTATGCACAAAACATACACAAAGATATGTCCTATATAAAATAATAGGATTTATTTTTGTGATACAGTTAATTTAATTATATTTCAGTGAAGTGGAAAGTTTACCTTATTTATGTGGTAAGAGTAAGATCCTCAGAACAAACCTCTACGGCTGTAACACACCTCATAAATAAACAAAAGTCAAGTAACTAGATGAGCTAAAATGTAATGTATAGTTCAGCCAATACAAAAACCACCTCTGAAATTGAAAGTGTCATTCTATTGGCCTATACTGAGCAGATTCTCATAAACCTGCATAGATTAGTTTTACTTGAGCCTATCCCTCCATCTACGTCACCTCCTCTGTAACTCTGCTGTGCTTCTACTCAGATGATCGATAATGAAATGTAACTGTGTAAGACATGATCACCAGGTCTCTGGGGTAGAACATTCATCAGAGTAACTGCAGAATAAACGTGTGCCAGGACTCTTCCCTCACTGTGGGCCACTCAGAGAGGACAATTCCTATTTCTATAGGTTGCAGTCCATAGACGTGGTGAGGAGGCGGCATGGGATACACATCCCCCACTGTGACCTGCCAGGCATTGGGACATACATTGCCCTCTGTGCCCTGCCACACCGCCAGGCAAGGGGCTGGACGCTGAGAGGGCAGATCAGACCACCTGCCCCATCGACCCTGCCATCCTATTAATACCCAGGACAATAAATGACTGCTGGCCAGCCAGCAACCAGCAGGCCCTGAGGGAATGAGAGCTGTGAAGTTCCCCTGCTGGGGGAAAGATGGAGCTAATGAATACTCTGATGACCTTACGCCTTATTTTCTCTGCCAGGATATCCCAGAGGAGACAACTAATCACAGTGCCCTTCCCCTGAAATGCATGGAGTTAGCTAGAACAGCCACGAACAGTTAGGATTCTAAACTGACAAATAGAAAATAGATTTCTGGGTTGCCATTTTTCTTAAATCGTGTAATATCCAGGGAGATATGTAACCTTCTGATTTCATTTTTGTAAGTGAGCAGTCTCGAGGTAGGCATTTGACATGCATAACAGGCATATTCTCTCTCAATGTTAGACAATGGCATCCAGGCCTATAGAGACGTAGAGCCTCATAGAAAACCTTTGATTTGGCATGTCTTGACATACTGTCAGAGTAGCAGACATCTAAAAGTGGAAGAGCAGAATATACCATAGAGAAACTAAACTATGACACTTCCCAAACCACCTTTTCTACTTCCTTTGAAACTGACAAACATTTCACTCAATCCAGAAGCCTATTATACATATGGCTATGAATGTAACTAGCTTTGTGCTTTATTGGCCTCTGTCTGAAGAGTGCCTGTCAAAGCTTAAGTGGCTGAGAAATCAAAAACCTTGTTAAAAAAAAAGAACTATTCTGAGCTCTTTGCTGAGCTTAAATTCCCTGGCTGAGGGAGTTGAGAGAGTTACTTAACGTGTCAACTTCAGAGTGAGAGGGAGAGTTTGTGTCTGGAGCTGCCTTTAGTCAGCCTTTTTAATGAATAGCCATCCCTTTGCTTCTCTTTGAAAATAGAAAAGTCTGGAAGGGGAGCCAGTTAACAGTTATCGGGTGGATGTGGACTGGACAATGTTAGCCTGTGTAACATGAGACTGTGGGGCAGCATTCACCATTTGGTTTCTGTCACCTCTGGGTAGTTGTGGCACTTTTTACATAGTGTCAGGCCGTGGGGGGGGGGCAATAAGAAGCTGTAATTGAAACAGACCAAGATGAGATCTGGCCCAGAGGTGCCATGTTATTAACTGATCTCTGGACAGATATATTGGACTTTACATGGAGAGGGAGAAAAGCTGATAGTAGATAAGACATTATCCCCGACAGCAGCCTAGCTGCCTTTTTGGATTTATTTCTTAAAATACCATCGTTGTACCTTCAAGGCTAAACCACATTGGAGCTAAACATGCAAGAGTTCTTTCAAGAGAATTCAAATATAAAGTGCAAAAAATATATATATATTTACATTCAACTTATTTCATCAACAGAAAATAATTTCCCCTCCTCCACAAAACATACCACTCCTTCATAAGTCCACTTCTCTTTAAACAATGGGAGATCTTTTACAGCCAAGAACTCAAAATCCACTTTTATTCTCGCTTTTACTAATCCTTTAAAAACACATATTACATCCTACCATATCCCTTTTTCCTACTCAGAAAGCTTGTCCAAAAATAAAATTGAACAGTTGACATTTTTTATTCTGTTGTTTACTTTACTGAAACCCCCAAATAAAAACAGTGTTATTGAAGATCTCCCCTACAGCTGTAAAAAAAAGTCTCTAGTATTTCAAAAAGAGGTTTTATCCTCACACTCCATAAAACAGTGAATTTTCTTTCTCTTATATTACAAAAAGGGCATCCATCTCCAACATCTGAATTAATGACAGATACAAACGCAGTCATTTGATGCAATGCAAAACCATCTATTGCATATCACCAATACCCTTTTGTACCGGTGGTTTGTACAGTGCTCTCCATGCTGGCTTGACCTTTTCATCAAGGCCCAGTTTACCCTCCAAGAGGTGTCTTTTCTATTTAACTCCTTCCCATTCACCTCATCCAAACCCACCTCTTCCAACCCTCTCAAATCCAGTAATATACAGTGGGGAAAAAAAGTATTTAGTCAGCCACCAATTGTGCAAGTTCTCTCACTTAAAAAGATGAGAGAGGCCTGTAATTTTCATCATAGGTACACTTCAACTATGACAGACAAAATGAGGGAAAAAAATCCAGAAAATCACATTGTAGGATTTTTTATGATTTTATTTGCAAATTATGGTGGAAAATAAGTATTTGGTCACATACAAACAAGCAAGATTTCTGGCTCTCACAGACCTGTAACTTCTTCTTTAAGAGGCTCCTCTGTCCTCCACTCATTACCTGTATTAATGGCACCTGTTTGAACTTGTTATCAGTATAAAAGACACCTGTCCACAACCTCAAACAGTCACACTCCAAACTCCACTATGGCCAAGACCAAAGAGCTGTCAAAGGACACCAGAAACCAAATTGTAGACCTGCACCAGGTTGGGAAGACTGAATCTGCAATAGGTAAGCAGCTTGGTTTGAAGAAATCAACTGTGGGAGCAATTATTAGGAAATGGAAGACATACAAGACCACTGATAATCTTCCTTGATCTGGGGCTCCACGCAAGATCTCACCCAGTGGGGTCAAAATGATCACAAGAATGGTGAGCAAAAATCCCAGAACCACACGGGGGGACCTAGTGAATGACCTGCAGAGAGCTGGGACCAAAGTAACAAAGCCTACCATCAGTAACACACTACGCCGCCAGGGACTCAAATCCTGCAGTGCCAGACGTGTCCCCCTGCTTAAGCCAGTAGATGTTCAGGCAAGTCTAAAGTTTGCTAGAGAGCATTTGGATGATCCAGATGAGGATTGGGAGAATGTCAGATGAAACCAAAATAGAACTTTTTGGTAAAAACTCAACTTGTCGTGTTTGGAGGACAAAGAATGCTGAGTTGCATCCAAAGAACACCATACCTACTGTGAAGCATGGGGGTGGAAACATCATGCTTTGGGGCTGTTTTTCTGCAAAGGGACCAGGACGACTGATCCGTGTAAAGGAAAGAATGAATGGGGCCATGTATCGTGAGATTTTGAGTGAAAACCTCCTTCCATCAGCAAGGGCATTGAAGATGAAACGTGGCTGGGTCTTTCAGCATGACAATGATCCCAAACACACCGCCCGGGCAACGAAGGAGTGGCTTAAGAAGCATTTCAAGGTCCTGGAGTGGCCTAGCCAGTCTCCAGATCTCAACCCCATAGAAAATCTTTGGAGGGAGTTGAAAGTCCGTGTTGCCCAGCGACAGCCCCAAAACATCACTGCTCTAGAGGAGATCTGCATGGAGGAATGGGCCAAAATACCAGCAACAGTGTGTGAAAACCTTGTGAAGACTTACAGAAAACGTTTGACCTCTGTCATTGCCAACAAAGGGTATATAACAAAGTATTGAGATAAACTTTTGTTATTGAGCAAATACTTATTTTCCACCATAATTTGCAAATAAATTCATAAAAAAATCCTACAATGTGATTTTCTGGATTTTTTTTCCTCATTTTGTCTGTCATAGTTGAAGTGTACCTATGATGAAAATTACAGGCCTCTCTCATCTTTTTAAGTGAGAGAACTTGCACAATTGGTGGCTGACTAAATACTTTTTTTTCCCCACTGTAGCCTTTTTGTCTGACTTTGGGATACTGGGTGTAATCCATAGTCTTGGAAATAGGGCGTCTTCATCTTGTGCCTTCTTCTTGTAACTCTTGTTGACAGAGCCTTCCTGCAACTTCCCAGCAATCCTTTCCGACCTCACCCCCAAATGTTCAGCCACCCATCCTCCATCTATTAATGTGGGCCCAGCCATGTCCATTAACTTCCTTAGGGTGATTATTTTGCCCTTCACCAGCATCTTGGAGAAATGTGTAACAGCTTCAGTTGTACAATCCAGTCCTGCCCAATTCACCAGAAGTTCCTCCAACAGCCAATGCACTGACTCCGCCTTAGTGCGTCTGGACACCTTCATTGTACTCCTAACCCTAAGAAGGCCTCTATAAAACGGAGGTACTCCATCACTAGAAATCTGGCTACTATCAACCAAAAATAAAGACTTCTTTAAATTGAATCCCCCTACCTTCTGTAATACCAGACCTGCCACCCCTCTCCACACCACATTTTTCGGTCCATAAAGCAATCTTTGATTAAACTGAAACCGCAAAGCAGAAGCCCTACGAGCAAGAAATCTACAATAATTGCCTGTATCTTGGCCAGAAGGCCAGACGATGGCTCTAAACATGACAACCGATGCCACAGTGCAGAGGCAACCACATTGTTAACAATAATAGTGTTCCCCCTGTATGACATTCTAGATAACAACCAACGCCATCTCCTCATCCTCCCTTCCACCATTTCAACCACCATATTCAAATTTTTTCCATTTTCCCCTTATCCCGTAGGTACACTCTAAGATACTTGAAACCTCCCTTACACCATTCCAACTCCCCTGGCAAAGCCATGGTCACTCCAGACCATTTCCCAATTTGTAAAGCACAACTTTTTTCCCAATTTACCTTTGCAGAGGATATTCCCTTAAACCGATCAACCATGAGACTCAAACTATCTTGATTTTTCACCAAAAACTACATCATCAGCATAGGCTGAGAGACGAATAGGAGGAATATCCTCTGAAAGGTGCACCCCTTCAGTGCGACTTCTAATGTTTTAGTAGTGGCTTTATAGCGATGGCATACAATATTCCGGACAACGAATACCCCTGCCTAATTCCTCTACACACTTTTTAAAAGGAGCACTCAAGCCACCGTTAACTTTCAATACACTTTCAATGTCACCATATATCACCCTGATCATGGAAATAAAATCAGAGGTGAAACCAAAAGCCTCAAAAGTGCGCCATAGGTATTGATGTTTAACTCGGTCAAATGCCTTTTCCTGATCAATTGAAATTAGACCAGCATCCAACCCAATAGCCCTAGAGACATCCCAAAAATACAGAATCAGGGAAATCTTATCCCCCATCTGCCTGCCGGGAACACAGTAGGACTGGTCAGTGTAACAAATGCATCACTAGCCACTTTAAACAATTTTGTATATAATGTTTACGTATCCGACATACTCATATCAAATGTATACACTGTACTCTAAACCATCTACTGTATCTTGCCTATGCCGTTCGGCCATCGACCCAAATCTCTAGCCACTTCAATAATTATAATTGGATGAAATAATGTATCACTAGCCACTTTAAACAATGCCATTTATATAATGTTTACATATCCTACATTACTCATCTCATATATATATATATATATATATATATATATATATATATGTGTATATACTGTACTCCATACCATCTACTGCATCTTGCCTATGCCGGTCAGCCATCGCTCATCCATATATTTATATGTACATACTCGTATTCATTCCTTTACTCTTGTGTGTATAAGGTAGTTGTTGTGAATTTGTTAGATTACTTGTTAGATACTACTGCATGGTCGGAACTAGAAGCACAAGCATTTCGCTACACTCGCATTAACATCTGCTAACCATGTGTATGTGACAAATAAAATTTGATTTGATTTGATTTGGTATGATTTGCCCCATCACCTCCCTCAGCCTGTTGGACAAAGCCTTGGACAGGATTTATAATCAGTGCACATTAAGGCCACTGGCCTCCAGTTCTTCACATCCCCAGGGTAACCCTTTTTTGGCAGTAGGGTGAGGACAGCCCTTCTGCAGCTTATCGGTAGTAACCCTCTGGTAAAACTATCGTTAACTACTGCTAGCCAATCCTCTCCCAACATAGCCCGAAGAGACTTAAAAAAGTCAACGGGAAGCCCATCAATACACGGTGCCCTTCCATTTTCCATGCCTTTTAATGTAGTGAATAGCTCCTGCGAAGACAATGGTTGCTCTAGTTCAACCTGAGCTTCTGCAGCCACCTGCGGGAGGCCATCAAGGAACTGCTGTGTCACTGTTTTATCCTTTTTGTACTCACACTTGTAGAGCTCAGCATAGAACTCTACTGCCATCTTTCTAATTTCACTTAGGCTAGTGAGCTCCTGTCCAACAGCTGATTTGAGACAATGAATAATTCTTCTTTGTCCATTATTTTTCTCTAAACCAAAGAAAAATTTGGATGAGGCATCCATTTCAGAGATTCCCTCAAACTTACTTCTCACCAATGCCCCCTGTGCTCTGATACCCAACAGGTCTGCCAATGCGGCTTTTTTTCTCGAGTGCCTTAGTATGTCCTCGAACTCCTGTGGTCTAACTTCAGGAGTTCCACTATTTCAGACTATAGGGCGTTCATTGATCTGGTGATATCTCTGGTGACATTCATCGTGTACTGATTACATAATTGTTGAATCTGGATTTTCCCTATGTCCCACCACTGTTGACGGGATACAAAACTGGCCTTTTCAGATCTCCACTTCTCCCAGAAAAAACTAAAACATTTCCTGAAGTGAGCATCACTCAATAAAGTTATATTAAAATGCCAGTATGCACTTTTGGGTTTTACAGCGTTAATGTACACCACCTCTGTTATTAAACAATGATCAGAAAATCCTACTGGTGTTATCACACTTGATTTACAGACCTGAGATTGATGCTCAAAACAATAAAACCTATCTAACCTGGCCAGAGAGATGGCGTTCTCGCTCACATTGGCCCATGTGTATTGTCTCGTGCCTCCATTTTGACTCAGCCAAATATCACGTGTTACAATAAGGCGTTTTTTAAAAGTCCTTGAGGCTATAGGAGGTTCTTTGTGATTTCTATCTAAATCAATGACAGTGCAGTTAAAATTCCCAGCAAGAAATAAATAATCCTCGATATTACATTTCTCAATGTTATTTGATAATGTCTCTAAGAAAAATACCCTCTCAACTGCCACTACTGTGGCGTATACATTTATCAGACACATAGTGATTTTTTCATATCTCGCTCTAACTTTTAATAGCCTCCCCTCAACTACCTCTTCAACCTCATATGACAAAGGCAAGCAAAAAAACTTTTGAGAACAGGATGCCCCCATGTCACTATGCGTTTCTTGTAGAAAACTTGTCACTTCCCTTTCCCTTTATTAACTCATACACTACTGCTCTTTTTTTTGTCTCTTGCCCCATTTACGTTTAAAGAAGAAATGTTAAAATTGCTCATGGCTGCAAAAAAATACTGAGTAAGAAACAGAAAACACATCTCTTTACAGATTTAAGGCTGCGATTGAACTCTCATTTCCTTTAGAATTAACCTCACTTGTCACTCTCGTGACCACATTCTTTAGTCTAGCAATTTCTGGGCTTGTCAAACCTCCCCCCGTTATTTTTAACATCAGAAACCTTGCTGATTCAATAAACAATTCACTTTCAGGAAGAAAAAAAAATCCATTATATTATAATCCTGCATACAGTATATCACAAAAGTGAGTACACCCCTCACATTTTTGTAAATATTTGAGTATATCTTTTCAGGTGACAACACTGAAGAAATGACACTTTGCTACAATGTAAAGTAGTGAGTGTACAGCTTGTATAACAGTGTAAATTTGCTGTCCCCTCAAAATAACTCAACACACAGCCATTAATGTCTAAACCGCTGGCAACAAAAGTGAGTACACCCCTAAGTGAAAATGTCCAAATTGGGCCCAAAGTGTCAATATTTTGTGTGGCCACCATCATTTTCCAGGACTGCCTTAACCCTCTTGGGCATGGAGTTCACCAGAGCTTCACAGGTTGCCACTGGAGTCCTCTTCCACTCCTCCATGACAACATCACGGAGCTGGTGGATGTTAGAGACTTTGCACTCCTCTAGCTTCCGTTTGAGGATGCCCCACAGATGCTCAATAGGGTTTAGGTCTGGAGACATGCTTGGCCAGTCCATCACCTTTACCCTCAGCTTCTTTAGCAAGGCAGTGGTCGTCTTGGAGGTGTGTTTAGGGTCGTTATCATGTTGGAATACTGCCCTGCAGCCCAGTCTCCAAAGGGAAGGGATCATGCTCTGCTTCAGTATGTCACAGTACATGTTGGCATTCATGGTTCCCTCAATGAACTGTAGCTCCCCAGTGCCGGCAGCACTCATGCAGCCCCAGACCATGACACTCCCACCACCATGCTTGACTGTAGGCAAGACACACTTGTCTTTGTACTCCTCACCTGGTTGCCCGCCGACACACGCTTGACACCATCTGAACCAAATAAGTTTATCTTGGTCTCATCAGACCACAGGACATGGTTCCAGTAATACATGTCCTTAGTCTGCTTGTCTTCAGCATACTGTTTGCGGGCTTTCTTGTACATCATCTTTAGAAGAGGCTTCCTTCTGGGACGACAGCCATGCAGACCAATTTGATGCAGTGTACGGCGTATGGTCTGAGCACTGACAGGCTGACCCCCCACCCCTTCAACCTCTGCAGCAATGCTGGCAGCACTCATACGTCTATTTCCCAAAGACAACCTCTGGATATGACGCTGAGCACGTGCACTCAACTTCTTTGGTTGACCATGGCGAGGCCTGTTCTGAGTGGAACCTGTCCAGTTAAACCGCTGTATGGTCTTGGCCACCGTGCTGCAGCTCAGTTTCAGGGTCTTGGAAATCTTCTTATAGCCCAGGCCATCTTTATGTAGAGCAACAATTCTTTTTTTCAGATCTTTGCCATGAGGTGCCATGTTGAACTTCCAGTGACCAGTCAGTATGAGGAAGTGTGAGAGCGATGACACCAAATTTAACACACCTGCTCCCCATTCACACCTGAGACCTTGTAACACTAACGAGTCACATGACACCGGGAAGGGAAAATGGCTAATTGGGACCAATTTGGACATTTTCACTGTTGCCAGCGGTTTAGACATTAATGGCTGTGTGTTGAGTTATTTTGAGGGGACAGCAAATTTACAAGCTGCACACTCACTACTTTACATTGTAGCAAAGTGTCATTTCTTCAGTGTTGTCACATGAAAAGATATACTCAAACATTTACAAAAATGTGAGGGGATAAGAGTGGGGCAAAAAAGTATTTAGTCAGCCACCAATTGTGCAAGTTCTCTCACTTAAAAAGATGAGAGAGGCCTGTAATTGTCATCATAGGTACACTTCAACTATGACAGACAAAATGAGGAAAAAAAATCCAGAAAATCACATTGTAGGATTTTTAATGAATTTATTTGCAAATTATGGTGGAAAATAAGTATTTGGTCACATACAAACAAGCAAGATTTCTGGCCCTCACAGACCTGTAACTTCTTCTTTAAGAGGCTCCTCTGTCCTCCACTCATTACCTGTATTAATGGCACCTGTTTGAACTTGTTATCAGTATAAAGACACCTGTCCACAACCTCAAACAGTCACACTCCAAACTCCACTATGGCCAAGACCAAAGATCTGTCAAAGGACACCAGAAACAAAATTGTAGACCTGCACCAGGTTGGGAAGACTGAATCTGCAATAGGTAAGCAGCTTGGTTTGAAGAAATCAACTGTGGGAGCAATTATTAGGAAATGGAAGACATACAAGACCACTGATAATCTTCCTCGATCTGGGGCTCCACGCAAGATCTCACCCCGTGGGGTCAAAATGATCACAGGAACGGTGAGCAAAAATCCCAGAACCACACGAGGGGACCTAGTGAATGACCTGCAGAGAGCTGGGACCAAAGTAACAAAGCCTACCATCAGTAACACACTACGCCAGGGACTCAAATCCTGCAGTGCCAGACGTGTCCCCCTGCTTAAGCCAGTACATGTTCAGGCCCATCTGAAGTTTGCTAGAGAGCATTTGGATGATCCAGATGAGGATTGGGAGAATGTCATATGGTCAGATGAAACCAAAATAGAACTTTTTGGTAAAAACTCAACTCGTCGTGTTTGGAGGACAAAGAATGCTGAGTTGCATCCAAAGAACACCATACCTACTGTGAAGCATGGGGGTGGAAACATCATGCTTTGGGGCTGTTTTTCTGCAAAGGGACCAGGACGACTGATCCGTGTAAAGGAAAGAATGAATGGGGCCATGTATCGTGAGATTTTGAGTGAAAACCTCCTTCCATCAGCAAGGGCATTGAAGATGAAACGTGGCTGGGTCTTTCAGCATGACAATGATCCCAAACACACCGCCTGGGAACGAAGGAGTGGCTTCAGAAGAAGCATTTCAAGGTCCTGGAGTGGCCTAGCCAGTCTCCAGATCTCAACCCCATAGAAAATCTATGGAGGGAGTTGAAAGTCCGTGTTGCCCAGCGACAGCCCCAAAACATCATTGCTCTAGAGGAGATCTGCATGGAGGAATGGGCCAAAATACCAGCAACAGTGTGTGAAAACCTTGTGAAGACTTACAGAAAACGTTTGACCTCTGTCATTGCCAACAAAGGGTATATAACAAAGTATTGAGATCAACTTTTGTTATTGACCAAATACTTATTTTCCACCATAATTTGCAAATAAATAAATTAAAAATCCTACAATGTGATTTTCTGGATTTCTTTTTCTCATTTCGTCTGTCATAGTCATAGAAGTGTACCTATGATGAAAATTACAGGCCTCTCTCATCTTTTTAAGTTGGAGAACTTGCACAATTGGTGGCTGACTAAATACTTTTTTGCCCCACTGTACTCACTTTTGTGATATACTGTATATCTCTTCCCTTTTGTCAAATTCAGAAATTGATGTACCTTTTCAATTCCATACCTCCCTTCCACCCCATTTCTCTCGCTATTTTGTTGTGACGCATCAGATGCCTCACTATCGCTATCATCCCCAGAAGAAAACTCCTTCATCTCTACAACCTGTTTATTCTCAACTGATTTATCATCTCTACCTTCCTGTTGGAATTAGAACCTTCACTACTCCTTAAATTCTTCCTCTTACTCCTCGGTACTTTGAAAACACCTGCTTCATTTTCCATTGTCTCACTCTCCTCTTGAACTCCCATTTCATTATCCAGCACCCCCTCAGTGACCTCAATCGCAGTCTCACCTACTGTCCCCCCCCCTTTTCCCTGCTCTACCACAACTGCCCCCATAGCCACATTGCTCTCCTTTCCTATTTTTCCCACCACACCTGCCCACCTTCTCCCTTCTCCTGAAGCCTTAGCCTGTTCATCCCTTCTCAGGCGCTACAGCTGCTACCTGGCTCTGCACGCTTGTTCTCTGGACAATTACGCACCAAATTCCCCTCTTCCACACCCAAAGCATTTCATTGATTCAGTAGACGCGTAGAACACATAATCAAACCCATCGATCTTGAAACTAAATGCTAAATTCAGTTTGTCAGTATCCTTCTTCAAAAATCATGTGCACTTGTCTCCTATGAGATACGACATGTTTCAGCAAAGGAGTTTTGCATTCAAAAATAACCTTCTTTATTGTAGATACAAGTTGTCCATGACGAGATAACTCTCGCTCCAACACTTCATCTCTAACAAATGGGGGCACGTTATAAAGTATAACTTTCTTCGCCGGATTCATAAAAGGGAATACCGACGTCTGTGTTTCCCGCAACACAACACCACTCTCAACTATTGTATTCAATTTTGAACGCGAAACAAGGAAGAGCTCGGTTTTGTTTGTTTGAAAAGTTTGTTGTTTGAAAGTGTATTGGAAAGTTCTTGGTAGGTATCTAGCTTCTTAGTTTGGATCCCGCAACGCAGTTTGTATCAAATGCTGGGACAGCTTGTCTCTTTCCAATGATCCTGCCGACCAAGGACGGGTTTGAGGAGCTATTTGGCATCGCAGCTAGCCTAGCTGCTAGCTAGCTGCATATCAAGCTAGCAAGGTTTTCTTGAACGCAGGTTTTCTTGAACGTTTTCTTGAACCCGCGACGTGGTTAGCCATTGTGGCTGGGACCGCGTATTGTCCCGGGTTTGTGGCTGTCTAGATCCCTGCTGTTTGTTGTTTTCAATTTTCCCCGTGACCTGCCCTGTCTGGAACTGCGAGGAGTAGCAGCGTAACCTACGTTGCTAGCTACCATGACAAAGACCAAAGCCGGCAGGAATACCGTTGAGGACAGTGGTGTCTCTCTATCACAGGTGAAGGATCTTTTAACTTCTTAGGGAGCGGCTGCATAGGTGACGGTTTTGGAGAGTCTGGCGTGCCCAAAGTAAAATGCATGCCACTCAGGTGCATAGGATATATAGGATACATAGGATATAGGATATACATAGGATACGCACATAATTAGTACTATTGGATAGGAAACACTCTGAAGTTTCTAAGAGTGTTAAAATAATGTATGTGAGTATAACAGAATTGATATAGCAGGTGAAAACCCGAGGAAAATCTTTCCGGATTTGCAGTTTTTTTTGTAAATGAGCATCTTCTCCATTGTGCTTATTGCATACAACATTATGTAGGACTGAGACTGCAGTACCTATGGCTTCCACTAGATGTCAACAGTCTATATACAAAGTCTGGGAATTCTAGGAGTGACCAGAACAGATAGGACCAGGAAATTGTCAGGCGACCACTTTTGTAAACAATGTTTGACACGCGCGAGATTGTGAACCCGCACCACTTTATTTTTCTTTCCTATCGTTCACGTTATCGTCCGGTTGAAATATTACAGCAAATATACCCAAAAGGATACCTAAGGATACATAAAAAATGATGTTTGATTTGTTTATAGAAAGTGTATAGGTATAATTTGAACGTGTTCTCTTCACGGTTCAATGGGCGACTCCACGGTGGATTTTCAACCAAACAGAGATTTATGGATATAATAAATGACTTTTTCTAACAAAAGAAGCATGGATTGTCTTCGTTGGACACTTGGGAAGCCCTCAGCAGAAGTTCTTCAAAGGTAAGCGATTTTATATTAGCGATTTTATGCGTTTTGTGAGACCCGTGTTGGGTTATAAATTTATGCTAATGCATAAATATTAGAGGTGCTACCCTCAAACAATCAAATGTTGTGCTTTCGCCGTAAAGCCTTTTTGAAATCTGACAATGCTGTGATATTGCCAAGAATCAGAGCTTTTGATGACTATGCAACACTTGTACAGTGAGGGAAAAAGTATTTGATCCCCTGCTGATTTTGTACGTTTGCCCACTGACAAAGAAATCTTTGTCTATAATTTTAATGGTAGGTTTATTTGAACGGTGAGACAGAATAACAACAAAAAAATCCAGAAAAACGCATGTGAAAAATGTTATAAATGGAATTGCATTTTAATGAGGGAAATTAGTATTTGACCCCTCTGCAAAAAATGACTTAGTACTTGGTGGCAAAACCCTTGTTGGCAATCACAGAGGTCAGACGTTTCTTGCAGTTGGCCACCAGATTAGAACACAGTGTGATTTTGTCCCACTCCTCTTTGCAGATCTTCTCCAAGTCATTAAGGTTTCAAGGCTGACATTTGGCAACTCGAACCTTCAGCTCCCTCCACAGATTTTCTATGGGATTAAGGTCTGGAGACTGGCTAGGCCACTCCAGGACCTTAATGTGCTTCTTCTTGAGCCACTCCTCTGTTGCCTTGGCCATGTGTTTTGGGTCATTGTCATGCTGGAATACCCATCCACAACCCATTTTCAATGCCCTGGCTGAGGGAAGGAGGTTCTCACCCAAGATGTGACGGTACATGGCCCCGTCCATTGTCCCTTTGATGCGGTGAAGTTGTCCTGTCCCCTTAGCAGAAAAACACCCCCAAAGCATAATGTTTCCACCTCCATGTTTGACGGTGGGGATGGTGTTCTTGGGGTCATAGGCAGCATTCCTCCTCCTCCAAACACGGCGAGTTGAGTTGATGCCAAAGAGCTCCATTTTGGTCTCATCTGACCACAACACTTTCACCCAGTTGTCCTCTGAATCATTCAGATGTTCATTGGCAAACTTCAGACGGGCATGTATATGTGCTTTCTTGAGCAGGGGGACCTTGCGGGCGCTGCAGGATTTCAGTCCTTCACGGCGTAGTGTGTTACCAATTGTTTTCTTGGAGACTATGGTCCCAGCTGCCTTGAGATCATTGACAAGATCCTCCCGTGTAGTTCTGGGCTGATTCCTCACCGTTATCATGATCATTGCAACTCCACAAGGTGAGATCTTGCATGGAGCCCCAGGCAGAGGGAGATTGACAGTTATTTTGTGTTTCTTCCATTTGCGAATAATCGCACCAACTGTTGTCACCTTCTCACCAAGCTTCTTGGCGATGGTCTTGTAGCCCATTCCAGCCTTGTGTAGGTCTACAATCTTGTCCCTGACATCCTTGGAGAGCTCTTTGGTCTTGGCCATGGTGGAGAGTTTGGAATCTGATTGATTGATTGCTTTTGTGGACAGGTGTCTTTTATACAGATAACAAACTGAGATTAGGAGCACTCCCTTTAAGAGTGTGCTCCTAATCTCAGCTCGTTACCTGTATAAAAGACACCTGGGAGCCAGAAATCTTTTTGATTGAGAGGGGGTCAAATACTTATTTCCCTCATTAAAATGCATTATGTAGGACTGCTAGCACCCCACCACTCCGTAAGTAGTTAAACTAACAAAAAGAGACCTACAAGCAGTTGTTACAACAATAAGAAAATAGCTTCAAGTGTTTTGTCCAAATACTCATGGATTCTACTAATAAAAGAATGGACATGAAGAAAAGTTTGCAGTTCTCCCAGGGTTGGCTCGATGATTTGAAACAGGAGAACGGCAAGATGACAGCAATCTGTAAGTCATTGAGAAAGGACATCAGTTCTGTGTGTGAATCCATGATAACAATGACAGATAAATCAGATTCGAGGGACAATCAAGGCGGAACAACATGGTTGTGGAGGACAAAGCGAGGGAAATGATCTCTGAGAAATTGAAGATGGACCACAGGAAGATTGAAGTGGAGCACGCCCACAGGTCTAGAAAACCCACCACCGGCCCAGGAAACAGGCCCAGGCCGATAGTGGTCAAGTTCCTGAGGTTAAAGGACAAGGTAGCGTTTCTGGAAAGAGCCAAGAACTTAAGAAGAATGTATATCTTCCTCAACAAGGACTATCCTGAAGCTGTGCACCAGAAGAGGAAAGAACTGATCCCAGCCATGAAAGCTGCCAGAGCGCGTGGGGACATTGCGTACATCCGCTATGGCAGGCTCATTGTCCACCCTCTTTCCCAGAAGACTGGAAGGGATGAGAGAGCCAAGCCTATGGGTTCGTAGCCTCAACCCCACAGCACACACACATACTCACCAATTGATTAACTTCTTAAGGAGCAGCAAGGTGCGCTGGGGCGCTAGCGCCCCACTCCCGACACTACCATGTGAAATGCAAGGCGCCAAATTCAAAATCCAAAAGTTGAATTATTAAACATGCATCAATATACAAGTGTTTCATAGTCATCAGAAGCTCTGCTTCTTAGCAATATCACAGCATTGTCAGATTTCAAAAAGGCTTTACGGCGAAAGCACCACATTTGATTGTTTGAGGGTAGCACCTAACATATTTTTTCCATTACCATAATTTCATAAGCCTCCACGGTTCACAAAAAAGACATTTCACAGCGAAAACAAATCAATTACCTTTTGAAGAACTTCTGCTAAGGGCTTCCAAAGTGTCCAACGAAGACAATCCATGGTTCTTTTGTTAGAAAAAGTAATGTATTATATCCATAAATCTCTGTTTGGTTGGCGCGTTATAATCAGAAAAAACAGCGTTGACTCCTCCATTGAAACATGAAGAGAACTCGTTCAACTTATACCTAGAACAATCAAACATCATTGTAAATGTATCCTTAGGAACACTTTTATGTATAAATAGCATAATATTTCAACCGGAATATAAACTGGGCGATAAGAAAGGAAGAAAAACAAAGGACGCGCCTGCCGGGAGCGCGCATATACTTGTAAGGACATCTCTGGGGGCACTTCCTTATTCCTCTTCTTCTCTGCTCTAAAAGCATCTAAAATGAATCAGAACACTTTCTCGAGACTGTTGACATCCAGAGGAAGCGATAGGTACTGCATTCATATGCCCTTATAAGGACATTTTCATAAGGGAGGGGTTCCAAATGAGGCAATGTGTCAAAACCACTTTTTCCAGGACAGAAATTCCTCGGGGTTTCGCCTGCCATATCCGTTCTGTTTTACTCACAGACAAAATGTTAACACTTTTAGAAAATTCAGTGTTTCCTATCCAATGGTACTAAATATGTGCATATCCTATTTTCTGGGCCTGAATGGGAGGCATTTTACTTTGGGCACACCAGGCTCTCCAAAACGGTCACCTCGTGCGCTGCTCCCTAAGAAGTTAATGGACTGCTGAATGTATATATTTTTCTCTTGCTTTGTCTGCTCTTTTCAGTATTATGTCTATCTCTGATAAGCTACCCAGGAAAGGGCTGAAAATAGTGTATATTAATATATGTAGCCTTAGAAATAAGGTTAATGAAATCAATAACTTGCTAACATCAGATAACATTCATATATTATTTCTGAGACTCACTTAGATAATTCATTTGATGATACATCAGTAGCAATATAAGGAGATAACATCTATAGAAGAGACAGAAATGCTTATGGCGGAGGTGTTGCTGTATATATTCAGAGCCATATCCCTGTAATGCTTAGAGAAGATCTTATGTCAAGTGTTATTGAAGTGTTGTGGTTGCAGATTCACTTGGCACTTCTAAAGCCTTTTCTTTTGGGGTGTTGCTATTGGCCACCAAGCGCTAACAGTCAGTATCATAATAATATGTGTGAAATGCTTGATAGTGTATGTGATGTAAACAGAGGTCTACTTTCTTGGGGACCTGAATATTGACTGGTTTTCATCAAGCTGTTCGCTCAAGAGGAAGCTTCTTACTGTAACCAGTGCCTGTAATCTGGTTCAGGTTATTAATCAACCTACCAGGGTGTTTACAAACACTACAGGAAAAAGATAATCAATAATCAAGATGTATCAATCACATTTTTACTAATGCTGTAGAACTTTGCTCTAACGCTGTATCCGTACCCATTGGATGCAGTGATCACAATATAGTGGCTATATCCAGGAAAGCCAAGTTTCAACAGCTGGGCCTAAAATAGTGTATAAGAGATCATACAAAATATTTTTCTGTGACTCTTATGTGTATGATGTTAAAAATATTTGTTGGTCTGATGTGATTAATGAGGAGCATCCAGACGCTGCACTTGAAGAATTTATTAAATTGCTTCTTCCAATTTTTGATAAACATGCACCTGTTAAGAAACTGACTGTTAGAACTGTTAAGGCTCCATGGATTGACGAGGAAATTGAAAAACTATATGGTTGAAAGAGATGGGGGGAAAAGGAGTTGTTAATAAGTCTGGCTGCACATCTGACTGGCTTACTTACTGCATATTGAGAAATGATGTGACTAAACTCAACAAGAAGAAGACACTTTATTATGGAGCCAAGATCAATTATATAAAGAATGATGGAAAAAAACTTTGAAGTACTTTAAATGAAATTATGGGCAGAAAGACAAATTCATCACTAAATCATTTGATGTTGCCAATTATTTTAATGATTATTTCTTTGGAAAAGTGGCCATATTTAGGCAGGAAATGCCAGAAATGAACAGTGAGCGATTGTAATCATGCATAAAAAAAACAAAATAACGAAAGAAAAGCGGTGTAAGTTTGAATTTTGTAAAGTTAGTGTGGGAGAGGTGGAAATATTATTACTATTGATCAAAAATGACAAACCTCTTGGCATTTACAACTTAGATGGAAAGCTACTGAGGATGGTAGCTGACTCTATAGCCACTCCTATCTGTTATATTTTCAATCTAAGCCTAGAGGAAAGTCTTTGTCCTCAGGCCTGGAGGGAAGCCAAAGTAATTCCGCTACCCAAGAGTGGTAAAGCAGCCTTCACTGGTTATAACAGCAGACCTATAAGCTTGCTGCCAGCTCTTAGCAAGCTGTTGGAAAAAATTGTATTTGACCAAATACAATGCTATTTCTCTGTAAACAAATTAACAGACTTTCAGCATGCTTATAGAGAAGGGCACTCAACACGTACTGCACTGACACTAATTACTGATGACTGGTTGAAAGAAATTGATAAGAAGAATGTGGAGCTGTACTGTTAGATTTCAGTGCAACCTTTATTGAAGTGGATTGTATATTATTGACCATAAACTGTTGTTGAAAAACGTTGGTGCTATGCCTTATCAACCTCCGCCATATCGTGGAGTCAGAGCTAGCTATCTATCTAATAGAACTCAGAGGGTTTTCTTTAATGGAAGCTTGTCTAATGTCAAACATGTAAAGTGTGGTGTACCGCAGAGCAGCTCTCTAGGCCCTCTACTCTAGAATTTTACCAATGACCTGCCACTGGCATTAAACAAAGCATGTGTGTCCATGTATGCTGATGATTCAACCATATACGCATCAGCAACCATAGCTAATGAAGTCACTGAAACCCTTAACAAAGAGTTGCAGTCTGTTTTGGAATGGGTGGCCAGTAATAAACTGGTCCTGAACATCTTTAAAACTAAGAGCATTGTATTTCGTACAAATCATTCCTTAAGTTCTAGACCTCTGCTGAATCTGGCAATGAATGATGTTGCTGTTGAACAAGTTGAGGAGACAAAATTACTTGGCATTACCCTAGATTGTAAACTGTCACGGTCAAAACATACAGATTCAATGGTTGTAAAGATGGGGAGAGGTCTGTTCGTAATA
Organism: Brachymystax lenok tsinlingensis; assembly: GCA_030435695.1. Lineage (NCBI taxonomy): Eukaryota > Metazoa > Chordata > Actinopteri > Salmoniformes > Salmonidae > Brachymystax > Brachymystax lenok. The sequence continues at coordinate 18,049,146 of CM059789.1, forward strand.
AAGAGATGTTCTGCTTTTATGATACCACACTCCAAAAAGCAAGTTCTGCAGGCTCTAGTTTAGTCTAATCTTGATTATTGTCCAGTCTTGTGGTCTAGTGCTGCAAGGAAAGGCCTAGTTCAGCTGCAACTGGCGCAGAGCAGAGCGGCACGTTTTGCTCTTAATTGTAATCAGAGGGCTAATATAAATACTATGCATGCCAGTCTCTCTTGGCTAAGAGTTGAGGAAAGACTGACTGCATCACTTTTATAAGAAACATTAATGTGTTGAAAATCCCAAATTGTTTGCATAGACAACTTACACACAGCTCTGACACACACACACACTTATCCCACTAGACATGACACCAGGGGTCTTTTCATAGTCCCCAAATTCAGAACAAATTTAAGAAAGCGTACAATATTATAGAGCCCTTATTGCATGGAACTTCCTTCCATCTCATATTGCTCAAATAAACAGCAAACCTGGTTTAAAAAAACAGATGAAGCAACACCTCGCGGCACAATGCCTCTCCCCTATTTGACCTAGATAGTTTGTGTGTATGCATTGATATGTAGGCTACGTGTGCCTTTAATTTTTTTTTTTATGTAGTTCTGTCCTTGAGCTGTTCTTGGCTATTGATGTTCTGTATTATGTCATTCTGTATTATGTGTCATGTTTTGTGTGGACCCCAGGAAGAGTAGCTGCTGCTTTTGCGCGCTAAAGGGGGGTTGCCCAGGGAGCCATACAAGCTAGAACCGCCACTGAAAATACGAAATACCAAATGGAATCTAAGAATATTACTACAGAGCTGTTCATCCTTGAGGCTGATTTTATGCTATCATACTTAATGATAGCGCCTACTGCGAAACTACACTCTTCCACCGAACACCATGCCGCAGCGGGAATGTTCACTCCATGCCACGACTAAGTTTTTCAAACTCTAAACCTCCTCGAGTGGCCATTACAACCAGCCCCTCCCTCGAGAGAACCAACCTCAACGATCTCACCACCCCTATACGTGCTTAGTGATAGTGAGACAATATAACCTCAACTACTCAATATACAGCTCTGGAAAAAATTAAGAGACCACTGCAAAATTATCAGTTTCTCTGGTTTTACAATTTATAGGTAAAATGGTAAAATGAACATTTTTGTTTTATTCTATGAACTACTGACAACATTTCTCTCAAATTCCAAATAAAAATATTGTCATTTAGAGCATTTATTTGCAGAAAATGACAACTGGTCAAAATAACAAAAAAAGACCTTGAATAATGCAAAGAAAATAAGTTAATATTCATTTTTAAACAACACAATACTAATGTTTTAACTTAAGCAGAGTTCAAAAATCTATAGTTGGTGGAATAACCCTGATTTTCAATCACAGCTTTCATGCGTCTTGGCATGTTCTCCACTAGTCTTTCACATTGATGTTGCGTGACTTTATGCCACTCCTGGCGCAAAAATTCAAGCAGCTCGTCTTTGTTTGATAGTGTGACCATCCATCTCCTCTTACTTTTTTCCAGAGCTGTATATATATTTATACACACGGAAACCCAATAGCATCTCATTGCCCCCTGCACGTTCACCTCGATTTCCCCCACTGGCGCTTGTGCCCTCACCTTGTCTACAGCCTTTATGTGGGCACGCAAAGCTCTTATGCCCCAAATCCACACTCTCAAAACACTGTAGACTATCTGTGCTGGCAAACCCTGCGTAGAGCCCCTCCCCATGCCTCCTTTTAAAATGCACATTTAGCTGTTACTCATTGTTATTCAAAAACATAAACACTTGCCTCCGGAACGAAACAACGTGCATAAAGGCATCTGCCTGAGAACCTGCCAACAGTACACGAAACCGCTAGCAAACTTACCAAACCGACTCAGCTCTTTTCTGATTTGATCATCCGTAATAAACAAAGGCAAATTTCCAACTACCACCCTTGTCGAAGGGGCAGAAAGAGGCGAAATTGGCACCAACACACCCCTTGCAAATATTCCACTAGCAATTAGCCTACCAACCAAATTTGCTCTTTTCATGAACACAAGCACAGCTTTGTTCATTCTAGAAGTGGAATGTATAAATTCAGCTCCTGCCTGTTCACCGGCTGCGAGCAGAACCTCCTCCACTTTAACCTCTTTGGGATAATTAAGGAGCAGTAGGGCGCTAGCAACCCATCCTTGACAACATCCAGAAAAATGTAGAGCGCCAAATTTAAAATACAAATGTAGTATTATAAAACATTCATAAAAATACAAGTGTTGCACACTCTTCAAAAGCTTAGACTCTTGGCAATCTCACAGCGTTGTCAGATTTCAAAAAGGCTTTACGGCGAAAGCATAACATTTGATTGTCTGAGGACAGCACCCCGTGTACTTCCAAATAAATTGCTTACCTTTGAAGATCTTCTGCTGATGGTAATCCGAAGTGTTCAAGCAAGACATCCAATGTTCCTTTTGTTCTAAAAAGTCCCTATTTATATCCATAAATCTCTGTTTGGTTGGCGCGTTCTGTTCAGAAAATCCACCGTTCACTCGCCCAATATAGAAGACACAGAGACCGGTAAAAATATACCTATAAACGGTGTCCAAACAAATCAAACCACGTTTCTAATCGATCCTTAGCTACACTATTATGTTTATTAACTATTATATACGGATAATATCTTGAGCGATAGAAAAGTAAAAATCCGAGGCGCACGCTCCCGGGTCCTGCACATCACAGACAGAAATTGCCTTCTCACTCCACTGATATAAACTTCATGCATTCATCTAGTTTTCAAGATAAACACATGAAGCCTTGTTTAAAGATGGTTGACATCTAGTGGAAAATGAGAAAGCTCACAAAAATACATTTTCTTGGGTGGATTTTGCTTGGGTTTTCACCTGCCACATCAGTTCTGTTATACTCAAACATTATTTTAACAGTTTTAGAAACTTCAGAGTGTTTTCTATCCAATACTACTAATTATGTGCATATCCTAGTTTCTGGGCCTGAGTACCAGGGATTTTACTTTGGGTACGCCAGACTCTCCAAAACTCTGAACACTGATGCTGCTACCTAACAGGTTTTAACTCCATTCTCAGGAACACACCTGAATCCATGCCGTATCGACAGCGTCTCCTCCACGCTAGGCTGAGAAGCCATCGCGCACAACACACCTTACAAACCCCAGGAAACTAACTCTGTCCTCTTCTACCCTAACTTTGAAAAAACCTGTGGATACCGCTAAAACAAATAGTGCATTAACACTCCACCATAGAAAATAAAAATTTAAAGAAAATACAAAAGGACAGAATCAAGAAAATTAGTTAGGACAGAGCCCTCCACACCAAACACATAAACTCCAAAAAAACTCCCAGCATGCACTGCGAGAGAAAGAGAGAGAAAGAGAGAGTCTGTGTTACGGAGAGGAGGAGACAGATGCATGCAGAGACAGACTAGAGCAGTACATCTGAAGACACTAGGACACAGAGAGGACAGCAGGATTAACACCCTGCACTCAATCTCAGTGACAAATGGCTTCACTGCACTTAACCCAAAAGCTACCGAGGGAGGAAAATGTCATCTATCTTGATGGATTTTTAATTGAAACGTAACATTCAGTTGTGTCATTTCTGCTCTGAGGATTTTTTGTTAGGCAGTAAAACATTATACAGTGTATTGAGTAGGCATCATAAATCATATGGGACTATACTGAGTAGGCATCATAAATCATATGGGACTGTATTGAGTAGGCGTCATAAATCATATGGGACTGTATGAAAGCAAAGTGAATAGTAGATAATTTCCATGGAGGCAGCTCTCCATCGTGCGGCTCATAGACTATATATGTTTGGCTTCAGCAGGACTTGGCAGAGCAGACAGACTCTGTGACAAAGAGCAGAGCTACATGATCAGGTCTTGGATGATGTGCACCTCTCTCCTCTACCAGCCCCTCCAAGGCATTCTCTGTCTGTTCACACACTAATCCAATCAATCAGCCCTTTTTACAATCAGCCGATGTCACAAAGTGCTATACAGAAACCCAGCCTAAAACCCCAAACAGCAAGCAATGCAGATGTAGAAGCACGGTGGCTAGGAAAAACTCCCTAGAAAGGCAGGGATCTAGGAAGAAGCATAGAGAGGAACCAGGGTCTGAGGGGTGGCCAGTCCTCTTCTGGCTGTGCCGGGTGGAGATTATAACAGTATGCCAAGATGTTCAAACGTTCATAGATGACCAGCAGGGTCAAATAATAATAATATGCTGATGCTGGGAGAGGCAGGCAGGAAGGGGGACACAGTTGTCTGGCTATTGTCTCTCTTCACTGACAGTCCAGAAGGTGCTTTGGCTAATTCTCCATGACTGGAGCTAGAAGGAGCAGGAACATCCACTGAGAAATAAATCAGCATTTGCTTTATAACGATGATGAACGTGGAAAAGCAAAGGCCTGTGCAAATTGATGGCACATAGCTCAACACATTGTAAATGAATGTCACGTATACTCCCTCTCTGGCCTCTAGGTCACCAGACTGCGGATTATTAAACAGGTGTTATTGTTCCTGTTTCATGTCGGTGTGCTGTTCGTGTTTCTTGTTCGTTTATTTATTAAATGTATTCACTCCCTGAACTTGCTTCCCGACTCTCAGAGTACATTGTTATAGAATAACGCCTCACCAAAGGGAAGCATCAGGGAGTGTTTTTTGTTTTTGTGTTGGAGGTGACATCGGATCTGGGTTCTGCTGCCGGAGCAACCGAGGATGCCCCAGCCGGCTCTTCAAGCTTTCATGCCTTAGCCAGTACATCGGCGCTTCAGACTGCTCTCAGGTTCCTGTGCCTCTACGGAGGTGACCGTTCCGCTCCTGATCCCCGGGAACGTCCCTCTGGTCATCGTCCTGCGGCTAGAGCTGCTCGTCGGAGAGGGTGTGCTGTTTCGTCTGCTCCTTCAGCTCTCTAGGTCGCCGGGTACCCGTGCCCCAGCCGGCTCGACAGGTTCCTGTGCTTTGACAGAGGTGGCCGGTCCGCTCCTGATCCCCGGGATCGTCCCTGTTGTCGGCGTCCTGCGGCTACAGCCGCACGTCAGGGAGGGGGTACTGTCACGTGTACTCCTTCTCTGGCCTCTAGGTCACCAGACTGCTGACTATTACGCACACCTGTCACGCGCACCAGCGCTTATTGACACTCACCTGGACTCCATCACCTCCTTGATTACCCGCCCTATTTGTCACTCCCTTTGGTTCCTTCCCCAGGCGTTATTGTATCTGTTTCATGACGGTGCACTGTTCGTGTTTCTTGTTTTGTTCATGTTCGTTTATTAAAATGTATTCACTCCCTGAACTTGCTTTCTGACTCTCAGCGTACATCGTTACAATGAAAATGCAATGACAATCACATACAGGCTAAAACTAGAGCAACAGAAGAAAACATTGCTCACTTGTGTAACGTGTATCTTAAGGACCTATTGAGAAAATGTGTGATGTTGCTATTAATTAGAAATGTCTATTTATGCTCTTAAGTCTATGGGTTTATTTCAAAGATTTTACTGAGTTAATTGAAATAAATTAATTAGGCCCTAATCTATGGATTTCATATAACTGGGAACACAGATATGCATCTGTTGGTCACAGATGCCTTAAAGGTAGGGTCGTGGATCAGAAAACCAGTCAGTATCAGGTGTGACCACCATTTACCCCATCCTCCACAAAAAGTTAGTCTGGCTTGTTGATTGTGGCCTGTGGAATAGTGTACCACTCCACTTCAATGGATATGCGAAGTTGTTGGATATTGGCGGGAACTGGAACGCACCCGTAATAACAATACACGGGACGAGACCAGTAATAACGAGTACACAGTACACGCAGCACGAAACCCGAAACCCCAAAGCACAGATACACAAGACCAACGGACATGGGAACAATAACCGACAAGACAATGGTGAACAGAGGGCAAATATATACAATTACTAATCAGGGCTAATGGGAACCAGGTGTGCGTAATGAAACAGTTCAGTGGTGCCTAGAGGCCGGTAACGTAGACCTCTGGAGCTGGTGCACCGGCCTTGAGGACAACCACAGGGACGCGGTGCGGGTCGGTCAGGGCCAGTTGGAGATGCCGAAGTTGCGTCATCGGACGGGCCAGTTGCAGCTGCCAAATTTGCGTCAGACGGGCCAGTTGCAGCTGCCAAAGTTGCGGCAGCATCGGACGGGCCAGTTGCAGCTGCCGAAGTTGCGGTGGCCGCGGAAGGACCAGTTGCGACGTCAGACGGGCCAGTTGCAGCTGCAGAAGTTGCGGCGGTGTCGGAACCAGGTGTGCGTAATGAAACAGTTCAGTGGAGCCTAGAGGCCGGTGACTAGACCTCTGGAGCTGTTGCACGGAATGAGCAGCAGTACCGGGGGAATCCGTGACATGAACAAACAAGTCGGGTCTAGCTATATCTTTGGATAATAATTATGTGTCCAAAAAGATTCATAAAACGCATTACACCATGGCAATTTATTTGCATTACTCTTCTCTTGTGGTTGAAATGCCACCTGGAAGTGTAATAGCCTCCCCGCAATGTAAAAACCAAAAGAGCATTACAGGTCACTCTGCACCAGTAAATTGCCTGGAGTCTATGAGAACGAGATCCTGAATTAGACCCTCCATGTTCTCATTAAACTGGAATGGCTCCCACTCCCTGTACGTCCTCAGGCCATGTGATTCATCCAGGACCCCCACCCAGGCCACACCGACACTGGATGTCCAGGCCATGATTCTCCTCTGCCCACAGACAGATCCTCTGCTCTGGGTAACCGACTAAAGTCAGCCCCTGAATTGTGGAGGTAACACTGGCTTAGGCCTAAGCAATGCAGTACTAAACCATGTATGTGCATTGTTAAAGGACCATTAAAGCCAAATTGTCACTTTATACTGATACAGATACAGCTGCTGAGGAATGAGTCTTTGAAAAGCTGATTGTCGACACACCTTGCTGCTCTAGAAAAGCTCATGGTAAAGAGCAAGATATCAAATTGCAGCACTTGCAAATGTTGATATGTTGGCCATCTTTGAGATAATTAAAGAAAAATCTACACCATAGTTCCAATAAAACAGGTTTCTACAGTCTATCTTATAGAACATTCTCTCATGTCCTCCTTACACATGAAGGTGGCCACAGGGCTATATTGCATGTAGCCGAAGATACAGACCCTACCGTTACGACCCTAGCTGCACTGAGGTCGAAACGCAATCATGGTTACATTAAGACACTGTGGAACCGGCAAGAGATATGGGTCGGAAAACATACCTCAATGTGGGGAGGGAATATGCCACTGTACTCCAAATGTTATATTTATCCATACTGAGACATCGAGAAGATTGAAATACTGCTAGTTTTCCTGGAAAACTGCCCTTTTTGTACTCATCCTAGCTAGCAGTAGCCACCGCTATATTGCATGCAGCATGGGAAGCTCATTGGACATGCTGTATGCTGTGTGACAGAAAATGGCAATCTGTAATGTGTTTCTAGGGAGAACAGGCCTGTCCCTCTCCTGAGATTTGCTTGTAGGCACTTGGCTCTGAAATGACATTCAAAAGGACAGAACACACTGTAATAGATCTATTGTGTAGAACGGCAGACAAGAGATGAATAGTGATTGTTCTCTCTTCTAACAATCAGCAAATCTTCCACAGAAGGACCTTGCATTTTTTCCTATTCAGAAAACCTCTTGGTCCTAGTGAGAGCATATAACTTGGGCTATGAGTTGTTTCAAGTTACATTGTCGGGAAAAAAAGAGGGCCATATTCAAATCAAATCTACTCAAATTGTATTTGTCACATGCTTAGTAAACAAAAGATGTTTGGGGAAATAGTAGAAATTGTTTGGGGAAATAGTAGAAAATAAATACACAATGAGTAACAATAACTTGGCTATATACACGGGGTACCAGTACCGAGTCAATGTGCAGGGGTATGAGATAAATATGTACATATAGGTAGAGATAAAGTGACTAGGCAACAGGATAGATAATAAACAATAGCAGCAGCGCATGTGATGAGTCAAAAGAGATTAGTGCAACAAGGGTCAATGCAGATATTCCGGGTAACTATTGGTTAATGACTTAACTAACTATTTAGCAGTCTTATAGCTTGGGGTTAGAAGATGTTCAGGGTTCGGTTGGTTCCAGACTTGGTGCATCGCTACTGCTTGCTATGCGGTAGCAGAGAGACAACTATGACTTAGGTAGCTGGAGTCTTGGATTGGATTGCAGGCAGTGTGTCCCCATTTATTTACTGGGCCGTACACACTACCCTCTGTAGCGACTTGAGGTCGGATGCCAAGGAGTTGCCATACCAAGCGGTGATGCAGCCATTCAAGATGCTCTCAATGGTGCAGCTGTATAACTTTAAGGATCTGCATGGCCTCAGCCTCCTGAGGGGGAAGAGGCGTTGCCGTGCACTCTTCACGACTGTGTGTATAAGGTAGTTGTTGTGAATTTGTTAGATTACTTGTTAGATACTACTGCATGGTCGGAACTAGAAGCACAAGCATTTCGCTACACTCGCATTAACATCTGCTAACCATGTGTATGTGACAAATAAAATTTGATTTGATTTGATTTGATTGATTTGATTTGATTTGTTGATGTGTGTAGACCATGATAGTTCCTTAGTGACGTGGACACGTGAAGCCCTCGACATGTTCCACAATAGTCCCGCACGCATTCCTGAGGGGCCCCTGTGTTGAAGGTCAGCGTGGCGGATGTGTTGTTGCCTACCCTCACCACCTGGGAGCGGCCCGTCAGGAAGTCCAGGATCTAGTTGCAGAGGAAGCTGTTTAATCCAGGGTCCTTAGCTTAGTGATGAGCTTGGAGGGCACACTGGTGTTGAATTCTGAGCTGTAGTCGATTAACAGCATTCTCACGTGGGTGTTCCTTTTATCCAGGTGAGAAAGGGCAGTGTGGAGTGCAATAGAGATTGTGTCAGCTGTGGATCTTTTGGGGTGTTATGCGATTTGGAGTGGGTCCAGGGTTTCTAGGGTGATGGTGTTGATGTGAGCCATGACCAGCCTTTCAAGTAATTTCATGGCTACAGATGTGAGTGCAACGGAGCAATAGTAATTCAGACATAACTTTACTCAGTTTTACTGAAATGCTTTACTCAGTGTATTGGTCCCAGTCCTGAAGTCAACCATGTTGGAAGCCCCCAGCTGGCCACCCAGTAGAGCAGAGCCTCATCTCTCTCAAGTAGGGCTGTGACAGTGGTAATGGCTGTGACACTCTGCTAACCTGAGCCTGCTACTGCTGTACATCCTGTCAGCTCTTTATCACTGAGAGCCCCCCTTCCCCGTCTCTCTCACCTCTCCTACACATCAATACCCCTGGACAGGAGAGGAGCACAGGATGAGGGGCTATTAACAGAGACTGAGGCCTGCCTTCTACTAACAAGCAACCTGAACATGCTGTCTGCAAAGGTCATTTCAGGGAAGGTTTGAATCAATTTGTTGCTTTTTGATCTGCACAGCCAACTGAATGATATTCTTTGCATATGTGTGAAAAATAAATTATAAAAGGAGATTAGCATGAAAGAGAGCACGTTAGGAAAACATGCTAAAAAATCCTAAATTGGAGCATGGGGTCATTTGAAACACCATAGCACACACATAGCATGCTTACCAGCTCAGATCACAATCAATTACCAATTCTTTAAACCATCCTTTCTACATAAAATATGTATGATCGCTTTAAAATTGGGTTTGTAATAACTGCATTTACCTAACAGGGAATTTAATTAACATAATAGGTGTATTTGTCTGTAATGCAATGTTCTTGTGCTGAGGTGGATTCTGGTCTCATTTTTTAATTAACCTTATAAATTGTGTGGGCTCTTAATGACACATAATGTCTGTCAGTTCACTTTTCCAAATGGAACTGTTGGTCTTTGCCCTTTCGCCAGTATCATGAAGAATTACCATGCACCAGTCTAGTCATGTGTTGAGGAAATGTTTGGTCAAGATAGCAGTGCGCATTTCAGTTTCATATCTATGCATGGATACGATGTTCAGATCATAGAATTAGAACACTAGAATGAACATGAACTATCTGATGACCAGTTTTACCATGCACATTTTTTTTTTTAAATGCTATGCATGCCAGCAAAGCCACTACACAACACAACACTAAACAATACATTAATTGCACTATAACAGTGACAAACAGTGCCCACAAACTGCCCTGGCTGAGGGAAGGAGGTTCTCACCCAAGATTTGACTGTACATGGCCCCGTCCATCGTCCCTTTTATGCGGTGAAGTTGTCCTGTCCCCTTAGCAGAAAAACACCCCCAAAGCATAATGTTTCCACCTCCATGTTTGACGGTGGGCATGGTGTTCTTGGGGTCATAGGCAGCATTCCTCCTCCTCCAAACACGGCGAGTTGAGTTGATGCCAAAGAGCTCCATTTTGGTCTCATCTGACCACAACACTTTCACCCAGTTGTCCTCTGAATCATTCAGATGTTCATAGGCAAACTTCAGACGGGAATCTATATGTGCTTTCTTGAGCAGGGGGACCTTGCGGGCGCTGCAGGATTTCAGTCCTTCACGGCGTAGTGGGTTACCAATTGTTTTCTTGGTGACTATGGTCCCAGCTGCCTTGAGATCATTGACAATATCCTCCCGTGTGGTTCTGGATTTTTTTGTTGTTATTCTGTCTCTCACTGTTCAAATAAACCTACCATTAAAATGATAGACTGATCATTTCTTTGTCAGTGGGCAAACATACAAAATCAGCAGGGGATCAAATACCTTTTTCCCTCACTGTAAAACACAGGGCTGTAACCCAAACAAAGAGCGAGGTGTAAACCCCTAATAAATACACGAGACAAGACCAGTAATAACAATACACGGGACGAAACCCATTAACACGGTAACACGCAAGCCGATACAACAGAGCACAGGTACTCACAAGACCAACAGACATGGAACAATAATCAACAAGGACAATGGGGAACAGAGGGCACATATATACACATACTAATCAGGGGGACTGGGAACCAGGTGTGCGTAATGAGACAAGACAGTCCGGGGTTGGTGGTAATGATCCAGTTCAGTGACGCCTAGAAGGCCGGTGACAAAGACCTCCGGAGCTGGTGAACAGAATGAGCAGCATTACCGGGGGAATCCGTGACAAGAACGATGAGCGGATAAGAGGCGATCCGTAATTTCGATTAAGACATTCATGAGCGAGCTAAAACGGACGTAGTCAATATAACTATTTGTTCAGCACTTTTGAAATGTACAGTGACAGAATTCAGAACATGGGCCGTTCTTACAGTATTCTCCCTGTACACCAAGTCAGAACCGTAAGAGAAATAAAGGGGGCAAATAAGCAGACAATGAAAGCTCTTACAATATTTGATGATGACATTTCTCTAAAACAGGCTATAGGCTACATGTTCACCACCAAGTCAGAACAGTAGGCTAAGTTATGAGTGGGAAAGGGACCAAATTATTAGGGTGAGGCACATAGGCTACTAACAGCTTACTACACAACATACACGTAGTATTACTTTCTTAGCTACAGTATGCATATCTCCCTGGTATATTACATCATTTATGCAGCAGCATACAATACATTTTTGGACTCACCTTGTTGTGCTGTGCTCACTTGAACAGGAAGGTGGTGCGGCGGTCCTTCTTGTGGGCACATTTTTGTGTCATTCGCTGGATTTATGGTGCTTTTAAGACAACTGGGCACTCAGAAAAAAATAAGGTTGAATCATGGCGTCAGTGATCTTCATGTCGGAGCTCTAGAAAGAGGCCCGTGTTCCCGACTTGAAATTCCGAGTTGGATGACCATTCAAAACGTATTTTCCCAATCGTAGCTCTTTTTTTCAGAGTTTCCAGTTGTCTTGAACTCACTGAAGTCTGAGATTTTCCAGTTCCAAGTTTGCAGGTGTTTTGGACGTGCCAGAAGTCATGCTGGATTGACAGCATGGCCAATGTATTCAACATTTTCTGGCCCTTGGTGTTGCATATGAATGTTTATCATTTTAAGCTTGGAAAAGAGACCCTTAAACCCAGACTTGGACCCCACACCCTCTCCACTCAATAGCAGGCTGGTGATTGCTTTGCAACGCTTGCAGTTAGCCACTGATTCCTTCCAAATCACTCATTGTTGAATTTATGATTTCCAACTTGTTGTGTAATGTTTATTATGTCCAATGACCGATGAGCATCGATAAGTTTTATCTATAATTTCTCTTCATATGACAAGGATTGAAAAGGATTTGCCAGTAGATTGTCAACTTGATTCATGATGACGACTGCTTGACTAGCTTGCTAGCTAAGATTTTGAAAGTATGATGTTGACATGATCAGTCCAATCAAAGCTATGGTAGATATAACGTGATGTGATGTCATTTTATCTGTGGCCAATGACCTCGAGTCTTCTTGGATAGGAACTTGTAATGTAAATCTATGGCAGCACCCAAGGGCCCAATTTTCTAGCTCTCCCTGTAGATTTTGCGGTGACGTAGTGTCCCTATACCAATCACTACGCTCTGTATTTTCCGCTGGCTGCCACATCTGCATTTTGGAGCTGCCTTACTCAAGAAAGGGACCATGTTGATATGTCTTTCTCTTAGACCAGGTTGCTTGTTACGTCATAATGACAAAGGAGAAATACAGGGATAATTTACTTTGGTGGTTAGGAAAACTAAAAACAAATGTTAGGATAATTTACGTAAAAGGTTAGGAGAACTAAAATGACCAAGGTTTGGAGAATTTACATAGCTAGGTCATTCCTGGAAAAAAGGACACTTGACTTTCAGAAAAACATATTGGTCAAGCTCAGGAACTTTAATCCTAATAAATTGTTCACACGTGGACCATATTTCCACTCTGTTTCTATTTGTATTTATTTAACCCTTATTTTACCAGGTACGTTGACTGAGAACCAATTCTCATTTACAGCAACGACCTGGGGAGAGGAGACATACACATGAAAATGTTAACAATGCAATTAGATTTTCTAAGACATCAAATGTCCCTTACTGTATCACATTCATTTATTTTCTACAATTAATCAGAAGTGTAATTTTTTTGTCTTTTAAAAACATTGTCAAAATAGATTATTAAAACAGTATTGTATTGGAACAACATACTGTAAGTCCCTTTGTTCCAATTGTAGGTCAGCGGTTTCCAAAGGGGTCTTCTATGTACCTCCATGTAGACTCCATTTGTAAAGACCTTTTATTAAGTGCCTGTGGCTCTGGGATCAGGCATACTACCTGGTGATCAGCATATTAGCTGATATCATCTTGTGGGCTTGGCCAGAAGAACTTGTTTATTCCATTACGGTGCATGCATTTGACCTGGATGTTATCCTCTTCCACATCTGTGCTGATTCCTGGGTATGGCTCATTGTCATAGGACACCACACACCACTGACCAATATGCTGAGCATAAATGACCTCTGGTCACCACAGGGTTTCAATGGTGCACACAGATCTTGGAGCATCAGCAGCTTCGAGACTTGATATTGGAGCCTCAGCAGCTTCTAGATTTGATATTGGAGCCTCAGCAGCTTCTAGATTTGATATTGGAGCCTCAGCAGCTTCTAGAGCTGATATTGGAGGCTCAGCAGCTTCTAGAGTTGATATTGGAGCCTCAGCAGCTTCTAGATTTGATATTGGAGCCTCAGCAGCTTCTAGAGTTGATATTGGAGCCTCAGCAGCTTCTAGAGTTGATATTGGAGCCTCAGCAGCTTCTAGAGTTGATCTCGGAGCCTATGCAGCTTCTAAAGTAGCTTTTTTAACTCAAAGCAGGGACAGTCCATGACCCCCTCATCTCTTTGGCAGAGACAGGTTATGTCTCTGTACTTGATGTGACTTGGCAACACACTTATCAGTTGATGCACCTTCTTTGTGCCTTTCACTGCAGTTAGATGGGTTACCTGAGAAGAGATGAGACAATATACTGAGATTAGAAAAACTTTTTAAACGTTCCCCTACTGATGTTGAAAAGATGGTGCCTGAACCTGAAGAGTCTGTCATGGAACTGACTCACAAGATCGTCCTCAGTAGTAGTCACCTGCCTCTTCACTGTAACGTTGGTCCTCTGTTCTTCATCTCTGGAGCTCTCAATTGACCATTGGGGTCAGGGCAATTTCTTTGTTTGATGGGGTTTCACAAGCGTGTCAGTGGCATGGTGGCACTCCTTACACTCACCACACAGGAGGTTGGTGGCACCTTAATTGGGGAGGACAGGCTCGTGGTAATGGCTGGAGTGGAATGAGTAGAATAGTATTAAATACATCAAACACATAGTTTGATGCCATTCCATTCTCTCTGTTCCAGCCCTTATTATGAGCCATCCTCCCCTCAGCAGTCTCCACTGACTCACCATATGCACAGGTTTTAGAATTGGTGTTGCACACAGTGGCATCTGCCATCTACTCAAGATTTTGGGACAATAAAAGCCCCCAGTTGTAAAGGCTGTTCACCATGAATTGGAGATTCTTGTGGGTTTTACACTGGCACGCCTCACGGTCAGCTTCCGTGGGTGCCACAACCCAAAATGGCCTAAAGGTGGAGAAGAAAGGGTACAAGATCGAGTCTTGACTTTCTGACAGGAACTTCCTGTGTAGATTCTTCATTTTGTCTGTCAGCAACCTTTTTTGCATCTTTTTGTTTTGTTTGTTTCCTCACTGTAGCCATTCGACTCACATTATCCCTCAAAAAGAGGGATTTCACGCTCTTCTTGGATTCAACAGTTGCCAGGTTTCTCTTCATCACACAAAGGTACAATGATCTCCATCCAATCCAGCCCTCTTCTCTGAAAAACCTAGAGTAGTCTGGGTGAGTAGTCGGTACTGCTTCACTATGTTCCCAATATTTACTCTTGCAGTCATCTGCCTATCGTTTACTTTTGTGGTGTTGTGATATTTAAATCTAATGTCTTTGACCAATGATGATTGCAAAATAAGGGGTCTTCTAAAGGTTGGATGGACAGGATTATGTCTCAGCATGACATTCACTTTTGAGCGAGGAGATTTGGAGTTTCCCTTAAAACCTCTTAAGTTTCTGACCATTTTTTTCAATTTTCACTTAAAATGACAAACCCCAAAAGACGCCTCACAAGTCCTCAACTGGCAGCTTCATTAAATAGTACCTGCAAAACAATAGTCTCAACGTCAACAGTGAAAAGGTGACTCCGGGATGCTGGCCTTCTAGGCAGAGTTGCAAAGAAAAAGCCATATCTTAGACTGGCAAATAAAAATTAAATATTAAGACACTGGACAGAGGAACTCTGACTTGAGTCGCCTGTTCACTGTTGACGTTGAGACTGGTGTTTTGCGGGTACTATTTAATGAAGCTGCCAGTTGAGGACTTGTGAGGCGTCTGTTTCTCAAACAAGACACTCTAATGTACTTGTCCTCTTGCTCAGTTGTGCACCAGGGTCTCCAACTCCTCTTTCTATTCTGGTTAGAGACAGTTTGTGCTGTTCTGTGAAGGGAGTTGTATACAGCGTTGTACGAGACCTTCAGTTTCTTGGCAATTTCTCAAATGGAATAGCCTTCATTTCTCAGAACAAGAATAGACTGATGAGTTTCAGAATAAAGTGCTTTGTTTCTGGCCATTTTGAGCCTGTAATGGAACCCACAAATGCTGATGCTCCAGATACTCAACTAGTCTAAATAAGGCCAGTTTTATTAATACATGCAATCAACCAAAAAGTTTTTTGTGTTCAAGTCAAAGGAGAGCAAAGCCACATCCCAAATCCCAACCATCTTTGTAATACAAGTAAACTCAGAAAAATTGAACAAATAGGTCTAACTAAATTACCAAAACATAATTTCTGTAAAAAAACAAAATACAAAAATTAAGTGTATCATTTCCAGGAATATGAAAAGTGGAGAGAAATGAGTCAGAGTGCAATGTGTCTAAGAAAATAGAAAATAAATCAATGACGTATGATACATCTAACTAGGGCAGGGTGGTGTGTGTGTTAGTAAGAGATACCAAACAGTGGGAGGACACTGCTTGACATGCAGACAGCATGTGGACAGTGGTTCTTAGGCACCAGGCATTAAGAAGAGATAAGCAAATGCTGCTACCTTCAGCTGAATCTGAGGGGAGCCCCGTTCTAATACCACTGGCCTGAGAGGCAAAGACAACTGTGCTGCTGGGACACTATAGCAACATCTCCCAATGAGGTGATACCCTGCTACAAAAGATAGCTTTAGCATTGCTACCCCCAATGGAGGACACTGGTACTGGGCTTACCATGCAACTACAGGCTTATCAGATGCCTCAGAGAGAAGATGAGGTGTAGAGATCAGTGTGGGACAGAGAGGCAGAGACAAGGTGCAGTTTCCGTAATCTGCCTCCCTGGGAAACACTCCCTCCTTCCTAAATGGTTTCATCTGGCGTGGGCTGAGAAACTCAACCTGTAGAGGATCACACTGAGACAGCACATCAACTACACTCTAACATTTAGTTTATTCTTAAACCACCAAACATCACTTCATCTCAACATCTAAGCTCGTTAATTTTCACACAGCCACAAAATCATATCACTTCACATTACATCCTAGAATGGGAACTCCTGCCTTGAGTGTAGTTGTTTCTGTAAGCTTTTTGTTGCTTTAATGTGGGCTGATCCCTGAATATGTGAGTGGATCTTTAATGTGTCCTGATCCCTAAAGATGTGAGTGGGTCTTTAATGTGGGCTGATCCCTAAAGATGTCAGTGCGTCTTTAATGTGGGCTGATCCTTAAAGATGTCATTAGGTCTTTAATGTGGGCTGATCCCTAAAGATGACAGTAGGTCTTTAATGTGGGCTGATCCCTAAAGATGTCATTAGGTCTTTAATGTGGGCTGATCCCTAAAGATGTCATTAGGTTTTTAATGTGGGCTGATCCCTAAAGACGTCAGTAGGTCTTTAATGTGGGCTGATCCCTAAAGATGTCAGTAGGTCTTTAATGTGGGCTGATCTCTAACGATGTCAGTGGGTCTTTAATGTGGGCTGATCCCTAAAATGTCATTAGGTCTTTAATGTGGGCTGATCCCTAAAATGTCATTAGGTCTTTAATGTGGGCTGATCCCTAAAGATGCCAGTATGTCTTGAATGTGGGCTGATCCCTAAATATGTGAGTGTGTAATGAAGCCCACAGGAAGCTTTACTTACTGGTCTGTATATCTGGAGCCTTAATGTAGCTGAGATGCAGAGGGACCATGTAGGCTCCAAGTAACAACCTAACACTGCTCACTAATTAGAGCCAAGGGCGGGAATGTAACACAGCGCTCCAAAGTCCAACAGCAAAAATATGCAAAGCTATTTATTACTGTAAAAGAGGGCGAGAACAATAGCACAAAAACAAATCGCTGCAGAGGAGCTGAAGGATAATTATTTCAGGGGATTAAAAAGAGGGAGCTACAGTATTTATTTTCATTTTGCTGTTAGTTAGCAGAGATCACATTGGCTACATCTCCAAAGGGAACATCGAGGGATTTGTTAGGATTATCCCACAAATATGCAAATCCAGAGTAATCATCAGCATGATCTCGTGGTGGTGAGTGTTTGGGAAAGGGGATACCTAGTCAGTTGCATAACTGAATGCATTCAACTGAAATGTATCTTCTGTATTTAACCCAACCCCTCTGAATCAGAATGGTGTGGGGGGTTGCCTTAATCGACTACACTGACGCCCAGGGAGTAGTTGTTGTTGGGGGTTAACTGCCTTGCTCAAGGGCAGAACGGCAGATTTTTCTACTTTGCCAGCTCTGGGATTTGAACCAACGACCTTTCGATTACTGGCCCAACACTCCTGGAGACAGGCATCAGCCATGGATGGCTCTGTCCCTGCTCCACATGATTAAGAGGCTCATCATGTTAGAGTGAGGCGGCACCATGCTGGGCTTAGAGAGAGAGGGAGTACCCGTCTAAAATGCCCAGTCTCCTGTCCAGGTCAGAACACCCTGTCCCTCCCCACGTCTCAGCCTGAACCCCAACCAACCCCCCATCACCCAACTGACTGTAGCAGGCAAACTATTAAGTGTAATGAGAATCAATGGGGTGTTAAAAGTATTGGCAGCGCAGCCCAGAAGGTGCTCCCTGAGCTCTCTGTATTACTAGCCTGTAAACAGAGCTCTAGCCTCTAGTCCACCAGCTCCAAATGGACTGCATTGATCAGCAGGTCAGACTAGGTTAGCTCTGGCTCTTTAATTGCCTGTGTCCCTCCTCATTCTCACCCCAACAGCTGTCAATTACCTCCCAGGTAAGCCAGGGCCAGCAGCACTCATTGAGTTCAAAGCCAGGCTGAGGCATGACCAGAATACAGCGCAGAGGAGGTGTCTTGACTTCACTGGACTGACATGGAGCCTTCTGGTCCTCCTTTTCATCAATGACGAGAATAATGGACTGGAAAATATGAATTCAATAGAAGAGAGACATTAGTTACTGGCTTACTCGAGTATGAGACGACTTCATTATTCAACAGTCTGTAATCTTGAATTTATCGGCATTGGCTTCTCTTGGTTCAATGGGAGACAGATCAGTTGGCATAAAAGCAGAAACATCCTTGATCGAAGTGGCAAGACAAGACACATGTTTCGGAGGCAGGAAGCAGTCTGTTCTCGCTCCGTGTCAGTTAATGAAACAAGCAGTCTGATGCATGGTTCCAAGCAGACTTGTTTGAGTTTAGCTCTGTGATCTATTTCCCTAACACTTAACATACAAACCACCATAGTCTCTTTAGAAGGAGAGAGTTTAGAGTACATACAGTACCAGTCCAAAGTTTGGACACACCTACTCATTCAAGGGTTTTTCTTTATTTTTACAATTTTCTACTTTGTAGAATAATAGCAATATCAAAACTATCAAATAACACATATGGTATCATGTAGTAACCAAAAAAGTGTAAAACAAATCAAAATATATTTTAGATTTTAGATTCTTCAAAGTAGACACCCTTCGCCTTGATGACAGCTTTGCACACTCTTGGCATTCTCTCAACCAGCTTCATGAGGAATGCTTTTCCAACAGTCTTGAAGGAGTTTCCACATATGCTTGTTGGCTGCTTTTCCTTCACTCTGCGGACCAACTCATCTCTAACCATCTCAATTGGGTTGAGGTCAGGGGATTGTGGAGGCCAGGTCATCTGATGCAGCACTCCATCCATCGGCTTCTTGGTCAATAGCCTTTACACAGCCTGGAGGTGTGTTTTGGGTCATTGTCCTGTAGAAAAACAATTGATAGTCCCACTTAGCGCAAAGCAGATGGTATTGCGTATCGCTGCAGAATGCTGTGGTAGACATGCTGGTTAAGTGTGCCATGAATTCTAAAGAAATCACAGACAGTATCACCAGCAAAGCACCCACACAACATCACACCTCCTCCTCCATGCTTCACGGTGGGAACCACACATGCGGAGATCATCCGTTCACCTACTCTGCGTCTCATAAAGACACCGCGGTTGGAACCAAAAATCTCAAATTTGGACTCATCCGACCAAAGGACAAATTTCCACCGATCTAATGTCCATTGCTCGTGTTTCTTGGCCCAAGCAAGTCTCTTATTATTATTTGTGTCCTTTAGTAGTGGTTTCTTTTCAGCAATTTGACCATGAAGGCCTGATTGACGCAGTCTCCTCTGAACAGTTGATGTTGAGATATGTCTGTTACTTGAACTCTGTGAAGCATTTATTTGGACTGCAATTTTTGAGGCTGGTAACGCTAATGAACTTATCCTCTGCAGCAGATGTAACTTTGGGTCTTCCTTTCCTGTGGCGGTCCTCATGAGAGCCAGTTTCATCATAGCGCTTGATGGATCTTGCGACTGCACTTGAAGAAACTTAAAGAGTTGCTGAAATTTTCCAGATTGACTGACCTTCATGTCTTAAAGTAATGATGGACTGTTGTTTCTCTTTGCTTATTTGAGCTGTTCTTGCCATAATATGGACTTTGTCTTTTACCAAATAGGGCTATCTTCTGTATACCACCCCTACCTTGTCACAATAGTAACTTTTAATCATATGTGTTACTTCATTTGATGTCTTCACTGTTATTCCACAATGTAGAAAATAGTAAAAATTAA
Source organism: Brachymystax lenok tsinlingensis (assembly GCA_030435695.1). Taxonomy (NCBI): domain Eukaryota; kingdom Metazoa; phylum Chordata; class Actinopteri; order Salmoniformes; family Salmonidae; genus Brachymystax; species Brachymystax lenok. The sequence continues at coordinate 18,069,182 of CM059789.1, forward strand.
GAAAAACCCTTGAATGAGAAGGCGTGTCCAAACTTTTGACTGGTACTGTAAATCAGATGCAAAGTTTCTTCTCAAACATCGTGCTGCAGCTTTTTACCACATCCCAGCATGCCCTCCATCCGGCTATACTTCCTTCAGTTCACCACCTCAACAAGTTTAAGGCAGAGACAAACACAATTAGATGTTCTGCAAACATTGAATTGAACTTGTAACCTCTAAATTACACTGGAGCCATTCTCTGAATGCAATGACTGGAGCACCAATAATGTTATTCTCAGAGTCCTGCAGCAGAGAAAGCCCTGTTGTGGAGTGATTGCCACATTGACCTTTAGGTCTCCCTTCCTCTCCTGTGTTCCTTCTGTCTCCTGAAATAGGCCTCCTCTTGCTCAGTGCAGGAGACCTATCAGCATGCTGGGCCACAAGCCTGATGGGAGTTTAACTGTCTAATCTGCTCCCATCATGCATAGGACTTAGCATGGCTGTTCATGGTGTTTTGTGCAGGCCAGCAGTGGGACAGAAAGGATGTGTTTGCGTCTGCCATGACAGCCACACATGTTCCTCCTGCTCACAGCAGATGAGAAGCAGATGGCAGTTTGTGATGTGCCAATCTCTGGCTCTTACATTTGCTCCAAGGGAGGAAGAAAATATGACTGATCTTTGTGCACTTTAATCTAGCTGGCTGGATGTGTTTGAAACCTCATTTTCATTTCCCCGACATTTCACAAATCCCTTTTGAGTCTTTGCTTATCTGAGTCATGCTGAATGAAATGAAGATTCTGGCATTGTGTATGTATTGCAGATGCCTTGCTGAATGATAAGTTCAACTATCTCATCATAGAAACAGTAGGATTTTTCTGCCTTGGATCTCTGTACACGCCAATCTCTTCATGTAAGAAGCATGGTGAACATGTCATCTTTTATTCTAGGTCATTTCAAGCAAAGGTTTTGTGTCAGCTATTCAGTCCCAACAATGTGCTTTGTATCTAAAATATGTCTTAGCATAGACCACATAATCTGAAAAAGGTTTTCAATTATTCAGTTTTGTAAGGAATATAAAGAGGTGAGAGTCCATTATGGATGCTGTGAGGTCAGGTTACTGGTGAGGTCAGGTTACCTCTTGAACAAAATACAATGTAGCCTACTGATCATAGACACCGACTGCAAAACTGAAACTGAGGAGAATCTGAGATTTGTCAAATGAAAGCCCCCTTAACTCAGTACTTCCCAGCACAACGTGGTATTTTTTCAGTTGTAGTCCTACTTTATCCAATTACTTTCACCTATCTGAGGAACCATGCTTGCATGATGAGTAACTTTTCCTGAAGACTGTTGAAATTGTTGCTTCTTGAGTTAATGCCTAGGCTTTAGCTCAGCAGCTTAACACAGTCTTGTGGCCTGCAGACGACCAGGGCTAAAACCCTGTTGATCACATTACCCAGGAGTATGAATATAGGCTGGCTGTTCATAGAACCCCAAAAATTGACTAAATACCAAGACAACAACTATAATTGTATTTCAGGTGATGACAAATACACTCCACCATGAAATACACTACCGGTCAAAAGTTTTAGAACACCTACTCATTCAAGGGTTTTTCTAAAAAAAAAATCTTTACATTGTAGAATAATATTGAATACATCAAAACTATGAAAAAACACATATGGAATCATGTAGTAACAAAAAAGTGTTAAACAAGTCAAAATATATTTTCTATTTGATATTCTTCAAAGTAGCCACCCTTTGCCTTGATGACAGCTTTGCACACTCTTGGCATTCTCTCAACCAGCTTCATGAGGAATCCATTTCAATTAATAAAGACCAAGTCCATATTATGACAAGTACATCTCAAATAAGCAAAGAGAAACAACAGTCCATCATTACCTTCAGAAATGAAGGTCAGTCAATATGGAAAATTGCAAGAACTTGAAAGTTTCTACAAATGCAGTCACAAAAACCATCAAGCGCTATGATGAACCTGGCTCTCATGAGGACCGCCACATGAATGGAAGACCCAGAGTTACCTCTGCTGCAGAGGATTTGTTCATCAGAGTTAACAGCCTCAGAAATTGCAGCCCAAGTAAATGCTTCACTGAGTTCAAGTAACAGACACATCTCAATATCAACTGTTCAGAGGAGGCTGTGTGAATCAGGCCTTCATGGTCAAATTGCTGCAACAAAACCACTACTAAAGGACACCACTAAGAAGAAGACTTGCTTGGGCCAAGAAACACGAGCAATGGACATTAGATCGGTGGAAATCTGTCCTTTGGTCTGGAGCCCAAATTTGAGATTTTTGGTTCCAACCGCGGTGTCTTTGTGAGACGCAGTGTGGGTGAACGGATGATCTCCGCATGTGTAGTTCCCACCGTAAAGCATGGAGGAGGCGGTGTTATGGTGTGGGGGTGCTTTGCTGGTGACACTGTCTGTGATTTATTTGGAATTGAAGGCACACTTAGCTAGCATGGCAACCACAGAATTCTGCAGCGATACGCCATCCCATCTGGTTTGGGCTCAGTGGCACGATCATTTGTTTTTCAACAGGACAATGACCGAACAAACCTCCAGGCAGTGTAAAGGCTATTTGACCAAGAAGGAGAGTGATAGAGTGCTGCATCAGATGACCTGGCCTCCACAATCCCCTGACCTCAACCAAATTGAGATGGTTTGGACTGAGTTGGACTGCAAAGTGAAGGAAAAGCAACAAGTGCTCAGCATATATGGGAACTCCTTCAGGATGGTTGGAAAATCATTCCAGGTGAATCTGGTTGAGAGAATGCAAAGCGTGTGCAAAGCTGTCATAGAGGCAAAGGGTGGCTATTTGAAGAATCCCAAATATAAAATATATTTTGATTTGTTTAACACGTTTTCAGTTACTACTTGATTCCATATGTGTTATTTCATAGTTTTGGTGTCTTCACTATTATTCTACAATGTAGAAAATATAAAAAAAATCAGAAAAACTCTTGAATGAGTAGGTGTTCTAAAACTTTTGACCAGTAGTGTAAGTCAATGCCAACTTCCATTAGGGTGAACTATGAAGATGTCCTCATGGTAATGCAAGTTGGACAGGCTATACAAGAGTAGAAAGAGACAGCAATGACCTTCTTGTCATTTTTGTCAAGACAACTCCAAATTCATCACCGGTACTGAAAAAATACAATCAGTACCAACACTGACTAACTGTCCACATGACAAACACATTGTTTATGAGTATGTGAGGTCCCCCAGTCACAGGGTTAGGGCCAAAGGTATTTTCAGCACCAAGGTCAACATTACAGAGAGGCTCCTTCCCTTGTCTGATTAGTGATTGTTCACTCTGCAGTCACACATGATGCATTCCTGGATATTGTTCAGGTTTGATGGACAAATGTGTGATGTAGTTTGACTGTGGTTAGGTGTGGAGGACACTGCAATATTTCCTGTGCTAGAATACTCTGGAGCAGAGTGCAGTACGCCTGTCACCCTCAGTGAGACAGGCTGTTTAGTGAGACCAGAATTTTCTGGCTTACTGAAGTATGAAATTCATTTACTTCACACCTCTCACAGACTTCATCGGAAATCAGGACCCATTCAGCTCTGATAGGAGGACTAACTGCATGGGCCTGGTAGCACTTACCACGGTTTAACGCCAAGTGGGAGAAGAAATCAGGAAATGACATATTTCTGAAATTGCTGTACATGGGTGAGTTTTCCTAAACCCTCAAAGCTAATGTGGCAAATCCCCTCTCTTGACAACAAAGCCACACAGCTGCAAGAGAGGAACAATTATAAAAATCGATGGTTGTCAGTAAATATTCGATGCGTGAACCAAATAAATTTGTCAAATGGCGCTCTTTGCTGTTATTTCAGTGGCGTGGGAGTGAAGTAAACAACATTTTTGAAAATAGAAAAAGTACTGAACAGCTACTATACATCTCATGTATCCATCTGTCTGTATGTCCTATAGCCCTGGCCAAAGAGCTCTATTTTCATGTCCAACAAATTTAAACACCTGGAGTTTGCATTGGCACTTGAATTGGAACCGGTGCTTTGGTCAGATGACATGAAAATTTAGCTCTTTGGCCACGCACACCAGCGGTGGGTTTGATGTTGAAATGATGTTGAAATGTATGAGCAGGAAAGGTCCCCATACCTACTGTTAAATACGGTGGTGGATCTTTGATATTGTGGCTATTTTGCTTCCACTGGTCCTGGGGCCCTTGTTAAGTTCAACGGCATCAGAAACCAGTACCAGGATATTTTAGCCAAAAACCTGATTTCCTCTGTGAGGAGGCTGAAACTTGGTCCCAAGTGGATCTTCCAGCAATACAATAACACTAAGCACACATCAAAATCCACAAAGAAATAGTTAATTGGCCACAAAAGACAGAAGTTGACAATCAGGAACACAGCACGCACTTTCAAGGAGCGGGACACTGTGGCTACAATTTTATAAAATAAGCTATTGATCCTCTGTGGCTAAATTGGAGGCCTTCTTATGGTGTAGTAGGCTATTCTGAATGATTTCATTTCTTTCTGAACAGACAGCAGTAATTCTATAACTTTGGCAAAAGTATTTACATTCATCAGGGGTGCTGCAGTTCCTTCAGAGCCCTTCCCATGGCTATGATTCTATAAGGAAATAAATGATGCAGTGCAATGCTGGAGAGATGAGAGTTGCAGGTTCATGTCTATCAGAGCAGAGAGAGGGAGAGTGATCATAGAAAGTGAATCTCATTGTACTTATGTGAGAGATACTGGCGCACTTCTCACACAGCCATGGCTATGCATTGGTCTCAAACATAGGTTACAATGTTGTGCAAACCATAATTCTAGAGGGGGGAAGAGACACAGCTGCATGTGAGCTCCCGCATTTTTCAGCATGTTTTTACAAAAAGATAGACAGAGTAAGATAAACTTGGATTTTTTTGGCAAGGACATTTACAGGATACTACCCTCCACAACATAACCTTCACTCCAAATCAAAACTCCAAACCTACAACCTGATTTTGGACAAAATTACCTAGAAGGATTACTACAACCAAAGATTCCTATTTCCAACAAATGCTCTGGCAAACAAACAACAGAAACCTGTAAACACCATCCAACCTGGATCTGAGTGAGTACTGTTTAGTCTGAAGCTATTTTGAAAGTCAAGAAGAAAAAAACAATACAACGATGTCTTTTACTTTATAAGGACTAATGCTAAGTTAAGGCTACCAAGCTTGCTAGGACATAACAGATACAACTTCAATTAGCGCAGAGGTGTGAAGTGAGAGGTGTCAAAGCTTTTGAGCCCAACAATGTTAGGAGAGTCTCACAGCCTACCCCACCCAAATCCAGGGGCCTTTGAAGCCCCCTCCCGCTGTTCAGAGACCATCCCCTGGTATTTTCTACAAGGAATCTGCCTCCAGTAAAAATCTTCTCCCAAGTGGCTGTGACACCTACTCCCGTTGTCTGCTGCACCGCTGCTTGGATTCCACCTGGCGATCTGTTCACCGTCTGCCCAGGCCTGTCCCCCCTGTCTGGTACAGGTACCACCGCCATACTTAACCCTCTCTCCCGAGCTTTAACTCGCATCCAGCACAAACGCAATGTTGGGGCGAGTGACTCTGAACTTACAATGACTAGCCCCAAGTGCTGAAAGAAGGACAGTCTACCGTCTAGCTATACTCCCAAGTACTTGCATGAGGTGACTATCTCAAACTCTAAACCCTCAGAGGTAGTAATCACACCTGTGGGGAGAGGGGCATTCTTCTTACCAAACCAAATGACCTTTGTTTTGGAGGTGTGCAATCTGGTATGCAATCTGGTTTCCGCTCAGGTTATGGATGTGTCACTGCAACCTTAAAGGTCCTCAATGATGTCACCATTGCCCTTGATCTAAGAAATGCTGTGCTGCTATTTTTATTGGCTTGGCAAAATATTTTGATATGGTAGACCATTCCATTCTTGTGGGCTAAGGAGTATTGGTGTCTTTGAGGGGTCTTGGGCCTGGTTTGCTAATTACCTCTCTCTAAGAGTGCAGTGTATAAAGTCAGAACATCTGCTGTCTCAGTCACTGCCTGTCACCAAGGGAGTACCCCAAGGCTCAATCCTAGGCTCCACGCTCTTCTCAATTTACATCAACAACATAGCTCAGGCAGTAGGAAGCTCTCTCATCCATTCATATGCAAATTATACAGTCTTATACTCAGCTGGCCCCTACCCGGGTTTTGTGTTAAACGCTCTACAACAAAACTTTCTTTGTGTCCAACAAGCTTTCTCTTCCCTTAACCTTGTTCTGAACACCTCCAAAACAAAGGTCAGTTGGTTTGGTTAGAAGAATGCCCCTCTCCCCACAGGTGTGATTACTACCTCTGAGGGTTTAGAGATTGAGGTAGTCACCTCATACAAGTGCTTGGGAGTATGGCTAGAAGGTACACTGTCCTTCTCTCAGCACACATCAAAGCTGCAGGTTAATGTTAAATCTAGACATGGTTTCCTCTGTTGTAATCGTTCCTCTTTCACCCAAGCTGCCAAACTAACCCTGATTCAGATTCAAAGTCAAAAGTCAAAGTCACCATTATTAGTCAGTTGTACAACCGAATGCCTTCAACCAAAATGTGTCTTCCGCATTTAACCCAACCCCTCTGAATCAGAGAGGTGCGGGGGGCTGCCTTAATCGACATCCACGTCTTGAGCGCCCGGGGAACAGTGGGTTAACTGCCTTGTTCAGGGGCAGAACGACAGATTTTTTTTTCCTTGTCAGCTCGGGAATTCGAACTTGCAACCCTCCGGTTACAAGTCCAATGCTCTAACTACTAGGCTACCTGCCGCAGATTACCATCATAGCCATGCTAGATAATGGAGACGTAATTTATAGATTGGCAGGTAAGGGTGCTCTCGAGCGGCTAGATGTTCTTTACCATTCGGCCATCAGATTTGCCACCAATGCTCCTTTTAGGACACATCACTCCACTCTATACTCCTCTGTAAATTGGTCATCTCTGTATACCTGTCGCAAGACCCACTGGTTGATGCTCATTTATAAAACCCTCTTAGGCCTCAATCCCCCCTATCTGAGATACCTACTGCAGCCCTCAACCTCCACATACAACACCCGTTCTGCCAGTCACATTCTGTTAAAGGTCCCCAAAGCACACACATCCCTGGGTCGCTCCTTTTTTCAGTTTGCTGCACCTAGCGACTGGAACGAGCTGTAACAAACACTCAAACTGGACAGTTTTATCTCCATCTCTTCATTCAAAGACTCAATCATGGACACTTTTACTGACAGTTGCGGTTGCTTCGCGTGTTGTAATGTTGTCTCTACCTACTTGCCCTTTGTGCTGTTGTCTGTGTCCAATCATGTTTGTACCATGTTTTGTGCTGCTACCATTTTGGGCTGCTGCCATGTTGTGTTGCTACCATGTTGTTGTCATGTTGTGTTGCTACCTTGCTTTGTTGTCAAGTGTTCCTGCCATGCTATGTTGTTGTCATAGGTCTCTCTTTATGTAGTGTTGTGATGTGTGTTTTGTCCTATATTTTATGTTCGTTTTTATTTTTAATCCCAGCTCCCGTCCCCTTTGGAGGCCTTTTGTTTTTTGGTAGGCTGTCATTGTAAATAAATAAAGGTTAAATAAAATAAAATAAAAAATAATAAACCCGGGCCGGCCCAACCCGAATCAACTCTTAGAATGTTAGGCCCAGCTGAAAATCAACCTTTTCACATGACGTTTTTTTGTGGGGGCAGGAGAATTAACAAACAGGCAACTAAAATTAACTTTGACCGCTTTTATTCAAATTTTTACATTTCAAAAGTGAACATTATTTTTCATGACACGACAGGTACCGGATCAGGTCAAATAGGTTTTGGAACAAAACAGTCCAAAATGGAGCACTGTACATGAAGGACTTTTAAAACCTTGCATTGCTTTTGGCTGATTACCTTGTCGTTTAGATTGATGTTTAGACAGGGTGTAGGTAATGTGGGATCAAATGTCAAACTGTACCTTCTGTGCAAGAAACTGAACAAAGCCATTTTACCTATTAATACTGGAGCGCTAACAAAAAATCATGATGTTTTTACAGTTTTTTTTTACAGTTTAGGTATGTACAATATAACACATTTATCACTAATACCTCTCATACTTTTAAATAGGAACTAAGCAGAATGGCCATTAGTTCTATAGTCTTTTGCCATGCAGTCTCTGACCATTTAGCTTCCCAAACTTTCCCATCCACCAGCGTCCACCATCAGATTAGAAGCTCTACTCACCATTCACTGGACAAAGCCAAAAAACTGACTGTGCAATCCTGTAGAGCTATGAAGAACACATAAGCTTATACCTTTTACTGAGAAGAAAGTAAGTAGCAAAATGGCTCTAAATTCTACATTGCAGGTGAACCGCTGTCAGCAGCATATCATCTTGGTCTACTTAGTGTCCAAACTTTAAGAGATCCACCTGCGTACTCTATCTCTCGTTCCAGGTACAGAACAGCACCTTCCAGATCATTAGTCAGGACATTGCTCCATCGCCCAATCAGATCAGGATCCCTCACTAATAACCAGTGGGAGGCAATTAAACTGAGGAGCTCATGTCTCATTTGACAGTTCTCACCATCCCTCTATGAGAGAGGGTTTTTAGTGCATTATTGCAGTCCAGTAACTGTTAAAGCCAATTATTAGAACTGGTATCAAGACCGGACTCAGCTTAACAGAAAAAAATAAACTATTCTTGTGAGCATATTGATTCAGAGGTCCAGTTTTTGTCCCTGATGATGAAACAAATGGGTCTAGCCTGCAGCAGGAAATTCAGTCGTCCTGCTATTGTTTTGCAGAGGGCAGAGATGGTGCAGCTTCTCTGACAGACAAGCACAGACTATAAAAGAGGAATATATTGATTGGTTAGGATGGCATCTTCGCACATCTACATCTTTTCTCATTTCACCAAATGCCCTTGAGGGTCAACAAAGTGTCTTTGGTAATGAGAAATGCCACCCTTGAAGGACAAAAACAATTTCGGCCAAAATAGGCAAATAATTTGATAATGTTTCCAACATTGTGATGGTGTCTGCTAGTTTAGGATTGAATATTTTTGCCCAAGGCGGCGGAAATCTAGTTTCATTGAGGTCAGGTCTGACAAAATCCCACAGTAGGGTGAAAATATAACACAGACTGGAATAACACTGCAGTAAAGTGCATCAGAGGATTGCAAAGAGAAGGAACAGAACTCTGGAAATAATCCTCTCCAATAACAGTGACTTAAATAGTGTTGGCATGAAAACACAAAAAAACTCATATGATTTTGAAACCTTCAAAGGGAAACACATTTAAATGTTATCAACTGTAGGCAACCTACTATGAGCATTATCTGTCTCTGTAACACATACAGTGTTGTGTACAATCACCAATGGCAGGTCTACAGTGCAGACATCCACATCCTAGGCTAATAATGACGACCGCTAACAGACACAGTCCTAATTGGTCAACTGAGAAGTGAGAACTCATGCTGAATGCACTTTATAAACTAAATATTAGAGTTGCTGAGAAGAACAAAAAGAAGAACCATATCCGAATGTGGTATCTAAATTGAGTAGTTTCCCTTTCATTGTTGCATGTCATAATTTCCTTGCTTAGTAAGAAAAAGTTATTGACTTCGTAATAAAATCTTTTTCATTTTAATTCTATTGACATTAAGGGAAACATATGGGGAAAAGATACGGAAAAAAGTCATTGATTATGTCTCATATAGAATTTGAACAGGTTTGACAGACTTCTGCACCAGGGAATATATTAATATTATATTGACAAAGTAATGCTCACACACCTATTGTATTAACAGGTGCTTAGAGAAACATTGTAACCAGCTAGCACATTTGGTTTCTTGGAAGTTGTGGGAAAGTATGTTTTTGGTTTCACATTAGTTGTAGGAATAACCCATCCGTTTCCTGGCCAGTAAAACTGAAATGTTTTAAACATTCTGAGAACAGAAGGGAACATTTTGCCTGTTCTGGGAACATTTATTTTTAGGTTGCACAGAGGCTCTGAGAACATTTTACTCTCATTCTGTGAAAGTTTTCCTATCCATGGAATTAGTCTACTGCACCACCAGGTTGGAGCTAGCATGCCATGTTTTGTTACGCATACAAAGCTGTTCATTTTAGTCTATTCAAACAGACCACATTTCATAGGAAACAAGCACTCGTTAAGGTCAGATGTGGCCAGGGAACAGACCTTAGGGGGGCAGGTGTTCAAACTAAAAAAGGGCACCCCCCTAAAGAAACATCCACAAGCCTTCCCAGATACATCTGAAGGTCCCTGGTACCAGTTGTGAAAATGTATGGAAGTACTGTGCATTCGGAAAGTATTCAGACCCCTTCCCTTTTACCACATTTTGTTACGTTACAGCCTTATTCTAAAATGGATAAAACATTTAAAAATCCTCATCCATCTACACACGGTACCCCATAACGACAAAGCGAAAAAAGTTTTTTCGTTTTTTGATTTTATTTATTACAAATAAAAAATAGAAATACCTTATTAACACAAGTATTCGGACCCTTTGCTATGAGACTTGAATTAAGCTCAGGTGCATCCTGTTTCCATTGATCATCCTTGAGATGTTTCTACAACTTGATCTGAGTCCACCTGTGGTAAATTCAATTGATTGGATATGATTTGAAAAGGCACACACCTGTCCATATAAGGTTTCACAGTTGACAGTGCATATCAGAGCAAAAAACCAAGTCATGAGGTCGAAGGAATTGTCCATAGAGCTCCGAGACAGGATTGTATCGAGGCACAGATCTGGGGAAGGGTATCAAAAAAAATGTCTGCAGCATTGAAGGTCCCCAAGAACACAGTTGCTTTCATCATTCTTAAATGGAAGAAGTTTGGAACCACCAAGACTCTTCCTAGAGCTGGCCACCCAGCCAAACTGAGCAATCGGGGGAGAAGGGCCTTGGTCAGGGGAGTTGACCAAGAACCCAATGGTCACTCTGACAGAGCTCCAGAGTTCCTCTGTGGAGATGGGAGAACCTTACAGAAGGACAACCATCTCTGCAGCACTCCACCAATCAGGCCTTTATGGTAGAGTGGCCAGACAGAAGCCACTCCTCAGTAAAAGGCACATGACAGCCCACTTGGAGTTTGCCAAAAGGCACCTAAAGGACTCTTAGACAATGATAAACAAGATTTTCTGGTCTGATGAAACCAAGATTGAACTCTTTGTCCTGAATGCCAAAGTACAGAGAGATCCTTGATGAAAACCTGCTCCAGGCGCTCAGGACCTCATACTGGGGCGAAGGTTCACCTTCCAACAGGACAACGACCCTAAGCACAAAGCCAAGACAATGCAAGAGTGGAAGTCTCTGAATGTCCTTGAGTGGCCCAGCCAGAGCCCGGACTTGAACCTGATCTAACATCTCTGGAGAAACCTGAAAATAGCTGTGCAGCGACACTCCCCGACCAACCTGACAGAGCTTGAGAGGATATGCAAAGAAGAATGTGAGAAAGTCCCCAAATACAGGTGTGCCAAGCTTGTGGCATCATACCCAAGAAGACTCTAGGTTGTAATCGCTGCCAAAGGTGCTTCAACAAAGTACTGAGTAAACGGTCTGAATACTTATGCAAATGTGATATTTCAGTTTTGTATAAATACATTTGAAAAAGGTCAAGGGGTCTGAATAATTTCTGAATCCACTGTATATTTGGAGATAGTTTAGTGCCTAAAATAAAAGGATAAATACATGTCAAAAAATGTTTTAATCATTTCCTGATCTTTTTTATAGGTCTCAGATATAGGACAGACACTTCAGAACAAACTTCCTTTAGATTTTTTTGGGGGGACTATCTGTTGTTCCATGTAGTGAATATGTTATTGAATGTGTTTCTATTGGCTAATAGCAGTAATGCCAAATTCAATGTTTCATCAAATCATTTTTGTATATATATTTTCTTATACCTTAAAGGGTGTTAAAATTCTAAATCAAATAGCTAAATGATCCTTTGTATGACCATCTTAAAACAATTCCATATGTTAGCTTAATACACAACTGAATAACACTTAACAAGATAGAGGACAGAGAGTTTTGTTGATGCTGAGAACCGAAAGAATATGTTTTTAAATAACATTCTTTGAATATTCTATGAGCATTACTAAAGTTTTCTTGTGTTTTTTATGGAACGTTTTCTCACGTTCTCGGAAACAATTTGAGAACATTACTTTAAGTAAAAATATGAGGACACCTGTAGGAAAACGTTATGCTGAAATTCTGAAATTCCCACAGAAGAACGTTGTTTCTTAACGTTCTTGGAACAATTTAAGAACATTACTTTAAACAGAACCATGAGGAAACCTGTAGGAAATGTTATGCTCAAGTAATGAAATTACCACAGAAGAACGTTGTTTCTTAACGTTCTCTGAACTATTTGAGAACACTCCCAATGTCAAACCAGTCGGAGAACGTTCCTAGAACATTACCAAAATTAAAATGAAATGTAACCATGTTTGAACTTCTAGGAAATGTTCTGTTAAAATAAAGAAATACTAATAAAATAAAAAAAAAATTGTTAGGGCTGAGAATGTTCCAAAGCCAAGAAACTATCCTGCAGCATTCCCAAAAAGTTGTGGGAAGGATATATACAAAATAACCATAGGACAAACACGGTCTCACCAACATATGGCTCTCTGAACGTCATGTGCTGAACTGAACTTAAAGGAAACTGAGAAAGGTGAACAGAACTATGAAGGCCTAACTTTCCCTTCCAATGGATACCTTAGGCATCAACCATTGGGGATCATTAGTGCTCAAACATGTCCATATCCTGAGCTGTCAGTAAATTGTATTTATTTTTTATTTTACCTTTATTTAACTAGGCAAGTCAGTTAAGAACAAATTCTTAATTTCAATGACGGCCTAGGAACAGTGGGTTAACTGCCTTGTTCAGGGGTAGAACAACAGATTTTACCTTGTCAGCTCAGGGATTCAACACTCTAACACTCTAACCACTAGGCTACCTGCCACCCCAATGACTCCCATGAATCAACAAAGCAGTTGGCTATATCTGGTGACTGTCATGGATGTTATTGTTGCAGTGAGAGGTCATGGAGCCACCTGCACCCTGGATCAATCAGACAGATTCATGAAGCAGAACCTGCTGACATGATGGATCCAGAGGCTCCCATCACATCCAGCTGCTGCAGTAACTAACCACTGCTCAGCTCACATAGAATTCTGCAGAGGAATTGTTTATTTTTATTTTACCTTTATTTAACCAGGCAAGTCAGAACAAATTCTTATTCTTGTCAGCTCAGGGATTCGATCGAGCAACCTTTCGATTACTGGCCCAACGCTCTAACCGCTAGGCTACCTGTCGCCGCAGGTCAGAAACCAGGTCGGGCCCACACACTGCTAAAGTGGACGTATTATACACAAGAGACCAGGGCAGACTACAGTATAAATAGAAACAGATCTCCTTATAAACACAAAAAGAGCCCCAGATGCCTTGCATTTAATCCTAGTCTTATTTACAAACCCTGGCAGCTGTCACCTGTAGAGAATTTAATCAGCTGGGCTTCAAACTGTATGTTTCAAAGCTCTGGCAACACAAACCGTAAAATGATATAATTCTACTCTTAGCTGGAACTAATGCATAAATTGAACAGCAAAAGTGAACGAGAAATGGGTTTTGTGATTTAAATTGAGTTTATCTTTGCTATACATGCACGTCTAATTCAGAATGAGTAGCAGGGGAACCATTGCTCCTCTCTGGTCCAATAATAACACTCCCTCCAGATGTGGTGAGTTAAAGGAAAAATGACAGCCATGGAGCATCGTCCTGCACTTGGGGCTTTCTGTCCCAGTCAATCATCACCAAGGTAGTGCTGCCCAGTGCTCCTCCAATATACACAGCCTCATGGGAACAGAACTGTAGACATTGGCTGGTTCTATTGACAGAGAGACTGGAGTCTGTCCCAGAGCCACCTCAGCTCTGCAGCAGTTCAGCTGCTTCAGCCTCAACACCAAACTACACTGAAACACAGGAACGTTTCTCTTCATTTATAAGTTTGGGAATCTGATTTTCAAAATACATTCCAATGATTATGTCTTTCACTCTAGATTATTGAGAGCAACACATAGTACTTTTTCACCCCATCATTCTTGTCATTATTGTGTGTCTGGCAATTATACTGACACATTTTCTTTGTGTTTTTGCCAACAGGGGCTTAGAGTGGCACAGACAAGGCCCATCCTGAGATTTTAATTAATGTTAGGATTAACCTCTCCATTGCAGAGGTGCCTCTGGGAGCAGAACTCTGAGTCAGAGGTTCAGGATTAGACCAGTAAGGAAAAACTTTACCTCATTATTGGACTGAGATCTACAGACCTGAGTGAGACCCCATATTTCACTGACATTACCAGTAATAAGCCACTAATCCCTCAAATCTCTCCAAAGATGGGCGATTTCAGGAGATATTCACCTTATGAGCACTTCTGCAGATCAATATCTTTGCGGAGGCTGCATGGGTAATGAGCCACCACATCTGGAGGCGAGCATTCCACTTTGGTGTCCCCATCAAAGGCTCATCTTCCCGGCATTTACACAAGTGTCGTCTAAAAACATTCTGCTTTCAAGTCCTTTATGTTCCCGCACTGACTGACTGCCTCACATTCACATTTTGTCATATTACCAAGGTACTCTTCTGTTACACTGTATGAGAATAGTAACCTTTGAACTGGCTGTGTAATCTACAACTGTTTTTCCCTTAGTAGAAGCTACCTTACTCAGTCAATAACCACTGACACTGTGCTTCCATGTGCCATAAATAAAGCTGCTGTGATATAAATACATTTGATGTATAAACTGATTATTTGAAAGATTTTGTCATATGTTCTCTTTACATATTTATCAATGCTAATGAAGCTGTACAGATGTTTTCAGTCTGAGGCCCTTCCAATTAAAAGAGATTCTCAACAGGAAGGCTGTATAATTGTCATTGACAGGAACCTTTTAGTATTAAGCACACGTTCACTCACACCTCAATGTGCCATTGATGACCTTATCAGCTGAATGTCAAAAGGAAAGATTACATTTAGACTCACTGAGAAGAAAAAGAGAACAGAGCCATGCCTCTCTGCAGTTGCTTGACAGATCAAATTCATATGAAATAACACAATTGCAGTGAACCCATTCCTCCTGACAGAGCTGGTGTAACGGAATCAGGTTTGTAGGCCTCCTTGCTCGCATACGCCTTTTCAGTTCTGCCCACAAATTTTCTATAGGATTGAGGTCAGGGCTTTGTGATGGCCACTGCAATACCTTGACTTTGCTGTCCTTAAGCCATTTTGCCACAACTTTGGAAGTATGCTTGGGGTCATTGTCCATTTGGAAGACCCATTTGCGACCAAGCTTTAACTTCCTGACTGATGTCTTGAGATGTTGCTTCAATATATCCACATCATTTTCATCCCTCATGATGCCATCTATTTTGTGAAGTGCACCAGTCCCTCCAGCAGCAAAGCACCCCCACAACATGATGCTGCCACCCCCGTGCTTCACGGTTGGGATGGTGTTCTTCGGCTTGCAAGCCTACCCCTTTTTCATTCAAACATAACGATGGTCATTATGGCCAAACAGTTCTATTTTTCTTTCATCAGACCAGAGGACATTTCTCCAAAAAGTACAATCTTAGTCCCCATGTGCAATTGCAAACCGTAGTCGGGCTTTTTATGGCGGTTTTGGAGCAGTGGCTTCTTCCTTGCTGAGCGGCCTTTCAGGTTATGTCGATATAGGACTTGTTTTACTGTGGATATAGATACTTTTGTACCCATTTCCTCCAGCATCTTCACAAGGTCCTTTGCAGTTGTTCTGGGATTGATTTGCACTTTTCGCACCAAAGTACGTTCATCTCTAGGACACAGAACGCGTCTCCTCCTGAGTGGTACGAAGGTTGAGTAGTCCCATGGTGTTTATATTTGCGTACTATTGTTTGTACAGATGAACGTGGTACATTCAGGTGTTTGGAAATTGCTCCCAAGGATGAACCAGACCTGTGGAGGTCTACAATTTTTTTTCTGAGGTCTTGGCTGATTTCTTTTGATTTTCCCATGATGTCAAGCAAAGAGGCATTGCGTTTGAAGGTAGGCCTTGAAATACATCCACAGGTACACCTCCAATTGACTCAAATGATGTCAATTAGTCTATCAGAAGCTTCTAAAGCCATGACATAATGTTCTGGAATTTGCCCAGCTGTTTAAAGGCACAGTCAACGTAGTGTATGTAAACTTCTGACCCACTGGAATTGTGATACAGTAAATTATAAGTGAAATAATCTGTCTGTAAACAATTGTTGAAAAAATTACTTGTGTCATGCACGAAGTAGATGTCCTAACCGACTTGCCAAAACTATAGTTTGTTAACAAGACATTTGTGGAGTTGTGAAAAACAAGTGTATGTAAACTTATAATGTTCCTTGTTGTCCTGAAATAGACACAAACCTTAACCAGTCTGGGCAATAGACGTCATACTCTGTCTGGGTAAATTAATCTTGTCCACATTAGAAGCACATGCAGATAGTGTCCTCATTTCCCCTGTAAGTGCGCAATTACCCAATTAACCATATAACAGTGGCATAAATGGTTTGGTCGATCACCAAAAAGATCAGCCTAACTCAAGCCACAGAGGCAAATTGCTGTTCTGTTCAGTAATATAGCCTACTGAGTCAGCATTGAGCTCTCAGAGACCAACACGAGAGTACACTCCATTGAAAGTTTAATATCCAAATAAATGGAAGAAGCAAAGTCCATTGAATGGTCCCTACTGGCATTTTTCATAGAGGCACTGGATATTAAACCTTGCTAATGTTTCTCTGATGGGTTGTTTTTGTCACATTTGAGTGAGTGCATTTCATTTTGCTGTGCATAAAGTCATATTTTGGCCATTTTTAAATTGGACCATTTAAAATGTACTTACAGTGTTGTCATTTTCTATGTTTTCACAAGTGTTGATCATTCCGATTAAATGTTTGATGATATACACTGAGTGTACCAAACATTAGGAACAACTGCCTAATATTGAGCCCCCTTTTGCTCACAGAACAGCCTCAATTCGTCTGGGAATGGACTCTACAAGGTGTCGAAAGCATTCCACAGGGATTCTGGCTCATGTTAACTCCAATGCTTCCCACAGTTGTGTCAAGTTGACTGGATGTCCTTTGGTGGTGGACCATTCTTGATACACACGAAACTGTTGAGTGTGAAAAACCCAGCAGCGTTGCAATTCTTGACATTAACCGGTGCGCCGGCCTGGCACCTACCACCATTCCCCATTCAAAAGTACTTACATCTTTTGTCTTGCCCTTTCACCCTCTGAATGGCACACATACAATTAAGGGGAGGAGACATAACCTTTCTCCTCCCCTTCATCTACACTGATTGAAGTGGATTTAACAAGGGATCATAGCCTTCACCTAGATTCAACTTTTCAGTCTATGTCATGGAAAGAGCAGGTGTTCTTAATGTTTTGTATACTCAGTGTATGTAGGAAAACATCACAAATGGTGCTGCACAAGAACCCACAAATTATATGGGGAATATGGAACAGCAAGGCATACTTCTCACAGGTCTGAAGTCTAGACAATGTGGCATTCAAATCCATAAGGCTCAGCAAGCAATACAGTGCATAATGAAAATGAAAGTCACAGGGACATGGTGCACATGCAGAGCACTTGTAGCACCACTTATTTCTCATCTGATGGCTCAAGGGAAGACTTGGAGAGGCAAGCTACAAATTCCTGTGCAACAATTGCATCTCCTGACGAATTGTCATAAAAATTTGTAGTAAAAAGGTGTTGCCCACTGACAAAGAAATTATCAGTCTATAATTTTAATGGTAGGTTTATTTGAACAGTGAGAGACAGAATAACAACAAAATAAATCCAGAAAAACGCATGTGAAAAATGTAATAAATTGATTAGCATTTTAATTAGGGTAAGTAAGACGGCGTAGTGTGTTGCCAATTGTTTTCTTGGTGATTATGGTCCCAGCTGCCTTGAGATCATTGACAAGATCCTCCTGTGTAGTTCTGGGCTGATTCCTCACCGTTCTGATGATCATTGCAACTCCACGAGGTGAGATCTTGCATGGAGCCCCAGGCCGAAGGAGATTGACAGTTCTTTTGTGTTTCTTCCATTTGCGAATAATCTCACTAACTTTGTCACCTTCTCACCAAGCTGCTTGGCGATGGTCTTGTAGCCCATTCCAGCCTTGTGTAGGTCTACAATCTTGTCCCTGACATCATTGGAGAGCTCTTTGGTCTTGGCCATGGTGGAGAGTTTGGAATCTGATTGATTGCTTCTGTGGACAGGTGTCTTTTATACAGGTAACAAGCTGAGATTAGGAGCACTCCCTTTAAGAGTGTGCTCCAAATCTCAGCTCGTTACCTGTATAAAAGACACCTGGGAGCCAGACATCTTTCTGATTGAGAGGGGTTCAAATACTTATTTCCCTCATTAAAATGCAAATCAATTTATAAAAATTTTCCCATGCGTTTTTCTGGATTTTTGTTGTTGTTATTCTATCTCTCACTGTTCAAATAAACCTACCATTAAAATTATAGACTGATCATTTCTTTGTCAGTGGGCAAATGTACAAAATCAGCAGGGGATCAAATACTTTTTTCCCTCACTGTATGTGTTATTTCATAGTTTTTATGTCTTCACTATTATTGTTTTGTTTTATTTTCCTGTTAATACTGAATTTATTATTATTTGAACTCTGTATTGTCAGGCTGGTGCATAACTGGTGGCAGCGAAGTCAGGCGTAGGAGAGCAAACTGGGTGACAATCGTAGTTGTTTAATAAATTACCAAAACCGGTACAAAACAACACGAGAATAAATTGGGTACAAAATAACCCGTCACGTTCCACTCAAAAATGATGTGCACAAGCACTAACAATAAACAATCCCACACAAAGACATGGGAGGAACAGAGGGTTTAAATACAACACATGTTATGAGGGAATTGAAACCAGGTGTGGAAACACAGACAAAACAAATGGAAAATGAAAAGAGGATCGATGATGACTAGAAGACCTGTGACGTCAACCGCCGAACACCCCCCGAACAAGGAGAGGCACCAACTTTGGCGAAAGTCGTGACAGTACCCCCCCCCCTTTAGGCGCGGCTCCAGCAGCGCGCCGACACCTCCAGGAGTCTGAGGTGCGGGAGGTCCCTCTGCCCCCTCTGGACATCGAGGGGGCCCCGGCGTATTCAGTCCGCTCCATACTGGATTCGAGGCGCCGGAAGAGGGGCCTTCAGTACCTCATGGAGTGGGAGGGGTACAGTCCGGAGGAGAGATGCTGGGTCCCGGTGGAGGATGTTTTGGATCCGTCTATGCTGCGGGAGTTCCACCGTCTCCGTCCAGATCACCCCGCTGCCCGGGTGTACTCCAGATTTCGGTGGTCAGTCCAGATGAGAAAAGGGTGTTTAGCCCCCTCAAGCCAATGTCTCCACGCCTTCAGAGCCTTGACAACAGCCAACAGTTCCCGGTCTCCCACGTCATAGTTTCGCTCCGCCGAGCTGAGCTTCTTCGAGAAGAAAGCACTGAGGCTGAGCTTCGGTGGCGTACCCGAGCGCTGAGAGAGTACGGCTCCTATCCCAGCCTCGGACGCGTCCACCTCCACTATGAACGCCAAAGAGGGATCCGGATGGGCCAGCACGGGAGCCGAGGTAAACAGTGCCCTTAGGTGACCAAAAGCCCTGTTCGCCTCAGCCGACCACTGCAAACGCACCGCACCCCCCTTCAGCAGTGAGGGTAATGGGAGCCACTACCTGTCCAAAACCCCGGATAAACCTCCGGTAGTAGTTGGCAAACCCTAGAAACCGCTGCACCTCCTTTACCATGGTGGGAACAGAGGGTTAAAATACAACACATGTAATGAGGGAATTGAAACCAGGTGTGGAAACACAGACAAAACAAATGGAAAATGAAAAGAGGATTGATGATGACTAGAAGACCGGTGACGTCGACCGCCGAACACCACCCGAACAAGGAGAGGCACCAACTTCGGCGGAAGTCGTGACAAGTATGTATTTCTTACTTTAGTTTTTCTTTTGAAGTGCAGCCCATACCTGTACCCCCACACACACACACACAGACACACCAAAAAATGACGAAACAAATAAAAAGTTTTTAAGATGCCTACTGGTACTGCCTTGTGTATTGAGAAGAGTTCCTTCAACCGTGCACATTTAAGAGATTGGATGGAAGAAAACTTGAGCTCATCCTGTGACAGACAGTTACAGTTATCTCAGCAGCAACTGTATAACAGTCATGCATGATCAATCTAAATAGCATTAGAACTGCATGGAAAATACTATTCCATGTGACAGCTGGAAGGAATATAGAAATCAAGACACAATACACAGCTATGTCCTGGTATATAAGGACCCACAGCTACTCATGTCTAAAAGAACCATTCAATCACAATTTGCCTGATTGGATTCATCTTTTGAACAGGATCCATTTCTCCTGGATTCTGGTAAACATACCATCAGGCGATTGAAAACACCATTCTCTCTGTGATTCACCACCGTGGGCTTGTGTGAATCATTAAAAGACAACATTTGATTGCATGTAAACATTTGCTCATCAGTTCATAGGTAAGTAAGCCCTCTCCACTGTGTTGCACTGATGCCTGCAGGCATGATCAGAGCACTTCTTGGGTGTTGTTGCTAGGATACAAAACTTTTACTGTGAATCACCGTGGACATGATGAGGTTTGTGCAGTCCTGGAACTCGAAATGCTTTGCACCATTCCACACACCGTGTACTCCAAAAATACTTGGGATGCACGGCAGTGTAACATCTAATGAGAAAAGCAGAGTGGCTCAGAGTGGAAAAGTAGTGCACCTTCGAAGGAAATAGGATGCCTGCGGAGGTGTAGGTACCCACAGACTCACACGTTTACACTGCTGACAGGGAAAGGCATGTTTTCTACAGTGTACAGCTATGTAGGCAATCTCCTTTTCATGTTCTGACTGGACTTTTTACTGTTAAGCCTTTATAGCGTATATACTGTAGCTGGCAGTAAAATCAATGTAACAACGTGTGGTAAATTGCTTACAACATGCATGATCTGAGTGTACATTAGCTATTCGCTGGGGAAAGTGGGGACAATTCAGGCTAAGGAGTAAGTTTCACACATCCTCAAGTGCAACATAGGCTTAATCTGTGTCCAGGAAACCGCCCCTTAGACTTTTCAGTGGAGGCTGTGGTACATTTTTAAGTGGTTCCTAAATAGGTTTCTATTGAGGGATTTTAACTCAAATGTGTCAACCTAAAACATCTGACTTTCCGCTGGGGCCTACCTGATATCTACTCACTGTGTGTATTATCTTGCTTCTAAAGGTCAGTTATCAATAATGTATTCAACAATAGGAATGTAATGTAGCCAGGCCTGTACTGCACAAATAATGCAATATTTGTAGTACTGTATTGTGTTAGACAGTACAGTTTTCTATACTGAAAAAACAAACTACTCACAATTCAACTATATTTAACATTCTGAAGGTTTTATAGAAGCCAGTTTGAAGGTAAAAAAAATAAGCTAAATATACCAAGTTGTTGACTCTGGTACGTTTTGTTCTACAACAAATCTTCAAAATGCCTGGGAATGGAAAATGAAGCTCTGAGCTGCACTGTAGGCTAAAGGAGCAATCTGCAGATAACAGCACATCCTCCACTGCTGTTAACCAAGTAACAGCACATCCTCCCCTGCTGTTAACCAGATAACAGCACATCCTCCACTGCTGTTAACCAGATAACAGCACATCCTCCACTGCTGTTAACCAGATAACAGCACATCCTCCCCTGATGAGACAAAGATGGTAATGGTATTATCACCCAGTTGGGAATATTAACAGATCATTATATGATGATAAACTTCACAGATCAGCATAAATACCATACAGTTAGACAAACCACATTTGTACATGTGTGGTAGACATTGGTGGAGATATATTGTTATTGATGCTTTGTTAATACAGACTAAAATAGATGTCCTAGATGGCAAATAATGATTACAAGACAAGGTATAGCCCTAATCCATTGCAAACACACCAAGATGCATAAATCCACAGTTAAATGTCATAACATGTCAAGTATAATCACATGCCTTGGGGGTGGGGGGCATTAGTGATGAACTGACTGTAAATGGTACAAATAGTTAATGATGTGGGATTGCGGAGCATTGCTGGCACATTTGATAATCCCCCTGTAATGAGAATACACTGGATATCACTGGCTTTGTTCATATCCCGGCATTACACACTGAGCTTATTAATGATCACAACAGTAACCATAGAGCCACGAGGCAGGACACGACTACCAGGCATGCAGTCTCCTATTTCCCTTTCACTGTTGTGGGATAAATCAGTGTTTGAAACAAATGTATACACCTCACACACATGGTTATGAGCTTAAAAAATAGAAGACACCTGTACCATGTCAGATATAGTGTTTAAATGTATTAAATAATGAGTGTGCATTCCAGTATTACACTTTATATACATCACAGAAGACTGATATATAACAAAACCGTTTGACATTGAAACATCAGATTTTCAACAGTTTTTTGAAATAATAGTTATAAATTATGACATTTAAAAAAAAAATTACATTCCACCCACTAGGTCACCTTACTGTAAGAAAGGGCTACAGAAGAAGACAAATAATAATAAGAAAGCCTCAGTAAGGTTGTTCCTAAAGGGTTCCCTATTCCCTATTTAGTGCACTACTTTTGACTAGGGCCCATAGGGCTCTCTTCACTATACAGTGCATTCGGAAAGTATTCAGACCCTTTGACTTTTTCCACATTTTGTTATGTTACAGCCTTGTTCTAAAATTGATAAAATTGTATTTTTTGTATCAATCTACACACAATACCCCATACTGACAAAGCAAAAACAGGTTTTTAGAAAAAAGAATGTTTTTAAAAACTGAAACATCACATTTACGTAAGTATTCAGACCCTTTATTCAGTACTTTGTTGAAGCACTTTTGGCAGCGACTACAGCCTCAAGTCTTCTTGTGTATGACGCTACAAGCTTGTCACACCTGTATTTGGGGAGTTACCATATGGTATACTTGAATTACTATTTATTTAGTTTCATTACACAATGGTATTACATTTCTTCAATATCTTAACTCACAGGGGTAAAGAAGTGTCCCCACTAGACATTGATTTCAATCAGTTAATTTAGAATCCCATAGAGCGAGGGGTCGAATAGAATGTGCTATATATATATATAGAGAGAGAGGTCATTTTAGTAGTATGCCATACAGAGCATTCTTAAAGTATTCAGACCCCTTTTAATTTTTCCACATTTTGTTACAGCCTTATTCTAAAATAGATTAAATGTATCTAAATTGATCAATCTACACACAATATTAATGACAAAGCAAAAACAGGTTTTTAGACATTTTTGCATGATATCATATTTACATTAGTATTCAGACCCTTTACTCAGTACTTTGTTGAAGCACCTTTGGCAGCGATTACAGACTTGAATCTTCTTGAGTATGACGCTACAAGCTTGCCACACCTGTATTTGGGGAGTTTCTCCCTTCTCTACAGATCCTCTCAAGCTCTGTCGGGTTGGATGGAGAGCGTCGCTGCACAGCTATTTTCAGGTCTCTCAGCAGATGTTCGATCGGGTTCAAGTCCAAGCTCTGGCTGGGACACTCAAGGACATTGAGACTTTGTCATAAGCCGGTGTGTAGCTGGTGTATAAAGTCAGGCACAGGAAAGCAGAGATGAGTGAACAACGTATTTAATCAAGTAAGGAAAAAGGATAACAAATCCAACGTGTCCTAAAACACACGGGCGAAATAACCAGCCGTAAATAAAACCGACAAATGAACAACAAACAATCACGCACAAAAACCATGGGGAAAACAGAGGGTTAAATAATGAACATGTAATTTGGGGAATTGAAACCAGGTGTGTAAAACAAAGACAAAACAAATGGAACATGAAAAATGGATCGGCGATGGCTAGAAGGCCAGTGACGTTGACCGCCGAAAACCGCCCGAACAAGGAGAGGGACCGACTTCGGCGGAAGTCGTGACAGTACCCCTTGGACGTGCGGCTCCAGCAGCGCGCCGACACCGACCTCGGGGACAACCCGGAGGACGAGGCTCAGGGCGATCCGGATGGAGACTGTGGAACTCCCGCAGCATCGAAGGGTCCAACACGTCCTCCACCGGCACCCAGCATCTCTCCTCCGGACCGTACCCCTCCCACTCCACGAGGTACTGAAGGCCCCTCTTCCGATGCCTCGAGTCCATGATGGCTCGAACAGCGTACGCCGGGGCCCCTTCGATGTCCAGAGTGGGCTGCGGAGGAACCTCCTGCACCTCAGACTCCTCGAGTGGACCAGCCACCACCGGCCTGAGGAGAGACACATGGAACGAGGGGTTAATGCGGTAATCTGGGGGGAGCTGTAACCTGTAACAAACCTCGTTCAGTCTCCTCAGGACTTTGAATGGCCCCACAAACCTTGGGCCCAGCTTCTGGCGGAGCAGGCGAAGGGGCAGGTTTCGGGTCGAGAGCCAGACCCTGTCCCCTGGTGCGAACACCGGGGCCTCACTGCGGTGTCGGTCGGCGCTCGCCTTCTGACGCCTCACGGCCCATTGCAAGTGCACATGAGCAGCGTCCTATGTCTCCTCCGAGTGCTTAAACCATTCGTCCACCGCAGGAGCCTCGATCTGGCTCTGATGCCAAGGTGCCAGAACCGGCTGATACCCCAGTAAGCACTGGAAGGGAGAGAGGTTAGTGGAGGAGTGGCAGAGTGAGTTTTGGGCCATCTCTGCCCATGGGATGAACGCAGCCCACTCCCCTGGCCAGTCCTGGCAATATGACTGCAGAAACCTACCCACATCCTGGTTTACTCTCTCCACCTGCCCGTTACTCTTGGGGTGAAAACCTGAGGTGAGGCTGACCGAGACCCCCAGATGTTTCATAAACGCCCTCCAGACTCTGGACGTGAACTGGGGACCCCGATCAGAGACTGTCCTCAGGCACCCCGTAGTGCCGGAAGACGTGTGTGAACAGGGCCTCCGCAGTCTGTAGGGCCGTAGGGAGACCGGGCAAAGGGAGGAGACGGCAGGACTTAGAAAACCGATCCACAACGACCAAGATCGTGGTGTTACCCTGTGAGGGAGGAAGATCAGTCAGGAAGTCCACCGACAGGTGCGAACTCGGCCGTTGTGGAAAGGGTAGGGGTTGTAACTTCCCTCTGGGCAGGTGTCTAGGAGCCTTGCACTGGGCGCACACTGAGCAGGAGGAAACATAAACCCTGGACCACCAGTACTTCCCACTAAGACAGCGCACTGTCTGACCGATGCCAGGATGACCAGAGGAGGGTGACATGTGGGCCCAATTGATCAACCGGTCGCGGACAGCAGACGGAACGTACAGACGCCCAGCTGGACACTGAGAGGGAGTGGGCTCTGTACGTAACGCCCGCTCGATGTCCGCGTCCAGCTCCCACACTACCGGTGCCACCAGGCAAGAGGCCGGGAGTATGGGTGTGTGATCCATGGACCGCTCCTCTGTGTCATACATCCGGGACAGTGCTTCTGCCTTAGCGTTCTGGGAACCTGGTCGGTAGGAAAGGGTGAAAACAAAACAGGTAAAGAACATGGCCCACCTTGCCTGGCGAGGGTTCAGTCTCCTCGCCGCTCGGATGTACTCCAGATTGCGGTGGTCAGTCCAGATGAGAAAAGGGTGTTTAGCCCCCCTCAAGCCAATGTCTCCACGCCTTCAGAGCCTTGACGACAGCCAACAGCTCCGGGTCCCCCACATCGCTCCGCCGGGCTGAGCTTCTTTGAAAAGAAGGCACAGGGGCGGAGCTTCGGTGGCGTACCCGAGCGCTGGGAGAGCACGGCTCCTATCCCAGCCTCGGACGCGTCCACCTCCACTATGAACGTCAATTAGGGATCCGGATGAGCCAGCACGGGAGCCGAGGTAAACAGAGCCTTCAGGTGACCAAAAGCTACCTGACCAAAGCCCCGGATAAACCTCCAGTAGTAGTTGGCAAACCCTAGGAACCGCTGCACTTCCTTTACCGTGGTGGGGAGTCAGCCAATTACGCACGGTTGAAATGCGGTCACTCTCCATCTCCACCCCTGACGTGGAAATGCGGTACCCTAGGAAGGAGATGGACTGATGGAAGAACAGACATTTCTCAGCCTTGACGTACAGGTCATGCTCCAACAGTCGACCAAGCACCCTGCGCACCAGGGACACATGCTCGGCGCGTGTAGCGGAGTATATTAGAATTTCGTCGATATACACCACTACACCCTGCCCGTGCAGGTCCTGGAAAATCTGGTCAACAAAGGCCTGAAAGACTGATGGAGCATTCATCAACCCGTACGGCATGACGAGGTATTCATAGTGCCCTGAGGTGGTACTAAATGCCGTCTTCCACTCGTCCCCTTCCCGGATACGCACCAGGTTGTAAGCGCTCCTGAGATCCAATTTTGTGAAGAAGCACGCCCCGTGCATTGACTCGATCGCACTGGCTATGAGAGGCAGCGGGTAGCTGTATCTCACAGGGATCTGATTGATTCCCCGATAGTCAATACACTGGCGCAGACCTCCATCCTTCTTCTTCACAAAAAAGAAACTCGAGGAAGCAGGTGAAGTGGAGGGCCGAACAGGGAAGTGCTGCGTCTACCAGGAGATTTATCGCACAATCCCCCCCGTCGATGGGGTGGTAATTTAGTCGCCCTCTTATTCTTCAAAGGGTCCGAATACTTATGTAAATAAGTAATAAGTATAAGTATTGTAAATAAGTATTTTTATTTTTAATACATTTGCAAAAGATTTCTGAAAATCAGTTTTTGCTTTGTATTATAGGGTATTGGGTGTATTGGTCATAAAAATATAAATATTTAATCAATTTTAGAATAAGGCTGTAAGGGAAGGGGTCTAGGGAAAAAAACATGTCCCCACACTGGGAGAATACACAGCACCCCATCAACAGACCAATGCCATTACTAATTAGTCTCATAAAAACATGACAAATAAATACAAGTGATGAATGTATATAGCCTACAGTTACAGTATACAAGCTTGTGTACATGTATGGGATCAGGCCTAAAGTAGACATATGCCTATGGGAGGACTGATGAGATGGGTGTTGATTGCATAGTGGTTTGTTGGCACGGCAGGGGTGGAACAGGTGAGTGCCACCATCAGGTCAAACAGACTGCTGTGTTATTACAGATCAGACCCAAGGCCCAAGGCTGAGTGGCATGTACATACACGGCTTGTTAGGTTAGATACTGGATACCTTCTTCCAGTCTGATCATATGGAAGACTGAATCATGAGGTTCATAGTAGTAATCTAACAAGCACTTCTCAACATTTTCATCATGATATTTTCGACTCTTCAACCACACATCATTTTGCATCGGATATATATTATTATGGGAGTGAACATTAAGAACATTTTGGCATTGCTTTTATGCATATTTTTCCTCTCCTCCTCTGTACTGGCATTGTAAATCATGACCATATCTGTTAAATATTATTGTATTCATTTGACAGTGACTCCCAGAGAACCCATTAAAAGACTCTAATATGAATAATTTGACAGCTGTAAAAACGGATAATGACTTCTGAGAAACGTAGCTGATGGACAGAAATAACAGGGTATTTTTAGGCCCTTTTTAAACCAAGAGAAAGTGGGAGGCAGCCAACTATAACCTCAGTAATTATCTCATCTTTGTGCATTTGGAAAAGACAGTCATCCAATTTTCTTTGATTGTGAGGGAAAGAGAAGGAAAGCTAATTCTAGACCCAGGAGTTGCACCTGAAAAATTACTGGAGTCTTACTGATAATGTTACTGGAAAACTAATTTAGAGTTATTTCAATTTATTACCAAATACACCAATGTGTTACAGTGGCAGTATTCATTATTTTGGTTCTATTGCTAGCTTGATTAAGTCACTGGACTTTCATACACACAAACAGACCATTTTGTTTGCCAGATAGCAGAGGCATGGACTCGAGTCACATGACTTGGACGCAAGTCACAAATTTGATGACTTGATAGAAAAGAAAAATCTCCAGATTTGACTTGGACTTGGAGCCTCAAGACACAGGACTCGACATTGACTTGAGACTAATGACTTTAAATGGTTTTGTAACGTTTTGTCACTCATTTTGGGGCACAGAGTCTCCGTGGATTAGGCCACGCAGCCAGAGAGTGTATAGCATATTCAAAAAATAACAAATTGGCTAGTAAAACGCACACTGATTGGACCAGCAAACTGTCAATCAATACAGGTCGAATAAGGGTGAGCTAGTGCACTGAGAAGGTTTTAGGGGGCTGCGAGTGTGAAACTTATTGGGGAAAATATATTTTGTCCATACATAGACTATTTGAATAGGCTTCATATAGTCTACCATTTGTATTTTATATTTATACCTCTGCTTATTCGATCTGGTCACAAACATAGGCCAATGGCATTGCATCAAATTATTGTTTCAAAAACATCTAATCTGTGCTTCAGAATCCAATAATTGTCTTAACTGTTGACCAATGACCAGTTAGCAACATTGGCACACATATCCAGATTAGTAGCCAGGTTTCAATCCAATTGGCGACAGACTTTTATGCGAATATTCTAAAATCTGCATAAAACAATGTGAGCATTTTCCCACGAGAGATGTGTTTCAATCAAACGTATTTATTGGGGATAAAGGTCTGTGCATGATGACGTGATGCACATAAACATTTATTGGGATAAAAGGCTGTGCGTGATGATGTAGAGCACATAAAAATAATTTTTTGCGATTAAATTCCCATGTACTAAATGAAAAATATATTCAATGGGTTTCTATCACATTTTCAACTCAACTGATGGTTTTGTTACAAAAACTGTTGCGGTATATAACAAACGTGCCCACTCCGGTCTTGGCACATGCTTCTAGCCAACAGGTCGCAGATACAGTGCGGGTAGGCTACCTACATTATGAGATTATTACGGATAAGAGAGATATTTCTAATGGTCAACTGCAGCCAAGAATTGATCACTGTGCACTTTCACCACACTGTGAAGTTCATCATAATTGATTTAATCTGCAGCCTAATAAACTGCATAGTTTCCACCATGTCTGTTGGCATTTATAAAATTGTACCGGCATATCCTGTTTCCATGAACTCGGTCGTGACTGTTTTCATGCATCAGGTAATTCATCCTCATTAAATTGTTGGATGGAAACCTGATTGGTGACCAGACATTTTCTTCGGTTTTGCCTGGAAAAAACAGAGTAGCCTAACTACGTTCATATTATCCATAAAAATACAGTTTAGCAATCTGCTACGGATGCATCTTTGCCAGAACATGAGGCTACCTGCTGATTTCGTTGATCATTTTCATATTTGAAAAATACTTAGTTTGGGTGGGTTAATTATATAGCCCTACCTGTGGTGGGTACTGGCTATATGAATAAAGAAATTGTACACTACATGAATAAAAGTATGTGGACACCTGCTCGTCAAACATCTCATTCCAAAATCATGGGGATTAATATAGCCTCCACTCTTTTGGGAAGGCTTTCCACTAGATTTTGGAACATTGCTGTGGGGACTTGCTTCCATTCAGCCACAAGAGCATTAGTGAGGTCGGGCACTGATGTTGGGTGATTAGGCCTGGCTCGCAGTTGGCGTTCAAATTCATCCCAAATGTGTTCAATGGGGTTGAGGTCAGGGCTCTCCACACTAATCTCAACAAACCATTTCTGTATGGATCTCACTTTGTGTATGGGGGCATTGTCATGCTGAAACAGGAAAGGGCCTTCCCCAAACTGATGCCAAAAAGTTGAAGGCACAGAATTGTCTAGAATGTAATTGTATGCTGTAGTGCTAGGATTTCCTTTGACTGGAACTAAGGGGCTTAGCCCGAACAATGAAAACAGCCCCAGACCATTATTCCTCCTCCACCAAACTTTACAGTTGGCACTATGCATTGGGGCAGGTAGCATTGGTGCAGTTTGGAACTCGGTAATGAGTGTTGCAACCGAGAATAGACGTGAATAGACATGCTACGCGCTTCAGCACTCAGCGGTTCCATTCTGTGAGCTTGTGTGGTCTACCACTTCACGGCTGAGCTGTTGTTGCTGCTACACGTTTCCACTTCACAATAACAGCACTTACAGTTGACCGGGGCAGCTCTATCAGGACAGAAATTTTACAAACTGACTTGTTGGAAAGGTGGCATCCTATGATGGTGCCACATTGAAAGTCACTGAGCTCTTCAGTATGGCCATTCTACTGACAATGTTTGTCAATGGAGATTGCATGGCTTTGTGCTTGATTTTATACACCTGTCAGCAACGGGTGTGGCTTAAATAGCCGAATCCTCTAATTTGAAGGGGTGTCCACATACTTTTGTATATATAGTGTTGCTGTAACATTGCACTACCTTCAATAGTGCCAGCAAACCCGGAGTCGCCTCTTCACTGTTGACGTTGAGACTGGTGTTTTGCGGGTACTATTTAATGAAGCTGCCAGTTGAGGACTTGTGAGGCGTCTGTTTCTTACACTAGACACACTAATGTACTTGTCCTCTTGCTCAGTTGTGCACCGGGGCCTCCCACTCCTCTATATTCTGGTAAGAGACAGTTTGTGCTGTTCTGTGAAGGGAGTAGTACACAGCGTTGTACGAGATCTTCAGTTATTTGGCAATTTCTCGCATGGAATAGCCTTCATTTCTCAGAACAAGAATAGACTGACGAGTTTCAGAAGAAAGTGCAATGTTTCTGGCCATTTTGAGCCCGTAGTCGAACCCACAAGTGTTGATGCTCCAGATACTCAACTTGTCTAAAGAAGGCCAGTTTTATTGCTTCTTTAATAAGATCAATAGTTTTCAGCTGTGCTACAAAAAGATGCCATTACTTTTTCTCTCTATAGTGACTTTGTCCCACCTCTCCCAGATAGGCTACCTTGCAAGTGAGGCAAAGCCTTTATGTAAGGACTAGGCTAGTTTAATGTTTATTTTCCAAGTCTGTTGTCTCTAGAGTTAACACTGAGTGGACAAATGCAATATCTTTGAATTAATTATGTTTAAAATAAACTATATTTTATATCTAGGACATTACCTCTTATATTGAATGGTCATGACAGATCTAGTCTAATACTTTTTCAAATAGGAAAATAAACCATACAGACAATATTAATGATTAATGCCACTTTTCAGCAAGAAAGGGGTGGCAGGTAGCCTAGTGGTTAGACCGTTGGGTCAGTAACTGAAAGGTTGCTGGATTGAATTCTTGAGCTGACAAGGTACAAATCTGTTGTTCTTCCCCTGAACAAGGTAGATAACCCACTATTCCCCAGTAGGCTGTCATTGTAAATAATAATTTGTTCTTAACTGACTTGCCAGGTTAAATAAAGTTTATATAAGAAATTAAGAGCATGGATTTTCTCTCCACGTGGTTCTCCGACAGACGGCGCTATTACGCCTTCGACAGCAACAAGCACGTGTTGTTGTCCTCCGGGTTCCCATAAATCAATTTTGTAGTTTATTTTGGCACTGACTTTAACCCAGCAGTAAAATCTCGCGTAATTTGGTCAGCTGACTGGACAGGGCCGTTGCTAGTGAGTCGCTTGCAGATTGTGAACTCTGTGCGGCTTGCATCGTGCTATACCTCAGTGGCGTGCAAAGCTATTAGCTAGTAACAGAGGACATAAGACAGATCCGGGAAAGGGTTGTCGTCTGAAAGCTGGAAACTGTGAAAGAAACAACTGAAGTAAGGAACTTTTAGTGAACAGAAATGTCATTACCACTATTCCGCTCTTATAGCATTCGCTATTAACTTCCGCGTGTAGCTAGCTAACGTTAGCTGGCTAGCTAAGTCACAAACCCAGCCAACTAACGTTAACTAGTTAACTACGTTAATAACTCGAGGAAAGTTTATTTGTTTGGTAGTTAACTAGAAGGCATTGCCCATGCAATCGTTCTTGCAGTTGTATCAATTGGGTTAGCTAGTTATCTAACGTTACCTCACAGATAGCAATGAGGCCGGTTATTTATACAAATCCTTGGTTACCTAGCTACGTAGCTAACTAACGTTAGCACGAAGACCGTAGCAAACAGTTGCAAACGTTTTGAAACGGAAACCGTTTACTCCAAACGTAAAACGTTTTGCAACAAAATCTAGATTTTCTATTGGACAAATTCAGGTAGGCCCCTCCCCGTTTAATTATGTTTGCTTTCTAGTGAATACCTAGATCGAAAATATACAAGACAACGTCGTCACAAATCTGGGACCAGCGCCCATAGCGACCCTATTCCCAATTCTATACCAGCGTCCTTGCTAAGGACTAGTGCCGTTGCTAACTATCATAGTTGGTCCCTCTGCTATAGAAATAGAGCTTCTGCTGGTCCCAGAGCCATGTATTTAGAGAATTGGGCAGTACTATTTCTGCATTGATGCATTTACATGACAGTTCAACATTCTAAGGCAGCCATGTTAGCTCCCCATTAACGTCACATGGGGAATACTTAAACAATGCAATGTAACAGAATGTCTAGATTTAGAACAATATTAAACATTCTGAAAGTTGGCCTAGCTCTCTAAATGTGTCTCTGGCTGATCCCATTGTTGCAAACAGTTTTGGGATATTAGAATCCCGTTGTCTTAACCTTTGTCATTTTCAACCTAGGTGAATATGCTAGTCTCTACCTGGTTGGTTACTGCTGGCTAGCAAAGAACCCATATGACAGAAAGGTGCTGACAGTGAGGCTTGGTACAGGCTAGTAACGTTACTGCGTGCCATAATATTGGTTTATGGCTTAAGCTGAAGTTACCTTCTGCTGGGATAGCTTTTGGTTCTTGAGCTAGCTTTGACTATTTACCAGCTAGCTACCTAAAGCAAAACAACGTGGCTAGCTAAGTTAGCTAACTACGACCTTTCTAACCCATTGTGTGTGTGTGTGTGTGTGTGAGTGAGTGAGAGGCTGAGGAAGAGACAGGGAGATTGTACCGGGAGGACTAACATACAAACTTGTTATTCATATGGAGGAGAGTTTTGTAACCTAGCAACACAAGAAAAGCCCCTTACTCACAGCCATCATCAGTTCAAGGCGGCCAAGAGGAATCACTGTCTGAACAGATTAACAACTGTGGTCTTTTAATGATTCGCGTAAGCCCACGGTGCATCAGAGGTAACGATGATGATCTCTGTGCTCATGACTGTGGGTGTAATCCTGTTTACCACTCACAGGCCTGATGTTATGTTTCAGGATTTAAGTTTTAATGTCACATGTACAAGTACAGTGCAATTCCTTTCTTGCTAGCTCGAAACCCAACAATGCAGTAATCAATATCAATGTAGTACTAAAAAAACACAAGGTAGAACAAAAACACACAAGAAATATGAATAAAGAACATTAGAAGTAAGTAAGCTATATACAGGGTCAGTTCTAATACCATATTTACAGTGTGCAGGGTTACTGGAGTGCTAGACGTTGATATGTATAGGGGTAAGGTGACTAGTAAGTAAGCTATATACAGGGTCAGTTCTAATACCATATTTACAGTGTGCAGGGTTACTGGAGTGCTAGACGTTGGTATGTATAGGGGTAAGGTGACTAGGTATTTTATTAGGACGATTACAACATTATTACGATGAAATTTGGTGAAGAAATCTTTAATATATTAACACTCGTTTTGCACAGCGTCACATCCATAATGGAGAATATCCATAACGGTCAATTTTCCTCTCTTAATTAACCTCTTCCAGCTAGGGTCCCATTTTCCAAATTTTCGCCTGTCTGACGTGCCCAAAGTTAAATGCCTACCACTCATGGCCAGAAACTAGGATATTTACATATTTAGTACTATTGGATAGGAAACACTCTGAAGTTTATAAAACCATTAAGATATAGTCTGTGGCTATTCCAGAACAGATTTAGCAGGCAAAAACCAGAGAGATTTCTGTCCGGAATTTATTTTTCTGTTGCTCTCCTCTCATTTTGAAGCCCATGTAATATTTTCTATGGGGAATAGGACCGAGGTTGCAGTACTTATGGCTTCCACTAGATGTCAACAGTCTCTGGAAAGGGTATGGAGGAAAAAGCTCTGACCAGATCCTTAGAGAGAGAGAATTACTACGGGTAGGGAAAAAGGTAAACAGGCGTGCGTTCACGAGAACGTGAAACGCGCCAGCGACCAACTTTCTTTTCGTCTTTTAACGTTTCACTTACCGTTCTTGTAAAATATGATCGCTATTATTCATAAAAGAATACATAAGGATGCATTATTAATGATATTTGATTTGTTTGTGAAAAGATGAGAGGTATAATTTGAACGCGATCCCTTCACTGTAAAGCGGGCGAGTAGACTGACAATGCTTGGTGGAGTAGCTGAACGTAACGTGCCAAAAACAACGGATATTTATGGATATAATTATTTACTTTTTCTAACAAAGAACCATGGATTATCTTGTTTGGACACTTGGGAAGACCTCAGAAGTTATTTGAAAGGTAAGCGATTTATATTAGCTGTGATATGGATATTTTGAGAACCGAGCTGGATATGAATTTATGCTAATGTGGAAAATATGTGAGGTACTAGCCTCAAACAATCAAATGTAGTGCTTTATGTAAAGCCTTTTTAAAATCTGACAACGCAGTGATATTGCCAAGAAGCAGAGCTTTTGATGGCTATGCAACACTATGCAACACTTGTATATCGAAGTTAAATATTACGAATATGTATTACGAATATGTATTTTGAATTTGGCGCGTTATGTTTGCTCTGAAAACGATCCCGCTAAAGGGATCGGCGCGCTAAGAGGTTAAAGTACATAGCAGCTACTCTTCCTGGAGTCCACATGAAACATGACATAATACAGAACATTTAATAGATAAGTACAGCTCAAGGACAGAACTACATCAATTTAAAAATGGCATACGTAGCCTACATATCAATACATACACACAAACTATCTAGATCAAATAGGGGAGAGGTGTTGTTCCGTGAGGTGTTGCTTTATCTGTTTTTTTAAAACCAGGTTTGCAGTTCATTTGAGCAATATGCGATGGGAGTTCCATGAAATAATGGATCTATAATATTTCACGCTCTCTTGAATTTGATCTGGATTTGGGGACTGTGAAAAGACCCCTGGTGGCATATCTAGTGGGGAAAGTGTGTGTGTGTGTGTGTTAGAGCTGTGTGTAAGCTGACTATGCGAACAATTAGAAATTTTGAACACAATGTTTCTTCTAAAAAGAAGTGATTCAGTCAGCTCTTAGCCAATAGATACTGGCATGCATAGTATTTATATTAGCTCTCTGATTACAATGAAGAGCAATACGTGCCGCTCTGTTCTGGGCCAGCTGCAGCTTAACCTCTTACGGAGCAGTGGGGCGCTCCCGACACTACCCGGTGAAATGTAAAGCGCCAAATTCAAAATCCAAAAGTTGAATTATTAAAAATTCATCAATATACAAGTGTTTCATAGCCATCAAAAGCTCTGACTCTTGGCAAGATCACAGCGTTGTCAGATTTCAAAAAGGCTTTACGACGAAAGCACAACATTTGATTGTTTGATGGTAGCACCTCTAATATTTATGCATTAGCATAAATCCATAACCCGACCCGGGTCTCACAAAACGCATACAATCGCTAATATAAAATCGATTACCTCTGATGAACTTCTGTTGAGGGCTTCCCAAGTGTCCAACGAAGACAATCCATGCTTCTTTGGTTAGAAAAAGTCATTTATTATATCCATAAATCTCTGTTTGGTTGGCGCGTTATGTTCATAAAATCCACCGAGTCGCCTATAGAACCGTGAAGAGAACGCGTTGAAATTATACCTATCATATTTCTACAAACTAATCAAACGTCATTTTTAATGTTTCCTTAGGTATTATTTTATGTATACTTTACTATAATATTTCAACTGAATTATAGCCTGAACGATAAGAAAGGAAAAAACTGTGGAGCGCGCACTCGGTTGCGCGCCTGCAAAAGCTTGTTGACATCTGAGCTCCCTGGACCATATTCTCTCCCTATCCGTTCTGGTCAGGGCTAACGTTTCCTGGTTTTGTATAGAGACTGTTGGCATCTAGTGGAAGCCATAGGTACTGAAATCTCGGAGCTGCTTGCCTTTGAAATAAATAGGGAGACTGGCTCTGTTTGACAATGTGACAAAAAACAGTAATTCCGGATGGATTTTTCTCAGACATTATGTTAACACTTTTAGAAACGTCAGAGTGTTTCCTATCCAATAGTACTAATTATGTGCATATCCTATTTTCTGGGCCTGAGTGGGAGGCATTTTACTTTCCAAAACCGTCACCTCGGGAGCCGCTCCCTAAGAAGTAAAAAAAAAAGTATTTCCTTGCAGCACTCGACAACACGACTGGACAATAATCAAGATAAGACAAAACTAGAGCTTGCAGAACTTGCTTTTTGGTAGGTGGTGTCATAAAAGCAGAACATTTCTTTATTACGAACAGACCTCTCCCCATCTTTATAACCATTGAATCTATATGTTTTGACCATGACTGTTTACAATTTAAGGTAACACAGTAATTTAGTCTCCCCAACTTGTTCTATAGCCACACCATTCATTACCAGATTCAGCTGAGGTCTAGAACTTAGGGAATGATTTGTACCAAATACAATGCTTTTAGTTTTAGATCTTCAGGCCCAGTTTAAGGACCGGCATTGTTGGGAGAACAGACGCATCGGCGAAAGTCTGAGTCTTACGGTAAAATATTAAGACACTTTGAAAGGAAGGCTTGCCTCCACAAGCAATTATGAAAATATAAATATTTTCATATGTACTTTAGAGAGGAAAATTGACCGTTATGGTTGTGACATTCACCATTATGGATGTGACGCTGTGCAAAATTAGTGTTAATATATTAAAGATTTCTATACCTAATGTCATCGTAATACTGTTGTAGTCGTCTGAAAATGCAGTGTACCTCATAAGCCAAGAAATCACCATTATCTTGAATGGATATTGCTTAGGCTATCAAAGTGCACTCGTGGGTCCCGTGTTAACCAATGAAAAATGCACATGTGCTAAAATGTTTTACAATTCTTTATTTGTGAATTAGACGGTTGCGTACCTCAATAATGGGGCGGTAGGTAGCCTAGTGGTTAGAAAGGTTGCAAGATCGAATCCCCGAGCTGGCAGAGTAAAAATCTGTTCTGCCCCTGAACAAGGCAGTTAACCCCCTGTTCCTAAGCCGTCATTGAAAATAAGTATTGGTTCTTAACTGACATGCCTAGTTAAATAAAGATAAAAAGTATATAAATATGAGCATTTTCATAACACTAGAGGAGAATTGGATGTTATGGATGTGACGTTCTGCGTTATGAATGTGACAGGGTCCCAAAAGAGACTGAAATTATGACACTGCACTCTATTTAAAATTTACACAGTTTTAGTTGTTATTTGATGTTTGATACCATTCCTCATTACATTCCATATACCTATGGATTACAATGAGCCCGCCTCTCTGGTCCTGTGTGGCTCATTTGGCAGAGCTTGGCGCTAGCATGGCTAAGGTTGTGGGTTTGATTCTCGTGGGTCCAAATATAATGCAAATGTATGTCGCTTTGGATAAAAACGCCTGCTAAATGGCATATATACATACAGTACCAGTCCAAAGTTTGGACACACCTACTCATTAAAGGGTTTTTCTTTCTTTTTGACTATTAGCTACATTGTAGAATAATAGTGAAGACATCAAAACGATGAAATAACACATTGAATCATGTAGTAAGTAAAAAAGTGTTAAATAAATCAAAATATATTTTTGATTCTTCAAAGTAGCCACCCTTTGCCTTGACAGCTTTGCACACTTGGCATTCTCTCAACCAGCTTCATGAGGTAGTCACCTGGAATGCATTTCAATTAACAGATGTGCCTTGTTAAAAGTTCATTTGTGGAATTTCTTTCCTTAATGCGTTTGAGCTAGTCAGTTGTGTTGTGACAAGGTAGGGGTGGTATACAGAAGATAGTCCTATTTGGTAAAAGACCAAGTCTATATTATGGCACGAACAGCTAAAATAAGCAAAGAGAAACGACAGTCCATTACTTTCAGACATGAAGGTCAGTCGATCCAGAACATTTCAATAAATGTGACATTTTCTTCAAGTGCAGTCGCAAAAACCATAAAGGGGGTTAAGTCATTAGTTACCAGCCTCAGGCGTTAAGTCATTAGAGTTACCAGCCTCAGACAACGGCAATTAACTGCAACTCAGTTTGCAGCCAAAATAAATGCTTCACAGAGTTCAAGTAACAGACACATCTCAACATAGCTGTTCAGAGGAGACTGCATACATTTTTATTTTTTATTTATTTCACCTTTATTTAACCAGGTAGGCTAGTTGAGAACAAGTTCTCATTTACAACTGCGTCCTGGCCAAGATAAAGCAAAGCAGTTCGACACATACAACAACACAGTTACACATGGAACAAACACATACAGTCAATAATACAGTAGATAAGGTCTATATACAGTGTGTGCAAATGAGGTAAGATAAGGGAGGTAGGGCAATAAATAGGCCATGGTGGCGAAGTAATTACAATATAGCAATTAAACACTGGAGTGATAGATGTGCAGAAGATGAATGTGCAAGTAGAGATACTGGGGTGCAAAGGAGCAAAATAAATAAATACAGTATGTGGATGAGGTAGTTGGATGGGCTATTTACAGATGGGCTATGTGCAGTGATCTGTGAGCTGCCCTGACAGCTGGTGCTTAAAGTTAGTGAGGGAGATGTGAGTCTCCAGCGATTTTTGCAGTTCGTTCCAGTCATTGGCAGCTGAGAACTGGAAGGAAAGGCGGACAAAGGAGGAATTGGCTTTGGGGGTGACCGGTGAAATTTACCTGCTAGAGGGCGTGCTACGGGTGGGTGCTGCAATGGTGACCAGTGAGCTGAGATAAGGCGGAGCTTTACCTGGCAAAGATTTGTAGATGACCTGGAGCCAGTGGGTTTGGCGACGAGTATGAAGCGAGGGCCATCCAACG
This sequence comes from Brachymystax lenok tsinlingensis, assembly GCA_030435695.1. NCBI lineage: Eukaryota > Metazoa > Chordata > Actinopteri > Salmoniformes > Salmonidae > Brachymystax > Brachymystax lenok. The sequence continues at coordinate 18,108,232 of CM059789.1, forward strand.
AGAGCGTAAATGTCGCAGTGGTGGGTAGTATATGGGGCTTTGTTGACAAAACGGATAGCACTGTGATAGACTGCATCCAATTTGCTGAGTAGAGTGTTGGAGGCTATTTTGTAAATGACATCGCTGAAATCTAGGTTCGGTAGGATGGTCAGTTTTACGAGGGTATGTTTGGCAGCATGAGTGAAGGATGCTTTGTTTGCGAAATAGGAAGCCGATTCTAGATTTAATTTTGGATTGGAGATGCTTAACTACTTAGGGAGTGGTGGGGCGCCACTCCCGACACTACCCGGTGAAATGTAAGGCGCCAAATTCAAAATCCAAAAGTTGAATTATTAAACATTCATCAATATACAAGTGTTGCATAGTCATCAAAAGCTCTGCTTCTTGGCAATATCACAGCGTTGTCAGATTTCAAAAAGGCTTTACGGCGAAAGCACAACATTTGATTGTTTGTGGGCACCTCCAATATTTATTCATTAGCATAAATTCATAAACCATCGCGGTTCACACAAAACACATTTCACAGCAAAAACAAATCCCTTACCTTTTGAAGAACTTCTGCTGAGGGCTTCCCAAGTGTCCAACGAAGACATCCAATGGTTCTTTTGTTAGAAAAAGTAATTTATTATATCCATAAATCTGTTTGGTTGGCGCATTATGTTCATAAAATACAGCGTTTACTCGCCCATTGAACCGTGAAGAGAACGCGTTCAACCCATACCTATACACTTGTCCAAGAACAATCAAACATCATTGATAATGTATCCTTAGGAACACTTATGTATATTTACTATAATATTTCAACCGGATTATAAACTGGACGATAGGAAAGGGAAAAAAACACAGAGCGTGCCTTCTCGGGAGCGCGCGTCCTCTCCTTTTGACATCCAAGGGAACACTTCCTGATTTCTCTTCAGGATTTCTCTTCGATAGGGAGGGGTTCAAAATGAGGCAATGTGTCAAAAACACTTTTTCCAGGACAGAAATTCCTCGGGTTTTCGCCTGTTATATCAGTTCTGTTATACTCACAGACAATATTTTAACACTCCTAGAAACTTCAGTGTTTCCTATCCAATAGTAGTAATTATGTGCATATCCTATTTTCTCGGCCTGAGTGGGAGGCATTTTACTTTGGGCACGCCAGACTCTCCAAAACAGTCACCCCGGGAGCCGCTCCCTAAGAAGTTAAGTGTCCAAAGAAGGGCCAGAAGTATACAGAATGGTGTCGTCTGCGTAGAGGTGGATCAGAGAATCACCAGCAGCAAGAGGGACATCATTGATGTATACCGAGAAGAGTCGGCCCGTGAATTGAACCCTGTGGCACCCCCATAGACTGCCAGAGGTCCGGACAACAGGCCCTCCGATTTGACACACTGAACTCTGTCTGAGAAGTAGTTGGTGAACCAGGCAAGGCAGTCATTTGAGAAATCGAGGCTGTTGAGTCTGCCGATAGGAATGCGGTGATTGACAGTCGAAAGCCTTGGCCAGGTCGATGAATACTGCTGCACAGTATTGTCTCATCAATGGCGGTTATGATATCGTTTATTGGTGGTGACAGTGTTTCCTAGCCTCAGTGCAGAGGGCAGTTGGGAGGAGGTGCTCTTATTTTCCATGGAGTTTAGTGTCACAGAACTTTTTTGATTTTGTGCTACAGGATGCAAATTTCTGTTTGATAAAGCTAGCCTTAGCTTTCCTAACTGACTGTGTGTATTGGTTCCTAACTTCCCTGAAAAGTTGCAAATCACGGGGGCTATTCGATGCTAATGCAGTACGCCACAGGATGTTTTTGTTTTGGTCGAGGGCAGTCCTGTCTGGAGTGAACCAAGGGCTGTATCTGTTCCTGGTTCATTTTTTTTAAATGGGGCATGCTTATTTAAAAGAATAACCAGGCATCCTCTACTGACAGGGTGAGGTCAATATCTTTCCAGGATACCCGGGCCAGGTTGATCAGAAAGGCCTGCTCTCTGAAGTGTTTTAGGGAGCGTTTGACAGTGATGAGGGGTGGTCGTTTGACTGCAGACCCGTTACAGATGCAGGCAATGAGGCAGTGATCGCTGAGATCTTGGTTGAAGACAGCAGAAGTGTATTTGGAGGGCAAGTTGTTTAGGATGATATCTATGAGGGTGCCCGTGTTTACAGATTTGGGGTCTTACCTGGTAGGTTCATTGATACTTTGTTTGAGATTGAGGGCATCAAGCTTAGATTGTAGGATGCCGGGGTGTTAAGCATGTGATTGATGGGGGGCAATCAATTCACATATGGTGTCCAGGGCACAGCTGGGGGCAGAGGGTGGACTATAGCAACCGGCAACCGTGAGAGACTTGTTTCTGGCAAGGTGGATTTTTAAAAGTAGAAGCTTGAATTGTTTGGGTACAGACCTGGATAGTAAGACAGAACTCTGCAGGCTGTCTCTGCAGTAGATTGCAACTCCGCCCCCTTTTGGCAGTTCTGTCTTGTTGGAAGATGCTATAGTTAGGGATGGAAATTTCAGGGTTTTTGTTGGTCTTCCGGGTTGGCAGATTGTGCTAAAGCAGTGAATAAAACAAACTTAGGGAGGAGGTTTCTAATGTTAACATGCATGAAACCAAGGCTTTTACTGTTGCAGAAGTCAACAAATGAGAGCGCTTGGGGAATAGGTGTGGAGCTAGGCACTTCAGGGCCTGGATTAACCTCTACATTACCAGAGGAACAGAGGAGGAGTAGGATAAGGGGACGGCTAAAGGCTATAAGAACTGGTCGTCTAGTACGTTCGGAACAGAGTTAAAGGAGCAGGGTTCTGGGTGCGATAGAATAGATTCAAGGCATAATGTACAGCCAAAGGTATGGTAGGATGTGAATACTGTGTAGGTAAACCTAGGCATTGAGTGATAAGAGAGATTGTCTCTAGAAACATAATTTAAACCAGTTGATGTCACCACCGCATGTGTGGGAGGTGGAACTAAAGGTGTAGCTAAGGCATATTGAGCAGGGCTAGAGGCTCTACAGTGAAATTAGACAATCACTAACCAGAACCGCAATGAACAAGGCATATTGACATTAGGGAGAGGCATGCGTAGCCGAGTGATTTATAGGGGTCCAGTGAGTAGTTAGGCTGGCTGGAGACACGGCGATTCAGACAGCTAGTAGGCCGGGGATAGCAAGCTAGCAGAAGGGCCTTAGAGGGACGTCGCGACGGAACAAGTCTGTTGTAGCCACCTCGTGCGGCGCCTCGTGCGATTACGTCGGCAGACCAGTCGTGATGGATTTGTAGGGTTCCGTGTAGTAAAGGGGTCCAGTCCAATTGGCAAAATAGGTATTGTGGCCCAAGAAATTGGCCGATGGATCTCTAAAGCTAGCAGTCCATTATGCTCTAGACTAGAGGTCGACCGATTAATCAGCATTATCTTCACATAATCACTAGTTAACTACACATGGTTGTTGATATTACTAGTTTATCTAGCTTGTCCTGCGTTGCATATAATCAATGCGGTGTCTGTTGATTTCGTCTAGTGGTTAGATCGTTGGACTTGTAACCGGAAGGTTGCAAGGTCGAATCCCAGAGCTGACAAGGTAAAAATCTGTCGTTCTGCCCCTGAACAAGGTAGCTAACCCACTGTTCCCTGGTTGCCGAAGACGTGGATGTTGATTAAGGCAGCCCCCCGCACCTCTCTGAGAGGGGTTGGGTTAAATTCGGAAGACATATTTCAGTTGAAGGCATTCAGTTGTACAACTGACTAGGTACCCCCCCTTTCCATAATTTATCATCGAATCACAGCCTACTTTGCCAAACGGGTGATGATTTAACAAGCACTGTCGTTGCACCAATGTGTACCTAACCATAAACATCAATGCCTTTCTGTAAAATAAACATACAAGTAAAAAAATTTTTACCTGCATATTTGGTTAGTATTGCCTGCTAACATTTATTATTCATTTATTTTAACTAGGGAAATTGTGTCACTTCTCTTGCGTTCTGTGCAAGCAGAGTCACGGTATATGTAGCAGTTTGGGCCGCCTGGCTTGTTGTGAACTGTGTGAAGACCATTTCTTCCTAACAAAGACCGGAATTAATTTGCCAGAATTTTACATAATTATGACAACATTGAAGGTTGTGCAATGTAACCGCTATATTTAGACTTAGGGTTGCCGCCCGTTTGATAAAATACGGAACGGTTCCATATTTCACTGAAATGTTACCATATTAATGACCTAAGGCTTGTATTTCTGTGTGTTTATTATAATTAAGTCTATGATTTGATATTTGATAGAGCAGTCTGACTGTGGTGGTAGGCAACAGCAGGCTTGTAAGTATTCATTCATACAGCGCTTTCCTGCGTTTGCCAGCAGCTCTTCGCTGTGCTTCAAGCATTGCGCTGTTTATGACTTCAAGCCTATCAACTCCCGAGATTTGGCTGGCATAGTTCCTATAAGAACATCCAATAGTCAAAGGTATATGAAATACAAATGGTATAGAGAGAAATAGTCCTATATTAACTACAACCTAAAACGTCTTAACTGGGAATATTGAAGACTCATGTTAAAATTAACCACCAGCTTTCATAGTTTCTCATGTTCTGACCAAGGAACTTAAACATTAGCTTTTTTACATGGCACATATTGCACTTTGACTTTCTTTTCCAACACTGTTTTTGCATCATTTAAACAATTGAATTGTGTTTCATTATTTATTTGAGACTAAATTGATTTTATTTATGTATTATATTAAGTTAAAATAAGTGTTCATTCAGTATTGTTGTAATTGTCATCATTATAAATATATATATAAACTATATATATAAACTATATATATAAAAAGTAAAAGAAATCGTCCGATTTAATTGGTATTGGCTTTTTTTGGTCCTCGAATAATCGATATCGATATCGCAGTTGAAAAATCATAATTGGTCAACCTCTTATCATTAATTGACAGAAGAAATTTCATAAATTCATCAAGTGCAGTGTCTGGATGCTCCTTATTAATCACACCAGATCAACAAAGTAAGAAGCTTCCTTTTGAGCGTACAGCTTGATGAAAACCAGTCAATATTCAGGTCCCCAAGAAAATAGACCTCTCTGTTTGCATCATATTAAGCATTACACACATATTATTTAGTTACTGACTGTTAGCACTTGGTGGCCTATAGCAGCACCCCAAAAGAAAAGGCTTTAGATGTGCCAAGTGAATCTGCAACCACAACACTTCAATAGCACTTGACATAAGGTCTTCTCTAAGTATTACAGGGATATGGCTCTGAATTTATACATCTATAGATGCTATATCCTTATATTGATACTGCTGTATCATCAAATGAATTATCAAAGTGAGTCTCAGAAATGGCTAATATACAGTTGAAGTCGGAAGTTTACATACACTTAGTTTGGAGTCATTAAAACTTGTTTTTCAATCACTCCACAAATTTCTTGTTAACAAACTATAGATTTGGCAAGTCGGTTAGGACATCTACTTTGTGCATGACACAAGTAATTTTTCCAACAATTGTTTACAGACAGTGAATTATAAGTGAAATAATCTATCACAATTCCAGTGGGTCAGAAGTTTACATACACTGAGTTGACTGTGCCTTTAAACAGCTTTGAAAATTCCAGAAAATTATGTCATGGCTTTAGAAGCTTCTGACACATAAGAGATGTGATTGTGCACAAATGTGAGCAATGTTTAAAATTATTGTTTTAGTTAACATAATTCTATTTCATTTTTTTTCTTTTCTTAGGCTGGCTTAATTTTGTGAATTGTCCATTCAATGCAACTGATATCCATGTGACGGAACCAACATTTCTTTCTAATTTGTCAGATATTTTCCGAAATAGTTTTGTTGGCGGTTCTATTGCCTATTTTACGGTGTTATCCACTGACTGACATTGTAATTGTTTAGTTCAGGATAGAAAGGGATAGCTAAATGGCCTTATTGAGTTTCGCAGTGTACCGTTTCAGGCCTCTGACATCTAGCATTAACCAAGGGGTCTGGAGTCTGGACCTCTATAGTGTAAAGTCAGTCGTGCTCAATAACATGGTTCCCCAACTGGTTTTATTTGTCCCAACAAGCCTTCTGAGCAAAAAAAGAAAAACACCATGAAATCAGCTGTGACTTCTATTTAAGGAATCTGTTCCCAGGTATTCTCTCACATGATTGTATACAAATGTAAGCAAGGTTTAAAATGATTGTTTTAGTCAAACATATCTGTTTGTGCTTCTTGCAGTCAATTTGCAGTCCACTGAATCTAGTTGATAATCCCTGGGATAGCAGCTGTTCAGGAGCCTGTTGGTGCTTGACTTGATGCACCGGTACCCCTTTTCCGGGCCTTCCTTTCACACCGCCTGATATAGACGTCTTGGAAGGCAGGGAGCTCGGCACAGTTATGTTTCCTAGAGTTCAGGTGAAATGGATCTAATCACCGGATTGTGATAAGGGTCTCTGGTACTGTGTTAGACATGTTTCTGTCGTGGAGCTTAAAGTTGCTTGTAAGAAAGAAACATTGCTGCTGATTGGGCCTCATCGCTGATTGTGCCTCATATGGAGGAGAGTTTTGTAACCTAGCAACACAAGAAAAGCTCCTTGCTCACAGACATCAGTTCAAGGCGGTCAAGAGGACTCACTGTCTGAAAGGAAAGGGGATACTTTGTCAGTTGAACAACTGAATGCATTCAACCCGAAATGTGTTCTGCATTTTAACCAACCCCTCTGAACAGATGAGCAACTGTTTACATGCAATCAAATGTGTTCTTTTAATGATTCACGTAAGCCCACGGTGCATCAGAGGTGATGATTGTCTTTGTGCTCATGAATGTGGGTGTAATCCTGTTTACCACTCACAGGCCTGATGTTATGACTCCTATAATGGATGTAATCACCTGATTGTGTTGAGGGTTGCTTTTACTGTGTTAGACATGTCTCTGTCGTAGAGCTAGTTGCTTGTAAGAAAGAAACATTGCTGCTGATTTTGCCTTGACTTCTATTTCTTTTCCCCCCCAGGGTCACATCAGAGAGTGTTGTACATCCAAGTGGGTATTTTGTGCGGTGAGTTTTTAACATAATTTCCAGGGCTTGACATTCTTTTTTTTCTACTTGTTTTTCAGACAAGTAGGACTGGTTCAAAATGTTTTATCTGTTACACAATGGGCCAAATATTTTCCTGAAAATTGTGTTTAAGGATGCAAGGAACCTTTTTACAATATAAAATGCCTTATCATTATTATGCCTATTAGCATACAGAGAATCAGACAAATGTAGGCTAATCTCTACCTGTTGTCTTTTTTAAATATTCAAGCCTCTCTCAAATACAACACATCCCCTTTAAGTCTCTCCTGGAGGATGGCCACCCTTCATGGGCTATAAAATATTGCAAATTTACAACCAAGTACGTTTTGTCTTTTTATAAAATAATTTCCTCATTCGATGAGTAAGGGATGAAATGGCTAAAGTAGGCTATTTCAAAGCAAGGTAAGTAACTAATGTTGAGTTTAGATGGTACGAGTTAGACGGTAGACCACAAACTGGATGTCATTGTTTTCAATGAGAGCACAACGATAAATACCGTTTAGACAGGCCTTCAGCAGCCACAGTAGACGGGACTTGTCGCCAGAGTTCCAATATTTCGACTTTTGCCATCTGCCGTGGCGTTATTTTCTACTGGATGTTGATTTGCACTGTTTGTTTACAGTAATCACCATAGTAACGCATACCATAGTGCTGGCTTGCTTTTGTGTCAGTTTTCTTGCTTTCTTGACCCGCTATAAAGAGTGGTATGACGGTTTTTGTATCCCTCGTCTAAATGCAACATAAGACATGTTTATCCATAACCTTGTACGTCTAAAATGTTCATGTTTCAGGGGAGATGTATTGACCGCATGGGGGAGATTTCTCAATTAGGTTATTCTAAGAATATATTTTAAAGTTCTAAGATTGACATGACCAATGTTGAATAGATGGGAATCCCTGCTTTCGAACGGTGTCAGATTTATTTCTCAGCTCCCAATAGAGGCGCCGGGAAGACGGTTTTACAACCAGAGTAGGCGTCGCATTGGTTTATTAATGTACTCCATCAAATGCGTGTCGCTATTTGCGATTATGCCGGTGGAAAGTTTTTAGGACATGCCAATTACATTAATATATGATAGGGTTGACCCCATTTAGTCGACTGGTCGATTGTTTGGTCGATAGGCTGTTCACATGTCTCGGTGGACTAATCCATTGCGGAAGCACACCAGTATCACCAGTAGTACATTTACTGTTAATTCCCACAATTTCTAATCTAGAATGTTAGTTTGGTTACTGTAATTTTTGTTAATGAATTTAATATATTGTTATTATTACAGTAATTTACATTTCTCATTGTCGGAGTGGACACTTAGTTTCCTGAGCGCACAACCTATGCTGCACTTGTGAGAAACAAGTTTTGGGTCTGCTTCATTCCATTTACGAGCTATCAATTTATTAATTGTTTTGTTTGGTGCGCTCCTGTCATGTTGAGTAAGGACGTGCACCTGATTACGCATAGAAGTAGGCCTAAGCTAACTGGCCTGCGTGCAAATGTAGGCTTATAAATGTCCCCATTTGGGGTTCTGATAGTATTTCTGATTGTCTTAACTCACCACCGCTAATGAGCTGTGGAGCTTCTCAAAGTAATTTTATCTTCGCCTCAAACAGCAAGTAAAGATTTTTAGATTTGTTTAATTTTCATTTAGATAAAAATTGTATGAATCACATGACAATGATACGAAGACTTTATTATAAAATAAATGAATCTTCCACAAAAAATGTGCAAATGAAAATCATATCTGGCACATAGATCGTGGAAATGGTGGTTCTGCAACAGCCTAATCAGAAGAAAAAAACCTATCTTGAACTCTTATTTGTGTGCTTAAAGCATCAGCAGACAAGCTCAGTAGCCTACATATTAGAGGTCGACCGATAAACCGGCATGGCCGCAAGCGGTAATCGGCATTTTTGGACGCTGATTATGGACGATTACATTGGACTCCACGAGGAGACTGCGTGGCAGGCTCACCACCTGTTACGCGAGTGCAATGAGCCAAGGTAAGTTGCTAGCTAGCATTAAACTATTAATCTTCACATAATTACTAGTTAACTACACATGGTTGTTGATATTGCTAGTTTATCTAGCTTGTCCTGCGTTGCATATAATCATTGCGGTGCCTGTTAATTTATCATCGAATCACCGCCTACTTCGCCAAACGGGTGATGATTTATCAAGAGCAATCGTGGAAAAAGCACTGTCGTTGCACACAAGTAAAAATCAACACACAAGTAAACATTTTTAAACCTGCATATTTAGTTAATATTGCCTGCTAACGTGAATTTATTTTAACTAGTGTCACTTCTCTTGCGTTCTGTGCAAGCAGCCATGGTATATGTAGCAGTTTGGGCCGCCTGGCTCGTTGGGAACTGTGTGAAGACCATTTCTTCCTAACAAAGACAGGAATTAATTTGCCAGAATTTTACATAATTATGACATAACATTGAAGGTTGTGCAATGTAACCGCTATATTTAGACTTGCCGCCCGTTCGATAAAATACGGAACGGTACCGTATTTCACTGAACTTTTACCATATTAATGACCTAAGGCTCATATTTCTGTGTTTTATTATATTATAATTAAGTCTATGATTTGAAATTTGATAGAGCAGTCTGACTGTGGTGGTAGGCAACAGCAGGCTTGTAAGCATTCATTCAAAATGCACTTTCCTGCATTTGACAGCAGCTCTTCACTGTGCTTCAAGAATTGCTCTGTTTATGACTTCAAGCCTATCAACTCCCGAGATTAGGCTGGCATAGTGCCTATAAGAACATCCAATAGTCAAAGGTATATGAAATACAAATGGTATAGAGAGAAATTGTCCTAAAATAACTACAACCTAAAACTTATTAACTGGGAATATTGAAGACTCATGTTAAAAGGAACCACCAGCTTTCATATGTTCTCATGTTCTGACCAAGGAACTTAAACATTAGCTTTTTTACATGGCACATATTGCACTTTGACTTTCTTTTCCAACACTGTGTTTTTGCATTATTTAAACACAATTGAAATTTTTCATTATTTATTTGAGACTAAATTGATTTTATTTATGTATTATATTAAGTTAAAATAAGTGTTCATTCAGTATTGTTGTAATTGTCGTCATTACAAATATACAGAAAAATATATATATTATTTTTCATTTATCGTCCGATTTAATCGGTATCAGCTTTTTTTGGTCCTCTAATAATCGGTATCGCCGTTGAAAAATCATAATTGGTCGACCTCTACTACATAGTTGATTTTATTAAAACACATAGGGTCTGTCTATTTATGGAAAATACCGGTTTCAAAATTTCGATTGGTCGCCAAGGTTCTTTTTTTTTTGGGGGCAGCCCTAATATATGATAACTAGCGAGGCTACACTGTGTTTTGAATTTGCTATCTAGTTAGTCTGTCGTTATGTTATAAGCTAGGCCTACCTGCTGTAATGTCTTCCTCTCCGTGGGTCCACTCGCTCTAGCCCACATGCAGCTGATGAACATATGACTTTTCCATGGATTTTCATGACTGTACGAAGCCTATAACTGAGGTATAACTGTGCAAGTAACTCCCTAATTAGCAAAGAATATCAACAATTGTGTGCACATAGTTACACACTGATCTGCTTTAAGTTGCGCATCTCGCAACTGGGGATAACTGCTCTTCCTGTCAATGCAATACAGAAATGTGGAGAAAAGCAATACGTCGCATTCAGTGGACACTGATCAGAGTAATTGTTTAATATTGTTATTTTGAGAAAAAAATGTACTTGTTGTTTCGGACAACTCATCTATTCTTATAAAAAAAATTATTGTCCTGGACAAGCGTTAATGTCAAGCCCTGATTTTCTTCAAAAAGCACTATGTGCTAGAAGGAATTGACTCTGAAAACATGCAGCACAGATAGTCTTCAAGCATACAGTAGGTTAAAACTTTGAGGCCCTCAGTCCATTGTGTGAAAAAAAAGCCAAAGTCTTTGTCCAGGAAAATAAAATCTACTCATCCAGCATAGAAAAATGTACCAGTTTTAATATCCAGTGCCTCTAAAAAATGGATCTGACCCTTTTTTTTTTCAATTTTCGCCTAAGGTGACACCCAAATCTAACTGCCTGTAGCTCAGGACCTGAAGCAAGTATATGCATATTCTTGGTACCATTTGAAAGGAAACACTTTGAATTTTGTGTGAAATGAATGTAGGAGAATATAACACATTAGATCTGGTAAAAGATAATACAAAGGAAAAAAAACCTGCTTTTTTTGTACCATCTTTGAAATGCAAGAGAAAGGCCATAATGTATTATTCCAGCTCAGGCTTAATTTCGATTTTGGCCACTAGATGGCAGCAGTATATGTGCAAAGTTTTAGACTGTTCAAAATGTTGTATCATGACTGCCCAAATGTGCCTAGATGGTTTATTAATAAAGTTCATAATTAATAAGTTCATAATTGTGCACTCTCCTCAAACAATAGCATGGTATTATTTCACTGTAATAGCTACTGTAAATTAGACAGTGCAGTTAGAATTTAAGCGTTCTGGCCATTTCAGATATGCCTATGTCCTAGGAATTATTTTTGTTACTTACAACCTCATGCTAATCACATTTGCCTACGTTAGCTCAACTGTCCCTCGGGAGGTACACCAATCCCATAGAGGTAAATGGACTTTTCTTTTTCCATTTTAAAAAAAAATCTTAACTACTTAGGGAGCAGTGGGGCGCTACTCCCGACACTACCTGGTGAAATGTGAAACGCCAAATTCAAAATCCAAAACTTGAATTATTAAACGTTCATCAATATACAAGTTTTGCATAGTCATCAAAAGCTCTGATTCTTGGCAATATCACACCGTTGTCAGATTTCAAAAAGGCCTTATGGCGAAAGCACAACATTTGATTGTTTGAGGATAGCCCCTCATATTTTATGCATTAGCATAAATCCATAACCAACACGGGTCTCACAAAACGCATAAAATCACTAATATAAAATCCCTTACCTTTCGAAGAACTTCTGCTGAGGTCTTTCCAAGTGTCTAACAAAGACATCCAATGGTTCTTTTGTTAGAAAAAGTAATTTATTATATCCATAAATCTCCGTTTGGTTGGCGCGTTATGATCATAAAATCCACCGTTGAGTCGCCCATTGAACCGTGAAGAGAACACGTTCAAATTATTCCTATACACTTTCTACAAACAAATCAAACATCATTTTTAATGTATCCTTTTGTGTATATTTGCTGTAATATTTCAACCGGACGATAACGTGAACGATAGGAAAGAAGATTGTGCGTGTTCACAATCTCACGCGCGTCAAACCTTGTTTACAAAAGTGGTCCCCTGACAACTTCCTCTTCCTATCTGTTTTGCTTACTCCTAGAATTCCCAGTCTTTGTATAGAGACCGCTGACATCTAGTGGAAGCCATAGGTACTGCAGTCTCAGTCCTGGTTAAAATAAAAATGAATAGGCACAATGGAGAAGATGGTCATTTACAAAAAAAACTGCAAATCCGGATGAATTTTCCTCTGGGTTTTGCCTGCTTTATCAGTTTTGTTATACTCACATACATTATTTTAACACTCTTAGAAACTTCAGTGTTTCCTATCCAATAGTACTAATTATGTGCATATCCTATTTTCTGGGCCTGAGTGGCAGGCATTTTACTTTGGGCACGCCAGACTCTCCAAAACCGTCACCTATGCAGCCGCTCCCTAAGAAGTTAAACTCTCAGTGGAGTGCACTCATATTGGTCTCTGAGAGCTCCAGTAGGCTATATTATTGAACAGAACAGCAATTTATGACACTGCAATATGGATAATTGGGGAATTGTTATAGTAATTGAGTCAGTATATCATGATATACATTTTTGAAAATGTGCCGCCTGACATTGGACCGATACCATTTGAATTTAACGGACTTATGTGCATTAGGTGCGTAACCTTATTAGGGCATCCACCCACGTTGCTCAGAATGACAGAAATCACATTTTAGATTATGGTAATTCATATTAACAGAACAATCAACTTGAGGCCATAGGCTACACGCGACTGTTTGTTCCATAATGCAATTAGCGAGAAAACCCTGTTGTCAAAAGCGCACTGCACATGCAAGGTTTCATGTGTCAGAGATGACAATATCCGTTAGAAATGTAGAAAGAGAGGATATCTAATGATGCAACAACTAGCATGGGTTGCTAATTTTTATGCACTTGAATGGCAAATTGAATACCAATTGAGAAATTAAAATAGTAGCTATTTTTAATCGTGGCCATAAACTGTTTTTAACATGTGATTGCATTTAGAATTGTTACGCAATGAGTGGGCTTATAAAATAACCTTTCACTACAGCGGCAACAAATGAGCTTTTTGAGAAGCTGTAGCAGCAGCTCTCGCACTGTGACAGATTTTCCGCTCATAGGCTCTGCATCTGTATGCTGTATGCATGTGATAAACATAACTAACGAAAATACACAAGCAATAATTTAATTCCACGTTATTATGCAAATTAGCCTATAGACTGATAAGCGTAACCGGTCAAATGTATTTCGATTGCCGGGTATTTCCATCAATGATTAAGCAAAAAAAGCAATCTTGCAATGCAATATTTATTTTTCTTCTCCAGGACTATTGGCCAGTGACAGTTTTATTTATTGGGTTTTTATTTTTTTTGATTCGCCAAAATCTGGCTATTACCGGCTAACGGAAACCCTGCTGAAGATAAATGTAATCTTTACTTTTGACATCCAGCTGGTAAAGAAATCAATGGAGCACACTATTGGTTAGTGCTTTGCGTGGGAGGTGTTTGTGTGGGCATAATACTAAACAGTTCCTGACTGTCAAAAAAAGAGCGTAGCCTACACCACACTGTGTGAAGAAAATGAAAGTCATTTCTTTCTTAAAATAAACTTTTAGACAGCCTCATTTGCATTAGCAGAGATGTTTACCACTTATTCTTAATCTATTGCTTCACCACATGCTAAAAAAAAACAATTTCTGGGTTTTGTAGTGTAAACCTTCCCATAGTGGCTAGTAGATGAATCAGCTATTAGGGTAGCAGTGTCAGCTTAAATTGATGGCGCAGAAGCAGCAACCAACCCATCTGTAATATGACACATTTTGAATGTGTGTGGGAACATAAAGGACTTGAAAGCAGAGGGCTTTTAGACGACACTTGTGTAAATGCCTGGAAGATGAGCCTTTGATGGGGACACCAAAGTGGAACGCTCGCCTCCAGATGGAAATGCGTTTGGATCATTACCCAAGCAGCTCCGCAAAGACATTCATCTGCAGCAGTGCTCATAAGGTGAATATCTCCTGAAATTGCCCGTCTTTGGTGAGATTTGAGGGATTAGTGGTTTATTACTGGTAATGTCAGTGAAATATGGGGTCTCACTCAGGTCTGTAGATCTGTCCAATAATGAGGTAAATGTTGTCCTTACTGGTCTAATCCAGAACCTCTGACTCAGAGTTCTGCTCCCAGAGGCACCTCTGTTAATCCTAACTTTTATTCAAAACTTTGGTTGGCCCTCTTCTGCTACTCTAAGCCCCTTTTGGCAAAACACTAGGAATGTTAGTTGCCATAATCACCAGGCACACAATAATGACAAGATATATGTGGTGAAGTACCCTGTCTTCATATTCTAGAGAGGACGAGACGACATTGGCTAATCATTGGAATTTGAGACTGTTCTGTTTGTGTTTTTCCGTGTCAAGGCTGAAGCAGCTGAACTGCTGCAGAGCTGAGGTGACTCTGGGACAGACTCCAGTCTCTCTGTTAATAGAACCAGCCAGTGTCTACAGTTCTGTTCCTATGAGGCTGTGTGTATTGGAGGAGCGCTGGGCAGCACTACCTTGGTGATGATTGACTGGGACAGAAAGCCCCAAGTGCAGGACGATGCTCCATGCCTGTCATTTTTCCTTTAACTTGTTAGGGAGAGGCAGCTGAGGGGTCGGTTTTGGAGAGCCTGGCGTGCCAAAAGTAAAATGCCTCCCATTCAGGCCCAGAAAATAGGATATGCATATATTTGGTACCATTGGATAGGAAACACTCTGAATTTTCCAAAACTGTTAACCATTTGTCTGTGAGTAAAACAGAACGCATATAGCAGGCGAAACCCGAGGAATTTCTGTCCTGGAAAAAGTGATTTTGACACATTGCTCATTTGGGAACCCCTCCCTAATGAAAATGACCATATAAGGGCATATGAATGCAGTACCCGTCGCTTCCTTATGATGTAAACAGTCTCGAGACAGTGTATTTTTTTTCATTTTGGATGAGTAAGACCAGAGAAAAAGACCAAACAAGGAAGTCCCCCCTTGATGACAACAGTAGGCTGGGCGCGTTCCCGTGAAAGCGTCTTTTTTACCGTCGTTATCGATCAGTTTATATTCCGGTTGATTTATAATAGTAAATATACGTAAAAGTGTTCCTAAGGATACATTTAAAACTGTTTGATTGTTCTTGGACAAGTTTATAGGTATAAGATGAACGAGTTCGCGTCACGTTTCAATGGACTAGTGGAGGCTGTCGTTTCTGATTATAACGCGCAAACCAAATGGAGGATTTATGGATAAAATACGTTACTTTTTCTAACAAAAGAACCATGGATTGTCTTCGTTGGACACTTAGGATGGCCTCAGCAGAAGTTCTTCAACAGGTAATTGATTTGTTTTCGCTGTGAAATGTGTTGTGTGTGCCATGATGGCTAATCGATACATGGCTATTGGAAAAATATGTGAGGTGCTACCCTCAAACAATGAAATGTGCTGCTTTCGCCGTAAAGCCTTTTTGACAACGCTGTGATATTGCCAAGAAACAGAGCTTTTGATGAGTATGGAACACTTGTATATTGGTGGATGTTTAATAATTCAACTTTTGGATTTTGAATTTGGCGCTTTACATTTTACCTGGTAGTGTCGGGAGGAGCCCGCTAGCGCCCCACTGGTCCCCAAGAAGTTAACTCACCACATCTGGAAGGAGTGTTATTATTGGACCAGAGTGGAGCAATGGTTCCCCTGCTACTCATTCTGAATTAGACGTGCATGTATAACAAAGATAAACTCAATTTAAATCACAAAACTCATTTCTCGTTCACTTTTGCTGTTCAATTTATGCATTAGTTCCAGCTAAAATGATATTGCATTACAGTTTGTTGCCAGCCAAAGGTTAAACAGAGCTTTGAAGCAGTTTGAAGCCCAGCTGATTAAATTCTCTACAGGTGACGGCTGCCAGGGTTTGTAAATAAGACTAGGATTAAATGCAAGGCATCTGGGCCTCTTTTTGTGTTTATAAGGAGATCTGTTTCTATTTATACTGTATTTTGCCCTGGTCTCTTGTGTATAATATGTCCACTTTAGCAGTGTGTGGGCCCGACCGGGTTTCCTCTGCAGATTCCTATGTGAGCTGAGCAGTGGTCAGTTACTGCAGCAGCTGGATGTGATGGGAGCCTCTGGATCCATCATGTCAGCAGGTTCTGCTTCATGAATCTGTCTGATTGATCCAGGGTGCAGGTGGCTCCATGACCGCACACTGCAACAATAACACATGACGGCATGTCACCGAATATCCTGTTTTGTTGATGCATGGGGGGTCATTTAATGACTGCTCTGGTTTAGGTGTCCTCACTGTCCAAATGGAGTAAGGTTACTCTCTTGTAGTCAGAAGAGCTGCAAGTGCATAGCTTAGCATTTGCATTTGATATTGGGATGTCAGCTAAATGTACCATACATAATTAGCCTGCCACTAGCCTACATTATGCAATGAGTTGACTGTCAGCAGCAGAGGATTAGCTATGCTCAATGCTGCTTTGTGCTTGTAGCCCTAACTACTCCAGTCTCCTCAAGGACAGAAATCAATGGCTGTTATGTGTGACTGAGAGGCTGGTACAGAGCGCTCTCACACTTCTCAGTTGACTCATTAGGACTGTGTCTGTTAGTGGTTGTCATTATTTACCTAGGATGTGGATGTCTGCAATGTAAACCTACCCTTCTTGGAATATGAGTTACAGGCCAAGTAAGATTTACTTCCAATTAACCTGTTTGAATACTTTATGATAATTGGAGTGTTAGCCGTTCATTCTGCATTAATGCAAAGTGGATACAGGTACAGCCTAGCGTAGGCTACTTTCAGTCTTGGCGGAGGAGACTGGAAGAATAGGCTGGGAAAGTAGTCTTAATTTTTTTTACAGAAATTTCACAGAAACCCTGACAATATTAGGGAAATGTTTACTCCAGTGCTATTTTAATCTGAGCAGCTCCCCGAAATTATTTTGTCAGACCTGCCCTGACTCCAAAGGAACTAGTTCTCTTCGGCCCAAGGCCAATATGCAATACTTTGGCCTAGCTAGTAGATGCTATCCCAATATTGATATCATTTGGGCCAAAATTGTTTTTGTCCTTCTCTTTGAGGAAGGTTGGCATTTCTCATTAAATATTTTGTTGATTCTCGGACATTGGCAAAATAAAATAAAAAAGAACAGATAAGAGAGAATAAGGCAACGTAACTAATCAATATACCTAGTATTTCCTTGTCTGTCATAGAAGCTACACTAGCTTTGCCCTCTGCAAAACATAACTGACACAAACTGTATCACAAGATTTAACTGTGGATACAATGGCATGATGACAATTTCCTGCAGCAAGCTAGACCCATTTGTTTCATCAACGGGGAGTCAGGGACACTGGAGTCAATATGCTCACAATAATATAAAAAGTGTCTGTTAAGCTGAGTCCTGTCTTCATAGCAGCTCTAATAATTGGCTTTAATGGTCACTGGACTGCAATAATGTGCTGCAGACCCCCTCTCGTGGAGGAATGGTGAGAACTGTCAAACAAGACATGAGCTCCTCAGTCTAATTGGCCTCCCACTGGTTATTAGTGAGGGCTTCTGATCTGATTGGGTGGTGGAGCGTTGCCAGACTAATGATCTGGAAGGTGCTGCTCCGTACCTGGAACGAGAGACGGAGGCAGGTGGATCTCTTTTAAAGTTTGGACACCAAGTTGACCAAGAGGATATGCTGCTGACAGCTGTTGGCCAGCGATGTAGAATTTAGAGCCAGATTGCTCAGTCAGTTTTGTTGGCTTTGTCTAGTGTGTGCAGAGTGGAGCTTTTAGTCATGGTGGACACAGGTGGATGGTAAAGTTTGGAAAGTGAAATGTCAAGAGGTCATAAGCTCATGTAATGTCTATTCTAGCCTGCCAGTTTTGTTGGCTTTGTTCAATGTATAGTTTTACGTTCCACATGGCCATACATATCGCAGGTTGCCATTTATTGTCATTAATCTTGCCCTGGAAGCAGCTCTGCAGTGTGTCATTAAAAGTCATAAAATAAAATGTTATACCTGACCTTAATCACATTGCTAACCCTAATGCCTAAACCTAGCCTTAAATGAAGACCAAAAAGCTTGTTTTTTGTTTTCATTCGTTTTTACAATATAACCAATTTTGACATTGCTGCTGGCCTATCTTGTGGAAATTACTCAGTTTTGCCTCAAAGGCAAGATTCATGACAAACGTCAACCTGCGTACATAACGTCCATCTAGACATGGCAAGCTAATCGCAGTAACCCGATGTCAGGTGGTGAAGGCCCTCGTATGCGTACATGTTTGATCACTATGTTGGAGAAAATGTCAGCAAGCATGTTTCATAGATGAAGACATTTAGCAGGCATACTAACTTACTCATTCCCACCTGGTGTCTGGAGGTCTCCTGTTACATGGCTTATATTCTACTCCCGTAAAGGCTCTTGTTAAAAATAAAATCTCCTTCAGAAGTTTCACGATGTCCTCACTACCCTGGACATGAAAGGGCTGGTAGCTTAAATGAAATGACCGTACTGGAGACGGTGTTCCCCCCTCATCCTCAAAGAGCTTCCAGGAGGGAGACATGGATAAATGGATGGATGATACAGTATTAAACTAGGCCAAACTGTTGGACTGTTAATTGCATAGTCTGTTAGGCTACACATCAACAAGCCTATGTGCTTACTGTGTTTGAAGGTCCATCATTGTGCGGTTCATTAGGCTATTTTGGAACTTTTGTTTTGTAATTATTTCTCATCACAATTCAGTATAATTTAACTCTCCTGTACAGCAAAACCAGAAACCTTATCTGCCACCCCTTGGTGTCTTTTCCCATTTGGCGTTAAGCTGTGGTAAGTGCTTCCAGCCCCATGCTGTTAGTCCTCCCATCAGATGTGAATAGGTCCTGATTTAAAGTCTGCCAGAGGTGTGAAGTAAATTCATTTCATACTCCAAGCCTGAGAACTCTGGTCTTGCTAAGCAGCCTCTCTCAGAGGTTGACAGGTGGACTGCACTCTGCTCCAGAGTATTCCAGCACAGGAAATACTGCAGTGTCCTCCACAGTCGAACTACATCACACATTAGGCCTAGTACATCATACCAGGACAATATTCAGGAATGCATCATGTGTGGCTGCAGAGGGAACAATCACTATCAGAAAAGGAAAGGAGCCTCTGTAATGTTGACCTTGGTTCTTAAAATACCTTTGGCCCTAACCCTGTGACTGGGGGACCTCACATACTCATAAACAACATATTTGTCATGTGGACAGTTGGTCAATATTGGTGCTGATTGTATTTTTGCTGGTGGAATTGAACCATCTGCACCAGTGATGAATTTGGAGCTCGGTTGACAAAATGACAAGAAGATCATTGCTGTCTCTATCTACTCTGGTATAGTCTGTCCAACAGTACATTACTAGGAGGACATCTTCATGATTCAACCTAATAAAAGTTGGCTTTCATGGTGGAGTGGATTTGTCATCACCTGAAATGCAATTATGATTGTCTGGTATTTTTAATACATTTTTGGACTTTTATGAACAGTCAGCCTTCATTCCTACTTCCTTGGATATGTGATCCACTTGGGTCGTCTGCATACCTCAAGACTGCTAGGCTGCTGAGATAAATCCTAGGCATTAACTTGAGATGCAAACACAAGTCTTTCAGTCTTCAGCAAAGTTAGCTTACCAGTATTTATAATGTGAACATGGTTCACTAAACCAACAACAGAATGGTGAAAGTTATTGGATGAAATCAGTTTGACTAATCCCCTCCGTCTATGTATTGTGAAGTGCAGATGGAAATTGCCGTCCCCTGCTGGTTTACTTTCCCTTCTCTTTAATTACTGAGTTAAGGGGGCTTTCATTGGGCACATTTTTGATTCTGCTCAGGTTCAAGTTTGCAGTGCCTATGATCAGTCTATATGTTTTGTTGATCAAGAGGTCTGAACTGAATCATCCATAAGCAGGTATAAGGGACTCACCTTTTTTTAAATATTTTATTTTAATGAAAGCTGAGTTTTCAGATTTTTTGCCCTTTGCAAAGCAATATTTCAGATGCAGAATTCCTAGTGACTGAATAGCCGGCACAAAAGCTTTGCGTGAAATTCCCTAAAGTGTAAGGTAACATGGCGCTTTAACGTGCAATTGTAAATGTTCCTCACATTTATGTGTGACACACTGATGATGGAAAATTGTACTCTTTCTTTGAGAGTTGGGCCGTTCATACACAAAGGTATCAGAAATTGATACACCATGCCAGAATCTTAATTTCATTCAGCATGACTCACAAAAGCACAGAAAATCATCTTAATATAGCAGCCAGCTGGCTAGATTAAAGTGCACAAAGAGCAGGCATGTTTTCCTCCCTTGGTGTTTAAAGGGAGACCCAGAGATTGACACATCAAACTGTCATCTGCTTCTAATCAGGCACAAACAAATCCTCTCTGTCCTACTGCTTGCCTGCACAAACGGACAGCAATGCTAAGTCCTATGCATGATGGGAGATTAATCTCCCCCCAGGCTTGTGGCCCAGGATGTTGATAGGTCTCCTGCATTGAGCAAGACGGGGCCCACATTGCCTTCCTCTTACCAAAGCATTTTGCGTATGTCCATCATTTTCTGTGATTTTTGCTATACAACGTTCTTGTAGATTGTTAAACATTATTTGGTCAACATTAATAGTGTGGCATTATTTTGATTCCTGCTGTGAAAGTATAGTGCCCCTTGAGTTATTCCACATTTTGTGTTACAGCCTGAATTCAAAATGTATTAAATATAATGTATTACTACACACAATACCCCATGTTGATAAAGTGAAAAAAAACATACATTTTTCAAATGTATTAAATTAAATACAGAAATATCTCATTTACATAAGTATTCATACCCCTGAGTCAATACCTTGTAGATTCACCTTTGGTGGCAATTACAGCCTTGAGTCATCTTGGGTATGTCTGAATCAGTTTTGCACATCTAGATTTGGGGATTTTCTCCCTGTCTTCCTTCCAGACACTCAAGCACTTTCACATTCTTTTTCTGAAGACATTCCAGTGTTGCTTTGGCTGCATGCTTGGGGTTATTGTCCTGTTGGAACATAAATATTCGCCCCAGTCTAAAGTCGTTTGCACTCAGAAGCAGGTTCTTGTCAAGGATTTGCCTGTATTTGACTCCATTCATTGTTCCCTCTATCCTTACCAGTCTCCCAGTCCCGGCCTCTGAAAAGCATAGCATGATGCTGCCACCACTATGCTTCACGGTAGGGATGGTTTTAATCGGGTGATGCTCTGTGCCTGGTTTTCTCCAGACATACAGTAGCGCTTTGAATTAAGGCCAAATAGTTAAATTTTTCTCATCGGACCACAATCTTTTGCCTTATGATCGCAGTCTTTCAAACTCCAAGTGTGTTTTCATGTGCCCTTTTCTCAGGAGTGGCTTTTGTCTGGCCGCTCTCCCATAATGTCCAGATTGTTGTAAAGACTGTTTTCCTTCTGGCAGGTTTTCCCAGTTCAGCTAAGGAACTCTGTAGTTCTGTCAGAATGGTCATTGGGTTCTTGGTCACCTCCCTGACAAAGATCCATCTTGCCTGGTTGCTCAGTTTGGTTGGATTGCCAGCTCTAGGCAGGTTTGTTCCAAATTTTGTGAATACTTATGTAAATTAGGTAATTGTTTCTTTTTCAATAAATGTACACATTTTCACTTTGTCATTATGGGGTCTTGTATGTAAATGGGTGAGAAAAATAACATTTTTAATCAATTTTGTATTCAGGCTGTAACAAAACAAAATGTGGAATAAGTCAAGGGCTATTAATACCTTCTGAAGGCACCATCTGCCTGTCCCTGTTTCGCTGTCGGCTGCTTTGTGAGCGAGCCTCTTACTCCCTCTCCCCACTGTGACACGGAGGAGGGAGAGATGCATTCTGAGAAGCACAAGCATATGACCTTTGTTCAAAATACAATTGTGGGAAAACACAATTTTCAAAGCAAATACTTCTAGTTACAGAGGAGAGTCACATTTATTTCTCACCTCTTAATATTGAGTTCATACCACTCTACAACTGGAGTAGTCTGTAGGATAGGTTTGATCCTGCGGAGCCGAGCGCACCATTTACAGGCCTAGAAGTAGCCTAGGCATTGTAGGACATTGGCCGATACCGATATCCAATATTTTCCTTGCCAAAACAAACAATACCGATATAAAAAAAAATTGCAGCCTTTTAAGCATTCTAGTACAGTTAAATAGTTAACACACACACATGGACGCAGCCGTCTAAGGCACTGCATCTCAGTGCAAGAGGCGTCACTGCAGTCTCTAGGCTGTATCACAAACCGGCCGTGATTGGGAGTCCCGTAGGGCAGAGCACAATTGGCTCAGCGTCGTCCAGGGCGTCATTGTAAATAAGAATTTGTTCTTAACTGACTTACCTAGTTAAATAAAGGTTATACACACCACACTGACCTAAAAGTTATTTTGTTGGCATGTATGCATGTCCCCATTACCAGTAAAACGTAATCAAAACCTATTTCTTTCACTTGCTGTGTTTCGTTCAGTCGTTTCATTCTCAACCAGGATTTCTATGGAAAGCCGTTTAGGTCTTTGCGTGTCAAAAATGTACGTCAAATAACACGACGTAATCTGTTTCAGTAGCTATAGTTACCTAGCTATATAGTTAGCTAGATATCATCTAAAATAACAAGAATTTATAAGACAGTTCTTATTTGATTTATGGTTGTCTGCGCCATCTATGTGAAGCTAGCCACAATAAGGATTAGCCACAATAGTGGACTTTGCGGTTAGCCTTCAAAATAAAAGTATGGCAGAAGTCTACTATTTGCATCACTGTCAATGACATACTTTTATTTTGAAGGCAAACCGCAAATTCCACTTGTGCCTAATCCTTGTGGCTAGCTTAACACAGAACCTGGTCCAGTCAAGCCTCACTAGACAGATGAAACTAGCTGGCTGCTTATAACGTTAGCTTTGGGCAACAGGGTTAAGTAGCTGGCTAGCTATTTATTTTCATGAGCTAAAGTTAAATTTCAATAGGCGAACAAGTGGCTACCTAGCTAATACTTACTCACAAGGATTCCTAAATCATTGCTAAGAGTAATGAAAATGACTGCAGTTTCTACTGGTCAATGTTTTCATGCTGGTTGTATTGGTGCTACCTCAGTACCTCAGTCAAATAAATCTTTCTTTATCACCATAGTTCGTGGAAGGTGTTTGCAGACTTTTTTGTTCAGCTGTGACAGCGCTACAGTATCTTTTTTGACATGCAAAGACCCAAACGGCGTTCCATAGTATGCATGTCATGAAGCTAATAGCATTTACTCTTACTGTGTAGCTCTGGTAGGGCAACATCTGAAAAATAACGCACTTGGTAGTGTGTACCAGTGCTCGACCAGTCGGCGAAAGCCAACATCACCCACAACAGAGAACGGTTGATTGTCAAGGGCAATGAATTCCATTCTTTAATGGATTTTGCCTTTGAGTTGTCTCGCTGAAATTTTGTTACTCTTTCAAATGTCTGCTCGACTTGACTCCTCGATCCACACAGCAGACATGGTGTGGGCTAGGTTAGGAATGCTGTTTCACGTGTAGCGTAAAGTTTTACGTGGCTTTATTACGTCATGCACCTACGTTTATATAGGTATGCACGGTTCCTTTGACATTGGCTTTTAACATCAGCGTTAAACTAGACATCGGCCGATACTAATGTTGGCATTTTTAGTTAATATCGTCAGATTCCGATATGTTAACCGATATACCGTGCATCCCTAGTCTCATGTCAAGTGGAATGTTGAACATGTCTTGCAGCATAATGGCACACTGTGCTGGGGTAAAATGCTGCACTATTCAGGCACTGCAGGGGTAATGTCTCCAAAGAGGGGGCATCTGAGGGTAAGTCCACTCTGTCCTCAATTATGTGTACACCAAGACTTGAAGGTTAGCAATACTTTGTGAACTGAATTAAACTATTGCTCTGTCAAGTTTAGAACATATCAGTCATGTTCATGAATAGCCAGTCGAGCTCTGTATTGTGTTACCCCAGTAATAATCTGAAGGACCCCATAGGTTTAATAAGCACTGTAGAGGATAAATGGGACAGTCATGAGAAACATAAGTCATTGCAGAGTGACAGTTCTTTGGCTCAGAGATTTGCGTCTTGTCATTAGACTTTGATCAAGGAAATTGCTGCAGTTGTTATGCCAATTGAACTGCTTCCCTTTCACCCAAGAGAAGCAGATTTTAAATTCAAGAGGACAGACTGATGCATGCACTGTGCATGAACATAAGGAGTCGACTCCTACTCCAGTAAGCCTGTAACTAATGCCTCCCTCCTATTGAGTTCATATTTTTTCCGAATAATAATGTGGAGCAGTGGGCTCCATGTCAGTCCAGTGAAGTCAAGACACCTCCTCTGCGCTGTATTCTGGTCATGCCTCAGCCTGGCTTTGAACTCAATGAGTGCTGCTGGCCCTGGCTTACCTGGGAGGTCATTGACGGCTGTTGGGGTGAGAATGAGGAGGGACACAGGCAATTAAAGAGCTGGAGCTAACCTAGTCTGACCTGCTGATCAATGCAGTCCATTTGGAGCTGGTGGACTAGAGGCCAGAGCTCTGTTTACAGGCTAGTAATACAGAGAGCTCAGGGAGCACCTTTTGGCAGTGCATCCCAGTACTTTTAACACCCCATTGATTCTCATTACATTACACTTAAAGGGAAACTTAATCGCTAGATACTATTTGGGGTGTTTTTCCAGTCTCCCTACATAATTATGAGTGAGGTTTTTCAGACATACCATAGCTGTATTTTCTTTTTTCCGCTGGGAGAGTTCAACCAATGACATGGGTTGATTTGAGCCTGCTGTCTGATCCCAAAATTAATGGAGTTATGTTTTGTAGCAGTTATTATGGCCTTTGTTTTTTGAAAGCAGGCTTTTATTTATTTTTACCAGGGCAGTACTAGTTTCTACAGGTTCACGGGAACTATGTTACCGTGCACTGTTCATCCCAGATGGCTAGCTAAATAATTAGTGGCTGCTTCTGATTATTCCTCTTTCCAAATAGAGCTGGATGACAAAAGTTTTCGATGTTATTTTACAAACTAACATAGGGACATCCTGCCCTATTCATTTGAGCCTGTGTTGTGATGAAAATCACCACCCCCCCCTTCTAATTTCCTTAATTATGTGGCTAGAGTCAAATACTTTCTGTAGCACACATCACACATTTTCGGCACAACACCGGAATTCCCTGAAGAGGAGTTGAGATGGCGAGAACAAGAATTGCGAGACCAACAAGCAGCGATGGGGAGCTATGGCTAGAGTCTGACTGGTGGTGCCTATGCTTGTGCTGTCCATCCATGCCAACAGATTAGGAATGTATGAGTGACAGACCATCGAATTTTCGACACACATATGGATAGAGGTTTGCTGGAGATGTTCGTCAGAACTTCCAAGACCATCTGGCGGAGGCAGCCTAGACCAGCTGGACCAGGAGGGCAAAGGACAAACGAGTATGTTGTTGGGAGCTAGCTAGCAACCACTCTCTTTTCTCACGAGGCAGTGTTGTTCAGTACAGTATAGTTTGGTGATTGATTCAGCCATAACGGGGCTTGCTAGTTCTGCTACTCGCCAATTTGAGCTAGCTAGCTTAGTTTGCTATACCCAAAATTTACTGGAGCCTAATATTATAGCTAGCTATCTAATGTTAGCTAGATAGCCTCAGTGCATGTCATTAGGACTCTGAGAAAAACTGGAGAAATGCATTGATGATGATGATGAAGACTAAAGGAATGATTGACTAAATCATATTAGTCTTTGAGTAACTAAACCAGTGTTGTAGCTAGCTAACGTGTCTGTGATATGTATAATATTTTGCATTGTGCTGCTACAGTAGGAATACAGACAGCACAGTCGTGGCCAAAAGTTGAGAGAATAACACTAATATTAATTTCCACAAACTTTGCTGCTTCAGTGGATTTTGTCAGATGTTACTATGGAATACTGATGTATAATTACAAGCATTTCATAAGTGTCAGGCTTTTATTGACCATTACATGAAGTTGATGCAAAGAGTCAATATTTGCAGTGTTGACCCTTCTTTTTCAAGACCTCTGCAATCCGCCCTGGCATGCTGTCACTTAACTTCTGGGCCACATCCTGACTGATGGCAGCCCATTCTTGCATAATCAATGCTTGGAGTTTGTCAGAATTTGTGTTTTTATTTGTCCACCCGCCTCTTGAGGATTGACCACAAGTTCTCAGTGGGATTAAGGTCTGGGGACTTTCCTGGCCATGGACCCAAAATATTGATGTTTTGTTCCCCGAGCCACTTAGTTATCACTTTTGCCTTATGGCAATGTGCTCAATCATTCTGGAAAATGCTTTGTTTGTCACCAAACTGTTCCTGGATGGTTGGGGGATGTTGCTCTCGGAGGATGTCTTGGTACCATTCTTTATTCATGGCTGTGTTCTTAGGCAAAATTGTGATTGAACCCACTCCCTTTGCTGAGAAGCAACCCCACACATGAATGGTTTCAGGATGCTTTACTGTTGGCATGACACAGGACTGATGGTAGCGCTCACCTTGTCTTCTCCGGACAAGCTTTTTTCCGGATGCCACAAACAATCGTAAAGGGGATTCATCAGAGAAAAGGACTTTACCCCAGTCCTCAGCAGTCCAATCCCTGTACCTTTTGCAGAATATCAGTCTGTCCCTGATGATTTTCCTGGAGAGAAGTGGCTTCTTTGCTGCACTTCTTGACACCAGGCCATCCTCCAAAAGTCTTCGCCTCACTGTGCGTACAGATGCACTCTCACCTGCCTGCTGACATTCCTGAGCAAGCTCTGTACTGGTTCCCCGATCCCGCAGTTGAATCCACTTTAGGAGACGGTCCTGGCGCTTGCTGGACTTTCATGGGCGCCCTGAAGCCTTCTTCACAACAATTGAACCGCTCTCCTTGAAGTTCTTGATGATCCGATAAATGGTTGATTTAGGTGCAATCTTACTGGCAGCAATATCCTTGCCTGTGAAGCCCTTTTTGTGCAAAGCAATGATGACGGCACGTGTTTCCTTGTAGGCAAGCATGGTTGACAGAGGAAGAACAATGATTCCAAGCACCACCCTCCTTTTGAATCTTCCAGTCTGTTATTCAAACTCAATCAGCATGACAGAGTGATCTCCAGCCTTGTCCTCGTCAACACTCACACCTGTGTTAACGAGAAAATCACTGACATGATGTCAGCTGGTCCTTTCGTGGCATGGCTGAAATGCAGTGGAAATGTTTTGGGGGATTCAGTTCATTTGCATGGCAAAGAGGGACTTTGCAATTAATTGCTATTCATCTGATCACTCTTCATGACATTCTGGAGTATATGCAAAATTGCCATCATATGAACTGAGGCAGCAAAAAATGTATGTTTCTGTCATTCTCAAAACATTTGGCCACAACTGTACACAACTATTCCCCATGAGTCTAATAGCGTTTTTGTCATTCTCTTACAGACGAATACTGCTTAGTGGCCTACAGATTCTTTTGGAGTTTCTTCTGCGTGGGGAGAAACAAGGTACAGGACACCGAATCCCCTTGCCTGCGTGTGTTGTTGGGCCATTTTGAGCAAATCAAGAGGAGATTCGAAAGGTCCAAACAACAATCTCCCCTTGTATCGGAGTGACTCCGAATACTTCACTGTCTGCCACACCATATGCAAGTATTCCCATTGTAGAACTGTAGTACTTATTATAGGTGTTAGTAGTATGTTTATTCTACTGTATATATGTAATTCATTGCATAACTGTTCCTGCATACTGCTGTGTAATCTCGCCTCGGTCTCCAGAGCAAATAAACTTTGTCTTGAATGCAAGCCATGTCTACTTATTTGCTGCATTGACAGACCAATCTACCATTTTATTGTAACAACAAATATACGTTGAAATGATACACCGCCTCCCTGCATCATTTGTTTTAACTAAGATTTTAGCTAGTTACTTCGGAATACATTTCATGAATATCACAATAAATTGTGACTCGTTTCAAGAAGCTAGGCATATGTCACAAGTCACTACTTTACAGGAGAGTCATTTGATTTAAAAATAATAATAATGTGCCTTAACATATTTACTCTCCCATTGTTCCTCAACTGCAGTCTGATATACAATTTTCCAGCTAAAATGTTGCTACATAAGACCGAATCGAGGCGGTCGGTCACAATTGATCCAGAAGTTGAAGTTAACAGCTTGGTTTCTGATGCAGCTGGAAACATTTAGTCACTTGTCAGTACACATGTAAAAAACATTATAGTGCAGTGCAATCGGAAAGTATTCACTCCTTTTACTTTTTCCACATTTTATTACGTTACAGCCTTATTCTAAAATGAATGAAATAGTTTTTTCCCCCCTCATCAATCTACACACACTACCCCATAATGACAAAGCCAAAACAGTTTTTTTTTTAAATGTTAGCAAATGTATCACTTTTTTAATGAAATTACATTTACATAAGTATTCAGCCACTTTACTCAGTACTTTGAAGCACCTTTGGCAGCGATTACAGCCTTGATTATTCTTGGGTATGACGCTACAAGCTTGGCACACCTGTATTTGGAGTTTTTCCCCATTCATTGCAGACCCTCTCAAGCTCTGTCAGGTTGGATGGGGAGTGTTGCTGCACAGATATTTTCAGGTCTCTTCAGAGATGTTTAATCGGGTTGAAGTCCGTGCTCTGTCATGGCCACTCAAGGACATTAAAAGACTTGTCCCGAAGCCAGTCCTGCGTTGTCTTGGCTGTGTGCTTAGTCGTTGTCCTGTTGGAAGGTGAACCTTCACCCCCAGTCTGAGGTCCTGAGCGCTCTGGAGCAGGTTTTCATCAAGAATCTTTCTGTACTTTGCTCCATTCATCTTTCCCTTGATCCTGACTAGTCTCCCTGCTGCTGAAAAACATCCCTACAGCATGATGCTGACACCACCATGCTTCACTGTAGGGATGGTACCAGGTTTCCTCCAAACGTGACGCTAGGCATTCAGGCCAAAGAGTTCAGTCTTGGTTTCATCAGACTAGAGAATCTTCTCATATAAAAGTGTCTGAATACTTGTGTAAATAAGGTTTTTCAGTTTTGCAAAAATGTCTAAACCTGTTTTTGCTATGTCATTGTGTGTAGATTGATGATGGAAAAAATGTATTTAATCCTTTTTAGAATAAGGCTGTAACGTAACAAAATGTGAAAAAAGGGAAGGGGTCTGAATACTTTTTGAATGCAATATAAAACATTTGATATCAAACTCCGTTATACTAAACATTAGGAACTCTTTCCATGACGTAGACTGACCAGGTGAATCCAGGTGAAAGCTATCGTCCCTTATTGATTTCACTTCTTCTTAAATCCACTCCAATCAGTATAGATGAAGGGGAGGAGACAGGTTAAAGAAGGATTTTTAAGTCTTGAGACATGGATTGTGTATGTGTGCTATTGAGGGTGAATGGGAAAGGCAAGATTTTGAATGAATTTGAACAGGATATGGTAGTAGGTGCCAGGCGCACCGATTTGTGTCAAGAACTGCAACGCTGCTGGGTTTTTAATGCTCAACAGTTTCCCACGTGTATCAAGAATGGTACTGCTACTCCCTGTATATAGCTCCATTCTTGTGTATTTATTTTATTCCTCTGGTGTTAGTTGCTATTTATATAATGTATTTTAGCTGCAACACTGGGAATAGTTTCACTGTATAGTCTACACCAGTTGTATTCTGCTCATGTAATAAATACACATTTTATTTGACCACCCTAAGGACATCCAAAGCATTGGCGTCAACGTGGGCCAGCATCCCTGTGGAATGCTTTCTATACCTTGTAGAGTCCATGCCCTGACAAATTGAGGCTGTTCTGAGCGCAATAAGGGTGCTACTCAATATTACAAAGGTGTTCCAAATGTGTTGTGCCCTCAGTGTACACATGTACAAGAGCTAGCAATATCTATACCACAATGCAGTTGTGAGAATGCTACGCATACTATTTTATACTACAACATCAGTCTAACTGAATATGGATGTTGTGTTGGCTGAACGTTCAGTTGAGGTGCATCTCAAACGGATCCACCTCAACAGGGGCGGTACTATGTCCAGAAATCGCTTTGAATTCTGGATATTGTTGTTTGCTTACAACCAGGAAATATAGATTACTGTTTCTACCGGTGAGATGCAGAAATGTGCGTATTTGCGCCTAGTGAGGAAATCCTAGATTTTGGCATGTTAATAACATATTAATGGAGAAATGTCCCTTTAATAGTTTGCCTGCTATAGTCAGCTGGGTGATGGGTGGGTTGGTTGGGGTGCAGGCTGAGACATGGGGAGGGACAGGGTGTTCTAAACCTTCTCTCTCTCTGCCCAGCATGGTGCCGCCTCGCTCTAACGTGATATGTTTCTTAATCATGTGGAGGAGGGACAGGGCTGTCCATGGCTGATGCCTGCCTCAATACTCTCCAATGTTTGGACGAGATCATGCTGATGATCAACTGCGCCCATCGCAAGCTGCCTGGATTTGTATATTTGTGGGATTATCGATCATCGCTTCCATTGGAGATGTAGCTAATAAGATTAGCTAACTAATAGAAATATATAGCGCCATCTTTTTAATCCCCTGAAACAATTCTCATTCTGCTCCTCTGCAGTGATGTGTAATGTGCTATTGTTCTTGTCCTCTTTCACAGTAATAAATAGATTTGCATATTTTTGCTTTTGGACTTTGGAGCGCTGCGTTACATTCCCCCCCTTGGCTCTAATTAGTAAGCAGTGCTAGGTTGTTGCTTGGAGCCTACATGGTCCTTCTGCATCTCAGCAGCGGTAAAGGCGTCAGCATGCTTCAGTTCGGCTGGCGCCTGACTCAGCTAGAACCGAATGAGTGTGTTCACGTACTCCCTTAATAAAAGACCTTCGCATGAAAAACTAGAAAAAAGCATCAATAGTACGGCATGTCCATTTTGAGATGCCATAGTCAGAATTAATCTAAAATAATTCAAGAAATCTGTCATTAATTTTGATGTTTTTGCAGAGGATTTGAAATCTTACATTTTTGGTTCAGTATTTCTCAACAATTGAACCCTTACCGAAGTCCAAAACAAACAAAAACGTCACAATGTCCTAATATATGAACAAACTCTTCCGAACTGTTTAGGCTGGGAAGCATGCGGACACCTTAAGTCTCCAGATATACAAAACAGTGTAAGGGGGGTTTCCTGTGGGCTTCATTACCCACTTATATCTTTAGGGATCAGCACACATTAAAGACCCACTCAGATCTTTGACTTCCCACACAGGTTGAGTTCCTCTGCCCAGGCCAGGATGAAACCATGTAGAAGGGAGGGAGGGTTTCCCAGGGAGGCAGATTTATGGTAGACTGCACCTTGTCTCTGCCTCTGTCCCACACTGATCTCTACACCTGCTCTCTGAGGCATCTGATAAGCCCGTAGTTGCATGGTAAGCCCAGTACCAGTGTCCTCCATTGGGGCTAACAATGCTAAAGCTGTCTTTTGTAGCAGGGCATCACCGCATTGGGAGATGTTGCTATTTGTATTTGTTAGGGAATAATGTGTGTCCCAGTAGCACTAGTCTCGGATATCCAGACATTGGAGCATCGTAAGCTAGGTAGCAACGACACAAGGTCTGGGGAGGATGTCTGCTTCTCTCAGACATTTTGAAAGAGGAAAAAATATTGTTCCGGTGGAGCGTCATCTTCTGACAGACATCTCTCTCACCAAATCACAAGTTTGGGTAGGCAGGGCTTCAAATGCTGGCAGGAATTCTGCTCATGTTTAGCAAGGGCAGCAAGTGTTACCGGTGACGTTACCGGTGACGCGTTTCCCATTTTCTTACTCGTTCTCTGTCCCAACTGACGCTGCTAGTTATACAGACGTGTTAAGCTGGATCATTGACGTGTTAAGCAACCCGTCTGTCTAGAGACTACAGCAGCACAGGTGTCTCTGCCTCTCAGGCCAGTGCTATTATAATGGGGCTCCCCTCAGATTCAGCTGAAGGTAGCAGCTATCTCTTCCAATTACCTGGTGCCTGAGATCCACTGTCCAAATGCTGTCTGCATCTCAAGTAGTTTCCATCCACTCTCTGTGATTTCCACCACTACTGCCACACAAACCTTGTTCCTGTTTGGTTTATTACACATTGGTTTATTTTCGATTTGCTTGGTCACATTGCATCTTATGGACTAATTTCTATTTGTTTATTTTTTGTTCGTTACAGTCCAATACTTTATTCTCGATTTTCATGGAAATTACTTGAACACAATGGAAGAGGTGTGTATTGATAGACAAATAATGTTGGTTGATGATTAAATGTTTTTACCGACGACTTTTTGAAGAACTTATTAGAAAAAGTTATATCCATTAAATTCACTGTTGGCTGAAATGCAATCATTACAAAGCTGATTTTTAAAGTTAGCAAATAAAATAGAAATTCTGTTTTTGTTTTCTTCTCATACATATTTGATTTAGAGCTGTTGGTTTATAGATTTGGTCATTGATTGTGATCAGAGCTCAGCTGGTAGATATGAACTGTTTAATTAATTGTAATCTTATGTTGTTCAGCCCATGCTTTCTACAAAGACTGTGCATTTCAAATGACCGCCTCCTTTCCGAATGCTTAGCCGGTCTCTCTCTTTCATTACTTCAGCCTACATATTAGGCCTACTATTTAACACATGCAAAATAAATAGTTGGCTGGCAGCTCAAAGAGCAACAAATTGATTGACGCCTTTACTTGGTCTAGGCCTATATGTCGTCTTCCCTGTTAAAATATAATACCTTTTCAGACGGCGTGTTCAGGTTGCTTGTTAGTAGAAGGCAGGCCTCAGTCTTTGTTAATAGCCCCTCCTCCTGTGCTCCTCTCCTGTCCAGGGGTATTGATGTGTAGGAGAGGTGAGAGAGACGGGGGTTGGGGGCTCTCAGTGATAAAGAGCTGACAGGATGTACAGCAGTAGCAGGCTCAGGTTAGCAGGGTGCTGCAGAGCATGGCTCTGCGTCATTACCACTGTCACAGCCCCACGGTTTTCTACCCAGCAGCTCGTTACAGTGTGCCCTCTTCTGCCTCAGAGTTAGGCTATGTCAAAATAAGCGATCATGCTTGACATCGCCTTGTGGCACCATGTGAAAGGGTAATCGGAGTTTGACGGCCGCACCGCATAAACCCCTGCATAACAAATATCATTTTAATTTTATGCACGATAACAGTTTGCACTCTATACATGGCAATACGCATAATATATAAATGGTGACACATGGCTTTAGTTTGTCCCCACACAACTTTATTGCAGAAATAGTTTGACGTTTTGCTATCATTGTTTTCTATGTTGAGTGCACGCTTAGTTTACATGGTAAGTCAGAAGGTATAATTGAACTCAATCGTCTGACTTTATAAGTTAACCATTGTCATTCTCTAGCAAATAGTCACAGTTTAATGTATTCTCTTGTTTACCTCGCTGTCTCAGCAGTCTCCCACGGCACCACGTATGCGGAATGGTCGCCGCTGTGTTCTGGCTAGAGGGCTGACCAGAATCCCAGGGTTAATATGGTTTGCAGACTCCCCTTGAAGCAGGGAATGTAACTGGCCACTCCTCTTAGTCTCTGCAACTTCCCTTCAGTTAGTTGATTTTTGGTTTGTGTACGTTCTGTTCCTGCACGTTATATCTTAGATATTTTTTAAATTAAGACTTTCTAGGACAGTCCTTTTTTTCAATTCATTTTTTTTTTTTTTTTTTAAGAAATAAATATATACCCCGTTTTCTCCACAATTTTAATGGTATCCAATTGGTAGTTAGTCTTGTCCCATCGCTGCAACTCCAGTACGGACTCGAGAGGCGGAGGTCGAGAGCCATGCGTCCTCCGAAACACGACCCTGCCAAGCAACACTGCTTCCTGGCACAATGCCCACTTAACCCAGGAAGCCAGCCGCACAAATGTGTCGGAGGAAACACCGTACACCTGGTGACCGTGTCAGCGTGCCTTGCGCCTGGCCAGCCACAGGAGTCACTAGTGCGCGATGGGACAAGGACATCCCTGCCGGCCAAACCCTCCCCTGACCCGGACGACGCTGGGCCAATTGTGCGCTGCCCCATGCGTCTCCCGGTCGCGGCCGGCTGCGACACCCTTTGTATATTTTAAAGCACTTTGGTTTATTTCCTTGACATCATTTTTGTATTTTCCAAGTTTCGAGAAATTAAACAATTAATATTGTTTCCACCCTGCTCAGTTGTCTCTCATTGCCTGGTTGGTCATCTCTGACACTGAGGGCAATTACAATACAATTAACTGAATTGGCAGTTCAGTGACATGCCACAATCTCTTGGAGTTACTCTTTATGATAAGAATTGCTATAACAAGGTATGTGTGTTTTAGGTTTTCAACGCCTCCTTAAATAAATCTGTAGCAGTATAACGAGACACTTTGACTGTAAAGCTTGAACTATCAAGCTTGATTTCAGTCAGTGTTTTCTCCACCATTCGGTGACTGCTCACCCAGAGTGGATGCTCTGTCTGGGTAGAGCAGTATCATGGCCTGGATCTCCAGTGTCGGTGTGGCCTGGGTGGGGGTCCTGGATGAATCACATGGCCTGAGAACGTACAGGGAGTGGGAGCCATTCCAGTTTAATGAGAACATGGAGGGTCTAATTCAGGATCTCTTTCTCATAGACTCCAGGCAGTTTACTGGTGCAGAGTGACCTCTGTTTGAATGAATTAGACTGTCATTTTGTGCTCAAGTGGTGCTGTCACAGTGTTGCAGGGAGAGGAACAATGCTCTTTTGGTTTTTACATCGCATTCGAGGGGAGGCTATTACAGTTCTTGGTGGCATTTAAACCACAGGAGAGAAGTGTAGCTATTTTGGACAGACTAATTATTATTTGAAAATGTAGCTAAACCCAACTTGTTTGTTCAGCTGCTCCCAGAGAAAAATATTAGTCTTATAAAATCCCACTGCTGAGAAATAGGCTAGGATTTGAACTAAAATAAAGCCATAGTTAAACAGTGGAGCGTAAATCAACATTTCTGATGAATACCAGGATCACAGATTTGTTCAATACGTCTTTGGGATTTACACAAGTGAGCAATGTTTGCTTTGTTTTAGCCTAGCTTGTGTTTCTCATGTTCATTTCAAATGGGTTGGCGATGTGCTATCAATATTTACAACCTCCAGCTGTCCACATCCATTATAAAGCTGCTTTATTCAAGCTATTTATAGCATAAGCAACCTTTCCTATGATTGCCCACAAAAATTACAGCTCAGCGGAAGGAAGCAGCACAAATACATTGTGACAAGTCTCAGTGGATGTTCCTGCTCCTTCTAGATCCAGTCATGGAGAATTAGCTTAAGCAACTTATGGACTGTCAGTGAAGAGAGACAATAGCCAGGCAACTGTCCCCTGCCTGCCTGCCTGCCTGCCTCTCCCAGCATCAGCATGGATTAGTGTGTGAACATTGCTTGCTGTTTGGGGTTTTAGGCTGGGTTTCTGTATAACACATTGACATCGTCTGATGTAAAAAGGGCTTCATAAGTACATTTGATTGATTGATTGGATTAGTGTGTGAACAGACAGAGAATGCCTTGGAGGGGCTGGTAGAGAGAAGAGGTGCACATCATCCAAGACATGATCATGTAGCTTTGCTCTTTGTCACAGTCTGTCTGCTCTGCCAAGCCCTGCTGAAGCCGAACATATATAGTCTGAGCCGCCTGATGGGGACCTGGGTCAAGCTGCCTACATGGAAATGATCTACTATACACTTTGCTTTCAATACAGTCCCATATGATTAATGATTCCTACTTAATACAGTCCCATATGGTTTATGATGCCTACTTAACGACTCAAATACCAGTGGGTCGCTAGCGGGATCATCCCGACACTACTAGCGCAAACCTGTAGCGCCAGATTTAAAATCCGAAAATTGAATTATTAAACATCCAGCTATATACAAGTGTTCCATACTCATCAAAAGCTCTGTTTCTAGGCAATATCACAGCGTTGTCAGATTTCAAAAGGCTTTACCAAAAGCAGCACATTCATTTGTTTGAGGGTAGCACCTCACATATTTTCCAATAGCCATGTATCGATTAGCAATCATGGCACACACATAACACATTTCACAGCGAAAACAAAGTAATTACCTGTTGAAGAACTTCTGCTGAGGTCTTCCTAAGTGTCCAACGAAGACAATCCATGGTTCTTTTGTTAGAAAAAGTAACGTCTTTTATCCATAAATCCTCCATTTGGTTCATGCGTTATAATCAGAAACGACAGCCTCCATTACTCCTTTGAAACTCAGCGCCGACTCGTTAAAATTATACCTATAAACTTGTCCAAAAACAATCAAACATAGTTTTAAATGTATCCTTAGGAACCCTTTTACGTATATGTACTATTATAAATCAGCCGGAATATAAACTGAACGCTAAAAGCGATAAATAAGGCACAGCGCGCCTTCTCATGCACGCACTCTGAAGAGTTTTCATAGCGTGGTCTCTCGTTCCATGCTGTGTATCAATGGCGAAATTCCCCAAGATGGAGTAAAACACCGTCTCGTGGTTGATGACATCATAAGGAAGCGACGTGCACTGAGTTCACATGCCTATATATGGTCATTTTGGATAGGGAGGGGCTCAAAAATGAGCAATGTGTCAAAATGACTTTTTTCAGGACAGAGATTCCTCAGGGTTTTGCCTGCCAAATGCGTTCTGATTGACCCACAGACAAATGGTTAACAGTTTCGGAAAATTCAGAGTGTTATCCAATGGTACTAAATATATGCATATCCCATTTTCTGGGCCTAAATGGGAGGCATTTTACTGTGGGCACGCCAGGCTCTCCAAAACAGTCAGTTTTTCTGCTGGAGCCGGTGAAGTTAATACAGTCCCATATGATGAATGATTCCTACTTAATACAGTCCCATATGGTTTATGATGCCTACTTAATACAGTCCCATATGATTAATGATTCCTACTTAATACAGTCCCATATGGTTTATGATGCCTACTCAATACAGTCCCATATGATGAATGATGCCTACTTAATACAGTCCCATATGATTAATGATGCCTACTTAATACAGTCCCATATGGTTTATGATGCCTACTCAATACAGTCCCATATGGTTTGATGCCTACTCAATACAGCTCCATATGGTTTATGATGCTTCCTCAATACAGTCCCATATGGTTTATGATGCCCTATAGGAAAAATAGGAACTCCGACCCAAATATTGTCAGGTTTCTGATTGAATGAACTTATTTCACACAGACTGAATACATTTTAGCTCAATACACCATATATTGTGGCAAATATAGTAGTTGAATCATCATAACAGAAATTACTCATATTTTTGTTTTGATTGAATGTCAAAGGTCAAGTCATCTCATATGAACATGGATTCTATTTTTGCCCACCGCAACCTTTGTGCCAAAGTGCAGTGAAGCCATTTGTTACTGAGTGTGAGTCCTGAGTGCAGGGTTTTAATCCTCCTAGCCTACTATTTTGCTTGTGTGTCCTTCAAGACAGAGAATCTGTCTTTCTGTCTCGGTCTCTCGTGTTCGCTCTCTCTCGAAGTGATCCTCTCAGACAGTTTCCAACGGCAGCTTGACTCCGACAAACCGGCCAGAGACCCAATGCTTTGGACTGTTCATCAAACTTCTGATAAAGTTAATACACTAATAACAGCCTTTTGACATCTGAGGGACACTTCCCTGGATTGCAGTTAATTTGGCAGTGGACACTCACTACGGAATCCAGAGTATGAATCTGATTTTATTTCATTGGCACTGCACTTTGTTTGAATGTTGTTGAAAGAACTCTTTGCATGTTTTTTTTTTTTTATGGAACTGAGTTTTGCTCCAATATTGTTTAGCGTTGATGTTACAACAATGGTATTTTAAGAAATTAATCCAAAAAGGCAGCTAGGCTGCTGTGGGGGATAATATCTTATCTACTGTCAGCTTTTCTCCATCTAGAGTTCAATATATCTGTCCAGAGATCAGTTAATAACATAGCACCTCTGGGCCAGCTCTCTTGGTCTGTTTCAATTAGAGCTTCTTATTGCCCCAGGTTTTCCTCAGGGCCCTTCCTACCAAAGGGTATTCCAAATAAACATGTCACTCAGAGGGCGAATGGGTTTGTTTACTGAGATAAGCAATGGGCTCTGCTCCATGTTAAATTTCATTGAGCCTGGAGGAGACTATGCTTCCATGCATTCTTCCTAGGGCTGGGTGATATGGCCTAAAAATCATATCTCAGTTTCTTTCAAACTTGTGGGCGATGGTGGTGGTGTGTGTGTGTGTGTACATACACAGAGAATACCCTTGTGTGTTTATATACGTGTATATATTTATCTACGTACGTATGCATGTGTATATACGTACACACACATACACTTGTATATCTATCTATATATCAATGTATACGTACATACATATGTATGTGTGTGTATATATTAATATACATATAATGTGTATGTATATACACACATGCATATGTACGTACATGCATACAGTTGAAGTCGAAAGTTTACATACACCTTAGCCAAATGCATTTAAACTCAGTTTTTCACAATCCCTGACATTTAATCCTAGTAAAAATTCCCTGTCTTAGGTCCGTTAGGATCACCACTTTATTTTAAGAATGTGAAATGTCAGAATAATAGGAGAGTGAATTATTTCAGCTTTGTCCATTTGGAAGACCCATTTGCGACCAAGCTTTATCTTCCTGACTGATGTCTTGAGATGTTGCTTCAATAAGTCCACATAATTTTCCATCTACATGATGCCATCTATTTGGTGAAGTGCACCAGTCCTTCCTGCAACAAAGCACCCCCACAACATGATGCTGCCACCCCTGTGCTTCACGGTTGGGAGGGTGTTCTTCGGCTTGCAAGCCTCCCCCTTTTTCCTCCAAATGTAAAGATGGTCATTATGACCAAACAGTTCTATTTTTGTTTCATCAGACCAGAGGACATTTCTTCAAAAAGTACGATCTTTGTCCCCATGTGCAGTTGCAAACTTTTTTATTGCGGTTTTGGAGCAGTGGCTTCTTCCTTACTGAGCGGCCTTTCAGGCTATGTCGATATAGTACTCGTTTTACTGTGGATAAAGATACTTTTGTACCTATTTCCTCCAGCATCTTCACAAGGTCCTTTGCTGCTGTTTTGGGATGGATTTGCAATTTTCTCACCAAAGTATGTTCATCTCTAGGAGACAGAACGCGTCTCCTTCCAGAGCGGTATGAAACCTGATGTGTACCTGAGAGCAAAGTATTAGTAACATGCCCCTAAACCAGCTCCACATATGCCTCTCCTTCGCACTTATCTGATTTCCCAGGACACACAAACACACCCCACATGTTCTCCGCGATCAACATTAAGCTAACTATCTCCCTCTGAATAACAGTCATGGCTGTAAAATGCTACCACCACTTTGCAATATTGGTATTTAGCCTAGGTAGCAGAATATAGGTTATGGCACTGGCGTGATAGGCATAACTTAGGCATAAAATAGGCATAAAATATCAGTTTAATTTTCTGTAATCCATCTCTTTGAGAACCTAAAGGTCAGACTGGCTCTTCTGAAACCCCCTCTGTAGTGAAATAGCTACATTTTCTGGTCATTGAACAGTGATTCACTCAAAACGGCTAAAGGGAACTGTGTCCCTGATACTAATCTCCCCTTCGTCACGTTGCATTACATTCTCTGCAGCTTGATGTTAAGTGGACAAAGCTGGACGGCCTGACACTATGTAAAAAGTCCCACAGCTACCCAGAGAGGTGACAGAAACCAAATGGTGAATGCTGCCCCACAGTGAGTCTCATGTTACACAGGCTAACATTGTCCAGTCCACTCCCCTAAAAACTAATTACAGTGTGTTTAGCTCCCCTTCAAGCCTTACCAGAGAAGCAAAAGGATAGGATGGCTATTCATTAAAAAGGCTGACTAATGGCAACGCCATAGACAAATTCTCTCTCACTTAACGTGTCAACTTCAGAGTAACTCGCTCTATTCCCTCAAACGGAATTTAGTGCATTTGTTAAGTATTCAGACTCTTCTCTTTTTCCAAATGTTACATTACACCCTTATTCTAAAATCTATTAAATGTTTTTTTCATCAAATATTTGTTAATGTATTAAAAAGAAATAACAGAAACCTTATTTGCATAAATATTCAGACCCTTTGCTAGGAGACTCAGAATTGAGCTCAGGTGCATCCTGTTTCCATTGATCAAAAACCAAGCCGAAGGAATTGTCCGTAAAGCTCCGAGACAGGATTGTGTCGAGGCACAGATCTGGGGAAGGGTACCAAAACATTTCTGCAGCATTGAAGGTCCCCAAGAACACAGTGTCCATTATTCTTAAATGGAAGAAGTTTGGATCCACCAAGACTCTTCCTAGAACTGGCCGCCTGGCCAAACTGAGCAATTGGTAGAGAAGGGCCTTGGTCAGGGAGGTGACCAAGAAGCCGATGGTCACTCTGACAGAGATCCAGAGTTCTTCTGTGGAGATGGGAGAACCTTCCAGAAGGACGACAATCTCTGCAGCACTCTACCAATCAGGCCTTTATGGTAGTGGCCAGACCCGAGCCGCTCATCATAAAAAAGGCACATGACAGCCCGCTTGGAGTTTGCCAAAAGGCACCGAAAGGACTCTCAGACCATGAGAAACAAGATCCTCTGGTCTGAAACCAAGATTGAAATCTTTGGCCTGAATGCCATGCGTCACGTCTGGAGGAAACCTGGCACCATCCCTATGGTGAAGCATGGTGGTGGCATTATCATGCTGTGGGTATGTTTTTCAGCGGCAGGGTTTGGGAGACTAGTCAGGATCGAGGGAAAGATGAACGGAGCAAAGTACAGAGGTCCTTGACCTCAGACTGGGGGCGAACGTTCACCTTCCAACAGGACAACAACCCTAAGCACACAGCCAAGACAATGCAGGAGTGGCTTCGGGTCAAGTCTCTGAATGTCCTTGAGTGGCCCAGCCAGAGCCCGGACATGAACCCAATCAAACATCTCTGGAGAGACCTGAAAATAGATGTGCAGCGACACTCCCCATCAAACCTGACAGAGCTTCAGAGGATCTGCGGAGAAGAATGTGAGAGACTCGCCAAATACAGGTGTGCCAAGCTTGTAGCGTCAGGCTGTAATCACTGCCAAAAGTGCTTCAACAAAGTACTGAGTGAAGGGTCTGAATACATATGTAAATGTGATATTTCAGTTTTTATTTTTATACGTTTGCTAAAAATCTGAACCCTGTTTTTGCCTTGTCGTTATTGTGTGTAAATTGATGAGGGGTGTAACGTAAAACTGGAACGTAAAATAACGTTGAAAAGTCAAGGGTTCCGAATACTTTCCAAATACACTTTAAGTTAAAAAAAACTAGGTTTTTAATTTCTCAACCACTTAAGCTTTGACAGGCACTCTTCAGACACTAGCCAATAAAGCACAAAGCTAGTTACATTCATAGCCACATTTTATAATAGGCTTTTGGATGGAGTGAAATGTTTCAAAGGAAGTAGTAAAGGTGGTTTTTCAAGTGTCATAGTTTAGTTTCTCTATGGTATATTCTGCTCTTCCACTTTTAGATGTCTGCTACTCTGACAGTATGTCAAGACATGCCAAATAAAAGGTTTTCTTTGAGGCTCTACATCTCTATAGGCCTGGATGCCATTGTCTAACATTGAGAGAGAATATGCCTGTTATGCATGTCAAATGCCTACCTCGAGACTCCCAAAATATACAACAATGTAATCAGAATGTTATATAGCTCTCTTTGGATCTTTCCACTTTATAAATACACATTCTAAGAAAGATCTCCCTCCTAGAAGAATTGTTTCTGGTCATCACGACTTTTGAGTCACAACAATCGCAACAAACCTAGACTGCTTTTGCAACGCACCAGTATAGTAGATGTTAATTTCCTCTAAAAGTTGTTCTAGTCTGGCTTTACTGATGGAGAGTGGAAGGGCACTGTGATTAGTTGTCGTCTCTGGGATATCCTATCATTGAAAAGAAGGCATAAGGTCATCAGAGTATTCATTAGCTCCATCTTTCCCCCAGCAGGTGAAATTCACAGCTCTCATTCCCTCAGGGCCTGCTGGTTGCTGGCTGGCCAGCAGTCATTTATTGTCCTGGGTATTAATAGGATGGCAGGGTCGATGGGGCAGGTGGTCTGATCTGCCCTCTCAGCGTCCAGCCCCTTGCCTGGCGGTGTGGCAGGGCACAGAGGGCAATGTATGTCCCAATTCCTGGCAGGTCACAGTGGGGGATGTGTATCCCAACGCTGCTTCCTCATCACGTCTATGGACTGCAACGTATAGAAATAGGAATTGTCCTCTCTGCGTGGCCCACAGTGAGGGAAGAGTCCTGGCACACCTTTACTCTGCAGTCGTTCTGAATGTCCTACTCCAGAGACCTGGTGATGTTGTCTTACACAGTTACATCTCATTATCGATCTGAGTAGAAGCACAGCAGGGTTACAGAAGTGCCACCGTAGATGGAGGGATAGGCTCAAGTAAAACCAAATTAGTATGCACGTTTTTTGCATCTACTAACCGCTATGTAGAGAATTAACAATATGGAACGCCGTTTCGGTCTTTGCGTGTCAAAAAAAGATACACAAATAACACTGACACGTCAAATAACAGTTTAATTGTAAAATTAAACTTCTGGGGTGGGTAGCTATCTTTAGCTTGGTACCTAGCTAGCACCAATAAAACCAGCATGAAAACAATGACCAGTAGAAACTGCAGTCATTTTCATTAATCTTAGCAATGATTTAGGAATCCTTGTGAGTCAGTATTAGCTAGGTTGCCGCTTGTTGTTCGCCTTTGGAAATTGAACTTTAGTTCATGAAAAGTAGCAGCTAGCCAGCTACTAAACCCTGTTGCCCAAAGCTAACGTTAAAAGCAGCCAGCTAGCTTCATGGAGCTCGATCGGACCAGGTTGTGTTGTGAAGCTAGCCACAATAAGGATTAGGCACAATAGTGGAATTTGCCTTCAAAATAAAAGTTCAGTGAGGGGATAAATGTATTTGATCCCCTGCTGATTTTGTAAGTTTGCCCACTGACAAAGAAATTATCAGTCTATAATTTTAATGGTAGGTTTATTTGAACAGTGAGAGACAGAATAACAACAAAATAATCCAGAATAACGCATGTGAACATTTTTATAAATTGATTTGCATTTTAATGAGGGAAATAAGTATTTGACCCTCTCTCAATCAAAGATTTCTGGCTCCCAGGTGTCTTTTATACAGGTAACGAGCTGAGATTAGGAGCACACTCTTAAAGGGAGTGCTCCTAATCTCACCTTGTTTGCTTCTGTGGACAGGTGTCTTTTATACAGCTATCAATCAATCAGATTCCAAACTCTCCACCATGGCCAAGACCAAAGAGCTCTCCAAGGATGTCAAGGACAAGATTGTAGACCTACACAAGGCTGGAATGGGCTACAAGACCATTGCCAAGCAGCTTGGTGAGAAGGTGACAACAGTTGGTGCGATTATTCGCAAATGGAAGAAACACAAAAGAACTGTCAATCTCCCTCGGCCTGGGGCTCCATGCAAGATCTCACCTCGTGGAGTTGCAATGATCATGAGAACGGTGAGGAATCAGCCCAGAACTACACGGGAGGATCTTGTCAATGATCTCAAGGCAGCTGGGACCATAGTCACCAAGAAAACAATTGGTAACTTCACGCTGTGAAGGACTGAAATCTTGCAGCGCCCACAAGGTCCCCCTGCTCAAGAAAGCACATATACATGCCCGTCTGAAGTTTGCCAATGAACATCTGAATGATTCAGAGGACAACTGGGTGAAAGTGTTGTGGTCAGATGAGACCAAAATGGAGCTCTTTGGCATCAACTCAACTCGCCGTGTTTGGAGGAGGAGGAATGCTGCCTATGTCCCCAAGAACACCATCCTCACCGTCAAACATGGAGGTGGAAACATTATGCTTTGGGGGTGTTTTTCTGCTAAGGGGACAGGACAACTTCATCGCATCAAAGGGACGATGGACGGGGCCATGTACAGTGAAAACTTGGGTGAGAACCTCCTTCCCTCAGCCAGGGCATTGAAAATGGGTCGTGGATGTGTATTCCAGCATGACAATGACCCAAAACACACGGCCAAGGCAACAAAGGAGTGTCTCAAGAAGCACATTAAGGTCCTGGAGTGGCCTAGCCAGTCTCCAGACCTTAATTCCATAGAAATTCTGTGGAGGGAGCTGAAGG
Source organism: Brachymystax lenok tsinlingensis (assembly GCA_030435695.1). Classification (NCBI taxonomy): domain Eukaryota; kingdom Metazoa; phylum Chordata; class Actinopteri; order Salmoniformes; family Salmonidae; genus Brachymystax; species Brachymystax lenok. The sequence continues at coordinate 18,152,806 of CM059789.1, forward strand.
TTCGAGTTGCCACACCTTAGCCATCGAAACCTTTAATGACTTGGAGAAGATCTGCAAAGAGGAGTGGGACAAAATCTCTCCTGAGATGTGTGCAAACCTGGTGGCCAACTACATGAAACGTTTGACCTCTGTGATTGCCAACAAGGGTTTTGCCACCAAGTACTAAGTCATCTTTTGCAGAAGGGTCAAATACTTATTTCCCTAATTAAAATGCAAATCAATTCATAACATTTTTCACATGCGTTTTTCTGGATTTTTTTGTTCTTATTCTGTCTCTCACTGTTCAAATAAACCTACCATTTAAAATTACAGACTGATCATTTCTTAAAATCAGCAGGGAATCAAATACTTTTTTCCCTCACTGTACCTCTTTGAAAGTAAGGCAGAAGGTTACAATTGGTGGATTCATGCCATATTTAGTTATTGTTAAACAGGGTTGGAATGTGAAGCAATGAAATGGGGTATCGGTCTACTCGGTGACACGCACAGATCACAACTGTGAAGAGTTTATGCAAGTATTAGTGTTGTAGCTCTTACCGCGGGACTGTGACTGTGTGAAATCACCTTCCCAGTCAGCCTATTGTGAAATGGGGATTGTCTACTCAATACCCAATATTTTTCCCCCAACGTTATTAGACTAAAACATCTTCAAAGTATTTTTCCTCTGAAATAGTGTTCAATACACAAGGTTGACAATAAATGTCTCAATTCAGTTGTTTTAGAGTCCCACAATAAGAGCTACGATGCTAATGTTCTCTGGGTGTCACTGAGTAGATTGATATCTATGGATTGTGGATCAATGACATGGGGTAAGGCTTTACAGTGAAATAAGTATGCCCCCAATGCAATTCTAAAGTCTAATATTTCCAGTGTGATTTCAACAGATTTTTGTCAAATTAACAAATTGTCTTTTGTCTTATGTAACATTCCAACCTCGTTTAGCATGATATATTCAATTATTTCATAATTCTGCTATTTGTATTCATTTGCATCACTATCAATGACATACTTTTATTTTGAAGGCTAACCTTATTGTGGCTAGCTTCACAAGATGGGTCCGACCACCATTAATCAAATAAGAACTGTCTTATAAATTAGGGTTATTTTAGATGACACCTAGGTATATAGTTAGCTAGCTAACTGTAGCTACTGAAACAGATTGTCGTTTTGCTATGTTTTTGTTCCATGAACTAGTGTATCTTTTTTGACACGCGAAGACCCAAACAGCGTTCCATAGAAAAAGGCCTAATGGAAGCCCCTATCAAGGTACTGCCACTGTCATCCCTATTTGGGATGTGCGTCTTTCCCTTTCAGTATGTTTTTATACGTATCTAGATACATGGGCTCTAATACGATACAGGAACGATACGTTTTAGTTTGAAATTATTCGGTTTGATTAGAGGAACGTATCGATGCGATACAATTCACAAACATTTGTTGCATAAACACATTCATTTTTCATTCTAAATTACAATATTCTGCTGTTGGAGTTAGTGAGCTGTGACTCTGAGCTGGATTTGTCTGCTGATTTCTGTCGGTGTGTGTGTACCTGTTTTCCTATAATTCTGAGTCCTCACAAGAATAGTAAACCAAGGAGAATGCTGACAAGTGAGGACATTTTGCTGGGTTAGGTTTAGGGTTTGAATTAGCTTGCCTGCATGGTATACACTCCAATGCTTCCCACAGTTGTGTCAAGTTGGCTGGATGTCCTTTGGGTGGCAGACCATTCTTGATACACACGTTTGAGTGTGGAAAAACCCAGCAGCATTGCAGTTCTTGACACAAACTAGTGCACCTGGCACCTATTACCTTACCCCTTCAAAGGCACTTAAGTGTTTTGTCTTGCCCATCACTCTCTAGCCCCGATCAGCATGTAGCCTACCTATAGCCAGATGATTTGTGCCTCCAGCAGTAGCTTAGGCTACTTTTATTAATAAAACCGTCAGCTTGCAGGCGCCCGGCCCACCACAAGGAGTCGCTAGAGCGCAATGGGACAAGGAAATCCCGTCCGGCCTAACTCTGGTGCGCTGGGCCAATTGTGTGCCACCTCATGGGTCTCCGGGTCACGGCCTGCTTTGAAAAAGCCCAGGATCGTACCCGGGTCGGTTTTGATGCCTCAAGCACTGCGATGCAGTGCCTTAGACCACTGCGCCACCCGGGAGATGACTGTCCACATAATTACATGCTTAGTTCCACAATGAGGTAGAGGATGCAGTTGTCACAAAAAGATTAGGTATTTTCGGGTGGTAGAAAGAAAGTAGGCTAATTTGAGTAAAACATTTTTGTGAACCAGCGATTTGTAAAGTTTGACTAGATTTCCTGACCTATGCATGCTACATTTGGATCGGTTTGGGATTCCGCAGACAATGCACTCACATCTTAAACATTTGAACTGGGACCAATGCATATAGGTGAATCGTTACATCCCTACTACATATTAATGTTCACCCTTAGAGATTTACTGAGATTCTTACTCCTATTAAGCTGGTCAGATTTTATTTTCACTGGTAATTTATTGCTTAACTGCTTAGTATCAAAGAAGCAACGCTTTAAAGCTAATCTGGACTGAAGTTTATCTTTGTGTAGCCTGTTTTTTGCCTAGGCAATGTGGAGGCAGAGATTTTTTTGCTTTTGAAGGACAACATTTTGAAAGGAGTTTTATGAAAGAACTCTATTAGCATTCCTGGAGTCTCTCTCTGGATGTGCTAAGACTTTTCCGCTGGGTTCCAGGTAGGAGACATTTCTGGGAGTAAATGGTCCGTCACTAGATGGCCACCTCAGTGTCTGTTTCCCCTCCATCTTTAACCCAGTATCTTTCCTCCATCCTCCCCTCTGTCTGTTCTCCTTCCCCATTATATTTCTCCTTCCTCCCTGCACCAGCGTCTCCACTTCCTCATCCCCAATTTTTTCCCCATGATCCATCCTCATCCACCAGCTGCCCTCCTTTCCGTCCCCCAGTCAGGTAAACCAGCTCCTCTCCAGTGGAGGTTGCAAATGGCTTTAGGAGCAGTTTCTCCAGCGCCAACAGCAAACAGCAGGTCTGCTGAGCTGTTCAGAGAACAGAGACTTTTTTATCTGGGGAGGCATGGTGTCCCTCCATCATCCTGCCAATAGAGACCACAGCACATGCTGCACAGCCCTTCATGCTCCACAGCAAGATAAGGCTCCCAGACAGGTCCTTTCTGCTTGGCCCCACTCACTACAATGGAGAGGAGACAGAAGTCCTTTCTGCTTGGCCCCACTCACTACAATGGAGTGGAAAGGGAAATGCGTGACCAACACACCTTAAAGTTTTGAACCAGTTTAACCCCCTTTTTGAAAGTTGAGCCATCTGTTTTAGCCATAAATTGGAATTGTGTGTGTCAGCTGAAGAAGTGACGTCTAATTGATCTTGCGGGGAAGCAAGAATCTAGACTTACCTTTAAACCACGTGGCTTTGCTTATTGTTTTCTCTGCTTCAGAGCATAATATTTGTATTTGTCATGCTGTACAGTACATTACTCTTTAGCTATAGATACTGTAGATATCTGTTCATTACTTCTGATTTTTTTTAAACAATTCGATTTTTCTTCTAAACACCTGGCAACAGATGTACCTATAGCAATTAAATGACTCTGAGAACATATTTCTATGGATTCACCACTTGAATTCAGTTCAGTTGCTATGCAACATGAAGACAGTGTCTCGTCTTTGTGGCTATTTCTCCTCAGCCTTGTCGACTTCTGCTGCTTTGCTACTGAATGTCCCCTGTGTCTTCAGAGGGCCCTGTGGGAAATGTTACTGTCAGTGGGCTTGAGGAGTGGGAATCAGCTCGACGTTTTCCCATCCATGACGGGCACACTTAAATTACAGAGACCCAGAAGAGGCCCAGGCCATCCATCCCGTCTGTCTCATGAATAAAAAGTGAGGATTTGTTTGATAATACAGATGTGACCAGTAATAATGTGGAAATAGTTAGGTCTGTGGTGCAGATTGAATCAGTCTTTCCCCCCTTTTTAGGCAGTCTTCGAGTACAATCTGACATATCCTTAGGAGCATGCCAATCATGCTTAATTTGTATTTTTCTTGGTACTGTACCAAACGTTCACTTGAATGCAGTTTGTCGCACATTACCTTTTTTGAATATGTCACCAAGCTTTGCCGAACACCATCATAATCATAGAGAACTGTGGTAGAAAACTGAGGCAGTACAAATCACAGTATAATAGAATGTTTACACATTGATGTTGTTTTGTTACCCCAAAGACATCAATTTAGTAAATGTTCTTTACTTTGACTGAAATTCATTTGTTTTGGGTCATTTTTAGTTCACGTATTGTGTGCATCAGGATATTAAAGTGTTTGTGCTTGTCTAGCAAGAAATTTACTTAGTCACAGCGGTCCGAGACAATAGCAAGCAGGAATCTCTGAGCCAATGGCAGCACCCGGGGAAACGGTAAAGCCATTTCGCTCCAGCAGACCACTTAATAGCTTTGGCCGATGCAGAGGCTGGAAATCCATCAGTCAATTGGGCCAGACAGAGATGAGCAGTCTGCTCAGTGCCCTGACCAATGTGTGAGGAGACATGGGGAAGGACAATGGAGCTCCTCTCATGGCCTCTGGTGATGAAGAAGCCTGCCTCACTTTAAATTACATTTGGAAGATAGCAAGACGGCACTTCACCTGAGCTGGCTGTAGACCAGTTTGATGTGTAACATAGAGGATGTCTTGAAGGTTTTGTTTTTAGGTTGTGGCCCATCTGTCCTTTTGACCCTGTAAACCTGAGCAGTCCTTTGAACTATGTGACCATGGCAGTCTTTGCACACCTGTCGTTGCGCTTTCTGCCAGGGCTCTGTGTGTATGAGTGTAGCTGAGATGAGGAGAATGCCATATTCCCATGTGCCACTCTACCTGTGTAATATCTGAAGGAAGTCTACTCCACACACAGAGACACGTACAAAGCTCGCCCTCATTTGGAAAATCCTACCACAATTCTATCCTCCTGATTCCTGCTTACAAGCACAAATTAAAGCAGGTAGCACCTGTGACTTGGTCTATAAAAAAAAGTGGTCAGGTGAAGCAGATGCTATACTACAGGAATGTTTTGCTATCACAGACTGGAACATGTTCCGTGATTCTTCTGATGGCATTGAGGAGTACACAACATCAGTCACTGACTTTATCAATAAGTGCATCGAGGACGTTGTCCCCACAGTGTCTGTACGAACATACCCTAACCACGAGCCATGGATTACCGGCAACATTCGCACTGAGCTAAAGGGTAGAGCTGCCGCTTTCAAGTTGCGGGACCCGGAAGCTTATAAGAAATCCTGCTATGCCCTCAGACGAACCATCAAACAGGCAAAGGATCAATACAGGGCTAAGATTGAATCGTACTACGCCGGCTCTGACGCTCGTCTTACGCGGCAGGGCTTGCAAACTATTAAAGACTACAAAGGGAAGCACAGCCTCGAGCTGACCAGTGACACAAGCCTACTAGACGAGCTAAATCATTTCTATGCTCGCTTCGAATCCAGCAACGCTGAGGCATGCACGAGAGCATCAGCTGTTCCGGACGACTGTGTGATTACGCTCTCCGTAGCCGACGTGAGTAAGACCTTTTTAATCTGGTGAACATTCACAAGGCCTCAGGGCCAGAAGGATTACCAGGCGCTGACCAACTAGCAAGTGTCTTCACTGATATTTTCAACCTCTCCCTGTCCGAGTCTGTAATACCACCATAGTGCCTGTGCCCAAGAACACTAAGGTAACCTGCCTAAATGACTACCGACCCGTAGCTCTCACGTCTGTAGCCATGAGGTGCTTTGAAAGGCTGGTCATGACTCACATCAACACCATCATCCCAGAAACCCTAGACCCACTCCAATTTGCAAACCGCCCCAACAGATCCACAGGTGATGCAGTCTCTATTGCGCTCCATGCTGCCCCTTCCCACCTGGGAAAAGGAACCTATGTGAGAATGCTTTTCATTGACTACAGTTCAGCGTTCAACACTATAATGCCCTGAAATCTCATCAATAAGCTAAGGACCCTGGGACTAAACACCTCCCTCTGCAACTGGATCCTGGACTTCCTGACGGGCCGCCCCCAGGTGGTAAGGGTAGGTAAAAACACATCCGCCACGCTGATCCTCAAGACAGGGGCCCCTCAGGGGTGCGTGCTCAGACCCCTCCTGTACTCCCTGTTCACTCATGACTGCACGGCCAGGCACGACTCCAACACCATCATTAAATTTGCAGATGACACAACAGTGGTAGGCCTGATCACTGACAACGAGACAGCCTATAGGGAGGAGGTCAGAGGCGTGGCTGTGTGGTACCAGGACAACTTCTCCCTCAACGTGGTCAAGACCGAGGAGATGATTGTGGAATACAGGAAAAGGAGAACCGAGCACACCCCCATTCTCATCAACGGGGCTGTAGTGGAGCAGGTTGAGAGCTTCAAGTTCCTTGGTGTCCACATCACCAACAAACTAGAATGGTCCAAACACACCAAGACAGTCGTGAAGAGGGCACGACAAAACCTATTCCCCCTCAGGAAACTAAAAAGGTTCTACAGCTGCAACATCGAGAGCATCCTGACTGGTTGCATCACTGCCTCGTATGGCAACTGCTCGGCCTCCGACCGCAAGGCACTACAGAGGGTAGTGCGTACGGCCCAGTACATCACTGGGGCTAAGCTGCCTGCCATCCAGGACCTCTACAGAGGAAGGCCCTAAAAATTGTCAAAGACCCCAGCAACCCCAGTCATAGACTGTTCTCTCTGCTACCGCATGGCAAGCGGTACCGGAGTGCCCCCACAAAACCCCTCTTTTACGCTGCTGCTACTCTCTGTTTATCATATATGCATAGTCACTTTAACTATATATTAATGTACTTACATCCTCAATTAGCCCGACCAACCAGTGTGCCCCCGCACATTGGCTAACCGGGCTATCTGCGTTGTGTCCCGCCACCCACCACCTGCCAACCCCTCTTTTACGCTACTGCTACTCTCTGTTCATCATATATGCATAGTCACTTTAACCATATCTACATGTACATACTTCCTCAATCATACCGACTAACCGGTGCCTGTATATAGCCTCGCTACTGTTATTTTTCAGTCTTTTTACTGTTTTTATTTCTTTACTTACGTATTGTTTACCTAATACCATTAAAAATATATATTTTTTAAATTGCACTGTTAGAGCCTGTAAGTAAGCATTTTGCTGTAAGGTCTACAACACCTGTTTGAATTTGGCACACGTGACAAACTTAGATTTGATTTGAAGCTTGTGTTTGTAGCCAATCATAGAGAGTAACACTGTATTATAGTCAGAGGCCTCAAACATCTGAATCAGCCACTCTGGCCCCATCTATTAAATAGTAATTGACAACTTCTGATTTGCGGTGATATTAAATATGTAGCCTACATTTGAGGAGTGCTGAAACATATTCTTTTGCCCCAAAATGTCAGGCTGTTTCTGTGGTTAACCCAGTTTCTAATGCATCTTTAATGCAGAATCCCACCTCTTGCAGGGGGCAAGAGTCTGAATCTGAGTCTAATGTGAAAACAATTTGAAACCAGAAAGTAATTTCCTCTCTCTCCTTATTCCAGTCGGCTGGCCAGCAGACAGGCCCTCTGACTCTTAACAGGTTGCTGTGTAACCTTGGTGTCAGCATTCTGAACTGGCATTTGCAATTGCCGGCACATTGCCACAGATGAAGTTAATGACATCAGGTATTGCAATCAGCCTTGATGATAGTGCTCTGCAATATGATTGAATTGGTATTCATTGTGTTGGTTCCAAACAATGAATTATGTATGTTTTGCTTTAAGCTACCGCTCTGTTCTGTATAGAGGTGAAGGACTCTAGCAAGGTAAGTGGTGGGCAGAGAAATGTAGAGAATCAGAGTCTATTCCCATATCCATACTGCAGCAATGCTGAGCAAACAGTGAAACAATTCAGCCATCATTAATGGTTACGGGTCATATGACTCATCACCGTTTACCATTCTGTCTAAATTGAATTTCTTGGCAGATCTTTTTACGGTTCACTGGTTAAACAGGGTTGGAAACATTTTATTAAACTTTGTTTTTCACTGAGGCAGCAGGAGACCAGAGCCCAATCTGAAATGATGTGAAGGTAGGTGGTTAGAGCACCACTTGCAGCATGTTTACCAGATTTACAATCAGCTGTCATGCACTGCTTACCTGTGCTATTGTACTTTGCTAGATTTAAATCTTTATGGATGCAAGTGAATCTTTATTCACAGGATAATTGATTATTTTGCACAACACTATTACTACTACCCTTACTGGGCTTATATATTTTAGAAGCCTGTTCATCTCAATGTTGGTTGAATAGCACAGTCAACAGTCCCTGAAAAGACAATGTAATTATCTAACCTCTCTTATTAGACAGAGAACAGGCTCTAGAGCATATTGAGAGAGTAATTGTGAACATCTGACCAGACTCATTAGCTTCCAAATCAAAGGCAGCATTCCGGTCTCTGCCTGCGTGAAGAGAGAAGAGCTAGCCCTACAAACTGGGATGGCTGAATCATGAGGCCTCTTTCATCTCAGATATTACCTCTGGAGATGTCCAGCTGTTATGAATAAAGGGTATCATATTATTATTCATGAAACATGTACTATCCAGGCATTTCTGTTTTGACTTTAGTCAAACTTTTTAACTTTGTCCTCACCATTTTGCACCTGTTTTGTCTGACTTGCCAGTGACCTTGTAACCATTTCATGTGTCATCTGTTGTTATCTGTCTTTAAAGGCGTGTCAAATCTCCAGGGAGGCAGAGAGGGGCAGAAGGGTAGGACAGAGGGTGAAAACTGCCTTTTTTCAGCGGTATATTGGCCTCTGTGTCCGTCTCTCGAATTCCTCACGCATCCATTAACTTCCAATGAGAATCTTCCTTCACAGACGTGAGTAGTTGTGACAGGGAGAGTTGATCCTATCTGACGCTTCACACGCAAGGCTGCTTTGAGGCCCTGACTTGGGAAGAGAAGTAGTATTTTATTCCTCTTAAATTTGGTAACTGTAGATAACACAGCCAGGTACTCTCAGGAAACTTACAGTACTTCCATATTGTTTCTGTTCAATGTAATACCCTGAAGTCATCAATCATGCTATTGTGAGGTGTTTATGAAATGTTCCATTCAATATCTTATCTTTTGTTGATAATTAATATGGAACATTTACGGCAGATGCTTGATGTGATTTTTGGAGGGAAAGAATTCCACAAAGGGTTGATTTAGCCGTGTCATGAGTTAGCTTTTCCCCAGCTGGTACTGAATTTTATTTACTTTTCCTATTTAAAGAAAATAATAATTTGGTGGTTAAATTCAACGTCCTCGAGTGCTGCCAGGATCGTAACCTGCCAAATACTGAGCTGGGGCTGGATGTGATAGAGCTGGTAATTATTTCCCTAGGCCTTCTATTGGCCATTGATGCAAGGTGAACACGTGCCTATGGCTGTTTAACAAGGCCCGCTGGCTCCCGGCCCACTCGTAAATAACAGAACTGGAAACTCTCTCAGAAGCCCGCCTTCAGTGGGAGGTACTCAGTCTAGGAGGCTGGATCCTGTGGACTGAGACTGTCTGCTACGACGCCTCTGTGGCTCAGCGGAGTTTACAAATTACTATGGAAAGTGTCTCGGCTGGGTCCGTTCATTTGTTGATTGCCCTCTGTTTCTAAAGGCGTGGTTTCTTAAACCATGCATAGGCCCTAAAATCAGATTCCAGCACTGCTACAGCTTTCCCTTTCTACTAGTTGGTTATTGGGTTTACAGTATGCATGGATTGTCTGAATCCCTCTCCCTGGATGTTGGATTAACAAGTAAATATTTGGCAAGCAAATCTTTTCTGTCGGTTTTGAACTTCTTTGAAGATTAAGTCAATTCAAACAGACGGAGGTGCCCTTCAAACATGGAATTGCTTCAAATGTTGTCAACTAAAATCGTCCCCTTCACTTTAATATTATGAATTCTAATTAGATGAGAACTATTTATGTCTGGGAGTCTGCCTTGCAACATGGGGCCGTTGCCAGATATCCAACACGTCTGTCACTGGCCCTTAGTGACGTTGTTTCCCTGCGTGTGTAGAAGCCTGACAGACTCAAGTCTAAAACGTGCCAGCAGGGACTCCTTAACAAACACTGTTATTTATTTATTTTATTAAAAAAATATTTAACCTTTTATTTAACTAGGCAGGTCAGTTAAGAACAAATTCTTATTTTGAATGACTTTCCTTTTAGTATAGGAATTCCATTTTTTAAGGAGTAATACATGTAATAGAAAGCAGATGTATTGTTAGGCTGCTGCTGTTCCTGTCACTCTAGCTATGTGGAAGCCTGCAGTTAGTTGGGTCTAAATCTGTATGTAACTGCACAGTTATTTCCGCCAACACTGCACTTAACTCCTTTTATGGATTTGAATACTGTCTGTGCCAATTATCCTTCTGCCCTTTGGTTACAAAGATTCCCTGGAGGTTTTGTCTGAGAAGGTTAACTGGCTACAGTACGTGGTGGATGCCAGGGCAGAAATCCTGTTGTGGCCGTCAGATCTCAGAACCTCGTGGCCTAGTAGGCTTTAGGATAGACTGAATTGACTAGCCCCAGTGCTTAAAAGGTGAGTGGTTGAAGTTGTAATTTTCATACCCCTTGGTTCACCTGATGATCTGGTTCCTATGACATCTGTCCCTTGTCATCGGTCATAACTGTCATGCAGTTACTGATTTAGCCAATCTTCTTGTTAGGCCTCCCATCTTCTCCCTAATCATCAACTCCAGCGTCGAGGAGAAAGACCTGAAATGAAATGGCGGGCTCTAATGGTATGACTTAATTATATAACCTGCTATTCCCTTACCTATAGATGCTACCCATGTTAATGAGCAATATCAGGTTCAGCGTCCTCTAACATGGTTTGTGGTGAGAAAATGAGACCTTTGGGAATGGTTGTCAACCAACAGGCCTGGAGTCTATTTATCTGAGCAGCGTAAGATGATGACATGCAAAGGTTCATCTCTCTAGGTTGAACATGGAAGTATTTTTTCCCCCCAGAGGATTAATGAAGGTAGTTTTCTTTAACATACCATTACATTTTTTCAAGAGGCTCTTCGCTCTGGGCTCAGTCTCTCATCTCGTTCTGCTCTCTTCAATCAAAGAAAAGCACATAGGCCTAGTTGTTATTGTACAGTTTTCATATCTCCCTCATTAGGAACCATACCGTTATTTTGTCTGTCTGCATGCTAGCTATATGCAGCGCCACTCAACTTTTAGGCTACATTATGTTTTCACAGCCAGAGTTTCATGTCCATTTAAGGGCATATTGCAATTTTAGACTATTCTGTGTCCCTTCTCAACTCAATTACCTTTTCTTTCTCCTTTCTCTGTAACGAGCTGTATTATTTGATGTAGGACCTCTTGATGTAATGATGCTCCTCTATTTAATTCCTATTTGTGTCTGTAAAAGTACTGTAGCAAACAATCCGAAATGGCAGTTTGTTTAAGAGACTGTCTTGAAAGACTATTGTAGAGAGCTACTGGGACTCCATTACCCACCCAGAGACATACTGCAAATATAGAGGCCAACTTTTAGAATGTTTAATATTGTTCTAATCTAGACATTTTGTTAAATCGCATTGTTTAAGGATTCCCCATGTGACGTTATTGGGGAGCTAACATGGCTGCCTTAGAACTGTCATGTAAATGCATCATAATGCAGAAACCGCATTGGCCAACTCTCTAAATACATGGCTCTGGTTCCCCCATAACAGGAATAATAGTGGGCCAACTCTCTAAATACATGGCTCTGGTTCCCCCATAACAGGAATAATAGTGGCCCAACTCTCTAAATACATGTCTCTAGTTCCCCCATAACAGGAATAATAGTGGCCCAACTCTAAATACATGTCTCTGGTTCCCCCACAACAGGAATAATAGTGGCAACAATGAATGCAATATCTACCAGTAGGAAAGGGATCATGCTCCCTCCAACAAGCTGCTCCCCAAGTCCCAATCACACTGCTTTTGGTGCATTAGAAGTGTACATGTTTTTCTACAGTCGGAAACTGGCTTCATTCCCCAGTCACACTTTAGGCCTACATTATTCTATTGTTATGAATCATGTTCTGAATCGTGACAAATAGCCCATTTCGGTTTTTACATTGGACACAATGGGAGGCATGCAGCATGCTATTGTATAAATCCCCTGCTAAACAATATTCTAATGTGGCATCTGCCCTTCCCTCGCTGCAGTGGAACGGTTGCCATGACAGAGCCACATGAGGATAATAACCTCGGTAAAAAAGGCCATTTGGATTGCTCATCCTCTCCGGAGACTAGACACCTGGGCGTTCTGCTCGGTTAACCCCGGCAGTGAACAACGGAAGGGCAAAGGTCAACTAGAGCTCCACCTATTCTAATACTGTATTTGTGAAGTCGTCTGGTTCAGAAATCCTTAGGCCCTACATCCTTAGGCCTCCTGTTCAATTTGTCCTCCAGCCCAAAATGAATGTTCCCATGGTGGAGCAGTGTTATAAAACAAAGCCACTCGTATATTATTAGGATGTACGGAAATGTATGCACTAAATACTGTAAGTCTCTGGATAAGAGCGTCTGCTAAATGACTCAAATGTAATTGTCTGTATGAAGCTGTGTCTGATTAGCATAGGTCTCGGGAGTAATACCAAATTAAAAAACAAATTGAGCTGCAAGTGGAGGTCGAGTTTTGAACCGATCAGGAAAACCTGACATTGTTGATTGTGGTAACTGATGTACAGTACTATGACAATGGTATGCTTAGGGACTGGAACCTGGATATGTTTCTATATATCAAGGCCATGAGGCTTATAGTACAGCTGAGCACTGTTTTGACATATACAGGTATTAGGTATGGTAAGATTGTCCTGTGTTATACCACTCAACAAGCACACAACGTCATCATGCTAAGCACTGCCTTTCCTCTCAGCTGAACTTGTGTAATACCTTTTTCAGTGATCTCAACAGAAGGGGAAAATGCTTCCTCTTGTAGTCCCTGTGTTGAAGATGAGGTACTTTATCATACAGATAACCTGGCAGACAGAGGCAGAACTCTGTCTGGAACGAGGGAAAGTGGTGCTTGTGAAGTATAGTTCAGCTTGGTTTAAGTTTCTATGATTAATCCAATGCTCAGTAGGTAATCCACTGATACTGAATCTCTGTTGGTCTGCATTGCCTCTGTTGTTGGTCTCCTCCGGTGCGGCCAGGGAAGATGAATGGAGCTAGATGAGCTGATGTGTTCTCTCTCTCCTCCATCACAATGTGGTCATGTTGACTCTCTCTGATAAGACTGTTCACTGAGGGGTCCTCTGATCTCTGCCCGCCACAGGCTTTTGTTCCAATTCTGAATGAACCTATGATGAATAATGTGCTCAATTTTGTGTGAAAATACCTATAAACAATAAACAGGATTGCCCGACAATGAAAATGAATTGAGTATGGTACAGTAGCTCTGCTTTTGATTGGTGGAAAGTGTCTTAGTCTCAGCAGCTCTATCCCGCATTGTTATTTATGCTAATTAAATATTAGCATAAGATTTTACCTGATGTATTTGTTAATGTTACAGAATAAATTAGGTTATAGGCCTAAGCTATGTAGTGGAAAGATCTTTCACACCAACCATCTCTTTCGAAGCACTTTGTTAAAAAATGTTTCTTCTCTTCTTCCTACATTCAGTTCTGTGATACCTTCATGTTTTCAGGAACATAATTTCAAGCAGTGATTTTACTTCAGTCCTCCCCTAACGAATTTAGATTTTGGGTCCGTTTTCCATTTTAATGGCATCCACGCTCTCAGCAAGACTGTCTGGCATAATGATGCAATTCTCTCTGGAGCCATTCTCCCCTCTCAGCAACTCCCGTTTAAGCCTGGATCAGAACATGCATTTCATAGCGGCAGAAAGATTTCAAAGAACTGTGCTAAAATTCTCTTTTCCCAGACCAAGGCTCGTGTCATTAATAATCATAACACAGTTGCTGCCTCTGAGTGAGTTTTTTTTTTTTGACTGCAAGAAATTCGTAGCCTAGACCTGTGGGTGGTAAGATAGGAAAAATGTTACGGGTAATTAATGTGTAAGGAAAGTGGGTGTTTTTAGAGTAAATAGTAAATAAAGCTCATGGTTATTGTGGTGTTTTTGGGTGGTTTTAATGGATTTCAGATCTCTTGGTCCAGTCTAGAAAACAAAAATGTAAAACTACCAGAGATCCCACTCTGGGACTTTGATATGCCAATAGAGTATTATTTGTTCCTCAATATATATATCAAAATTAGACAAATCTAAAATAGTGAATTATCAAAATTCATTTTTCATTGAAGTCAAAATACTCCTCATATTAAAGAGCAAGTGGGAAAGCATCAGATGACGCCATGTTTTGCTTTGTGTAGCACCTATAGATGAAACCCTATGGAGTTTTAAAGCAGGCCAGGGTAAGGCCAAAATGTCACATGTTCCAACTTTAATGAATTCCCAATTATGCTTTAAGATATGTCAAACAATCCTTCCTCATAAAGACCCTTCTATGGATTACATTTTGGGAAAATACCCCAAATCATGGTCCTGTTTTCTTCTAGTTTCATGAGGAATCAACCATATGATTTGGTGTCACTCCAAATGAAAAGGAAGAAGGACCCCCTCTCTGCTGTCTCCATAACTTCCACTGCTGCTGTGTTTCCCCAAACTCGCTCCTCGGGACCCCAAGTGTTGCACATTTAGTTTTTTTTGCGCTAACACTACATGGTTGATTCAAATGATCAAAGCCGGATGATTTAGTTGATTATTTGAATCAGCTGTGTAGTGCTAGGGCAAAAAAAACTAAGCGTGCAACTCTTGGCGTCCCGAGGAGCGAGTTTGGGAAACCCGGCATGACAGCCTTCATCTGTTCACCCTGAACCAGTAGCCCAACATTAGCTTGGGAAGCTAGCTGGATGCTGCACATTGATAGAAGGATATTGAGCTATTGTCGAGGCTAAATGAAACTCATCATGCATTCATTAATTAGTGCTCTTCGGTCTGCATTCTTGCATATAGCGTAGCCTAGTCTGGTTAGCAGTGGAAGCACTCCTCACTTTGCATAAGCCGCATGCTGTTTTGCCTCAGTCTCTTTACTGCTAAATATGTGTTCATAACAAGCCTTAAGTTAAAGTGCGTGCTGGAGCCCAGTTAGTGCACAGTGTGAAGGGCAGACTGTAATTCATCCAAGACCTTAACATTTATTAGTGAATAAAACGAGGGCAACTTTCAGGTGGCTGGTGCCAGGGGGAACATACGGTCTTGTGGTTATCTACATCAGTCGGAAGATCCTCAGAGGGTCATCAGGGTGGGAAATTAGACCTGTTGAGGCTCTGTGTCACATGGTCAGCCCTAGGACTGGGAATTGCCCGGACCTCACGATACGTTATTAGTACCATACTTAGGTGCCGATACAATAGGTATTGCGATTTTCACAATACTGTGATTTTATTGCTATTTTATGTTCCAAACATATTGCTCAGCATATGTCTGTTGCATATAGACAAGATAGCATGAGATAGCAAGTTTTGATCAGTCAGGGAAATAAAAGTGCTGAAAAAGGGGAACAATCTATAGGATGAAAAATACCAGCGTTTTGGTACAGCCGACGGGCGCAGGTACAGCCGACGGGCACAGGTACTGCCACCGACTGACGCTAGTTAACGCTATGTACCTCATTATTTTTACAAATCAAATATCGATATATCGTCCAAGAATAACATTGCGATATGTAACTTGATTCTTTTTGCCCCCATCACTAGTCAGTCCTGCACTGACTTTAACCCTTTCCTTCCTTGAGCCTCCTTGTAGGAGGCTGTTATTATAATGACGACTAATAATGAGCTGTTTGCTTGTTCGTACAAAGTGTAGGAAGCATACTTGTTATATGTAAAATCAAAGTGAGTTGCTTTTAGGCTTCCAGCAGAATATCCTCTCAGTTCCAGGTGTGTGGTTTGATAAAATACATGTTTGTGGTCCTTTGTAACTCAGTCAGTAGAGCATGGCGCTTGCATTGTCAAAGGTTGTGGGTTTGAATCCTGCCGGGGCCACCCAGACGTAAAATGTATGCACACGTGACTAAGTTGCTTTGGATAAAAGCGTCTGCTAAATTGCATACGCGCAGACCATGTTGCTATTTCCCCTATCTTTTGTTTAGTCTGGGTTAATCACATTCACACAGAGGAAGATTAAATAAAAGAGAACACTAGACTCAACAACAGAACACCTGTTTCTGTCCGGTTGGCTATTACTCACCATGACACTTGAGGTGTACTGGTAATGAACAGATCTGGACCAGTGTTGGAGCCGGACCTGGAACTCTCCTGTTTAAAGACAAAGAGAGGCTGGTTACAGATCCCACATCACCAGCTCTCACTCTGGGCTTCTGTGGTCAACGGTAGTGGATGAGCAGATCTCTGAAGCTACGTGGAGGGAAGGACTGGAAAGAGGGAGTGGGAATAGGGATGGAGGGAGCAGGTGAGAGGAATGTTGGGATGGTGTTGGAGAAGCAGGTCAGCGATGGAGGGAGGGGATAGAAAGAGCAGGTCAGAGGGATGGAAAGTGTTGGAAGGAGGGAGTGGTTGAGGGAGCAGGTGAGCGGAATGGTGGGATGGTGTTGGAGAAGCAGGTCAGCGATGGAGGGATGAATGGAGGAATGAAATCACAGGAGGGGTGGAAGGAGCAGGTCACAAGAACACATGCTCACTCCACCCCTCCTATGTGTTCAATCCTAAAGGAAAGTCACTTGGCATTTCAAGTAGAAGGTAAAGGAAAACCAAAGCCTCCGCTAACTCTGGTAACTGGCTGTCTGTGACAAATTATTAAAAAGGCCTTCATTACAATATATGGTCACAATACTCGTTGAGACGTCTTCTTGGGTCCAAGTTCAGACTGTCACCTGCAATACATTATAGAAGTTAATATTTTGATTCAAGTATACACTGAGTGTATAAAACATTAGGAACACCTTCCAAATATTGAGTTGCACCCCCCTTTGCCCTCAGAACAGCATCTATTCGTTGTGGCATGGTGTCAAGCCTTAGGGATGCTGGCCCATGTTGCCTCCAATGCTCCCAACAGTTGTCAAGTTGGCTGGATGTCCTTTTGGTGGTGGACCATTCCTGATACACACGGGAAACCCAGTAGTGTTGTAGTTCTTGACACACTTATACTGGTGCACCTGGCACCTAATACCAAACCCTGTTCAAAGGCACTTAAATGTTTTGTCTTGCCCATTCTCTTTCTTAATGGCACAACACAATCCATGTCTCAAGGCTTAAAAATCCTTTAACATGTCTTCTCCCCTTCATCTACACTGGTTGAAGTGGATTTAACAGGTGACATCAATAAGGGATCATAACTTCCTCATGGTCTGTATGTCATGGAAAGAGCCATGTTTTGTATACTCTGTGTACATGCACAAGCATTCAATACAAAGTCAGACACAGAAATATATGAGGGAACAGGCAGGAGAAATTCCCTGAGGCAGAATTAAGCATTTGTTGTTTCAGGAGTGCTTGTGAGTTGTAGAGGAAGCTTTGGGGATCTCTGTGACCTTTACAGTAGCCTGAGTGTGTGTTGGCATCATGGCTTGACTGATGCAGATTGTCATAGCAGGAGACAGCCAATTACTCTGGTCATCATGGCACCCTTAGGGCCTCTTTCAGTCTATTATAATACATCCCAGTGAGTATTCTCTGTGCATCGGTCTCTGGCAGCTTTGTGTTTTTGTATTTTCCTCCTTGGTGTCCCCCAAGGCTGAGTGTAAATTCTACAGTCACTGGGACCCTCCTGATCCACAGCTCTTTCTGGTTCAGATGAGTGTCTCCACTACAAAGCAGAAGGGCCATGCCTCTCAGAGAAGCACAATGACATCCTCCTTTAGTTATCATCTTTCTCTACACAAGACAAAGCACTTTTATTGTGGCCCTTATTACCCAGTCATCTTGGTGTCCTTGAACCAGCCGCAGAAATGATGAGCTGAGATCCCGGTATGGCATATCGGTGCTCTCTTGAACAGATCTAAAGAGAATGAACAGAGAATCATGGGGTCATTGTTGATGCTGTTTCTTCACAGGAGTATCACTGAGAGACCAGAGGGGCTGAGATCAGAGGCAGTGCCACCACAACGCCGTAATGTACAAGGACTACAGATCAGGACGAGCAGCAGGTAAGTGCTCAGTGTGTCTGCACGAGTTTGTATGTGGAAAGAGAGTCTGGAAGGGGTGCATACATACCGTGGCCCCGGAGGCGTTCTCAGGTGCAGTGTCCAGATTTCATGGCTCTTAAGGGGATTTACTGCCAAAATTCCTGCTGCACACCTGATAAGACTGTCTTTGTCCCCTAGTCGAGGTTTCCTTCTATCCAGTAGAGCCTGCTCTCTGCTGCCCAACCCCCCTGTAGCTACCCCCTCTGTTACTCTGGCTCTGGTTACCATGGCAACAGGGCCACTGGAGTCCTGTCACGTGTCTGAGATTTGGGGTCTGGCTAGGGTATCTTTTTGCTATCAGTTGAAGCAGCAGACTCAAACTAATGTTGAAAAACAACCGAGTTTGTGAACAAAACAATGTAAATAGCCAAGAAACATGAGATTTTAGAGTAAATTAGACCATATTTTATGCCTGTGCAGCGCCTCCAAAAATGAATATCAGCACTAAAGTCTGTGCGCTCAGCTCCCCTGCCAGGCAGTGTTGCTGTGCAAAGTGGGATATAGGATTAGTGTGTATTAATGTAATTAGCAGCTATGAAACAAAACAGCAGAAATACTTTGAAAACAGCTCATGCAGCATTTTTTTCCACATGTGCTTATACTTCACTTTTGACTATTTTTATTCAGGAATGTAATGCTCACAATGTAGAACCCTGCAAATGAACCACCCGCCAACGTGGCTGGTGAAATAGACATTCTTACCCGCCAATACCTAAATCTACCAGCATTTGCCAGGTGCTAATTGTATTCCCTGGTGGTGTGAGAGATGCAGGCAGAGCATGGGGAGAGGGAATGAAAGCGTCTCGTCTCTTGCCAGGCTTTGGTAGATGAGTGTGTCAAGTCCTATTATGTTCACACAGTGTGGTGCACAGGTTGGTCAGGTGATAATGAATGTACAGTCTGGTGTCTGGCCTCTTTCTCTCTCTGGCCTCTAAAGGCATTGTATCTCTGGCCTCTGGTATTTTTCCCTTTTTCCGCTCTCTTTTTGTCCTCTACACTCTGCCTCAGCCTACAGCGGTCTGGTGTGTGATCTCTATCGATATCCAACTCTCATCCTCTTTCCCTCTTTCTGTCCTCTCTCTACAGCATTTTTGTAGTCCATCAGTGTGTGGTAGTATGTCTCCCCTCAGCACTGCTACTCTCTGATATATACTTCATCTCTAACTGGCCTCTGTTTGTTTTTCTGACATCCAACGACGTCACGTCTCTGTGCTGACTAATTGGAGCTTGAGAACCTTGTCCTCTCAGTGGCCTTTACGGTAGAGACACAGACACCATTAAAGGAAAGGAAAGTAGAGGTATGAAGTTTTGGGCTACCACAGTGATCACAATATAGCAGCCATATCTAGAAAAAACAAAGTTCCAAAGGCTGGGCCTAATATAGTGTCTAAGAGGTCATACAATAAGTTTTGTAGTGATTCATATGTTGATGATGTAAAGAATATTTGCTGGTCTGTGGTGTGGATTGAGGAGAAACCAGACGCAGCACTTGACACATTTATTTAATTGCTTTTTCCAGTTACTAATAAGCATGCACCCATTTAAGAAAATGACTGTAAAAACTGTTAAATCCCCTTGGATTGATGAGGAATTAAAACATTGTATGGGTGAGATGGATGAGACAAAAGGTATGGCAAATGTCTGGCGGCACAACTTGATTGGCGAACATACTACAAATTTAAGAAATCATGTGACTAAACTAAATAAAATAAAAAAACTATACTATTAAACAAAAATTAATTATATAAAGAATGATAGTAAAACGCTTTGGAGCACCTTAAATTAAATGTTGGGAAAAAAGGCAAACTCGGCTCCATCATTCATTGAATCAGATAGCTCAATCGTCACAAATCCCGCTGATACTGCCAACTACTTGAATGAGTTTTTCATTGGCAAGATAAGCAACTTAGGTATGACATGCCAGCCACAAACGCTGACACTACACATCAAGTATATCTGACCAAATTATGAAAGACTACTTTTGAATTCCGTAAAGTTAGTGTGGAAGAGGTGAAAAAAGTATTGTCGTCTATCAACAATGACAAGGCACTGGGGTCTGACAATCTGAATGGAAAATTACTGAGGATAATAGTGGACGATATTGCCACTCCTATTTGCCCATCTTCAATTTAAGCCTACTAGAAAGTGTGTACCCTCATGCCTGGAGGGAAGCTAAAGCCCAGGGTAGCTAATTGAGGTCACTAAACTGCTTGGAGTAACTCTGGATTGTAAACTGTCATTGTCAAAACATATATTGATACAACAGTAGCTAAGATGGGGAGAAGTCTGTCCATAATAAAGCGCTGCTCTGCCTTCTTAACAACACTATCAACAAGGCAGGCCCTGCAGGCCCTAGTTTGGTCACACCTGGACTACTGTTCAGTAGTTTGGTCAGGTGCCACAAAGAGGGACTTAGGAAAATTGCAGTTGGCTCAGAACAGGGCAGCATGGTTGGCCCTTAAAAGTACACGGGGAGCTAACATTAATGACATGCATGTCAATCTCTCATGGCTCAAAGTGGAAGAGAGATTTACTTCATCACTACTTGTTTTTGTAAGAGGTGTTGACAAGCTGAATGTACCAAGCTGTCTGTTTTTAAAATACTTGCATACAGCTCGGACACCCATGCATACCCCACAAGAAATGATACTAGAGGTCCAGAACAGACTATGTGAGATGTACAGTACTACATAGAGCCATGACTACATGGAACTCTATTCCACATCAGGTAACTGATGCAAGCAGTAGAATCAGATTTAAAAAGCAGGTAAAAATACACCTTATGGAACAACAGGGACTGTGAAGAGACACACACAAAGGTACAGACACATACATACGCATATATTGTGATATTGTTGTATGGTGGTATTGAACATTTTGTATTATAGATATTTAGTAGTGTAATAATGTTATATGATGTACTGTTATCTTTTGTTTTATATGTAAAGTAAGTGCTTTAATATGTTTGGACCCCAGGAAGAGTAGCTGCTAGTCCCTAATAAATACAAGTACAAAATACATTCTCTTAATTGATGAGTGGAAGGTGTAGGGCAGGGCAGGTGGTGGTGGGCTGGATATGCCACAGGGCCAGTTGTGACTGGAATTGGAATGCTCTGAGATGAGAAACATCACCAGGACCTTGCTTAAAGTGCAACTGGTTAGTGGACTATCATGTTCTCATATGGTAGGCCTACAATCTGTATATACACTCTTTTCATTGGCCTATGCTAGGGGTTGCATTTAAGACATGGGTCGTTGGTTTTATTGATCTCAGTAGCTTGTCACTTCCGTGGTATTCAAAAAATATTATTGTGAAGTCTATAGTCATGTAGAATAGCAGGAAATTATTTTTGAAAATGCTGTTTTTCTCAGAGCTGCAAATACAATGATTTGCAGGTCCCCCTGTCAGCCCCTGGTCTTCAAGGCTGATCCCCTGGTTGTGAAGCAGTTTGTCAGTTCTGCTGAGAATTTTCAACACTTAACCTTGAGTCTGATTCACCAAGCAGACGCTGTTAATGTTGTATAGGGGCCAGAGTTTCTCATGCTCATCTGGACACATTTTGTTCCTGGACCACAGCTAGCTGCACTTCTCTGCTGCCAAAATGCGTTATAATACCCACTTGTTCTGATGGACCACTTGTGATTGTGTAATAGAGGACTTGCTGCACTCCATTCTGCATACTGTGTTGCGCAAGCACAAATAATTATATTCCCCTTTCTCTCTCTTCAGTTTTTTGGGTAACGGTATGTTTGGATGGTGAATTTGAGCACCATGACCAGTGTGGACTCTGACTGATGGTGGGGAGCCCCTGCTGTTGACTGGGGTTTAGCTATAGACTGAGGTAGAGGTATTCTGCACTCTGTATGAAACCCGCTTCCATCAGTATTCATGCTGGTGGGGACTTCCTTGAGATCAGCTTGCCTCTGTATCTTTCGCTTAATCCAATTTACAGAATGTTGCCAAGGCTTCCACCTCCTCTCTTCTCACCTGAGAAAAATGTGATTTCAGCAGAAGGTTCTGGAACACAAAACTCCACAGCCCCAGTGTCTTTTCCATGGTCCCTCTCCTCCCAGAGCTCATATACCAAGTATTCCACCAGGAACAACACAATCTGGCCAGTGGAGACGCTGACTTAATGAGGTGATAATCTACTAATCAGCACTCAACAAGAGGGTGAGGGTGGGAAACAGAAAGGAGGAAAAGAGAGAAGGAAGAGGGAGAGAGTGAGATACAGGGTCCATAGGAAGGAGGGGTAGTGAGAAAGAAATAGACGGACAGAGGAACTGGTGAAAGAAGGGAGGGCTCCATCCTTATCTTTGGTTCAGATCGATGGGCAGTCTCTCCATCCACAAAGGGCAGTGGAGCTAATGAAACACTATGAATCGTTAGATCTGACATTTTCCCCTCCCTCTCTGAGATATAATGGTACGTTTCATTGATCTCAAAATGGATGACACCAAATACCAGCGCAGTCCTTTAAACTCTGGCAGGCTTTCAGGTGAGCAGAACCTTCAAATATCATCCATTCTGAAAGCTTTGCAGAGCAGTGATCTGATACCTCTGTTTGATTGGAAAGGGCATATTAGTATAGCATTCTACACTATCTACTCTTCTGATTCCACTGTGTGCAAGGGGCATCATCAATTCTGGAATCGTTAAATGCAGAATATATAATACAACACAAGGCATCCGATTTACAATCTGAGATGGGATTTAAAGGCCTGTGGAGAGACCGAGCCTTCTGTGATATACAGCTTCTCTCTGTGATGGTTCAACATTTACAGAGAGACCACATTAGAGCTGCACAGTATCTATTGGAGACATCTTTGAATCCATACCCCAGGAACCCTTTTCTTTCAGAGATAAAAAAAAAATGTCAAGAGGGAAATAGAGAGAATGCTCGATCAGAAGAAGACGCAGTTAAAAATGTATCACAACCCTTTTAGACGTTAGTGAGGTGTTAAGTTGCGGAGAAAGTGAGGCCGGAGGGGGCGATCGAATAAACCCCCACTCCCCTCAATTCTGTTCGCAAACATGCAATCTTTGGACAATAAAATGGATGAGTTACTGGGAAGATTAAACTACCAACGTGACATATATTTTTTTAACATCTTATGCTTCACGGAGTCGTGGCTGAACGACGACAATATCAACATACAGCTGGCTGGTTATACGATGTACCGGCAGGATAGAACAGCGGCATCTGGTAAGACAAGGGGGGCGACTGTCTGTATTTTTGTAAACAGCTGGTGCACGATATCTAAGGAAGTCTCGAGCTACTGCTCGCCTGAGGTAGAGTTTCTCATTATAAGCTGCAGACCACATTACCTACCCAGAGTTTTCATCTATATTCTTTGTAGCTGTTTACATACCACCACAGTCAGAGGCTGGCACTAAGATAGCATTGAATGAGCTGTATTCCGCCATAAGCAAACAAGAAAACGCTCACCTGGAGGTGGCGCTAATAGTAGCCTTAAATCTGTTTTACCTAATTTCTATCAACATGTTAAATGTGCAACCAGAGGGAAAATAACTGGACCACCTATACTCCACACACAGAGATGCATACAAAGCTCTCCATTTGGCAAATCTGACCGTGTCTATCCTCCTGTTCCTGCTACAAAGCAAAGCTTTAAGCAGGAAGCACCAGTGACTAGATCAATAAAAAAGTGGTCATATGAAGCAGATGCTAAACTACAGGACTGTTTTGCTAGCACAGACTGGAATATGTGGCATTGAGGAGTACACCACATCTGTCATTGGCTTCATCAATAAGTGCATCGATGACATCGTCCCCACAGTGACTGTACGTACATACCCCAACCAGAAGCCATGGATTACAGGCAACATTTGCACTGAGCTAAAGGGTAGAGCTGCCCCTTTCAAGTTGCGGGACTCTAACCCGGAAGCTTATAAGAAATCCTGCTATGCCCTCTGACCAACCATCAAACAGGCAATGCGTCAATACAGGACAAAGATTGAGTCATACTGCACCGGCTCTGGCGCTCATCGGGTGTGGCAGGGCTTGCAAACCATTACAGACTACAAAGGGAAGCACAGCCGAGAACTGCCCAGTGACACGAGTTTACCGGACGAGCTAAACTACTTCTATGCTCGCTTCGAGGCAAATAACACTGAAACATGCATGAGAGAACCAGCTGTCCCGGAAGACTGTGTTATCACGCTCTCCGCAGCCGATGTAAGTAAGACCTTTAGACAGGTCAACATTCATAAGGCCACAGGGCCAGACGGATTACCAGGATGTGTACTGCGAGCATGCGCTGACCAACTAGCAAGTGTCTTCACTGACATTTTCAACCTCTCCCTGTCCGAGTCTGTAATACCACCATAGTGCCTGTGCCCAAGAACACTAAGGTAACCTGCCTAAATGACTACCGACCCGTAGCTCTCACGTCTGTAGCCATGAAGTGCTTTGAAAGGCTGGTCATGGCTCACATCAACACCATCATCCCAGAAACCCTAGACTTGCTCCAATTTGCATACCGCCCCAACAGATCCACAGATGATGCAGTCTCTTGCACTCTCTGTTCCCACCTGGAAAAGGAACACCTAATGTGAGAATGCTATTCATTGACTACAGTTCAGCGTTCAACACCATAGTGCCCTCAAAGCTCATCAATACGCTAAGGACCCTGGGACTAAACACCTCTCTCTGCAACTGGATCCTGGACTTCCTGACGGGCCACCCCCAGTTGGTAAGGCTAGGTGACACATCCGCCACGCTGATCCTCAACACAGGGGCCCCTCAGGGGTGCATGCTCAGCCCCCTCCTGTACTCCCTGTTCACTCATGACTGCACGGCCAGGCACGACTCCAACACCATCATTAAGTTTGCTGATGACACAACAGTGGTAGGCCTGATCACCGACAACAACAAGACAGCCTATAGGGAGGTCAGAGGCGTGGCCGTGTGGTACCAGGACAACAACCTCTCCCTCAACGTGGTCAAGACAAAGGAGATTGTGGACTACAGGTAAAAGAGGACCGAGCACGTCCCCATTCTCATCGACGGGGCTGCAGTGGAGCAGGTTGAGAGCTTCAAGTTCCTTGTTGTCCACATCACCAACAAACTAACATGGTCCAAGCACACCATGACAGTCGTGAAGCGGGCACGACAAAACCTATTCCCCCTCAGGAAACTGAAAAGATTTGGCATGGGTCCTCAGATCCTCAAAAGGTTCTGCAGCTGCACCATCTAGAGCATCATGACTGGTTGCATAACTGCCTAGTATGGTAACTGCTCAGCCTCCGACCGCAAGGCACTACAGAGGGTAGTGCAAACGGCCCAGTACATCACTGGGGCCAAGCTTTCTGCCATCAGGGACCTTTATACTAGCCGGTGTCAGAGGAAGGCCCTATATATTCTCAACGACTCCAGCCACCTTAGTCATAGACTGTTCTCGCAGCTACCACATGGCAAGGGGTACCGGAGCGCCAAGTCTAGGTCCAAGAGGGTTCTAAACAGCTTTTACCCCCAAGCCATAAGACTCCTGAACATCTAGTCAAATGGCTACCCAGACTATTCACACATTGCCCCCTCTCCACACCACTCTTTGATGTCATATATGCATAGTCACTTTAATTAACTCTACCTACATGTACATACTACCTCAACTAACCGGTGCCCCCGCACATTGACCGGCACCCCCGTGTGTGTGTGTGTGTGTGTATATATATATATATAATTTTTTTTTTTTTTTACTGCTCCTCTTTAATTACTTGTTACTTTTATCTCTTATTCTTTTCTGTATTTTTTTTAAACTGCACTGTCGGTTAGAGGCTTGTAAGTAAGCATTTCACTAAGGTCTACACCTGTTGTATTCAGCACATGTGACAAATAAAATTTGAGTTCGTGTTATGCTCTGAACATCTTCAATAATTAATGAGACAAAAAAAAATCTTAACTAAACAAGTTACTTATTGTTCAACAGGTGTCTCTTAGACAAGGTGATCAACTCTGGCTGATTTTCTAGCTAAACGATGAGGTACGGAAATGGTCTGGCTGATATCTCGTTGCGCCCTGCGATTTCTAATTAGATTTATGATCCAGTGATTTTGTCATGGCATTGTCTTTTTTCCCCACATTTTTTTGGGGGAGTGGATATGTTCCAGCAAAGTGACTTTGATTTATCATACCCCTCTTTCAAGCCACCCAGTTCATTTGGCTGAAGATGATCACTAATGTACAATGCTAACCATAAAAACCAATGTGAAGATTTGTATTTAATCTGTTGTAGCAAAAAGGCAAATTACTATTTGATTTAAATGCACTTGAACCAAGCCTTTGAAAGAACATCATGGTTTGAAAAACGGATAAGCAGAAACACTGTCCCTTAGGCCTAGGGAGAAACGAACTGAATAAGAGCACCGACTCTTTCATTTTCTATTTGGTGACAGAATTAATTTAGTTCTGTCTGGGAAGCATTTAGTTTATTTATGACCAGTCTGTTGTGGCGAAAAACGAGGACACAGAAAAGGGGCTATCTGAATGAGTGTTTCAGCAGCTCCATCCAATGCAGCTACTTGGAAGCCTTTTTAGATCTTACCATACTGTGACCTGTCATAAAACAGTTTCAGTAACACGCCTGCTGGTTGAGTCCAAGAAGTGGGCTTCTATTTAAGGATCCATGAGATCCTGGACCATCAGACAAAGCTAGTTAATGTCAGATTTTAAAAATAGCTTTGGGTCAAGGGGCTCAACAGTTTCGGCTGTCCTTTAAAACTGTCAACTGAACTCAATACCACTTCTTCCTTTGAGTTCCTTCCAGTACATTCTCCTTACGATTCTGGGGGCATAATATGACTTATTATAGTCATATTTACACCCTCTAATATTGATGAGTCACTTACCATGCACCAATTTGACTCTTAACATTTCATCTTTAGAATTTGTTTATACATTGAGTTTTGGCTCTTATTACTTTTTGTTGTTGCTGTGACACAACCATACTGAAAGAGCTACTACTGGCTGTAACCATACAATTTCCATATGCAGGAAATTACTCTGCAGATTGAGCAGGCAACATTACTGCTCCGCCAACAACAGACGCCTCATTTATTTCTCTAATTGGTTAAGGTTGTTTAAAAATCAATGCTGGGAATGTTTCCATGCTCATGTACAAAGTCTTTGCCTCGTTCGTTTCCACTTTGGAATCCGTTTGACAGCTCTTATGTATGGGCTGTGGGCTTTGAAATGTGTTTTTGGAAGTGCAGACAGGCTGTTGAAGATAATATTGTTTGACCCATCAAACATTTCTCAGACACTTATTTTTCATCTCAAACTTTCTAGACGAGGGGTGTCAAACTAATTTTGCTCGGGGGCGGCATTTGGTGATCACGGAGGTCCGGAGACCCGCAGTGAAAATTGGTTATCGAGTATTGCTTCGACATCAAAATCTGGAGAGGAAAAAAAACTCCCCTGTACACTTTTTGCAGCTTTTAATACTACCTGACTCTAACTTTTGTTTCTGTCATTGATAGAGATGGATACAGTGAAGTGATTATATAAATGTAGGTCCATTTATCATTTCTACACAGTTTTGATTTGGCTTTAGGCCATGATTGACACCCCTATTCTTGTCAAATCAAATGTCACGTGTCGAACACAACGGGTGTAGACTTTACCATGCAATGCTTTTTTTCTTCATAATAATTTTAAAAAAGGAAATAGTAGCACAATACCATAACGAGACTATATACAAGGAGTACTGATACCGAGTAAATGTGCAGGGGTACGAGGTAGTTGAGGTAATATGTACATGTAGGTAGGGGTAAAAGTGACTTGGAAATCAGGATAGATAATAAACAGAGTAGCAGTAGCGTGGGTGTGTGGGTAGAGTCCAGTGAGTGTGCATAGAGCCGGTGCAAGAGAGTCCATGCAAATAAAGTCTAGCCTCTACTCTCCAATTGTATTTAGGTTGTTTTGATATTTACTATATTTAGGAAAATGTAGGTATAAGTGAACCAGTTTGACAAGTTTCACTAAGCTAGGCTCTCCGAGAAGGTGACCAATAAACATGTTAAATGATACTATCTCTTGTCCTCTTTACGATCGTGGTTATATTTCCGCTGATTTCAGTGGACACGTGGAACTCTGATAAGACCACTCCACTCTACGCTCATCTTCCATCACTAATGTGTTTTTATGGTTTTACTCCTCGGGGAGGGGGTGTATGTTCATGTAGTATGGATTTCTGGCTTCTTTTTGAAATTGCAACCCAGATAGAAATGGACTTTGAATGTTGTTTACTCCTTTCCTTCAACCTACTACATGTTTCATTCTGAGAAAAGGGACACTTTGAGGCTTATTTGATATGAGTGCTGTCTCCATGGTGAAGAGGTTCACAGGACTGAGATTAAATCATCACACCAGACTGCTCACAGTCTGCTTGGTCGTCTGCAGTAAAATGGTGCATTATTTATCAGGCCTTGAGTTCTGCGCTGCATGGTGGGAGAAGCTCACAGTCCATATGAACATCACCGTTAATGACACATGACCTGACTTTGTATGCTAACAGTGGTGCCCCCAGCTGGCACTCCAAGGAACTGTCTTCGTATGACTGCACTTCCCAAGGCTGAAGATAAGACTGAAAATGACTTGTACTGAGAGCGATTGTTATAATCAATTAATAGGCTAATCAGTGCTATTTCTCTGTAGCAGCACCAACCCATCCATCACAACACACACAGGGTTGGGGAGTAATCGATTATATGTTACTGAACAAAAAAAAACGAATCCGTTACGTTACCAGAAACAATATTGTAATCAAATTACATATTCCATAGATTGTTCAGAAAGGATGTTTTGAGGGACAAAATATTTGACACCTTTCTCTTTTCTCAATGCCATTAAAATAGCAAAGTTGTACGTTTTTTTCCGCCTGAGTAAGTCTGACCAGGTCAGAGACCGCTATTACACACCAAATGGAAAAGAGCAGGAATAAGCATTTTGTAGGCTACAGTCCAAGCTATGTCTTCCAATGGTGCGACTGCTGTCGGCATCCAAAGATTATTCAACTTGAACAAGCGCTTGGAGGTGAGGACGAAAGCAGTGGTGTAGCCTATGGACGGGGCGCATTGATGTGAATCAAACTGCTGCTCTCTCATTTAGCTTTTTGTGCCTTATGGATTGTTTTGGTTGTGGATGGCTGGTCACGAATGCATATGGGTATTTTAACCCAATGGTTGAATTGAAGTGGGGCTTTTATTGCTCAATCTAATTTGTGTTGATTCAGAAAAATGCCCATAGGCCTAACGGACACATGCTCAAACTCACACACACACTTAAACTGCTGCAAATTATTGATATATCCAAGTGTCGCCAACAAAACGTAAATAATACGCCTATAGCAAATGCAGCATATGATATACATTTTTCAAATGCAAATAGCACTTTTCGGTAGTGTTCGAAGCATGCCATTCCATGAGAGAAGCTTTTATTTTTAAACTCGAAGTAATGACCCCAATCAGTCCTTCATGACAGCAAAATCATAAACGACAGAGTAGGCTAATAAATCCTTAGCTTTTGGGTTATGCTCAGGTAAATTAATTTGGCTAATCTATATTTCCAAGTCCTATTCTTGAAGATCAAGGTGTATTAAATGAATTGGGATGACTGGAAATCTGAGACGTTGGTTTTTAATGTAAAGATATAGCCTAATCATGTCTAGTAGAAAGCAACGGATTAGAAGAAGCCTACATAACCAAACCATACAGTAAAATGCAACATCCATTTATGGCTAGCTATGTAAACTCTAACAATGAGTTATCCTGTAATAGATGTCGTTAAATTGGTAATATTCATGTTTTGTCTTGTTAAACAATGTATAAACCGTTACCATTTTGAACAGGTAACTGTAACGGATTACATTTAGAAAATAACCTACCCTACACGCACACTCACTCTTCTATAGCAACTCAATGTTGATTACTATTGTAATTTAACATGTTTTTCCATAATAAAAATGCAACTTTTAGATTTGTACAATGTAATACTCCGGATCTAACAACAAAACCGATCGATATCAGAACCCATGATGATTTGTCAATGGCCCTGCAGAGTCCCTTTAACTGGCCCGCCTTTGCGGACACCGACAAGTGTAGCCTACAGTAGTTTGTCAGCTGTGGGAAAACGGGACTGACACATTCTTGAGCATATCACTGGTGCCCTTTGCGCGTTCTCAGTAATACAGCATTTGGCAGGCTATACTTTGTTAACTTGTAAACGTAGGTTACATGTATTCGGGAATGTGGTTTATATGAGTGCGAGCCTCTGCGAGCTGCAAGACCCTCCCTCATTATCGCGCTACAGCCCAGTCTGCAGAGCGAAACTGACTGGAGAACAAACTCCCTTTCTCTCAATCCAACGGATTTATATTCTTGACGATTCGCGTTGCAGTAGGCGACGAGGGCTCACCATCCTCTGCTGTACGGACTGTAAACAATGTTTCTCTTGCAGTATAGAGGTAAGGTCTAACGTGTGTTCATTTTGTTACAGTATTACATTATACCAGCTCTTGTCTGCTACTCTCGCTCTGTTGTGTCCGTTTTTTTTTTTAACGATTTCTGTATGGCTCAATCGTAGAATGAATGAATGCACGTTGTTGTTGACGAATTTCGAGGAGGACTAGGTATTTGATTACTGCAGGTCCATTAAGTATATTACTGACGGAAGCAACATGCGAACATCTCAACGACAGTGACGAAGTAGAGGTCTTTGCGTCACTTTGTTATACCTGCTATACCTGTTCATGAGCCTAGTCGGTTTGATGAGACAAAAATACTACTCCTCGTTAACAATTGTATTCACAAATTGATGTAGGCCTAACTTGATTAAATTCTGTAACCCTTCTTGTAGAATGTCTATTGAGTACCTTTAGCTTATTTATTTTTTTACATAGCATTTTGACTAAAGTTGACAAGCGTCCTCCCAAATGTTCTATCTTTGGAACAGTTCTGAAATATAACACTGGTCAGTTCCGTTATTGTTTTTCCTAAGACTGTGTTTTTGTTTCATTGAGTTATTGACCATGGTTGCTTTTTAAATCTGCCTTGAAAATAATACGTCACCAGTAGCTAACTGAAAATAGGCTACTGTCTTAATCTCATATATGTTTTTGAGAATATGCCGTTGTGCGCAAAAGTCATTCAAATATTATGGTGATTGTGTGCACTTTCCACTGGTTTTGCACACGGAATTCTTTCAGTTTCACTCCTCATTTATTCAATTATTTACCCGTGATACATAAATAGCTGCTGGTAAATTGAACGTTTTCCTCACAGTCAGTGTAATTACAGGAGAAGCAAATTGAGCCTTCAAATGATCCTGCTTACTCTGCTTCTTTCAACTGTTTAGCCTCTGCTGTTTCTGACCATGGAGAATTCACTCCATCTCTCACAACCATCCAATGTTGGATAAGTGCTCGTAATTGGCGAGTTCCCTGGGCCCACCAACTCCGAGACCAGAGTGGTTAGCCTACAGTATGAATGCTGAAAAGGAAAACGACTAAACACAACACAGCCTAAGCATTTTCTGTAGGGGAATGAGGCTGTGCATTAAGTAGGAGTTTAGATTTCTCCCCTAAGTCATTGACTTCATCCTGACATAAGCAATATTTTGTTGCGCTGTGCCATACTTCCAATTCAGCTATGGTGACAAAATGGCTCTGGAATATTGCATACTTGCTCCCACTTTTCTTTCCACGGCCAGGGGCACAAACATCTAGTGAGCATCTGAGTGAATCAAGGTTGATTGCTCGCTTTCAACAGGGCCGGCCATGATGAAGAAAAGGTCCACCAGGCACTCTGACAGACATTTACCTTCATACTGTACAGCTCACCACTGATCAATGGGGAGGGCATCTGTAGATTCCTCATAATGGAGGGAGGAGGAGAGAAATGGAGGGAGCAATATACATTTGAGGAGCAATGTTTCAGAAGGATTTTTGTGATTTGAGTTCATTGTGGCCCCAGGATAATGGTGCTGTGGAATAAATGAAGGGGATACTGAATGCAGAGAGAAACCTTGTAAAATGAGGAAAAATAGTCCCTTTTTTAATGTGGAGACTGAGGTTCAGTTTTGCTAACGATTCAGCAGAAAGTGGACTTGTTATAGCCATGGCTTTGGGGAAAAGAGAATCAACATAATGAAATCTGAGTCAGAGATAAAGAAAGCTCTTTCTCTGTCGATACCTCTGGCAGTCTTTTGGAACAGGGGTTTCAGGGGTGTACACTGCTAAAGGGGTGTAAAGCACAGATCTGCTAACCTTGTTATGGTTCCTTCAGGAGGGCCTAGAGGCCCCAAAAAGAAATGGGCTCTTTCAGGGTTTCTGAAATCACAGACACTGAGTTGCTATAGATACAAGCCTCATTCCCTGACAGATTTGTGGCTACTGGCTATATTCTAGTTTTTGCCGCCATGTTGTAGAGGGAGTAGTAGGATTAATGGTCTTGCCCCACTGCAAGTAGTTCATTATGAACTCTAAGGTGTTCCGTATACTCTCTTTAGTCCCTTAGGAGTCTACCAGATGCCTCTCAGAGACAGAGGTGGGTTTCCACTCTAGAAAGAACCCCAACTATACTCAGTAATCATATCAGCGTTCCATCAAATCAGTGACCATTGTTTTAATAATTGATTGTCAGAAGCAATTCCTCTTCTTTCCATCCACATCTTTATTCTATTTCCCCTAACTTCCATCTCAGCCTGATAATGGACACATGGAGTGAACCCCTACCTAGAGAAGCTTTTAAACTGGCATTCCCCCCCAAGGTCAAGACTTTAAAGTGTTTTAGCCTGATGAATCTTTCTCTGCTCTTAAGACTTTGAGAGATCATGTGCCTTCTTAGAATACTGGTCAAGTTCATTATTTAATTGCAAGGTAATGCATTTTATTGTCTGTTTTATTTGACATACAATTCAACCGTTATTACATCAAATTGATTACGTTGACCAACAATTACCTCTTTTAGGGGATAGGCTAGTCAAGCAAGGTAGTACTCAGTGAATTTGTTTATATTACTTATTAGGAAGTCTAAGCATAGGGATTTAGCATATGTCCAATACTTCCCTGATCCAAAGCTCATTTGAATGCACCCAACCTTCTATATTAGGAAGTAATATATATAATGATAAGGCTGCCTTTCCTCTGTTTTGCAGTAGCTCAGTTTCTTGTTTTCATACTGCTTTCCTCACGGTGGACAGGTATGCAGATTTTCCACTTCTCCAGCTCTGTGGATTGGCTAATTGAAAGATGTGGTATCCAGGGCTGAGGAACGGTGTAACTGATCATTGCTAATGCAACAAACCTTGCTCTATCCCTGATAAGGAGACTCACTGTTTTGTGCCCTGCTGGGTAAGTGATCTGAGGACTATTTTTATGCTGTTGTGTTTCCTGTCAGAGGTGATTTTTAACTCTGATGTGAGTAGTTACATATCTTCTCTGCCAGTTTCAACTCCCAGTGGAAATGAGATGTAAATATGGAAACAATAAAAGTGAATTTCAATTTCAGCAGGTGTTAAAGTAATGTTTTTTTTTCCTGATTTAATGGATTGAGCATCATCTAACTAGTGTGGAGATAGCATCACAATCCCTGGACTACCCACCTACTGCTCAGTAGTCTACACTCAACATATCACAGTGAACTTATCTGGCCTTCCCGAAACCATCATCAAAAGACCAATTTCCAAGCATCATAGCAAAGTTTCAAAGCACCCAATGGAAATTTTTTTTTTAGTTTCAGTAATACATTTTTACTGGACACTTCATTTGTTTTTCAAGTTCTTGTTTCTCTTGTGGGGTGCCTCAATATTATTGTGGTGATATCAACCATTGAACCCTTCCCCATCTGTTGAGCAGATGTTGTAGATTTTCTTGTAATAACGTAATTAAGATTCTATCAATGCCTCACCACTTTTGCTTAATCTGTTGGTTGCTGGTGTAATAGTTGTTGTTTTACTTCCTTTGTTCCGATATCTGTGTCGGGTAGAAAACCCACCTGGGTCGGCCTGATTGTTCAGCCGTGTGGGCCAGGCTATTCCAGATGAGCGATTCAGGAGATAACTGGGTTTTTGTGTAACTGGAATTGGTTCAGTTGAAGGGTGTGTAGGAGTGTGTGGCAGTCAGATCCCTGAGAGCAGCAGGCAGCCAGTCATCTATCCTAAAGCAGTGGAGGGAGCGGCATGTCTGTCTGGGAACGTCTCAGGATCAACTCTGGGGCTCTGTGGAGCACAAACCACCTGATGGAGGGAGGCCTCTGTACTCAAGCACTTTGAGCCTCAGATTTGGGCTCAGGTCTCTGCAATAGGGTTAGTGGGATAGAGATGTATTTCTATTGAATAAGGCAGAATTTAGGCTGTAAAGCTGTAGTGTAAAACCTTACTGATGGTCTCATTAAGGAGAGGAGGATGGAGGAAGATTAACTTTTCACCAGGGAGGATCATCTTCTCTGCTCTAATGGAACCCCTCTGCATCTCTATTAGGGGTGTAATGGTTCACCAAACCCATGGTTCGGTACGTATTGCTGTTTTGGGGTCGTAGTTAATTTTGACAGTAGTTAATTTTTGGCAAAAGACGGAAAACTCAAAAGCACCCTATTTTTGTCCCAGGTCCAGCTTCTGTGATATTTTCTGTTGTGAACGGGGTTATGTTTGGCCTCTTAAGTAGAGGTCTTCGCGGGTCCAAAAAGTATGATGCGTTCTGAAATGGAGCTGTGTTTTTCCCACCCGGACCCTATATGCATACATTTAATATACAGATAAACCTGGTTTGATCCAGACCTAGTCCGAGTGAGGGAAGCAGCAGAAAATTAACTTGCTAAGATACCTTATTTATTAACTAGAGCTGATAAAGCGCGAGGGAGAGAGAGGTGCCACTCTAGCAGTGTGTACTCCGGGATATTATAGAAATGAGGAGTTTGGAATCCCATTGGGAAATTAATGTAGAAATGTATAATGCCCCACACAGCAGACTGTCGACCAATCACTTCACGTTGTCATCCTGCTTCACACGGTTTCTAAGCTAATCGACACGCAACCCTTCTCAAAGTCTGGGTACGAGTTGAGAAACCTGCTTATTTTCCTCAAATGATCTCATCTCTGAAACATTTTGTAGTATTGTACTTCTTGTTGACAAAATTCATTCTTATGTTGGGTTTTTGATCTAGCACCCAATTGACTCCCTTTCACTCCTTAAAGGAGAGCTCTCTCTGTCCCAGAATTGCCCAGAATGCACCACCCGGTCCATTGATGATTCATGTGCATTGTACACACTGGGGGCGTTAATACAGTTCTAAGCGAGTTTCCCATCTCCTCAAAAGTACAGTGCCTTCAGAAAGTATTCATACCCCTTGACTTATTCCACATTTTGTTGTTACAGCCTGAATTCAAAATGGAAATACCCTAAAATGACACCCCTGAGTCAATACTTTGTAGAAGCAGCGATTACAGCTGTGAGTCTTTCTGTTTGTCTAAGAGCATTCCACACCTGACTTGTGCATAATTTGTCCATTATTCTTTTAAAAAATTCTTCAAGCTCTGCCAAATTTGTTTTTGTTAATCACAGGACAACAATTTTCAGGTCTTACCATAGATTTTAAAGTAGATTTAAGTCAAAACTGTAACTCCGAACTCAGGAACATTCACTGTCTTCTTGGCAGCAACTCCAGTGTAGATATGGCTTTGTGTTTCAGTTTGTTGTCCTGCTGAAAGGTGAATTAATCTTCGTGTCTGGTGGAAAGCAAACTGAACCAGGGTTTCCTCTAGGATTTTGCCTGTGCTTAGCTCCATTCAGTTTCTTTTTTATCTTGGAAAAATTCCATAGTCCTTAACAATTATAACCATAACATCATACAGCCACTACTATGCTTGAGAATATGGAGAGTGGTACTCCGTAATGTGTCGTATGTTTGGGGCAAATCCAATAACACGTTGTATTCAGGTCAAGAAGTGAATTGATTTGCCACATTTTATGCAGTATTACTTTAGTGCCTTGTTGCAAACAGGATGCATGTTTTGGAGTGTTTTTTCTGCACTGGCTTCTTTTTCAGTGGTCTCGCCAGAGATAAAGTGAACCCAAGTTTTTGTTGTTGCTCATGCACTTTTCCCCTTCCCAACACTGCCAGGAAAAACAATTTGAAGTAGCACAGCACATGTCATGATGGATCACCAGAGGGGTGCAAGACATACATCTCTGAGTGTGCCTGTGTCCGCCACTGTTTCTGAGAAAGCACCTGCGTATATCTGCTGGCTAAGTATAGATCACGGGGGAAAAATCACAGATTCTTTACCAATGTCTCATTGGATGATTAATGTGCAACCTATTCACATTTTCACAAAGGTTGCATTTTGCATCAGTATTGTATTGTAATCTGTTTGACGAATTACGAATTACCATAATTATGCATGCTCATTTAGTAGTGAGTAATATATTGTGGAGCATAGCACAGATTTAAAGGCCAAGTGCAGTCAAATATATGTTCCTGTGTGTTATATATTTCCACACTAAGGTTGGAATAATACAGTGAAATTGTAAAAATGAAGATGATGCCCTGAAATTTCTGCCTGTTTTGGTTGGATGGAGTTTTGGCCTTCCATGGTGACATCAGCAGGCGGTAAAATAGTCAATAGACCAAAAAGAAAGTGGCTTCCAAACTTCTCTGCCAATAACAGCTAGTTTTCAGTTTTCCCCTCCCCACTTAGTCCTAGCAAAATTGCTTAAGTAGGAGCTCTTTGCTAAGAAGCTATTTTTGTTTCTTTTTGACCATTTTAATTTAAATTAATCACATTAAGGTACTTAATTGTTACTGAGAATTTTTTAGATATCGAGTTAGAAATGGCTGCATTGTACCTTTAATCCTCTTGACCTATACATGTCTCATCATATTGACATGTTGAACATAGAGCAAGGAGGAAGCAGAGGTTGTGGTTCAGTGGTTAGGTCCAGGGAACTGGGTTGTCCACTGTGATTGCCTGTCTGGAAAGCAGCCATCATTCTACAGTAATAGAGATGGAGAACCTAGATCTCTATGGCCCCTGGTTTAGAAGGGAGAAAAAGCTCAGAAAAAAAATGGAAGTAATGAAAAACAAAATGGCACCGGAAAAATGAATGCATCATGAACCAGAATGCATTATTAATAGAATAGAAGAGGATGATGTGTTCAGTCTACAGGGGCGTTGTGGCATTGAATGAAGGACATCTCGCTCTCTTTATTTTCCTTTGGGAAATCATTTGTCTCCATGAACTGTTAGCAAACAAGACTTAGAACACATTTACATCGAAGGTTCTGTTTACCTCACTGCTCTGTGAATGTTCAGACTAGAGTGAACCACAGAACTCTAGTGCCCGGTAGTTTTCCATTTGCTTCAGAAGGTATTTGTGTTGAATCTTATTTGGCGTTAACACACACACGTCTACATACCCCCACTGTGAAGAGTCTTTCATGAACCTTGTCCAATTTCATACATTTGGAGAAGCTATGAAGGCCACTGTGTTTGATTGAAGTAACAGGAGCTCAATGTAAGTCCTGTACTTGCCTGTAAACTGCACCCAGCTGGGTTAATAACGAGCCAAACTTAGACTCCTTCTGTTTGATAACTGGGCTGCCTTTACTGAATTAACACATTTTACAGACTAACATTTGTTCAGCTACTTTTTTCTCTTGAAGAATGAGAGGTCAGCATTTATGGGGAAGTGATGCAACACAGGTATAACTTTTCAAGTGATGAGATACAGTATGTTTGCTTTCATTTGGTTGCCTGGTTTATTGCCATACAGTGAGGGAAAAGTATTTGATCCCCTGCTGATTTTGAACGTTTGCCCACTGACAAAGAAATGATCAGTCTATAATTTTAATGGTAGGTTTATTTGAACAGTGAGAGACAGAATAACAACCAAAAAATCCAGAAAAACGCATGTCACAAATGTTATAAATTGATTAACATTTTAATGAGGGAAATAAGTATTTGACCCCCTCTCAATCAGAAAGATTTCTGGCTCCCATGTGTCAAGCTGAGATTAGGAGCACACTCTTAACTTCTTGGGGATTGCTGGTGCGCTAGCGCCTCAATCCCGACACTACCAGGTGAAATGCAAGGCGCCAAATTCAAAATCCAAAAGTTGAATTATTAAACATCCACCAATATACAAGTGTTCCATACTCATCAAAAGCTCTGTTTCTTGGCAATATCACAGCGTTGTCAGATTTCAAAAAGGCTTCACGGCGAAAGCAGCACATTTGATTGTTTGAGGGTAGCACCTCACATATTTTTCCCATAGCCATGAATTCATTAGCCATCACGGCACACACATAACACATTTCACAGCGAGAACAAATCAATTACCTGTTGAAGAACTTCTGCTGAGGTCTTCCTAAGTGTCCAACGAAGACAATCCATGGTTCTTTTGTTAGAAAAAGTAATGTATTTTATCCATAAATCTCCATTTGGTTCGCGCGTTATAATCAGAAATGACAGCTTCCACTACTCCATTGAAACGTGACGAGAACTCGTTCATCTTATACCTATAAACTTGTCCAAGAACAATCAAACATAGTTTTAAATGTATCCTTAGGAACACTTTTACGTATATTTACTATTATAAATCAACCGGAATATAAACTGATCGATAAAGACGGTAGAAAACACAAAGCGCGCTTTGTCGGGAGCGCGCGCTGCCTACTGTTGACATTGAAGGAGACCCTTCCTGTTTCCCTCTTCTTCTCTGCTCTAAAGCATCCAAAATGAACAGTCTCGAGACTGTTGACATCCAGAGGAAGCGATGGGTACTGCATTCATATGCCCTTATATGGGCATTTTCATAAGGGAGGGGTTCCAAATGAGGCACTCTGTGAAAACCACTTTTTCCAGGACAGAAATTCCTCTGGGTTTCGCCTGCCATATCCGTTCTGTTTTACTCAGACAAATGGTTAACACGTTTAGAAAATTCAGAGTGTTTCCTATCCAATGGTACCAAATATGTGCATATCCTATTTTCTGGGCCAGAATGGGAGGCATTTTACTTTGGGCACGCCAGGCTCTCCAAAACAGTCACCTCATGCGCCCATCCCTAAGAAGTTAAAGGGGAGTGCTCCTAATCTGTTTGTTACCTGTATAAAAGACACCTGTCCACAGAAGCAATCAATCAATCAGATTCCAAACTCTCCACCATGGCCAAGACCAAAGAGCTCTCCAAGGATGTCAGGGACAAGATTGTAGACCTACACAAGGCTGGAATGGGCTACAAGACCATCGCCAAGCAGCTTGGTGAGAAGGTGACAACAGTTGGTGCGATTATTCGCAAATGGAAGAAACACAAAAGAACTGTCAATCTCCCTCGGCCTGGGGCTCCATGCAAGATCTCACCTCGTGGAGTTGCAATGATCATGAGAATGATTCAGAGGACAACTGGGTGAAGGTGTTGTGGTCAGATGAGACCAAAATTGAGCTCTTTGGCATCAACTCAACTCGCCCTGGAAGGAGGAGGAGGAATGCTGCTTATGACCCCAAGAACACCATCCCCACCGTCAAACATGGAGGTGGTAACATTATGCTTTGGGGGTGTTTTTCTGCTAAGGGGACAGGACAACTTCACCACATCAAAGGGACGATGGGCAGGGCCATGTACCGTCAAATCTTGGGTGAGAACCTCCTTCCCTAGCCAGGGCATTAAATGGGTCGTGGATGGGTATTCCAGCATGACAATGACCCAAAACACACGGCCAAGGCAACAAAGGAGTGGCTCAAGAAGAAGCACATTAAGGTCCTGGAGTGGCCTAGCCAGTCTCCAGACCTTAATCCCATTGAAAATCTGTGGAGGGAGCTGAAGGTTCGAGTTGCCAAATGTCAGCAATGACTTGGAGAAGATCTGCAAAGAGGAGTGGGACAAAATCCCTCCTGAGATGTGTGCAAACCTGGTGGCCAACTACAAGAAACGTCTGACCTTTGTGATTGCCAACAAGGGTTTTGCCACCAAGTACTAAGTCATGTTTTGCAGAGGGGTCAAATACTTATTTCTCTCATTAAAATGCAAATCAATTTATAAAATCTTTCATGTGTTTTTCTGGATTCTTTTGTTATTCTGTCTCTCACTGTTCAAATAAACCTACCATTAAAATTATAGACTGATCATTTCTTTGTCAGTGGGCAAATGTACAAAATCAGCAGAGGATCAAATACTTTTTTCCCTCACTGTATATATTTTAGACCAGTGAAATGCATGTTGAGGTCAGCAGGATGCTTGAGGTCAAGTTAGGACCCCTGGCCTGTTGCTGACTGAAGACTTGAGCTGAGGACAACTCTATAGTTCACCATCAGTCTGATCATGTCTCTTACCATTTATAGTTACTTGTGCAATATTGTAGATATTCTACAGTTGAGCTTAGGACAGCTTATTATTTCAATTCAAAATGTCATCATTGATCTCTCCATTTGAGGGCTAGATGTAATCTGTTCTGCACAATACATACTCAAACTCCATTTGATTTGTATAAAACTACCAGTGAAGTTCTAATTTCTATGTCATCGTTAGTGGTACAGTCTCTCCACATGTATTAACTGCAGATTGAACGTTTTGGTCTTGTATAGACTCGTTTTGCATTTGTTTAGCTTGTATACTCTGTCTAGTTCACAACTGTCATTTGTTTACCTGTGTACAACTCTCAATACAGTTCTCATTGCTATGTCATCACTAGTTCAAGCTCTCTTTTTTAGTTGGTCTTTTGTGGTCCTAGTGCTGTTTTGAAAACTGTGGTATTTCTTCAGAATGCCTAACAGTAGTTTTCTGAATAGCTGTGAAGTCCCTTTCTTTGTGTTCTGTGTTGTATCTGTTAGGCCAGTGGTTCCCAACTCCGGTCCTCGAGTATCCCCAACAGCACACATTTTAGGAGGCTCTTCTTGGGGTGCTGTACTGAGGGGTTTTAGGAGGCTCTTCTTGGGTCCCTGTACTGAGGGGTTTTAGGAGGCTCTTCTTGGGTCCCTGTACTGAGGGGTTTTAGGAGGCTCTTCTTGGGGTGCTGTACTGAGGGGTTTTAGGAGGATCCTCCTGGAGTACTGTACAAAGAGGTTTTCCGGGGTTCTGCTGTTCTCTGTGGAGGTTAAAGCTCTCCGGACAGATGCTGACAACCACTAACTTAACATCATGGCACTGAACACAGCCATTACAGAGGGAAGGTAATTGGATCCACAAATCAGATGACGGCTCCATGTTTATAGTGGCCCCACGGCTTTATGGGCCGTATTTCAGGGCCTGGTGGGAAGGCTGTTGGGCATTTTGAGGTAGTGGGGGGCCTCAGAAGAGCTGTTAAAGAGTAAAAGCTGCTTGTTATGAATGAACCACACTGGAACTAAACCCAACGAATCAAGCTCTACTCTTCATCTGTCAATGACAGTGCACCTGCCCTCTATGCAAACTAAGTCTTCCTATTAGAAGTGTTTGGCTAATCTGGAATGAGGAGATACGTTTAGTAGTTTCAGTTCCTGTATTTCTGTCAGATTCTCTGGTTTGTAGGCCCACTTCAAACGCTGGTTCATTTTGGAACACTTTGTTACCTCAACTGAACTAAAAGTGATTCATATGTTTCCTGGACATGAATTACCTAGAAAGTCTTGACCTTGACAAGGAGTGAAGACAAGTTCTGTAAGCTTGTAACAGAGAGATGGACCGTGAAAGGACAGGACCATGCTGTTTTAGTCATCTGTTACACCTTCCTTCCCTCTGGACTGAAAGAAGAGGTCAGGGTGTCTGAAGCAGCTCAGTGGGAGAGTATCAGCTCATCTCTTCCTCTCTGCTGCTCTCCTCTCTGAAGCCCTAGATTTTTGCCATTCACTCCCTATTTCCTTCTCTCTCTTCTCTTTGTGTGCAATTCATGTCTCTGTCTGTTTCCTTCTCTTTTAATTAAGGCTTTTATTCCCAGCTAATAGAAATATGAGTCTTCCAGGGTCATGGACAGGTCACTGGAGAAGAGGGTGTGAGCTGGGTGAAAAGCCAAAGAACATCGCTGTGCCTTTTCACAGAACTCTTTTCTGCTACCTCACTCTCTGATAAGAGCAACAAATGAATGCTCTCTGAACCTAATCTATGATCCATTTTCCTCCCTCACTTTTTCTCTCCCCATCTCCTCCGCTTGCTCCATCCTGCCCCCAATAGTACAAGACCGTAGTCAGTGAGGCAGAGAACAGTGAGGATTAATTGTTTTCTGTAGGTACAGAGGGCATCTGCAGTGGTCTGCTTATTTTGGGCCCTGGTGAGCCTCCATATGCTGGGTGAAATCTGTTCCTCCTTTCTTGGCTTGTTCGCTTTAGTCTGTTAGCGTGCTCACTGACCAGCAGCTGCAGTGAGACAGACAGGACTGGGCCGCTATCCAGGAGTACCACAGAGCAATGCAGCTCAGCTCAGTTCAGTTCAGCTCAGCCCAGCCAGCAAAACCAACAGGCAACCCCCAGTTCCCATGTCACACCCCCACAACCTAATGAATCGTTCTGGGAACCTTTAACAGACCCCATTCTGTTTGCCCTGAGGCAGCAAAGCCACCAGGCAGCCCTTCAGCATCCTGGGCCGTTACACTCTGCTGTGGAGCTGTTTCTGAAATGGCCTTTGACTCTCTTTGAGACACTGAGCCCTGCAGGGTCGTCCTCTCATCATTAAAGGAAAATAACTGCTCTGAAGATGGACTCCCCAGACCCTTGTTTTAGAATTATTTTACATTGCCTGAGAAATATATTGGCACCCTTTCACTTTTCTTACTATTCCCTATTTCTTAAATAATTTGAAATTGAAAACAACTTTTGGTCTTCACACCATATTGTTTTTTCAGCATTGCAGAACCACGTTTATTTTTGTAAACTTAAGTTTATAATTTAAATTGAGAAAATCTAGACAAATGGCATTTACAATTATTGGCACCCTGGAGCTAGTTCTTGCTTGCACAGCCTTTGGCCAAGGTAACAAATGCTTCTTGTAGCCATCAATGGCTGGCTGGCAATTTGGCCCTCTCTTCACCAGCCAACTGCTCTAATTCTTCCATATTTGAGTGATGCCCTCCACCAACTGCTGTTTTCAGCTCTCACCATAGGTTATGGATGTGATTGATCTGGACTCTTTGCTGGCAGAGCAGTCCAGCATTTCTTCTTGAAGCATTCCCTTGTGCTTTTGATGTGTTCTTGAGGTTGTTGTCCTGCTGGAAGACCCATAACCTTCAACAGAGACCCTTTTTGGACACTTTGTTGAACATTGCACTCCAAAACACCTTGATAATCTGCTGTTTTCATGATGTCTTGCACACATTCATGGGCGATTAAGCCTGGCTCGCAGTCGGTATTCCAATTCATCCCAAAGGTGTTTGATGGGGTTGAGGTCAGGCCAGTCAAGTTCTTCCACACCGATCTCGACAAACCATTTCTGTATGGACCTCGCTTTGTGCATGAGGGCATTGTCATTCTGAAACAGGAAAGGGCCTTCCTCAAACTGTTGCCACAAAGTTAGGAAGCACAGAATCCTCTAGAATGTCATTGTATGCTTTAGCGTTAAGATTTCCCTTCATTGGAATTAAGGGGCCTAGCCCTAACCATAAAAAAAACATCCCAGACCATTATTCCTCCTCCACCAAACTTTACAGTTGGCACTATGCTTTGGGGCAGGAAGCGTTTTCTCCTGGCATCTGCCAATCCCAGATTCGTCTGTCAGACTGTCAGATGATGAAGCGTGATTTATCACTCCAGAGAATGCCTTTCCACTGCTCCAGAGTCCAATGGCGGTGAGCTTTACTCCAGTCGACGCATCTCATTGCGCTTGGTGATCTTAGGCTTGTCTACGGCTGCTCGGCCATGGAAACCCATTTCATGAAGCTTCTTTGCTGACGTTGCTTCCACAAGCAGTTTGGAACTCAGTTGTAAGTGTTGCAACCGAGGACTGATGATTTTTACCCGCTACGCGCTTCAGCACATGGAGGTCCCGTTCTGACAGCTTGTGAGGCCTACCACTTTTGCGGCTGAGCCATTGTTGCTCCTAGACGTTTCCATTTCACAATAACAGCACTTACAGTTGACCAGAGCATAAATTTGACGAGCAGGCTTGTTGGAAATGTGACATCCTATGACCATGCCACGTTAAGTCACTGAGCTCTTCAATAAGCCCATTCTACTGCCAATGGTTGTCTATGGAGATTGCATGGCTGTGCTCGATTTTATGCACCTGTCAGCAATGGATGTGGCTGAAATAACCGTATCCACTAATTTGAAGGGGTGTTCACATAATTTTGTATATATAGCGTACCTTAATAGAAAATTACTCAAAGTGAAAGTCACCCAGTAAAATACTACTTGAGTAAAAGTTTTAAAGTATTTGGTTTTACATGTACTTAAGTATAAATAATTTCAAATACCTTATATTATGCAAACCAGACAGCAGTCTTTAAACATTTTTAATTCACGGATAGCCAGGGGCACTCTCAACACAGCCATAATTTATAAAGCATTTGTGTTTAGTGAGTCAGCCAGATCAGAGGCTGTAGGGATGACCAGTGATGTAATCTTGATAATTGCGTGAATTGGAAAATGTTCCTAACCTGCTAAGCATTCAAAATGTACTTTTGGGTGTCAGGGAAAATGTATAGAGTAAAAATTTAATTTTCTTCAGGAATGTAGTGGAGTACAAGCAATAGTT
Organism: Brachymystax lenok tsinlingensis; assembly: GCA_030435695.1. Classification (NCBI taxonomy): domain Eukaryota; kingdom Metazoa; phylum Chordata; class Actinopteri; order Salmoniformes; family Salmonidae; genus Brachymystax; species Brachymystax lenok. The sequence continues at coordinate 18,197,730 of CM059789.1, forward strand.
GTCAAATATAAATAAACTACAGATACCCCCCAAAATTACTTAGTTCTTCAAAGTATTTTTACTTAGTTACTTTACACCACAGGCGTTACCTCATACTCTGGCCTACTATCTTTGCTGGGCCAGAATTGGTTAACAGCTATATGATAAATGTCCCTAAAGGCCACTAGCATGACGGTGCTGATTTAAAGGGTAAACAGCAGAGAAAGAGCCTGATTGATGGAGACGGGTGGAAAAGACTGATGTCTGAGACTGGTGATGACACTGGGGGGCACGGAGCCATCTGATTGGAGAGATGTAGGATGCTGATGAAAAATAAAGCAACCCCTAATTCTAGCAGGATTTGCTCCATAAATAGGGTCAAGCAATCTCTGTTCATACAAACTAATCCTCCACCTCACTCAACATCACTGTTTTATAACAGAGTTCTTAGATCTTGACTATATCCCTCAGCCATAACTGAACTTTGAGCATTACAATCTAGTAAGCTACATGTGAATACATCTTCTCAGATTTAAAGGATACTGTCTAACTTCAGTTCATATACGTACATGATGGAAAATCCAAGCCCAGTTACGATTACCGAATGAGTTAAAACAGCCATGAGTTAAAACAGCCATGATAACATTCTTCAAGACCCAGTAGGCCTAGTTGAATTTAGACCCAGTAGGCCTAGTTGAATGATTTAATCACATACAGATCCACCAGTTAAACATAATATCAAGGATGCTGCTTTCAGCTCACAAGAGATCAATGTACTCATTAGATCTACTTTGGTCTTAACTAGAGCCATAGAGATCTGTAGTCTATATCTTAACATCTTAACTATGAAGACATAGCACATGCTACGATATCTAAGGTTATCCAGTGATTTAAGTTTTAGTAGTAGTATATCTATTAGCAGTTATACAACGTTTGCTGTTAATGTTAGTTTTTCCAGTTATTAGACAGTAGTTTCTATATTCTTATTACTTAGTATTGTTTATTTTGTTTTTAAATTTGGACCCTCTTGAGCTCCTGAGTGGCTCAGCGGTCTAAGGTACTGCATCTCCGGCGTCACTACAGACCCTGGTTCCATTCTAGGCTGTATCACAACCGAATGTGATTGGGAGTCTCATAGGGCGGCGCACAATTGGCCCAGCGTCAACCGGCTTAGGGTTTGGCCAGGGTAGGCCGTCATTGTAAATAACAACTTGTTTTCAGCTGACTTGCCTAGTTAAATAAACGAGAGAGATGTATGAGATGTACAGTTCAAGAGATTTCGTGTTGCGACATTTCAAATAAATTCCCTTTCTTGGTCAGTAATTAAAAAATATACACTAATTCTTCCTAAGATTTTTTTTCTTTCAATGCAATGGTTTTCTTGTAAGAATTAGGCATAGATAATATGTTGAGTTTTGGGGAAATGTGGTCCTTGCCATGGACTAAAAGATTTTCACTCTTTTGATCAGGAAGGAGAAATAATAGGCTCAGTCCTCACTGGGGCACTTTGAGAGAGAGAACACTCTTCTCTACGGTCAATTCACAGACTCATCTCCTCATATTAATGTCATTCTGCTGGAATGAAGCTCCACATCCCCAACTTCCTGTGGTGTATCAGTATTCACACAGCTCAGCTCTCCATACACCACCTTACACCATTCCCCAAATACTCTGCCTGGCAAGGCTTCAGATGACCTTGCGTGTGTGTGTGAACCTGTGTGCATGCTATGGATCTGAGCGCATGCAAACCGCTGACTTACTGACAGCCCAACATCAATCACCTCTCCTGCAATCAAATGTTTACCTTATCCTGCTTTGAGGGATTCAAGTTTAATAGTGGGGAGCGGCAGACCCCTGAAGATCTGCCTTCCCCTCAGCAGCCTGGACACCGCAGGGGAGGGAAGGAGGGAGGGACTCAGAACAGACCCTGCTGCAGCTGTTGCTCTGCTGGTGTCTACACACAGTCAGACCGACTCCTCCACTCCCCTCCAGCCACACACACACACTGGACTTGAGATGGCTAACAGCACCAGACCAACCCTAGCCTGTCTCTTCGGCTGATTGAGACAGATGGATGAATGGAGGGGAGAGAGAGAATCCAAGCTGAGCCAGACCAGATCCACTGAAGCTCTTCTGTGCGTGATCCATTAGTCTCTGCTTGGACTCTGTTTCTGCTGGGCTGGTAATTAAAGAGGGGAGGCCCAGCAGAGTCTAGCTGTGTGTTATCTCTTGTTTTCTCTCATCTTCCTGTAAGACCAGATAATTAATGGTGGGGTGTCAGGGGAGTCTGTGGTCCTCGTGTTAATGTAGCGGATTGGGCTTGTTTACCTAACTTCCTCTTGCTCTCTTGTTAGGGTCTGGGCCAAGCCTCGTCATTGTCATGACCATGTTAATTCTCCTAACCTGCTGTGAAAAGTCACTGTTGCTAGTCAAAACTGGCAGAACTGCCCTGAGAACAGTCTTGGTTTCCACTAACGCCATACAGCTTCGCGCTTTCTTGCCTACTCTTTCTCTTCGCTAATGATGCAAGTATGTGTTCATTCTTCGGTCTGTTGTGTGTAAAATATTATAGCCTATTCATCGATGATAGGCCAGTTTTCTGTTTTGTTGCGAGACATTGCAAGCCAAGAAATTGCGAGAAACAGATTCCATTGTTAGACAGCATTTGATTGTCGCTAGATAGGCCTAGTTTATGGTTCTGACTGTCTGCCTGGTGGCCGACCTGCCTATACTGTGCCCTCCCTTCTCTCTCCGTCCCTCGCTATGAAAGATGCAAGTGTTTGTGTTAGAGGAAGTACTGCATTTTAGGAGTCGATTCCTAGCGAATTGTCAACAATCTGAGTCGAGGAATCAATTATTTTGGAGTCAACTCTCCGCCACTACATCGTTGTTAACAGTTGGGAAAATGGCAGAGAAAGGCAAGCGACAGAAGCGAAGTCCTGTATGGCAGTTCTTTGAGAAGTTAAATGCAAACTTTGCAAGGTTGAATTGAGGTCCAGTAATGGCAGTACAGGTGCATGGTTAACCATCTGAAAGGATGCACCGTGAGACCCAAATCGTTGCTAGCAATAGGGCAGATGCGTTGTCAATTAATGTGGAATCTTATACATTTTTATCGTTCTAATGGAAAACTGATAAAGTGGCTCTTTTTAAATGTAAAGAAATTACAATTAGTCACATCCCTACATAAAAACAAAACTCAGCATGGATTTGTTTATGCAGTGGCTTAATTATCCAAATGTCTGTATAATCTATATCTGTTTATTCATGAGTGAGTATAAATGAATAAGGAGAAAGGTTTTTGGTCGCTTAGGACAGGCATTCAATTCCCAAGCTGTTTACCAAATGATCAATCACAATTTATGCTGGAAGCGATAGCTCTTGTAAATATGGGTGTCACTATTTCTTACTGAGCAACATTAGAGTGGATGACACTACATGACAGTATTATATATTTACCATCTGTATAGTTGTGTACATGCATACTCATCTATTCTGCCTTAAAGGGACATTCAGTTAACATTCTGAACCTCAACTTCAAGTAGTGGTTATGACACCCAACATGGGTAAATGTGGATTGGTATTGATTTGAGTAGGAAGACATGTAGCTGCAGGTAAACAGAGCAGTGTGGAGATGTGACTGGCATTACTGGGCAGCACTGCTCCTCTGGGGAGATATAACGGGCGTTACTGGGCAGCACTGCTCCTCTGGGGAGACTGTCAGGTTTTGGCCCAAACAGCAAAGGCCTTTGAAGAGCCGTCCTCAGGCACAGAGCCCTCATTAGCCCACAACAGAGCAGAGAGAGAAATAACGGGTTCACACCTCTCTAACAGGTGTGGAGGAGAGAAAGCGACAATGTGTAACTGGCAGGTGGAGGAGAGTGGATGTAGGCTAGAAGAGGAAAGTAGTGGGTGGGTGAGAGGGATGGTGAGGAGATGCACTGAGGACCACAAAAAGTAGTACGTGGGGATGTAGTAGAAGGCAGAATGTCCACCTCCCCATAGAAATCATTAGAGTTCCAGAGGGGGTGATAGATTATCTGATATTGTGGCCTAAAAAACGACCGGATTGTGTATCTAAAATGTAGTCGATGAGGAAAAAGGTACATAATAATACCATATAATTTCTGTCTTTTCTCAAACCACCAGCTGAAGGGAATGTCCTTGTGGGTTTTTTTCTCACTGACTTAGAACTAAGCTGCTTAAGCTTTCTTAATTGTATAAATATATACATTATCCAATTGTGGAATAGGTATAGAAAAATACAATGTTACTTACTTTCTCCTTCAAGACCTGTGTGAAATAAGCTGGAAAAGCACTGAGGTCAACTTTGAGTCACCAAAGGAGTTATTTCTGCTCTGGTGGGCGGTAGGGTAGCCTAGTGGTTAGAGCGTTGGACTAGTAACTGAAAGGTTGCAAGTTCAAATCCCTGAGCTGACAAGGTACAAATCTGTCTGCCCCTGAACAGGCAGTTAACCCCCTGTTCCTAAGCCGTCATTGAAAATAAGAATTTGTTCTTAACTGACTTGCCTAGTAAAATAAATAAGTAAACAATGTGGGAGTTTGGATTGTCATTCAGATAGGATTGCTGTTCATTAATGGTCAAACACCCACAAACACACCCAGGACAGCTGTAATGGTATTGGTGAGCTACATGGGGACTTAAAGGATTTTAGAATCTCTGAGGATTCTTTCCTTATTAAAACCCCCGCTGTCATTTCTTAATGCCTACACAAAATCAGATCCTTTTCTGTTGCACAACCTCACTAACCTTTGTAGCTCGTCACGTCATAATCCTAATCCACAGTATACTCCCTCAGAATTGCTTCAACCCATCTTCAAAGAGTGTGTGTGGCTTTGTTTGTAATAACCAAACACTGTTTTAGATCTTTCTCCCTCCTAAAAATAACATCAGACACCTGTGACCCTCTGTCTGGATTCTGAAATAATCTGTCTGAGATCAAACTATTCAATTTCTACCATCTGGTACTTTACTTCCATCTTTTGGCTACTTATTCAAATGTTGGCTACATATATGCAGCTCTTGATACAACCTGGTCTCAGAGCATTTCATATTGTTTACGTAAATCCGGGCACTCCATTTAGTATATGTTATGAATTAGAAAAACGTACAATATGTTATGAAATTGCTAAATGTACAATGTTAGGAATTCGAACTAGGTTGGTATGGGTTAGGGTTAAGTTTAGGAGGTAGGTTAAAGGGTTAAGGTTAGGGGAAGTGTTAGCTAACATGCTAAGTAGTTCCAAAGTAGCTCAAATTAGTAAGTAGTTGAGAAGTTGCTATTTAGCAAAGATGATAAAGTAGTCTGTGATGAGATTCGAACTCACAACTTTTGGGTTGCTAGATGTGTTGAAGCGCGTAGCTCGTCAAAATCGCCTGTCCTCGGTTGCAACACTCACTACCGAGTTCCAACCTGCCTCTGGAAGCAACGTCAGCACAATAACTGTAAGTCAGAAGCTTAATGAAATGGGTTTCCATGGCCGATCACCATGCGTAATGCCAAGCGTCAGCTGGAGCGGTGTAAACCATTGAACACTGGATCAGTGGAAACGCGTTCTCTGGAGTGATTAATCACGCTTTAACATCTGTCAGTCTGATGTACAAATCTTTGTTTGGCATATGCCAGGAGAATGCTACCTGCCCAAATGCATAGTGCCAACTGTAAAGTTTGGTGTAGGAGGAATAATGGTCTGGGGCTGTTTTTTATAGTATGGGCTAGGCCCCTTAGTTCCAGTGAAGAGAGATCTTAACGCTACATCATACAATGACATTCTAGAGGATTCTGTGCTTCCTAACTTTGTGGCAACAGTTTGAGGAAGGCGCTTTCCTGTTTCAACATGACAATTCCCCCGTGCACAAAGCCAGATCCATACAGAAATGGTTTGTTGAGAACGGTGTGGAAGAACTTGACTGGCCTGCACAGAGCCCTGACCTCAACCCCATCAAACATCATTGGGATGATTTTGAACGCCGACTGTGAGCCAGGCCTAATCGCCCAACATCAGTGCCCTACCTCACTAATGCTCTTGTGGCTGAATGGAAGTCTCTGCAGCAATGTTCCATCTAGTGGAACGCCTTCCCAGAAGAGTGGAGGCTGTTATAGCAGGAAATGGGGGACCAACTCCATGGCCCGTGTATCCTGGAAGGATATTGACCTCATCCCATCAGTAGAGGGTGCCTGGTTTTTCTTTAAAAGTGCTTTCCTCACCATCTTAAATAAGCATGCCCAATTAAAAAAATGGAGAACTATTAACAGATATACAGTTGAAGTCGGAAGTTTACATACAATTTAGCCAAATAAATTTAAAATCAGTTTTTCACAATTCCTGACATTTAATCCAAGTAAAAAGTCAGTTAGATCACTTTATTTTAAGAATGTGAAATGTCAGAATATAATAGTAGAGAATGATTTATTTCAGCTTTTATTTCTTTCATCACATTCCCAGTGGGTCAGAAGTTTACATACACTCAATTAGTATTTGGTTGCATTGCCTTTAAATTGTATAACTTGGCTCAAATGTTTTGGGTAGCCTTCCACAAGCTTCCCACAATAAGTTGGGAGAATTTTGTCCCATTCCTCCTGACAGAGCTGGTGTAACTGAGTCAGGTTTGTAGGCTTCCTTTCTCGCACACGCCTTTTCAGTTCTGCCCACAACTTTTCTATAGGATTGAGGTCAGGGCTTTGTGATGGCCACTCCAATACCTTGACTTTGTTGTCCTTAAACCATTTTGCCACAACTTTGGAAGTATGCTTGGGGTCATTGTCCATTTGGAAGACCCATTTGCGACCAAGCTTTAACTTCCTGACTGATGTCTTGAGATGGTGCTTCAATATATCCACATTATTTTCCTCCTCACGATGCAATCTATTTTGTGAAGTGCACCAGCCCCCCCCCAGCAGCAAAGCACCGCCACAACATAATGCTGCTACCCCCGTGTTCTTGGTGTTCTTTAAAAAAAATATATATATATTTTTTTTTTCAATATTCGAAACATACAATATGGTGTATGGGACGTGTTCTTCGGCTTGCAAGCCTCCCCCTTTTTCCTCCAAACGTAACGATGGTCATTATGGCCAAAAAGGTTCTATTTTTGTTTCATCAGACTAGTGGACATTTCTCCAAAAAGTACGATCTTTGTCCCCATGTGCAGTTGCGAACCGTAGTCTAATTTTGAAGGTAGGCCTTGAAATACATCCACAGGTACACCTCCAATCAACTTATTATGTCTATTAGCCTATCAGAAGCTTCTAAAGCCATGACATTTCCTGGACTTTTCCAAGCTGTTTACAGGAACAGTCAACTTAGTGTATGTAAACTTCTGACCCACTGGAGTTGTGATGCAGTGAGTTATAAGTGAAATAATTTGTCTGTAAACAATTGTTGAAATTTTTTTCAACCTGTAGCACAAACTCCAATAAGTTTTGGGACACTTTAAAGTCCATGGAGAATAAGAGCACCTCCTCCCAGCTGCCCACTGCACTGAGGCTAGGAAACACTGTCACTACCGATATATCCACGATAATTGTGAATTTCAATAAGCATTTTTCTACGGCTGGCCATGCTTTCCACCTGGCTACACCTACCCCGGCCAACAGCTTTGCAACCCCTGCAGCAACTTGCCCAAGCCCCCCCCCCATCCAGATAGCTGATGTTCTGAAAGAGTTGCAAAATCTGGACCCCTACAAATCAGCTGGCCTGGACAATCTAGAACCTCTCTTTCTAAAATGATCTGCTGAAATTGTTACAACCCCTATTTCTAGCCTGTTCAACCTCTTTCGTGTTGTCTGAGATCCCTAAAGATTGGAAAGCTGCCGCAGTCATCCCCCTCTTCAAAGGGGGAGGCACTCTAGACCCAAACTGTTATAGACCTATATCCATCCTGCCCTGCTTTTCTAAAGTCTTCGAAAGCCAAGTTAACAAACAGATCACCGACCATTTCGAATCCCACCATACCTTCTCCACTATGCAATCTGGTTTCCGAGCTGGTCATGGGTGCACCTCAGCCACGCTCAAGGTCCTAAACAATATCACCATCGATAAAATACAGTACTGTGCAGCTGTCTTCATCGACCTGGCCAAGGCTTTAAACTCTGTCAATCACTGCATTCTTAACGGCAGAATCAATAGCATGGCTTCTCAAATGACTGCCTCGCCCGGTTCACCAACTACTTCTCTGATAGAGTTCAGTGTGTCAAATCGGAGGGCCTGTTGTCCGGACCTCTGCCAGTCTCTATGGGGGTGCCACAGGGTTCTTTAAGCATCAGCTTTAAGCATCAGCTGTCAGTGCAGCTTACCGATCACTGCACCTGTACACAGCCCATCTGTAAATAGCCCACCCAACTACCTCATCCCCATAATGTTATTTATTTTTGCTCTTTTGCACCCCAGTATCTCTACTTGCACATCATCATCTATCACTCCAGTGTTAATAATAATTGTAATTATTTCGCCACTATGGCCTATTTATTGCCTCACCGCCCTAATCTTACTACATTTCACACACTTTATATAGATTTTTGTATTGTGTTATTGACTGTGTTTGTTTATCCCATGTGTAACTTTGTTGTTTTTGTCGCACTGCTTTGCTTTTGTCTTGGCCAGGTCGCAGTTGTAAATGAGAACTTGTTCTCAACTGGCCTATCTGGTTAAATAAAGGTGAAATAAATAAAAATTACCATGATTTTGGAATGAAATATTTGACGAGCAGATGTCCAGATACTTTTGGCCATGTAGTGTGTCATACTAAATGGAGTACCTTGGATATATGTACAGAATAATAAAAAATATTCTGAAACCAAGTTGCTTAATATTTCCACTGTAATAAAGCAAAAATATTTACCCTTATTAAGTGTTTATTCAATCTCTTGATTTTGTATTTTCCATTTCTTCCTGTAAAACCCTGTGCATGGCTTGATTGTAATCTGACTGATTTATTTGAGTACCATTACAGTAATGGAAACTTGAGCTTGGTAAAGCACCCTATACAGTGAGGGAAAAAATTATTTGATCCCCTGCTGATTTTGTACGTTTGCCCACTGACAAAGAAATGATCAGTCTATAATTTTAATGGTAGGTTTATTTGAACAGTGAGAGACAGAATAACAACCAAAAAATCCAGAAAAACGCATGTGAAAAATGTTATAAATTGATTTGCATTTTAATGAGGGAAATAAGTATTTGACCCCTCTGCAAATCATGACTTATTACTTGGTACCCTTGTTGGCAATCAGAGGTCAGACGTTTCTTGTAGTTGGCCACCAGGTTTGCACACATCTCAGGAGGGATTTTGTCCCACTCCTCTTTGCAGATCTTCTCCAAGTCATTAAGATTTTGAGGCTGACGTTTGGCAACTCGAACCTTCAGCTCCCTCCACAGATTTTCTATGGGATTAAGGTCTGGAGACTGGCTAGGCCACTCCAGGACCTTAACTACTTAGGGAGAAGCGGCGCTAGCTCCCAACACTACCCGGTGAAATATAAGGCGCCAAATTCAAAATCCAAAAGTTGAATTATTAAACATTCATCAATATACAAGTGTTGCATAGTCATCAAAAGCTCTGATTCTTGGCAATATCACAGCGTTGTCAGATTTCAAAAAGGCTTTACGGCGAAAGCACAACATTTGATTGTTTGAGGATAGCACCTCCAATATTTATGCATTAGCATAAATTCATATCCAGCACGGGTCACACAAAACCCATATAAGAGCTAAAATAAATCACTTACCTTTCGAAGAACTTCTGCTGAGGGCTTCCCAAGTGTCGAACGAAGACATCCAATGGTTCTTTTGTTATAAAAAGTATTTTATTATATCCTTAAATCTCCGTTTGGTTAAATCTCCGTCATGATCAGAAACTCCACCGTCGAGTCGCCCATTGAACCGTGAAGAGAACACGTTCAAATTATACCTATAAACGTTCTCCAAACAAATCAAACATCATTTTTAATGTATCCTTAGGTATCCTTTTATGTATATTTACTGTAATATTTCAACCGGACGATAACGTGAACGATAGGAAAGGAAAATAAAGTGGGGCGCGCTCACAATCTTGCGCCCGTGAAACGTTGACAAATGTGGTCCCTTCACTATTTCCTCTTCCTATTTGTTCTGCTTAGTGCTAAAGCCTCCAAACACTGTATAAAGACGACATCTAGTGGAAGCCATAGGTACTGCAGTCTCAGTCCTACATAACATTGAATGCAATAGGCAGCTTGGAGAAAAAGGTCATCTACAAAAGATGGATTTTCCTCTGTTTTTCGCCTGCTATATCAGTTCTGTTATACTCAGACATTATCTTAACGGTTTTAGAAACTTCAGTGTTTCCTATCCAATAGTACTAATTATGTGCATATCCTATTTTCTGGGCTTGAGTGGCAGGCATTTTACTTTGGGCATGCCAGACTCTCCAAAACCGACACCTCTGCTGATGATGCCTAAAGAGTTAATGTGCTTCTTCTTGAGCCACTCCTTTGTTGCCTTGGCTGTGTGTTTTGGGTCATTGTCATGCTGGAATACCCATCCACTACCCATTTTTCAATCACCCAAGATTTGACGGTACAGGGCCCCGTCCATCGTCCCTTTGATGCGGTGAAGTTGTCCTGTCCCCTTAGCAGAAAAATACCCCCAAAGCATAATGTTTCCACCTCCATGTTTGATGGTGAGGATGGTGTTCTTGGGGACATAGACAGCATTCCTCCTCCTTCAAACACGGCGAGTTGAGTTGATGCCAAAGAGCTCCATTTTGGTCTCATCTGACCACAACACTTTCACACAGTTGTCCTCTGAATCATTCAGATGTTCATTGGCAAACTTCAGACGGGCATGTATATGTGCTTTCTTGAGCAGGGGGACCTTGCGGGCGCTTCAGGATTTCAGTCCTTCACGGCGTAGTGTGTTACCAATTGTTTTCTTGGTGACTATGGTCCCAGCTGCCTTGAGATCATTGACAAGATCCTCCTGTGTAGTTCTAGGCTGATTCCTCACCGTTCTCACGATCATTGCAACTCCACGAGGTGAGATCTTGCATGGAGCCCCAGGCCAAGGGAGATTGACAGTTCTTTTGTGTTTCTTCCATTGGTGAATAATCGCACCAACTGTTGTCACCTTCTCACCAAGCTGCTTGGCGATGGTCTTGTAGCCCATTCCAGCCTTGTTTTCGTCTACAATCTTGTCCCTGACATCCTTGGAGAGCTCTTTGGTCTTGGCCATGGTGGAGAGTTTGGAATCTGATTGATTGATTGCTTCTGTGGACAGGTGTCTTTTATACAGTTAACAAGCTGAGATTAGGAGCACTCCCTTTAAGAGTGTGCTCCTAATCTCAGATCGTTACCTGTATAAAAGACACCTGGGAGCCAGAAATCTTTCTGATTGAGAGGGGGTCAAATACTTATTTCCCTCATTAACTTCTTAGGGAGCAGCGCATGAGGTGACTGTTTTGGAGACCCTGTCGTGCCCAAAGTAAAATGCCTCCCATTCAGGCCCAGAAAATAGGATATGCACATATTTAGTACCATTGGATAGGAAACACTCTGAATTTTCTAGAAGTGTTAACCATTTGTCTGAGTAAAACAGAACGGATATGGCAGGCGAAACCCCGGAATTTCTGTCCTGGAAAAAGTGGTTTTGACACATTGCTCATTTGGAACCCCTCCCTTATGAAAATGCCCATATAAGGGCATATGAATGCAGTACCTATCGCTTCCACTGGATGTCAACAGTCTCGAGACACTGTTCAGATTTTTTTTAGATGCTATTATAGCAGAGAAGAGGAATCAGATGTCCCCAGAGATGTCCATAGAAGAGGACGCGCGCTCTGTGGTTTTTTCCTTTCTTATAGCCCAGTTTATATTCCGGTTGAATTATTATAGTAAATATACATAAAAGTGTTCCTAAGGATACATTAAAAAGATGTTTGATTGTTTTTTGACAAGTTTATAGGTATAAGTTGAAAGAGTTCTCGTCACGTTTCAATAGACGCTGTAGTTTCTGATTATAACGCGCAAACGGAGATTTATCAATATAATACATGACCTTTTCTAACAAAAGAACCATTGGATGTCTTCGTTGGACACTTGGGAAGCCATCAGCAGAAGTTCTTCAACTGGTAATCGATTTGTTTTCGCTGTGAAATGTGTTTTCTGTGAACCGTGGAGGCTTATGAATTCATGGTAATGGTAAAAATGTTAGGTGCTATCCTCAAACAATCAAATGGGGTGCTTTCGCCGTAAAGCCTTTTTGAAATCTGACAACGCTGTGATATTGCCAAGAAGCAGAGCTTTTGATGACCATGAAACACTTGTATATTGATGCATGTTTAATAATTCAACTTTTGGATTTTGAATTTGGCGCCTTGCATTTCACCTGGTAGTGTCGGGAGTGGGGCGCTAGCGCCCCAGCGCACCTTACTGGTCCTTAAGAAGTTAAAATGTAAATCAATTTAACATTTTTCACATGCGTTTTTCTGGATTTTTTTGTTATTCTGTCTCTCACTGTTCAAATAAACCTACCATTAAAATTATAGACTGATCTTTTCTTTGTCAGTGGGCAAACGTACAAAATCAGCAGGGGATCAAATACTTTTTTCCCTCACTGTAGTACCGTGGGCATGCAGAATCAAGGAAGCTCACAAAACCAAATACAAGTGTAGTAGTGACAAACAGCACTAAATACCAGAGAGCTCTCACCATCTTAATGCGTTTATCATCTTTAATGGGTTTCTGTCCTGTGATGACGTTCATATCAGTAGCACAGAATGGTTCAGCCAGGGCTCTTCATTATGTGGGCTGAATGGGCTCTGCTGGCTTGGTTCCCTCTCACAAAGCTGTTACATTGATCTATGAACAGGCTAATTGCCCTTGATCTTTATTGCCGTAATGGCCTCCATGACCTGGTCATTTCCTGTCTCTAAAGGTTGTTTCCCTTCCCGGTTCAATCGTTTCCATCGACACGACTCATAAACCCAGCGTAGGGAGCTGATGGGAAAATATGTAATGCGTTTTACTGTTGTTCGTTTTAATTCTGTTCCCCTCTGGTTAAAGACTGCCTAGCAGAAACGAGGAAAGCGCAAAAACAGCTGGGAATGCATAACTGGCTTCATTCGAGCCAACAGAAGGTTATCTGATCTCCCAATGGTGTCAGGCCACATTTGTGCCACACATCAACTCCACTGGGCCAGTCTGGGGAGACATAGGGTTGAGTTCAGGGAGCAGAGACCTCTCCAATGGCTCTGGAGAGTTAAAAATGGACTGGTGGAGCTGAAAGATCTGAGAATCCATCCTGTTTGGTGGTGTTCAGTGGAGCACTACAGGGACCCTGTGTTTTGGATACCGTTTTGGACTTCAGTGGTCTAGCTCTACTTTCAGAACAAGCCCACTCTGAAAGTTACTTTTGCGTTCTCTGCATGGTGACTGGATAGAGTTGTAGAGCGATGGATCCTCGATCTGAGTTATTGAATTTCAAAAGGGCAAGAAACTGCTTCTTCTTTGTTGTGCTACAGAGCTGACTCACCATCTCACACCTGACGCAAGACTCCCTCTGTAGAGTGGTGCAGTTTCTGTGAGGTTAGCAGCAGGGGTCACATTAGAATGATGATTCAATCTGCCTGGTCTTGTTACTCTTTCTCTCTCCCAGATGACACAGAGCTTTTGTTTTTACAGAAGCTTTGGTGGAAACTGAAGACCTCAAAATAAATTATCATCATTGTGTATTCAGTGGGTATGACTTGAAGAAGAAGAAGTTTTATTTATATAGCGCCTTTCCATAGCTCAAGGTCGCTTTACATTGCACATTACAATACATTCAGAACACACACACATACATCGCAGTCACATAGGATACACACTACCCAAAATGCATGTCAAACAGATATGTTTTCAACTGGATCTTGAATGCACTCACGGATGAGGTATTGCGTAGTGTAAGAGGTAGTGAATTCCATAATTTAGGAGCATTAACACCAAATGACCTCCCACCTACAGTGGACAACCGGAAACGAGGGACGGTCAACAAACCAAGTTCAGCTGATCTAAGGGACCGAGCAGGGCGGTAAGGATAGAGTAAGTCAGAGAGATATTGGGAGCAAGACCATTTAATGCTTTAAAAGTTAGAAGCAATACCTTAAAGTGGATACGTGATGCCACAGGTAGCCAGTGAAGGTCATGAAGCAGAGGAGTGATGTGAGCAGAGCGCCTAGTGGAGGTGAGAACTCTTGCTGCTGAGTTTTGAACATACTGTAATCTTGCAATAAGTTTTTTGGGAAGACCAAGAAGTAAGGCATTGCAATAGTCCAAGCGTGAAGTGATTAATGCATGAATTAGAGTTTCAGCATCAGCTAAAGTGAGAGAAGATCGGAGACGAGCAATATTACGAAGATGGAAAAAAGAGTTTTTAACAAGAGAAGAAATGTGAGAGCCAAAAGATAGAGTTGAATCGAATAAGACAACAAGGTTACGAATCAATGACGAAGGTTTAACGTGGATTCCATCAACATCAAAGGACTGATCAATCCTTTTGGCTGAGGCAGCAGGACCAATCAATAATATCTCAGTTTTATTATCATTCAGTTTAAGGAAATTCAGGGACATCCATTTCTTGATGTCCCTGATACATTCAGTGAGTGAGTCAGGCAAAGATAACCTATCAGAGCTGGTGGTGAGGCAGATTTGAATATCATCAGCATAGCAATGGAACTGAAGTCCGTGCCTGCGTATGATATCACCGAGTGGATATATGTAGATGATGAATAATAGTGGGCCAAGAACCGAACCTTGAGGGACACCCTGTGTAAGTGAAGCAGTGGCAGATCTAAACCCTTGTATAGTGATATAATACTTTCTGTCGCTAATGTAGGAGATGAGCCAAGAAAGAGCAGAGCCAGTGATACCAATGTCAGAAAGCCTAGAGATAAGTATTTCATGGCAGACTGTGTCAAAAGCAGCGCTTAAATCAAGAAGCATCAGGATGTTTATCAGCCCTGCATCCATGGACAAAAGAATGTCGTTAACCACCCGGAGAAGAGCAGTTTCAGTGCTATGAGCTGGGCGAAATCCAGACTGAAAAGGTTCAAAAAGACCGTTTATATCCAAATGTGATCGCAATTGCGAAGCAACAACCCTTTCAAGGACTTTGCTTAAGAATGGTAAGTTGGATATTGGTCTGTAATTTTCCATGTTTAGGTGGTCTAGGCCTGATTTTTTAAGAATGGGTGTCACCGCAGCCATTTTTAAATCTGCCGGAACCACGCCGGACGCCAAACTACAGTTAATCATATGTGTTATGAAGGGTGCAACCTCAGGGACACACAACTTAAGCAAAACAGTAGGTGTAGGATCAAGTTGGCAGGATGTGGAATTTGACTTCACAATTAGATCACTTATAGCAGTTGGAGTAGTTAGAGTGAAAGCAGAGAGAGAGTTTGTAGAATGAGTAAAATCAGCTATTATTAAGTGAACATTTGAGTCACTTGGATGAGGAGTGTTTTTGGCGATGGATGCAGTGATTGACTTTAACTTGTCCGAGAAAAATTGTAAAAAGCTATTTACAAGCCCCACAGAACCCGACATAACATGTTGTGGTGGATTTGTGAGTTTGCTAACCATTGCAAAGAGTGATTTGGGCCTGCACTTTGAATTTCTAATGGTAGAGGTGAAATAAGAGGATCTTGCATCGTTAAGGGCTGTACGGTACTTAAGCAAGTGTTCTTTAAAAGCCAAAGAGTGGACAACAAGTCCAGTTTTCCTGTATAGTCTTTCTAGGCGACCCTCGGTTTTTATCGTTCGTAGTTCAGGAGTGAACCATGGTGAGGCACTAGTAGATGGAACCAGTCTAGTTATGACAGGAGCCTGCCTCTCAAGTATTTGAGACAAGACATTATTGTATATACAGCAGATTTCTGATGGACAATTTAATAGTAGACATTCTGACAAAGAAGAATCCCTTATTAAAGCAGAAAAAGAAGATGGATTCACAGAATTGATTTTACGATAGGTCAGCATTTTCTTCAGTGGTGATATAGATATAGGAAAACTACAACTGAAGCTTATGAATTTGTGATCTGAAAAAGCAAAATCAGAGCTGCTAACAAGAATATTATTTAAGCCAGATGTACATATGAGATCCAGTATATGACCCTGGAGTGAGTAGCAAAAGTTACATGTTGGGTTAGGTTGAAACAGTCCAGTACAGCCATCAATTCATTGCAATGTGCAGTGTTTTCATGTATGTTAAAATCACCAAGCAGAATAACAGATGGATAGTTACCACAGACAGGAGTGAGTAACGCACTAATCTCAGAGAAAAATCAGAGGGACATTTTGGAGGTCGGTAGATTAAGATTACAGCCAGTGACGTTTGGCCAGTCATTTTCAGCGCGAGATATTCAAATGCTGTAACGTCATGAAACTCTATCTTGGAAATTTTAATAGTCTCACGGCAAACTACAGCCAGGCCTCCACCTCTACGATGAAGACGGCTGAGAGAAGTAGATGTACCCAGGCGGAGTTAAGAGGTTCAGGTTGAAAAGGTCGTTAGGCACCTGCCAGGTTTCAGTCAGAAGCAGCATGTCCAGATTTGTGTCAGTGATTGTCATTCAATACTGATGCTTTAGTAGTTAGAGAGCGGGTGTTCAACAGCGCACATCGCAGGTCTGAAGATGAGCCTCTGCAAGTTCGAGGTCCGGATCAGAGCGCAATGATCTTAGATTTCCAAAGTTAATGGATCGATTTTCCAGCTGGGTTGTGCCCGGCCTTGCGGGTGTTGGTAGAGACAACCGGAATATTATTGGAGGACGAGTGGTGATAATTCAGTTTCTTCCGCGATCGATGTATATAGCGGTCGGCGTAAAACTCCAAGTTGTTCACACCATTTATAGGTGTCCGGAGCCAATCGGACGATCCTTTAAATGTTCTGAGATGAGCTGCAGAGAATTGTAGAGCCATCTCGGGAAACTAATTTGATTCACGTCATTCAAAGACAGCACAAACCAAAAAGACCAAAAAACAAAGCCTGCAAATGGATATGTGACGACATGACCGGTGATGTCCAACGTGACCTGCAACAACAATTTATCGGTTTAAACTACGTTAGCCAGAAACCGTATCAGACCCAAAATCCACACAATCCACAGAAGGGAAGGCTACCCAACCATAGCAAGGATTGACACCACAAAATGATAAAGAGAGGGGAAACTCACAGTACCAGATGTCGCGAGGGATATGAGGATAGGAATGGAGAGGGCTCGTAGCTGAACTGTGTGACAGGATCACGAAAACAGCCAGGTCAGTTATCCAAAAACTATTTAAGCATGTAAATAGTCCAGTGCATACTCCAGGAAGTGTTTCGATGGTGTAGAATAGTCCAGTGAGTAATCCAAGAAGATTGATTCCAAGAAAAAACATATCCAAAATACAGACGTGACAACAGCAAACAAACAGGTACCAGCGTGAAGCGGCAGCACAGGTGCGCCTAGCGTTCTCACACCGGAAGCAATCAGTTATGACTGAGCCCAATCTGCCATGACCTCTACAGCTCTTCCATTTCCCAGCCCGCCTGAAGTGGAGTGAAGATACTTCTCTGAGTTCCCTTGCCCTACGCTGACCATTTGCTTTATACATGCCCTGGATATAAAAGCCGCCGTCTTGGAAATGGTACCTCAATGTGATTTCTCCTTTGCGTTTTTGACAGAAACCCTTCGTTGTTGTGGTAAATAACTTCTTCTGTGGTGCTAAAACCCGCTTTGACACCATGAGCCACATCTACTCAGTCTGTGACAAAACAACAAATGATTCATATGGTGAGTGCTAGCGCTATCGGCCTCAAAATATTGTCCACAGCCATGCTAATTCCCTTCTGTGAACATTGAACTGTAAAGGTAGAGAGGGAATGAGGGCAGACACCAGAGCTTCTGACTAACCAGGCATCTGAAATGCTACAGATACACAGATTGTCAAATTTAGCATTATGTCAACTTTGAGATTCATGGGCTCCATGTTGGCATCAATCCCACAAGGCTACTCTTCTTGATGTTATGTTCACAAATAATCCTCATAGGTTTCAGTCTGGTGTTTTCTGTGATGACCTTAGTGGTCACTGTTTTACAGCCTGTGTTCGTAATGGCTGCTCAGTGAAACGACCTGTCCTGATTTGTCATAGACACTTGCTAAAAATCTTTAATGAGCAAGCCTTCCTTCATAAATTGGCCTCTGTAAAATGGTATAGAGTCAGCTTGATCCCCTCTGTCAAACACTTGGACCTTCTTTTTTTTATATTTTCAGTAGCATTGTTAACCTCTTACGGATCCGATCCCGTGAGCGGGTTCATTTTCGGAGCAAACAAAGCGCGGCAAATTAAAAAAATATATTTTTTTAATAATATTTAACATTCATCAATATACAAGTGTTGCATAGTCATCAAAAGCTCAGATTTTTGGCAATGTCACAGCGTTGTCAGATTTCAAAAAGACTTTACGGCGAAAGCACAACATTTGATTGTTTGAGGATAGCACCTAAAATATTTTATTCATTAGCTTAATATCATAACCAGCGCGGGTCACACAAAACACATATAAGAGCTAAAATAAATCGCTTACCTTTCAAAGAACTTCTGCTGAGGGCATCCCAAGTGTCCAAGGATGACATCCAATGGTTCTTTTGTTAGAAAAAGTCATTTATTATATCCATAAATCTGTTTGGTTGGCGCGTTACGTTCAGATTGTCCACCAAGCATTTCCAGTCTACTCGCCCGTTGTACAGTGAAGAGAACGCGTTCAAATTATACCTATGAACTTTGCCCAAACAATTCAAACATTTATAATTTGTCCTTAGGCATCCATTTATCTATATTGGCTATTGTATTTCACTCGGATAATAACCTACACGATAGAACAGGTAAACACCGTGCTGCGCGCTCCCGGGTATCTCGTGCACTAGACAGAAAGTATATCCTGGTATGTCATACAAAATCGTCTTCCTTTCGGCTCTCGTCCATTGTAAACGCTTCAAAACACTGTCCAGAGACTGTTGACATCTAGTGGAAGCCATAGGTACTGCAACCTGAGTCCTATTTCCCTGAGGATTCTTTTATCAGCCATTCAAAGTCAGGAAATGTCAAAAGAAAAATGATTTCCGGACAGAAATGTCTCGGGTTTTCGCCTGCTATATCAGTTCTGTTATACCCACAGACATTATTTTTACGATTTTAGAAACTTCAGAGTTTTTCCTATCCAATAGTACTGCATATCCTAGTTTCTGTGCCTGAGTGGCAGGCATTTTACTTTGGGCATGTCAGACAGGCGAAAATTAGGAAAATGGGACCATAGCCCTACGAAGTTAACAAACACGCCCCTATAAAGAAAATGAGGATTAAAAACAGGTTCAGCCCCTGGTTCGACCGTGATCTTGCAGAGTTACTCCACCTCAAGAATTGCATTTGGCGAAAGGCTCGGCACACGCATACTCGGGCTGATTGGCTCTTGTTGGCAGGTAGCCTAGTGGTTAGAGCGTTGGACTTGTAACCGGAGGGTTGCAAGTTCGAATCCCCGAGCTAACAAGGTAAAAATCTGTCGTTCTGCCCTGAACAAGGCAGTTAACCCACTGTTCCCGGGCGCCAAGACGTGGATGTCGATTAAGGCAGCCCCGCACCTCTCTGATTCAGAAAGGTTGGGTTAAATGCGGAAGACACATTTCGGTTGAAGGCATTCGGTTGTACAACTGACTAATAATGGTGACTTTGACTTTTGACTTTGTTCAGGCAAATGAGAAATAAGTGCACTCAGGCTATCCGGAAGGCCGAAGTTAGTTACTTTAAGGAGCTGTTCTCTTTCTGTGGGTCTAACCCCAAGAAGTTCTGAAAAACGGTTAAAGACCTGGAGAATAAACCCTCCTCACAGCTGCCCATGACCCTTAACGTTGATGTGGTTATCTGACAAGAACCGCATGGCTGAACGCTTTATTCACCACTTCGTTAAGTCAGGATTCCTATTTGACTCAGCCATGCCTCCTTGCCAGTCCAACATTTCCTCATCTCTCACCCCTTTAAATGTGACTATCCCCGATGCTTCTCCCTCTTTTTCCCCTGCCCCACTACAAAGTTTCTCACTGCATGCATTCACTGAGTCTGAGGTTCTAGAGGAGCTCCTGAAACTTGACCCTAAAAAAACATCTGGGTCAGATGGTTTAGACCCTTTCTTCTTTAAGGTTGCTACCCCTATCATCGCCAAGCCTATCTCCAACCTTTT
The DNA here is from genome assembly GCA_030435695.1 of Brachymystax lenok tsinlingensis. NCBI lineage: Eukaryota > Metazoa > Chordata > Actinopteri > Salmoniformes > Salmonidae > Brachymystax > Brachymystax lenok. The sequence goes on from CM059789.1 coordinate 18,217,963, forward strand.
TAACTTGTCTCTCCTTTCTGGGGAGGTTCCCATTATTTGGAAGGCAGCCACGGTGCGTCCTTTATTTAAAAGGGGAGATCAAGCTGATCCTAACTGTTATAGGCCTATTTCTATTTTGCCCTGTTTATCAAAAGTGTTAGATAAATTTAATAGTCAACTGACTGGCTTTCTTGATGTCTATAGTATTCTCTCTGGTATGCAATCTGGTTTCCGCTCAGGTTATGGATGTGTCACTGCAACCTTAAAGGTCCTCAATGATGTCACCATTGCCCTTGATCCTAAGCAATGTTGTGCTGCTATTTTTATTGACTTGGCTAAAGCTTTTGAAACGGTAGACCATTCCATTCTTGTGGGCCGTCTAAGGAATATTGGTGTCTCTCGGGGGGTTGGCCTGGTTTGCTAACTATCTCTCTCAAAGAGTGTAGTGTAAAATCTGCTGTCTCAGCCACTGCCTGTGACCAAGGGAGTACCCCAAGGCTCAATCCTAGGCCCCACGCGCTTCTCAATTTACATCAACAACATAGCTCAGACAGTAAGAAGCTCTCTCATCCATTTAAATGCAGATGATAGTCTTATACTCAGCTGGCCCCTTCCCGGGTTTTGTGTTAAATTCTTTACAACAAAGCTTTCTTAGTGTCCAACAAGCTTTCTCTACACATAACCTTGTTCTGAACACCTCCAAAACAAAGGTAATGTGGTTTGGTAAGAAGAATTCCCCTCTCCCCACAGGTGTGATTACTACCTCTGAGGGTTTAGAGTTTGAGGAAGTCACCTCATACAAGTACTTGGGATTATGGCTGGACAGTACACTGTCCTTCTCTCAGCACATATCAAAGCTGCAGGCTAACGTTAAATCTAGTCTTGGTTTCCTCTATCGTAATCGCTCCTCTTTCACCACAGCTGCCAAACTAACCCTGATTCAGATGACCATCATAGCCATGCTAGATAACGGAGACGTAATTTATAGATCGGCAGGTAAGGGTGCTCTCGAGCAGCTTGATGTTCTTTACCATTCGGCCATCAGATTTGCCACCAATGCTCCTTTTAGGACACATCACTGCACTCTATACTCCTCTGTAAACTGGTAATCTCTGTATACTCGTCGCAAGACCCACTGGTTGATGCTTATTAATAAAACCCTCTTAGGCCTCACTTCCCCCTATTTGAGATACCTACTGCAGCCCTCAACCTCCACATACAACACCCGTTCTGCCAGTCACATTCTGTTAAAGTCCCCCAAAGCACGCACATCCCTTTTCAGTTTGTTGCAGCTAGCGACTGGAACGAGCTGCAACAAACACAAACTGGACAGTTTTATCTCCATCTCTTCATTCAAAGACTCAATCATGGACACTCTTACTGACAGTTGTGGCTGCTTTGCGTGATGTATTGTTGTCTCTACCTTCTTGCCCTTTGTGCTGTTGTCTGTGCCCAATAATGTTTGTACCATGTTTTGTGCTGCTACCATGTTGTGTTGCTACCATGCTGTGTTGTCATGTGTTTCTGCCTTGCTATGTTGTCTTAGGTCTCTCTTTATGTAGTGTTGTGTTGTCTCTTGTCGTGATGTGTGTTTTGTCCTATATTTATGTTATTTATTTATAAATGTTTTATTTTTAATCCCAGCCCCCGTCCCCGCAGCAGGTATTTTGCCTTTTGGTAGACCGTCATTGTAAATAAGAATTTGTTCTTAACTGACTTGCAGAGTTATATAAAAAAATGTAATCTTAAATTCCAAGACAATTACATTGCACTGATGATGTAGATTAGAAAGCTATGGCCATTGATTGTTTCGTGCCAACGTGGAGGATAGCTTGCCATTCAACATCTATGGCTCTGGTTAAAGTACCATGTTTGGTCTCCAGTCAGTCCCTACTGTGATGGCTACTTCTATACTGGACTAGAGCAGAAAGCTTCTGTACTGGGCTAGAGCAGAAAGCTTCTGTACTGGGCTAGAGCAGAAAGCTTCTGTACTGGGCTAGAGTAGAAAGCCCAGATTCATGGAGAATGACAAGCAGGCATCTGACTATTCTTCTCAGGCTTATGACTGTATCCTGAAATAGCTTCAAAGGAGAAAGCCTCTCCATTTGAAAGAGGGTTTTGGAGCTAAAGCAGTGATATCTCTCCCTTGTTCAGTCACTCAGGGGGATGATTCATTTGGAGACAGATTCAACCACATGGACTCACTTTCACCATGGGAACAAAGAAAACTCACACACAGAGCTCCAATTGGAGGATTGGAGAGGGATGGACAAAGGTGCCAAAAAAGCAAATCACTCTTTATAAGCACGAATTATGATATTCGGGCTTCCAAGTGGCGCAGGGGTCTAAGGCACTGGATCTCAGTGATAGAGGCGTCACTACAGACCCTGGTTCGATCCTGGGCTGTATCACAACCTGCCATGATTGGGAGTCCATAATGCGGCGCACAATTGGCCCAGCGTCATTAGGGTTTGGCCGTCAGTGAAAATAAGAATTTATTCTTATCTGACGTGCCTTGTTAAATAAAAAATGGATATGGCTTTGCCTCAAACCGTCTATTTAAAGCAGTTATTATAGGACCACTAGTGTGACTTCACAAGTGCTACTGCTGTTTTTATCATGTTGTAGGTGTTATCTGAGTAGATTGTTTGGGTGACATTTAATTTTTTTATGGGTTAAATATATCTTGGTGAATCACTAGATTTTCTATATATTATTCCTCAAGTCCTCTCTGATCTGACATCTCTAGACAATATGCAATCAATACTGGGGCACGGTTCAGGTTATAATCAATACTGGGGCACGGTTCAGGTTATAATCAATACTGGGGCACGGTTCAGGTTATAATCAGTACTGTGACAGGGTTCAGGTTATAATCAGTACTGTGACAGGGTTCAGGTTATAATCAGTACTGTGACAGGGTTCAGGTTATAATCAGTACTGGGGCACGGTTCAGGTTATAATCAGTACTGTGACACGGTTCAGGTTATAATCAATACTGGGGCACGGTTCAGGTTATAATCAGTACTGTGACAGGGTTCAGGTTATAATCAGTACTGTGACAGGGTTCAGGTTATAATCAGTACTGTGACAGGGTTCAGGTTATAATCAGTACTGTGACAGGGTTCAGGTTATAATCAGTACTGTGACAGGGTTCAGGTTATGATCAGTACTGGGGCACGGTTCAGGTTATAATCAATACTGGGGCACGGTTCAGGTTATAATCAATACTGGGGCACGGTTCAGGTTATAATCAATACTGCGATACGGTTCAGGTTACCTTGTTAACTACATTCTTGTCCTGGAAGTGACACCTCCCAGCTTGTCTCCCTGATTTGTCTGGTGTTAATTTGACTGCTTGGGGGGGTTGAACTCTCTATCCCTCTAAAACAATATGAGTCCCTCACACACATAGTGTACACTCTTAATCTGAGTGCCAACACTGTCACACTGTGTGACTGGAATCAATTTCTTTAACTTTTTGAAACCTCGGTTTCAGTCCATGCAGTCAACCAGTTTTCTTTACAACACATAGATCCGCCCGTCTTCCCACCACATGTGGATTACATGGAGATTAATTTTCCACCGGCGATGGAGAAACAACTAAGACATCTAAGGTAGGCATTAGCATAGCCTCGATCCACATCGCTTTTCAAGCCTTCGTCGAAGAAACATGCATTTTGAAAAGCAAATCAATGGAGTAAATAGACTGTGAAATGTACTGAGAGAAAGAAACAAACAGCCTTCCCTCTATGAGGAATAAACATGTTAAGGCAAAGCAATGTGATATAATGGATTAGAGGCTGTATAAATACAGGATGTAATGTATAGGGAAAAATAAAGCGCTCTGAGACAGTGTTATCACCATACCAGTATCGCGATACTAGGAAGTAAGAAAGCGAAGGAAACTAAACATGAAGTGGACAGAACGTCTTGATGAAAACAGTTCTAGGGTTAGAAAAACAGCCTTATGTTGTCACCTAGTCACATTTCTTTATTTTGCAAGCTATAGCACACACAATTTTATTTAAGTAGGTTTTAAACTACCATAAAATTCAGTCTGCGTCCATGTTTTCTTTTGAAGGAAAATCTGGTATCGTAGTATTGCGATAGTGATATCGTGACAACACTACTCTGAGATGGTTACACGTGACAGGTGATATGAGAGAAACTGGTTTTATATTCCAGATAGGCCTAAGTGTTATGCAATCCTGGAAGCTGGGAAGTTCCTAGTCTGGAAATGTTCTCTGCTCGAATGCTAATGGTTGTGTAAGTATATATGTTATACTGCTAATGCCTGTCTATGTTTGACTATGTGTAATGTTCTAGTAGCAGTTTTGACAATACACTGCATTGTGCCAGCCAGGCTGCTAGCCAGGACACCTGTTGACTATTGTACTTCGCTCAATGAGAGTCTGGCAGCTCTTCATCAAACGCTGTCATGGCCTCCTGCTCTCTCCATTACTATGATTTGAGAAAGCAGTATCATTGAATGAGTAAAACAAACGATAGAGGAATGTTACGCTGAGAGCTGTGTTTACCTATGGGTCTTCTCTATAGACATTCCTCAACAGCTGAGGGGGAGATGGACAAAATAGAGCGAGAAGAGAGAGCAGGGACCAATTCAGACACAGTGTGAGTTGATCTATGGGTCTGTCTTGAAGGTTCACTGCTCAGCTGAGCCCAGTGCAGCTCCATCTAAATCAGGACATAATTTCCTTACCCAACAAAGCGCCTGTCACTACAGCACCCACTTTTCCCTTAAATACTGTTTGTCACAGTGCTCCTGCCTCAATTCCCCATCTGTTCTCACAGACTGATCACCGTAAATTACCGCCAAGGGGGGCGTGTGTCGACCCCCAAAGGCACATGCTATACCCTCACTCACCTTCCCTCTCTCAGATTGAGCAGTAATGTAATACCGATTGGAGCAAGAAGAACTGGATATATTTGACCAGTTCACCCCAGCTGAGAAAGTGCTTATAAACCTCAATAGATAATGGACCACCAGTCAGTGACTCCGGCTGTTACGAAACCCTGCCACACAAGTCAACTGACACAACATGCCACGGTTGAAGCCCATCAAAGTCAACTGGGCGGTGATGGTTTGACTCTTCTGTCCCTCCCTGGTTCCTCTTTCATTAGCCAGCCAATCGGACCAGAGAGGCAATTTGACATTAGCTGTAAACCATCTGAAACAGACTGGAAATGGCTTAACTCCAGGGGGGAGAAGGATGATTTAGATGTCTGCCTTTTGACTTTATTGCCCTGTACACTATGTAATTAGAAAAATTAGACCAATGTTATCTATCTCACACACACACACGTATCCATAAGAGTTCATATGCCCTTATCAGTATCTATAGTATCTGTTGGAGCTCTATAAAACTCCACACACACCCACAATGTTCCTGGTGAGCTGATGTGGGCCTTTGACGGTGGAAAGCTGATTAGACTGCAAACCAAAGATTCATTAGTCTAGTTTAATAGAATTGAGATGAGTGGATGGGAGATTTAAATAAATTAACCTTCAGCGAATCCCCAGAGGCATGTAGGAATGACAGAGGGGGCTGAGGTTGAATTCTCCTCTTGTCACTGATATAATGAATACTGATGACATGTTTTTTGCCCTGGAGTCTGTTGTCATTTAACCCTGGACTCCACCTGAGCACGTTGGAGGCCCAGCTGGAGAGAGAGCTGGAGAAATGAAATGTTCTACTCGGGAACCAACACGAGAGAAACTGGAGCCTCTGACGCCTTAACAGTGACAACCTGCTCTGTCTGCTGTTTTTTCGCTTGTTGATTAGTTTACTTACCTTGCTTCCTCCTCCTCCTCTTCTACTACTTCAGTGTTTGCATGTGCGTGTCGACGTAACTCGCGCAGCAGGAGGCCTGGAAAAATACAGATATTTTAAGTTTATTTGAAATGTCACATCTTCAGCAGGGAATAGATACATTTTTACCAGATCCTAGCAGGGGATATGTTTTGTGATGTTTACCACTCTGCATATTATTAACCTTCATTAGTGGCTTCTTGTGAAATTTACTTAATACCCTCAGTGGTTTGGGTTCAGGCTATTAATACCCTCAGTGGTTTGGGTTCAGGCTATTAATACCCTCAGTGGTTTGGGTTCAGGCTATTAATACCCTCAGTGGTTTGGGTTCAGGCTATTAATACCCTCAGTGGTTTGGGTTCAGGCTATTAATACCCTCAGTGCTTTGGGTTCAGGCTATTAATACCCTCAGTGCTTTGGGTTCAGGCTATTAATACCCTCAGTGCTTTGGGTTCAGGCTATTAATACCCTCAGTGGTTTGGGTTCAGGCTATTAATACCCTCAGTGCTTTGGGTTCAGGCTATTAATACCCTCAGTGCTTTGGGTTCAGGCTATTAATACCCTCAGTGGTTTGGGTTCAGGCTATTAATACCCTCAGTGGTTTGGGTTCAGGCTATTAATACCCTCTGTGATTTGGGTCCAGGCTATTAATACCCTCTGTGATTTGGGTCCAGGCTATTAATACCCTCTGTGGTTTGGGTTCAGGCTATTAATACCCTCTGTGATTTGGCTATTAGTCACCTATTTCACATGGTGACATCTTTTTTGAGTTGTTGGTAAATTAGACTTTCCATCTGGTATAACTCACCAGGCTTGGAATTTCGTGATTTGTCATTCAAGAGGTGCCTAGTCTGCCAGGGCACCATGGCCATGAACCAAAATAGCCAATTCAATTGTTTAGAAAACCCGAAAAACAGTAGCTATTCTGTTAAGAAAAACAAGTGTATGTAAATGTACATAAATTATTATCCTCAATTTTAGAGTGTATTATATTGCCTATGGTATTGGCTGCAGCCTGTCATGTCCAGGCTAGGCTTGGGGGTGGTAAACCGAATACCGGGGTTTTGGGAAATAACCACGTGATGGTTTTTCAATACCGTTTAAACTATTTCTTTGAAGTTTTTCAATACATTTTCATATTTGGACCTTTTAAAGAAAATACCTCCAGTCAACTTGTGCATTGCGTTAGGAGATAAAGCAGAGTTCTTAAATTCACCTGTCACATTATTTTACATTGTGAAGCCCAAAATAGTTGAGCCAGTCATGTGTTTGTTTGGAAATAGTCCAACAGAAGAAAGCGGGAGAAGGTAAGTCCAGCTGTGCATTGACGGGTTGTGTTTTATATTGAAAGTCAAGTGTTTTTTGTTGTTGTTGTCAATAGAGTGATCAGGGACGTGCAAGATTGATGCAAGGCCGTCCTATTTCTGTTTATCATAGAAAGAATGTAGCCACTAGATCTCCTGAGATTTTGCTTAAAGTTAATCTGGCTTTTTACTGGAGAAAGTAGGCTGGCTACACTGAGAAAAGTAGCTACACTTCAGTCAGAGCTCTGTCTACTGATAAAATGCCCGTTCATGAATTCTCATCTGAGTGCAACTGCTGCACCAGAGCCAGTACTTTTCTTCCTTTGTTTGTAAATGTCCAAACTCACCAAAAATGACATTTGGTAGCTCCTACCTATATATGTATAACTGTATGAGCTGGATTGCCTGTCTGCAATTAGTTTGTTTTCGTTTGTGCTTGTTAGCATATTTAGCAAGCGTACTCCATTGAAATGTGCTTTTACTTATGCTAATTTTGTTAGCATTCTGGAAATAGACGCCCAATGGGCTTTTTTTGGTGCCCCCTTGTGTACTAAGCCGGTAATACGTATATCCCTGTATGACTGAAGGATAGTATGATGATAAAAAAATATGGATTCCTCCCAACCCTTGTCCAGAGTGATGCTGACATGAGGTGCTTGAAAATGTAGCCAAACTTTAATGAACTTTTAATTACATGTGTATAAATATATAGCCTAAACACGTAATGTTTGATGAATGTAATGTATGACTATTAATATCTAAAGGCTTGATTCTGTTGGCATCCTTGAGGCACTAATGTTTGTTCAGATAGGAGAGAAAGTGCCTGTTGCACACTCTGCGATACCACCCACCTTGCATTCTGAGCAGAGGCAGTCCATATTTTGAAACTATTTAACCATAAACGTAACTGTTTAAAACCCTTTGGTTACTGGCATTGGCATTGGGCCAGTAACCAAAAGGTTTCCTGGATGGAATCCCCGTGCTGTCAAGGTAACAATCTGTCGTTCTGCTCCTGAGCAAGGCAGCTAACCTACTGTTTCCAGGGCGCCAATGACGTGGATGTTGATTTAAGGCAGCCCCCCACACCTCTGATTCAGATGGGGTTGGGTTAAATGCGGAAGACACATTTCGGTTGCATGCATTCCGTTGTACAACTGACTAGGTATCCCCATTTCCCTTTCCCTTGTATTAATTTGGGATCTATCGTGTCCCAACAGTTCGAGAATGTTTGGAATCTTGCACAGAAGGACAAGCTGACCATTAGATTAGGTAAACTTTTGTACTATGGGGGATAGTAGATTGACATAGGCTAGTGCTTTTGCTGTTCGTTACTCATCTTGCCAGTGATGTGGACAGTTCAAACGTCTTCAATTTGCGCTTCAGAATTCGATAAGAAGGACACGCGCCGTTGCATACCCGTTTTGTCAGTCTTCACTTGTAGCCTACTTCGGAGCTGCAATGCCTGTGAGAAGGACACGATCATGTGGCGCGCGTTGGTTAATAATAATTGAGATATCTGAGAGCCATGTGAGTGAGAGGTGCTTCGGAGCACGGCGATTGACAGTCAGGAGACGAGAATTACAATTATTATATTCAGGCCAAGGGCACAACGGCCACTTGGCATGGATTTTTTTAAGGGACATTACGGCTAGACGGGGGAAATTGGAAACCTGTAACTCACTCTGAGGTGGTTCTATTTTTGTCTTCTACATTTCTCCACAGGATCTGAGCAGCAGGTTCAATGGCTCCGTGCCTAAAGAGACTCATCTGGAGTGACGTGCCTCTCTTTTTATCAGACCTTCCTCTTACTAAACATACAACAAAGAGACAGTCACACCCAGGAATCACATTCACCACGGCTTTCCTCTCAGTACACGGCTCAGTAGCATAAAAGCTGCTTTTGGCCTCTTTCAGCAGAAACAGTACCAAAAAGACACTGTACAGAAAAACAGGTTGAGTGAGGTGGCAGCCTGATAAGGTGGCAAAGGTGGCAGCCTGATAAGTCAACGCAACTGGCTGAAGTGTTTTGTGCGTGCGTGCATTTGTCTAAGAGATACTGAAGGGAAGCGTGCAAGTGTAAGAGATACTGTGTATGTCCACTGCCATCTTAACAGAACTCCCACTCCTGATGGGCATCTGCCATCTTAACAGAACTCTCACTCCTGATGGGCATCTGCCATCTTAACAGAACTCTCACTCCTGATGGGCATCTGCCATCTTAACAGAACTCTCACTCCTGATGGGCATCTGCCATCTTAACAGAACTCCCACTCCTGATGGGCGTCTGCCATCTTAACAGAACTCTCACTCCTGATGGGCGTCTGCCATCTTAACAGAACTCTCACTCCTGATGGGCGTCTGCCATCTTAACAGAACTCTCACTCCTGATGGGCGTCTGCCATCTTAATAGAACTCCCACTCCTGATGGGCGTCTGCCATCTTAACAGAACTCTCACTCCTGATGGGCGTCTGCCATCTTAACAGAACTCCCACTCCTGATGGGCGTCTGCCATCTTAACAGATCTCCCACTCCTGATGGGCGTCTGCCATCTTAACAGAACTCCCACTCCTGATGGGCGTCTGCCATCTTAACAGAACTCCCACTCCTGATGGGCGTCTGCCATCTTAACAGAACTCCCACTCCTGATGGGCGTCTGCCATCTTAACAGAACTCCCACTCCTGATGGGCGTCTGCCATCTTAACAGAACTCCCACTCCTGATGGGCGTCTGCCATCTTAACAGAACTCCCACTCCTGATGGGCGTCTGCCATCTTAACAGAACTCCCACTCCTGATGGGCGTCTGCCATCTTAACAGAACTCCCACTCCTGATGGGCGTCTGCCATCTTAACAGAACTCCCACTCCTGATGGGCGTCTGCCATCTTAACAGAACTCCCACTCCTGATGGGCGTCTGCCATCTTAACAGAACTCTCACCCCTGAAAGCACCAAACAGAAGACAAGTCCACTGGACTAGTAGTCCCATTCATGTCCTCACCAGACCAGAGGCAGGTGTTCTGGAGGTAGACTGACTGACAGAGTCATTGATGGCTGTTCTCTTTCAGGTCCTCATCTCTCCTTAGACTACATAAAGAGCTTGCTGTGCTAGGATTGGCCAAAGGAAGCTGCACTTTCCCATTAAACATTGCTTGTGTGTCTGGGGCCAAAAGGCCTGATTTGATTCATTAGTGGTTTTTATCTGAAATGGTGCTCATGTCTCAATGCTTCACCTGACTGAGTTCTTCTGAAGCCTGTAGCTCAGAAACCAAAAACAAAACTTCACACAAGCCTTTAAATAGGGCTAGTTATTGAAAAAGCACAGTTTGTTCAACCAGTTACTTATGTGTTGTGTGAAGAAAAGGAGGAATAACCTCTGGGGAAGACGCTGAGATGAGATCTTGCTTCCTTTCACTTTGATTCACCGTCTGTTGTTTAAATGTAACTCTCTGTAGTCTCTAGTGCTATAAATACGCTAGCAGCTAGCACCAAGTGGAAAGCTAATGTAATGGCCCGAGGAGAATTCTACAGATGACTGGTATGCTTGTGCTTCCACATTAAGCTGGATCAGTCAGGCACCTTGTTGATTCATCTGCCCAGAGCATCCATCACTCCAAATAGTCAGCTATGTGTGCTAATGCCCAGGACCCAAGTGGATCCCTCTAATGTGCCAGGGGCCACACTGGACGACCCAGGCTATGAATAGAGTTGCAGCTCACTTTGTTGTTTGACAAATCTCTGTAGGGCCTTTATCGTGCGCTCTGCCTTGTGACTGGATTTCGTCACCAGTCTTCCAGGCATTAGAGGAACATCCCTGGTGCTCTCCGTTAATTTTGGATCACAAACCTCGACGCACCAACTTGACCTTGAGAAATAACAACATCCTCCAATTATTTATTTCCCAGCAGTGTCTATAGGGGAGGGAATGAAAGCAGTGCACTGTGGGTCTCTGGGCTGGACAGAATGTGACCTTTGTCCAACATCAGTAAGGGTTTCTGAGTGGAGAGGGGAGACATTTTACTCGACGCAGTCAGAATGGTCAGTGTCATAACCCACAATCAGGAAATCACTTTGGTTTGTTTCACTGACCCCTAAAATGGTAGGCTATATTTCTATTTTTTTTTTTTCTATTTTTTTATGTCAAATCCTGTGGCCGTTGGCAGAAGTCTGGTGTGTTGTGAGCCGGCAACCTGAAGGTTGGCATCATTATCCTGGATGCCATCTCTTGCCATTGTACCGTTGAGCAAGGCACTTAATCCCCAAGTAATTATTTAATGAAAGCTGCAAACATTGAGGGGCGCTTGTATTGTCGTAGTGGAATGTTGTAAAGCTTACACACTTCCAATGTGCTTCAGGTGAAGAGTCTGAGCCTAACCCTTCATCTTGTCTCCTAAAAATTAAAAGGAGATTTTCTGCCCCCTGGTCTTCCTCTGCGGAGCGTTCCCTGTTTTTAGCAGACTGAATGGTTTCATTTTCTAACATTCATTCAATAGAAATGGCTCTTCTGAGAATACGTTTTAGAATTAGAGGCCATCTCTTTTTGGGACTGGGTTTGTGTGACCTTTGTGACCTGTCAACGGTTAGACGGAATTTAAATAGGAAACTTATTCAGTGCATTGTCCTGCAAGCTTTCTATCTTGATGCAGATTCGTGGAAATATTTGAAATTGTCTGTCTGTATTCTTCTCATATCAGACCCTCATTGCCAGAGTCGAGTGGAAGGATGTTTTCCAGATAGTTTGAAGGAGTGGAAGCCCCTACAGTTGTCATTGGTCTGATAAGTGTCTGTCAGCCAGCCACAGCGTTTGATAAGACAAATCCATGGAGGTAAATGTGCAGAGTACAGAGGTCTTTGGGGACAGAAGGCTTTGACTTGGTAATGGAGTGTAAAAGTTCAAAGAGAAGCAGAATAGTATTTATGAGGTTAGTGCTTTGTGTCACTGTACATTCCTCTCTATCACATGGATGAACAGGCTTTAATCTACCTGACTACCTGTTCACTTGTTCATCACTGGCAAGATGGATGGTCCACTCCCTCACCTCACACCACCCCCATTGTTACACACAAGAACACACACACGGTGTGTCGTCCTTCCTACATAATTAATAGCGTCTGGTTTACACCAAGTCAGTTGTGTAAGGGGGATGGACCATGAACAAACAGAAGAGCATTAACCAGGAGAGGAGTAGTGTACTGACAGCTCTCCTGTACACATTTCATCTGGATTTACTGTACTGACTACTTCCCCTGTGCTCTGTCTCTCTGTCTCTTTCTCTCTCTCTCTGTGCGTCTCTCACTGCGTCTCTCTCTCTTTCTGTTCGTCTCTCTCTTTCTGTTCGTCTCTCTCTCTCTGTGCGTCTCTCTCTCTCTGTGCGTCTCTCTCTCTCTGTGCGTCTCTCTCTCTCTCTGTGCGTCTCTCTCTCTCTCTGTGCGTCTCTCTCTCTCTCTGCGTCTCTCTCTCTCTCTGTGCGTCTCTCTCTCTCTCTGTGCGTCTCTCTCTCTCTCTGTGCGTCTCGCTCTCTCTCTGTGCGTCTCGCTCTCTCTCTGTGCGTCTCGCTCTCTCTCTGTGCGTCTCGCTCTCTCTCTGTGCGTCTCTCTCTCTCGCCGCGCGTCTCGCTCTCTCGCCGTGCGTCTCGCTCTCTCGCCGTGCGTCTCGCTCTCTCGCCGTGCGTCTCGCTCTCTCGCCGTGCGTCTCCCGCTCTTGCTGTGCGTCTCTCTCGGGCGCTCTCTGTGCGTCTCTCTCTGTGCGTCTCTCTCCCTCCTGCTGGTATTTGACAGTGCTATTATCCTGTCTCATTACTTCAGCTGAGAGTATTGCAGCCTTTTTCCTCAGGCTGTCATCACATTGAAGCTGAGGCATCTCAGAGACACAGCCTGCTTCCCTCCACCCCTCACGGGGCCCTCGGCAAGGGACAAGGAACGACTAGAATGACACTGGAGGAAGAGAAGCCCAACAAACGCGCAGCAGCACAGAGACGCGCAGCAGCACAGAGACGCGCAGCAGCACAGATAGGGACCAGGCAGTGCCTCCAGATAATATTCTACTAAAGAGGCCATCAATTTACCGTGTCGGACGCTCTCCTTCAATTGCTATGTTTATCCTCTATCTAGCTCTCTTTTCTCTAACTCCCAATCTCCTTTCATTTCCTCTTGAACCTCTTAAACTCTGAGAATAAATCAGATGAAACTCTAGTATGTTTAGAAGATGAACTGAAGAATTTATCATGTCTGGGAGAAGTCTGTAGACTGTCGTCTGGGAGAAGTCTGTAGACTGTCGTCTGGGAGAAGCCTGTAGACTGTCGTCTGGGAGAAGCCTGTAGACTGTCGTCTGGGAGAAGCCTGTAGACTGTCGTCTGGGAGACGACGAGAGAGAGAGAAGGAGAGGCTGCCAGATGGATGTTGACGAGCAGAGAGAGATGGAGGGTGTGTGGGTGGATTTGTCAGTAGTGAGCACTGGGTGTGCCGTGTGATGACAGTCAGTCAGTTGAGAGAAGTTTTATCAGAAATAGAGATGAAAAGCCAGACTTTCTATATAATGTTTATAGGGCAGAATTCCCAGCTGGTTTCTCTGGGTTTGAGGGAAGGCAATTCTGCACTTTATTCGACAGTTTGTCCTCTGTTTATTGGCATGTTGTTTACCCATCTACTCTCTTCATGTTGAAAGCCTTGATGACACAGAGGGAGAGAACTGGATGGTTGGTTCTCGTTGTGATGCAAATGTGGTTACATAAAGAACAGAACACGGAGAGAGTGAAAGAGATGAAGGAAGTAAACAGAGAGAGGGAGAAGGAAGAAGGGCCTGATGAGGACAGATTCTATCAAGTTATCTCTTATAGAGAAGGTGAACAGAGTGAGACATTTCAAATCCCCCTGTAAACACATTAGGGAAGGCTTTGTGTTGTGGAGCAGAGATAGAGAAACATTCATCAGAATGCTGTTGCCCCGGCACATCCATAAATGTATGAGGCTCACTGGGTCATTCTGTTACTGAGCCTCCAATGCTGAATGGATTATTTAGTCTTTTTATTCTGATCCCCATTAGCTGTTGCTGAAGCACCCGCTACTCTTCCTGGGGTCCACACAACACATAATACAGAATGTTAATAGGCAGAACTACATTGATTTAAAATGAGAGTAATAGAATTAAAGAAATATCCTGTGCTGACACAACACTGAGAGAAACAGACCTTATTAGAGAGAGAAGTCTATGGTGCTGTGGCTTGTCATTTGTCCCTGTGTGTGTCCTGCTTGCAGCATCATCAGCGGGTTTGTCCCAAGTACGTAGCCCTTCCCACTAGTGTTATCACGATTCCAGTATCGCTGTAAGGAAACAAAGCGTGAAGCGGACTGCAAGCTACAGCACACACTATTTTACAAAATTAGGTTTTAAAGGACCATAGAGTTTAGTCTGCTTCATGTTATATTTTTTGACAAAGAAAATCTGGTATTGTAGTATCGCGATACTGATATCGTGACAACACTACTGTCCACTCACAGACCCTGTCATCCCATATACTGGTATCATGACAACACTACTGTCCACTCACAGACCCTGTCATCCCATATACTGGTATCGTGACAACACTACTGTCCACTCACAGACCCTGTCATCCCATATACTGGTATCGTGACAACACTACTGTCCACTCACAGACCCTGTCATCCCATATACTAGTATCGTGACTACACTACTGTCCACTCACAGACCCTGTCATCCCATATACTAGTATCGTGACTACACCACTGTCCACTCACAGACCCTGTCATCCCATATACTTGTATCGTGACTACACTACTGTCCACTCATAGCGTATACCGAGGTATTTGGAAATAGCCACGGGATGGTTTTTCAATACCGCTGAAACTATTTCTTTAAAAAAAAGTGAATTTTTACTTTTGAATATTTGTTGCTACTTGTCAGCTTGTGCAGTGTGTTAGAAGATGAAGTTCTTCATTTCACCTGTCACTTCATTTTTCATTATGAAACTTACAGGTAGTACCTAGTCACGTTGTGTTTGTTTACAAGCACACAACAACGAGAGACCGGAGCTTTCAGTCTAGCGCCCCACTGATTGTTTGAGGATAGCACCTTCCAATATTTAACCATTAGCATAAATTCATAAACCAGCGCGGTTCACACAAAACCCATATCACAGCGAAAACAAATCCCTTACCTTTCGAAGAACTTCTGCTGAGGGCTTCCCAAGTGTCCAACGAAGACATCCAATGGTTCTTTTGTTCGAAAAAGTCATTTATTATATCCATAAATCTCAGTTTGGTTGGCGCGTTATGTTCAGAAAATCCAACTTCGAATCGCCCATTGAAACGTGAAGAGAACACGTTCAAATATACCTATAAACTTTTCCTAAACAAATCAAAGACCAGTTATAATGCATCCTTAGCTATCCTTTTATGAATATTAGCGATAATATTTCACTCGGATGGTCACCTATACGTTATATAAGTAAAATAAAGTGGGGCGCGCATCCAGTCTCGCTCCCAAGAAATCTTGTTGACATCTGAGCTCCCTTGACCATTTCCTCTTCCTATCCGTTTTGCTTACTCCTATCGCTCCGTCTTTGTATAGAGACTGCTGACATCTAGTGGAAGCCATAGGTACTGCAGTCTCAGTCCTGGTTAAAATAAAAATGAATAGGCAGCCTGGAGAAGGTCAAGTACAAAAAAACTGCAAATCCAAACGGATTTTCCTCAGGTTTTCGCCTGCTATATCAGTTCTGTTATACTCACATACATTATTTTAACACTCTTAGAAACTTCAGTGTTTCCTATCCAATAGTACTAATTATGTGCATATCCTATTTTCTGGGCCTGAGTGGCAGGCATTTTACTTTGGGCACGCCAGACTCTCCAAAACCGTCACCTATGCAGCCGCTCCCTAAGAAGTTAACTGTCTAAAATGTGCTAAATGCTCTGCAGTTGTGCATTTGGTTTGCTAATTTAGTAGCTAGTTTGCCATCTAGCTAAGTGGTTAGCTTCTTCCAAAATCAGTTTGCTTTCTGGTAACGGCAGATAATCTGCTCCTGGATCAAGAGCCTTGCTGTCTATTTGTTTTGTGTGTGATGCAAAAAAATGTTTGTTACTTGTATAGCTTTATGAGCTGGGATGTCTGTCCTGAACATAGTTTAGGTCAGCGTCTGTATAAAGTGTTTGCCATGCGCTCGTTAGTATTTAGTTAGCATTCTCTATGGGATTTTACATTGTTAGCATTGCTAACCTTCGGATTACAAAGGCTCAGTGGCTTTTGAATATAGCGCCCCTTGTGTTCACTGCTGGTATTATCGAATACCGGCAGTGAGGTCAGTATGACGATCTACATACTGCCCAAGCCTAATACAAGCAAACCACACACCCATGAGTCCAAATGTGCACTTCATATTTCCATATTTGAAAACTCATGTCATTTACGGTATCAACATTCATGATCGCTATGTTTGATCGACAGTTAAGGATGACATTCGTTATACCCTGGGTTGTCCTGAACAGAATTAGCCACGGAACACGCACTTGAATGCTCTCATGACTCAATTCTATGTGCACCAAAATGACAATCTGTTTGTCTGAAGTGCCTTTTGAACAACTAACACTGTACGATGTTATTTTATAACTTAGCTAGCCATGCTGGCAATAGAATAAGCTTTTAAATCAAGGGCACCTGACCCAGATTGCGATTTATAATGGACTTCTTTTGGATTGCGTAAACAATAGTAATTGTGTGATGGTGGGGACACTGGGCTGTGTTCCAAACAAGCGTGCTTGCTTCAGTTCCTAAATGGCAAAGCTAGAATATCCTCAACAAAGGATCTTATAGTTGAAGGCTCTTTCCTTGAGTCATAAAAGTGCCTTGAAATACCTTGTTATTTAATGTATCCGGAGTATTTTATGATTTTGTTATTGGCAAATGCTGCTTGTAAAATGCACATACAATCAACAGTGTAATTTTTGGATTCATTCTTGTCAGGTGAACTGTTGTCTTCACCTTTGGTCTGCTAATTTCCCCATTTTTTTCAATTGCTACCATGGTCATGCATATGCTTTTTATAGTTCTGTAAGGCAGCCCAACCATAAGTATTTATCTTATAAATACTTTGGACTAAATTTGAGTTTATTCCCTGATATATAACGAATGCGTAGCATACGTGATGGCGAATATACAAGTAATTGAGCTATGGCAATCAACTCGTATTAAGGATTTGATTAACTCTTTAGGCATCATCAGCAGTGGTGACGGTTTTGGAGAGTCTGGCGTGCCCAAAGTAAAATACCTGCCACTCAGGCCCAGAAACTAGGATATGCACATAGTTAGTACTATTGGATAGGACACTCTGAAGTTTCTAAAACCGTTAAAATAATGTCTGTGAGTATAACAGAACTGATATAGCAGGCGAAAACCCGAGGAAAATCCATTCGGATTTGCAGTTTTTTTTTAAGTTGACCTTTTTCTCCTGGCTGCCTATTGGATTTAATGTTATGTAGGACTGAGACTGCAGTACCTATGGCTTCCACTGGATGTCAACATTCTTTAGACAGGGTTCCACGACGTTAGGTTGAATTAGAAGCCAATAGAAGAAGAATTTAGACGTGGACCCCGGAACTCAATAGAATGACATGCGCGTTCACGGTCTCGCGCCGCTCTGTGTTTTTTTCCTTTCCTATCGTTCACGTTATCATCCGGTTTAAATATTATAGTAAATATACATAAAAGGATACCTAAGGATACATTAAAAATGATGTTTGATTTTTTGGGAGAAAGTTGACAGGTATAATTTGAACGTGTTGTCTTCACGGTTCAATGGGCAACTCGACGGTGGATTTTCTGAACATAACGCGCCAACCAAACAGAGATTTATGGATATAATAAAATACTTTTTCCAACAAAAGAACCATTGGATGTCTTCGTTGGACACTTGGGAAGCCCTCAGCAGAAGTTCTTCGACAGGTAAGTGATTTATTTTTGCTCTTATATGGGTTTTGTGTGACCCGCGCTGGATATGAATTTATGCTAATGCATAAATGTTAGAGGTGCTATCCACAAACAATCAAATGTTGTGCTTTCGCCGTAAAGCCTTTTTGAAATCTGACAACGCTGTGATATTGCCAAGAATCAGAGTTTTTGATGACTGCAACACTTGTATATTGATGAATGTTTAATAATTCAACTTTTGGATTTTGAATTTGGCGCCTTACCGGGTAGTGTCGTGAACGTCTTACGTTTTATTAGACTAGGGGTGAAATTCTTCATTACTGGCAATATATTGGCATGCATAAGGAAAAAATCTAAGATGTTGATCCTAGAGCTTGTTGTGTTTTTACTTGGGTAGAATGAATTACGACACAGCAAACTCGCGTTGAACATACTTGATACGACTGTGAAGTTCCTGAGGATATCAGAGCGCAAAATAGGCTCCAAAGTGGTTTGTCGGTCTTGGATTCAGATAGCGGGATGGACACACAGTCAGTCCAACCAAGGGGTGTGGTGTGTGTTCACGCTGCTCTCTGGTGTGCGAGTGAGCCAAGCTAATGAAATGGCTCCTATTGCAGCTATTGAGACAGGTACAGAGGCTAATCCCAAACAGCCAGCAAAGCGTTGTTGTGAATTCTGTATGGTCTGTTGGAACCTAGGCAGAGGAAATTCTCCTGCACATTTTAGGCAGCCTGCCGGCCCACAGAGTAAAACCAACTATTCAGTTAGGTATTGTAACTCTTGTCCCAGAAGTGGTCATACGATGCAGAGATGTTGGGAAGACCGTCACAATTCTGCTCGCAGCATAGGGTAGATTTTGAGTTTTCTCCTAAAACGTAGGATGTTGATTATTGGATGATGTGTTAATCATTTCTATATCCATGTGTGATGGCTATATAGGTTACTTTTCTTTGATGTATACAGAGTGCTAGACTGAAGGTAATGGCTCCTGTTAAGAGACACGCGTGTGTGTGCTATAAAAAGTAATTGCTTTGACACAACATTAGGCCTGAGAACTTTCAACATTGGGATGCTAATGTTTGGTTCTGTAAACTGAGATGCTAGTACAGTTCATTTTGAAATTGCTTGTGAAACCAGTTGCTTGAAAGTTTTGATTTAACTACAATTGTTCTGGATCATTTGAATATTCTGGTTCTTTTGTTATTTTCTCATATTCAAGGATAATCTATTTTCTCTCAAATGGAGGAGAGTACGCAAGTATAAACACCATGGGACCACGCAGCCATCATACCACTCAGGAAGGAGATGCGTTCTGTCTCCTAGAGATGAACGTACTTTGGTGCAAAGAACCTTGTGAAGATGCTGTAGGAAACGTGTACAAAAGTATTTTCATCCACAGTAAAACAAGTCCTTTATCGACATAACCTGAGAGGCCGCTCAGCAAGGAAGAAGCCACTGCTCCAAAACCGCCATAAAAAGCCAGACCACGGTTTGCAACTGCACATGGTACAAAGATCGTACTTTTTGGAGAAATGTCCTCTGGTCTGATGAAACAAATATAGAACTATTTGGCCATAATGACCATCGTTATGTTTGGAGGAAAAAGCGGGACGCTTGCAAGCTGAAGAACACCATCCCAACCGTGAAGCACGGAGGTGGTAGCATCATGTTGTGGGGGTGCTTTGCTGCAGGAGGGACTGGTGCACTTCACAAAATAGATGGCATCATGAGGGAGGAAAATGTGGATATATTGAAGCAACATCTGAAGACATCAGTCAGGAAGTTAAAGCGTGTTCGCAACTGGGTCTTCCAAATCGACAATGACCCCAAGCACACTTCCAAAGTTGTGGCAAAATGGCTTAAGGACAACAAAGTCAAGGTATTGGAGTGGCCATCACAAAGCCCTGACCTCAATCCTATAGAAAAGTTGCGGGCAGAACTGAAAAGGCGTGTGCGAGCAAGGAGGCCTACAAACCTGACTGTTACACCAGCTCTGTCAGGAGGAATGGGCCAAAATTCACCCAACTTATTGTGGGAAGCTTGTGGAATGCTACCCAAAACATTTGACCCAAGTTAAACAATTTAAAGGCAATGCTACCAAATACTAATTGAGTGTATGTAAACTTCTGACCCACTGGGAATGTGACATTTCACGTTCTTAAAATAAAGTGGTGATCCTAACTGACCTAAGACAGGGAATGTTTACTATGATTAAATGTCAGGAATTGTGAAAAACTGAGTTGAAATGTATTTGGCTGTACGTCTTTCCTGAGCCCTGTGTATTCTACTGCAGGTTGATAGGTCTGTCCTGAGCCCTGTGTGTTCTACTGCAGGTTGATAGGTCTGTCCTGAGCCCTGTGTATTCTACTGCAGGTTGATAGGTCTGTCCTGAGCCCTGTGTGTTCTACTGCAGACCTGAGATGGATCTCTCTGACACAGATCAGTCTGCTATTCTATATTTTCATCGCTTTTTTTCCTGACAACAAAGTCTAGCAAAACAAGTGTAAACCTAGAGAATGTATGCATTTTTCATGAGAACAGGGCTTGTCTCTCCCAGACCCTGTTCTGAATTATAAATAACACACGTCCAGTTAGAGAACTGTAAATCCCTGATATATTAGGCTCGGAACACAAGTTTATTGTTTCCTAGGATTTTGTGGCAATATTCACATTGATATTGTTTCCCTAATTCATCAGCCTCTACTCTCCTTTTTGCTTTATCGTCTTGAACAGGTTTTTTAAAAACTTTTTCAGCCTGGTCCCAAATTAGAAATTCTGTGATTTCGTGGGACACAAGCTTATGAAAACATGCAACTATATGTAAATATAGGTACATTTAATTGTCCTTATGCCTAAAACAAATGCAATATATACAAAACAAACAACAATGAAATTAAATGCCCATATAAATAGCAATGCATGTTTATTTTTCCACATTAAAACACACTTATCTAGGTTGGAACTGTTGCTGTTAAAATAGAATAAATGATTTTTATTCTGAACATGAAAAAACTGATTGATCACATCTCCCAGATGTATAACAGAACACACAGGCTCATTTTTTGAAAGTGCAACCCTAAGTAACAGTACAGATAAATGATCAGCCCCACTGTACATCCTACAGTAGAAATTGTTGAAAAAAGGTTTAGGTTGGAACTGTTGCTTTTAAAATACAAACAATCATGTTTTATTCTGAACTGGAATAAACTGATTGATCACATTACACAAATGTAGACCAGAAAACACACACACACACATGACAGGTGTGTCCTAATGACAGGTGTGTGGCTGGTTGAAGTTTTCAACAAGCAGGTCTTGTCAGTGCAACCCTGAGGTGAGACTGTTTCTGTACTTGTTTTTTAAGTATGCCAGAGTTGAGAACCCTGACTCATAGGTATGTGGTGCCAAACTGGATCAGAACATCTACTGTTATCTCAGTCACGCAGGAGTCTGCTTCCTGTTGTAGATGAGAAACCCAGAACTGTGAGTGTTTGCCTCCAAAAAGCCTCTTGCTTCAATTAGTTTATTCCACTTGGATTTAAACAGCAACAGTTCCAACCTAGACCTGTTTTTCAACAATCATTTCTACAGTAAGATATACAGTAGGCCTACGTTTGTACTGTTACTTAGGGTTGCAGTAGCTAGCTATTAGCTGTGTACAAGGGGATTGTTTGAAACAAAACCTCCCATCTACTACTATGAGAGATAGTACTCCCTTATTTCTGCTTATCACCTGTTATACAATGACAACAATGCCTTGCTAGCTGACTGACTTTCCACTGTCGAAGCACTGTTTCCTGAAGCATTTTGTCCTGTTCTGAAATAACTCTCTGGGTTTACCGTCATGCTGTGGATGTTTGGTCAGGACCTGTTGTTTTCAGAGACTCATTGACCTGTTACGGATCGATTTTGACGACATCCAGTGAAATGCAGAGCGCCAAATTCTAATGACAAAAATACTCATTTCAAACATTAATGAAAATACAAATGCTGCACACCCTTCAAAAGCTTAGAATCTTAATCTGAATCAAATCAAATTTTATTTGTCACATACACATGGTTAGCAGATGTTAATGCGAGTGTAGCAAAATGCTTGTGCTTCTAGTTCCGACCATGCAGTAGTATCTAACAAGTAATCTAACAAATTCACAGCAACTACCTTATACACACAAGAGTAAAGGAATGAATACGAGTATGTACATATAAATATATGGATGAGCGATGGCTGACCGGCATAGGCAAGATGCAGTAGATGGTATGGAGTACAGTATATACACATATATATATATATATATATATATATATATAAACATTATATAAATGGCATTGTTTAAAGTGGCTAGTGATACATTATTTCATCCAATTATAATTATTATAGTGGCTAGAGATTTGGGTCGATGGCCGAACGGCATAGGCAAGATACAGTAGATGGTTTAGAGTACAGTGTATACATTTGATATGAGTATGTCGGATACGTAAACATTATATACAAAATTGTTTAAAGTGGCTAGTGATACATTTGTGACATCCAATTCCTATGTATAACGTGGCTAGAGATTTAAGTCAGTATGTTGGCAGCAGCCACTCAATGTTAGTGATGGCTGTTAACAGTCTGATGGCCTTGAGGTAGAAGCTGTTTTTCAGTCTCTCGGTCCCAGCTTTGATGCACCTGTACTGACCTCGCCTTCTGGATGATAGCGGGGTGAACAGGCAGTGGCTCGGGTGGTTGTTGTCCTTGATGATCTTTGGCCTTTCTGTGACATCGGGTGGTGTAGGTGTCCTGGAGGGCAGGTAGTTTAACCCGGTGATGCGTTGTGCAGTCCTCACTACCCTCTGGAGAGCCTTACGGTTGTGGGCGGAGCAGTTGCCGTACCAGGCGGTGATACAGCCCGACAGGATGCTCTCGATTGTGCATCTGTAAAAGTGTGTGAGTGATTTTGGTGACAAGCCGAATTTCTTCAGCCTCCTGAGGTTGAAGAGGCGCTGTTGCGCCTTCTTCACCACGCTGTCTGTGTGGGTGGACCAATTCAGTTTGTCCGTGATGTGTACGCCGAGGAACTTAAAACTTTCCACCTTCTCCACTACTGTCCCCTCGATGTGGATATGGGGGTGCTCCCTCTCCTGTTTCCTGAAGTCCACGATCATCTCCTTTGTTTTGCTGACATTGAGTGAGAGGTTATTTTCCTGACACCACACTCCGAGGGCCCTCACCTCCTCTCTCTAGGCCGTCTCGTCGTTGTTTGTAATCAAGCCTACCACTGTAGTGTCGTCAGCAAACTTGATGATTGAGTTGGATGCGTGCTTGGCCACGCAGTCATGGGTAAACAGGGAGTACAGGAGAGGGCTGAGAACGCACCCTTGTGGGGCCCCAGTGTTGAGGATCAGCGGGGTGGAGATGTTGTTTCCTACCCTCACCACCTGGGACCGGCCCGTCAGGAAGTCCAGGACCCAGTTGCACAGGGCTGGGTCGAGACCCAGGGTCTCGAGCTTAATGACGAGCTTGGAGGAACTATGGTGTTAAATGCTGAGCTGTAGTCGATGAACAGCATTCTTACATAAGTATTCCTCTTGTCCAGATGGGTTAGGGCAGTATGCAGTGTGATTGCGATTGCGTCGTCTGTGGACCTATTGGGACGGTAAGCAAATTGGAGTGGGTCCAGGGTGTCTGGCAGGATGGAGGTGATATGATCCTTGACTAATCTCTCAAAGCACTTCATGATGACGGAAGTGAGTGCTACGGGCGATAGTCATTTAGCTCAGTCACCTTAGCTTTCTTGGGAACAGGAACAATGGTGGCTCTCTTGAAGCATGTGGGAACAGCAGACTGGGATAGGGACTGATTGAATATGTCCGTAAACACACCAGCCAGCTGGTCTGCGCATGCTCTGAGGACACGTCCAGGGATGCCATCTGGGCCGGCAGCCTTGCGAGGGTTAACACATTTAAATGTTTTTCTCACATTGGCTGCGGTGAAGGTGAGCCCGCAGGTTTTGGTAGCGGGCCGTGTCGGTGGCACTGTATTGTCCTCAAAGCGAGCAAAGAAGTTGTTTAGTTTGTCTGGGAGCAGGACGTCATGGTCCGCGAAGGGGCTGGTTTTCTTTTTGTAGTCCGTGATTGACTGTAGACCCTGCCACATTCCTCTTGTGTCTGAGCCATTGAATTGTGACTCTACTTTGTCTCTATATTGACGCTTAGCTTGTTTGATTGCCTTGCGGAGGGAATAGCTACACTGTTTGTATTCAGTCATGTTTCGGTAGCCTTACCTGGTTAAAAGCAGTGGTTCGCGCTTTCAGTTTTGCTGAATGCTGCCATCAATCCACGGTTTCTGGTTGGGGAAGGTTTTGATATTTGCTATGGGTACAACATCACCAATGCACTTGCTAATAAACTCGCCACCGAATCAGCGTATACATCAATGTTGTTGTCAGATGCTATCCGAACATATCCCAGTCCACGTGCTCAAGCAATCTTGCAGCATGGAATCAGATTGGTCGGACCAGCGTTGAACAGACCTGAGAACGGGCGTTTCCTGTTTTAGTTTCTGTTTGTAGGCTGGGAGCAACAAAATGGAGTCATGGTCAGACTTGCCGAAAGGAGGGCGGAGAATAGCCTTGTATGCATCACGGAAGTTGGAATAACAGTGGTCCAGGATTTTACCAGCCCGGGTGGCACATTCGATATGCTGGTAAAATTTTTGGAGCCTTAAATTAGCCTTATTAAAATCCCCAGCCACAATAAATGCAGCCTCAGGATATGTGGTTTCCAGTTTACATAGAGTCCAATGAATTTCTTTCAGTGCCGTCGATGTATCAGCTTGAGGGGGGATGTACACGGCTGTGATTATAATCGAGGAGAATTCTCTTGGTAGATAATGCGGTCTGCATTTGATTGTAATGAATTCTATGTCAGGTGAACAAAAGGACTTGAGTTCCTGTATGTTGTTATGATCACACCACGCCTCGTTAATCATAAGACACACACCGCCCTTCTTCTTACCAGAGAGATGTTTGTTTCTGTCGTAGCGATGCGTGGAGAAACCAGGTGGCTGTACCGACTCTGATAACGTGTCCTGAGTGAGCCATGTTTCCGTGAAGCAAAGAACGCGTTGCAGTCTCGGATGTCTCTATGAAAGGCAACCCTTGATCTGATTTCGTCTACTTTGTTGTCAAGAGACTGTACATTGGCGATTAAAATACTCGGAGAGGTGCACGATGCGCCGTCGACGTAGCTTGACCAAAAGACCGCCGTTTCCCTCTTCTCCGCACCGCCATTGCTTTGAGTCGCCGGGTGCTATCCAGTCTATTGTTGTGTTTGGGTTAACAAACCGAGAATCCTCTTTGGGAAAGTCGTATTCCTGGTCGTAATGTTGGTAAGTTGACGTTGCTCTTATATCCAATAGTTCCTCCCGGTTGTGTGTAATAAACGTAATATTTTCCGGGTAACAATGTAAGAAGTAATACATAAAAAAACAAAATACTGCATGGTTTCCTGAGAACGTGAAGCGAGGCTGCCATCTCTGTCGGCGCATTGTCAGATTTCAAAAAGGCTTTACGGCGAAAGCAGAGCATTTGATTGTCTGAGGACAGCGCCCCACTCAAACTCAATTAGCATAATAACATAACCAGCAGAGGTGTCACAAAACTTAAAAATCCATGCAGACAAACGATATCAAAAGAACTGGTAAAGTTCATCGAAACTAGTCAAACAGCATTTCTAATCAATACTCAGATACCCTAAACTGAATATAAACGATAATATTACAGATGGAATATAACCTGCTGAATAGAAGAGAAAAAGAACTGAGCGCGTATTCCCTGTTACGCGCAAAATCCAAACCAGGACACTTGACGTGAACTCAGGAACAAGTGGTCTTGCTCCCTTGATTTTCATGATTGAAGCTTCAAACTTTTTTCTAAAGACTGTTGACATCTAGTGGAAGCTATAGGAACTGCAATCTGGGGGTTAAACTGAGGCTTTGAATAGCTGGCCTATTGAAAACAGTGTGACATGACTGATTCAGACATCCCGGATGGATTTTGTTCTGGTTTTTGCCTGCCATATCAGTTCTGTTATACTCACAGACATTATTTTTAACAGTTTTAGAAACTTCAGAGTGTTTTCTATCCAAAGCTACTAATTATATGCTTAGTTAATAAGCACTTCCCCGCACAAAACACATTGTGGGCGCTCCTCGCTATTTCTCAAAGTTTGTATGAAACCAACTCAAAGCTGTATTTGCGTTTCATGATGTTTGAGCTCAGTAAGAACTGGTGGCTAACTTGAGTCCATTTTACAGCGGTGACTGATGGCCAGTGGGAATGATAAGTCAGCGCATCATCTGTTGCTGAACGACAGTGATGCAGCGTGTGTGCCGTGGAGTGATCTGCAATAAAACTGCAGGAAAAATATCTGGTAAATCGCGAAGCACACGGGCTTCTCACTCCCACTCGCGCAGCTGCGAAACCGAGCAGAGACACCACTGCTAAGCAGAGAGCGCACTGAACAGACAGCGCAGTTGCACTTGGCCAATTCATGAAATAATTATACGTTTAGTCTGACACGTTGAGACGCCATATCGACCCATACTTTAAAGGCTGCTCTGGAAGACACTACCCATCTGTGGGAGGAATAGAAGGACTGGTTTTAGGAAGGGACTGTCTGCTTGGAGCTTTTGGACATATTGGCTCGTTGCTATTTTGGAGCCTGTAGTCACTCTAGATAATAGACTTGTGTGAAGAGTGTGTGGTAAGTGACTACCATTAGTTATGAAATCTAGATAATAGACTTCTATTAAGAGTGTGTGGTAAGTTCATAACTAATGGTAGTCACTCTAGATAATAGACTTGTGTGAAGAGTGTGTGGTAAGTTCATAACTAATGGTAGTCACTCTAGATATTAGATTCTATTAAGAGTGTGTGGTGGGTTCATAACTAACAGGGGTCTTTGTTTAATCCTATCTTTGTTCCTCTCAGGACAGAAATATACTGGGATGGAAATTAAGCTGCTAAATTAAAAAAGACGTTTAGAAACTCTGTTATTGGTTCTGAGATGCTCCCTAGTGTCCCCACTGTCTAAAGACCTGAACAGAGAGAGACAGAACTCTGGAGATTCTGACATAGTGTTAAGTTGTAGGGGTCTCTAAGGTGTTTCCTTCAAGAAGTGAAAAATGTTATCTCTGGATTTTGTTATATCCTGAACATATGATTTCTTATCGTTGAAAAGAGTTGTATTTCCACAGTCTGTTTTCTTTAGTTTAGACTTCTCCAGAGTCAAACACTCTGTGTGGCATACATTTCTCTCCTTGTAGTTTTCTCTTCACATATTAAATAGTTTGTACTCTGCTCTGTGGATATATTGTGAATGTTTTAAACAATCGTGTCTAACTCAAGGTTAATCTGGTTTAACATGGCTGCTTGTTATGTTTCTGTTGTGGTATATAGATCTATAGTCCATCTGGTTTAACACGGCTGCTTGTTGTGGTTTATAGATCTATGGTCCATCTGGTTTAACACGGCTGCTTGTTGTGGTGTATAGATCTATGGTCCATCTGGTTTAACATGGCTGCTTGTTGTGTTTCTGTTGTGGTTTATAGATCTATGGTCCATCTGGTTTAACATGGCATCTGGTCCATCTGGTTTAACATGGCTGCTTGTTGTGGTTTATAGATCTATGGTCCGTCTGGTTTAACACGGCTGCTTGTTGTGTTTCTGTTGTGGTTTATAGATCTATGGTCCATCTGGTTTAACACGGCTGCTTGTTGTGGTGTATAGATCTATGGTCCATCTGGTTTAACATGGCTGCTTGTTGTGTTTCTGTTGTGGTTTATAGATCTATGGTCCGTCTGGTTTAACATGGCTGCTTGTTGTGTTTCTGTTGTGGTTTATAGATCTATGGTCCATCTGGTTTAACACGGCTGCTTGTTGTGGTGTATAGATCTATGGTCCATCTGGTTTAACATGGCTGCTTGTTGTGTTTCTGTTGTGGTTTATAGATCTATGGTCCATCTGGTTTAACATGGCTGCTTGTTGTGGTTTATAGATCTATGGTCCATCTGGTTTAACATGGCTGATTGTTGTGGTTTATAGATCTATGGTTCATCTGGTTTAACATGGCTGCTTGTTGTGTTTCTGTTGTGGTTTATAGATCTATGGTTCATCTGGTTTAACATGGCTGCTTGTTGTGTTTCTGTTGTGTTTCAGGACTGAACCCGTTGTCCTTTGACCCGTCCTCCAACAACGAACCCCTGCATTTCAGCAACTCCAACGGGCCGCTGGTGTCAGACTGTCCCCTGGAGAACGGAGCTGAGAAGAGCATTAAGAGGAAGAGACCCAGCCTGCCTCCAGGTACTATAGTACTGTCATATTACTGTAGTATATAAGAAGTACATAACACTACACAGCTCTGCCTCCAGGTACTATAGTACTGTCATATTACTGCAGTATATAAGAAGTACATAACACTACACAGCTCTGCCTCCAGGTACTATACTTTCCTACCAAGCAAAAAGGGAGCAACTTCTCATAGCGTGGAACTGAGACAAATAGCTTTTTTTTTACCTTGGTTACACAGTAACTTTATGCAGTTACTGCTAACATGACCCCCATTTTATCTAAAACACAATACAATAGAGGCAGGATACTTGTCCACATAATTAAGCATTTATTTAATGTAGCAAAAATGACATGAACAAATTTTCGACCAAATGAGCAGTTACTGCCTTTTTGCTTGGTATGGCAGTATAGTACTGTCATATTACTGCAGTGTATAAGAAGTACATAACACTACACAGCTCTAACTCCAGTTACAATAAAATACTGTTACAATTGACAAGGTGTACATCAGTGGTACCTATGCATTTTATACTGTGAGCCTGGGACTGGGGGAGTCATTTAAAGTGAGGTCAACTTGGTAAAATCTCATGTTTTCCATCCTGAGGGCCTTATTGTCAGTTAGTCCTGTGGAGGTCAGGGCTGTCTGTCTAAAGCTGCAGGATTCCTGTCCACTGTGATTGCAGCTCTCACACCTTAGCCTGGCTGTTACCATGCCTACAGCACCTGCCAATAAATGCTCAGAAATGCCTTCAGGCATCTCTCACCGAGTGACCTGTCGCACGGAGAGTAATGTGCTGAGAGAAAGTGTGTGTGCGTCCTTGCGCCCCCGCATTCGTGTGTGTGTCGTTGACTTTTTCATTACTAAATGACGCCTAGTTTTAATCAGTGGCTGTGCATTCTAATTAAAGAATGTGTCTCTAATTAATTGCATTATGACAAGTAGGATGAGAAGGTCCTTAAGACAGAGGTGTTGCTGTGTGTTTTCTGCTGTCTTGGTGACCTTAATATGTCAGGATTAATTGTCCGTGTTAATAAACCACTCGTTTTACCATCCGTCTTTGTGCACAATTTTAAGTAAATGACCATTTGTCATGAGTTTCAGTTCTCACTAATTAATATTATTATGAATTATTCTGCGCCGTTACCAACCCAGAAATGAACCCAGACATGAACCCAGACATGAAGACCTTGAGTAGGTTGAGATTGGAGGTACAAAAGGACACGTACGATGTGTAAGTAATAAACATGGTGCTTGTGCAGAACAAAGTTACACGGAACCCAAACCGTCTGCGTGCGTGCGCCATCGTGCATAAATGTATTTTGTCCTCCCACACAAACGCGATCACGACACGCATGTTAAAATATCAAAACAAACTCTGAACCAATTATATTAATTTGGGGACAGGTCGAAAAGCATTACCCATTTATGGCAATTTAGCTAGCTAGCTTGCTGTTGCTAGCTAATTTGTCCTGGGATATAAACATTGAGGTGTTATTTTACCTGAAATGCACAAGGTCCTCTACTTCGCCAATTAATCCACACATAAAACGGTCAACCGAATCATTTCTAGTCATCTCTCCTCCTTCCAGGCCTTTTCTTCTCTTGACTTTATATTGCGATTGGCAACTTTCATAAATTAGGTGCATTACCGCCACTGACCTCGTTCGTCTTTCAGTCACCCACGTGGGTATAACTAATGAGGAGATGTTACGTGGGTACCTTCTTCTATAAACCAATGAGGAGATGGGAGAGGCAGGACTTGGAGTGCGATCTGCGTCAAAAATAGAACTGACTTATATTTTAGCCCTTGGCAACACAGACGCTCGTTGGCGTGTGCAAGCAGTGTGGGTGCAATAATTGAACAATATACAAAATTTATTTGCGATGCGAGCGGTGTAGTCAGCCTGTAAGTCTCTGAACAGTTGCACTGAAATTGACTAGAGCGACAGATAACCTGAGGAGAATCAACACACTTCAATGCTCTCTTGCCTCAGCAGGTGCTCTCTAGTGTATTGCATGTCAGTACATGTTCAGGCGTTCATTGTATAATTCACTGACAGGTTGACTAGAACCTAGAAATGTTTTATCCTAAGTTCACTTACGAAGAAAGACACCATGACCAGGGGGATCAGATCTCATGGTCATTTATGGAACAGTTTTGTCAATTTCAGTCCGAGTCATCTAACAGACCTTGAAAAGCTCTGTTGGATGAATGTAGCCTATTGAAAGAGTGAAAGACCGATAAACCTTGGCTAGAGTGTCTGTCTCGTCCTGTAGATATATGCACAGAGACACACAAAATATTGGCTCACATGTAGGTGCTCGTCATTGTAAAAATCTGTGTGAATGGCCGTGTCCGAATATCCTTAATTGCGTTCTAAATAGTAGGCTGATTGGGTGTGAGTAAGTAGAAAGTTTCATATATGACATATGGGTTTGTGAGTACATGTTTGTTTAAGAGAGTGTGTAATGTCACTGCTCAGATGAAAGCCAGTTACAGAACTTGAGATCAAAACCACTGAACACAAATCTAATGCACTATTTCCCTTTGGAGGGGAGAGAGCACTCATTGTTTTACAGTGTCTTAGAGATAGATAAAAAGATAGTGACTAATCAAAGTATGGTGTTTTAAACAACATCCTTATCACGTTAAAACCTCACGCTGTGTGCTGGTTTAGACATGAGTCACACCTCACAAACTGTCTACGTGCACCTGCTTAGCAACAGAAAATTAGATAATGATGACTTACCATTAACGACAGCGCCAGGGTCCCTCGGCCTTTCAGAACACTGCCATTATATCTATTATTGCTGTGTTACATTAATCTGCTCCCTAATGGAAAATCTGTTAAATGGGGACAATCTGCTGCATCTGGAGCTGGGTACATTTAGTGGCTTTAATGTTCTCTAGCATCACAAGAACCAGTCCAGTCCTCCAGCTCTCTGAGGAGAGAAGATGGTGCACGGACTAATTAGCAGAGTTCCTCAAGGAATTCTAATGGATATATTCATCTCGTTAGACACAGAAACACACACACTCAGCATCACCGTTCCTCTGGTGATGGGGGGGGTGTGGGGACGCAAACAGTGATGTTTAAAGGATGTTTACTCCGTGTGCTAAAGTTTAAACCACTAGACTTCTAAATGTCTCAAACAAGCAGCAGAAGTGGTAGCTCACATTAGTAATGGGTGTCCATTTGACTTAACAGGCACTGCAACTGTTTAATGAAGTCTTTAGTTTTAATGGCTTTGACACTGAAGATTTTAATTTACCAGATATTTGAGAAATTTTGAGAACACCTACAGTACCAGTCAAAAGTTTGGACACACCTACTCATTCCGGAGTTTTTCTTTATTTTTACTATTTATACTACCTTGTAGAATAATAGTGAAGACATCAAAACTATGAAATAACAAAACTATGAAATGACAATCTTAGTTAGAAACTTAGAAAAGGGGGAATCTAAAGATGCAACAACTAGGATGGGCTGACTAGGATTGTGTATTTGGCTTCGGGACAATGAAAGAAAGTTGATATTAAAACCAATGGAACAGGAGAGAAATGGCATATGTGTGTGTAGCCTATAGGTGTGTCCATCTTTGCTATCTCCAGAATGCATGCGCTCAGCTCTCCACAATCCACTTAGCTGTCTCCTGCCAATTCTTGCGCATTCATTATTTCAGGTGAATTGTTTTCCCTTGGATTATTTTAATAAATTCCCCATTGCATACATTGAGGGTACAAAAACAAGCGTTGGACTAGTGACCGAAAGGTTGCAAGATCAAATCCCTGAGCTGACAAGGTAAAAATATGTCGTTCTGCCCCTGAACCAATCAAATGTATGTGTCACATACACTTGGTTAGCAGATGTTAATGCGAGTGTAGTGAAATGCTTGTGGTAAGAAGTAATACATTAAAAAAACTAAATACTGCATAGCTTCCTAAGAACGCGAAGCGAGGCTGCCATCTCTGTCGGCGCCGGAAGTTGTGGCACTTAACCAGGCAGTTAACCCACTGTTCCTAGTCCGTCATTGAAAATAAGAATTTGTTCTTAACTGACTTGCCTAGTTAAATAAAAAAAATATATATACTGAGTTGCACCCCCCCTCAGAACAGCCTTACCCTCAGCCTCAATTCGTCGGGGCATAGACTTTACAAGGTGTCTAAAGCTCTTCACAGAGATGCTGGCCCATGTTGACTCCAATGCTTCCCACAGTAGTCAAGTTAGCTGGATGTCCTTTGGGTGGTGGATCATTCTTGATACACACGGGAAACTGTTGAGAGTGAAAAACACAGCAGTGTTGCAGTTCTTGACACAAACCGGTGCGCCTGACACAGACTACAATCTTTTGTTTGGAGAGCTCCATGTGAGCATGTCTGTTTTCTGTCTTGTTTGAGTGCCTGAGTAAGCATAGAAGTAGCCTATCTGGCCTGCTGCATGCAAATGTAGGAAAGCCCATTTGGCGACGTTTGATTTCTGATCGTCTTAGTCACCACATCCACCACCACTAATAAGCTGAGTTTCTCAGTCGTTTTTTCTTCAACTCACACAGCAAGTCAACAGTCTGTTTTTTTTAACATCCATTGTCAATTGTTCCTCTATTTTGAAAAATATTTCCAACTATCTTCTCCTGGATAATCACCAATCCTCGGTGTGAAAGGGGAGCATATAATCTGATGTCATATCCAGTGGAAATATAAAATACCTTGCCCAAAAACAACTGTCTGTCCCAAGCTCACTGGCAAGGGAAATTTGAGGGCTCAGAATAGGCTAGTTTGATACAATGTTGCAAGTTCGTAAGAGACTGCTTCTGCCTGGATCCAGTTGATTAATTTGATACAATGTTGCACTTCACTAGCAGACAGCTTAAGTCAAGACATATTTTCTATTATTTTTATTTGTCAGCTTTATGTATTTTTACTATAGTTGACAATGGAAGTTGTCGGCCCACGGCTGCATTGGCTGTCTGAGTTCCATTAGGCCATTTAGCCACCAATGATCACGGTGTATCAATGTGTCCATATGGCAGAGGCTGCTGCTCTAGCATTAGTTGAATTTTTACTTTGGTATTTTCATCATTTTAAATCAGATTTTATGGTTAATCACGTGAATGAAATTAAATTCTGATTAGCTGATCATAAAGAACTACAAATGCCATGATGATCTGGATGAGACTGCTGAATCGAGGCAAAGGTAAGAATCTCTGGATGAATTATCTAATGTTAGTTAAATGTAGTAATTAATAAATTACTACATTTCTTTAAATACAATGCACTGTCTTGTGCAAATTGACACAATACCTGTTAGCAAAGGTGTCAGCTAGAGATGACGTGGAGGAGCTTGCAGGGATTTGTAGTTTTGCATGTCTACTTTGATGGCATTTAGCATTTTTGGATCTGAGTGTAAATATATAAAAATAGTGATGAAATTCACCTTGTCAGAGAGAGATTTACATGGTAATCAAAACATCAAGCCAGTGTAAGCCTACACGAAACAACCCTTATTTTAAGTGTTTCTAAAATCCGCAATGGGAAAAATGAACGGTTGAAAAATGATTGGAACCATTTCCATGTATGACTGCTAGGTCTTATGGGTACTATCACACCTCCACTGTGGGGATCTATAGAGCCGGTGCAAAAAAACCGGGTAAATGCAAATAGTCAGGGTAACAATTTGATTAACAGTAGTCTTATGGCTTGGGGGTAGAAGCTGTTTAGTAGCCTTTTGGTCCTCTTGGTGCTCTGCTACTGCTTGCTGTACTTGTCTTGGGTGGCTGGAGTCTGACCATTTTTAGGGCCTTCCTCTGACACCGCCTGATATAGAGATCCTGGATGGCAGGGAGCACGGCCTCTGTAATGTACTGGGCTGTATGCTCTAACCCCTGTAGCAGCTTACGGTCAGATGCCAAGCAGTTGCCATACCAAGCGGTGATGCAGCCAGTCAAGATGCTCTCAGTGGTGCAGCTCTAGAACTCTTTTGAGAATCTAAGGGCCCATGACACATCTTTTCAGACTCCTGAGGGGGAAATGCATTGGCATGCCCTCTTCACATTAGTGTTGGTGTGTTAGGACCAACTTTGAGAACAGTAGGACACCTACTGTATTTTTAGGGAAGTGACATCGCTTCGCTGCTAGACCGTTACTCTCAGGCTTCCTGTTATTGGGAGTACCTTTTGACACGGGATGATAAATCCAACTGTTGGAGACTTGTTGTTTCTGTGTTACATTGTAGATTGATGCTGAAACCCTCAGGTTATGTTGAATGAGTTTCAACCACCTACAGCAGGCATCATGAAC
This sequence comes from Brachymystax lenok tsinlingensis, assembly GCA_030435695.1. Taxonomy (NCBI): domain Eukaryota; kingdom Metazoa; phylum Chordata; class Actinopteri; order Salmoniformes; family Salmonidae; genus Brachymystax; species Brachymystax lenok. The sequence continues at coordinate 18,252,649 of CM059789.1, forward strand.
TAGATAATTTTTTAGAGTGGATGATCAGGGGGCCGGAACATAACTACAAAAGATTTGTAGACTGCAAATTTACCGCAAGAAGCCCAAACAGATATAATATTTGACTAAAACCTAATAATTTCAAACCTGGCTTACATTTGTTTACGATCACTTTAGGAACCTCCATTACATAGCTATGATCCCTTATTGATGTCACCTCTTAAATCCACTTCCAGCAGTGTAGATGAAGGGGAGAAGACCGGTTAAAGGAGGATTTTTAAGCCTTGATACAATTGAAACAGGGAATGTGTGTGTGCGCTTTCAGAGGGTGAATGGGCAAGTCAAAAGATTGAAGTGCCTTTGAATGGGGTATGGTAGTAGGTGCCAGTTGCTCCAGTTTGTGTGTCTAGAACTGCAACGCTGCTGGGTTTTTGACACAACAGTTTCTTGTGTGTATCAAGAATGATCTGAGGGCAAACGGGGGTGCAACTCAATATTCGGTGTATATCTCTACGTATGGGAATAATTTGGAACAGACGGACCGCCAGTTGGGGAACACTGGCCTACAGAACTGTAACACGGCTGTTGCCCTGACACCAGTACTGAATTGAGGGCCTCCCGAGTGGAGCAGCGGTCTAAGGCACTGCATCGCAGTTCTTGATGCGTCACGACAGACCCGGGTTCAGTCAGTCAGCCGTCCGCGAACGGGAGACCCACGAGGTGGCGCACAATTGGCCCAGCGTCGTTAGGGGAGAGTTTGGCCGGCCGGGATGTCCTTGTCCCATTGCGCTCTAGTGACTCCTGTGGCGGGCCGGGCGCCTGCACGCTGACACATTGCTGCGGATGGCTTCCGGGTTAAGCGAGCAGTGTGTCAAGAAGCAGAGCGGCTTGGCGGGGTCGTGTTTCGGAGGAAGCATGGCTCTCGACCTTCGTCTCTCCCGAATCCTTTACGGGAGTTGCAGCGAAGGGACAAGACTGTAATTACAAATTGAACATCACGAAATTGGGGAAAGAAAGGGTACATAAAAAATATATACGAATATTTAATTGAAGCAAAAACATATACTACTCCAAACCCATGTCTATCTTAGGCCTTTTAAACAGAATGTTGATAGTAATGTGAGGAATATTTTATTCACTCTCATATTTGGGCAATTAATAAAATCGATAAAATGTAAATGTGTGAAAAGAAAGTCACTGGCACTGCAAAAAGCAGAGGGAATGGTTAGCCTTCTCCAAACCAATCCCACCTTCATTAACCTTTAGCGAGTGCTAGCAGAGCAGTGCTGAGTAAAATGCTATTGATTCCCAGGGTGTGGATGGTAAGTGCAGTAGAATGATACAGCAGTGGACTGTTCTCCTGGAAAACAGAGTGGCAGCTCACTGTCTTGTGGGTGTGAAGGGTAGCAGGGAGCAATGGTTCACAGCTGTGTCTCTGTTACTGTATGTTAGTGCTGTACACACATGTTCAGTGTCTCCCCCTGGCTGTGTTGCTGTAATGAGCTACTAATGTGGCACCTTGGGTGGCTGAGTTCAGCTCGTCTTTGGACAGCCTGGCAGAATGCAACCTGGGAAAATATGAAGAGGAGACATTTAGAGCCAGAAGGACTGTTCACATCTGTACTGTGTGTGTGTGCTTGTGCTTGTGAAGGTGTCTTTTAGTGTTTGTGAATAAAAGTGTAGCCTAACTGGCTGTCTGTGAGTCATCCCAGACAGATGGCTGTCAGACCGTTTAGGACCAAACCCAGGCCTGCTCTGGGATCAGCCGTCTGCTTTGAGCTTCTACTTTCTCTAAAAGACCTGCTGTTTTCTCTGATTGGATCTTTTGCTTTCTCTAAAAGAGCACAGTTTTTCTCTTAATAATCTGCTTTCTCTAAAAGAGCAGTTTTTCTCTTAATAATCTACTGCCTTCTCTAAAGCTCAACAGCTCTCTCCATACAATCTCTTCGAGAACAGCTGGGTTTGAAAAGGCGTCATTTTTTTATGTGCTTGTTAGGATTGGAGTGTTTTTATGGTGAAAGCCCTGAAACAATACAGTATTTATTGCCAGGAGCTTTTCACACAGCCTAGTGGATCTGCTGAGGGCGGTTTGTCATTGCTACTGGCGCCGTTGGAGTGTGTGACCCAGGCCCTGTCTCTCTCTACTTGCCTACCTCTGACGGATGCCCTTCTCTGGGTCTCTTCCTTCTATCATCTACTCTGGTTCTGTTGACGCGACCACTGTGCCACAGCCCTATGCGTTACTCAGACCTCCACGTATATCATGCACTGATGTCAGAGTCATTTGCATGAACTTCAAAGTTATGGCTCCGAGTTCACTTGGGTCACTCTCTTTATACCAATGTTGGCAGGGGAAGTGCTGTTTAAGGAGATACATCAGCTGAATGGCTGTTTACCCTGTCAGAAACCAGCTGGGTCTGAAGTACATGGAGATGTATTGCTGTGTCGAGATACTAGAGAATGTTGTCTTGGCTTGCCTAAATCAGGCCCTAGGTGCTTTTCTCAGACCTACAGCTGGATATTATAGTCTCTGTGACAGTGGGGGCATTGAGTGACAGTCAGGATTATGACTGGAGATATGACATTGTGGTGGTAAGAGGCCTACATGGTGTGTACACACATACAAAGCTCTCCCTCACCCTCCATTTAGCAAATCTGACCATAACTCTATCCTCCTGATTCCTGCTTACAAGCAAAAACTCAAACTGGAAGTACCAGTGACGCACTCGTTACGGAAGTGGTCCGATGAAGCGGATGCTAAGCTACAGGACTGTTTTGCTAGCACAGACTGGAATATGTTCTGGGATTCATCCAATGGCATTGAGGAGTTTACCACATCATTCACCGACTTAACTAATAAGTGCATTGACGATGTTGTCCCCACAGTGACCGTACGTACAGTGAGGGAAAAAAGTATTTGATCCCCTGCTGATTTTATGTTTGCCCACTGACAAAGAAATTATCAGTCTGTAATTTTAATGGTAGGTGTATTTGAACAGTGAGAGACAGAATAACAACAAAAAAATCCAGAAAAACGCATGTGAAAATGTTATAAATTTATTTGCATTTTAATGAGGGAAATAAGTATTTCACTCCCTCTCAATCAGAAAGATTTCTGGCTCCCAGGTGTGTTTTATACAGGTAACTAGCTGAAATTAGGAGCACACTCTTAAGGGGAGTGCTCCTAATCTCAGTTTGTTACCTGTATAAAAGACACCTGTCCACAGAAGCAATCAATCAATAAGATTCCAAACTCTCCACCATGGCCAAGACCAAAGAGCTCTCCAAGGATGTCAGGGACAAGATTGTAGACCTACACAAGGCTGGAATGGGCTACAAAACCATCGCCAAGCAGCTTGGTGAGAAGGTGACAACAATTGGTAACACACTACGCCGTGAAGGACTGAAATCCTGCAGCGCCCGCAAGGTCCCCCTGCTCAAGAAAGCACATATACATGCCCGTCTGAAGTTTGCCAATGAACATCTGAATGATTCAGAGGACAACTGGGTGAAAGTGTTGTGGTCAGATGAGACTAAAATGGAGCTCTTTGGCATCAACTCAACTCGCCGTATTTGGAGGAGGAGGAATGCTGCCTATGACCCCAAGAACACCATCCCCACCGTCTAACATGGAGGTGGAAACATTATGCCTTGGGGGGTTTTTTTCTGCTAAGGGGACAGGACAACTTCACCGCATCAAAGGGACGATGGACGGGGGCCATGAACCGTCAAATCTTGGGTGAGAACCTCCTTCCCTCAGCCAGGGCAATGAAAATGACAATGACCCAAAACACATGGCCAAGGCAACAAAGGAGTGGCTCAAGAAGAAGCACATTAAGGTCCTGGAGTGGCCTAGCCAGTCTCCAGACCTTAATCCCATAGAAAATCTGTGGAGGGAGCTGAAGGTTCGAGTTGCCAAACGTCAGCCTCGAAACCTTAATGACTTGGAGAAGATCTGCAAAGAGGAGTGGGACAAAATCCCTCCTGAGATGTGTGCAAACCTGGTGGCCAACTACAAGAAACGTCTGACCTCTGATTGCCAACAAGGGTTTTGCCACCAAGTACTAAGTCATGTTTTGCAGAGGGGTCAAATACTTAATCCCTCGATTAGCATTTTAATGAGGGGAATTTTCACATGCATTTTTCTGGATTTTTTTGTTGTTATTCTGTGTCTCACTGTTCAAATAAACCTACCATTAAAATTATAGACTGATCATTTCTTTGTCAGTGGGTAAACGTACAAAATCAGCAGGGGGGATCATATCCCAAACAGAAGAAAGCCTACTAGACGAGCTAAGTACCGTCTATGCTTAATTTGAGGCTAGCAACACTGCATAAGAGCACCAGCTGTTCCGTATGACTGTGTGATCATGCTCTCCGTAGCAGATGTGAGTAAGACCTTTTAAACAGGTTAACATTCAGGACGCATACTCAGAACATGCGCTGACCATCTGGCAAGTGTCTTCACTGATATTTAAAGCCTTTCCCGGGCCCAGTCTGTAATACCTTCATGTTTCAAGCAGACCACCATAATCCTTGTTCCCAAGAATGCCAAGGTAACCTGTCTAAATGACTATATCCTCGTAGTACTCACGTCTGTAGCCATGAAATGCTTTGAAAGGCTGGTCATGGCGCACATCAACACCATCATCCCAGACACCTTGGACCCACTCCAATTCACATACCACCCCAACAGATCCACAGATGACTCAATCTCTATTGCACTACATACTGCCCTTTTCCTCCTCGACAAAAGGAACAGCTATGTGAGAATGCTGTTCATTGACTACAGCTCAGCGTTCAACACCAGTGCCCCCCCAAGCTCATCACTAGGCTAAGGACCCTGGGATTAAACACCTCCCTCTGCAACTGGATCCTGGACTTAAAGACGGGCCAACCCAGGTGGTGAGGGTAGGCAACAACACATCCAACACACAGATCCTCAACACAGGGGCCCCTCAGGGGTGCGTGCCTAGTCACCTCCTGTACTCCCTGTTCACCCAAGACTGCGTGGCCATGCTCGACTCCCAACACCATCATTAAGTTTGCCGATGACACAACAGTGGTAGGCATGATCACCGAGGACGATGAAACGGCCTACAGGGAGGTCGTCAGAGATCTGGTAGTGTGGTGCCAGGACAACAACCTCTCACTCAACGTCAGCAAGACAAAGTTGCTGGACTACTGCACACCCCCCATTCACGTCCAACTGGGCTGTAGTGAAGCAGGTCAAGAGCTTCAAGTTCCTCTGTGTCCACATCCCTAAGGAATTATCATGGTCCACGATCACTTACACAGTCATGAAGAGGGCATGACAATGCCTCTTCCCCCTTAGGAGGCTTAAAGTATTAAAGTAAAGTAAGTTCTACAGTGGCACCATTGAGAAGATCCTGACTGGATGCTTTACCTCTTGGTATGGCAACTGCTTGGCATTTGACCGTAAGATGCTACAAAGGGTAGTGCTTACGGCCCATTACATCACTGGGGCTGAGCTCCCTGCCATCCAAGACCTCTATACCAGGCTGTGTCAGAGGAAAGCCCTAAAAATTGTCAGACTCCAGCCACCCAAGTCAGTCTTTTCTCTTTTCTACCGCACGGAAATCCGCTCAGATGAACCGAGTTTGGAACCAATAGGACTCTGAACAGCGTTTACCCCCAAGACTGATAAATGGTTTGTCCGGGTAGCTATTGCTTAACTATTTAAATACCTGCATTGACCTTTTTTCACATCCCTCTTGACTCAATACGTGCTACTATCCTGTTACCTAGTCTTCTCGCTCTCTCTAGCGCTCTCTCTAGCGCTCTCTCTAGCGCTCGCTCTAGCGCTCGCGCTCTCGCTCGCTCTCTCTGTCTCGCTCTCTCGCTCTCTCTCTCTCCTTTCTATTTCTCTCTCTCCTTTCTCTCCTCTTGCTCTCGCGCGCTCTCTCTCTCTCGCTCTCAACTGTGTACTGCTTAATAGTGTCACCTTATCTTTATTAAACTCAATTATTTGCCTTGAGTTTATTTGCTCAGTTGTTTGGCTGACTAGTTAGCAATGTTTCCTCCAACTTTTTCAGCACTGAGCAAATTTCAGGTCTGCTGAGCGCAAACTTGAACGTTGCGATAATTCTGTGCAACTTCTGGCTCACGTTTACTGTGAACACTGAGGCTGTGCCAGCTTTAAGTTACAGTTATAACAATGGCCAAGTAGGCTAGCTGTTCTATCATTCAGCCTACAGTGCAGCCAATGTGTGGTGTTCAATGTAGGCCTACATTCCATGAGACTTTTGAAAAAAACATTTAGGGATTGACATGAACCTGTTTATTCACTTGTCCTTCAGACAATGAGGTGACTGAAAATGTTGTTTGATGCAAGAAACCACTTTACAAAATAAAATGCATTATTTCTATACCATTATTACAGAGTATCACACAGATTATGCTTTGCCTATATGCTACTTGGCTTATTCAAGCCTGTCTCAAAATACAACACTTCCCCAAAATACAACACTGCCCCTTTAACCTCTCAGGGATAGTGTCCCTTTTTCAGAATTTCTGCCTGTCTGACGTGCTCAAAGTAAACTAACTGTTACTCAGGCCCAGAAGCTAGGATATGCATATAGCGTTGGTAGCATTGGATAGAAAACACTTCTAAAACTGTTAAAATGTCTGTGAGTATTACAGAATTGATATGGCAGGCAAAAATCTGAAGAAAATTCAACCTAATATTTTTTTTTTGAGCTCCCAGGCTCTTCCAATACAAAGCAATTGCTCAATGTTATTTCCGTCTCCCAGATTGCAGTACCTATAGCTTCCACAAGATGTCAACAGTCTTTAGTAATTGTAGTAATTGTCGTTTTTCTGAGGAGAGCTCCATAAGAAAAGTACTGTTACTCTTCGTTATTTTCCTTTCCTATTGAACATACTACGTTCCTTATGAAATATTATCGTTTATTTAGATATTCGAGTACCTGAGGATTGATTAGAAACGTTGTTTGACTTGACTTGCTTTTCAAAGATGGCTAGAAATGCACACGTGGTGCTCTTGTAGGAAGCAACCACTCCCCTACTGTTGACTAGACATAACTGGGCAAATAACTCAATAATTACATGCAGCACTCGCTTTGATCTCATAAAGCACATCTACTTGCATCCATTCATGCTGTAAACACAGTCCAGTTCAAAGTGAATGGCACAGATCCATATATGGCAATAGTCTATTTGCATAATAGGGAGCCTGTCAATGCAAGAAAATCCTACTCCAATCTCTTGCATAGTACGTTTTGTTTCTAAATGTTGCGTTGAAAGTGACTAATATTGTGTTGATTCGATCACATTTCGCACAGTAGAGGGAAACGTTGATAGTGTTAACTATAGGGAAAAAGTAGAAAGTTGAGTGAAGTTCAAACTCGTGATTCTCTGCGCAGTAAAGATTTCTTCTGCATGCCCACGCGCAGCTTACATTGAACATTGTTGGTTAGTTGTTGATTGTACTATTTGGTCAAGGTTGATTAACTTGACGTGTTGGAGTGTGGGTAGAGCTGAGTGACTGTGTGCGTCGTCGTCTTCAGTGAATTTGAGTTCTGCATAACAAGCTGTGGTTTTCCTGCAGTATACATCAGGGAGCTCGTCAGTCAGAACACCTTTCTTGAGTCATTTTCTATTAAGGTATCTTTACTTTTACTCAAGTATGACAATTGGGTACTTTTTCCACCATTGAGTTCAGCTAACTGTCATACTGCAGCTGTGTGTGCGGCAGTACATTTACATCTGTGTGTGTGTGTGTTTTAGTGTAGCTTTGTGTAACTAAGCATGAGAGTTTCCGTGTTCCTATTTTCTTGTGGAATCATGGTGTGTGACTACATAAACCAATGTCTTTCATGGGTCGTAATTGAGATACTCTATGTGGAACTTAGATTTAAGACACCTTGTAAATCCAGTTCAATGATCCACTTCATATTGATGTGGTCGGCATCCTTAAAGGACATCGTCTGCATCAAATGGCACCCTATTTCCTTGATAGTGCACTCTTTTTTATTAAAGCCCATAGGGCTCTTGTCAAAGTTAGTGCACTAATGGCACCCTAGGGAATAGGGTGCCATTTGGGACACACATTCAGTACTGTACAGTAGAGTTTACAGAGGAAGACAAAGCCTGCCTGATCAATGCACTCCTGGGTCCTTTCATATTGAAAACTCCAGCCGAACATTGCCCCATATTTAAAAAAAACAACTTTTAAGCAACATTTTGATCAGATGGGCAATCCCTTTGACGTGAAACTCACCGACCCAAACCTTGCTTCTACTCCACCCGTACTAGTGATGGATTCATTAAAAAGGCAGGGAACCGGGGCTTCTTTCCCCCTCTTCGTCCTTCTGTCTCTCTCCTTCCATCTCCTGTCCCATCAGTAAATAATTTCACTATTCAAATAACTTTGTATAAACTTGGACACGTGCTTGCTGCACTGGGGTGGGCCGGGGCCAGTGGTGTGACACAGGAGGGAAGGAGATAGAGAAAGTAGCTACTGGATCACGCTAGTTAGATAATCTATGGCATTTACAAGTTTGTCTGTCATCCCATTTGGCAGTGCCTGTCTTTACTGCATCACGTAAAGATGCTAGCTAAGATAGGCTGGTTAAGGCTATTTTGCTGCGCTCCCCGCACTTGTCTACAACAACCGTTCAGATTAAACAACAGCCTACCTGTTTCTCATTTCACATAATTCTGTAATTTTTATTCAATTTTTGCATTGATTAGAGATCTCCCACTTCACATTTCTAGTCATGGAGCCTCTGACTAGTGCCAACAAGTTACATGCATAAAACCTGTGTAGGCACACACCATGGCTGTATATAGGAAATGCACACGTCATAAAAACTACATTCAAAAGATGTATTTATTTTTTATTAATCATTTTAAATGTCATGGTATTTTCTTGTGTGTAGCAATGTCACAGGTCAAAGCATTTTCATTAAAATAGGCATGTGATTTTCCTTAAAATATTAGAATACTAACGTCCGTTCGGATATTAAAATAACCGTGCCCATCCCTACCCATCAGTTCTTTCTTCTTCCTCTCAGCGCCATCCAGCCTTCCTCTCTGGACTGCCAGGACTCAGGGCTGCATGCAGCACTTATTATCATCCTGAATACATACATATGGGATCTGAGGAGACCAAAACAAAATGGCTGCTGGTAGTTTCAGTGCTTCTGTCTTTCTAAATCTGAGGCTATCGCTAATGTTAGCTGCTGTGCGTTGTCACCTATCTGAGGGGAGGGGCATTATTCAGGGGTCTCGTATCACAGTGTATTTTCTACTAGAACAGAGGAGACAGCTGCCTGTGTTTTCAGCCATCCAGACACAAAGCACTGGAGGAAAGATGAACAATTAGCTCTGTGATGAGTTTCTCCCTCCGTCTATCAGCCTGGGGAATATGGACCCACAGAGAGAAAGTCAATGCTATCAACTCCGAGTGAACGCTGTCTTTCCCTGCAGTGTTGTTGTAGTGGAGACATATTCTTTTTGATATGATTAAAAACTTCTTTAGTGTGTACATTCTGCACCACTTTTAAGATTTTGGTATGGAATAATTTGTAAGTGAAGATGTTTATTATTTCATATGCCTCTGTGTAGAGGATCATATCTGTCACAGGTTGAAAGCCATGTTTCTTACTTGAGTCAGCTCATTCTTATACCTTTAAGAAAAAGGAAAATGGTACTTTATAATACTTTATAATTGCCTAGCAATTTGAAGAACGTCTTGTTTGAGGCATTACAATGATTGATTGATCATTTAAAACATTCCATTACCAGCTGGAGGGCAATCCCGCAGCCCGCTCTTATGCATTACAGCGCAAAACAGTGCTGGATTGTGCACCTCTTTCTCTCAGTATCGGACACCATTTAAATTGATATTTGAATGATATACAGTGCCTTCAGAAAGTATTCATACCCCTTATTCCACATTTTGTTACAGCCTGAATTCAAAATGTTTTAAACAGTTTTTTTTTTCTCTCACCCATCTACACACAATACCCCATAATGACATTGAAACATGTTTTTAGAAATGTTTGCAAATGTATTGAAAATGAAGTACAGAAATATCAAATTTACATAAGTATTCACACCCTTGAGTCAATACTTTGTAGAAGGACCTTTGGCAGCGGTTACAGCTGTGAGTCTTTCTGGGTATCTAAAAGACTCTAACGTATCTAAAAACAATCCACACCTGGATTGTGCAACATTTGCCCATTATTCTACTCAAAGTTCTTCAAGGTCTGTCATATTGGTTGTTGATCATTGCTAGACAACCATTTTCAGGTCTTAACTGACTCTCACTCTCTGCTTGGCTGTAGTCCACTGTACCAAGAGTCTTGTGGGAGGATCTGAATCCCCACTTGGGACAAATGTACTGTACATTATGTTCTATTCAACATTAAACACACACTCCCAGTCCCAGTTCACTACCAGATACACTGGTATAGACCTGTCAAGCCCAGCTGTTTTTGGTTAAAAACAAGTAAAGAAATCGAGAGAACGGGAGAGAGGATGTCTTCTAGAAACTCTATAGCAGAGTGTAAGGAAAGGTTTAGAATGTTTAACCACGTACTTCTGTGATTGGGCTTTCATCTTAACATAATATCCCATTCCAGACCCCACACACACACACACACACACACACACACACACACACACACACACACACACACACACACACACACACACACACACAGTTCAATTTACAATCCAAATCTTGTCAAGGTGTTTTATCACAATGTTCATTAAGAGAGCGGCACACTGTATGATTTACACCTCTGTCTGAGACGGAAAATCCAAATAGAAGAATAACAGTCTTTCTGATAAGCCAGCTGGGAATAACACTCTCTCTGATATGCCTCCCGGCTGGCCTGTTGAATTATGCATCTCACAGCTCTACCTTCTGTGCCTAAGTGGACCAAACTGTGGCTGCAGTCTCCGCACATCAGGAAAGACCCCGGGCTCTCTGTGTCCTCGTTTGAATCAAAGCCCAGAGCTTTCAGAGGGCCAGCGCTGGCCCCACTGTCACCTCCACTATGATATCAGCTCTAATTGGAGATGACATTTGGAGGCCTCACACTGGTACTGGTGGACAACAAGTAGCTATGTTGAACTGTAGTCGGTCTGTTACTCCCCTGACCTGAGAGGCAGACAGAGGAGGATGTGCTGTCTAGGTATGAGCTCTTTTTAAAGCTCCCTAAATTCCGTATTCAAAGTTGAAACAATGTAAAGTACCACTAGAATTCCCTGTCTTGTGCTTCTCAGCCAGGGGAGATATGGTCTATAGGTTTGCGGATGAAGACGTGTGTGAGTGTGGAAGACCTTACTCAGCTCTTAGTCTCATTCAACATATTTGTTGCCCTCCTTTCTCTCCCTCCACATCTGTCATCTCATTGAGAGGTGATGCAGGAATCGCCCTTTTTAACTCAGCACCACGCTCACAGCAGCACATACATCAAAAGATACTCTTCCTGTGGTTCTCGCTCTCGCTGTCTCTCTCTCTCAATTCAAAGGGCTTTATTGGCATGGGAAATATGTTTACATTGCCAAAGCAAGTGAAATAAACAACTGAGAACAAACAAATTCAACAAACTACTAGAACATACCGGAAACGTTGCAAGGTTTAAAAAAAATAGACATTTCAAGTGTCATATTGTCAGCTATGAACAGTGTTTTATCAATGTGCAAATAGTTGTAGTACGAATGCTGGGGTAAGATAAATAAACCTAAGTATTGGTAGTATTTGCAATGATGTTTGTGCTCCGATGAGTGCCCTTTTCTAATTGCAATGAGCCACAAATCTTGCTGCTATGATTGCACATTATGGTGTTTCACCTATCAGATATGGGAGTTTATACATTTTGGTAAAATCCAGTCTTCTCTTGAGAGCCAGGTCTGCCTTTGGTGACCTCTCAATAGCTAGGCTAGGCTATGCTCACTGAGTCTGTGTCACAATGGTCAGGTATTATGCCACTGTGTACTCTCTGTTTAGCGCCAGATAGCATTAGTTGATTTCTTTCCAATGTGTCAAATAGTAACATTTTTGCTTTCTCATAATATGGTTGGGTCTAATTGTGTTGCTGTCCTGGGGCTTTGTAGGATGTTTGTGAACAGAGCCCCAGAACCAGCTGGCTGAGGGGACTCTTGTCTAGGTTAATCTCTCTGTAGGTGAGGGCTTTGTGGTGGAATGTGTGGGCATCGCTTCCTTTTAGGTGGTTATAAAATTTAACAGCTCTTGTCTGGATTTTGATGACTACCCGTATTGTCTTAATTCTGATCTGCATTCGTTGTTTGGATTTCGCATTAACACTACGTATATTTTTGCCGAATTCAGCAAGCAGTCTCCCATTTTGTGAAATCTTGGTTGGTAAGTGGACGTCACAACCATAGATGGCAATGGGTTCTATGAGTGATTTAATTATTTTTTGCCAGATCCTAATTTGGATGTTGAGTTATATGTTCCTTTTGATGCCATAGAAGGCCCTTTTTGCCTTGTATATTAGATCGTTCACAGCCTTGTGGAAGTTACCTGTGGTGTTGATGTTTAGGCCGAGGTAGGTGTAATTATTTGTGTTTCTAGGGCAACAGTGTCTAGATAAAATTTGGAACACCATTATTTTTTCTTACCGAGATTTACTGTCAGGGCCCAGATCTGACAGAATCTTTGCAGAAGAATCTTTGCAGCATCTAGATGCTGTTGTAGGCCCTCCTTGGTTGGGGACAGAAGCACCAGATCATTAGCAAACAGTAGACATTTGATTTCCGAGTCCAGCAGGGTGAGGTTGTTCTAGTGCCCTCGCCAATTCATTGATATAAATGTTGAAGAGAGTGGGGCTCAAGCGGTATCCCTGTCTCACCCCACGGCCCTGAGGAAATATATCTGTGCTTGTTGCCATTTCTAACTGCACACTTGTTGTTCGTGTGTATTGATGTTATGTCATATCTTTTTCCTCCAACACTGATTACCATCAATTTGTATAGCAGACCCTCATGCCACATTTAGTCAAGCTTTTTTGAAATCAGCAAAGCATGAAAATACTTTGCTTTTGTTTTATTTGTTTGTCAATAAGGGTGTGCAGGGTATATACATGGTCTGTCGTAAGGTCTCTCTCCCTCTCGTTCTGCCTCTCTCTTTCTGCCTCTCATTTTCCACCTCCAGTCGTTTCCACTGACCCACAGCAGCTGCCTCTCTGTGGCTGTCACAGCGGGGCTTTTAATGAGCTGCAGCACTCTTCCACCCCTTCACCATCCTACCATCTTTCATTTCTTCCAATCTTTCTACCCTTTCTCTTCTTTCTAGAAGAACACATTCCCTTACTCACATTCCTTGGTGAAGTGTGAGAGCAGTGTGCCCCCCCACTTGATTGGGTGGGGCTCATGAATGAATGAATGAAAGGGGGGGATGGTGGACCTCTACTTTTATGATTCAGTTGCTTGCTCATTCATTATGGACAAGAAATAAAAGCCTTCTAAGTCAGCTGAGGCTTCCAGCAGTTTCATTAAACTCAGTATAAAGGAGATATTGATCCGCTGTGGAGAGAGCGAGAGAGCGGCAGAGAATTGTGTTTTATAATTGATTTCAGAGGGAGGCAAAAAGCCTTTGAAGTTTTACAGATGAGAAAAAGGTGATTTGGTTGCCTGGCGTGTGTGTGTTGGCTGTAGTGTTTATGTTAGCTGGAGTGTGTATGTGTGACATTGTGCAGCAATTTCTCTTACTCCTACATTAACTTTAGTATATAACCAATGTTTCTAAGGTTTCCCATAGACCACAATAGGGGAACAAGGTTCTGCTCAGATTCTTGCTCACAATGATAAATGTGTGAAAGCCACAGTTTCCCCGTTTATCTCTCTCTCTGCCAAAGCTCTCTACTGCAGCTGATGGTCAGATCAGAGGATCTCTGTCCATCGTCCTTGGCTGTAACCTCCTCCTCTATCCTCCATCGATCTATCTGACACAATACAAACCTTTTATAAGGGTTGTCTGGCAATCCACTCCATGTTCACTCTCTCCTTCTTTCTTTCTGTAGTTCTGCTGCTGATGTCAGCCCCACTTGGTCATATCTCTAAAGACCATCCTCCATCCTGTTGTTTATTGATTCCCAGTTATTAGGACATTTTGTCAGGTATGTTATTAAGTTACTCTGTATCGCAGATGGTATCTAGATCACTGTTAATTTCTCTTGGTCCTATAACATCAACAACATCCAACAAATGACATTTCATCTAGTTTGAGGATGAATCTTTAAATTTGAGGTCATTGTGCGCCTCTGTTGGTATTGTAGCGGCACGGTGCTTGTACCAACAGGATTGTGGGCTGGATTCCCACTGGGGCTATCCATAAGAAAATCTATGCATGCATGACTGGAAGTGGCTTTGGATAAAGGTGACTACCAAATGGCGTATATTGTCATGAAGTTTTGATGAACTGGGCTTAGACTATACTGTAGCCTTTCTCTCTGATACAGGAGACTAATGATGAAGTCAAGGATATTCTTAAAGGTGTTGATGCTGAAACTCCTTTAAAGGACAAAAGTCTCCTCTGCTCTCCAAAAATATTCATCTTCAGGACCTTGGCGACACCCACTCAGACAAACAGAAAATGACTCCACAGAGCCAGGTTTTGTGAAGTGTTTTGGGGAGCCTGATGGATTAAATGAAGGGGTCCCCCTTTTCTTCCCTCCCTCCCTTCCTCTCTCTTTCGGCTCTTTCATCTCTCACATATCTCTTTGACACATAAGGACAGGCATCCATCTCACTGGGAAAATGTCATCATTTGTTTGGCAACCTCCTTTAGATTTTTTCTCTCTTTCCCTCCCTTCTCTTCCGATATAGTATATCATTCCCTTGTGTGGGTGGAGGAGCAGGACCTGGCAACGCTTCATATTTCATAAGAGCTCCTGCACCTAGTTGGTGCAACACTGTCATGCACTAGTGGCTTCTTGACAAACAATGACGGTATTAGTTGTGGTAGAACGTCACATTAGAATGTTTTACATCACAGTTTATTTATAGGGGACAATGCACATTAATCAACATCAATATTACAATAATGCAACAGCCATGTAAATGTGCCGGGGTTAACCAAAAGCTCCTTTGCACACGTGGTCCCTGGGCAGGTAAGGGCCTTTACACAGCCACTATACAAATACTCACTAAAACAACAACACTATCATCAACTGTCGTCTTACATATGAGGAACCACAGAACTCAGGTTTGGATAGATTTGAGCCATGTTTTCAATTTCAATTAAAAAATACAATAATCAATGCAGCTTCTCAAGTCCATAGGCATTGCATTCCAGTATATTGTAACTCTAACAGAGAAGGCCGATTGACTGATTTTTACAGTGTTGAAAAGGGACAACGCAATCCCCTCTAGTTACTGCCCTTGTTATCCTGGAGGTGCTTTCCTTGAGCATGATATGCCGGCATATTCCATGCAGGGTCTTAAAGACGAGGCTTGCATCTACATACTGCTTAAAGCTATCCAGACTAAATAAATTATGTTTGTAAATAAAATGACAATGGTGGTAACTGTTTGATTCATGAAATATCTTAAGTGTTTGTTTGTAGAGTGATTCAATTGGTTTCAGAATAGTAGCTCCTGCTTGTGACCAGCATATGAGGCAATATCTCGTCTGTGAGAAGATCATAGGATGCACTTATAGTTTGGCGTCCTCCAGAGGAGGATAGGTCTTATAACCCTAAAGTTGGATAATCCAAACTTGACCGTCTTAACCACCTTCTTCACATGTTTCTTCAATGTCAAGTTGGAGTCCAGAATGATGCCGAGATACCTGAAGTTAGACACAGCTTTCAGATTCTCCCCATTAACAAGAACAGCTCGTTGGGAAGAATCAATGGATTTCTTAGAGAAATACAGTCTTGTCGATATTTAAATGCAGGAAAGAATTAGTCATCCATTTAGAAACATGTACCATAGCTTCTGTGGGACCCTTGCGGGACCCCAATGTTATAGTAAAGAGAGTCCGATTGAGTGTCCCCCAAACAAACCCTTTGACTTCTGTTTGTCAGATAGGAATACATCCAACTAATGGTTTCAGTGGACACATTAAGGGAGGATAGTTTGGATAGGAGGACCTCAGGATTCACAGTATTAAAGGCCTTTTAAAGGTCCAAAAAGACTACACCGACTTCACCACCTATGTCCATTTTAGATTTAATGCACCCCAGAAAATAGCAATTGGTTGTTTTGGTGGAATGGTTAGTTCTGAATCCAAATTGCATTTGATATATGGAGTTTCCCTGAATGAGGTGATCAGTCAGATGATCAGCCACACATCTTCCAGCTACTTTTGATAGCACTGCTTATAGGTCGGTAATTTTCCACCAGCGTTGGGTCGGCAGATTTAAAAACGGGTATCACTGCAGCAGACTTCCTAGCATTGGGGACGAACCCATATTCGATGGACAGATTAACTAGATGTACAATAGGGGCAATCAGAGGATATTTGTGTCTTCAGGAATACAGTGTCTCGACCAAATACATATTTTGTTCTAGAGCTCCTGAAGAAGCTGCTAATACTGTCCACTGCTGACTCTGCGATTTCAGGAATTCTGAATATTGGTTTATTATTGTCTATGGGAGTGAGAACTGTGGTCTTGGTTGAGCCAGTTCCCTGACAGTCAACCAAAAAATGTATGATATGAAATGGGAGTCTTGAATTAGAATCCCATTAACCTTTAATTCAGGTAGTTTTTTGGACTTTTCAGCTCCTCTCCCTGTTAGTTTGTTGAGATTTTCCCAAATCACTTTGCCATTTCCTTTTGCTTCATTGATCACGCTAAGAACTCTGCTTTTGCTTTTTTATTTTCCTTACCACCTTTTCCTTACCACCTTAAGTTTTAAGTTCCTCGGCGTACACATCACGGACAAACTGAATTGGTCCACCCACACAGACAGCTTGGTGAAGAAGGCGCAACAGCGCCTCTTCAACCTCAGGAGGCTGAAGATATTCGGCTTGTCACCAAAATCACTCACAAACTTCTACAGATGCACAATCGAGAGCATCCTGTCGGGCTGTATCACCGCCTGGTACGGCAACTGCGCCGCCCACAACCGTAAGGCACTCCAGAAGGTAGTGAGGACTACACAACGCATCACCGGGGGTAAACTACCTACCCTTCAGGACACCTACACCACCCGATGTCACAGGAAGGCCAAAAAGAACAACCACCCGAGCCACTGCCTGTTCACCCCGCTATCATCCAGAAGGCGAGGTCAGTACAGGTGCATCAAAGCTGGGACCGAGAGACTGAAAAACAGCTTCTACCTCAAGGCCATCAGACTGTTAAACAGCCATCACTAACATTGAGTGGCTGCTGCCTACATACTGACTTAAATCTCTAGCCACTTTAAACATAGGAATTGGATATAACAATGTATCACTAGCCACTTTAAACAATTTTGTATATAATGTTTACGTATCCGACATACTCATCAAATGTATACACTGTACTGTAAACCATCTACTTAATCTTGCCTATGCCGTTCGGCCATCGACCCAAATCTCTAGCCACTTTAATAATTATAATTGGATGGAATAATGTATCACTAGCCACTTTAAACAATGCCATTTATATAATGTTTACATATCCTACATTACTCATCTCATATATATATATATATATATATATATATATATATATATATATATATATATATATATATATATATATATATATATATATATATATGTATATATATATGTATATATATGTGTATATACTGTACTCCATACCATCTACTGCATCTTGCCTATGCCGGTCAGCCATCGCTCATCCATATATTTATATGTACATACTCGTATTCATTTCTTTACTCTTGTGTGTATAAGGTAGTTGTTGTGAAATTGTTAGATTACTTGTTAGATACTACTGCATGGTCGGAACTAGAAGCACAAGCATTTCGCTACACTCGCATTAACATCTGCTAACCATGTGTATGTGACAAATAAAATTTGATTTGATTTGTGTCTCAGTGCTGTAAATATACATCTGTCATCATCTTGACCAGACTTCAGTGCTTTTTTCAATGAAAGATCCCGTTCTCTCATCTGCCTCCAGAGGTCCTTGTTGAGCCATGGTAGAGAAGTTTTCCGTTTTGGCTAACGTTGACATTTCCTGGTAAAAAGAGTTATCCACTTTCTCATTAGCTGACAGAAATGTTCTGTATCCAGAGTGGGTCTTCATTGCTTAACAGATCAGACCAGTCAATTTGACTTATAGCTGCATCGTAGTTACTTTCGGGGATTTGTTGCACATTAACTTGTTAGGGAGTGGCAGCTGAGGGGTCGGTTTTGGAGAGCCTGCCCAAAGTAAAATGCCTCCCATTCAGGCCCAGAAAATAGGATATGCACATATTTAGTACCATTGGATAGGAAACACTCTGAATTTTCCAAAAGTGTTAACCATTTCTCTGTGAGTGAAACAGATCGCATATGGCAGGCGAAACCCCGAGGAATTTCTGTCCTGGAAAAAGTGATTTTGACACATTGCTCATTTGGAACCCCTCCTTCATGAAAATGACCATATAAGGGCATATGAATGCAGTACCCATCGCTTTCTTTAGATGTCAACAGTCTCGAGACAGTGTAAATTTTCAATTTGGATGCTTTAGACCAGAGAATAAGAGCAAACCAGGAAGTGACCTTTTTATGTAAACAGTACCCAGCGCGCGCTCCCGACAAGGCACGCTGTGTCTTTTTTACCGTCTTTATCGATCAGTTTATATTCCGGTTGATTTATAATAGTAAATATACGTAAAAGTGTTCCTAAGGATACATTTAAAACTATGTTTGATTGTTCTTGGACAAGTTTATAGGTATAAGATGTTTGCGTCACGTTTCGTTGGACAAGTTTATAGGTATAAGAAGTTTGCGTCACGTTTCAATGAAGGAGTGGAGGCTGTCGTTTCTGATTATAACGCGCGAACCAAATGGAGATTTATGGATAAAATACATTACTTTTTCTAACAAAAGAACCATGGATTGTCTTACATTTCACCTGGTAGTGTCGGGATTGGGGCGCTAGCGCCCCAGCAATCTCTGAGATGTTAATATGGTTCTTAAATCTCTTTTTAGTGAGCTTTCTAACCACCAGTTTAACATTGTGTTCAGATATGCCAGTTAGTAAGTTAACTTCTTAGGGAGCGGTGGGGCGCTACATATTTTTGCCATTACCATAATTTCATAAGCCTCCACGGTTCACAGAAAACACATTTCCTAAGTGTCCTAAGTGTCCAACGAAGACAATCCATGGTTCTTTTGTTAGAAAAATAATGTATTTTATCCATAAATCTCCATTTGGTTCGCGCGTTATAATCAGAAACGACAGCCTCCACTCCTTCATTGAAACGTGACGCAAACTCGTTCATCTTATACCTATAAACTTGTCCAAGAACAATCAAACATAGTTTTAAATGTATCCTTAGGAACACTTTTACGTATATTTACTATTATAAATCAACCGGAATATAAACTGATCGATAAAGACGGTAAAAAAGACACAGCGTGCTTTGTCGGGAGAGCGCGCTGGGTACTGTTTACATAAAAAGGTCACTTCCTGGTTTGCTCTTATTCTCTGATCTAAAGCATCCAAATTGAAAATTTACACTTTCTCGAGACTGTTGACATCCAGAGGAAGCGATAGGCACTCTGTCAAAACCACTTTTTCCAGGACAGAAATTCCTCGGGGTTTCGCCTGCCATATCCGTTCTGTTTTACTCACAGACAAAATGTTAACACTTTTAGAAAATGCAGAGTGTTTCCTATCCAATGGTACTAAATATGTGCATATCCTATTTTCTGGGCCTGAATGGGAGGCATTTTACTTTGGGCACGCCAGGGTCTCCAAAACGGTCACTTCGTGCGCTGCTCCCAAAGAAGTTAATGGACTTAGTTATATTCGATCAGGTCTGTTTGTAAACACCAGATCAATTTGAGTCTGGGTTACTCTGGTTGGACCTCGTATTATTTGAGTCCGGTTAAAATCGTCTGATCTGAGTTTTTTCCTGAAAATTTTGTTTTCCCGGTTTATGTTGAAATCGCCCCTGAAGATGATTGCCTTATGACCACATTCTTTAAGCATGGCATTTAGATGGTCATAAATGAGATATCAGATGTTGGTGGTCGATATAATCCATTAATAGTGAGAGACATATGAGGGGAGAGGAAGACATTCAATCCCATACATTCAAAGTAATTGGCATGTTTCCATATGATACGTTTGCATTTAAAGTTATCTTTCATGTACATAAGCAATCCACCCCCTCTGCCCTTTCCCCTGTCCCTCCTGAATATGGAATATCAAGGGACATTAAAGGCAGGAATAGGAGAAGATTTCTTCAGCCATGTCTCATGGAAACAGAAAAAAGCAAATAGTAAATAAATGTTCTACCTGTTCATTCTTAAAAATAATGCTACAAATATTCAGATGACCTCCCAATATTCCTCTAGTCTTGGAACGAGAGTCCCAGAGCGTTTTGGCCTGCTTAACGGTTTGAAAAATACCTGGGTTAAGGGAACTGAGTTAGTCTCTAAGGTGTTTTTTTGGGGGGACATGTATTAAGAGTTTGCATTAAAATGTGATTATCTGCAGATAACTCATTCTCTTGAAAAGCCATGTTAGTGACAGAGGTTATGTTCACTTACACAGAATGTCCTCTGAACCAGATAATATAGGCTACTCAAATATAGATTATTTAAATCATTCATGTTCCACCATCAATGCTTTCATTCTGGATGGCTAATTAGGGGGACTTCTCTCCACTTCTCCCAGAATTACATCCTCCATATCAGCCGTTTTTTCTGCAGGTGACCTAACTCCAGACTCTGATGGGGTGCTTGGTACTCTGGGCCGCTTTGGTGTTTGTTGATTCCGGATTGTTTGAATGAAGGCCAGCATTGATGTTTAGCTGCCTTTTGTATTCCGCAGAGAGTTGCACCGCCTTCGGGGTCCCTTATCATCCTCAGAGTTTTCTATTAGGTTATGATTGTCACTGATCTCAGTAGCCACTTTCCCAGCTTCATTGTTCTGATTCTTCTTCTTGGAATGAGAGGTCACTGTTGTGAGCCAGACTCTGGCTCACCAGGTACCAACTCCAATGTTTCATTCACTCCGTCTTTGTCCTTGGGAGCCGATGAGTAATCCTTTTCTACCTCAGTCTCACGTTCTGTCATTTCAGCTGAGATATGTGATACGTCTGCCCTGCCCATGGGGACAGTATTGTTGTCCTGCACAAAGTGTGAAAAGGTTTCCTCTACACACCTTATGTTGTCCAATGTAGTAGGACTGTACTCTACCATCTCCTGACCCCCTCTAATGTGGGATTGTGTCTGCCAGTCCTGTCTAAGCGCAGGGCCTTGTCCATCATAAAATACTTTGATCCAGTGAGGGCCCATCTTTACAGACCGTGTTATGGGAGTGATGGGTGCTGCTTCAACATATACAAAATGATCTCCACTGGAGCAGTTTGCCAGTTAACCCTTGTATCTTATCATGCGCTTCATCACCCGCACACACCAGCACACTGACTCGGTACCCCTGTATATAACCTCATTATTGTTGTTCTTATTGTGTTACTTTTTTATTATTACTTTCTATTTTTGTCTACTTGGTAAATATTTTCTTTACTCTTCTTGAACTGCGCTGTTGGTTAAGGGCTTGTAAGTAAGCATTGCACGGTAAAGTCTACACTTGTTGTATTCGGCGCATGTGACAAATAAAGTTTGATTTGATCACTCTCCCCACCACCATACATCCAGCTTTAGCCAGAAACTCAGTCACAACACTATCATCTGCTGATTCAGGTAATTATTTAATTGTAACTTGAATTGAGTTCTGGTCAGCCATGCGCGACTTCAAACTGAAAGGATTATTCTCTTTGAACACAACATGTATTCCTCTGACTGTTATTCCTCTGATCAGAAGCTTTACCCTTACTGAGAAGATATATACGCCAGAGTGCACATACTCTCTGTACTGACCTCAAGTGGTTTGGATGAATTTCATGTATGAGACTGTGGTAGAGCTCCTCCTTAATGGGGTTGGCTATGCCCTCCTCCTTTGTTAGGATTTCTCCATTATAAAAATAGGTAAAACAGTCTCCTTTGGGGCATTTCGACCCACAACCCAGTTCTTAAATTCCTTGACATCAGTTTCTGCAACGCTCGAAATGGCAGCCATTTTAATTGTAGTGTTAATGATTAAAGTAATTTGTTTAACATTGAAATATATCAACAAAAGTATTCAGCATTATACAGTGAGGATACTTCTTACTCAATAATTGATGGGTGGTTGATCCTCAAATAGGTATTTGCTGGATTCAGTGTTCTCCAGCAATTGAAGCTTCCCAGCCGGGCCAAATACCCATACAAAAGGAGATGTCAAAACGCAACAAAACAAAAATGTTCTGCTGCGCTTAGTTTCTGGACTGTTTTCAGAGGTTTAGAGCTGGGAAGGAACAGCCACTTGTTTATCATAGATTACAATTGTCTTGTATTGAACAGATTGTTGTGCATCTTTCTGCATTGAATAGACTGACTTCTAACAGCTCTGTAGTGAGAACAAGCATTATTCCTTTGATGTGTCACTTCATATATATATCTGAATGCCTCAGGGTATTGTAGCATGGTGATGGTTGTATTCACACAACACTGGTATTGTTAACAGCCTTTTAACATGCTCCCGTTCTGCACTCCTATCCTCTATAATTGCCCTCAGGTATTTGGGGAAAGATGTTTTTAATCAGAAAACGACTGTTCACTTAATCAGGTTATCGTACTAAATAATTAGCTTGCTGTTATCTGATTGACCAGATCTTTCAGTTTGCCCCTAACCACTGATCCAAAGTCTGATGTTTTTACATCCTAATGGTTCAGGTTGGATAGATGTCGTTAGGGGGAACTTGGAGTGAGCAGAACAGTGTTTGGGTCCTCTGTCAAGGCAGCCATTTGTAGCTCCACTCTGCACTATAGGGTCTTCTCCTCCACTCAGTGTCTGTCTGTCTCTCAGCTCACAGAGCCAGAGAAGAGGAGCTGTCATCCTCAGGGAGGTATGGAGGCCTACACAGACATGTCAGTCAGTCATCAGTCTGATAAAGTCCCATCAACTGAGCCTCATCTCCTCTCTCTGTCATCACAACAACACCTGGCTGTCCTTCCCACTGGCACTGCAGCTCTCCATCAGAGGACAAGTCAGCCATTGGAAAGTCTAACCTTTAGGAAATGTTAATGGTCCCTAGAGGGCATGACAATCTACCACATGATCCATGTTGATTGGCAGCAGAGGAGGATCTGGTCTGGTTGACTGCTAGTAGAGTATCTGTAGTACAAGTGTAGCTCTATATAGTCTGTGTAGTGTACACCTGTAGCTCTATATAGTCTGTGTAGTGTACAAGTGTAGCTCTATATAGTCTGTGTAGTGTACAAGTGTAGCTCTATATAGTCTGTGTAGTGTACAAGTGTAGGTCTATAGCAGGTATTCCCAAACTGGGGTACTGCCGACGGGAGTACGCCAAATAAAAATGTGATTCACATTTAAACAATTGTTATTATTATTATTTTATTTTTAAAATGTTATACTTCACATTTTTAAACAGTCTATTTACATTTTCCAACTTGGCTATACATTTGGATGAGGTTTTTTATCCCCCCATGAGTAGCCTTGTTTCACTGCCCCCCCAAAAAATGAAACCATCTAGTGTTCAGCGAAATAGCAACACAATGTCAAATAAAGGTATTCTGGTAAAATAATTAACATCCAATCACATTAACCATTACTCCCTCATGGGAATTCCACTAACGGTCCGTATGTAGCCACACGTAGCTGCTGCTCATGTTGGTATCTGTACTGATGGCGCAAAAGCCATGACAGGGAGACATAGTGGATTGGTAACGCGCGTGCAAGCAGTTTCTCCTGACGCCACTTGGGTACACTGCAGCATCCACCGAGAGGCTGTTTCTGCCAAGGGAATGCTTGACAGAGTGAAATACGTTTTGGACACTACAGTGAAAATGGTTAACTTTGTTAAAGCAAGGCCCCTGAACTCTCGTGCATTTTCTGATATATGCAATGATATGGGCAGCGACCATGTAACGCTTTTACAAAATACAGAAGTGCGCTGGTTATCAAGGGGCAAAGTATTGACAACATTTTTTTTTATTGAGAGACGAGCTTAAAGTTTTCTTTACTGACCATTTTCACTTGTCTGACCGCTTGCATGATGACGAATTTCTCACATGATTGGCCTATCTGGGTGATGTTTTTTCTCGGCTGAATGATGTGAAGCTAGGATTACAGGGACTCTCTGCAACTATATTCAATGTGCGGGACAAAATTGAGGCTATGATTAAGAAGTCTATGTAGAAGAGCTATTCTCTGTCTGCATTAATAAGGACAACACACAGGTCTTTCCATCATTATATGATTTTTTGTGTGCAAATGAACTCAAGCTTGCGGACAATGTCAAATGTGATATAGCGAAGAGTTGGGTGCGCAATTACGCAGGTACTTTTCCGAAACGGATGACACAAACAACTGGATTCATTATCCCTTTCATGCCCTGCCTCCAGTCCACTTATTGATATCTGAACAAGAGAGCCTCATCGAAATTGCAACAAATTGTTAACATTTCATTTAATCAGAAGCCATTGCCAGATTTCTGGCTAGGGCTGCGCTCAGAGTATCCTGCCTTAGCAAATTGCGCTCTTAAGACACTGATACCCTTTGCAACCACGTACCTATGTGAAAGTGGATTCTCAGCCCTCACTAGCATGAAAACTAAATACAGGCACAGACTGTGTGTGGAAAAGGATTTAAGACTCTCTCCAATACAACCCAACATTGCAGAGTTATGTGCATCCTTTCAAGCACACCCTTCTCATTTACCTGCATTTTCTATGAACAAATAAGGTTTTATATGTATTATGGTTAAATAAAGTGCAAAATTATTGATTATTATTATATTATTATTTGCGCCCTGGTCCTATAAGAGCTCTTTGTCACTTCCCACGAGCCGGATTGTGACAAAAACTCAGTCATTGTTATGTTTAATAAATTTATAGAATAGTGTGTGTGTGGCAGGCTTACAATGATGGCAAAAACAACATTTGAGAATGCGCTGACCCTGGTGCTAGAGGGTACACAGCTGGAGGTTGAATGTTTGAAGGGGTACGAGACTATAAAAAGTTTGGGAACCACTGGTCTGTAGAATCTCCTTGTTGACTGACAGTGGAGTGTAGGCCTTATACAGAAGGTGGATCTGACCTTGTTGACTGATAGTGAAATATTGTATGGAGGTTGACCTGTCTGTGTTGACTGACAGTTGAGTATTGGTCAATACGTCCTTGTTGACCGGCAGTAGAGGACTCTTTCTGTGGAAGTGGACGTGTCCTAAATATCCTAGATGCCTGGCCAGTCTGTTTTGTTTCTGTTTGGTCTGGTGACATGTGAAGTGGCAGTGACACTCCTGAGCACGTCTCCCAGACAGCCACTTGACAGTCAGCCATGATGTCACATGGCCATGTCAGACAGCCGTCACAGACAGTCACATGCTCAGAGTGTCAAAGAAAGCATGGACAAACTTGGCCTTCTATTCGGTCAACAGAAAAGGACCGTCATTAATTGATTTTACACAGACCTTTGTGCTTGTGAATGTTGCCTTTGCAATAACACTGTCTCTATTGGAAATATTGTTAGCTTTATTGATAACACCACCAAGGTGACACCACCAAGCTGATCCAATGAAACCATTAAAATAGGTAGTTGACCTGCAAGTGTTATCTGTTGTCATGGGAATCAGAGTTGCCCTGGCATTGATTCCTGCATGGAGATTGATGGACAGATAGAGGAGCGGTTGGGAGCAGAATTCATCCTTCATGGCTTCCTTGTCAAGGAGAATAAGCCAAACAGAAAGTAATCTCTATCTCCTCTCCTGTAATCAATCTGCAAAGCCTTTGTTATCAAGAGGTACATGTGTGGAGCGTTCCAGGCATGTCTGCTCCTTCCTCTGGTCATGTAGCTGTAAATGCTGTGTGTAATAGCTGTTAGCTGGGAGGGTCAAACACACACCATCAGAGCAGCTGCAGCTTTTTCTTCAACTGGAGTCCCAATGAATAAAATGTTGCTGGACGCTAGTTATCAACATTGTTGGGAGACACAGTGAGGGTGTCTGGGAGTTTTTTTTATTTTATTAACGTGACCTGTACCTGTTTCCCTTGTAATAGTATCCCATCACCAGCGGTTACCATGACAATAGAGCTGGAGCCGTCTGGAGCGAGAGGCGGGGCCAGATAAGAGAGGCGTGAGGTCACTGAGTTGTTGACAGTTCCTCACAGCAGCTCCCTCGGTTGTAATTGGCTGTTGGAGATAAGATCCCTGTGTTCTAATTGGCTGCTGATAAGAGCCTGGCAGCATCAGCAGGTCAGATAATGATGATGGGAGCTCAGGGACACCAGTGGAGGGAGGAAGAGATTAAAGCCCCTTAGAGCTAGACTCTACTATCTGTCTACTGGACTCTTACTGTGTACTGGCTGCTCTGCTTCCTGCAGTCACTGGACCACTCTGACACAGGACATTGGAACTCTGATACTGGGATATATTGTACTGGGTGACTGGGCCGCTATGCCACTGGGATGGTGCTGTAGGAGTGTTATCATTCTAGCTAGCTTCAGAGAACCTCTGCTCAGCAGACTGGTAAAACCAGAGGTCATTGTTCAGGGCTGGCTTTACAGCAGCAGAGACTAACTGGATTGTGCTGGTTAGACCCCTTTAGCCACGCACATCAGATTTGATTAATGTCTGAACAAAGGTTTTTTTGCTTTTGATATTGAATATCATACTGCAGGACTTTTTCTCTCTCTCTGCTGTAACTGCAGCTACTCCCAGTGTGCTATTATGCCCTGAAGAGACTCCTCTGCAGTGAAATCAGAGTGTGCATGTCCAAGCATGAGGTGACTGGGTAATGTGTTCATCTGTCTCCAGCTAGTACTGTGGCCTGCTGTTATTGGCTAATGGGGCACGGAACCCCCACTAGCTATGAGACCATAGACAGTGCACTTTCAATGCAACTACTTTCCATATGGCCCATCTAATAGATGTTTATGGTATCTTGTAAAGTAGTCTGAGTGTGATGTGGGGAATTAAGCTATGACCACCCACTGTGGTCACCACCCAGGAGACACACTGGCCTCTAATGCAGCATGTATACACACGCTTAGAGATGCTTCATACATCTGCTATGGATCTCAGCTGGACCCTAGTGTTACGGTGAATCAATATGTTGGGCAGGATCACGTTTCTCGTGCCTGTTTTTCAGTATGTGTTTCCCCTCCCAACTTGCGGGGTCCATATTTTGTTAACTTTTGCTTAGACCATGGTTTAAACCTTTGATCTAAAATGACTAGCTGCTAGCTTTTCTCATAGGCTAACCTGGCCAAATTGGACATGATGCTGTGGGCGGCCAGCTGAGCAGATAATTATATCCTGTAACAAGATAATGAATCAACTTATCTGAGACCTTAATAACCCCCTAGTCTATTGACGCACTGGTGCGTCAATTTAAGTAACATAATAAAAAATCCCTATCAAAATCCGTACATTTAAGCTAGAGATACTTTCAATCATGTAGTGTATGTGGATACTTGCTCGTCAAAAATCTCATTCCAAAATCATCAGCGTTAATATGTAGTTGGTCCCTCCTTTGCTGCTATAACAGCCTCCACTCTTCTGGGAAGGCTTTCCACTAGACGTTGGAGCATTGCTGCAAGGACTTGCTTTCATTCAGCCACGATCGTTAGTGAGGTTGGGCACTAATGTTGGGCAATTAGGCCTTGCTCGCAGTCTGCGTTCCAATTAATCCCAAAGGTGTTCGATGGGGTTGAGGTCAGGGCTCCGTGCAGGTCAGTCAAGTTCTTCCACACCGATCTTGACAAACCACTTCTGTATGGACCACGATTTGTGCGTGGGGCATTGTCATGCTGAAACAAGACAGGGGGTCCCCTAAACTGTTGCCACAAAGTTCGAAGCACAGAATTGTTTAGAATGTCATTATATGCTCTAGCGTTAAGATTTCCCTTCACTGTGGTGAGCTTTACACCACTCCAGTGCTTGGCATTGTGCATGGTGATCTTACACTTTTGTGTGGCTCCTCGACCATGGGAACCCATTTCATGAAATTCCCAAAGAAGAGTTATTGTGCTGGCGTTGCTTCCAGCGGCAGTTTGGAACTCGGTAGTGAGCATTGCAACTGAGGACAAACGATTTTCACGCTCTATGCGCTTAAGCACTTGGCGGTCCCGTTCTGTGAGCTTGTATGGCCTACCACTTCGCGGCTTAGCCGTTGTTACTGCTATACGTTTCCACTTCACAATAACAGCACTTACAGTTGACCGGGGCAGATCTAGCAGGGAAGATATTTGACAAACTGACTTGTTGGAAAGGTGGCATCCTATGACGGTGCCACGTTGAAAGTCACTGAGCTCTTCAGTAAAGACCTTCTACTGCCAATGTTTGTCTATGGAAATTGCATGGCCGTGTGCTCAATTTTATACACCTGTTAGAAGCGGGTGTGGCTGAAATAGTTGAATCCACTCATTTGAAGGGGTGTCCACATACTTTTGTATATACAGTGCATTCGGGAAGTATTCAGACCCCTTCATTTTGTTACGTTACAGCCATATTCTAAAATTGATTTAAAAATCAATCTACACACAATACCCCATAAAGACAAACTGAAAACAGATATGTAGAAATCTTTGCAACTTTATAAAAAAAAATTAAAACATACCTTATTTACATAAGTATTCAGAGCCTTTGCTTTGAGACTTGACATTGAGCTCCGGTGCATCCTGTTTCCATTGATCATCCTTGAGATATTTCTACAACTTGATTTACCTGTGGTAAATTCAATTGATTGGACATGATTTGGAAAAAGGTACACACCTACCTATATAAGGTCCCACAGTTGACAGCACATGCAAAAACCAAGTCATGAGGTTGAAGGATTTGTCCTTTGAGTTCTGAGAGAGGATTGTGTTGAGTCACAGACCTGGGGAAAGGTACAAAAACATTTCTGCAGCATTGAAGGTCCGCAAGAACAGTGGCCTCCATTCTTAACTTCTTAGGGAGTGGTGGGGTGCTAGCTTTTTTCAATGAAAGATCCCGTTCTCTCATCTGCCTCCAGAGGTCCTTGTTGAGCCATGGTAGAGAGGTTTTCCGTTTTGGCTAACGTTGACATTTCCTGGTAAAAAGAGTTATCCACTTTCTCATTAGCTGACAGAAATGTTCTGTATCCAGAGTGGGTCTTCATTGCTTAACAGATCAGACCAGTCAATTTGACTTATAGCTGCATCGTAGTTACTTTCGGGGATTTGTTGCACATTAATATGGTTCTTAAATCTCTTTTTAGTGAGCTTTCTAACCACCAGTTTAACATTGTGTTCAGATATGCCAGTTAGTAAGTTAATGTACATTTTTTGCATGTCTTTTTTTTCCCATTTGTGAACGTGTTATTCAATGTGTTTCTATGGGCTATAGTAGTAAAGGCCAAATTCAGTATTTTTTTTATACCTGAAGGGGTCCTACAATTCTAAATCAAAAAGCTAAATGAGCCATGGTATGACCATCTAAAACAATTCCATATGTCTGCTTAGAACCCCCCCATCCAACTGCTTACCCATGGTCTAAGTGGAGTGTGCTAATATATTTTTGCATGATGGTTCATTGATTACTGACGTCATTCAAAATGTAAAAGGGTTTTCTCATATATGACCAAAATACCAGTATTTCCTTATCCATTTAACACACATCCATGTACTTTGACTGAAAAAAAAGTAGGAGGATTATATAATATAATATCTAACTGTATCCAGATATCATGAAAGTCAAAGGCGAAGGCTGTCATGGTGTTGTCAAATAGCAGTAATCTACCCACTACTGCTAGCCCTGAGTTGTGACGTGATCCTCTGAAGTGATCTACTCCACGTCGTCGGCATATGTTGGCTGTGAGGTCGAATCCCATTCGAGGCAAGATTATTATTAACAAAACCCTCTACTGCTAGTCCTTGAGTGAAATGGTGCAAATGTAACGATGCAGCCGATTCTAGAAATGTATATAAAACCTTCTACAATTAACTGTACATGTATTTTTACCTATATTCATTGTAGTATTTGGCCTACCATAAAGCCTGTGTTTCAGTCTGAGGGACTCTAGGCCTATCCTATAGCCTGTGTTTCAGTCTGAGTGACTCTAGGCCTATCCTATAGCCTGTGTTTCAGACTGATGGACTCTAGGCCTACCCTATTCAAAATAAGAAATGTCTGATTGGAGAGGATTGTCACATTTTCGTATTGACACACCTTAACGCATAGGCTATCGGACTCAAAAGAAACAGGCAATTTCACTATTGCATTACACTTCGTTACTGGTTTTTCTCTTTCCCTTTTCATTTATTTTCGTGTTGTTTTTGATGTGTCCATTTTGTTTAAAGGTATGTTACTGTTGTCTTACGCCTACAAGGCCCTATGTAAAAAGGGAAGGTCACAATTCTGTTTGTACACTTGTACATGGATATGCTTCCTAAAACCTATTTCATCAAGCCATTACTCTTCGTTATTATTTTTATTGCGATTATTACTTCTAAATATAAATTGACTAGTTAAGAAATGCCGGGCTTGAGGATATGTCCTATTTTCTTATTGAAACAGCATGACTGAGTCAAAATCAAGACACAAGCCTACCTTGTCCTTGTCTGTTGGCTTATCTGCATATAAAACATTTAATACGGATCCTATTTCACCGCCCAAAACCATTCAAACGAAGTCCGATGGATTTTCTCCCATTTTTCCCAAAATATTCGCATAACGTCACAAACCCTGCTGCTGCGGTCATTCGACCGTTCTTCAAAGAGAGGACGCAGTAATGAGAGAGATAATTTAGCCTAAACTACAGAAAATAGGCCTTTTACAAGATTTAATCATGACAGGAGCGTTTTGGATCTTATGAAAGAGATGGAGTCCAGTCAAACTACTTTAGGAAACTTTCTGAATGGAAATGTGGTCTTATAGAGAGAATCCGCAAACTCACACACCCAAACCCCTGTAAGAGGACCCATCAATCAAAGCCACCAGCGTATGTCAGACGCAAGAAAATATTTACCCTTTCCTTAAAATGTAGAAATAATACTAGACCTACCTTAAGCTTTCCGAAAGTAGGCTATAAGATAATGAATTGACAAGAAAGTATGAAGGGCATAAAGACCACAATGCGATAGTATGAAGATTAAATGTACACTCATTCAAATAGAAACAAATGCACACAGCATGTCCATAGCCTTTTTATCAGTATTGATTAGTCTATAAATTAACAAACGATTCCATATCAATTTGGCAAATTGTCCATTTGACACAACATTAGTTAATTCTATGCCTCAGAGCCAGAACAACCTTTCTGACTGCTGTTGTAGTCTGTAATCATCTGAGGTTATTTACATGGCTTTTAAAAGTGCCATCCCTTTTTTCCTAGGCATATTTGTGTTGTTACACTCTTATTAAGTCGCTGCTATGGAATTAACAGCCACCATCAAACACAATGTACTACTGCCAGCCTTGCCATGAGATAACAACTTATTCAGAGCTTCAGACAGTCATCCTGTCATTCCCTTTAATAAGAACAAAGCATCAGAGAGCATCAGCCTTCTCTTCAGCACTGGTCTGTTCTTCTGACAGTCACCACTTCAAAAGAAAAGGAAAACAGATTAAAGAAACTCTTGTGCTTGTTTTTCGTGAGGTGTCAAGTTCTCCTTTGGGCGTCAATCATAGTCATTTTCTGTGTTCCTCTTTTACTAAACAATGGTTTGCCTGTGTAGTGAATGTGTGTGTTGAGCCGCAGAGGTGCTGGTACTGAGCTGGACACGGTGACTGGTCTGTCTAGGTGAGTAGTTTGACTGAGTTCTTAGAGTTCTGTCTAATATGAGAAAGAAGGGTGTTCCCCTTTCCCTCCTAGAACAAGATTAAGTACAGGGAAAAACATTCTCTCCCTGAAGTGCACAGGGAGCCATGGTGAAATAGGCTGAACGGATCTAAATACCAAATACTAAAAAATCATATTTTTCCTAGCAAGAAACTCTACTTCAGAAGTCTGGTTTTGTTGGTTTCATCTCCTTCTACCTGCGACAGGTGGATCCTACACAGGAGACGATGGTTTGGTATCTCATCAGAAAGAGGACGCCTTGGTTTGGGGATCTCCTTTCTTCTCCTCCTGGGACACATGAAGGATGTTAGAACTGTCAGTGTAGAGGGAGTGTTTTCTCAGGCTTTCAGAGCTGCCACTTGGGAGTCCCATGTTGAGGTTTATGAGAGCAGACTGTAGTTTAATTCAGCTCCCTTGACCTCCTGATACATTTGGGACCAGGTTTTGTAGCAGTTGGTAAAGCCTTCCACTGCAGACGGTTTCCTACAGAAACTTGAACGTCTATTACATAATGCAGCTATATCTCTGCGCTGAGATAATCTAGCTACACATATATGCAAACAGCAACAAAAGAGCACTTTCCAAGTCACTGAATCCCCACCTGTATGAACAAGTATAAACATGGGTGGATTGACTTCTGTATGTACTGTAGCTCTGGGTAAGAGAATCTGCTAAATTAATCAAATGTCAAATGTAATCACAAATGAAGAGGAATGCAAAATGAGAGGTTGAGCTATCAAACAAAAATGAAGTATTCCCACATTAGGTTATAATCATTGGTTTAATTCCAATTCCAATTCCAGATTTCAGGCAGGACTTTACATTTTAATGGCCAGGAATTCCCTCTTCAAAGCCTCTCCTCTGTGTTGTAATTAAGGTCTGTTAATGAAGTTGTTTTGATTAATGAATGTTAATGTGGGGGAGAGAGAGCAGAGAAAAGCAGAGGCGGTAGAGCAAACCGCTATCTAGGAGGGAACTAGCAGCTCAGCCCACACCTCTCTCATTTGTACTTTAATGACCTATTAACCACAGTCATCTGTCAGTGTTGATTCAGATGCAGTGAGCTGAGATAGACATCAAAGATGGAGACAAGGAGCACTCATATCTTTCTTCCTGTGTGTGTGTGTGTGTGATTGTGTGGTGTGTAGTCTGTTTCTGTGTCTGTGCGAAGGCGTGTACGTGTGTGCCTAGTCTTGTGCGTGTGTGTGTCTGTCAGTCCATGCATGTATGTTCTTTTTTCAAATATGGAGGATGGACCGAGGGGTAAGGAGATAAGGATTGAAAAGCGCTGAAACATGATCAATTAATCGGTGTATGCTTGTCTCTTTTGAAGTCTCTATTCCCCAAAGATAGCTAGTTAGCCTGACCATGTGACTGTCTCAACATAGACTTTTATTCCCCTATGAGGAGATTGAGAATGACTGAAGCCGCACTGGGCAAAATGTATTGGGTACAAGAACATCATAAGCAGTGGGCAAGAGTATAAGGGCGGTTTAGAACATCACAAATGACGTGAATGTGGGATGGTTTTATTGACATTAAGGTGGGATGGTTTTATTGACATTAAGGTGGGATGGTTTTATTGACATTAAGGTGGGATGGTTTTATTGACATTAAGGTGGGATGGTTTTATTGATGTGAATGGGGGATGTTTTTATTGACGTTAATGGGGGATGGTTTTATTGATGTGAATGTGGGATGGTTTTATTGACGTGAATGTGGGGTGGTTTTATTGACGTTAATGGGGGATGTTTTTATTGACGTTAATGGGGGATGGTTTTATTGACGTTAATGGGGGATGGTTTTATTGATGTGAATGTGGGACGGTTGTATTGACATTAATGTGGGATGGTTTTATTGATGTGAATGTGGGATGGTTTTATTGGCGTGAATGTGGGATGGTTTTATTGATGTGAATGTGGGATGGTTTTATTGATGTGAATGTGGGATGGTTTTATTGACGTGAATGTGGGGTGGTTTTATTGACGTTAATGGGGGATGTTTTTATTGACGTTAATGGGGGATGTTTTTATTGACGTTAATGGGGGATGGTTTTATTGACGTGAATGTGGGATGGTTTTATTGATGTGAATGTGGGATGGTTTTATTGGCGTGAATGTGGGATGGTTTTATTGACGTTAATGTGGGATGGTTTTATTGACATTATTATGGGATGGTTTTATTGATGTGAATGTGGGATGGTTTTATTGATGTGAATGTGGGATGGTTTTATTGATGTGAATGTGGGATGGTTTTATTGACGTTAATGTGGGATGGTTTTATTGACGTTAATGTGGGATGGTTTTATTGACATTATTATGGGATGGTTTTATTGATGTGAATGTGGGAGGGTTTTATTGATGTGAATGTGGGATGGTTTTATTGACGTGAATGTGAGATGGTTTTATTGATGTGAATGTGGAAGGGTTTTATTGACGTGAATGTGGGAGGGTTTTATTGACGTGAATGTGAGATGGTTTTATTGACGTTAATGTGGGATGGTTTTATTGACGTTAATGGGGGATGGTTTTATTGACGTGAATGTGGGATTGTTTTATTGACATTAATGGGGGATGGTTTTATTGACGTTAATGTGGGATGGTTTTATTGACGTGAATGGGGGATGGTTTTATTGATGTGAATGTGGGATTGTTTTATTGACATTAATGGGGGATGTTTTTATTGACGTTAATGGGGGATGTTTTTATTGACGTTAATGGGGGATGTTTTTATTGACGTTAATGGGGGATGTTTTTATTGACGTGAATGTGAGATGGTTTTATTGATGTGAATGTGGGATTGTTTTATTGACATTAATGGGGGATGTTTTTATTGACGTTAATGTGGGATGTTTTTATTGACGTTAATGGGGGATGGTTTTATTGATGTGAATGTGGGATTGTTTTATTGACATTAATGTGAGATGGTTGTATTGACGTGAATGTGGGGTGGTTTTATTGACGTGAATGTGGGATGGTTTTATTGACGTGAATGTGGGATGGTTTTATTGATGTGAATGTGGGATGGTTTTATTGATGTGAATGTGGGATGGTTTTATTGACGTGAATGGGGGATGGTTTTATTGATGTGAATGTGGGATTGTTTTATTGACATTAATGGGGGATGTTTTTATTGACGTTAATGGGGGATGTTTTTATTGACGTTAATGGGGGATGTTTTTATTGACGTTAATGGGGGATGTTTTTATTGACGTGAATGTGAGATGGTTTTATTGATGTGAATGTGGGATTGTTTTATTGACATTAATGGGGGATGTTTTTATTGACGTTAATGTGGGATGTTTTTATTGACGTTAATGGGGGATGGTTTTATTGATGTGAATGTGGGATTGTTTTATTGACGTTAATGGGGAATGTTTTTATTGACGTTAATGTGAGATGGTTTTATTGATGTTTTATTGGGATTGTTTTATTGACATTAATGTGAGATGGTTGTATTGACGTGAATGTGGGGTGGTTTTATTGACGTGAATGTGGGATGGTTTTATTGACGTGAATGTGGGATGGTTTTATTGATGTGAATGTGGGATGGTTTTATTGATGTGAATGTGGGATGGTTTTATTGATGTGAATGTGGGAGGGTTTTATTGATGTGAATGTGGGACGGTTGTATTGACGTGAATGTGGGACGGTTGTATTGACGTGAATGTGGGACGGTTGTATTGACGTGAATGTGGGACGGTTGTATTGACGTGAATGTGGGACCAGTTGTATTGACGTGAATGTGGACTCGTTGTATTGACGTGAATGTGTACGCGGTTGTATTGACGTGAATGTGACTCAGTTGTATTGGTGTGAATGTGGACGGTTTTATTGACGTGAATGTGACCCGGTTTATTGACGTGAATGTGGGACTCGTTTTATTGACGTGAATGTGGGACTCGTTGTATTGACGTGAATGTGGGACTCGTTTTGTTGGACGTGAATGTGGACTCGTTTTGTTGACGTGAATGTGGGACGGTTGTGTTGACGTGATTGTGGGACGGTTGTATTGACGTGATTGTGGGACGGTTGTATTGACGTGAATGTGGGACGGTTGTATTGACGTGAATGTGGGACGGTTGTATTGACGTGAATGTGGGACGGTTTTATTGACGTGAATGTGGGACGGTTTTATTGACGTGAATGTGGGACGGTTTTATTGGCGTGAATGTGGGACGGTTT
Source organism: Brachymystax lenok tsinlingensis (assembly GCA_030435695.1). NCBI lineage: Eukaryota > Metazoa > Chordata > Actinopteri > Salmoniformes > Salmonidae > Brachymystax > Brachymystax lenok. The sequence continues at coordinate 18,288,816 of CM059789.1, forward strand.
TATTGACGTGAATGTGGGATGGTTTTATTGACGTTAATGTGGGATGGTTTTATTGGCGTGAATGTGGGATGGTTTTATTGACGTTAATGTGGGATGGTTTTATTGTTGTGAATTGTAGATCCAGTGATCTGTGGAGCTAATGAGAACTACAGCACTAATTAGTCACCTTCAGGAACATGTTTGACACTTTTAATCTCCCACACTGGTCATATCTCTTTCATTCTCATTCTATTTTTCTCTATCTCTCACACAATGACTCAGCTGAAGGTCAGCTCATTAATTAATGTATCCGCTCCATGTCTGTCTATTTCCTACACTGGATCATTGGGGATTCTCTGTGGTAAAACTTCTCTCCCTGTAGGTTTGTTATGACTGGCAGGGATTTTCACCATCAAAGGCTTTAATACTGTATTTTGATTATATAGGCCTAGACGTCTTTTGACTATTCTAGGTTTGTTGTGACTGGCAGGCTAGAGTTGATCTGCGGGACAGCTGAATGTCATATAGATTCAATTGGCTTCATCCATCACATGGCTCTAATGAATCTATCAAGTCTCCTCCTCATTGTAATCTTCTGACTCACTGCATAATGGATGAACCATGTGAATCAGTTGAATGTATATAGGCCAATATGTTTATACTGCCTGGGTGGATTTATTTAATGTTCCTCTGAATTCTCTGGCATGTGCTTTCTGCTCCAGCTTTGAGGCTTGATGACGAATCTGAGCTTGGCTCCCAACTGTTTATTCCCCTGGAATCATTCACTTTGATTATGTTGCAACAAACTTTTTCAATTACTGTTTGAGTGGGGGTCCTCTCGTTGCCAGGATAATTACCAATATGCTCATCACTTCATCTTCCAGTTCCCCTCAAAATGGTGAAATAATGTGTGACACTTGTCAGGTCTGTTCAGAGTCCGTTCTTGTGTTACAAAATTAGATTACCGATATTATTGGAATTTACTCTCAACCCACTACTATCCCAGTGTGGGTCCCTGTGGCCCCTGAAGCTGCCCTGATTAACTGGACTGTAGCTCTGGGCCCTTTATGGCCCCTGACAGTGACAATCTCCATCCCAAACACAGTGTTGTCTGTGAACACACACAGCGGCCAAACGGCAGCCAGGGGACATGGGGTCACCATGGCTACTCTACTGGAATAGTAAGAGCCAGTCAGAGTGGAGAGAACTCCATTATTGGAGCCAGTCAGAGGGGAGAGAACTCTATTATTGGAGCCAGTCAGAGGGGAGAGAACTCCATTACTGGAGCCAGTCAGAGGGGAGAGAACTCCATTACTGGAGCCAGTCAGAGGGGAGAGAACTCCATTACTGGAGCCAGTCAGAGGGGAGAGAACTCCATTACTGGAGCCAGTCAGAGGGAGAGAACTCCATTACTGGAGCCAGTTAGAGGAGAGAACTCCATTACTGGAGCCAGTCAGAGGGGAGAGAACTCCATTACTGGAGCCAGTCAGAGGGGAGAGAACTCCATTACTGGAGCCAGTCAGAGGGGAGAGAACTCCATTACTGGAGCCAGTCAGAGGGGAGAGAACTCCATTACTGGAGCCAGTCAGAGGGGAGAGAACTATGGAGTGTCAGTAGGCATGAACACACAGAAGCAGGAAGAGTCTGTCTGTTCTCACTACAATGCTCTGTGTTTGTGTCTCTGCCGCCATGTTACAGCCTGACCAGGGTGCTGTTACTGCAGTTAATTAGAAAACACCTCTGTGATCTGATAGTGGCTACATGGACAAAACAGATCTTCTTTTGGATGTGAAAAAAGTTGCTGTTCTCTGGCTTCCAACAGAGATGAGATTTTCATTGTGAAGCCAGAAATGCTCGACTTTCAGACTATCAGAAATATAAAGTCCTTAGAATTGAGAGAGACTTTCACTCCCTGATATTCTATATTGTGCCAATCACATCCTTGCTCTACCAGTGGTGAGGAGAATCCCACCATGTCTGTACTGGACTTTGAGCCTCAATCTATTTTCTCTGGCAGATACATGGCCATCACATCTATTTGGGAAACACACACAAGGACGATTGTACATACTAGTAAACTACTAAGAGTTACAGAGATGGCTGCAGATCAATAGAACAACAAACCATTTCTCAATCTAAACTAAAGCATTTCCACAGTAAGGTATTTTCCTCTTCAAAGTGCACAGACATTTGTATTGATAGCCTTTACTAATCCTGCCACCACAGATAATGTTAGCCTTGCTACTAATGCTGTTTTCCCCTGTCCAAACCACTAGACCATTAAAGATGGCAGCATGTCCTCTTCATTATGGTCATACTGCCTCCGTATCACAGACTCACATCAATTCATCACTGTAACACATGGACAGTGAAGTTGTATTCTATTCTTTCTATTTCTCACTACAGATACTCAGATTTTCCCATTGTTTGAAATTAATGTATTAATTTACAGGTTACATTTCTTTGTTTTGGCACAACTTTCCATTGATTTCAATGGAATACTCCACATTTAAACCATCATGACCACAGCATGAATTAGGTCCATTCCTCTGCTGTGGCCAACGTGCCGCTTTATCATTAGGATCAATGGCACAATCAAGGTGTCTGAGAGTTCTCTCTCATGAATGTAATCATCCTGCTTCTAACTGTCCATAATGTCTTGTTGATGGATTGTTTTATAAATGGTGATTGGATTTAATTGATGACAGAGACCAAACACTTTTGCTGACAATGACCATCAAGGCTATAATGTACAAAGTGCAGGCGTTTGATTTGATTAGAATGTCCATCATGTATTATATTTCCTAGCATTTTGTTCTGTGTTACTGTTGGGGAGCAGCTTTCTCCTTTTCTCTCTCTCCCTCTCGTGTCCGCTCGCTCGCTCTCTCGTGTTCCCTCGCTCTCTCTCTCGTGTTCCCTCGCTCTCTCTCTCGTGTTCGCTCGCTCTCTCTCTCGTGCTCTCTCACTCGTTCTCTCTTTCAATTTCAATTAAGTTCACTTCAAAGGGCTTTATTGGCATGGGAAACATTTTTACATTGCCAAAGCAACTGAACTAGATAATGCTCGCTCTCGACTCTGTTATCGGTGTAATCAGTGTTTCTGTCTGTCACATCCCTCTATGATAAGAAGATGTGAAAACCCTCCTCCAGGAATGGCTGCTCTGCTCCAGTGACACAACACGAGTGCTTCTGCTCCACGTCTAAAAATGGATCCTGATGAGAGGATTGAAACAGAGGTTGCTCCCCGGACAGAGTGCTTTTTGGTGAAGTCCACAGCAAAAATACTTCAAAGACAAAAATCACAGCCTCTGTGGCTGAGGTGGTTTTTCTCTTTATCTTCAAGGTTGTCTAAGAGAAGAAATCAGGCCTGGGTGCTTTTACAGTAATGTGGTGTCTTTCACTAGCTGCATGTCCCCAGATACCTCAGCTTATCTCCTATCCAAGTGTCATCATCCTCTGAAGATCTCTCCTCTGGACTTGAGAGCGTGATACACACTGAAGAAACACTCACCTATGAGGGGTGAAGAATGTCAGGAAAGACACACTGGACAACACTGAAACACCAAGACCACATCAGAGAATAGATTCCTCTCCAGTGTATTATGCTATTGCAACGCACTCTGATGAAACCAATCGTTCAATGTTATGCTGAGTAGATGGCACGTCACTCCTCATCTCCTATCAATGCACTGAGTGTGGAATCCTTCCTTGCTTCAGAGTTTAATCCCACAGCTCTTCAACAGGGCTCCGTTAGTTAAAACTAAATGCTGATCTCATTCAAGTTACTGTATCATGATGAAAGCTAATCAGGCAGTTAACTGGACTGCATGACAATGCAGTTTTGATTTGTGCTCATTGCTCATGTCAACATCATTATGCCATCAGAGTTCATCAAAAGAAAAAACTCTAAGAGGAGCTCAGGTTAATGTGTACTTTATCAGCCAAGTTGTTGTAGATGTAGCCTGACAATGCTACTGTAGCCTGCCTTCCAACCCTAGTGGAGGGGTTGGGGACACCCTCTGAAAGCCCTCGAGGCTTGAACACACCAAAAAGACTGGTCAACAGTCAGCCACTAATGGATTCTGGTCATCATGTGTCTGAGCCTTTAGTTTGCTGAGGAAGAGATGTGGAGACCCTTGATGAGGAAGAGAGATGGGGAGACCCTTGATGAGGAAGAGAGATGGGGAGACCCTTGATGAGGAAGAGAGATGGGGAGACCCTTGATGAGGAAGAGAGATGGGGAGACCCTTGATGAGGAAGAGAGATGGGGAGACCCTTGATGAGGAAGAGAGATGGGGAGACCCTTGATGAGGAAGAGAGATGGGGAGACCCTTGATGAGGAAGTGAGATGGGGAGACCCTTGATGAGGAAGATAGATGGGGAGACCCTTGATGAGGGAGGGAGATGGGGAGACCCTTGATGAGGAAGATTGATGGGGGAGACCCTTGATGAGGAAGAGAGATGGGGAGACCCTTGATGAGGAAGAGAGATGGGGAGACCCTTGATGAGGAAGAGAGATGGGGGCGACCCTTGATGAGGGAGAGAGATGGGGAGACCCTTGATGAGGGAGAGATGGGGAGACCCTTGATGAGGGAGAGAGATGGGGAGACCCTTGATGAGGAGAGAGATGGGGCGACCCTTGATGAGGGAGAGAGATGGGGGAGACCCTTGATGAGGGAGAGAGATGGGGAGACCCTTGATGAGGGAGAGAGATGGGGAGACCCTTGATGAGGGAGAGAGATGGGGAGACCCTTGATGAGGAGAGAGATGGGGAGACCCTTGATGAGGGAGAGAGATGGGGAGACCCTTGATGAGGGAGAGAGATGGGGAGACCCTTGATGAGGGAGAGAGATGGGGAGACCCTTGATGAGGAGAGAGATGGGGAGACCCTTGATGAGGGAGAGAGATGGGGAGACCCTTGATGAGGGAGAGATGGGGAGACCCTTGATGAGGGAGAGAGATGGGGAGACCCTTGATGAGGGAGAGAGATGGGGAGACCCTTGATGAGGGAGAGAGATGGGGAGACCCTTGATGAGGGAGAGAGATGGGGAGACCCTTGATGAGGGAGAGAGATGGGGAGACCCTTGATGAGGGAGAGAGATGGGGAGACCCTTGATGAGGGAAAGAGATGGGGAGACCCTTGATGAGGGAGAGAGATGGGGAGACCCTTGATGAGGGAGAGAGATGGGGAGACCCTTGATGAGGGAGAGAGATGGGGAGACCCTTGATGAGGGAAAGAGATGGGGAGACCCTTGATGAGGGAAAGAGATGGGGAGACCCTTGATGAGGGAGAGAGATGGGGAGACCCTTGATGAGGGAGAGAGATGGGGAGACCCTTGATGAGGGAGAGAGATGGGGAGACCCTTGATGAGGGAGAGAGATGGGGAGACCCTTGATGAGGGAGAGAGATGGGGAGACCCTTGATGAGGGAAAGAGATGGGGAGACCCTTGATGAGGGAGAGAGATGGGGAGACCCTTGATGAGGGAGAGAGATGGGGAGACCCTTGATGAGGGAGAGAGATGGGGGAGACCCTTGATGAGGGAGAGAGATGGGGAGACCCTTGATGAGGGAGAGAGATGGGGAGACCCTTGATGAGGGAGAGAGATGGGGAGACCCTTGATGAGGGAAAGAGATGGGGAGACCCTTGATGAGGGAAAGAGATGGGGAGACCCTTGATGAGGGAGAGAGATGGGGAGACCCTTGATGAGGGAGAGAGATGGGGAGACCCTTGATGAGGGAGAGAGATGGGGAGACCCTTGATGAGGGAGAGAGATGGGGAGACCCTTGATGAGGAAGATAGATGGGGAGACCCTTGATGAGGGAGGGAGATGGGGAGACCCTTGATGAGGGAGGGAGATGGGGAGACCCTTGATGAGGGAGAGAGGAGATGGAGACCCTTTCCACTCTGAAAGCGTCTTGGCAGGATCAGGCTGAGGGATTCCCTGGTGCAGAGAGAGGTGTCCTCAAGCTGCTACTATCAGCTACTTCTGTCTGAACTCTCCTTTCATTGGCCCTCATCCTAAATGAACAGATCTGTTATCTACTCCTCACTCTGAGCGATCCCTCCCAGCTCCACTGCTAATGTGAAATGCTTTAAGATTTCTATATCAGTAAGAGATGAATGGAGGGAAGAGAAGGTCACTCATACATTATTAAGCATTGTGGGTGGGTGTGCGTGTGCGCGGTTTGTGTGTGTGTATATGCATATGCCTTTGGGTGGATCTAATGTGTATATCGTTAGTTTCGAAAGCTTTGATGCCGAGCGTCACATCTGGAGGAAACCTGGCACCATTCCTATGGTCAAGCATGGTGGTGGCAGCATCATGCTGTGAGGATGTTTTTCATCTGCAGGGATTGGGAGATCAATCAGGATCGAGGGAAAGATGAACGGAGCAAAGTACAGAGAGATCCTTGATGAAAACCTGCTCCAGAGCGCTCAGGACCTAAGACTGGGGCGAAGGTTCACCTTCCAACAGGACAATGACCCTAAGCACACAGCCAAGACAATGCAGGGATGGCTTCGGGACAAGTCTCTGAATGTCCTTGATTGGCCCAACCAGAGCCCAGACTTTAACCTAATTGAACATCTCTGGAGAGACCTGAAAATAGCTGTTTAGCTACGCTCCCCATCCAACCTGACAGAGCTTGAGAGGATCTGCAGAGAAGAATGGGAGAAACTCCCCAAATACAGGTGTGCCAAGCTTGTAGCGTCATACCCAAGAAGACTCTAGGCTGTAATCGCTGCCAAAGGTGCTTCAACAAGTACTGAGTAAAGGGTCTGAATACTTAAGGAAATGTGATATAATTTTTTTTTTTTTGTATACATTTGCAAACATTTCTATAAACGTGTTTTTGCATTGTCATTATGGGGTATTGTGTGTAGATTGGTGAGTGGGAAAAAAAATGATTTCATAATAATTAAAATAATGCTGTAACATAACAAAATGTCAAAAGTGAAGTTCTGAATACTTTCCGAATGCACTGTATGTATAAATGGGGTTGGCAGGTAGCCTAGTGGTTAGAGCGTTGGGCCAGTAACCCAAAGGTTGCTGGATCAAACCCCCGAGCTGACAAGGTAAAAATGTTTTTCTACCTCATAACAAGGCAGTTAGCCCACTGTTCCCTGGTAGGCCGTCATTGTAAATAAGAATTTGTTCTTAACTGACTTGCCTAGTTAAATAAAGGATAAATAAATAAAATAGAAAATGTATAATAATGTATTTGTTATTGGTCCTCAGGCTTGCAAAAAGGGGTACCCCATGGGCCGCCAGTGGCCCATCCCTTTGTTAGACCATACTCTCTCTATCCCCCTCTCCATTCTCCCATTCTCTTCATCAGTTAGTCCTGAGTGCAGCCTTCCTTCCCTGTCGGTATGTGACCATGATTGTGTCCAGGAGGCTTTTCTTTGTAAAAAGGCTGTAATTGGCCTGTTAGCTGTTAAGACCTTGTCCGTTGTAAACTAAATGTCCCTGAGCTTCTCATGGCCTGCTGGGAGGCCTCCAGCCAAAGGGCCTTAAAACGGATTCATTTCCCATCAGCACCCTGGGGGAGCCTTTATTGCGGCTTAAAAGCCCTTTACTGCAGCTCAATTGCCACTAAGGCTGAGGTCAGGCCTGTGGCAGGGTTTCTTATGCCATTACTTTGGCACATAGGTAAAGGGGATGTGCGCTCACTGTTTCGCTACTGCCAAACTCTTCATTGAGAGGGAGGCAATGCTTAGTTTTTAATCAAATCTAAACTAAATGGGGAGAAAACATTAGTTTGTTTCTAAATACAAGGTTTACGGACACAAAAAGCACATCTTGTTCCATGTGAATATGTGCACTGTGCATCACAGCTGAATAGGCTGCGTTAACACTAACAGTGTTAGCTCTAAGGCCAGCTTTCGGGTTGGTCTTAAATATCCTCACGAGCGCATGCTGAAATTGGCACTTTGGCTCACGTTTTTAAGGACACACCTCAGATATTGCCACCCCTCCCACTTCAGCATAAGTGAGCTCATATAAGACAGTTAAATTATCATTACTGGCACTAGGGTTTGAAAATAGAGTGCCGGCTTTAACAGGTAGAAATTGCAGGCGAGCGTGCGTAATTAACGCCAGCTGGAAATAGAGCCATAGGTATAGTAACCCAATTTTGTTACAATTTCATCATAATTAATTTTCTTCTGCCTCATTTGACCTTGAATTGAATACAGTAACATGTTCAGTAGAGCTTACACATTGAATCAATTCCTTCCAAATGGTAGGCATTGAATCATTAAAAACAAGAGAAAAAATTGTATAACACGTGTTCAATCTTAGACACGTTCACCCCTTCTTGTGATGACGGATGTGTATTTTCACTGGTTGAAATTTATTTTGGTTGGGCCATCAAGCGAGCATGTACAAGTGTGTGAACGAGTGTTCGTGTGTGTGTGTGTGTGCGAGTGTGTGTGTGCTAGTGTTGATCTTTCCACTGCTGTTTGCTATTCAGACACACTCCCTCTGCTCTGTGTGGATGTGATTGAGTGGAAGGGAGCTGAGGGGAGCTCTGCCCTCAAGGTCACTCTATGAAGCCCTAAATCCCAGGAGGCCAGCTCCCAGGGAGGGAGGGATGGATATATGGAGGGAGGGAGGGAGGGAACTAGTGAGAGGCACTATGGACATTTCCTTCACAATATCTTATCATTACAGGGCATGAGGGTAACCTTGAACTCGGACCAGCACTTTAACTCTCAAAGCCTTCAGCCCTTAGATTACTATCAACCTGATAATATCAGAACTCCTAAGACAACCCAGGCCTCCTGTAATGAGCTAAACAGTATGGATGTATCATGACCCTTTGAGAGACAGTGGCCCTGGGGATGTATCATGACCCTTTGAGAGACAGTGGCCCCGTGGATGTATCATGACCCTTTGAGAGACAGTGGCCCTGTGGATGTGTCATCACCCTTTGAGAGACAGTGGCCCCGTGGATATAAATTGACCCTTTTAGAGACAGTGGCCCTGTGGATGTATCATGACCCTTCCGGGTAAACTGAGATGATTTTAAGCTGAACATTGGTGTCAGTCTCTAAACTAACTCATGTTCTGTCTTCTTGCAGTTTGTTTTGACTGGTCAGTGAGACTTCGCTGACTTTATTGTCCCCATGGGGAAATGTTGTTTCAGTATCATGTACACGTTTAAAGTGATGTTTAAATACAGTAGAAAACAAATTGACAGTACAACATACGTAAGTTACATACCAATAAAGAGACTAGCATGCGGGCCTTACTGGGTGGATAGGAACATTAGCCAAGCTATTTAGGAGGGATATCACACCTGGCACAAATTATTGTCTAGTTCTGTTTTTCTTGCCAGTGGGTGCCGTATATTTGCACCCATAGGGGAGTAGTTCAAAGTCCGGGTACAGGGGGTGGCTTGGGTCAAATATTCTCAATGAAAGATTTGTAAAAAAGAGTCAGGATAGTACAGTCAACATTAAAACATCCCAGATTTCTGAGAAAGTAGTCTCTGTTGACTCTTTTTGCAGATTAGGTCTGTACATTTACTCCACTGAAGCTTATTGTCCAAGAGGACCCCTAGATATTTGTATTCCTCTACAATCTCTATGTTCTGACCTCTGATAGATGTTGCAGAGGTAGGTGTTGTTCACTTCCTGCAGTCTATGCACATCTCTTTGGTCTTGTTGGTTTCGACTACAAATTGTGATTCATCACTCTACAAAGTAATTTAGGACTGGACTAGTTTGTTACGACTGGTCAGTGAGACTAGTTGATTTATGACTGGTCAGTGAGACCATGATGACTGCTGTAAAACTGCATGAAAACAAAGAACCCCTCTGTCATATAGGAGTTAAAGCACTGTGACACTTGACACTGTGGAATCACTCATGATTGTCTAATTGGTTAACAAGATCTTAAGAGACATTTACATTGGACCAACAGTAATGTTTTAACAGCCTTTGTCATGGCAACCCAGAGATGAGTGTAATGACAGTATCAGGAATGCAGGGGACAGAGGAAACATCATTAGTCCTTTATTATACCAGACAGAGGAAACATCATTAGTCCTTTATTATACCAGACAGAGGAAACATCATTAGTCCTTTATTATACCAGACAGAGGAAACATCATTAGTCCTTTATTATACCAGACAGAGGAAACATCATTAGTCCTTTATTATAGCAGACAGAGGAAACATCATTAGTCCTTTATTATACCAGACAGAGGAAACATCATTAGTCCTTTATTATACCAGACAGAGGAAACATCATGTCCTTTATTATACCAGACAGAGGAAACATCATTAGTCCTTTATTATACCAGACAGAGGAAACATCATTAGTCCTTTATTATACCAGACAGAGAAAACATCATTAGTCCTTTATTATACCAGACAGAGGAAACATCATTAGTCCTTTATTATACCAGACACAGGAAACATCATTAGTCCTTTATTATAGCAGACAGAGGAAACATCATTCGTCCTTTATTATACCAGACAGAGGAAACATCATTCGTCCTTTATTATACCAGACACAGGAAACATCATTAGTCCTTTATTATACCAGACAGAGGAAACATCATTAGTCCTTTATTATACCAGACAGAGGAAACATCATTAGTCCTTTATTATACCAGACAGAAGAAACATCATTAGTCCTTTATTATAGCAGACACAGGAAACATCATTAGTCCTTTATTATACCAGACAGAGGAAACATCATTAGTCCTTTATTATAGCAGACAGAGGAAACATCATTAGTCCTTTATTATACCAGACAGAGGAAACATCATTAGTCCTTTATTATACCATACAGAGGAAACATCATTAGTCCTTTATTATACCAGACAGAGGAAACATCATTAGTCCTTTATTATACCAGACAGAGGAAACATCATTAGTCCTTTATTATACCAGACAGAAGAAACATCATTAGTCCTTTATTATACCAGACAGAGGAAACATCATTAGTCCTTTATTATACCAGACAGAGGAAACATCATTAGTCCTTTATTATACCAGACAGAGGAAACATCATTAGTCCTTTATTATACCAGACAGAAGAAACATCATTAGTCCTTTATTATACCAGACAGAGGAAACATCATTAGTCCTTTATTATACCCGACAGAGGAAACATCATTAGTCCTTTATTATACCAGACAGAGGAAACATCATTAGTCCTTTATTATACCAGACACTCAGCTGCCTCAGAATAATCAGTCCGCTGCTCAAGTGATTAGAAAGGGCACGCACTCAAACACACACACACACACACACACACACACACACACACACACACACACACACACACACACACACACACACACACACACACACACACAGCATCAGTGTTAGCAGATGACGGTAACCTTTTGAGGTGTGTGAAGTGTTGTCCTCATCATCACTGTTTGTTTTGGCATCATGAGGCAGGAGAGCAGTTCAGTCCCACTGCCAGCCAACATACTTTACAGTCTGTCAGAGGGACAGGTAAAAGAAAGGAGAGACAGAAAGCCCATTTAGAGTTGTGAAATGGTTTAGTTGGGAGGAATAGGCTGGGGTTGAATGTGTGATGCGTTCTTGTTTACTTGGGGTCTTTTACTATAGGGATCGAAATGTGTTACACTTGGCAGAAAACCAGACTGCTTGCCCTCGGGTTATGTCTGAATTGATCTGTATGTCTGTAATATTAGGCCAGCGATTTTATTTCAAGTTTTGAATGCCCGACTGCTTTAGAAATGGCCTTTTGCTTAGTACCAAAGCTAGTAATCTGCTTTTCGTGAGCTTTATTCCCTCAAATTGACCATGACAGAGAAACATAAACTAGCCCTGCTCTTTTACTGGACTTTTTATGTGTAGATTCTATCTGAGGAGTGTGTTGTCGTGATTGAGTGTGTGTGTTTGTGTATGTGTGTGTGTGTGTGGTAGTACTGTTGTTCATTCTGAGAGTTTGTAGTGTCGGCCAGGGAAGAGAAGCAGCATCATCAGGAGGCCCTCTCTTACTAGAGGTCAGAGGTCAGAGGAAGTTCAGCCAAGAGGGGAATAAATGCTAATAACCTCTGAATAGAATGTAAAAAGCTGTGTCACTGGACAGATGACCTCTCCTCCCTCCACTCTGAATAGAATGTAAAAGGCTGTGTCACTGGGCAGATGACCTCTCCTCCCTCCACTCTGAATAGAATGTAAAAGGCTGTGTCACTGGACAGATGACCTCTCCTCCCTCCACTCTGAATAGAATGTAAAAGGCTGTGTCACTGGACAGATGACCTCTCCTCCCTCCACTCTGAATAGAATGTAAAAGGATTTGTCGCTGGACAGATGACCTCTCCTCCCTCCACTCTGAATAGAATGTAAAAGGCTGTGTCACTGGACAGATGGCCTCTCCTCCCTCCAACCTCATTCATCTCTGCTATTGCCAGACATGAATAAAAACACATTCTTGTTTTGTTGTTGTAACATCTTACAGGGAGGGTTATATAAGCTGTTAAAGACGAAATGTAAGGGATGAAACAAAGCAGCCAAAAGTGATTTTGATCTGATTGTACCGTATTCTGACTCTCTCGCTCTCGCTCTTTGCAGAAGGGATTCATAACATGTCCATGGACTCCAGCCCCATGCCGATGCCCATGTCAGACCCCAACGCCTGGGCCACCGCCATGAATAACCTTGGCATGGCTCCCATGAACATGACGGGACAGCCCCTTATGTCAGGTATGGGTCTTCTTATCCTAACCATACCTCTACTGTAGTTGTAACCGTACCTCTACTGTAGATATAACCGTATCTTTACTGTAGATATAACCGTACCTCTACTGTAGATATAACCGCACCTCTACTGTAGATATAACCGTATCTGTATTGTAGATATAACCGTATCTGTATTGTAGATATAACCGTACTTCTACTGTAGATATAACGTACCTCTACTGTAGATATAACCGCACCTCTACTGTAGATATAACCGTACTTCTACTGTAGATATAACCGTACCTCTACTGTAGATATAACCGTACCTCTACTGTAGATATAACCGCATCTCTACTGTAGATATAACCGCATCTCTACTGTAGATATAACCGTATTTCTACTGTAGATATAACCGTACCTCTACTGTAGATATAACCGCACCTCTACTGTAGATATAACCGCACCTCTACTGTAGATATAACCGCACCTCTACTGTAGATATAACTGTACCTCTATTGTAGTTATAACCGTACCTCTACTGTAGATATAACCGTACCTCTACTGTAGATATAACCGCACCTCTACTGTAGATAACCGCACCTCTACTGTAGATATAACCGTATCTTTACTGTAGATATAACCGTACCTCTACTGTAGATATAACCGCACCTCTACTGTAGATATAACCGTATCTCTACTGTAGATATAACCGTATCTCTATTGTAGTTATAACCGTACCTCTACTGTAGATATAACGTACCTCTACTGTAGATATAACCGCACTTCTACTGTAGATATAACCGTATCTCTATTGTAGTTATAACCGTACCTCTACTGTAGATATAACCGTACCTCTACTGTAGAAAAAAACGTATCTATTGTAGTTATAACCGTATCTCTACTGTAGATATAACCGTATCTCTACTGTAGATATAACCGTATCTCTACTGTAGATATAACCGCATCTCTACTGTAGATATAACCGCATCTCTACTGTAGATATAACCGCATCTCTACTGTAGATATAACTGTATTTCTACTGTAGATATAACTGTATTTCTACTGTAGATATAACCGTATCTCTATTGTAGATATAACTGTATTTCTACTGTAGATATAACCGTATCTCTATTGTAGATATAACCGTATCTCTATTGTAGTTATAACCGTACCTCTACTATAGATATAACGTACCTCTACTGTAGATATAACCGCACCTCTACTGTAGATATAACCGCACCTCTACTGTAGATATAACCGTATCTCTATTGTAGTTATAACCGTACCTCTACTGTAGATATAACCGTACCTCTACTGTAGAAAAAAACGTATCTATTGTAGTTATAACCGTATCTCTACTGTAGATATAACCGTATCTCTACTGTAGATATAACCGCATCTCTACTGTAGATATAACCGCATCTCTACTGTAGATATAACCGCATCTCTACTGTAGATATAACCGCACCTCTACTGTAGATATAACCGTATCTCTATTGTAGTTATAACCGTACCTCTACTGTAGATTTAACCGTACCTCTACTGTAGAAAAAAACGTATCTATTGTAGTTATAACCGTATCTCTACTGTAGTTATAACCGTATCTCTACTGTAGATATAACCGTATCTCTACTGTAGATATAACCGTATCTCTATTGTAGATATAACCGTATTTCTACTGTAGATATAACCGTATCTCTATTGTAGATATAACCGTATCTCTATTGTAGATATAACCGTATCTCTATTGTAGATATAACCGTATCTCTATTGTAGTTATAACCGTACCTCTACTGTAGATATAACCGCACCTCTACTGTAGATATAACCGCACCTCTACTGTAGATATAACCGCACCTCTACTGTAGATATAACCGCACCTCTATTGTAGATATAACCGTACCTCTACTGTAGATATAACCGTACCTCTACTGTAGATATAACCGCATCTCTACTGTAGATATAACCGCATCTCTACTGTAGATATAACCGCATCTCTACTGTAGATATAACCGCATCTCTACTGTAGATATAACCGCATCTCTACTGTAGATATAACCGCATCTCTACTGTAGATATAACCGCATCTCTACTGTAGATATAACCGCATCTCTACTGTAGATATAACCGCATCTCTACTGTAGATATAACCGCATCTCTACTGTAGATATAACCGCATCTCTACTGTAGATATAACCGTACCTCTACTGTAGATATAACCGTACCTCTACTGTAGATATAACCGCACCTCAACTGTAGATATAACCGCACCTCTACTGTAGATATAACCGTATCTCTATTGTAGATATAACCGTACCTCTATTGTAGTTATAACGTACCTCTACTGTAGATATAACGTACCTCTACTGTAGATATAACCGCATCTCTACTGTAGATATAACCGCATCTCTACTGTAGATAAAACCGCATCTCTACTGTAGTTATAACCGTAACTCTACTGTAGTTATAACCGTGCTGTAGTTATAACCCTGCTGTAGTTATAACCCTGCTGTAGTTATAACCGTGACATACCTCTGCTGTAGTATACCCCTACCTCTACTGTAGTTATACCCTTACCTCTACTCTTGTTATACCCCTACCTCTACTGTAGTTATACCACTACCTCCACAGTAGTTATACCCTTACCTCTACTGTAGTTATAACCCTTCCTCTGCTGTAGTTATAACCCTACCTCTGCTGTAGTTATAACCCTACCTCTGCTGTAGTTATAACCCTACCTCTGCTGTAGTTATAACCCTACCTCTGCTGTAGTTACAGTTGAAGTCGGAAGTTTACATACACTTAGGTTGGAGTCATTAAAACTTGTTTTTCAACCACTCCACAAATTTCTTGTTAACAAACTATCGTTTTGGCATGTCGGTTAGGACATCTATTTGGTACAAGTAATTTTTCACAAGTATTTTTTCCAACAATTGTTTACAGACGGATTATTTCACTTATAATTCACTGTATCACAATTCCAGTGTGTCATAAGTTTACATACACTAAGTTGACTGTGCCTTTAAACAGCTTGGAAAATTCCAGAAAATGTCATGGCTTTAGAAGCTTCTGATAGGCTAATTGACATCATTTGAGTCAATTGGAGGTGTACCTGTGGATGTATTTCAAGGCCTACCTTCAAACTCTTTGCTTGACATCATGGGAAAATCAAAAGAAATCAGCCAAGACCTTAGGAAAATAAATTGTAGACCTCCACAGGTATGGTTCATCCTTGGGGTGTGGCAGCAATTTCCAAACGCCTGAATTTCCAAACGCCTGGTCTGATGAAACAAAAATAGAACTGTTTGGCCATAATGACCATCACTATGTTTGGAGGAAAAAGGTGGAGGCTTGCAATCCGAAGAACACCATCCCAAACGTGAAGCAAGGGGGTGGCAGCATCATGTTGTTGGGGGTGCTTTCCTGCAGGGGGGAATATCAGTCAGGAAGTTAAATCTTGGTCGCAAATGGGTCTTCCAAATGGATAATGACCCCAAGCATACTTCCAAAGTGGGGACAAAACGGCTTAAGGACAACAAAGTCAAGGTATTGGAGTGGCCATCACAAAGCCCTGACCTCAATCCTATAGAACATTTGTGGGCAGACCTGAAAAATCGTGTGCGAGCAAGGAGGCCTACAAACCTGACTCAGTTATAACAACTCTGTCAGGAGGAATGGGACAAAATTCACCGAACTTTTGTGGGAAGCTTGTGGAAGGCTACCTGAAACATTTGACCCAAGTTAAACAATTTAAAGGCAAATCTACCAAATACTAATTGAGTGTTTGTAAACTTCTGACCCACTGGGAGAGCCAACGGATATGTTATCATGAGTCACCCAGTCAGGTGGAACTACAGTGGCAGAGCCAACAGATATGTCATCATGAGTCACTCAGTCAGGTGGAACTACAGTGGCAGAGCAAACAGATATGTCATCATGAGTCACCCAGTCAGGTGGAACTACAGTGGCAGAGCCAACAGATATGTCATCATGAGTCACTCAGTCAGATGGAACTACAGTGGCAGAGCCAACAGATATGTCATCATGAGTCACCCAGTCAGGTGGAACTACAGTGGCAGAGCCAACAGATATGTCATCATGAGTCACTCAGTCAGGTGGAACTACAGTGGCAGAGCCAACAGATATGTTATCATGAGTCACTCAGTCAGGTGGAACTACAGTGGCAGAGCCAACAGATATGTTATAATGAGTCACTCAGTCAGGTGGAACTACAGTGGCAGAGCCAACAGATATGTCATCATGAGTCACCCAGTCAGGTGGAACTACAGTGGCAGAGCCAACAGATATGTTATCATGAGTCACCCAGTCAGGTGGAACTACAGTGGCAGAGCCAACAGATATGTCATCATGAGTCACCCAGTCAGGAGGAACTACAGTGGCAGAGCCAACAGATATGTCATCATGAGTCACTCAGTCAGGTGGAACTACAGTGGCAGAGCCAACATATATGTCATCATGAGTCACTCAGTCAGGTGGAACTACAGTGGCAGAGCCAACAGATATGTTATCATGAGTCACCCAGTCAGGTGGAACTACAGTGGCAGAGCCAACAGATATGTTATCATGAGTCACCCAGTCAGGTGGAACTATAGTGGCAGAGCCAACAGATATGTCATCATGAGTCACTCAGTCAGGTGGAACTACAGTGGCAGAGCCAACAGATATGTCATCATGAGTCACCCAGTCAGGTGGAACTACAGTGGCAGAGCCAACAGATATGTCATCATGAGTCACCCAGTCAGGTGGAACTACAGTGGCAGAGCCAACAGATATGTCATCATGAGTCACTCAGTCAGGTGGAACTACAGTGGCAGAGCCAACAGATATGTTATCATGAGTCACCCAGTCAGGTGGAACTACAGTGGCAGAGCCAACAGATATGTTATCATGAGTCACCCAGTCAGGTGGAACTATAGTGGCAGAGCCAACAGATATGTCATCATGAGTCACTCAGTCAGGTGGAACTACAGTGGCAGAGCCAACAGATATGTCATCATGAGTCACCCAGTCAGGTGGAACTACAGTGGCAGAGCCAACAGATATGTCATCATGAGTCACCCAGTCAGGTGGAACTACAGTGGCAGAGCCAACAGATATGTCATCATGAGTCACTCAGTCAGGTGGAAACTACAGTGGCAGAGCCAACAGATATGTCATCATGAGTCACTCAGTCAGGTGGAACTACAGTGGCAGAGCCAACAGATATGTCATCATGAGTCACCCAGTCAGGTGGAACTACAGTGGCAGAGCCAACAGATATGTCATCATGAGTCACTCAGTCAGGTGGAACTACAGTGGCAGAGCCAACAGATATGTCATCATGAGTCACTCAGTCAGGTGGAACTACAGTGGCAGAGCCAACAGATATGTCATCATGAGTCACTCAGTCAGGTGGAACTACAGTGGCAGAGCCAACAGATATGTCATCATGAGTCACCCAGTCAGGTGGAACTACAGTGGCAGAGCCAACAGATATGTTATAATGAGTCACTCAGTCAGATGGAACTACAGTGGCAGAGCCAACAGATATGTCATCATGAGTCACCCAGTCAGGTGGAACTACAGTGGCAGAGCCAACAGATATGTCATCATGAGTCACTCAGTCAGGTGGTAATACAGTGGCAGAGCCAACAGATATGTTATCATGAGTCACCCAGTCAGGTGGAACTACAGTGGCAGAGCCAACAGATATGTTATCATGAGTCACCCAGTCAGGTGGAACTACAGTGGCAGAGCCAACAGATATGTCATCATGAGTCACCCAGTCAGGTGGAACTACAGTGGCAGAGCCAACAGATATGTCATCATGAGTCACCCAGTCAGGTGGAACTACAGTGGCAGAGCCAACAGATATGTCATCATGAGTCACTCAGTCAGGTGGAACTACAGTGGCAGAGCCAACAGATATGTTATCATGAGTCACTCAGTCAGGTGGAACTACAGTGGCAGAGCCAACAGATATGTTATCATGAGTCACCCAGTCAGGTGGAACTACAGTGGCAGAGCCAACAGATATGTCATCATGAGTCACTCAGTCAGGTGGAACTACAGTGGCAGAGCCAACAGATATGTTATCATGAGTCACCCAGTCAGGTGGAACTATAGTGGCAGAGCCAACAGATATGTCATCATGAGTCACCCAGTCAGGTGGAACTACAGTGGCAGAGCCAACAGATATGTTATCATGAGTCACCCAGTCAGGTGGAACTACAGTGGCAGAGCCAACAGATATGTCATCATGAGTCACCCAGTCAGGTGAACCATAGAGACGTGTCATTAGACCGTCCTTGGGAGACAGGAGTGAGAGGAAGCAGAGCTCCTTCTAGAATGATAATGTTCCATCAATGTTTGTTTAATGGTTTGAAACTGAGAGTTTGAGATGAATGAAAGGCAATAAGGCGCTACGCTTCTGGTGTTTATTATTTGTTCAATATCAATAGAAGCCCTGCAGGGCGTTTATCACTTTAACATTAGGTTTTGACTTCATCATTTCACTCCTCCGGCTGGGATGATTTATTCAGCCATGTGTCGTTCCTCTCTTCTTACTAGAATGTCTTGTTTCCCAAAGCCTTTTCCAAACCACCTCCTTCAGCTTCTTTAAAAGCCCATTCATATCAACAGAGCTACAGAATTCTAGGCCTCACAGTAATCCAATAGGACTCAATATTTTAAATTAAGTGGGCTTGGAGGATGCTATTCCACCTACTGGATTTTTCCTATTGAATTTAATTTGTACAATTTACTGAGCTGCTGCCAGACTTAGCAGACTCTCTTGCTACACTGCGGTGCTGTGCAGGAGAAAATGATGCACTTTGTTGAGCCAGTTATAGTTGTAGAGCTGTGTTAGTGTGATGGAGAGGATCACTGGTGTATTTGTGTGCTCTGTCACTAAGCACCTTGAGCCATGGGACAGCATAAGGAAGCTGCCCTTAGTGCTGTTACCTTCATTAGAGGACTTTCTCCACCTCTCATTGCCAGCGGTTAGGCTGCAGTCAGGTTGTCTGTGTAGTAGTGGGAGGGGGGTTTTGGGGTGAGGGGGTGTTTGGGACAGCTATAGTCCTCACAAATCACCTGTAGAAATGTATCTTCCATATCTTGTCTCTCTCTACTCTCTCCCTCTCTACTCTCTCTTTACTCTCTCCCTCTCTACTCTCTCCCTCTCTACTCTCTCCCTCTCTACTCTCTCTTTACTCTCTCCCTCTCTACTCTCTCCCTCTCTACTCTCTCCCTCTCTACTCTCTCCCTCTCTACTCTCTCTTTACTCTCTCCCTCTCTACTCTCTCCCTCTCTACTCTCTCCCTCTACTCTCTCCCTATCTACTCTCTCCCTCTACTCTCTCCCTCTACTCTCTCTCTACTCTCTCTCTACTCTCTCCCTATCTACTCTCTCCCTATCTACTCTCTCCCTCTACTCTCTCCCTCTACTCTCTCTCTACTCTCTCCCTCTCTACTCTCTTTACTCTCTCCCTCTCTACTCTCTTTACTCTCTCCCTCTCTACTTTCTTTACTCTCTCCCTCTCTACTCTCTCCCTCTACTCCCTCTCTACTCTCCCTCTACTCCCTCTCTACTCTCTCCCTCTCTACTCTCTCCTCTCTACTCTCTCCCCCACTCTCTCTCTTTTTACTCTCTCCCTCTCTCTCTCTTTACTCTCTCCCTCTCTACTCTCTCTTTACTCTCTCCCTCTCTACTCTCTCCCTCTACTCCCTCTCTACTCTCTCCCTCTCTACTCTCTCCCTCTACTCCCTCTCTACTCTCTCTACTCTCTCCCTCTCTACTCTCTCTACTCTCTCCTCTCTACTCTCTCCTCTCTCTACTCTCTCTACCTCTCTCTCTCTACTCTCTCCCTCTCTCTCTCTATACTCTCTCCACTCTACTCTCTCTCTCCTCTCTACTCTCTCCCTCTCTCTCTCTCTCTCACTCTCTCTCTCTCTACTCTCTCCCTCTCTCTCTCCTCCTCTCTACTCTCTCTCTCTACTCCTCCCTCTCTACTCTCTCCCCCACTCTCTCCTCTACCTCTCTCTACTCTCTCTCTACTCTCTCTCTCACTCTCTCTCCCTCTCTCTCTCCCTCTTTACTCTCCTCTCTACTCTCTCTACTCTCTCCCTCTCTCTACTCTCTCCCTCTACTCCTCTCTCTCTCTCCTCTCTCTCTCTCTCTACTCTCTCCCTCTCTACTCTCTCTCTCTCTCCCTCTCTACTCTCTCTCTCTCTACTCTCTACTCTCTCCCACTCTCTCTCCCTCTACTCTCTCCTCTCTACTCTCTCCTCTCTACTCTCTTTACTCTCTCCTCTCTACTCTCTTTACTCTCTCCTCTCTACTCTCTTTACTCTCTCCTCTCTACTCTCTCTACTCTCTCCCTCTCTACTCTCTCCCTCTCTACTCTCTCCTCTACTCTCCTCTCCTCTCTACTCTCTCCCTCTCTACTCTCTCCTCTCTACTCTCTCCTCTCTACTCTTACTCTCTCCTCTCTACTCTCTTTACTCTCTCTCTCTCCCTCTCTACTCTCTCCCTCTTCTCTCTCTACTCTTTCTCTACTCTTTCTCTCTCTTCTCTCTCCCCCTCTACTCTCTCTCTCGCCACTTCCTTGCGCGCTCTCTCAATTCAATTCAATTTGCCTTTATTGGCATGACGTAACAAGGTACATAATACCAAAGCGTACTTTGGAGATGAAGTGATACATGTACAATATTAACATAATTAAAATAATAATGATCATTATTGTCAACTCTCTCTGTACAAAACTCACAAAGTAAAGTTGGACAAATAACATTCATCTGGCACCCACACTGTTTAATTATACATGCATACGTTATACATTATACATGACTTCTTCATCCGTTTTTATTTCAATTAAATACAACTGTATTCTCTTTTTTGTCTTTAACCTTTATTTAACTAGGTAAGTCAGTTAAGAACACATTTCTATTTGCAATGACCTCTGGGGCAGTTAAGAATGTTAAACTACAAATATCAACTTTAAAAAGTTGTCAGTCCAGGAAACAAACGTGTCTCAATGTCACTCTTCCGTCTTTTTAGCGGTGAAGTCCGAGGAGTGACATTATTTCCCTCCATTTTATTTACTTTTAAGTAATTCATTATTTTTGAGGAAAACATTTATGAAGAAATTCACCATAGCCAAGGTTGACCACTAACTGTGTTCCTTCTAAACCAGTCAACTGAGTAGCCAGACACTCAGTACTGAACTCCATCTATAATTCAGGAAGGCTGGGGACTTCTGTCTGTCAGATCTGATCCACAGTCAGTTCAGGACTTTATTAACACACCACACCTTTATCTGTGTTAATCGTGGTCAAACAGCTGAGAGACTAGATGGTTTTAGAGACACAATACAGGTGGTTACCATTGTTATTGTATGAGGATATTATACAGGTGGTTACCATTGTTATTGTATGAGGATATTATACAGGTGGTTACCATTGTTATTGTATGAGGATATTATACAGGTGGTTACACAGAATGCTTTCCTGGTCTACTGGAGGCCCACAGCACACACACACTAACAGCACACACACACACACAAAGCCTTTGTTACTAGATCGGCGTGTTCCTTTGAACTAATCCATCTGGATTTTCCACTGATTCTCCATCATGTGAGGGATTGAACTTCATCCTCTCTTCTGTTGTTTTTCTTCTGATGGCGCTCTCTCTCTCTCTCTCTCTCTCTGTCTCTCTGTCTCTCTGTCTCTCGGTCGGTCGGTCTCTCTCGGTCGGTCTCTCTCGGTCGGTCGGTCGGTCTCTCTCGGTCGGTCGGTCGGTCTCTCTCGGTCGGTCGGTCTCTCTCGGTCGGTCGGTCTCTCTCGGTCGGTCGGTCTCTCTCGGTCGGTCGGTCTCTCTCTCGGTCGGTCTCTCTCTCGGTCGGTCGGTCTCTCTCTCGGTCGGTCGGTCTCTCTCTCTCGGTCGGTCGGTCTCTCTCTCTCGGTCGGTCGGTCTCTCTCTCGGTCGGTCGGTCTCTCTCTCGGTCGGTCGGTCTCTCTCGGTCGGTCTCTCTCTCTCGGTCGGTCTCTCGGTCGGTCTCTCTCTCTCGGTCGGTCTCTCTCTCTCGGTCGGTCGGTCTCTCTCTCTCTCGGTCGGTCTCTCGGTCGGTCGCTCTCTCTCTCGGTCGGTCTCTCTCTCTCTCTCTCTCTCTCTCTCTCGGTCGTCGGTCTCTCGGTCGGTCGGTCTCTCTCTCGGTCGGTCGGTCTCTCTCTCGGTCGGTCTCTCTCTCTCTCTCGGTCGGTCGGTCTCTCTCGGTCGGTCGGTCTCTCTCGGTCGGTCGGTCGGTCGGTCTCTCTCTCTCGGTCGGTCGGTCTCTCTCTCTCGGTCGCGCTCTCTCTCTCGCTCTCGGACGGTCTCTCTCGGTCGGTCGGTCTCTCTCTCTCGGTCGGTCCTTCTCTCTCTCGGTCGGTCCTTCTCTCTCTCTCGGTCGGTCCTTCTCTCTCTCTCTCGGTCGGTCCTTCTCTCTCTCTCGGTCGGTCCTTCTCTCTCTCTCTCGGTCGGTCCTTCTCTCTCTCTCTCGGTCGGTCCTTCTCTCTCTCTCTCGGTCGGTCCTTCTCTCTCTCTCTCGGTCGGTCGCTCTCTCTCGGTCGGTCAGTCTCTCTGTCTCTCGGTCGGTCGGTCTCTCTGTCTCTCGGTCGGTCGCGCTCTCGGTCGCTCTCTCTCTCGCTCTCGGACGGTCGCTCTCTCTCGGTCGCTCTCTCTCTCTCGCTCTCTCTCGGTCGCTCTCTCTCGGTCGTTCTCTCTCGGTCGGTCGGTCGCTCTCTCTCTCTCTCTCTCTCTGTCTCTCGGTCGGTCGGTCGCTCTCTCTCTCTCTCTCTCTTTCTCTCTCTCTCTCTCTTTGTCTCTCGGTCGGTCGGTCTCGCTCTTGGTCGGTCGCTCTCTCTCTCGCTCTCGGTCGGTCGCTCTCGGTCGGTCGCTCTCTCTCTCTCTCTGTCGGTCGCTCTCTCTCGGTCGCTCTCTCGGTCGGTCGCTCTCTCTCGCTCTCGGTCGGTCGGTCTTTCAATTCAATTTGCTTTATTGGCATGACGTAACAATGTACATATTGCCAAAGATTACTTGGGATATTTACAATATGAAAATAATAACAATCAAAATTGTCAACAGGTTGTCAACGCTCTCTCTCTCTCTCGGTCGCTCTCTCTCTCTCTCTCGGTCGCTCTCTCTCTCTCTCTCGGTCGCGCTCTCTCTCTCTCGGTCGCTCTCTCTCTCTCTCTCGGTCGCTCTCTCTCTCTCTCTCTCGGGTCGCGCTCTCTCTCTCTCGGGTCGCGCTCTCTCTCTCTCTCGGGTCGCGCTCTCTCTCTCTCGGGTCGCTCTCTCTCTCTCTCGGACGGTTTCTCTCGGTCGGTCTCTCTCTCGTCGGTCTCTCTCGGTCGGTCTCTCTTTCTCCTTCTGTCGTCGTTCTTACAGGAGTCAAACTAACTTCCCTTGCCAAAGAACACAGCTCTGTTGCAACACTTGTGTATGCATGCTTCTATCATCCTCACTGAGTCAGGATTCACTGACTCCAATTGAGTAGAGCTGGTTTCAAGGAGCCCCTGACTGTAAGCCAAGCCTACCAACACTGGGTCATCCAGACAGCTGGATAAGAAAACAGGCCTACGTCCAAAGACCGGTTTTCAAAACAGATTAACCAATTCTCCATTGAAAGTCAAATTGGATTTCTATTGAATCCAAATTGGAGTACTTCCATTGAAAGTTATATGCCTTGGCAGCAGCTAATGGGGATCCATAATAAATACAAATACATCTACTCTCAATAGCCCAGAAAGAAAGAGATAAGCTTTACATTACAGTAGCATTTGTCATGTCTTTAATTTTAAAAACAAACTTTATTGAAGACACAGGTCCAGACTATAATTAGGACCATATGGAATCTTCTAGGGCTTTCCGTCCTCTTTTCTCATACTGTCTTTATTCTTTCTCTCTCGCTCGCTTTCTCACTCGGAGTGGGGACTTCCCCAGTAACCGTTTATTATCCAAGACATTTGACACATTAATCAGCAGTCTTGATTAGATTTATTGCCTCTGTAGTATGCAACACCACCTGCCACCAAGTCATTGCATCATCAGTCTGTCTAGAGCCAAGTAGCTACAGGGAGATGAGGCTCAGTCAACTTAAAGAAATACAATTCTGTGGAGAAGGACAGGGTCTAAAGAGGCACAGACGTAATTTCAACGTCTTTTCCACATTGGTTCAACGTCATATCATTGAAATGATTTCACCAGTGTGTTCCCAGTGGTTTGTTTTGCGAAGACTGTGTACAGAACTTCACTATGGGGACATGGTACTGTAGAGACTTCACCGTGGGGACATGGTACCGTGGGAACATGGTACCGTGGGGACATGGCACTGTAGAGACTTGACTATGGGGACATGGTACTGTAGAGACTTGACTATGGGGACATGGTACTGTAGAGACATCACCGTGGGGACATGGTACCGTGGGGACATGGAACTGTAGAGACTTGACTATGGGGACATGGTACTGTAGAGACTTCACTATGGGGACATGTATTGTGGGGACATGGTACTGTAGAGACTTGACTATGGGGACATGGTACTGTAGAGGCTTCACAATGGGGACATGTCTAGTGTGAACATGGAACTGTAGGGACTTCACTATGTGAACATGGTGCTGTAGAGACTTCACAATGGGGACATGTCTAGTGTGAACATGGTACTGTAGGGACTTCACTATGGGGACATGGTACTGTAGGGACTTCACTATGGGGACTTGACTATGGGGACATGGTACTGTAGAGACTTCACTATGGGGACATGGTACTGTAGAGACTTCACTATGGGTACATGGTACTGTAAAGACTCTACTATGGGGACATGGAACTGTAGAGACTTCACTATGGGGACATGGTTCTGTAGAGACTCCGCTATGGGGACATGGTACTGTAGAGACTCTGCTATGGGGACATGGTCCTGTAGAGACTTCGCTATGTGGACATTGTACTGCAGAGACTTCACTATGGGGACATGGTACTGCAGAGACTTCACTATGGGGACATGGTACTGTAGAGACTCCGCTATGGGGACGATACTGTAGAGACTTTTCTATGGGGACATTTCTAGTGGGGATATGGTACTGTAGAGACTTGACTATGGGGACATAGCTTGTCTTGTGGATATAGTGCCTCTTCTAGTCCTCACAGGAGAGAACATGCTGCCTTATAGTGACAAGGTTTCTGTGGAGTCTCCACTCTAAGGACTTGTCTTCCCAACTGCGGAATCCCTGCATAACACTAATGAGACTTAATATTCTCTCTCCACAACGATGATGTCATTGATTTGTTTGTTTGGATTTTGATTAGAGTTGTGATTGGACAGAGTGCTTTCGACACACTGCAGTGTATGAGGCTAAGGAAGATGTGTGGACAGACCAAACTAGTTGACAAGCCTGACACACACAAATTCCCACAGGAATGTGTTAGTCTGCAACACACACACACACTCCCCTCTGAATTGATTTATCCTGACACACACCCCTCTGAATACATAAACAGGCTCTAGGGAGGGTTCCCTGGGGATTCATACAGTAATGTATGTTATAACCTCAACAACCACTGCACACACACACTGTGTATATAGTCTTACTGTCGTCACCTTTTTAACTATTTATACAATATTCTAATATAAGTAGCGAGCAAGTGTTTTGGCCTCTTAGGTTTTTACCTGATGAATTATTTAAACTATTTATATTGTACTAGTAGAAGCAGTAGGTTTAAGAAGCTTCTTGTGTTTCTGTCTTGAACATTTATTTGCCTGCATTAATAGTTAAGAAAAAGAAACCCCAAGTTTATTTTATTCTTCCACTAGAAGCTTTTGGCCCCTCTGTATCTGTCATTGTTGAGTTAATGTTGAGGAGCTGTAAGTAGTTTCCACGCTCTGCTCTGCTTTGTGCTGCCAGTGCTGTTGGCAGAGTGAGGACTGATAGAGACACAGAGCGAGAGATCTGTAGCTGCACATTTATAGCCTGGGAGAGGTAGACTAGATATCTAATAGCGATATAGAAGTATTATTCACGTTCAGAGAGGAGTAGAGAGAGGGAGATCTTTGTATGTTGGCAGCACCACCCTCCCTGAAGTGGACTGTATATTCTTAGGCTTTCACTAGCACAATGTGTTCACTCCCAGGTGCTTGTAAGGGCACAGATGACAAACCGGAATGTTTAATAATGCTGATTCACAGGAACAGCACAGTGTATGGGTTAAGGCACTTTAAGGGATGGCTTGACAATTGTTTTAACCAAGAGAGTGTGGTTCTGAAAAAGGGGGAATTAAATGCAATACTAAATGGCAGGTTTAAGCTTAATACAACCTCAAGTTACATAGGCTATGAGCAATAATATGGCTACAATAGGTAGACAATACAGCCTAATAACATGGCTGGGACTTCACTAATGAAAGATCAGAGGGGTGCAGACATACACCGCTACCGAGCAGCACCATCATCCTCACACAACTGCATGAACTTGTATACTGAACAAAAATATAAACGTAACGGTCCTCCCGAGTGGCGCAGCGGTCTAAGGCACTGCATTGCAGTGCTTGAGGTGTCACTACAGACTCGTGTTTGATCCCAGGCTGTGTCACAACCGGCCGTGACCAGGAGTCCCATAGGACGGCACACAATTGCCCCAGCGTTGTCCGGGTTAGGGGAGGGTTTGGCCGGGGGGGCTCGTCGTTCTTGGCTCATCGTTCTCTAGCGACTCCTTGTGGCGGGCCGGGCGCCTGCAGGCTGACTTCGGTCATCAGTTGAGCAGTGTTTCCGCCGACACATTGGTGCGGCTGGCTTCCAGGTTAAGCAGGCGGGTGTTATGGAGAGCGGTTTGGAGGGTTATGTTTCGAAGGACGCATGACTCGATCTTCGCTTCTCCCGAGCCCATTGGGAAGTTGCAGCGATGAGACAAGATTGTAATTTAATTGCAATTGGATATCACAAAATTGCTGAGAAAAGAGGGGTAAAATACTAAAAATTATATATATTTTGTTATAAACGCAACATGTAAAGTGTTGGTCCCATTTTTCATGAGCTGAAATAAAATATCCCAGACATTTTCCATACGCACAAAAAGCTTATTTCTCAAATGCACAAATTTGTTTACATCCCTGTTAGTGAGTATTTCTCGTTTGCCAAGATAATCCATCCACTTGACAGGAGTCAAATCTAATTTTATTGGTCACATACTGTACATGTATTTAGCAGATGATATTGTGGGTGTAGCGAAATGCTTGTTCCTAGCTCCAACAGTGCAGTAGTATCTGACAATTCAAAAGTTTTGTGTCACAACACAATGCCACAGATGTCTCAAGTTTTGAAGGAGCGTGCAATTGGCATGCTGACTGCAGGTATGTCCACCAGAGCTGTTGGCAAATAATTGAATGTTATCTGAATGGAGGCCAAAATCCTTTTAGAGAATTTGGCAGTATGTCCAACCGGCCTCACAACCACTGACCACGTGTACCCACGCCAGCCCAGGACCTCCACATCCGGCTTCACCTGCAGGATTGTCTGAGACCAGCCACCCGGACTGAGGAGTATTTATGTCTGTAATAAAGCCCTTTTGTGGGGAAAAACCCATTCTGATTGGCTGAGCCTGGCTCCCCAGTGGGTGGGCCTGTGCCCTCCCAGGTCCACCCATGGCTGTGCCCTGCCCAGTAATGTGAAATCCATAGATTAGGGCCTAATGAATTTATTTAAATTGACTGATTTCCTTATATGAACTGTAACTCTGTTGAAATTGTTGCATGTTGCATTTATTTTTTTGTTCAGTGTGTATGTAAAGCTACATCCACATCCATATAGTACATCCATATAAAGCTACATCCACAAGGCTCATAGCTAACAAAATATATAATCTACACAGTATACAGTACATCCACACAACTACAGGGCATATACAACTAGGCACTGGAGAACATTATACTACACAATCAAACGCTGACTGTCTGAAATAAGATGACAAAAACAAGAGAAAGCCAGCGTACATCTGCTAGCTCGCAGTAAAAACGTCAATTAGCATAACAAAGCAAACTACATCGTCACAGAGTGCGTCCACAACACATGAAGTGTAATAAATATGTACTCACATTTCTGAAGGACGCACACTGGCCTTGGCTAAAACAAAGAATGCTAACTCAAGGTAATCACAGGAGATGGCTGAAATGTATCACTTGGCTTGTGTACTTTCTCTAGTTACTTCCTTCTCAGTTAGAGATCACCCAGCATGCTCTGCTCCACATCACCGGTGGACATAGCCTTTCGTATACTCCCTCCCTCCACCCAGCACACATTTTGCTGTAGGGGACATTTACCCTGGAAAACGGGGAGGAAGGGGGGAGAGGAGGTGAGAGAGAGAAAGGACTGATGTAATGTGTTGATAGCCAGGAGGTATCTACAGTCAAATGCCACATTTTTTATTCCTGGCTGGACGTTTGATTGATGGGCAGCATGAAATGTAATTACCTTCAACAAACCTCTGGGAAGCTGATTGGTTAACATGGAGAGACAGAGGACTGTTGGATGTGTGTGTGTGTGTGTGTAAGTGGCATGTGTGCCTGCTTGCTTGTGAGAAGGGGAGAGATGGAGCCGGTGTGGGGGTGGAGAAAGCGGAGAGAGCGAGACCTTGTGTGGCTGGAGAGAAGACAGTTCTCCACTGATGTTTCTGTTCAGGAGACTCCTGCTCTATCTCGAGACAGTTTTACCTCTGGCTGGAAGAGGCCTGTTTCACACTGAAGATGGTGTGTGTGCATGTACACACGTGTGTCTAACACACTTGCATGCACCCACGTGTGTCTGCGTGTGTGGGTGTTTCCAACTGAATATGTTGAAAGATGTGAAACATGGATTGAGGGGTTGAGTCTCCATTGTTCTGTCTGTACAAGGGGCTCCCAAGTGGCACAGCGGTATAAGGCACTGCATCTCAGTGCTCGAGGCTTCACCACAGACACCCTGGTTCGATTCCAGGCTGTATCACACCCGGCCGTGGCGCACAATTGGCCCAGCGTCGTCAGAGTTTGGCTGGTGTAGGCAGTCAGCGTGAATTAGTTCTTAACTGACTTGCCTAGTTAAATAAAATAAATAACAATCCTGCTGTAGCTGAAAATCCCTGAGAATGGCCAAGGGCAACTTCTCTGTTATCATACACAGTTCTCTGTCCTCTGGCTGTCAATGGAATAGGACACACACGAGGGATGGTCATTTTAACATTTTTCAACTGTTCGAGTACTTGCATGATTTTTTTTTATGTGTGCATTGATCAATACTGAGTGTACAAAACATTAAGAACACCTGCTCTTACCATGAGACTGTCTAGGTAAATCCAGGTGAAAGCAATTTCAAACCCTGCCTATTTCTACAATTTCTCTCTTTAAAATCAGATTTTAAACCTAACCCTTAACCACACTGCTAACCTTATGCCTCACCTTTAATTAACACCAAAAAGTGTTTTTTTATTAGACATTTTTAGCGATAAAGCCAATTTTGACTTTGTGGCTGTGCTAACTAGTGACGACCGCAAAGTAGTTGTGTAGAGAGAGAGAGGTCGGACGCAATTGAGTGAGTGCGACATGAAAGAGAAAGGACATTTAGGAGAATAACTGTTTAAAGCTTGGTTTCTTTTTTGTTGTGCCCCCCAAATGCACATGTACAGATGGAACACTAGAGGCAAAGCACATTAATGTTTGCTGGTTTTACAGTATTTGAAAATAAAATGGATCTGTGGTTAAAAAAAATAGAGTTTTGACATAAGGTCAAGTACTCAATTACCCATCCCTAACACACACATATACAGGTGAAGTCAGAAGTTTACATACACTTAGGTTGGAGTCATTAAAACTTGTTTTTCAACCACTCCACAAATTTCTTGTTAACAAACTATAGTTTTGGCAAGTCTGTTAGGACATCTACTTTGTGCATGACACAAGTATTTTTTCCAACAATTGTTTACAGACAGATTATTTTACTTATAATTCACTGTATCACAATTCCAGTGGGTCAGTCGTTTACATACACTAAGTTGACTGTGCCTTTAAACAGGTTGGAAAATTCCTGAAAATGATGTCATGGCTTTAGAAGCTTCTGATAGGCTAATTGACATCATTTGAGTCAATTGGAGGTGTACCTGTGGATGTATTTCAAGGCCTACCTTCAAACTCCGTGTCTCTTTGCTTGACATCAGGGGAAAATAAAAAGAAATCAGCCAAGACCCCAGATAAAAAATTGTAGACCTCCACAAGTCTGGTTCATCCTTGGGAGCAATTTCCAAACGCCTTAATGTACCACGTTCATCTGTACAAATAATAGTACGCAAGTGTAAACACCATGGGACCACGCAGCCGTCATACCGCTCAGACGCGTTCTGTCTCCTAGAGATGAACGTACTTTGGTGCGAAAAGTGTATATCAATCCCAGAACAACAGCAAAGGACCTTGTGAAGATGCTGGAGGAAACAGGTACAAAAGTATCTATATCCACAGTAAAACAAGTCCTATATCAACATAACCTGAAAGGCCGCTCAGCAAGGGAGAAGCCACTGCTCCAAATCCGCCATAAAAAATGTGGATATATTGAAGCAACATCTCAAGACTTCAGTCGGGAAGTTAAAGCTTGGTCGCAAATGGGTCTTCCAAATGGACAATGACCCCAAGCATACTTCCAAAGTTGTGGCAAAATGGCTTAAGGACAACAAAGTCGAGGTATTGGAGTGGCCACCACAAAGCCCTGACCTCAATCCTATAGAAAATGTGTGGGCAGAACTGAAAAGGCATGTGCGAGCAAGGAGGCCTACAAACCTGACTCAGTTACACCAGCTCTGTCAGGAGGAATGGGCCAAAATTCACCCAACTTATTGTGGGAAGCTTGTGGAAGGCTACCTGAAACGTTTGACCCAAGTTAAACAATTTAAAGGCAATGCTACCAAATACTAATTGAGTGTATGTAAACTTCTGACCCACTGGGAATGTGATGAAAGAAATAAAACCTGAAATAAATCATTCTCTCTACTATTATTCTGACATTTCACATTCTTAAAATATGATCCTAACTGACCTAAGACAGGGAATTTTTACTAGGATTAAATGTCAGGAATTGTGAAACACTGAGTTTAAATGTATTTGGCTAAGGTGTATGTAAACTTCAGACTTCAACTGTATATATATATATCTCACACACACACACACACACACACACACACACACACACACTGGAAGGAATAAGACAAATGCAGCAGTGAAATGGAAACAGGCTGGTCTCGATCAAACCAGATCTTCTATTCTTGATGTGCACCCGGAGCCTGGTTTGGCTCCTGACATCTGTCATGTTCATGAATAAATATGGTGCAGAAATCTTCTATTTAATAGCTTTGTGTTTCTTCAGGAGTGACTGTGACTTTGAGGAAATTATTCTCTGTGCTCAAAATGTGTGTATGGCAGCCAGGAGTGTTTTCCATTATTCATCAGCACTGTGCCCATTTCCTCAGTGTCAGGGTTCCTCACTGTCAAGTGGTAGGGCTGCACGAAGTGGGACAAAAATCGAATTGCGTATGTTTTACCAAATATTGCAATTTGACGTGCAATAAAGATCAGAACATGTGTGAACTTGGTGAATTATAGAAATTGAATGACATATTAAAAAGGAAAGTGGAAAGCAATATCATTATTGTTTGGAACAATCTGTTCTATCTCAGAACAGCATGCAAACTTTGAATCTAACAAACAGCCAGGAGGAATAACTGTCTTAAAAACCCACAGTGACCAGGGTCTGGTTTCACTGATGAACTCTTGGCTTAGAGGAACTACGTCACTTTCTATGTCTATAAGGGGAAACAATTATTCCTGGGACTTGCTCAATAAATCACGAGGCAGACATGCCAGATTGTCACGATTCACAACCAAAGTTTGCAGGCAAAACCTTTGCTGTAGTTTAAGTTCAGGTAGTTGATGCAAACTTGGCACTTGTGAAATGCACTCATTAAAAATAACTTCTGATCTCCATCTTGCTAGGTACTATTTAGTATTTTATTCAAGTGGATAAGGTAGTGACGTAGTTCCTCTATGACAAGAGTCCATCATTGAAACCAGACTCTAGTCACTGGGGGGCGGGGCTTGGTGTGTGTGGGAAGTATCCGCAAGACGATTGTGTTTTTATAGTTTGTCAATATTGCAATTTCGATGTGAATTTGTTTAACTGTGCAGCCCTACTAAGTCGCAGTTATGAAGCAGCTCACACCTGTTGCAGTAAGACCCATGACAGAGCTCTGCAGTGGGCCTCCCTCCCTAACCCAGAACAGCCCAACAGCCTACCAGAGATTTCCTCTGTGGGCCTCTCACTGCCACTGAGCCTTGGTATTTCTGCTCACTGCCACTGAGCCTTGAGCCCTCCCTCCCTCTCTCCTACTGCCATCATTTCACCTCTCCTCCGCCTCGCTGGGCAGGAGTCATCATCACCCGGGCAACGGGGTCCCTCTTATCACTTACTTACCAGAGATGAGGTCATCAATAAGGGTCACTGAAAGAAAGATGAAGCGAGAGAGATGTTTGCACCTAGGCTTCCTTTTACTGTCCTCTCCTCTGATTGGTCCAGTTACACCTGGCTTGTCTCCCTCTATTCCTCATCATTCATCCAAATACCTTCCTCTCTCACACAGAAAGCTGAAATTATTGAAAAGCTTTTGTTGCCCTTTCTGGGATTTAAACACAAGTTATCCACATATGGTTTTACTAAGTGGTATTTAGTTATACTCAGGTCTTTGTGTGGTCCATCAAGGCACATGCACGCACGCAATGAAGACAAGCTTTCAAGCCCACAGTTTTCTGCAGGTGCAGTAGTGGAAATGTAATTTCCATGAAAAAAATGATCTGCAGGAACTCAGCTAGTGTGCATAGTGAATCCAGCTGCAGTCTAAATCAATAGTCCCCTACCTGTGAATGAAGGCTCACTTGTGTGCTAGTTCTCAGATCTGTCTCTCCCTCCCACTGACTACAGACAGGTAGGTCAAAGGTCAGCCAATCAGCAGCAGAGTCAGTAGAAGCTCATGTAGCTCCACTTTAAACATGCAGGATGCTTGTTCATTTATTCAGTTATTTATAGGCTTTTTAATTTCTTTGTTTTTATACCAATATCTTACCAGGTAAGTTGACTGAACACATTCTCACTTACAGCAACGACCTGGGGAATAGTTACAGGGGAGAGGAGGAGGGATGAATAAGCCAATTGTAGGCTGGGGTTGATTGTTACCATGATGGTATGAGAGACAGATTGGGGATTTAGCCAGGACACCGGGGTTAACACCCCTACTCTTACGATAAGTGCCATGGGCTCTTTAGTGATCACAGAGAGTCAGGACACCCATTTAACGTCCCATCCGAAAGACTGCACCCTACACAGGGCAATGTCCATTGGGATATTATTTATTTTTTTGACCAGAGGAAAGGGTGCCTCCTACTGGCCCTCCAACACCACTTCCAGCAGCATCTGGTCTCTCATCCAGGGACCAACCCTGCTTCGCTTCAGAAGCAAGCCAGCATTGGGATGCAGGGTGGTATGCTGCTGGCCTTGTGTTTCACCATTGTTGACAGAAACCTCTACAAAGTGTTCATGGAGAGACACACAATGTCAAATGAAACATGAAAATGTCAACATGGGATGAACTAATGCCTGTGGAAATGTTGTTTTAATATGCATGTTATTCCATTCACATGTATGTGTGTTCTGGTGTGTGTGTGTCTCCTTCAGATTTCGACTCGGGCCTTGGCATGATGACAGGCATGAACCCCATGATGCCCGGTCTTGGTTACGTGCCCCCACCCCCCCTGCCCCATGATCTGCCCATCGTCAAGGAAATCATTCACTACCAGAGCTGCACCCTCTTCCCCCCAAACCCAAGTAAGTCTATTGACCTCTTACCCCAGGAAGTCTATTGACCTCTTACCCAAGTAAGTCTATTGACCTCTTACACCAGGAAGTCTATTGACCTCTTACCCCAGGAAGTCTATTGACCTCTTACCCCAGGAAGTCTATTGACCTCTTACCCCAGGAAGTCTATTGACCTCTTACCCCAGGAAGTCTATTGACCTCTTACGCCAGGAAGTCTATTGACCTCTTACGCCAGGAAGTCTATTGACCTCTTACGCCAGGAAGTCTATTGACCTCTTACGCCAGGAAGTCTATTGACCTCTTACGCCAGGAAGTCTATTGACCTCTTACGCCAGGAAGTCTATTGACCTCTTACCCCAGGAAGTCTATTGACCTCTTACCCCAGGAAGTCTATTGACCTCTTACCCCAGGAAGTCTATTGACCTCTTACCCCAGGAAGTCTATTGACCTCTTACCCCAGGAAGTCTATTGACCTCTTACCCCAGGAAGTCTATTGACCTCTTACCCCAGGAAGTCTATTTAACTTAAGCCACCAGCAAAAAATCTATTGAAGTGATTGGGGCAACCAAGCAATGTAATTAGGCTGATTTCAGTTGATTTGCCAATGAAATGTTACAAAATTGCACAATTGCCCCCATCCCTCCCATTGGTTTTTAACTAAAGATGGCTAAACTTAGCTGAAGTTTGTAGTGACTGTTTAAAGAAAACCGAATCATGGATTACAGTTTCTCCTGGCCCATTGAATATTTTCAGGGTGAGGAACCATCTAACATTAAAGGGATACTTTGGGAGAGTCAGAATAACTTGTGGATACCATTTGTGTTTCTTTGTCCGGTGTGAATGAAGTTACAGGTAGTTTCGTGAGCCAATGCTAGCTAGCGTTAGTGTAATAACTATAAGTCTCTGCATGCTAGCAGATACCCATAGACTTATAGTTATTGCGCTAATGCTAGCTAGCAACTAATTTTAAACTGCACGCAAAGACATAAAAATAATATTCACTAATTCATCTGACTCTGGGGATGTAGATAAAGGGCCTCATTGCTAAATCCCAAAGTATCCATTTAAGTTGTAAAATACTGAACTTCCCCTTTACTAAAGAAGTAATATTGTTACTTTATTACATTCTTAGCATCTACCTTCTCTATTACCTGAATACAGACTATGTCTGAGACCACCATATTTCTCCTCAGTTCATTTATGCAGTCATAAGCCTTCTCTCCTCCTGCTTTGTAAATGCCAATATTGACTCCAGCGGTCTGGTCTAAAATGCAGGGGAATGAAAAGGTGTCAAGGTCTCTGTGTAACTGATCTGGCCCAGGGAAGTTCTGCAGGGCCGTATCGACTCAACATTACAATTCTGACAGCTTATAAACTCTCCAGCCTAGCAGTAGGTGTTATGGGTACACACCGTGTAGAGACAGACACCATGTAGACACACACAACTCGCAGACATACACACTGGTTCTTGTGTGAGACTGACTTCATAGAGTCTATTTCAGCAGCGGTGGCAAAGTGAGCTACCGCAGAGACAAAATGTTGCTGTTTTAAAGCTAATTTCCTGAAATTCTACACATTTTGTCATGGGGCTGAGAGAAAAAATTGCCATTTTAAAGCTAATTTCCTGCAATTCTGCTAATTTTGCCATGGCTTATGCCGTGTTCTTATGCTTTCTGAGTGACCCAAACGCAGATTAGCGTTTTTCGTCATGAATCTTGTTCTGGAGGCAGTTCTGCAGAATGGTCACTAGCTGGTACCGTCATAAAATCCGATTTTAAACCTAACCACACTGCTAACCCTAATGCCTCACGAACATTCATCGTTATCTTGGTAAGCAACTCCAGTGTAGATTTGGGCTTGTGTTTTAGGTTATTGTCCTGCTGAAAGGGGACTTAAACTCTCAGTGTCTGGTGGAAAGCATACTGAACAAGGTTTTCCTCTAGGCTTTTGCCTGTGCTTAGATCCATTCGGTTTCTTTATTATCATGAAAAACTACCCAGTCCTTAATGATTACAAGCATACCAATAACATGATGCAGCCACCACTATGAGTGAAAATATGGAGAGTGGTATTCAGTTATGTTTTGTATTGGTTTTGCCCCGAACATAACACTTAACACATAACACTGTATTCAAGACAAAAAGTTAATTGCTGTGCCTTGTTGCAAACAGTATGCATGTTTTGGAATATTTTTATTCTGCACTGGCTTCCTCCTCCATCAAAAGCTCTGCTTCTTGGCAATATCACAGCGTTGCACAACATTTGATTGTTTGAGGATAGCACCTCATACTTTTTTCATATTAGCATAAATTCAAATCCAGCGCGGGTCACACAAAACCCATATAAGAGCTAAATAATATCACTTACCTTTCAAAGAACTTCTGCTGAGGGCTTCCCAAGTGTCCAACGAAGACATCCAATGGTTCTTTTGTTAGAAAAAGTCATTTATTATATCCAGAAATCTCAGTTTGGTTGGCGCGTTATGATCATAAAATCCACCGTTGAGTCGCCCATTGAACCGTGAAGAGAACACGTTCAAATTATACCTATAAACTTTCTACAAACAAATCAAACATCATTTTTAATGTATCCTTAGGTATCCTTTCATGTATATTTACTGTAATATTTCAACCGGACGATAACGTGAACAATAGGAAAGGAAAATAAAATGGGGTGCGCTCACAATCTCGCGCCGCCCGTCAAACGTTGTTGACAAAAGTGGTCCCCTGACTACTTCCTCTTCCTATCTGTTCTGCTTAGTGCTAGAGCTTCCAGACTCTGTATAAAGACTGTTGACATCTAGTGGAAGCCATAGGTACTGCAGTCTCAGTCCTAGTTAAAATAGAAATGAATAGGCAGCCTGGAGAAGAAGGTCATGTACAAAAAAAAAACTGCAAATCCGAATGGATTTTCCTCAGGTTTTCACCTGCTATATCAGTTCTGTTATACTCGCATACATTATTTTAACACTTTTAGAAACTTCAGAGTGTTTCCTTTCCAATAGTACTAATTATGTGCATATCCTATTTTCTGGGCCTGAGTGGCAGGCATTTTACTTTGGGCAAGCCAGACTCCAAAACCGTCACCTCTGCTGCCGCTCCCTAAGATGTTAAACTCTGTAACTGTTTTAAAGTCACCATTGACCTCATGGTGAATTCCCTGAGTAGTTGCCTTCCTCTCCGGCAACTGAGTTAGGAAGGACGCCATTATCTTTGTAGTTACTGGGTGTATTGATACACCATAATTGTCACCATGCTCAAAGAGATATTCAATTTCTGCTTTTCTTATTTTTACCCATCTACAGATAGGTGCCCTTCTTCGCGAGGTATTGGAAAACCTCCCTGGTCTTTGTGGTTGAATCTGTGTTTGAAATTCACTTCTTGACTGAGGGACCTTACAGATAATGTGTGGGGTACAGAGATGAGGTAGTCATTCACAGTCCATGCAACGTATTGTGACTTGTTAAGCAAAATGTTCCTCTTCAATTTATTTAGGCTTGCCATAACAAAGGGGTTGAATACTAATTCACTTAAGACATTTCAGCTTTTCATTTTTTATTAATTTCAAACATTTTGAAAAACTTAAGTCCACTTTGACATTATGGGGTATTGTCTGACAAAAAAACGATATTTAATCAATTTTAAATTCAGGCTGTAACAAAAAAATGTGGAAAGGGTTAGGGGTGCAAAATCATTGCCGCAACACAAAAACATTTAGAACATGAAAAAGTATTTTGGCCGAGGCACACTATGAAGATAGAACAATCCACATTTACTTTTCCACTGCAAACTAAACGAGCAATGAATATAAAAAGCTGACAACCCCATAGTAGAATAGTTTACCTAGTTAGCTTATGTGTTCTATGTGAGAGAAATATTCCACTCAAGGTGCATTCAAGTTCCAAGTGCCATAGGGAGGGAAACATGCATTCCAACAATTCATAATGCAAATTTTAGACCCTAATCTATGGATTTCACATGACTGGGCAGAGGCGCAGCCATGGGTGGGCCTGGGAGGGTGTAGGCCCACCCACTTGGGAGCCAGGCTCAGATAATCAGAATGAGCCCCCCCCCCCCCAATTCAGATTATCCCGCAGGTGAAGAAGCCTGATGTGCAGGTCCTGGGTTGGCGTGGTTACACGTGGTCTGCAGTTGAGGCCAGTTGGACATACTGCCAAATTCTCTAAAACGGCGTTGGAGATAGCTTATGGTAGAGAAATTAACGTTACATTCTCTGGCAACAGCTCTGGTGGACATTCCTGCAGTCATCATGCCAATTGCACGCTCCCTCAACTTGAGACATCTGTGGCGTTGTGTTGTGTGACAGAACTGCACATTTTAGTGGCCTTTTATTGTCCCCAACACAAGGGGCACCTGTGTAATCAGCTTCGTGATATGCCACACCCGTCAGGTGGATGGATTGTCTTGACAAAGGTTAAAATGCTCACTAACGGGGGATGTGAACAAATTTGTGCACAAAATCTGAGAGAAATAAGCTTTTTGTGCGTATGGAAAATATCTGGGATCTTTTATTTCAACTCCATGTGACCAACACTTGTTTCTATTTTTGTTCAGTTTATGTATAGCTACTGCTGCATCAGTTGGACTACAGGGGATAATGCTTATTGCTAATAGCATACCTGATAATACGGACCATGCATAGGCTATATGCATGGTCCAACCTGTTAAAATAATTTAACAAATAATTTTTCTCATTTCTGGAAATATAAATGACAATTTAGATGGAGTCAGCAAAAGAAAATTTTCATTCATTTTGAATTAATGTCCTTTTAAAAAGTCACCAGATCTGTGCTTCTCGGTCTCTACATAACAATTCTGATTGTGCGCGTACGTGCGTGTTTGTGTGTGTGTGTGTGTGTGTGTGTGTGTGAAGAACACCCAGTGGGATCTCTCCTTTAATATCTCTGAGAGAACTTTGTCTGGTGACTTTTTCAAAGAAAGCTCACTTGTCAGATTTTGAAGGGATCAATTTCAGCCTAAACTAAAACAAAAGCAAATTTTCTCTCGTCAGTTGTTGGGATTTCAGGCTCCTTCGGAAAACATAAAACACATTCTGGAGTCACTCCCACTCTCCTTCCTTAAGCACACAAGGCTTTCATGTTGTGTGTGTGTGTTTTTTCAATGTGAATATTCTTCCTGTCTCTCCCTCTTGCCAATTATGGTCTTCCCTCTCCCCCCTGTTTTTTCTCTCCTCATCTTTTACCGTCTCTCTCTCTCTCTCTCTCCCTCCTTTTCTCAACTACGGTCTTCCCCTCTATTTCTGTCTCCTCTGTCTGCTCCCTGAGTCCGCTCCTTGTCTTCCCCCTCTTTCTCTCGCTCATCTCTGTCCTCTCCTTGTCTTCCCCCTCTTTCTCTCGCTCATCTCTGTCCGCTCCTTGTCTTCCCCCTCTTTCTCTCGCTCATCTCTGTCCGCTCCTTGTCTTCCCCCTCTTTCTCTCGCTCATCTCTGTCCGCTCCTTGTCTTCCCCCTCTTTCTCTCGCTCATCTCTGTCCTCTCCTTGTCTTCCCCCTCTCTTTCTCTCGCTCCCATCTGTCCGCTCCTTGTCTTCCCCCTCTTTCTCTCGCTCCCCTCTGTCCGCTCCATGTCTTTCTATTCATTTTCTCGCTATCACTTTTGTGTTCCTCATGAAAGGCAGTCTCTTCAAGGAGGGATATCTTTAAAGCCCTACTTCAGAGGAAGCCTCTTTATTCTCCAGATGAAAGTTATCACAGGGCTCCTTGATGAGCCTCTGTCCCTCTCTATTTGCCAAATATAAAGACATCTGGTCAGCCATTAGTTAGTGAATCATTGTGACCGTTGAGGATAGTTAACTCCACTGCGGAGGTCACAGCACCATGAGGCTAATGTGTAGAGGACTAGTGGGGGGCCAGGAGGAAGAGGAGGGGGTCTTTTTAGTTTGACCTCAACCTGAAGATGATGAAACAGAGTATTAGAGGGAGATTAGAAAATAGGCCTATTGGGCAGTGATATAGGTGATGAGGAGAGAAAATAGATAGCATCTACTAGGAAAATAAAGAAAGTTATATAGAGAGAATAAAATAAAGGTCAGAGCTGAAGGGTCTGTTTTCTCTTATTTTCCTAGAGATCCAAGCCATGTCATCTTTTTTTCTGCCCTTCACCTGTATGTTTGTGTGTCGTCCAGGGGCGTGTGAGGGTTAGAGGAGCCTGGTGAGTCAGTGGCCCTGTCGGCCACAGGTCATCAGGCTGCATATGGTGGCCATCACAGGGAGCAGGACCTCCAGCCTATCCTGACACCGTACAGCCCCTCACACTGACCTTGATCTGAGTAACACCTGCAGGGGCTCTCTCTCCCTTTCTCTCGCTCTACTCTTTCTCTCGCTCTACTCTTTCTCTCGCTCTACTCTTTCACTCTTTCTCTCGCTCTACTCTCTTTCACTCTTTCTCTCGCTCTACTCTCTTTCACTCTTTCTCTCGCTCTACTCTCTTTCACTCCCTCCACCTTTCTCTCGCTCTACTCTCTCTTCCGCTCTACTCTTTCACTCTCCCTTTCTCTCGCTCTACTCTCTTTCACTCTCTTTCTCTCGCTGTACTCTCTCTCTCTCTCTCTCTCTCTCTCTCTCGCTCTACTCTTTCACTCCCTCCCCCTTTCTCTCGTTCTACTCTTTCACTCTCTCTTTCTCTCGCTCTGAGCCATTCAATTCACATGTCTATCTAGTCCCCTCTTTCCTTATTTTCCCTCTCCTGCTTTTTTTTTTGGAGGTGCTACCCTCAAACAATCAAATGTTGTGCTTTCGCTGTAAATCCTTTTTGAAATGTGACAATGCTGTGATATTGCCAAGAAGCAGAGCTTTGGATGACTATGCAACACTTGTATATTGATGAATGTTTAATAATTCAACTTTGGGATTTTGAATTTGGCGCCTTGCATTTCACCGGGTAGTAACTCCCTAAGTAGTTAACATAAGTTTAGATGTGTGTTTGTCCCAGCAAGCAGAGTGGGCGGTACAGGATGCCCTCGTCCATTATCGTATTGTTTCGCGGAGATTTCAAGGAAAGAATGGAGAGCTCTTTTGTCAATAAATTACCATTTATTTCCCATTCTATATGTTGTTTGGTAAAGTCAATATGGCTGAACACAGGCTAGCATGAAGTTTATGGGTGAGCTCTTCAGGCTTCTTGGCTTCTGTGTAGGACTCATCTCCCATTAAACAGGATTGTCACAGTGGCCAGTGGCATTGTAAATTCACCTGACACGGGCGCTGTTTGTTGTCCTGTGGTGCTGAACATCAGCTCCCAGGATACGAATGTTGCCTCTATCCATAGTGCTGATAAGAGATTTCAGCACCATCTTCTTTTTGACAAGTAGCCACCACATTTTGCGTTCTCCAGTGTCACTCCCACCGTTCATACTCTTTTCGTAGTACAGAGACCACCCCCACTGAACCTAGAAAATACATGCACAGTGGGTTTTAAAAGCAGACTTTCAGATCATAGAGCCATAGGCTAAATGTCGAAGGACTTTAGCTGATCAACAGTGGCGCAGTCTGGTCCTCTGGAAGAGCTTTGAAACAAGCTTCATATCACTATGACGTTTTAACATAAGAGGCCTTGCTCTTGCACCACAAGGCTCTGCCGTAGATCCCTAGGAGGGCAGAGGCGTCTCAGAGTAGGAATGCAGATCTAGGATCAGGTCTCCCCCTGTCCATATCTAAAAGGGCAAACTGATCCTAGATCAGCACTCCTACTCTGAGATGGGTTATGAATACAGACCCTGGTGATTAGTTCTGTCCAGAGCAGTAGAGCCCCATGTATGGTTCAGTAAACTCTCATCTGTGTTCAATTAATCAGGTCTCTCAAGCAATGAACCATTCACATGAGAGAATCAACCAGCTTTTGGCTAAGAGGATGCATTTGTGTTTATCCCACAATAGTTTTCACATTAACATTAGATATCAATAGAAAAGTTATCCAAGCGTATTGCTGTATGTTTTCGTCATTATTTCTACTCACTGGTCATGGGAGATATTTTGAAATGTAATTTTTCAAATAATACTTTAATAGATTTTCCCAGCATGAAGCCTCTGAATGAATCAGATGGATATTGTATAACATAAATTACAGCCTGCACATTGCATTATGATAACAGTACTTCTAAATGTATAAATCAATTTCACATTATTCTTTCACTGTAGAAACACTAGTTTTATATTGTGTTGTTATTTCAGACTCAGTATTTAACTGCTTCTTTAATGAGGTTTTGATTGCTATATGGGACCCAGTATGTAGGTGGCGTGTGAACCAAGGTTATTATAGTAAACTGTAACAAAGACTAATCATGAGAACTATTTAGTAAACTGAAATAAAATAATTAACAAACTCGCTTGAAAAATGAACTATACTGAAACGATTGTCTTTGACTCCAAAAATAATAACCATCAGTAATAGTTTTTTTTTTTTGGGGGTCACATTGCAATTTACTTTATCTTTTAAAGGATGACTCAGCGAGACAACGTTGCCACGAGCAGCACTGTAGATATTGGACGCGTGGTACGACTAAAGCATCCGACTACAGTCGTGGCCAAAAGTTTTGAGAATGACACAAATATTAATTTCCCCAAAGTTTGCTGCTTCAGTGTCTTTAGATATTTTTGTCAGATGTTACTATGGAATACTGAAGTATAATTACAAGCATTTCATAAGTGTCAAGGGCTTTTATTCACAATTACATGAAGTGTAAACAAAGAGACAGAGTCAATATTTGCAGTGTTGACCCTTCTTTTTCAAGACCTCTGCAATCCGCCCTGGCATGCTGTCAATTAACTTCTGGGCCACATCCTGACTGATAGCAGCCCATTCTTGCATAATCAATGCTTGGAGTTTGCCAGAATTTGTGTTTTTTTGTTTGT
This sequence comes from Brachymystax lenok tsinlingensis, assembly GCA_030435695.1. Classification (NCBI taxonomy): domain Eukaryota; kingdom Metazoa; phylum Chordata; class Actinopteri; order Salmoniformes; family Salmonidae; genus Brachymystax; species Brachymystax lenok. The sequence goes on from CM059789.1 coordinate 18,332,263, forward strand.
CCACCCGATCCAAACCCGTGAACGGGATCAATTTTGACAACATCCGGTGAAATGCAGAGCGCCAAATTGAAATTACAAAAATACTCATTTCAAACATTCATGAAAATACAAATGCTGCTCACCCTTCAAAAGCTTAGACTCTTGTTAATCTAACAGCATTGTCAGATTTCAAAAAGGCTTTACGGCGAAAGCAGAACATTTGATTGTCTGAGGACAGCGCCCCACTCAAAACTAAATTAGCATAATAACATAACCAGCAGAGGTGTCTCAAAACTCAAAAATAGCATAAAATAAATCGCTTACCTTTGATGATCTTCCTCTGATGGCATATCAAAGCGTCCAGGTTTACCAAATAAAAGGTCCTTTTGTTCGATAAAGTTCCTCTTTATATCCATATAGCTCTGTTTGGTTGGCGCGTTTTGTTCAGTAATCCACCTGCCCAAAGGCTTTCATCCATGCAGACAAACGATATCTCAAAAGTACCCGTAAAGTTTGTCGAAAAATGTCAAACAGCATTTGTAATCAATACTCAGATACCCTAAAATGAATATACACTATAATATTTCAGACAGAATATAACCTGCTCAATAGAAGAGAAAAAGAACTGGGCGTGCATTCCCTGTTACGTGCAAAATCCAAAACAGTACACTTGACGTGAACCCAGGAACTAGTGGTCTTACTCCCTTGATTTTCATGTTTGAACGTTCCAACCTTTTTCTAAAGACTGTTGACATCTAGTGGAAGCCATAGGAACTGCAATCTGGGGGTTAATCTGTTAGGCTTTGAATAGCTCGCCTATTGAAAACAGTGTGACATGACTGATTCAGACATCCCGGATGGATTTTGCTCTGGTTTTTGCCTGCCATAACAGTTCTGTTATCTTCACAGACATTATTTAACAGTTTTAGAAACTTCAGAGTGTTTTCTTTTCGAACTTCAAAATAATGCCCCCTAGCCCTAAGAAGTTAAGGATTGACCACAAGTTCTCATTGGGATTAAGGTCTGGGGAGTTTCCTGGCCATGGACCCAAAGTATCGATGTTTTGTTCCCCGAGCCACTTAGTTATCACTTTTGCCTTATGGCAAGGTGCTCCATCATGCTGGAAAAGGCATTGTTTGTCACCAAACTGTTCCTGATGGTTGGGAGAAGTTGCTCTCGGAGGATGTGTTGTTACCATCCTTTATTCATGGCTGTGTTCTTAGGCAAAATTGTGAGTGAGCCCACTCCCTTGGCTGAGAAGCAACCCCACACATGAATGGTCTCAGGATGCTTTACTGTTGTCATGACACAGGACTGATGGTAGCGCTCACCTTGTCTTCTCCGGACAAGCTTTTTTACGGATGCCCCAAACAATCGGAAAGGGGATTCATCAGAGAAAATGACTTTACCCCAGTCCTCAGCAGTTCAATCCCTGTACCTTTTGCAGAATTATCAGTCTGTCCCTGATGTTTTTCCTGGAGAGAAGTGGCTTCTTTGCTGCCCTTCTTGACACCAGGCTTTCCTTCAAAAGTCTTCACCTCACTGTGCGTGCATATGCACTCACACCTGCCTGCTGCCATTACTGAGCAAGCTCTGTACTGGTGGTGCCCCGATCCAGCAGCTGAATCAACTTTAGGTGACAGTCCTGGCGCTTGCTGGACTTTCTTGGGCGCCCTGAAGCCTTCTTCACAACAATTGAACCGCTCTCCTTGAAGTTCTTGATGATCAGATAAATGGTTGATTTAGGTGCAATCTTACTGGCAGCAATATCCATGCCTGTGAAGCCCTTTTGTGCAAAGCAATGATGACGGCACGTGTTTCCTTGCAGGTAACCATGGTTGACAGAGGAAGAACAATGATTCCAAGCACCACCCTCCTTTTGAAGCTTCCAGTCTGTTATTTGAACTCAATCAGCATGACTGAGTGATCTCCAGCCTTGTACTCATCACTCACACCTGTGTTAACGAGAGAATCACTGACATGGTCAGCTGGTCCTTTTGTGGCATGGCTGAAGTGGAGTGGAAATGGTTTTTGGGGATTCAGTTCATTTGCATGGCAAATTAATTGCAATTCATCTGATCACTATATGCACATTTCCATCATATAATATGCACATTTCCATCATACAAACTGAGGCAGCAGACTGAAAATTAATATTTGTGTCATTCTCAAAACTTTTGACCACGACTGTATAGACGAATGTCGGGAGAGGTGCATCTGTGACAGCTGAAAGTCTGATACGAATGTGCTTTTTCAACAGCAAGGCTCAGATCAACGGTTGCTGGTTTGGAGATGACATAGCCTAATACAAAAGCATGTCTGTTATAAATGCAGTCTTCCACTAGCGCCGGCTCTTGTCTATACAACCAATTAGTTATTTTCAGCCGGGTCCTTTTTCCACTTAAATTAACTAGGCTACTTTTCAATTCGCTAGTCAGAACGTCTGTCGAGCCTTCTCCCACTAGAATGATATGCATCTTCTAGCGATCTATTGATAGGACAGGCGTGTGCACTGTGGTCTTGCTCTTGCGACTCTTGTGACGGGCCGGGTGCATGCACGCTGACACGGTCGTCAGGTGTTTCTTCCTACACATTGGTGCGGCTGTCTTCCCGGGTTAAGCGGGCATTGTGTCAAGAATCAGTGCGGCTTGGTTGAGCCAATTTGGGGGATTTTGCTTATTTTGTAATTACCTGGTGTGTACTTGTTCCCTCAAAACCATTAAATAATGTAACTGATTAGTTAGCAACGCTTATAATAATCTGGCTAGCTTTTAGAAGTGCTAGTGCAAACAGATTGTATCAGTTGGCAGTGCAATCAAAAGCACGGTGATGTTAACTAGGAGACACTAGCCAGGAGATTCTGGACATTGCTAAAATGCTAACTAACGCCTTTAAACTCAGGTCAAATTAATACTTTATCATTCATAGTGTCCAAGTTTACGGTTAGTTCTCTGTATTGATGCCTCTCTCTTCTCATCTACAGACCTTCCCTTTCCGGCTATGAGGGAGCGCCCTCCCGGTTGTAAGACTGTGTTTGTGGGCGGTCTGCCAGAGAACGCCACTGAGGCGCTCATCGTGGAGGTGTTCGGCCAGTTGGGTGAGATCATCGCAATCCGCAAGAGCAAGAAGAACTTCTGCCATATCCGATTTGCCGAAGAGTTCACTGTGGACAGAGCCCTCTTCCTGTCTGGTACATTTCCTATGTTTTCTATTAAACTTCATGCTGTGTTGTGGAATAAATGTCCTCCATCTTCAGTCAGACACCTTAACTATGTTGGTCAGTGAGGAGACAACAAGAGGTGTTGTAGAATAAATGTCCTCCCTCTCCTAATAGTTCTAAATGAAGGAAATTAATCTACAGTAGTAGTCCAGTACTAATCTCCAGTAGTAGTCCAGTACTAATCTCCAGTACTAATCTCCAGTACTAATCTCCAGTGCTAAGTAGTCCAGTGCTAAGTAGTCCAGTACTAATCTCCAGTGGTAGTCCAGTGCTAAGTAGTCCAGTGCTAAGTAGTCCAGTACTAATCTCCAGTCCCAGTCCCACTAGTCATGTTGCACCAGGGTCTTTTCTTATTTGATATCCTTTTCCCTCAAAGCTTTTAGACTCCAGACACATGCACTTCTTAAATCTGTATGCAAACTGGATACATATATCACAGCCCCACAAAGTACATTTAACACTGGCCTCTACAATAATATCCTATGCATTATTTTTTCTGTGTGTGCGTGTCTGTGTGGTGTCTATTTGTGCCTATGTGCATGTGTGTGCTTGTAGTGACTGTTTCTCATGAAACCAGTTTTAACTATGTAAGTAGCAACTTGAGTTCCAAAACCATGATGCATCTGCAAAAATCAACTATCATTCTGAAGACTAAGATGCATAGTTTTTGTTAAAGTGTCTTATTTTTTTATTTTCACCCCAAATTCTCATTACTGAAATGCGTCCGGATTTAATTATGTTCATTTTACTTTAGAAAAATATAAAACACAAAATATGTTGCTGTAGTTTGTCCATAAATCATAGAATGTTATACCAGTTAAAGTTTATATTACACTATTTATTACATAAAAACAGTGTCTGGGGACATGTCTCATTACCGTAAAACTTTTTACAGTTCCTGTAAAAACTCCAATCAGTTTTCAGACAGAATGCATCATGGGTAAATAAAACTGTCTGCATTCTGTCTGCCCCCATGGGGCAAGACAGAGTTTGGGAAAGCCTGATCTAGAGGAGTAGTCCTTAGATAAGCACAAGTTCATTTATTTGATTTTATGCCTTCAGAATGAGGTTCTTATTCTCAAACACTCCCTTTATCCCACTTGACCTTCTCATTAACATTATGGCAGTTTTCCCTTATTACCTTACCAACATGGCAGCATGAAGGGCTTTAGTGATGTGGTCAATTATTTGCTGACTCTCCTTTTATTTGCAGATTTAGCTAAGGGCTTCTCATTACCAAAATGGGAACCTTAATATCGGTAATGCTAATTCTAATGTATAGACAATGGGTGTGCTGTGCTGGTGACTTCAATTATTTACTAGGACCACTGCTTATACCGGTTTGTGTAGATTTTTTGTAAAACAATAGTTCAATTGAGTACATGCTCAACTTCTTAGGGATCAGTGGTGCGCTAGCGCCCCAATCCCGACACTACCAGGTGAAATGCAAGGCGCCAAATTCAAAATCCAAAAGTTGAATTATTAAACATCCACCAATATACAAGTGTTTCATAGTCATCAAAAGCTCTGCTTCTTGGCAATATCACAGCGTTGTCAGATTTCAAAAAGGCTTTACGGCTAAAGCAGCACATTTGATTGTTTGAGGGTAGCACCTCACATATTTTTGCCATTACCATGAATTCATTAGCCTTCACGGTTCACACATAACACATTTCACAGCGAAAACAAATCAATTACTTGTTGAAGAACTTCTGCTGAGGTCTTCCTAAGTGTCCAACGATGAAAAGCCATGGTTCTTTTGTTAGAAAAAGTAATGTATTTTATCCTTAAATCTCCATTTGGTTCGCGCGTTATAATCAGAAACTACAGCCTCCACTCCTCCATTGAAACGTGACGCAAACTCGTTCATCTTATACCTATAAACTTGTCCAAGAACAATCAAACATAGTTTTAAATGTATCCTTAGGAACACTTTTACATATATTTACTATAATAATTCAACCGGAATATAAACTGAGCTATAAGAACGGAAGAAAACACAGAGCGTGCCTTCTCGGGAGCGCGTGTTCCCTTCTGTTGACATTCAAGGGGACACTTCCTGTTTTCCTCTTCTTCTCTGCTCTAAAGCATCCAAAACAAAACTGAACACTGTCTCGAGACTGTTGACATCCAGAGGAAGTGATCGGTACTGCATTCATATGCCCTTATATGGGCATTTTCATAAGGGAGGGGTTCCAAATGAGGCACTCTGTCAAAACCACTTTTTCCAGGACAGAAATTCCTTGGGGTTTCGCCTGCCATATCCGTTCTGTTTTACTCACAGACAAATGGTTAACACTTTTAGAAAATTCAGAGTGTTTCCTATCCAATGGTACCAAATATGTGCATATCCTATTTTCTGGGCCTGAATGGGAGGCATTTTACTTTGGGCACGCCAGGCTCTCCAAAACGGTCACTTCGTGCGCTGATCGCTGTTCTGATTCTTTTTAGCTGATTTTAGAGCAGAGAAGAAGAGAAATCAGGAAGTGTCCCCATAGATGTCCTTACAAGTAAACGCGCGCTCCCGGCAGGCACGCTCTGTGGTTTTTTCCTTTCTTATGGCCCAGTTTATATTCCGGTTGAAATATTATGCTATTTATACATAAAAGTGTTCCTAAGGATACATTTACAATGATGTTTGATTGTTCTTGGACAAGTTTATAGGTATAAGTTGAACGAGTTCTCTTCACGTTTCAATGGAGGAGTCGACGTTCTATTTTCTGATTATAACGCGCCAACCAAACAGAGATTTATGGATATAATACATTACTTTTTCTAACAAAAGAACCATTGATTGTCTTCGTTGGACACTTATGAAGCCCTCAGCAGAAGTTCTTCAAAAGGTAATTGATTTGTTTTTGCTGTGAAATGTGTTATGTGTGAACCGTGGAGGCTTATGAAATTATGGTAATGGAAAAAATATGTTAGGTGCTACCCTCAAACAATCAAATGTGGTGCTTTTGCCGTAAAGCCTTTTTGAAATCTGACAACGCTGTGATATTGCCAAGAAGCAGAGCTTTTGATGACTATGCAACACTTGTATATTGGTGCATGTTTAATAATTCAACTTTTGGATTTTGAATTTGGCGCCTTGCATTTCGCTAGCGCCCCACCGCTCCCTAATTAAGCCACAATCTGCAATTTGAGCAAAAAGCAACCCTGCCACTTAAATTAGGATATGCCCCATTTTGACATGTGTACCTGTTTTAGAACTTACTTATACTGTTATTTGATATCCCAAGCCAGTTTTTGGTCCATATCTCACATATTTTGATACGTTATTAGGAATTTGCCCATAGGATCCCATTCAATCCAGAAATACATCTAAAATACCGTACAACTACACATCCGCGTCATAGTACACCAATATTACCTTTAAATAAATGACTAACTTTGTTTTACGCTTACGTTCCCTTTTGACTCTTGAAAATACATGGATGTAGTTACAGTACTATACTGAAATAAGGGGTATTTTTGTCAATTGCATTAAGAGCAGTGCTTTTAGTATTATGCAAGTCTAATGTATTGGGTTTCTGAATCTCTGATAGAGATCTGTACAGTTTTTCAATGGCAAACTATGCAACTCTCTGGGCAGGTGACATTTTGTCACAAAGACAACTGTTAATTCATGTTGGCTCTAGTATTCATTCCATTTGTTATGTGCATTTGCGACTCTCAACAAAAAAGAGCCAAGTGATCAATTCTCCTCCCTACATTCTCTTTTCCCTTTCTCTTACTCAATTTCGTTCTGACCGCTCCCATTAGGCCTACAGAAATCAAAATGTATCTGATGGGGTACACAAACAAAACTGTAGACAAGCTATATTCCTTGCCAAATCATGACAGCTTTATCACAAATTCAAAATGGACTGCTTGATTTAGTAGAGAAGTATGTGTTCCAACCACGAGCAGCAGTTTTGGAATAATAGATGTGGCTCGTCTATTTTCAGGCTTTTTTTGTGAACTGCTGTAGTTTGCCCTTTGGAAAAGGTTATAGACCCCCTAAACCTCGGCAGGTTCCGGACTGAAATATGCAACAAAAACATTGATGAAGGTGAATAGTGTATTTATTAGCCTAGTCTATTAGTCTATATCAACTGCAGTCATTTCTATAATCAGTGCATTTGTTCTCCAACTGTTAATGACGTGTGGCAAATCATTAGAAATATGCTCCATATCCCCTCTTACAGCATTGTTGCTTTAGGTAGGCCTATTTGTAAAAAATGTTGGCTTCATGGTGAAGATCGGGACCTGTTGGTGGTAGTTTTGTGATAACTCCACTTTGAACATTTTGTGGAGAACAATTTTTTTTCTTAAAGTTGACCATTCAATTTTGTTTTAACATTAACCCCCCTGCTTAATATCTTATCAATAAACACAATAATGATCCAAAAAACAAGTACAGATCCTAATATAAGTGATCCAAGAGGAAATTTAGTGAAAAATTACACTTTATTTTTTGTCAAATGGGAGTTTTGTGAGAATGACCCGTGTGTGTAGCCGTCTCAAGTGACTTGGCCTAGCTATTCTCTTCAGTAAGAATGGATAACTGTCCCATACGTTATGTCCAACACCAGTCCCACAGACCACCAGTCTAGTTACAGTTTAGTAGTCCATCGGCCTAGTGGTCCAGCAGCACAGAGTTCTCCAGTCTCCCTATTAAATATTGAATCACATCTGGGAGCCTTGAGCAAAGAGCAGGCCGTGTTCGTGTGAGAGCGCCTGTTTTCACCCAAGGTTATTTGAGTGAATGAGCGGCAATGGAGAGGAGGAGGATTGAAAGAGACTGAAGAGAGTGAGAGACAGAGACTGAAGAGTGAGACAGCAGGAACGGGAGGGATAGACTACGATGAGAGAAAGAGAAACTGATAGGAGCGGGAGAGAGAAAGAGAGCGAGAGAGCGGGAGGGAGAAATGGGGGGGAAAGGAGAGAGATGGATGTGTTTGCTAGGGTGTCACTAGAGGACCAATTAGTCTCTAAGTCTTCTATATGAATTAGTTTAGAGAGAACAGAGAGGTGTTTACTCCAACCCCACAACGCTACTTTAGCTGGGATGCAGCTGTGACAGAGGAACCAACAGATTAAAAAGAGAGCCTCAGAGGCATGGAGAGCGATGGATGGACAGATCGTTTCAACCCAAATGGAGGATGTCAGGAATCAGGAGAGAGATACAGGTGTCTGATAGAAAGTGGTTGGTGGGTATTTACAGCGCTTTATCGCCCTGCACCTGCACGTTTAGCAGAGTGAAATGTCACTCATGATGTTACCAATTGGTTCTAACGCGCTCGCTCTCTCTCTCTCTCTCTCTCTCTCTCTCTCTCTCTCTCTCTCTCTCTCTCTCTCTCTCTCTCAACCCCCCCTCTCTCTCTTCCCTCAACCCCCTCTTTCTCTCTTCCCTTAACCCCCTCTCTCTCTTCCCTCTCTTTCTCTCTCTCTCTCCCTTCAACCCCCTCTCCTCTCCCTCCCCTCAACCCCCTCTCCTCTCCCTCCAGGCTACCGTATGCGTCTGGGCTCCAGTACAGACAAGAAGGACACAGGGCGGCTCCATGTGGACTTTGCCCAGGCCAGAGATGACCTGTATGAGTGGGAGTGTCGTCAGCGCCTGTATGCCAGAGAGGAGAGACACCGCAGGAGGATGGAGGAGGACCGTTTCAGACCCCCCTCCCCTCCACCCATCGTCCATTACTCAGACCACGAGTGTAGCCAGCTGGGGGACAAGATCAAAGGTGGGGCTACACACACAGTACACACACACAGCACACAGACACATGCATGTTCTCACACACACACACAGCACACAGACACATGCATGTTCTCACACACACAGCACACAGACACATGCATGTTCTCACACACACACAGTACAGAGAAAGACACAGAGAATAAAAACACACACGCAAGGACACACACAGAATACTAAACTCATACTTTATCAATGTGGTGGAAATTCTACCTTTAACTAATAATGATGAGGAGAGGCAAAATCAATAATCAATCAAGGTATTACTTGGATTAAAAACATATTATAATAAGGAGGCTGGTCGTGACACCCACGCAGGTGAGATGGAGTGAGAGCCTCCTGTACAAAAAGTACAGGATCATTTATACAGTCACGCAACCCCATGCAAGCGTCTGCAAAACATGTGTGACCCTATATGTGTGTGACATCTGGGTGAAAAGGTTGCCTCAGTCTGTCACAACTGAGTGAGAACAACAGGGGTCAGAATGACAGGAAGTCACTCCAGACATACTTCCTCTAACAGTAGCTCAACGGTTCCCCAAAGTTGGGCAAGCAAGTGCCTTTGACTGTCGGCCCAGATGATGTATGGTTGTACTGGTCACACACCTGCACTCACACAAAACATGAATCTTTGGCCCAGAAACAGGCTCCAGACAGAACAACAGCTCTGTTACTGGTGTGCATGATATAACCTTTACTCTCCGATCAAGAGGAACCAGTCAGTTTCTGTCAGTCTTGGCTGTGGCCAGATATCATGGGGTCATTCTACACACAGGCCTCTATTAATGCGTGCACACACTTTTCTATCCTATATATGTTGGTTTATATGACAATCTCAAACCCAATGTCCATGCTTAAACACAGATGTACACAAGCATTAGTAAGGTTTAACTTCAAAATGCCCTCACGGCAAGCTCATCAACCGGTACACAATGTACAGTGTTTCACTGTGGTCCACTGACAAATCCTCCTGACACACTGCAGAGCTTGATGTTGTCTATCCGTCTGATGACTATGAATCTGTCTGGGTTAAAGAAGCTATAGACTCAAAAGCCCCATCTGCTCTGAGGTTTAAAGGGAATACTGCGAGATTCTGTACTTTCTCAGAGTCAGATGAACTCATGGATACCGTTTTTATGTCTCTGCGTGTAGTATGAAGGAAGTTCGTGGTAGTTTCACGAGCCAGTGCTAAGTAGAAAAACGACTCATTTGTATAGAATCCCTTTAATCTGTTTGTGTGCGTGTATTGGTGGTTGTGTATTTATATGCTGAAAGATGGAGAGTGTAAAGCACTTCCCCACTGTTGAAGTACATAAATATCCCCTCCCACAACTTGTACAACTTAGACTTCTGAATGTGAGGATTCCAGTGGAAAGAAGCTCAACGTCATATTTTGTGAATTAGTAATGAGGTTAGCAGACAGTTAGCCTCACTGCCATCTTAGCCCAAACACCTTGAGACGTTCTCCATTGACTGCCTCACAGAGCAGTGGTATTTTAACTGGCCAAGTAATGAATGTGGCTCCTCTACTTTCAGTTTAGCTGAGAAGCTGCTAGATAGGAAACTGAGATGGACCGCCAGGCAGCATGTTTTAGCAACCACACATCTCAGCACATTCCTGTATGTGGGTGTTGTGAATCTTAGGGACCTCATCAAAATAGTTTTCTTTGATAAGCCACTTAGCCCCCTCGCTGTATAGATTAAATGATTGAATGATACTGAAAGATGTATTTTTCTTGCGTCCCAAATGGCACCCAATCCCTATATAGTGCACTACTTTAAACTAGAGCCCTGATCAAAAGTAGTGCGCTATATAGGGAAAAGGGTGCCATTTTGGATGCAGCTTCTATACAGCAGATAAACTCTCATTTTGTCCAGATATATTTTATTGGGTCCTGGTCATTGTAAGTGATTTCTTAGTATAGATATTGTGTGTGTATTGATAATGGACCTGTAGTTGGTAGGGAGGACTAGTGACTGTGGAGAGCCTGGAAACCTAACATCTTTCTATAGATATAGACTAACACTTCAGGGACCTCTGGTTATGACACCTTGGGGGCTTCACCTTAAATAAATCAAAAGCCCTCTCAATCTTAGTGTGTGAACATGAAGAACACCTGCTATTTCCATGCAATAGACTGGCCAGGTGAATCCAGGTGAAAGCTATGATCCCTTATTGATGTCACTTGTTAAATCCACTTCAATCAATGTAGATGAAGGGGAGGAAACAGATTAAATAAGGATTTTTAAAGCCTTGAGACAATTGAGACATGGATTGTGTATGTGTGCCATTCAGAGGGTGAATGGGCAAGACAACATATTTAAGTGCCTTTGAACGGGATATGGTTGTAGGTGCCAGGCGCACCGGTTTGTGTCAAGAACTGCAACGCTGCTGGGTTTTTCACAGTCGACGGGGTTAACCATGTATATCAAGAATGATCCACCACCAGAAGGACATCCAGTCAACTTGACACAACTGTGGGATGCATTGGGGTCAACATGGGCCAGCATCCCTGTGGAACAGTTATGACACCTTGTCAAATCAAATCAAATTTTATTGGTCACATACACATGGTTAGCAGATGTTATTGCAAGTGTAGCGATATGCTTGTGCCTCTAGTTCCAACAGTGCAGCGATATCTAACAAGTAATCTAACAATTCCACAACCTAATACACACATCTAAGTAAAGGAATGGAATAAGAATGTATAAATATATGGAAGAGCAATGACCGAGCGGCAAAGGCAAGATGCAATAGATGGTATAAAATAGAGTATATACATATGAGATGAGGAATGCAAGATATGTAAACATTGATTTCAAGTCTATATGTAGGCAGCAGCCTCTGTGTTAGTGATGGCTGTTTAACAGTCTGATGGCCTTGAGATGGAAGCTATTTTTCAGTCTCTCGGTCCCAGATTTGATGCCCCTGAACTGACCTCGCCTTCTGGATGTTAGCGGGGTTAACAGGCAGTGGCCCGGGTGGTTGTTGTCCTTGATTATCTTTTTGGCCTTCCTGTGACATCGGGTGCTGTAGGTGTCCTGGAGGGCAGGTAGTTTGCCCCCGGAGATGCGTTGTGCAGACTGCACCACCCTCTGGAGAGCCCTGCGGTTGTGGGCGGTGCAGCTGCCGTACCAGGCGGTGATACAGTCAGACAGGATGCTCTCAATTGTGCATCTGTAAAAGTTTGTGAGGGTTTTAGGTGACAAGCCAAATTTCTTCAGCCTCCTGAGGTTGAAGAGCTTCGCCACACCATCTGTGTGGCTGGACCATTTCATTTTGTCCGTGATGTGTATGCCGAGGAGCTTAACTTTCCACCTTCTCCACTGCTGTCCCATCGATGTGGATAGGGGGGTGCTCCCTTTGCTGTTTCCTGAAGTCCACGATCGTCTCCTTGTGTTGACATTGAGTGAGAGGTTGTTTTCCTGACACCAAACTCTGAGTGCCCTCACCACCTCCCTGTAGGCGCTCGTCGTTATTGGTAATCAAGCCTGCTACTGTTGTGTTGTCTGCAAACTTGATGATTGAGTTGGAGACGTGCATGGCCACGCAGTCATGGGTGAACAGGGAGTACAGGAGGAGGCTGAGCACACACCATTGTGGGGCTCCAGTGTTGAGGATCAGCAAAGTGGAGATGTTGTTTCCTACCTTCACCACCTGCGGGCGGCCCATCAGGAAGTCCAGGACCCAGTTGCACAGGGCGGGGTCGAGACCCAGTGCCTCAAGCTTAATGATGAGTTTGGAGGGTACTATGGTGTTGAATGCTGAGCTGTAGTCAATGAACAGCATTCTTACATAGGTATTCCTCTTGTCCAGATGGGATAGGGCAGTGTGAGGGCGATTGCATCGTCTGTGGACCTATTGGGGTGGTACGCAAATTGAAGTGGGTCTAGGGTGACAGGTAAAGTGGTGGTGATATGATCCTTGACTAGTCTCTCAAAGCACTTCATGATGACAGAAGTGAGTGCTACTGGGCGATAGTCATTTAGTTCAGTTACCTTTGCCTTCTTCGATACAGGAACAATGGTGGCCATCTTGAAGCCTATGGGGACAGCAGATTGGGACAGGGAGAGATTGAATACGTCCGTAAACACACCAGCCAGCTGTTCTACGCATGCTCTGAAGACGCGGCTAGGGATGTCTTGTGAGGGTTAACACGTTTAAATGTATTTTAGAGTCCATGCCCTCTTCTGAAGGCAAAAGGGGGTGCAACTAAATATTAGGAAAGTGTTCCTAATGTTTTGTACACTCGGTGTATGTGGGTGATTGTGTGTGTTAGGGAGACCATAGAGAACAAAACCATCTTAGATGTTTCCACTTCACAATAACAGCACTTGCAGTTGACCAGGGCAGCTCTAGCAGGGCAGACATTTAATGAACTGACTTGTTGGAAAGGTGCCATCCTATGACTTTGCCACGTTGAGACACTGAGCTCTTCAGTATCGCAACTCTACTGCCAATGTTTGTCAATGGAGATTGCATGGCGGTGTGCTCAATTTTATACACCTGTCAGCAACCGGTGTGGCTGAATTTCAAAGTATGCGGTGTCCAAATTGCAACAAGAGCTTTCAACCGCAAGGTGACGTTGCGTTTTCACTCTGTCGTGGACGTCTCCATTGAAATGCATAACATCCGGCGAGACATAACGGATTGCTTATGGGTAATGTGAACGAGGACATCACCAGTGTCATTATCAATGAAAATCAATAACACTCATCTCGTCACATCACCTTATCAGTCTACAACCCAAAACATGAATGATGCAAAACAACCACTGTTGTTCGTACAAAGGCATTTGAAACATGATAGTCACATCGCTACCATCCACTGCCCTCTAGTTAACATGCAGAGCAGTACTGGAGAGGAGCCAGAGCCTGTGGTGCCATTTAGAATACATTTTCGGGATTTTATTAAAGATATCACTATTTTCTCTCCTCCCTCTCCTCCTTTCCTATCCTCCCTCCGTTCCTCTCGTCTATTGCTATCAGCTTTGGGCTCTCTAATGAGCTATGATGGAGGGGATGCCTGCCGTCTTATCGGCTCTTTTTTTTGCGTTGTTCGTAACTTGTTTTGTACATAATGTTGCTGCTACCATCTCTTATGACCGAAAAGAGCTTCTGTACATCAGAACTGCGATTACTCACTTCAGATTAGACAGAGTTTTTCATCAATGAGTCGGACGGGAGGGATATAGTACAGACACCCGACCAGGCCCAGATCCCGTCATTCGCTGGAGAAGGAAACGGATATTTAGCAGAAAAAGAGCAGGGTGCCTTGTGAGGATCACGTGACGAGTGGCTAATCTGCCTTCGCCTTCTGCTAGCTAACGTTAAATCGCTGAAAAATAAATGGAGCGAACTGAAAGAACGTCTATCCTATCAACGGGACATTAAAAACTGTAAAATCTTATGTTTCACCGAGTCGTGACTGAACGACGACATTAAGGGAGCACCGGCGCGCTAGCGCCCCACTCCCGACACTACCCGGTGAAATGTAAGGCGCCAAATTCTAAATCCAAAAGTTGGATTATTAAACATTCATCAATATACACGTGTTGCATAGTCATCAAAAGCTCTGCTTCTTGGCAATATCACAGCATTGTCAGATTTCAAAAAGGCTTTATGGCAAAAGCACAACATTTGATTGTTTGAGGATAGCACCCCACATATTTATGCATTAACATAAATTCATATCCAGCGCGGGTCACACAAAACCCATTATAAGAGCTTAAAAATATCACTTACCTTTCGAAGAACTTCTGCTTGTTAGAAAAAGTCATTTATTATATCCATAAATCTCTGTTTGGTTGGCGCGTTATGATCATAAAATCCACCGTTGAGTCGCCCATTGAACCGTGAAGAGAACATGTTCAAATTATACCTATAAACTTTCTACAAACAAATCAAACATAATCTTTTATGTATCCTTAGGTATCCTTTTATATATATTTACTGTATTATTTCAACCGGACGATAATGTGAACAATAGGAAAGGAAAATAAACTGGGGTGCGCTCACAATCTCGCGCCAGACTCTCCAAAACCGTCACCTATGCTGCCGCTCCCTAAGAAGGTAAGAACATACTGCTGGCGGGTTTACAATATCGGCAGGCAGCCTCTGGTAAGACACAGGGCGGGGGCCTATGCATGTATGTAAACAACAGCTGGTTTGCTCGCCTGAGGTAGAGTATCTTATGATAAGCTGTAGACCACACTATCTACCTAGAGTTTTATCTGTATTTTTCGTAGCTGTCTACATACCACCACAGACCGCTGCTGGCATTAAGACCGCACTCAATGAGCTGTATAACACCATAAGAAAACAGGAAAACACTCATCCAGAAGCGGCGCTCCTAGTGGCCGTGGACTTTAATGCAGGGAAACTTAAATCCATTTTACCTACTTTCTATCAGCATGTTAAATGTGCAACCAGAGGGAAATGCTTTTTAGACCACCTTTACTCCACGCACATAGACGCGTACAAAGCTCTCCCTCACCCTCCATTTGGCAAATCTGACCGTAATTCTATCCTCCTGATAACTGCTTACAAGCTCAAATTTAAGCAGGAAGCACCAGTGACTCGGATGAATCAGATGCTAAACTACAGGACTGTTTTGTTTCCAGGATTCTTCCAATGGCATTATCAAATGCTGGCTTTATCAAAAATTGCATCGAGGACGTCGTCCCCACAGTGACTGTAAGTACATACCCCAACCAGAAGCCATGTATTACAGGCAACATTTGCACTGAGCTAAAGGTTAGAGCTGCCGCTTTCAAGGAGCGGGACTCTAACCCGGAAGCTTATAAGAAATCCCGCTATGCCCTCCGACACTCGTCGGATATGGCAGGGCTTGCAAACTATTACAGACTACAAAGGGAAGCACAGCTGAAAGCTGCCCAGTGACACGAGCCTGTCAGACGTGCTATATAACTTCTATGCTCGCTTCGAGGCAAGTAACACTGAAACATGCATGAGAGCATCAGCTGTTCCAGATGACTGTGAGATCGCGCTCTCCGCAGCCGATGTAAGACCTTTAAACAGGTCAACAATCACTAGGCTGCAGGGCCAAACGGATTACCAGGACGTGTACTCCGAGCATCCTCTGACAAAGTGTCTTCACTGACATTTTCAACCTCTCCCTGTCCGAGTCTGTAATACCAACATGTTTCAAGCAGACCACCATAGTCCCTGTGCCCAAGAAGACTAAGATAACCTACCTAAATGACTACCGACCCGTAGCACTCACGTCTGTTGCCATGTAATGTTTTGAATGGCTGCTCATGGCTCACATCAACACTATTATCCCAGAAACACTAGACCCACTCCAATTTGCATACCGCACCAACATATCCACAGATTATGCAATCTATATTGCACTCAACACTTTCACACCTGGACAAAAGGAACACCTATGTGAGAATGCTTTTCATTGACTAACAAGGTAACAACACATCCGCCACACTGATCCTCAACACGGGGGGCCCCTTAGGGGTGCATGCTCAGTTCCCTCCTGTACTCCCTGTTCACTCATAACTGCACGGCCAGGCACGACTCCAACACCATCATTAAGTTTGCTGATGACACAACAGTGGTAGGCCTGATCACCGACAACGATGAGACAGCCTATAGGGAGGAGGTCAGAGACCTGACCGTGTGGTGCAAGGACAACAACCTCTCCCTCAACGTGGTCAAGACAAAGGAGATGATTGTGGACTACAGGAAAAGGAGGACCGAGCACACCCCCATTCTCATCGACAGGGCTGTAGTGGAGCAGGTTGAGAGCTTCAAGTTCCTTGTTGTCCACATTACCAACAAACTAACATGGTCCAAGCACACCAAGACAGTCGTGAAGATGGCACAACAAAAACTGTTCCCCCCCCCAGGAGACTGAAAAGATTTGGCATGGGTCCTCAGATCCTCAAAAGCTTCTACAGCTGCACCATCGAGAGCATCCTGACTGGTTGCATCAATGCCTGGTATGGCAACTGCTCGGCCTCCGACCACAAGGCACTACAGAAGGTAGTGCGTACGGCCCAGTACATCACCTATATACCAGGCGGTGTTGAGGAAGGCCCTAACAATTGTCAGACTCCAGCTACCCTAGTCATATACTGTTCTCCCTGCTACCTCACAGCAAGCGGTACCGGGAGCGCCAAGTCTAGGTCCAAGAGGCTTCTAAACAGCTTCTACCCCCAAGCCATAAGACTTCTGAACAGCTAATCAAATGGATACCCAGACTATTTGCATTGCCCCCCCACCTCTACGCTGCTGTTACTCTGTTATCTATGCATAGTCACTTTATTAATTCTACCTACATGTACATATTACCTCAATTACCTCGACACCGGTGCCCCCGCACATTGACTCTGTACCAGTACCCCCTGTATATAGCCCCGCTATAATTTGTTATTCTTATCTCTTATTTCTTTGTGGGGGGGGGGGGGGGGTAATTGTCTTAAAACTGCGTTGTTGGTTAACTTCTTTGGGAGCGGTGGGGCGCCACTCCCGACACTACCAGGTGAAATGCAAGGCGCCAAATTCAAAATCCAAAAGTTGAATTATTAAACATGTATCAATATACAAGTGTTTCATAGTCATCAAAAGCTCTGCTTCTTGGCAATATCACAGCGTTGTCAGATTTCAAAAAGGCTTTACGGCGAAAGCACCACATTTGATTGTTTGAGGATAGCACCCCACATTTTTTCCATTACCATAAATTCATAAGCCTTCACGGTTCACACATAACACATTTCACAGCGAAAACAAATCAATTACCTTTTGAAGACCTTCTGCTGAGTGCTTCCCAAGTGTCCAACGAAGACAATCCATGGTTCTTTTGTTAGAAAAAGTAATGTATTGCATCCATAAATCTCTGTTTGGTTGGCGCGTTACAATGAAAAAATACAGCGTCTACTCCTCCATTGAAACGTGAAGAGAACTCGTTCAACTTATACCTATAAACTTGTCCAAGAACAATCAAACATAATTGTAAATGTATTCTTAGGAACACTTATGTATATGTTGTATAATATTTCAACCGGAATATAAACTGGGCGATAAGAAAGGAAAAAACCACAGAGCGCGCCAGCCGGGAACGCGCATTTTCTTCTATTGACATCTGTGTGGCCACTTCCTTATTCGTTTTCTTCTACAATCTAAAAGCAGCTAAAAATAATCAAAACACTGTCTCGAGACTGTTGACATCCAGAGGAAGCAATAGGTACTGCATTCATATGCCCTTATATGGGCATTTTCATAAGGGAGGGGTTCCAAATGAGGCAATGCTGCCCCCAAAGAAGTTAAGGTCTTGTAAGTAAGCATTTCACTGTAAGGTCTACACCTGTTGTGTTCGGCGCATGTGACAAATACAATTTGATTTGAAATGAGTTGTTCGCCAAAAGCTGTGACTTCTTGCTTCTCTGCCATCTCTGTAGCGCCTCTCCCCTCAGTTCTCTATTAGGCCATGATAAATAAGACAGAATATCTTTCAAACCATTGAATTCATTGTTATTTAATTAATAAATGTATGTTCTAATTACTACCTATGTTTCAAACCACAAATGGATTCATATCCCTTAACCCTTACCCTAACTTTGCAGTTATTTTCGCCACTCATCGTAACCTTACCCCTAACAAACCACTGACCTTAACCTTAAGTCTTACCTTAACCCTCTCCTCAGATGAGGCAGCGTTTGCGGAGGCGGTGCACGTGCTGTTGACCTGGGTGGAACGCGGTGAGGTGAACCGTCGTAACGCAAACAACTTCTACTCCATGATCCAGTCGTCCAACAGCCACATCCGCCAGCTAATGAGTCAGAAGGCCACCCACGAGAAGGAGTTGGAGGTGGCCAAGGACAAGTTCAAGACCGCCCTGTCTGGCATCCTGGCACAATGTGAGTACACACCAGGCTGACACACACACAAAGAACCATGTCCGACACAACAGGGTCAAGGTCAACATCAAACCACTTGTGGCATTTCCTTTGAGGCAACGTCACTTTGTCCCTCTAAACGTTCTCCACCCTCAAGTGATTTTCATGTCACAAGTTCACCACTTACAGGTCAGTGCTCCATACATGATGGATCAAATACCCAGGGCCATGGAACAGAGATGGTCTTTTCTGCAAACACACACTCACACACATGCATGGCTGCACACAAACAGAGGATAGCACTTCTGTAGACCCCCTCTATGGGATTACTCTTTGTAGGAGTAGGTTTGGGGCAGTGATGGCAGCAGTAACACTGAACAGGTTATTTAGGGAGCTGTTAGCTACCTCTCTTAGCCCATCATCATTAGGCCCAGACTGGCCACCTCTCTCTCTCCATCTCCCATCTTTCTTCTCTTTCTTCCTGTCTCTGTCTCTCATAGTAATTCACAGCTCTGTCTGAGGAGAGCAACTGTCAGCCGATTCACTAATGTGGCTTTTAGGTACTAGTGCTGAACTCACTGTAGACCCCTGTAAAGCTGACCCTGGATCAGTCAGAACTATTAGACTACCTGGGCCATGTAGAGACATTCAGATAGTACCAGGGTCTGCCAGAGACATTCAGATAGTATCTTCCACAAAGTCCCAGTGCATATCCCATTCATATTCCCATTTTGAGTTCCAACTAGGGAACGCCTGTGTCATGTTGCAGCTCTATTTAGCTTGAGGCCGGGACTACCCAGGGGCATGTTGGTAGTCTACAGACGTAACTCTTGTCTGTCAGCTGTTCAGCTTTACCTCCTGTTCATTTTTCCAAAGGGAAAAAACATCGTTTTATAAACCTGCTTCAACTTGCGCTGTGGCAGCCTCTCTGTATCTCACAGCTGTGACGTGCCTGACACTAAGAACCAAGATATAACACAACTGTCATACACTCACATACACCTGGGGGGAATAGAGCGATACACTTCTGAGGTTGCAGGAAACCTGTGATGGGTGGCGCTACCTAGCAATGGCATGTCATTGGGCCTTTGTGAAATATTGATAGCACATACAGTAATGTTTTATGTACTAAGTACTCTTTCTATTGTAGGATTCATGAAACCTCTGCTTCAATGACATGCTTCAGTGACGCTTGAATGTGATTGACACTAGGGCTGTTGCGGTGACCGTATTATCGCCACACCGGCGGTCAGAAGTCGTGAAGGCAGTCAAATTCCACGTGACCGTTTAGTCACGGTAATTAGGCTTCTCCAAGCTCTGATGCTGCCGATGGTCCTTAGTAGGCTACCAGACTTGCTAACTGCCTGGTACTCAGCACTCTATTGTCCCTCTAATCACTCTGACATCAATGCAAATGTAATGAATGAAAATAAAATCTAATCAAACACTTCACGAGAGCTTATGTTGTGCAACATTTCTATAGGCAATGCAATTGAGTGAGAATAAAGAATGATTGCCTCTATTAATTAAAAAGAGGATCCCATCAGCTTTCTATAGGCTAGGCCTATAGAAAGTTCTCAACTTTCCTAATATTAGGCACATTGCTTATATTTACAACAGGACAGTGGTGGAAAAAGTACCCAATTGTCATACTTGAGTAAAAGTAAAAATAGCTTAATAGAAAATGAAAAAAGTTCAAAGTAATTCCCCAGTAAAATTCTACTTGAGTAAAAGTATTTGGTTTAAAATATAATTAAGTATCAAATGTAAGTGTAATTGTTGAAATATACTTTAGTATCAAAAGTAAAATAAATAATTTCAAATTCCTTATATTAAGCAAACCAGACGGCACCATTTTCTTGTTTTTTTTAATGTACGGATAGCCAAAGGCACACTCAAACATTCAGGCATAATTTACAAAAGAATTATGTGTTTATTGAGTCCGCCAGATCAGAGGCAGTAGGGATGACCAGGGATGTTCTGTTGATAAGTGCGTGAATTGGACCATTTTCCTGTACTGCTAAGCAATCGTAACAAGTACTTTTGGGTGTCAAGGAAAATGCATGGAATAAAAAGTATAATAGTTTCTTAAGGAATGTAGTGAAGTAAACGTAGTCAAATATATATTGTAAAGTACAGATACCCAAAAAAAGTGACTTAAGTAGTACTTTAAAGTATTTTTACTTAAGTACTTTACACCACTGCAACAGGAGTGTAACCTACCTGGCTGGCATGAAAATGAACTATGGGAAAAGCATCCTCCATTCGCTATTTAAGTGCATAGATTACGTATATTTTTTTTCCCGTTTCAAGACAGGTGCATGATAATGGTCCATTCTAAATCAAAACACATTTCACACATATATTATTTAGTATACTAGTACCAGTCAAAGATTGAATGTTGCAAAAACAAGATTAAATCATGGATTTGTTTAGGGTGCATTACGGCCACACAAAGGGGATGCCACCGTGAAATGTGAGGCATTATCAAGTGCTTGTCAAATTGTGAATGAGAGACTGATGAAGTGTGTACATCCTGCGCAAATACACAAAGCAGAGCTCATGCCTTTCAAGTGACTCAAATCATCATTAGTCGCATCATGCAGCCTTACAATGTATTAAAAATCGAAACATGTAGTCCAACGTTTGTAGAACTAAAGTTACATTAATAACTTTAAGTTAAGCATATAGGAGTACCTATTTCTTTGTTAAACGCTCAATACAGAATAGCCGCATGTGGCACTCCCTCAAATCGTTTGGAGAAAATATCCTTTCTATTATATTCAGCTTTGTTCAATTGTCTTCTTCATATCATAAAATATAAAATAATGCCACGTAATTCTAAGCAAATCTTGTATGCTAAATTAACTAGTGTATCCCACAGCCATTTGGCATAGCCAGATCAGGACCTAACATAAGGACAACTCATAGTATGCTATTCTGTTCTTCTGAAATGGACTTATTGTGAAGGTGTAGGCTATATTCGATTGATTTATTAGTCTTTTTAAAATGTTGTTCCAAAGATCTGCATGTGTGGCTTATAGGTTATGTGTGGAAACCAGGAGATGCTAAATGTGTTTATGTTAATTTACGGTCAATTATCGTGAGATCAACCAGTTATTTGCTTGACAATCACCGGCTGACATTTCGTGACCCCCACATCCCTAATTGACACCAACACAATCGCCACTGACAGACACAGCAATCGCCACAGATAATAACACACACAACAAAGAAACACCTATTATTCAACAACTCTTTAACAAGTTGATCCATTTGCTATTGTATACATCTTGTGTGTTGAACTAGTATTTAGGATCAATGTTTTTTGATGATACCGAAGGTAAGTTTGTTTTTGTCCCCACAAGTACAGTATATAGGGCTGCATGTAGAAATAGTCCACTGTGATAGGTTCCCCAATGGTTGTGTTACCTGGTTAAAGAGCCAGTTAAAGAGCTATCTCTAGGGGGTGCTACAGAGGTTAGCTCCCAACAAACTCCTCTGGTGAACTTTAGCCTGTATTGGTCTGTGGACAGCTGATCTGAAGGAACCCACTCAGCCATAGAATCAAAGTAAGTATCACCTCTCTACATGAAAACAACTGGAACTGAAGGAAGAAATGAAATGAGTCATATTAATGATTGAAAATGCCAAAAGGGGAAATGTAGAGCTGACCTGATTCACAACTGCCAATGCTAAGAGCATGTATGAGTTCAGATATCTTTGGTGATGCACCACCTACAGTAGTGTGCATACTGAGTACTGTGTTAGTATGGGTACTGGGATATACCACATATTCGGTTCCTGTTTATACAGTAATACAAATATTGGAAAGAGCAAAGTTGGTCTCTCTCTTTCTCGCTCTGTTTCTCGTTGTCTTTTAAAGGCCACCATCCTCCATCACAATAATCCACACAAACACTTAGTTTTATTCATGAGTTTGTCTTTCTCTGCGGTTCCACACATACAAATGTAAACACAGAGTTTGGTGTCCCAGGAGGCAGGTTCACACTGCCGTTCTGTCAACAAAAGGTGTCCCGGGAGGCAGGTTCACACTGCCGTTCTGTCAACAAAAGGTGTCCCGGGAGGCAGGTTCACACTGTCGTTCTGTCAACAAAAGCCACATCCATATTTAACAGGCTTTTCACAGCCGCACATTACATTATAAGTTGTTGAATAGTTTTATATCGCTGTGTTATGTGTGAGTACTCTGTCTGGACAATCTGTGATTATGTGATGCTGTATTATATCAACAGGTAGGTAAATGGGTCATTCTGACACACACACACACACCCACACACACACACACACTAATTATGAGAAAAGTAAAGTCAGCAGTCTCACAATCTGTTATCTATTATCGTCTATTGAATCCTTTCTCCCTGCTCTGGGTTCACACACTGAGGTGTTTTGGTAACTAATCTGGGGGTGGTTAAGACGAGGCCTAGCTGTCAATCGCAGGTGTGGTTAGGATGGAGTGATGAACAGAAGTGTCTTCCAGCAGCTCTCCTCCTCCAGCCTTGAGCTCTGAATCAAAGTTGCTCACCCTCTCACTCTTTCATCATCTCTCTCTTCTCTTCCTCAGGGATTAGACCACCCACCATCTCTCTCATCCCCAAGACTCTAGATTACCTCTTTCAAATATGATCAGATTTCAGGGTCTTTATTATTGAGTGGTCGTTAGATACCTCCTCTCTGAAGATATACAGTGACATTAAGATCAGCGCTCCTATCTAACCCACAGTGAGGATAGTAATGAGGAGAGACAAGTTGGTCCCAAATGGCATCCTGTGCCCTATATAGTGCAATGCTGTACTTTAGACCAGAGCCCTATGGGCACTATATAGAGAATAGGGTGTCATTTGACACGCAGCCCCACTCTCAGATAGAAACAGGCTTTTCCTTCATTAGGTCTAAACTCTACACTCTTTACACAAAGGCAGCCTTTGATTATGGCATTCCAAGCATCTGAGAGTCGATGAAGGTGAGAAGTGTTGTGGTCATTAAAAACAGGAGATGTTTGAAAGGAAAAGAGGGTTTCAGTTAGAGGTAGATACTTTACTTTGATCTCTTTATAAGATGGCCTCTCTCTGTCCCTCTTAGAGAATTCCCTTGTTCTACTGTCAGTCTCTACTGAGAGTCTATGTCCCTGTGGAGGAGAGGAGGAGGTGTGTTTGTGTGCGCCTGCCCATTGTCGGGGAGCAGGAGCCTGCTGGTAGCGGTCTGGTCCTCCTGTAGCTTTCAGCACCGTCTTGTGTTTTAGGACGGGCACTCTGTGGTCACCTTGAGATATGGTGGGTTCCTTCTCCACCCCATCCCACCTCCACCACTGACCCAGAACAGACTGTACTATAGAGCAGAATAGAACGTTAAAAACACATCAACATGAACATACAGTGAAGTGCCTTCCTACCTGATTCCACTTTCTCACTCCTCTGCTCCTTCCCACCCGCCCCCTCTCTCTCTGGACGGTAAACTGGCCCCTGCATCCCCTGCCACAGTTGAGCAGATTGTGTCTGTATTCCACGCTGCTTCCAAACAAAAGGCATGGGACCATTTCTCCAAAGCTCAACGCAAGAACCTGGACATGTGGCGCAAGCAAGCAGAGGTTGGTCCTTTACTTTTTCTACAATTATTCACATCTCCTATTCATTTGGTGAAGTGCAGTATAGTCTACATATTATTGTGTCCTTTATGTGAACATTATGTGAGCATCCCCATCTCTCCAGTATTCTGGATTCTAACTACTTTTTGTGGAATTCATGGTGTTGTCTTGGCAGGATGATTTGTGTTAAACACAGTGTTAAAGTAAACACCAGCTTTAAAACTACACTCAGCATGATCCTAAAACATACCTTAATATACATGGAAAAAAGGAACCTTGTGGTATTCCTTTATTAGTATCAAGGAACTGAGATGGTAGAACATCAACATTAAGTACTAGCCTAAGAGGTAAAGTAAATGCAATAGCTAGGCTGAATGCTAGGCTACACCCAGGCTCTCTACTTAGCTCAGTCCCAGAGTGGGTGCTCCGGTCAGGTCCAGGTCCCGGCCACTCACCCCTCTCTCCTCTGAAGGGATTCCAGCCCGGTGAGTGCTCAGTATCACTGCCAGAAACAGGTAACTCACCCTTTAGCTCAACCACAGTGCCCTGGACTGGTCTCTGTGCGGAACACTTCATCACACATGTATACTCTCTTTCTGTTATTACTGACTGACTGTTCTTTCTTCCAGTAGATGAACAAATAACCAACTTTCATTTTTTGTTTGGTGTGAAATTGAGGTCATGCTCCATGTTGAGATACACAGGTATTAACTAATGAAACCTGCCAAGATGTGTTCTCTGTATTTTGTTCGTTACTTCCTATCCAACAACCGCTGCATTAATTACCTCAAACATGTTTTCCTCTTTATTGGAGGGTGCTCAAGTGTGGCGCTGCTGTCATTTTAGGGCCAAACGGGTAAGTTTGATCTGGGTACAAATCTCTGAGGGTGTTAGTGTGTAAACAGCAGATTTGGTATGTAATTAACTGCCTAATCTCTGTCTCATAGCAACACTGAAACAGTCACCATGGATCACAGGCTGGAGATGGTTTATCTTTCCTTTGGAGATCCTAGTGCAGGAGATAGATTACAAACTAGTGGAACACATTCATTATAAACTCTTCATGCAGTTTGCCTGTGAAAGTGTGTAGGCATTCTATAAAGTGAGAAGAATTTGTATTTGTACAGTGTCATATGTATGTGTAACTGATGATATAAATTGTAATGGGTTGGTAGCTGTGTGTTTGGGTGTGTGTACATCGTGATGGACTCACTCTGAGATATAGCAGGTATGTTTGGTATGTCTTGATCTCAGACTAGGGACTCTTCTGCTCTAAAGGTAGGTGTGAGTTGGTGTGTGTGTAGACTAGTGACGTCACTCCTCACTAAGCGAAAATTACAACTAAAGCCTACTTTATACGTTACATACATACGCAACGCAATTAGCTACTCAAAATGGCGGTCCTGCGTCAAGTTTGTTATTGCAGGGCTGCACACGTCTGCAAACCGGGCCGGCCCGCTCATTAGGCAGGATTAGCTGCATTTTCTGAGCTAAACTGACCAAGATGCACCTACAACAACACACAAAACCTCATAATTCTGCCCCAAAGCAATGACAATTTCTCACAACCAGTGGCATATGGGCTTTTTAGGTGAGCACTGATGCAGCCTGTGATAAGCAGTGCCCACTTTGTCAGAGGCAGGGGAGCAAAATATGTTGCTCTCCAGGGTGCTGTTGGAGAGACGTATCGCTGCGGCACTCCACCAATGTTCTGTAAAAAAAACGTATCTAACATAAATTGTATCGCAGATATAGCCAGAGAAAAACATGAGCCATTCACAATAATTAAAGCATATTATCAAGAAAAATTAGGCCATTACATCACTTTTTATGATTACCGCATGTCAGAGCCATGAAAAATGAGCGAATGGACTTAAATGGGTGGTATAGCCTACGCGCAAATGCGTGGACCAAACCGAATGGATGGAAGGGCATTCGTAAAATCCCATTTGTAAAATCGCCGACACGGTAGACTACACCCCAGTGAGCACAGACGTCTTTTGGACGTCTTTTTTTGGTCCTATCCCGGATCGGCCGTTTTTTTGGGGGGGTGTTTTGCAAGCGGTGGGCGTACCACATGGATGGGAATTTCTGACCTTTCAGGCGACACTGTAGGCTACACCTCAGTAAGCACGGGCCGTTGCCTTATGGACCGGGCTTGATTTCCACGTCCACGGGTTGTTGGTTTTTAGTCCTGTCCGGACCAAATCTGAATCAATCATAGACGTCTGTTTGGTTCAGATTTGGTGTGGTTCGGACCGGCCTTGATTTCAACGTCTACGGACATTGATTCTATAAATAACGTCTTTTCAACTTTCATTCAGAACCTAAAATGAACCTGATTTCAACGATCAGAAAATGCGTATTTTCTACGGTCGGAAATCATCTCTGTGGTCAGCAGGACCAATCTGTGAGACTCAGACCTTTTATATATTCTTTAGAGGAATATTAGCGCTCTGTTATTGACAGGGAGTTTATTTATAGGGGACATTATTATAGAAGGACAGAGTCTGAAACGTGTCACTGTGCTGTAATACAGGATAATAGTAGTACAGGTAATGCAGGGTAGCAACATATTTCTGACATTTCCGGATTTCCTGCTTATTCCATTTTGATTCAAGAAATCTTCCAACTAGGATTTTTTGAAAACCTTGGAATTTTGCAACCCTACAGCAGTATCTTTCTTGACTGGTCCATTCTGTATTTATCAGACAGGATGCACAGAACAGCAGGACTGAAAGACTGCAGGGGTTTCACTATCTGTCTGACACACAATCACAACACCCATCTTCTACCATCCATCCTTTCATTTATCCATTTACCTGTTCCAATCCATCCATTTGGCCATCTAGCCATCAACCCCAAAACACATCTATCCATCAATCCATCCATTTGGCCATCAACCATCAACCCAAGAACACATCCATCCATTTGGCCATCTAGCCATCAACCCAAGAACACATCAATCCATCCATTTGGCCATCAACCATCAACCCAAGAACACATCCATTCATCAATCCATCCATTTGGCCATCAACCATCAACCCAATAACACATCCATCCATCTCAGGCTGCATCCCTCAGGTCAAAAGTAGTGCACTATATAGAGAATAGCATGCCATTTGGGTTGCAGTCACTTTCTACTCATTGCACAGACACACTAACTTTTAATAAAATAGAATTTAATTGGTTGCGTACACATTTTGCCGACATTGCAGGTAAAGTGAAATGCTTATGGTTCTAGCTCCAACAGTGTAGTAATACCTAACAATACACACAAATCCCAAGAAGAAAATAATTAAGAAATATCAGAACGAGCAAAGCATATAATGGTGTGTGTGTATAAACCGTATGGACAGTATACAGTATGAATCGAAAAGGTCTGTACACAACCCAGAAATACCATAAACAATAGAATATTCTAATGTATGTAATACACCTCAGGGTACCTTCAGCTCCAGTCCACTGTGATTAAGGAAATAGACCCTAACAATAGTCCTGGACTGGCTAGACACCAGGGGGAATAGATGGAATAACCTAGGGCTAACTAGAGAATACAAACTCCATCTCCACTATACACCAGGGGGATGATAGATTGGAAGTAGAACTAAATAATACAACCCCTATATTTTACAGCCAAAATTAATTCCATGAGGGATTAGCTCCTCCTTCAACATCCTGTTATAATCCATTCTTCTCTTTTATCAGTTTTACTCCTTTAGGGCATTAGCAGGAGAGAGTAGGGACAACCTGTCATCCCACTGAATCCAGATGCTGGCTGGCTGTCTGTCTCTTTCTCTGTCTGTCTCTCTATCTGTCTGTATGTCTGTCTGTCTGTCTGTCTACTGACTCCATTACAGACAAAGGTAAGAACCAGTATACATGCATGAAGGAGTTCAGCTCAATCTGGAACCTTCACCTAGTGTCCCCTACCAGTGTATGTAGACTCTGATGCTGCCTCCACTGTTAGTGCTGCTGGCTGGTAGACACACCAAACAGTGAGTCTTGTCAGGTAGCAGTTAGCTGGATCAAAGTCTAACAGCTGGCGATTCTTATCTCACTGGGCAGATGGGTGTGTTGGTTTCTGACTACCTGTTTGACCTCTTTGATTGGCCAGCAGCTCAACGTGTTATAGACACCAGACAGATGGTTGTTTACTTCAAGCTTTTTGTTTGTTGGTGTGAAATAATGATTCCCTCGCCCAGCGTTGTGAATGCATTTTTTGTGTGTGTATGTGTGTGTGTTGGCAGAGCACAGAGCTGGCTGTCTTTCGAATATACTCGCCTCATTAGCCGAGAACAGCACTGCCGAGCTAGCCGGCCATACATACTGCTAGCTGACATACACACTACTGTAGCTCCCATGTGCTCCCATCCACACACAGCAGGTCATACCTCCTACTGAGCTAGAGGCTGCAGGGTGAAGTTTCCCCTAGGTACAGATCTACACTACATGACCAAAAGTATGTGGACACCCCGTTCAAATGAGTGGATTTGGCTATTTCAGCCACACACATTGCTTACAGATTTATAAAATCAAGCACACAGTTCTCTGGAGTGATGAATCACGCTTTACCATCTGGCAGTGCGACGGACAAATTTGGGGTTGCCAGGAGAACGCTACCTGCCCTAATACATAGTGCCAACTGTAAAGTTTGTGGAGGAGGAATAATGGTCTGGGGCTGTTTTTCATGGTTTGGGCTAGGCCTCTTAGTTCCACTGAAGGGAAATCTTAATTCTACAGCATACAATGACATTCTAGATGATTCTATGCTTCAAACTCTTGCTCTTGTGGCTGAATGGAAGAAAGTCCCCGCAGCAATGTTCCAACATCATGAAAAGCCTTCCCAGAGGAGTGGAGGCTGTTATAGCAGCAAAGGGGGGACCAACTCCTTCAACAAGATGCTCGACGAGCAGGTATCCTCATACTTTTGGCCATGTAGTGTAGGATCAGCTATCTACTGTCTCATCAGTGTAGAGACAGACTGCTGCTCTCAATCTACTGTCTCATCAGTGTAGAGACAGACAGCTGCTCTCTATCTACTGTCTCATCAGTGTAGAGACAGACTGCTGCTCTCTGTCTACTGTCTCATCAGTGTAGAGACAGACAGCTGCTCTCTATCTACTGTCTCATCAGTGTAGAGACAGACTGCTGCTCTCTATCTACTGTCTCATCAGTGTAGAGACAGACTGCTGCTCTCTGTCTACTGTCTCATCAGTGTAGAGACAGACAGCTGCTCTCTATCTACTGTCTCATCAGTGTAGAGACAGACAGCTGCTCCCTGTCTACTGTCTCATCAGTGTAGAGACAGACAGCTGCTCTCTGTCTACTGTCTCATCAGTGTAGAGACAGACAGCTGCTCTCTGTCTACTGTTTCATCAGTGTAGAGGCAGACTGCTGCTCTCAATCTACTGTCATCAGTGCACCAGAGGGGGAAATCAGTCCTGCTGTGTATCACTCTGGGTAGAAGCTGCCCTTAGGGACAGGTCTAGATCAGCTTTTCTTCCATAGGTCTGTGCGTGCGTACGCGACAGTGTAAAGCGTACTCCAGCCAGGCTACCCAGGAGGATTGTGTTCAGCAGGAACATCCAGTCATAATCCTGTTTTGTTGTTTCACTCCAGGAGATCAGAAACATGCAAAATGAAGAGCTGATGGGGATCAGACGAGAGGAGGAGATGGAGATGTCTGACGATGACATGGAGGATACACACGATACTGACGACTCAGGTACACACACACACACACACCACACGCACACACACTACACACATACCACACGCACACACACACACTACACACATACCACACGCGCGCACACACACACTACACACATAACACAAACGCACGCACACACACGACAGAAAGGACTCTGACAACTATTGGGATATGGCTGGCGTCTTTTCTCCGTAGTTGTAGAATAGACCTGTAGCTCAGCCCTCTCTGTGTTGCTAATGAGGTGTTTTGTGAGTTCCTCTCCAGCCTCAGTGTGAATGGAGCCGTAACATTAGAGAGGAAACAGTCGCCAGCTCATTCACTCTCTAAATGGCCAAATTAAGCTAGAGAGAAGACTGTGTAACGACATGCAGAGACTGTGTTACGGCCATCTCCAGACTGGCTGTGGCTGTGTGTGTTTGTGAGAGTAAGAGAGAGAGTGGGTGCATGCGGCTGGTAGACACTCAGTCACAGCTGGAACTAAGTGTTTATATTTCTGTCTGTTGGCGTTGTGCGGGTGTAATTAGCTGGTAGAGACACTGAGCTGGCTACTGCAGGCTTTTGCTCTCACAAAACCTTAAGAAGAAATGTCTTAACTGCCATTTTTTTCCCTAAACTATAGATTTAAGACAAAAGTTGAGCAACATTGCTATTCCTCAAAAAGGTTATTGGAAATGTTAAATGTTTCTCCTTAAGCAAAAAGTTGAGAAATTAGATTATTGAAAATGAATTTATTGGACATGTAATTAATTCCAAGATAGCTAAACCCTTGTCTTAAACTCAGGGCAGTCAGAGAGAGTGTGTGTGTGTGTGTGTGTGTCAGCTCCTTCAGCTAATTCAGTGCTGTTCTGGACACCACTGAAGTGCCATTAAGGTTGTCTTCACGCAGAACATCCTGTTTAAGTCTGCTGAGCCAACAAAGCTACTGATGTAAAACAGATTGAAACAGACCATAATATCACCTGGACATTCAGATGACCCTCTGCTTCTCTCTAAAGCAGTTAGAGAGAGAAGGGAATGGAAGCCAAGAGAGCGGTGCTAACTGACTCCTCTTCAAGTGTGTTGTTTACTTTCTGCTTTTGAATTGTTGTGGTCTCTGCCGGTTAAGACCGCCTCCCTAATTTCTATGCAGATGTATGCAAATGTAATCATCAGCCTAGCAGGGTTTGATTTCCACCTTTTCATGTGTGACCTTGGTTATTAGAAAACACTAACGATCGTTGTCAGGAGGCTGTCACAATGTTGGAAAGGAACGCTGTGGAGAAGGGCACAGGATGTGGCGGGAGACATATTTACAGTAACTGTCTCAGTCACACCTGCTAGGGCTTCCTGTAACGCAGGAGCACAGGGAGGGGGCTTGTTAACACCTCCTCCAATCCTATTTAAGAAGCCTTGTCTCTGTCCTCTCAATCATAGACAGGTGGTCTGTTTAACCTATCAGCAGGCTTGAAGAGGAACACCTGTATTCTGGGTTGGTGATTCTCCATTGATGTAGTGCAGAGTGGGAATGGGTTGGTTCTTCTCCATTGATACAGTGCAGAGTGGGAATGGGTTGGTGTTTCTACACTAATACAGTGCAGAGTGGGAATGGGTTGGTGTTTCTACACTAATACAGTGCAGAGTGGGAATGGGTTGGTGTTTCTACACTAATACAGTGCAGAGTGGGAATGGGTTGGTGTTTCTACACTAATACAGTGCAGAGTGGGAATGGGTTGGTTCTTCTCCATTGATACAGTGCAGAGTGGGAATGGGTTGGTGTTTCTACACTAATACAGTGCAGAGTGGGAATGGGTTGGTTCTTCTCCATTAATACAGTGCAGAGTGGGAATGGGTTGGTTCTTCTCCATTGATACAGTGCAGAGTGGGAATGGGTTGGTGTTTCTATACTAATACAGTGCAGAGTGGGAATGGGTTGGTGCTTCTCTCCTGTCAGCAGCCTTGTGCTGAGGTGCTGGGAGTCAATACTAAAGCCTGTCACGTTGTGGAAGGGGAATCGGTCGGCTACCCCAGACAGCAACTTGATGAGGCTCCCTGATCAATACACACCTCACCCAAAACCTCCTCGCCTGCTTGCTCTCTCACACACACACACACACACACACAGAGAGAGCAGGTCGATGACTCAGAGGTCTCTCTCTCAGCTCAAACAGATAGATAATGCCGGATTCAAAGCAGGCAGCTGGAGTCCCTGTGTTGAGTTACAGATACACACACACACACACACACACACACACACACACTATGCTGGGCCTCCCACACACACTCACTCTCAGGTCTTATCTCCCCAGCTCAGCCACTCCAACACACCCTCTCTTTACATCACACACATCCCCCTCTGACAGCTGTAAAGAAAAGACTCCTATCAAAGGAACAGGGGAAGAGTAGTTCTCATCACACTGTCTCTCCTGTCTTTCCAATAGGACAGGTTAGGATTTAATGAGTAGTTATCATCACACTGTCTATCCTGTCTTTCCAATAGGACAGGTTAGGATTTAATGAGTAGTTCTCATCACACTGTTTCCTGTCTGTTCAGTAGGACAGGTTAGGATTTAATGAGTAGTTCTCATCACACTGTTTCCTGTCTGTTCAGTAGGACAGGTTAGGATTTAATGAGTAGTTCTCATCACATTGTTTCCTGTCTGTTCAGTAGGACAGGTTAGGATTTAATGAGTAGTTCTCATCACACTGTTTCCTGTCTGTTCAGTAGGACAGGTTAGGATTTAATGAGTAGTTCTCATCACACTGTTTCCTGTCTGTTCAGTAGGACAGGTTAGGATTTAATGAGTAGTTCTCATCACACTGTTTCCTGTCTGTTCAGTAGGACAGGTTAAGATTTCATAGCCTCTCCAGTATAGTATGTCCTCAGATCACCAGTACAGACATTTGAAGGCTGTCTATACAGTACAATGTTATGATAGTTGTGATGTTCTGTGTGTGTGTGTGTGTGTAGGCCCTGTGGCCCAGGTGGAGGCCCTAAAGGAAGAGAATGACTCTCTGCGCTGTCAGCTGGACGCCTACAGGAACGAGGTGGAGCTGCTGAAGCAGGAGCAGGGCAAGAACCAAGAACACACACCTCCACGACACAGTGAAGAGGACACCATCAGGCAGCAGCAACTAACCTTTCTACAACAGGCACTACAGGGAATGCAGAAGGTACTACTTCTACCAGACATACCCACTGTAGTTAACTTCTTGCAGCAGTTCCTACTTTGGATGTATTTTAAGCAATTCCACAGGAATTTTTCATTTCCTGGTTCCATACAGATATTAAACCCCTGCAGATTCTGGCTGGTGAGACTCATAATCCATTGGTTTGGCTTCCTGGGGTGACCAGTCGATTTGCAGAAAAGTGACTTTTAATAGAGGTGGATAGAGAACTGCCCTCAGTGTCACACACACATACGCACACACACAACACGGAGAAAGAAGGGTAGGGAGAGAGGGAGGCGGATAAGGAGAAACAGAGACACAGAGACGCACTCTGAGAGTAGAATGGATAGAGAGATATGAAGAACAATAGAAAGACTTGACAGGAAGAGAGTCATTCTAGAATCTGATCAGACTGCTGACCTAGACGCTGTAAAAAACTAATACCATCTGGAAGGGTTTTCTAATAAATATCCCCCTCAGAGAAAACAAACTGTTGGTTAGATAAACAACCCTCAGGCAGGAAATCTGTTGCTTCCATCACCTGCTGAGTCATCAAATATCCTCAAGTAGTCAACGATTATGCTCATATGAATAAACAGATGGTAATTACATTTCCAACACGCAAGTTTCAACATTTCCATGAAAATATTAAATTACTGGATAAAAATTAGGAGGAAGAGACGGAATTCGAATGCTTCTTATTGCTCTCTGCTAAATTGTGTTATCAGGCAGGCTCTAGCAGGTGATTTGAGGCTGCCCAGGTTCTGCAAATGTCTTCCACTTGTGAGTCATGTAATAATACATGTGTATTTCAGCCTAAACCCAACTGAGACTGAGTCTTTTTTAAGCTGAAATGGATAAGGAGAAAGGTCTTGTCAGCTTCTACATGGTTCTGACCTACATAGAGAAGCTAAAAGTTCCTTACTCGATGGCAAATCCTGAAATATAAGGGTTAGCACCGATGGCTAACATGGTTTCTTCTACTGAGCTGATGGATAAAGGGTTAATAACATGGGTCATATGCCTGTAGTAAGCAAGAATCTGTGGCTGTGTCTTCTCTGTCTTAAGGATTAGGTTGCATTTGTAGCTAACTGTGCCTTCTCTCCAGGCCCTGAATTAAACACCTGCTACCTGCCAAATGCGGGTAGATTTTGGCATTGGTGGGTAAGATGTCTATTTCACCAACCACGGCGGGTGGTCAGGGCTCCACCGTGGAGGCATTTCACTCTCATTTGTGAATAAAAATAGTCCAGTATGATCACGTTTGTAGTAAAATAAATGCTGTATTAGCTATTTACAAAGTATTTCCGCCGTTCTGTTTCATAGCTGGTAAAATAATTGCACTAAGTCAAAGAACTACGAATCTTATATAGCCTATTCCACCTCTAAGGGGCAGTGGAACAATTTGGTAAAAAACGTCACAAAAAATGTAATTCTTCAATATACCACATTAGGTCTTACTAGTAATACATTCGTTTTAAAAAGATTACAAAGCATGCTCATCTGTTTTTTTTGTGTTTTGTTGGTGTCATTTTAGATTTTGTATCTACCTGCCACAGTGGCTGGTGGACCAAAAAGTTAATTTTATGCCCCTCTCTGTAGCAGACACTTAAGGGTTAGTTAGCATCTGTGGCTAACTTTGCCATGTCTGTGGCAGAAGCTAAGCGTTAGTTAGCATCTGGGTCTTCTCTCTAAAGATTAGTTAGATTTAGTTTAGTTTCCTCCCGAGTGGCGCAACGGTCTAAGACACTGCATCGCAGTGCTAGAGCTGTCACTACAGGCCTGGGTTCGATCCCAAGCTGTTTCTCAGCCAGCCGCGACTGGGAGACCCATGAGGCGGCGCACAATTGTCTCAGCGTCGTCCGGGTGTTTGTCCCATCGCGCGGGCCAGGCGCATGCACGCTGACTTTGGTCGCCAGCTGTACGGTGTTTCCTCCGGCACATTGGTGCGGCTGGCTTCCGGGTTATGAGAGCAGTGTGTCAAGAAGCAGTGCAGCTTGGCGGGGTCGTGTTTCAGAGCACGCATTGCTCTCAACTTTCGCCTCTCCTGAGTCCGTACGGGAGTTGCAGCGATGGGACAAGACTGTAACTACCAATTGGCTGTCACAAAAAATGATATCTGGAGTTCACTTTGCCACCTCTGTATCAGAAGCTTAAAAGGATACTTCGTGATTTTGGCATTGAGGCCCTTTATCTACTTCCCCAGAGTCCGATGAACTCATGGATACCATGTTTCTGGTATCCTTGAAGTTTCCCTTTAATGGTTAGTTAGCGCACTGTATGTGGCTCACTGTATGTGGCTCACTGTATGTACTCTGTGTTTGCAGCAACTGCTGAAGATGTGTGAAGAAATGAAACAGAGGGAGGCAGAGTTGGAGAAGAGTGTGGAGGACAAACAGCAGCTGGAGAGCCAAGTACAGAGCCTCAAGGAAGGACTGGAGAGTCTGAAGAAAACACCCACACCACAGGTCAGTAACACACACACACACACACCACACATGCCCTTTATAGGCCCTAACACTCTCATAGTGCAAGCTTTAAACAACACTTTACAGCTTGGCTAATTTGAAAGGCACCTGTGGTTTGAAATGGAATTACCATATGGTAGACTTGAATTGCTATTTATTTAGTTTCATTCCACAATGGTATTACATTTCTTCAATATCTTAACTCACAGGGATAAAGAAGTGTCCCCACTAGACATTGATTTCAATCAGTTAATTTAGAATCCCATAGAGCGAGGGGTCGAATAGAATGTGCTATATATATATATAGAGAGAGAGAGGTCATTTTAGTAGTATGCCATACAGAGCATTCTTAAAGTATTCAGACCCCTTTTACTTTTTCCACATTTTGTTACGTTACAGCCTTATTCTAATTATCAATTTAATCCAATCTACACACAATACTCTATAATGACAAAGCAAAAACAGGTTTTTAGACATTTTTGCATGATATCACATTTACATAAGTATTCAGACCCTTTACTCAGTACTTTGTTGAAGCACCTTTGGCAGCGATTACAGCCCCAAGTCTTCTTGGGTATGACGCTACAAGCTTGACACACCTGTATTTGGTGAGTTTATCCCATTCTTCACTGCAGATGCTCTCAAGCTCTGTCAGGTTGGGGAGCATTGATGGGAAGCGTAGCTGAACAGCTATTTTTAGGTCTCCAGAGATGTTTGATCGGATTCAAGTTTGTGCTCCGGCTGGGCCACTCAAGGACATTCAGAGACTAGTCCCAAAGCCACTCCTGCGATGTCTTGGCTGTGTGCTTAGGGTCATTGTCCTGTTGGAAGGTGAACCTTAATATTTCCCTCGATCCTGACTAGTCTCACAGTCCCTGCAGCTGAAAAACAACCCTCACAGCATGATGCTGCCACCACCATGCTTCACCGTAGGGATAGTGCCAAGTTTCCACCAGACTTGACACTTGGCATTCAGGCCAAAGGGTGAAATCTTGGTTTCATTAGACCTTAGATAACCTTGTTTCTCATGGTCAGAGTCCTTTTAGGTGCCTTTTGGCAAACTCCAAGCGGGCTGTCATGTGCTTTTTACTGAGGAGTTGCTTCCGTCTGGCCACTATACCATAAAGGTCTGATTTGTGGAGTGCTGCAGAGATGGTTGTCCTTCTGGAAGGTTTTCCCATCTCCACAGAGGAACTCTGGAGCTTTGTCAGAGTGACCAATCTGGTTCTTGTTCACCTCCCTGACCAAGGCCCTTCTCCCCTGATTGCTCAGTTTGGCTGGGCGGCCAGCTCTTGGAAGAATCTTGGTGGTTCCAAACTTCTTCCATTTAAGAATGAGGGAGGCCACTGTGTTCTTGGGGACCTTCAATGCTGCAGACATTTTTTTTGTACCCTTCCCCAGATCTGTGCCTCGACACAGTCCTGTCTCGGAGCTCTACGGACAGTTTTTTGGTTTTTGACATTGTCAACTGTGGGACCTTACATAGACAGGTGTGTGCCTTTCCAAATCCTGTCCAATCAATAAAATCTACCGTAGGTGGACTCATATCAAGTTGTAGAAACATCCCAAGGATGATCTTTGGAAACAAGATGCACCGGTGTTCAATTTCGAGTCTCATAGCACAGGGTCTGAATACTGATGTAAACAAGGTATTTCTATTAAAAAATAGTTTTTTATTTAATCAATTTTAGAATAAGGCTGCAATGTAACCAAATGTGAATTAGGGATGCACGATATATTGGAATCGGACGATATTAGTTAAAAATTGCAACATCGGCATTGGCCCGATGTCTAGTTTAACGCCGATGTGCAAAACCGATGTCAAAGCTGACGTGCATACCAATATAACGTAGGTAGATGACATAATGACACCACAAAAAATATAGCGCTACACTTGCAACACAGCATTCCTAACCTAGCCCACAATGTCTGCTGTGTGGATCGAGCAGTCAACAAGTCGAGCAGTCATTTGAAAGAGTAAGAACATTTCAGCAAGACAACTCAAAGGCGAAATCCATTAACACCAAGATAATGGAATTCATTGCTCTTGACAATCAACCGTTCTCTGTCGTGGATGATGTTGCCTTTCATCGATTGGTCGAGCACCGGTACACACTACCAAGTAGGCGCTATTTTTCAGATGTTGCCCTACTGGAGTTACACAGTATTGTTGAAACTCACATCCATGAGCATCACTGCTATTAGCTTCACGACTGACATTTGGACCAGCGATGTCAGCCCCGAATGCACTGTATATAGAGAACGACGGCTCAATCATCTTTACATCAAACTAGACTCTTCAAACTATCTACTAGATTCACCGCCTCTATCTGTTTTTTTAAACTAAACCAGGCTCTGTAAACTGACACAGCATAGTACATTTACCATGCGTCACAATACTGTTTATTGCACTGTGCCACCGCACAGGCTAAAACATCGTCATATATTTACAGTTGAAGTCGGAAGTTTACATACACCTTAGCCAAATACATTTAAACTCAGTTTTTCACAATTCCTGCCATTTAATACTAGTAAAAATTCCCTGTCTTAGGTCAGTTAGGAACACCACTTTATTTAAAGAATGTGAAATGTCAGAATAATAGTAGAGAGAACGATTTATTTCAGCTTTTATTTCTTTCATCACATTCCCAGTGGGTCAGAAGTTTACATACACTCAATTAGTATTTGGTAGCATTCCCTTTAAAATGTTTAACTTGGGTCAAACATTTTGGGTAGGCTTCCACAAGCTTCCCACAATATGTTATTATAGCCAAACAGTTCTATTTTTGTTTCATCAGACCAGAGGACATTTCTCCAAAAAGTATGATCTTTGTCCCTATGTGCAGTTGCAAACCGTAGTCTGGCTTTTTTATGCCGGTTTTGAAGCAGTGGCTTCTTCCTTGCTGAGTGGCCTTTCAGGTTATGTCGATATCGGACTCGTTTTACTGTGGATATAGATACTTTTGTACCTGTTTCCTCCAGCATATAACGGCTGCGTGGTCCCGTGGTGCTTCAGGCGTTTGGAAATTGCTCCCAAGGATGAACCAGACTTGTGGAGGTCTGCAATTTTTGGCTGATTTCATTTGATTTTTCCAAGAAAAGAGGCACTGAGTTTGAAGGTAGGCCTTGAAATACATCCACAGGTACACCTCCAATTGACTCAAATGATGTCAATTAGCCTATCAGAAGCTTCTAAAGCCATGACATCATTTTCTGGAATTTTCCAAGCTGTTTAAAGGCACAGTCAACTTAGTGCATGTAAACGACTGAC
Organism: Brachymystax lenok tsinlingensis; assembly: GCA_030435695.1. Lineage (NCBI taxonomy): Eukaryota > Metazoa > Chordata > Actinopteri > Salmoniformes > Salmonidae > Brachymystax > Brachymystax lenok. The sequence goes on from CM059789.1 coordinate 18,371,281, forward strand.
CCACTGGAATTGTGATACAGTGAATTATAAGTGAAATAATCTGTAAACAATTGTTGGAAAAATTACTTGTCATGCACAAAGTAGATGTCCTAACCGACTTGCCAAAACTATAGTTTAACAAGAAATTTGTGGAGTGGTTGAAAATAAGTTTTAATGACTCCAACCTAAGTGTATGTAAACTTCCGACTTCAACTGTAACTGCCAAAATAAAGGAAACACTTGAGTAAATAAGGGATACGAAGTATATTTAAAGCAGGTGCTTCCATACAGGTGTTGTTTTCTGAGTTAATTATCCATGTATAAAAAATACCCAGTCGCCCCTTATTTTGGCTACCATGGCTAGAAGATCTTAGTGGCTTTGAAATTATTATTATTTTAATTTTTTTAACCTTTATTTAACTAGGCAAGTCAGTTAAGAACATATTCTTATTTAGGGCCTAGGAACAGTGGGTTAACTGCCTTGTTCAGGGGCAGAACGACAGATTTGTACCTTGTCAGCTCGGGGATGAGATAGAGCAACCTTTCGGTTACTGGCCCAACGCTCTAAAAACTATGCTACCTGCTGCCCCAAAAGGGGATCTCATAGGGGCTTTAAAGGGTGTTTGTCTCACCAGATCTTAACCCAATTGAACAGTTATGGGAGATTCTGGAGGAGCGCCTGAGACAGCTTTTGCCACCACCGTCAATAACCCCAAATTATGGAATTTTGGTGTCACATCCCTCCAATAGAGTTCCAGACACTTGTAGAATCTATACCAAGGTGCAGTTAAGCTGTTCTGGCTCGTGGTGGCCCAATGCCCTATTAAGACACTTTGTTTCCTTTATTTTGGCAGTTACTTGTATCTAGATAGCCAACACGCTTGAAGGTACACTTTACATTAGTTGTATATCTTTAGCAGCTAAAATATATCTTGTCCCCTATAGAGATGTAATCAGGGCATATCATTTTCTTTTTGGTCCATCAGCCATTGTGGCAGGTAGATAACAAAATCTATCAGCCACTCAGATTTTTTACCAGCCCAAATATTTTTCTACCGCTAAAATTGCAACAACTAAAAAATAAACTGATGAGTATACTTTTTGTTTCTAAAACAAATTTGACTAGTAAGAAGTAACTGTCGTATATTGAATAATGAAATGTTTAGTTTTAACCAAAATATCATAGATGAGACACATTTTCACCTGCCCCTTTAAGGGCGGGAGTTTACCGTGGTAGTACAACTCGAGTCGCTCATGTTTGTGCCTGTAAGATTGTGTCTTGACTACAAGTGTTGTCTTTTCTTCCGTAGCAGTTGAAACTCAAATATAGAAAAACAACCTAGCTTGTGAACAAAACAATGTAAATAGCCAAGAAACACAAGGACAAAACCTTGCTTTAGTTTCAAGTAAATTAGACCAACTCTTATGCCTGTGCGCAGCGCTTCTAAAAATGAATCTTTCACTCAGCTCTTCACATGCGCATAGCCCCCAGTCAGGCAGTGTTGCAGCGCGACATGGAATAGGCTATGCAGGATTTGTAATTATTTAACTTTGGTCGATTCGTTCAGCAGCTATGAATCAAAACAGCTACTGCAGCATTTATTTGACTATAAATGTGATCATACTTGACTATTTTTATTCACAAATGCGAGTGACATGCTCGCACTGTGAAGCCCTGACCACCTACCAACATGGCTGGTGAAATATACATCTTGCCCGCCAATGCCAAAATCTACCCGCAGGTGTTATATAGTGTTAATGCTTGTGTTGCTCATGGGATAACATTGGCTGAGCAGGATTCCAGTGGGAGGGTTGACAAGAGCATGAGATTCCTGTTCAATCAGCTATTTAATTGGATAAAGATAATACGGATATGAGAGAGTCAAATGGTGCGTGGTCCATATTTGATTGCTTCTTTCCCAATCTAGACACATTTTCTCTTCTCTGCCTCCTGTAGGTGCTTGGCTAGTTGTTTCATTGACTTTGGTTAATTAGTAATTCTAGACCTGCTGGCTGGGTAATATATATTAATTCAAATCAAAGAGAGTGACAGGTTTGTCAATATCTGGTTTAATAGTGATGCTGTACATTAGAATGCCGCTAGGAACTGAAATGTGTCCTCTTCCAGTGATCCATGGATAATATGGTAATTAAAACATGTATACACATAGAGATAAACCCTTCCAGTGATCCATGGTAAATAAAACATGTATACACGTAGAGATGAACCCCTTCCAAAGATCCATGTATAATATGGTAATTAAACATGTATACACGTAGAGATGAACCCCTTCCAAAGATCCATGTATAATATGGTAATTAAACATGTATACACGTAGAGATGAACCCCTTCCAGTCATCCATGGTAAATATGGTAATTAAACATGTATACACATATAGATATACCCCTTCCAGTGATCCATGTATAATATGGTAATTAAACATGTATACACGCAGAGATGAACCCCTTCTAGTGATCCATGGTAAATATGGTCATTAAAACACGTATAGATGAACGCCTTCTAATGATCCATGTATAATATGGTAATTAAACTTGTATACACGTAGAGATGAACCCCTTCCAGTGATCCATGTATAATATGGTAATTAAACATGTATACACGTAGAGATAAACCCCTTCCAATGATCCATGGTAAATATGGTAATTAAAACAGGTATACACGTAGAGATGAACCCCTTTCAATGATCCATGGTAAATATGGTAATTAAAACATGTATACACGTAGAGATGAACCCCTTCCAGTGATCCATGTATAATATGATAATTAAAACATGTATACACGCAGAGATGAACCCCTTCCAGTGATCCATGGTAAATATGGTAATTAAAACATGTATACATGTAGAGATGAACCCCTTCCAGTGATCCATGGTAAATATGGTAATTAAAACATGTATACACGTAGAGATGAACCCCTTCCAATGATCCATGGGTAATATGGTAATTAAAACATGTATACACGTAGAGATGAACCCCTTCCAGTGATCCATGGTAAATATGGTAATTAAACATGTATACACATAGAGATGAACCCCTTCCAGTGATCCATGGGTAATATGGTAATTAAAACATGTATACTATACATTGAGACTCATTAACAGAATATAGAGATCTATTTGAGGAAAGTGTGGTTCTCTAGATTGGTGGCCATTGTGGAATGATTGTGTGCTGCCAACATGCCATGTTCGGTGGATTTCTGCATGCCATCATCAGTTCATTATGTATTAAACCTTTTCGGTTACTGTAACCACCAACTGTCCCTTCATGTAGGACCACTGAGTCAGGCTTCATGTAGGACCACTGAATCAGGTTGTTTTAACCATTTTAATAGAAAACGGAGATGCACACCACTCACTGTGTGAATACCAGTCATGAACAGAGGACATTTTGACATCCAATTATGTTTGGTTCTTACTCATGGAAAGAACACAGATTAATATGTACTGTATGTCTCTGCTCTATCTGATCTGATTCTATATCTGATTGCACATTACAACACACCCCCTCAAACTATTCAGGGCTTGTATATGTGATGTTGACCTCTCCCTCTGTTTTATAGTGGTCTTGCCTGAGGAGAAAGTGTCTGTATGTTTGAGTTTGTGTGCGTGCGTCTGTCTGTTTGCATGAGTGTGTGACATGTTTGTCAGTGACGGCTTTTCTCATTTTTATGATTGACTCTAGCTGGAGACCTCACCGCGAGAAGACAGAGGGAGCGAGGAGAGTGCTGATCAAGTCAATGTAAGTGGAAGAGGTGTGACCCTCCATCCCTCTCTATTAACCATATCTCTTTCTCTGTTCCTCACTCTCTCTTCTTCCAGTGACATGACAGAACACCTTGTCACCTCTGAGATTCGAACCAGCGACCTTTCGGTTACTGGCCCAACGCTCTTAACAGCTAGGCTACCTGCCGCCCCACACGCATGTCTGTTTAAATAAGAATGTGAATGTTAGACTGTGACGGCTTTTCTCATTTTTATAATTGGCTCTAGCTGGAGACCTCACCGCGAGATGACAGAGGGAGCGAGGAGAGTGCTGATCAAGTCAATGTAAGTGGAAAATAGATGTGACCCTCTCCATCCCTCTCCCTGTATCTGTTTCTCTGTTCCTCACTTTCTCTCCTCTTCCAGTGACATGACATCATTACAGACCAATCCAGTGCAGGAGGACTTTATTTGTCACAGGATAAATCAACCTGACACAACTGGATTAGGAAGTCAAGGGCTTGTCTCATCACACACACAGATTAAAATAGTGAGGAGAAACCAAGTAAGAAAGGACACCACTACTGGGACAGATACAGTTGAAGTCAGAAGTTTACATACACTTAGGTTGGAGTAATTAAAACTTGTTTTTCAACCACTCCCCAAATGTCTTGTTAACAAACTATAGTTTTGGCAAGTCTGTTAGGACATCTACTTTGTGCAGAACTGAAGTAATTTTTCCAACAATTGTTTACAGACAGATTATTTCACTTATAATTCCAGTGGGTCAGAAGTTTACATGCACTAAGTTGACTGTGCCTTTAAACAGCTTGGAAAATTCCAGAAAATTATGTCATGGTTTAGAAGCTTCTGATAGGCTAATTGACATCATTTGAGTCAATTGGAGGTGTACCTGTGGATGTATTTCAAGGCCTACCTTCAAACTCAGTGCCTCTTTTCTTGACATCATGTGAAAATCAAAAGAAATCAGCCAAGACCTCAGCAAAAGAAATTGTAGACCTCCACAAGTCTGGTTCATCCTTGGGAGCAATTTCCAAACGCCTGAAGTTACCAGATTCATCTGTACAAACAATAGTTCGCAAGTATAAACACCATGGGACCACGCAGCCGTCATTCCGCTCAGGAAGGAGACGTGTTCTGTCTCCTAGAGATGAGCGTACTTTGGTGCGAAAAGTGCAAATTGATCCCAGAACAACAGCACCTTGTGAAGGACCTTGTGAAGATGCTGGAGGAATCAGGTACAAAAGTATCTATATTCACAGTAAAACGAGTCCTATATCAACATAACCTGAAAGGCCGCTCAGCAAGAATGAAGCCACTGCTCCATAACTGCCATAAAAAAGTGCAACTGCACACGGAGACAAAGATCGTATTTTTGGGGGAAATGTCCTCTGGTCTGATGAAATAAAAATTTGTGACCATCGTTGTTTGGAGGAAAAGGGGGGAGGCTTGCAAGCCGAAGAACACCATTCCGACCGAGAAGCGTGGGGGTGTTTTGCTGCAGGAGGGACTGGTGCACTTCACAAAATAGATGGCATCATGAGAAAGAAAAAATATATTGAAGCAGCTTCTCAAGACATCAGTCAGGAAGTTAAAGCTTGATCGCAAATGGGTCTTCCAAATGGACAATGACCCCAAGCATACTTCCAAAGTTGTGGCAAAATGGCTTAAGGACAACAAAGTCAAGGTATTGGAGTGGCCATCACAAAGCCCTGACGTCAATCCCATAGAAAATGTGTGGGCAGAACTGAAAAAGCGTGTGCGAGCAATGAGGCCTACAAACCTGACTCAGTTACACCAGCTCTGTCAGGAGGAATGGGCCAAAATTCACCCATTGTATTGTGGGAAGCTTGTGGAAGGCTACCTGAAACGTTTGACCCAAGTTAAACAATTTAAAGGCAATGCTACCAAATACTAATTGAGTGTATGACGTTTAGTCTGACCCACTGGAAATGTGATGAAAGAAATAAAAGCTGAAATAAATCATTGTCTCTACTGTTATTCTGACATTTCACATTCTTAAAATAAAGTGGTGATCCTAACTGACCTAAGACAGGGAATTTTTACTAGGATTAAATGTCAGTAATTGTGAAATACTGAGTTTAAATGTATTTGGCTAAGGTGTATGTAAACTTCTGTCTTCAACTGTAGGTCAGCGCAAACTAGGGTTGCCAACTTTCTCACTTCCAAATAAGGGACAGTGTATATTCATATTATTTTTCATTTGAAAAGGCAAAACATTTTTATATTCCATTTAGTCTATAGCTTTACTAAAACTATCATTATGTAAACTTATGTGAATAAACCTCAAAATAAATGATACAAGAAATCACAATTTGAACCTTTACAGCAAAAAAAAAAAACATTTCAAATGCAAATGAGGAAAAGATGCTTCACTTGCCGCGATTTTGTCATTTTCCGCAGTAGACGTCACGAAGAATGCACCGATATTGCTACAGTAGCACCTTTAGCTAGCGTGGCCTTCTTGTGCATTTCTGTGGATACATGCTGAGTTAGGTCTTTTGCAGGTTTATCCGAATTTCCTTGATATGCCAAACCGACCGAACAACAACAGAAATTACTTGCAGGAATTGGCGCGTTTACGCTATACTGTGATTGGATGATATGGGACAAACCAATTTAGCCCAATATAAGGTACATCCCGGCTAATACGGACAGTTGGCAACCCTAGCGCCCACACACACACACTCTCTCTCTCTCTCTCTCAAACATACGCACACACCACACACCTCCGTCACAGACAAACACACATACCAGACCCTCCCTCCTCCAGCCTGTCAGAAGCCCACAGTAAACAACAGCTTCATCATTAGCATCGCTAACACTGCCATCTCTCTCTCTCCCTGCCTTTGACTCCCCTCTTCTTCCACAGCATCTGTCTGATGTTGTGTGGTGCATTATCATGGCTGCTGAGCACTGATTGCTTGTGTGTGTGGGCAGGCGGGCGTCATCTACCAGTTTTCTTCTCTTGTCCTGTAGGAGGCAACAGCGTTAGAAGTGGTTTCCTGCAGTCAGGAGAAGGAGAGTCTGCCCCCAGAGAAGATTCCCTCCAGTCCTGTTTACTCTGAGAGAGAGGCCTTGCTAGTTGGTAAGTTCACCTAAAATTACAATAACCTTACTTCAACATGTGTTGTGTTAACTTCTTAGGGAGCGGCAGCAGAGGTGACGGTTTTGGAGAGTCTGGCGTGCCCAAAGTAAAATGCCTGCCACTCAGGCCCAGAAAATAGGATATGCACATAATTAGTACTATTGGATAGGAAACACTCTGAAGTTTCTAAAAGTCTTAGAATAATGTATGTGAGTATAACACAACTGATATAGCAGGCGAAAACCCGAGGAAAATCCATACGGATTTGCAGTTTTTTTGTACATGAGCTTCTTCTCCAGGGTGCCTATTCATTTCTATTTTAACTAGGACTGAGACTGCAGTACCTATGGCTTCCACTAGATGTCAACAGTCTTTATACAGAGTCTGGAAGCTCTAGCACTAAGCAGAACAGATAGGAAAAGGAAGTAGTGAAGCGACCACTTTTGTCGACCACTTTTGTCAACAACGTTTGACTGGCGCGAGATTGTGAGCGCACCCCACTTTATTTTCCTTTCCTATCGTTCACGTTATCGTCCGGTTGAAATATTACAGTAAATATACATAAAAGAATACCTAAGGATACATAAAAAATGATGTATAGATTTGTTTGGAGAAAGTTTATAGGTATAATTTGAACGTGTTCTCTTCACGGTTCAATGGGTGACTCAACGGTGGATTTTATGATCATAACGCGCCAACCAAACTGAGATTTATGGATATAATAAATGACTTTTTCTAACAAAAGAACCATTGGATGTCTTCATTGGACACTTGGGAAGCCCTCAGCAGAAGTTCTTTGAAAGGTAAGTGATATTTTTTAGCTCTTATATGGGTTTTGTGTGACCCGAGCTGGATATTAATTCATGCTAATGTGGAAAATATGAGGTGCTATCCTCAAACAATCAAATATTGTGCTTTCGCCGTAAAGCCTTTTTGAAATCTGACAACGCTGTGATATTGCCAAGAAGCAGAGCTTTTGATGACTATGCAACACTTGTATATTGATGAATGTTTAATAATTCAACTTTTGGATTTTGAATTTGGCTCCTTACATTTCACCGGGTAGTGTCGGGAGCACGCCGCTACTCCCTAAGTAGTTAACCTAACTATAGAGGAGTAGATCCCCCAGCTAGTCGGTACATTCACCTAAAATAACTATAACGTTACTAGGCCTATAACAGTAGTATAACGTTACCCTAACATTAGTACAGGAGAAGATTCCCCTAAGTCCTGTCAACTCTGAGGAAGAAGCCCTGCGTGTTGGTACATTCAAACAACATTACTGTAACATTACTACAACCTTACAACATTCGTACGTACAGAGGAGAATGTTCCCCTTGCGCTGTCCACTCTGGCAGAGGCTCTGATTGTTGGTACACTTTTTGCTAATTAAAGTTTTTTTTTTTTTTTTTACTTTCATCAACCTCAATCATTAAGCAGGTTATTTGTGGAAAGCTTGGTTTTCCTCCCCAGTTTATTCCCAGTTCTCTGGGCGGGTTCACACGTTTTAATTGGCTGGTTGACTGAGGCCTTCAGCACCTCTACTGTTTCTAATCACCACAGCTTTCTGGCACATTCTCTATTTCAGTGGAGCGTACTTTCACAAGGAATGGTTGGTCCTGGATCAAATAGATTTTCTGAAATGTAGGTCTTGTGGAGTTACAAGGGAAAGGAGTTGTGGAGTTATGTGTAGGCCTATGCCAGATGGCAAGATGCACACTAGTGTGTGTTAGTGGGAGTTACCTGTCCTGTCCCACAGTGGTGTCATGCCAGAATGATCATATAATTGGCTCAGAGGTAGTTATGTAGCCAATGGGGCGTTCCACTCCCTCCCTCCATGCCGGCCCACTCTGGCTGCTCAGTGAGGAAGAGACGTCTGGTGAGGATTCTGGGTGTTCTCTCTGCCAGAATCACTCTACATTACGTTTTGTTTGAAGATTAATTGAAGGTAGCACCACAGGGAAAACGGGACATTGGCTCCTAAGTTAACTCATGAAGAAAGTAAGGTCTGCATATTCAAATGCTTTATCCCCTCTAGAGCAGGGGTTCCAACATAGGGGTCATGACGCATAACTCTGCCATGCTTAAGGCTAGAAACAAGCGGCAAGATGCCTGAGGAAGACGCGACTCTGATGCATATGGGGATATGAATTGGACTTTGCTTTGTCCTGTGTTTTCGGAGCTGGCTCCTCAGTGGAATAAAATGTTATTACACAGGGGTTCAGGATTATCAGTAGTGGATGATCTGATAACAGATGTTGTCGTTGAAATTGATGAGAACGTAAACATGCTGGTGGTGTGTGTGTGTGCATGTGAAGCCCCATGGTGCTCCAATCAGAGAAGCTTTAATGTAGAAAGCAGTGTCAAAGTCCTCATTAAACACTTATCTTAATCTGGACTGTTCAAACACAAGAGTCTTCCATAGAGCTGGGAGTGCTTTGGGGAAGACAGACACACTTGAGGAGTCCAGATACATTTCGTCAGTCAGACAGCATAAGTTGACTAGTGGTCTCTTGAATGTGAGCTTCTTGCTGGCTTTCATTTTGGACAGATGGGTAAATCAACACTCAGACTGAATTGAGGTGTTTGTACATATGATTGTAGGGTTGAAAACTCAGCAAAAAAAGAAACATCCTCTCACTGTCAACTGCGTTTATTTTCAGCAAACTTAACATGTGTAAATATTTGTATGAACATAACAAGATTCAACGACTGAGACATAAACTGAACAAGACATGTGACTAACAGAAATTGAATAATGTGTCCCTGAACAAAGGGGGGGTCAAAATCAAAAGTAACAGTCAGAATCTGGTGTGGCCACCAGCTGCATTAAGTACTGCAGTGCATCTCCTCCTCATGGACTGTACCAGATTTGCCAGTTTTTGCTGTGAGATGTTACCCCATTCTTCCACCAAGACACCTGCAAGTTCCCGGACATTTCTGGGGGGAATGACCTTAGTCCCCTCACCCTCTGATCCAACAGGTCCCAGACGTGCTCAATGGGATTGAGATCCGGACTCTTCGCTGGTCATGGCAGAACACTGACATTCCTGTCTTACAAGAAATCACACACAGAACGAGCAGTATGGCTGGTGGCATTGTCATGTCTCACAGTGCGGACATTGCAATTTATTGCCATGGCCACATCTGCAGTCCTCATGCCTCCTTGCAGCATGCCTAAGGCACGTTCCCGCAGATAAGCAGGGACCCTGGGCATCTTTCTTTTGGTGTTTTTCAGAGTCAGTAGAAAGGCCTTTTTAGTGTCCTAAGTTTTCATAACTGTGACCTTAATTGCCTACCGTCTGTAAGCTGTTAGTGTCTTAACGACCGTTCCACAGGTGCATGTTCATTAATTGTTTATGGTTCATTGAACGAGCATGGGAAACAGTGTTAAACCCTTTACAATGAAGATCTGTGAAGTTATTTGTATTTTTACGAATTATCTTTGAAAGACAGTTTGATTGACAGCTGTTTTGATGTCTCTGTTTGTCCTTCCTCAGGGATCATCTCTACGTTCCTCCATGTCCACCCATTTGGAGCCAGCATCGAATACATCTGCTCTTACCTACAGCAGCTGGACACCAAGGTACTGCTGGCACACGCGCACACACACTGTAACGGTTTTGACTTGAGGTTATTGTTTGTTGGGGTGCCAGGTAGGTCGTACCTGCCAGAGAAAATATTGATTTCTCCTTTTTGTTTGTGAGGGAATGAGTCCCATCTGGTCTGTCAAGTCTACACCAATACAAAGGACAAACACATAACCCAACACGGTGTAAAACAAATGAAATACCGGTTGGAAAAAGTAGTAGTCAGTCAATCCAGTCCAATCCATCAACAGATCTCCGCTGAAAGTCCACGGAGAAACAGCAGAGACCAACTGAGATGAGTAGTTCAGAGGAAGAAATTAGTGGATCCTTGTGATTCTGAGCTACAAATACAACAAAAATAAATACAGCATACAAAACAAACGAAGTGAAGGAGCTTCGGAAACAAGGGTTGAACACTTCCTCATTCGCACCACTGTCACAACCCTTTTTTTGCACAGCTGACGCTGGCTATTTAATAGGGAGTTAAAGGGGAAGCACAGACGGTTCAGACAAATTCAGGGCCGTCACAACACACACACAACACAGCCAGTTTAGCAATAGAGCCGTCCTGGCACCACACACACAGAACAAAACATGGACTAAGCATCCCTACTGCGCTGACATATGGGCCCGATGTATGCCAGGGCCCCACAATGCAGTTGGAGCCCTCTGGTGCAGGCAGCCTCCCCCTAATGCAATTTGAATCCCTTTGTGACAGCAGATGCCCATCGTGCAGCAAGTGTTTCCTCATGCAGCCAGATCCTTCTCATCTAATTTGATCCCCCTGGTGCAGGCAGGGCCCTCATGATGTTGAGGCTCGGGTTAGAGTTGGCGTTAATGAAAAGACAAGTCCCACTCCCTTCACTCGGTGTAGCTACTATAGACATGAATATAGGATATCCCTCTGTATCTCCCTTAGCTACAGTACTACAGTACTAAAGACATGAATATATGATATCCCTCTATCTCCCTTAGCTACAGTACTACAGACATGAATATATGATATCCCTCTATCTCCCTTAGCTACAGTACTAAAGACATGAATATAGGATATCTCTATCTCCTAGTGCTACAGTACAATATACATTAATATAGGATATCCCTCTGTATCCCCCATAGCTACAGCACTATAGACATGAATATAGGATATTCATCTGTATCCCCCATAGCTACAGTACAATATACATGAATATAGGATATCTCTGTATCCCCCAGTGCTACAGTACTATAGACATTAATATAGGATATCTCTATCTCCCATAGCTACAGTACTATAGACAAGAATATAGGATATCTCTGTATCTCCCAGTGCTACAGTACAATATACATTAATATAGGATATCTCTATCTCCCAGTGCTACTGTACTATATACATGACTATAGGATATCTCTGTATCTCCCAGTGCTACAGTACTATATACATGAATATAGGATATCCATCTGTATCTCCCAGTGCTACAGTACTATAGACATGAATATAGGATATCTCTGTATCTCCCAGTGCTACAGTACTATAGGCATGAATATAGGTTATCTCTGTATCCCCCAGTGCTACAGTACAATATACATGAATATAGGATATCTCTGTATCCCACAGTGCTACAGTACTATAGACATGAATATAGGATATCTCTGTATCTCACAGTGCTACAGTACTATAGACATGAATATAGGATATCTCTGTATCCCCCAGTGCTACAGTACTATAGACATGAATATAGGATATCCATCTGTATCCCCCATAGCTACAGTACTATAGACATGAATATAGGATATCTCTGTATCCCCCAGTGCTACAGTACTATAGACATGAATATAGGATATCTCTGTATCTCCCAGAGCTCTTGTGGAAGTGTCTGAGTGTGATTTCCCTGGACACTGAGACCTGTTACATCTGGATTGTTCCTGTCTCTCCCTGACGGAGCAGAGCGGTTTTATTTCTGACACTTCGCTAAAACACCCGTCTCTACATGTCGGGCTCCTCAGGGGCCTTTCTGGGTTCTCAGCACTGCTCTGCTCTTGACTGTCAGATTGATTCTGTTCTTTTCTCTCCTCCACATATGACCACTACGCTCACTGACACCTCCGCAAGGAGGCCTTCAGATATACTATATGGTCACTCTTCCTGCTACCTCCATGACGAGGCCCTCAGACATGACTACTCTTACTGCTACCTCCATGACGAGGCCCTCAGACATGACTACTCTTACTGCTACCTCCATGACGAGGCCCTCAGACATGACTGCTCTTACTGCTACCTCAATGAGGAGGCCACTCTCACCACCAGCTCATTAAAACCTCTGCACCAATCAACACACTGACTCATTCCTTTTTTCTCTGTTTGGGTTTTCCATTAAGGTCTGAGGGTGTGTTTGTTCCCACGCTGCTTCTCTGTAACACCACACAACAAGTCCACAGAGCTTTGTCAACAGTCCTGGCTGGATTCTCCACTAACATCATTACTCTCTACTTATCCAATGTGTTCATGATTCACTACTACATTGTTAATGATGATACACCATTGACATCTTCATGATAGTGTTTAATACATACTGACAGGGTTTTACACATCTGGTTCTTACAAATGTTTTTTCTCTGTATAAAATGATACAGTGCTTCCTGCTGTCATTGTTTTGTGTAATCTCACCTTTTGATAGTGATGCTATATGCTAATATGATGCTATTGCATATGTAGGTGTGGGTTTGTGATGAGTATTGTGTTGGTGTTCTTCTGAGATGTGGGGTTCTTTGAGTCTGTATGTGCATCAAATCTGTGTGTTACGTTTGTATTGTGATTGTATCTGTGGATGTGTGTCAGTGTATGTTTCAAATCTGTGTATTTATAGTGTGTGTGTGTGTTTCAGATAAACACCGGACAGGTGGGGGCTCTACTGGATCGGCTGCCCTGTACCTTCAGACAGGAGCTGACAGGGGTGGGCGCCAGCCTGGAGAAACGCTGGAAGTTCTGTGGTTTCGAGGGGATCAAGACCACATAGAGCATTACAGAGACACAGAAGACATCACAGAGATCTGACGGTCTTATGAGGATATTGTTTTATGGGGTCCGGCACTGGTCCCTTGGCTGTTGGTCTCCAGTCCCTGTGATGGTTAACTGATCTTGATTTAGTCAGTTCTTAAGTGCTAGTTATAATGTAAACAGTTTGCTGGTCCCTGTCACAAATACGATTGAGCAACACTGGCATAGAACTCTTGACTGTATTATGAAGACACAGAAGTAACTACATAGAACTCAGACTGTCCGTCACATGGGCGGGTCGGACCGTTCTCAGAACCTCTAATTGGTTAACTCTGCTGTCACTCAGCCAGGACTACTACCCAGGGAGGTGATCAGGGTCTGCTGAACACGGTCAACCTCCAACCCCTCTGGCCTCTCACTCTCTTTTCTTTCCTTGTTTGTACAATTCTATGACTAAAAATTGACATATTTCTTCATTTTCTGTAAAGGCTGTTAAAGGGATACTTCTGGGTTTTGGCAATGAAACCCTTTCTCTATTTCCCCAGAGTCAGATGAACTTGTGGATACCATTTTTATGTCTCTGCGTGCAGTTTGAAGGAAGTTTCTAACTGCAATGACTGGAATGGGTATCTGCATGCTAGCAGATACCCATAGACTTCCAGTTGTTGTGCTAATGCTAGTTAGAGGTAGTTTTGTGAGCCAATGCTAACTTCCTTCATACTGGACTCAGAGACATCGAAATGGTATTCACAAGTTCATCTGACTCTGGGGAAGTAGAGAAAGGGCCTCATTGCCAAAATCCAGAAGTATCCTTATAACAGTTGCATAAATTGATTTGTTTTCCTACTCTGTAAATGCTTGGATGATATTTTTAAATAAAAAATCAAAGCAATCTGAAGAATTGAGATAGAGTTGTATTGAATAGAGTTATTCTCGCTGTATATGATGTGTGTAGATGCTGTATGTAACATGAGTGGGAGCAAACTGCTAATCCAGTCAAGGATGGTCCCCAGCCACATGAGGAGCCTCTGATAGGTACACTCACACTCTCACTATCTCTCTCTTTTACACACATTACTCCTGCCCAGCCATGCCTGGAGAGATGCCTGAGACCTTTTGTGATGCTGGTTTTGTTATCTCTTAGCGCTGCCCAAGGCCTGTCATTAAACCTTACCTGAGGCCATTTAGAGCCATCAAAATAACATTATTGCCTGTGCTCTTGTGCCTGGGCAAAGGCAAAGCTGAAACACGCTGTTGGGATCATCTTAATGAAGCATCATTATCTAGTTATAGAGGTGTGTGTGTGTGTGTGTGTGTGCACGTCTGCGTGTGTATGTCTCGGTGAGCATGCGTACATGGACTGTTTGTGTATATAAGGCTGTTTTACAACAGAACAGATGTTGGTTTCCCCTCCTTCCAGGTTGAATCCTGGCTGCCAGGACCGGAGGTCCTTCCCAAAAGCCTGCTGGAGCGTTCCTAATGCGCCTCCGTCGGGCAATTTGTCGGCGTCCTCTCCTTGTTGCTCGGGGAAACCGAAGGTTTATTACACATGATTTGCTTTCATCAGACTGCCATCTCCTAACGCCTTGTGTATGAAACATTAAGTCCACGCGCTTGTCAGAACACCATCCGTCCTACCTGAATTAATGATAAGTATTGAGTTGGTTTTCCCCCTGCAAGGCTCCCTTCTACACATAAGAATTTGCCTTGGCATGTGGTATTAACATGGGGTCCAAAGGGGAAGAGAGCGGAGTGGAGAGAACACACATGGCAGAACCATAGAGCTGAGTGGAGATGGGTGTACTGTATTGTATATGGATCTGCAGTGCATTCGGAAAGTATTCCGACCCCTTGACTTTTTCCACATTTTGTTACGTTACAGCCTCATTCTAAAATTGATTCAATAGTTTTTTCCCCCTCATCAATCTACACACACTACCCAATAATGACAAAGCAAAAATAGGTTTCTAGACATTTTTGCAAATGTAAAAAGTACTCAGTACTTTGTTGAAGCACCTTTGGCAGCGATTACAGCCTTGAATCTTCTTGGGTATGACGCTACAAGCTTGGCACAGCAGTATTTGGGGAGTTTCTCCCATTCTTCTCTGCAGATCCTCTCAAGCTCTGTCAGGTTGGATGGGGTTGTTTGATCAGGTTCAAGTCCGGGCTCTGGCTGTGCCACTCAAGGACATTCAGAGACTTGTCCCGAAGCCACTCCTGCACTGTCTTGGCTGTGTGCTTAGGGTTGTTGTCCTGTTGGAAGGTGAACCTTCGCCCCCAATCTGAAGTCGTGGTGGTTCTAGTAATGAAGTTGGGCCCGCACACTCAATTGCTTCAACATGTTCCCTTTTCAGGTTGGCTAAATGCAGTTATTTCCGTGCTTGGAATGGTTCATGTTTGGCATTCAGACAGTGTTAGATACTTTGAGTCAGATTCTCTCATGGACTCACCAGAAGGCCCCGGGAACATAACGTGGACCCCCCTTTCAAACACTTATCTCTGTCATACCAGGCCAGCCCCATTTGACAAATAAGAGTGCACTTCACAGTAAGAGTCTTCACTCTAGTCTCCTACAGGCACCGATGATCATACTGCCAGTTTCTATCCTCACTGAAGTTGCTGTGTTCTTTCTGTCAAGTCCAATCTCCCCATAGACTTGATGCCTCTGTAGAGTTAGATGGGAGTCATTCATAATTCATCTGTTCTTCAGACTTGAGAGTTTTTTGGCATGTGAAGTTTTTGGTGCGTCATACAAAGGATGTAAACACAGCCTAATTAAATCGGCCCGCAATCCCCGGTGGATTTTTTCCATTTTGTGTTGTCTTCCCATCGCCGCACCGGAGAGAGTTCCTCATTAATTCAATCCAAGGTGGATTTAAAATTCAAGCGAAAGCTATTCAAGGGTGTGATTCACCGTGCCAGCGAATGCCGATGCGCACATTTCCCCTATTTGGAAGATGAATCTACAGAAGATGTTCGGAGGATGTCCTTGAGCATCTGCCCTCATTCTGCTCAAGTTGTTTGGAAGAACAAATATAGGAGCCTGTATCTCAGAGGCTGTAAGTAGGAAGGGCAGTAGTGTCAAACTATGAATACCCAGAAGTAAAGAGTTTAAATCTCTTAAGACATTCAAATCATGTGTGTGATAGGAGTAATTGGATTTGAGACGATAGCAAGGTTATTTTGGGTGGTATCATGGTGCTTGAGAGAATAGTAATTACTGCAGTCTTTAAATCACTTCCTGACGCCATCGAGATCCAGTTAATTATGAACATGGTCTCCATTGACTACACAGGTGAGAAGATGCTGGGTGCTTGTGTGCATGTGTTTGCATATCTTTGTTTGCAGCTTATGGGCCTACGTGTGTATATGGTTGTGAAAGTGATGGTACTATTGAAAAGTAGGACCACTTTTTAAAGAGCAGGGCCCTAACAAAATCCATCTGTATAGAAAACAACTCAGAGATGGAAGCTGCCAGTGGCCCTACTGAACACAAAGTGGAGACGGAAGCTGCCAGTGGCTCTACTGAACACAAAGTGGAGACGGAAGCTGCCAGTGTCCCTACTGAACACAAAGTGGAGACAGAAGCTGCCAGTGGCTTTACTGAACACGAAGTGGAGACTGAAGCTGCCAGTGGCCTTACTGAACACGAAGTGGAGACGGAAGCTGCCAGTGGCCTTACTGAACACGAAGTGGAGACGGAAGCTGCCAGTGGCCCTACTGAACACAACGTGGAGACAGAAGCTGCCAGTGGCCTTACTGAACACGAAGTGGAGACGGAAGCTGCCAGTGGCCTTACTGAACACGAAGTGGAGACGGAAGCTGCCAGTGGCCCTACTGAACACAACGTGGAGACAGAAGCTGCCAGTGGCCTTACTGAACACTGTGGAGACAAACCCTACTAGGGCTGTGGCGGTCATGAAATATTGTCAGTCGGTGATTGTCAAGCAAATAACTGCCGGTCTCATGGTAATTGACAGTTAATTAACAAACACTTTTACTGTAGCATCTCCTGGCTTCCACGCATAGCCTACAAGCCACTGATGCAGACCTTTGGAACACCTACATTTTAAAAAGTCAATTTAACATAGCCTACACATCACAATACATTCATTATTTATTTTAGACAGACTACATTTTCTTTGTTTTCTTTTAGACCTATTTCAGAAGAACAGAATAGCATACTCATCCTTATGTTCGGCCCTGATCTGGCTATGCCATATGTCGATGGGCTACACTAGTTCATTTAGCAGACAAGATTTCCTTAGAATTCCATGGCATTATTGTATAGTATGAAGAATACAATTAAACATAGCTGAATAAAATAGGATGTTTTCTCCAAGATTTCTGAGGGAGTGCGCAGATGCAGCTATTCTGTGTTGAGCAGTTAACAAAGAAACAGGTCCTCCAACAGTGAGGGAAAAAAGTATTTGATCCCCTGCTGATTTTGTACGTTTGCCCACTGACAAAGAAATGATCAGTCTATAATTTTAATGGTAGGTTTATTTGAACAGTGAGAGAGAATAACAACAACAAAAATCCAGAAAAACGCATGTGAAAAATGTTATAAATTGATTTGCATTTTAATGAGGGAAATAAGTATTTGACCCCTCTGCAAAACATGACTTAGTACTTGGTGGCAAAAGCCTTGTTGGCAATCAGAGGTCAGACATTTCTTGTAGTTGGCCACCAGGTTTGCACACATCTCAGGAGGGATTTTGTCCCACTCCTCTTTGCAGATCTTGATGGGCCGGCCCCAGGTGATGAGGGTAGGAAACAACATCTCCACCCCGCTGATCCTCAACACTGGGGCCCCACAAGGGTGCGTTCTCAGCCCTCTTCTGTACTCCATGTTTACCCATGACTGCGTGGCCAAGCACGCATCCAACTCAATCATCAAGTTTGCTGACGACACTACAGTGGTAGGCTTGATTACCAACAACGTCAACAAAACAAAGGAGATGATCGTGGACTTCAGGAGAGGGAGCACCCCCCTATCCACATCGGCGGGACAGTAGTGGAGAAGGTGGAAAGTTTTAAGTTCCTCGGCGTACACATCACGGACAAACTGAAATGGTCCACCCACACAGACAGCGTGGTGAAGAAGGCGCAACAGCGCCTCTTCAACCTCAGGAGGCTGAAGAAATTCGGCTTGTCACCAAAAACGCTCACAAACTTCTACAGATGCACAATCGAGAGCATCCTGTCGGGCTGTATCACCACCTGGTACGGCAACTGCTCCGCCCACAACCATAAGGCTCTCCAGAGGGTAGTGAAGTCTGCACAACGCATCACCGGGGGTAAACTACCTGCCCTCCAGGACACCTACACCACCCGATGTCACAGGAAGGCTAAAAAGATCATCAAGGACAACAACCACCCGAGCCACTGCCTGTTCACCCCGCTATCATCCAGAAGGCGAGGTCAGTACAGGTGCATCAAAGCTGGGACCGAGAGACTGAAAAACAGCTTCGATCTCAAGGCCATCAGACTGTTAAACAGCCATCACTAACATTGAGTGGCTGCTGCCAACATACTGACTTACATCTCTAGCCACTTTAAATAATAGGAATTGGATGTAACAAATGTATCACTAGCCACTTTAAATAATTTTGTATATAATGTTTACATATCCGACATTACTCATATCAAATGTATACACTGTACTCTAAACCATCTACTGAATCTTGCCTATGCCGTTCGGCCATCGACTCAAATGTCTAGCCACTTTAATAATTGTAATTGGATGAAATAAATGTATCACTAGCCACTTTAAACGATGCCATTTATATAATGTTTACATATCCTACATTACTCATCGCATATGTATATACTGTACTCCATACCATCTACTGCATCTTGCCTACGCCGGTCAGCCATCGCTCATCCATATATTTATATGTACATACTCGTATTCATTCCTTTACTCTTGTGTGTATAAGGTAGTTGTTGTCAATTTGTTAGATTACTTGTTAGATACTACTGCATGGTCGGAACTAGAAGCACAAGCATTTCACTACACTCGCATTAACATCTGCTAACCATGTGTATGTGACAATTAAGATTTGATTTGACCTGCTGTCTCTAACTCTGAATGATCGGCTATGAAAAGCCAACTGACATTTACTCCTGAGGTGCTGACCTGTTGCACCCTCTACAACCACTGTGATTATTATTATTTTACCCTGCTGGTCATCTACAGTAAGGGGGAAAATGTATTTCAGGATTTCAGTCCTTCACGGCGTAGTGTGTTACCAATTGTTTTCTTGGTGACTATGGTCCCAGCTGCCTTGAGATCATTGACAAGATCCTCCCGTGTAGTTCTGGGCTGATTCCTCACCGTTCTCATGATCATTGCAACTCCACGAGGTGAGATCTTGCATGGAGCCCCAGGCCGAGGGAGATTGACAGTTCTTTTGTGTTTCTTCCATTTGCGAATAATCGCACCAACTGTTGTCACCTTCTCACCAAGCTGCTTGGCGATGGTCTTGTAGCCCATTCCAGCCTTGTGTAGGTCTACAATCTTGTCCCTGACATCCTTGGAGAGCTCTTTGGTCTTGGCCATGGTGGAGAGTTTGGAATCTGATTGATTGCTTCTGTGGACAGGTGTCTTTTATACAGGTAACAAACTGAGATTAGGAGCACTCCCTTTAAGAGTGTGCTCCTAATCTCAGCTCGTTACCTGTATAAAAGACACCTGGGAGCCAGAAATCTTTCTGATTGAGAGGGGGGTCAAATACTTATTTCCCTCATTAAAATGCAAATAAATGTATAACATTTTCACATGTGTTTTTCTGGATTTATTTGTTATTCTGTCTCACTGTTCAAATAAACCTACCATTAAAATTATAGACTGATCATTTCTTCGTCAGTGGGCAAACGTACAAAATCAGCAGGGGATCAAATACTTTTTTTCCCTCACTGTATATGTGTGAAATTACTTTTGATTTAGAATGGACCATTATCATGCACCTGTCTCGGAACACCTATGCACTTAAATAACCCTAACCCTGTGGTTAATTGTCATGCCGGCCCGGTAGGCTATGCTCCTGTTGTAAAGTGAAGCAATGTGCTTAATATTAGGAAAGTTGAGAAATAAATATAATAGGCCTAGTCTATAGAAAGCTGATGGGATGCTCCTCTTTTTAAAAGAGGCCATCAAAACTCTGTTTTCTCATGCAATTTTATAGCCTATAGAATTGTTGCGCAACATGAGCTATTGGGCTCTCATTTAGTGTTTGAATTGATTTTTGATTACATTTGCATTGATGTCAAAGTGTTGAGAGGGACAATAGAGTGCTGAGTACCAGGCAGTTAGCGAGTCTGGTAGGCTACTAATGACCATCAGCAGCATCAGAGCTTGGAGAAGCCTAATTACCGTGACTAAACGGTCATGTGGAATTTGACTGCGGTCATGACTCGTGCATCTGCCGGTGTGGCGGTAATATGGTCACCGTAACAGCCCTAGACCCTACTGAACCTGCCAGTGACTCTACTGAACACAACGTGGAGATGGAAGCTGCCAGTGACTCTACTGAACACAACATGGAGATGGAAGCTGCCAGTGACTCTACTGAACACAACATGGAGATGGAAGTTGCCAGTGACTCTACTGAACACAACGTGGAGATGGAAGCTGCCAGTGACTCTACTGAACACAACATGGAGATGGAAGCTGCCAGTGACTCTACTGAACACAACGTGGAGATGGAAGCTGCCAGTGACTCTACTGAACACAACGTGGAGACGGAAGCTGCCAGTGACCCCACAGTTAAGTGCTATACAATATAGAATTCCAATAACCCATTGAAAAGCCCTCACAAGTCCTCCTTAATACGGGTTGGTGAGTCAATAGCTCCCCCTATGGGCCAGAAACGCAGCTACATAACAGTATAATAGATTCCACAGCTAATGTGATGCTGGTGATTTACTGTGGCAGCTGGTATATGGCCACAGCATTAGGGAGCAGCTCACACGGACTCATGTCTCAATAAACCCTGAACCAAGCTCATTCATTTATGTATGGGTAGAAAGGGGCTTTAAAATCAGTGTTCCCCAAGAGCCAGTGCTGAGACAGCACAGGAAGCACCGCTCCAGAAAATCTTGCCCTGTGGGCACTTGGAATGGCATCTTAGAAATGGCAGACTATTGAATATTAAAGCTTGAACTAAAGAGATTTCTCTTTCTTTGAGGATATTAGTGGGAGAGAGGAGCCAAGCTGTGCTTTGTACAAAGATTTCCTTGAATTATTTATATTCAGTTAAATAATTATTAACACCTCCAGACTTTGAGTGACTGGCAGGTTTTTGGCCACTGTGCTTTCTTAGCTGGCACAGAATAGAGTGTAGGCTACAAGCTTGGGGAAAGGGTGCATGTCAATAGTCTTTTTTTTTCTGCGCTGAACTGAAAACATAGAAAAAGTAGAATGTCCTATTGAAGGAAAGGAGTTGGTAGAGGAAGCTACTTTAGACTATTGAGATGTACCCATGGAGTGAGAATCTGTCTCAAATTCTATCAGTGTGTGCTGACAGTGTAGTCCATATTTAACTCCCAGGGAGAAAGGTGTTATTTTTTCTGGCCCATTAATCGGTGTAATGACCATCCTGATCTGCTCCTAAGATGTTTGATTTGAAATGCCATTCTGATGGTTCCAGCCCCTGATGCAAGAGAGATGGCATAATGTAGCATGGCACAGTGCCTAACTGCAACTAATGAACGATGCCTGCTCTTCACGCCCATTAGATTGCCTGACCTTTCACAGAAAGAAGAGGAAACTGATGTAGGTGTAATTTATCTGCTCCAAAGGATTTTTCATATTTATTTTGTATAATTATTTCCCCATCAGATTTTAGATGCTCTTCGTCGGGAGACTGTTTTCTCTGAAAGCTGAGCCATTTTGTCTTTCTCTCACAAACAAGCTCCAAACCAAAATTGTAGATGGAAATTGTGATTTCCTAAGTGATTCTGAGGGTGAAATAAATTCTAAAGAAGGTGTTTCATTTCTCATCCTTTCAGACAGTGGTCTGCAGAAAGCCACACGGTAGAACACCCCCAGTTGACTTTATATGGTCATACAACATGATTGTGCTAATTATACATTTTAGTCATTTGCAGACGTTCTTATCCGGAGAGACTAAAATCTAACTTTATTTGTCACATGCTTCGTAACAAACAGGTTGTAGTGCTTACTTACGGGGACCTTCCCAACAACGCAGAGAGAAAGAAAATTGAGAAATAATAGGAAAGCAATAACACGTAATAATAAAAGTAATACATACACAATGAGTATGATAACTTGGCTATATACACGGGGTACCAGTACCGAGTCGATATGCAGGTGTATGAGGTAAATATTTACATTTAACCAGGAATAGTGTGACTAGGCAACAGGATAGTTAAAACAGTATCAGTGGTGCATGTGATGAGTAAAAAGTCTATGCAGGTAGCTATTTGGTTCACTATTTAACTAACTATAGCAGTCTTATGGCTTGAGGATAGAAGCTGTTCAGGGTCCTGTTGGTTCCAGACTTGGTGCATCGTTACCGCTTGCCGTGTGGTAGCAGAGAGAACAGCCTATGACTTGGGTGGCTGGAGTCTTTGACAATTTTTAGGGCTTTCCTCTGACACCGCCTGGTATAGTGATCCTGGATGGCAGGGAGCTCGGCCCCAGTGATGTACTGGGCCGTATGCCCTACCCTCTGTAGCGCATTACGGTAGGATGCCAAGCATTTGCCATACCAAGCGGTGATGCAGCCAGTCAAGATGCTCTCAATGATGCAGCTGAATAACTTTTTGAGGATCTAAGGGCCCATGCCAAATCTTTCAGCCTCCTGTCGGGGAAGAGGTGTTGTCGTGCCTCTTCACGACTATGTTGATGTGTGTGTGGACCATGATTGATCCTTAGTGATGTGGACACGAGGAACTTGAAGCTCTCGACCTGCTCCACTACAGCCCCGTTGAAGTGAATGCGGGCATGCTCGGCCCTCCATTTCCTGTAGTCCACGATCAGCTCCTTTGTCTTGCTGACGTTGATGGAGAGGTTGTTGCCTTGGCAACACATTACCAAATTGACCTGTCTCAATGTCATCAGTTATCAGGCTTACCACCGTCATGTCGTCAGCAAACTTAATGATGGTGTTGGATCCGTGCATGGCCACGCTGTTATTGGTGAACAGGGAGTACAGGAGGGGACTAAGCACGCACCCTTGAGGGGCACCCGTGTTGAGGTTCAGCATGACGGATGTGCTGTTACTTTTTTCCCTAACTGTATGAGGATAGGTATTTGATCCCCTGCTGATTTTGTATGTTTGCCCACTGACAAAGAAATGATCAGTCTATAATTTTAATGGTAGGTTTATTTGAACAGTGAGAGACAGAATAGCAACAAAAAAATCCCTCTGCAAAACATGACTTAGTACTTGGTGGCAAAACCCTTGTTGGCAATCACAAAGGTCAGACGTTTCTTGTAATTGGCCACCAGGTTTGCACACATCTCAGGAGGGATTTTGCCCCACTCCTCTTTGCAGATCTTCTCCAATTCATTAAGGTTTCGAGGCTGACGTTTGGCAACTCTAACCTTCAGCTCCCTCCACAGATTTTCTATGGGATTAAGGTCTGGAGACTGGCTAGGCCACTCCAGGACCTTAATGTGCTTCTTCTTGAGCCACTCCTTTTATGCCTTGGCCGTGTGTTTTGGGTCATTGTCATGCTGGAATACCCATCCACGACCCATTTTCAATGCCCTGGCTGAGGGAAGGAGGTTCTCACCCAAGATTTGACGGTACATGACCCCGTCCATCGTCCCTTTGATGCGGTGAAGTTGTCCTGTCCCCTTAGCAGAAAAACACCCCCAAAGCATAATGTTTCCACCTCCATGTTTGACGGTGAGGATGGTGTTCTTGGGGACATAGGCAGCATTCCTCCTCCTTCAAACACGGCGAGTTGAGTTGATGCCAAAGAGCTCCATTTTGGTCTCATCTGACCACAACACTTTCACCCAGTTGTCCTCTGAATCATTTAGATGTTCATTGGCAAACTTCAGACAGGCATGTATATGTGCTTTCTTGAGCAGGGGGACCTTGCGGGCGCTGCAGGATTTCAGTCCTTCACGGCGTAGTGTGTTGCCAATTGTTTTCTTGGTGACTATGGTCCCAGCTGCCTTGAGATCATTGACAAGATCCTCCCGTGTAGTTCTGGGCTGATTCCTCACCGTTCTCATGATCATTGCAACTCCACAAGGTGAGATCTTGCATGGAGCCCCAGGCCGAGGGAGATTGACAGTTCTTTTGTGTTTCTTCCATTTGCGAATAATCGCACCAACTGTTGTCACCTTCTCACCAAGCTGCTTGGCGATGGTCTTGTAGCCCATTCCAGCCTTGTGTAGGTCTACAATCTTGTCCCTGACAACCTTGGAGAGCACTTTGGTCTTGGCCATGGTGGAGAGTTTGGAATCTGATTGATTGATTGCTTCTGTGGACAGGTGTCTTTTATACAGGTAACAAACTGAGATTAGGAGCACTCCCTTTAAGAGTGTGCTCCTAATCTCAGCTCGTTACCTGTATAAAAGACACCTGGGAGCCAGAAATCTTTCTGATTGAGAGGGGGACAAATACTTATTTCCCTCATTAAAATGCAAATCAATTTATAACATTTTTCACATGAGTTTTTCTGTATTTTTGTTGTTGTTATTCTGTCTCTCACTGTTCAAATAAACCTACCATTAAAATTATAGACTGATCATTTCTTTGTCAGTGGGCAAACGTACAAAATCAGCAGGGGATCAAATACTTTTTTCCCTCACTGTACCTGGGGGCGGCCCGTCAAAGGTCCAGGATCCAGTTACAGAGGGAGGTGTTCAGTACCTGGGTCCTCAGCTTAGTGATGAGCTTGGACTATGGAGTTGAACGCTGAGCTGTAGTCAATTAACAGCATTTTCACATAGGTGTTCCTCCTGTCCAGATGGGAGAAGGCAGTGTGGAGTGCAATAGAGATTGCATCATCTGTGGATCTATTGGGGCGGTATGCGAGTTGGAGTGGGTCCAGGGTATCTGGAATGATGGTGTTCATGTGAGCCATGACCAGCCGTTCAAAGCATTGCATGGCTACAGTTGAGTGCAAAGTGGCGATAGTCATTTAGACAGGTTACCTTGGTGTTCTTGGGCACAGGGACTATTTTCAGTCGATGCATTGAAATAAGTTTAAAGGGATAGTTCACCCAAATTACAAAATGACACATTGGTTTACTTACCCTGTAAGCAGTCTATGGACAAAGTACTGTATGACAGCAATCGATGCTTTGTTTTATTTTCCCTGGTACTGATTCCACATGCTAACGTTTTAGCATTTGTGGCACAAATCTCATTCAAGTCGGGACCGATATTATAATTTTCTGTCCAAATCATCCGAAAATAACTTAGATGTTTTGAACATGGTATGTAAAAAATGCTAATATTGTTCCCATGACTTGAGTAAAAAAACAACCACAGTAAAAAAACTAACAAATACTGTATCACAGTTATCATGCTAATTTTACTATGGTCGTCATTACCAAAACGATTGAGTCGGACATCAATCACTCTTCATTCTAAGACTACCCCTATGAAAAGTGTTCTTAGTGTAATTCCTATTTAATATGCATCGGCCCAGCCCGTTTTTAATGGGTTTTTATCCTTTTCTGTAGAGTCTGAGAGATATGCTAAGACAAAATCAACAGTGGCAGCCATAGGCTGACAGCCACATGACTGACCCCTTATTGGCTCCTGTGGCATCACAGAGAGCACACTGCTGTCTCTGGAACAGCTCTGAACTGGTTCTCTTACCTCTCCAATTGGAAGCAATATATCACTATTGGAGAGTCCAGAATGGAGGAGTCTGCAGTCACATGCGGCGTCCCACAGGGGTCAGTGCTGGGGCCTATCCTGTTTTGAATTGACATGCTCCTTCTCGGCCAAATCCTCCAATTATAACATCAACTTCCACTGCTACGCTAACGGTACCCAGGTTTACATTAACACCAAACCGGACACCATCTCTGCCCTAGCAAATCTCAGCAGCTGCCTAGAGGACAGAGGACATGGATGAAAGAGAACTTTCTCAATTTGAACAGTAGCAAGATTGGGGCTATGCTTATTGGGACACCCAAGCTGGTCACCAATGCAGGAAACATGTGCCCTACAATCATTGGCCAGGCCATCCCTGTCATCTCTAACCTAGGAGTCAAGTTTGATCCTTCTCTGTCCCTCAATGTCTCCCCCCAACAACAAAAAAGTCCAGCTTAAAAGTATTGCCCACGTCATACCATCACTCTCCCAGCCAGATGCAGAGAAACTAATCCACGCCTTCATCTTCTCTCAGATTGACTACAGCAATGCACTGTTTGGGGGCCTCCCAGCCAAATCACTACAGAGGCTTCAACTAATCCAACTAACAGTGCTGCCAGAGTCCTGACCAGGACCAAGAAGTCAAACCACACATTACCCCGATCCTGGCCCAAATCCACTGGCTACCGGTTAACTACAGGATCGGCTTCAAAATCCTCAAAATGCTTCTATTTAAAGCCATGAATGTATTAAAACTCTTATGTTTTTCATAGTCCCAATCTAATACGTATTTAGCACCAAACCCACTATTGCTATTTTACCTGCCTTGATTCTAAATATTTGTTGTATGTCATTTTAGAGATTTGAGAACTGTAATGAAAGCACTATATAGACTAGATGTATTATTATTAGGCCTGATTGATAGTCAAGTTGTAAGCCGTGCTCCCCAAAGATTGCCCAAGGATTTCAGCGCCTCCTGGTAAAGAAGAAGAATCCCAATAGCAAGCTAATAGGATTGTAATTTATCCAGCCGTAACATTTACATTCATTGTTATTTGGGTCTTCAAATTTACATTTGTTTACATTGGGCATTATTCAGGTCATGTAAGGGCCCAATTATGAAATGGGTTGCCAGGCTTGGATCTCTGATTTTGTGAATTTCTAGCATTGAGATAATCAGCTTAGAGTTGCTGATTGGAAGTCGACACCATTCTGAAGGGCACCACTGAGCATGCTGTCAAATTGCTGGTGTAGCTCGCCTGCTCTGTTTTGCAGGAGAATTAAATGATTTCTTCCTCGTGTGAAGTGCACCAGAGCAGCATGAGGCCTTAATTTGCTCCAGCCTGACACTGCTCCCGAGCTGTGGACGGACAAAGCTAGTCTTAAAGGGATACACTACAAATCCAGTTGGTGCTTTATATTTCCCATTAATTTGCCTGAAGTCTGCAGATCTCTTCCAATGCATAGAGCTTGATTCACACTAAAGATAAGCATGGCCTTAATTTGACTTTAGACCACTTCTGATTTCTTGAAACATCTGCCAAACTATTGAGTGAACCATCTCTTTAACTTCTCCATCTTTGACCCAGCGCTCCCTCAATCAAAAAAAGTTTCTCTCACAGTTTCTTCACCATAGCAACAAAGTTCTGTATGTGCTATGGAACTTTTTCTCCAAACTCAGCCATCGGTCGCCACAGATCAGGAATCACCCAGGAAATGGATAGAGGAGACTGGATCCAGTTCATTGATCTCGGGCATTCAGCAAATTTCCCAGCTCAGTAAAGTGAGACGACTCCAATGATTTTCTGGGACGGTTTATGTATTGCTTTCTGCTGGCTGCCGGTGGTACAGAGAAACCAGTCCATGAGATGGCATCACTGTATTAAGATGATGGCATTGGGCTGAATACAAATTATCAAAGAAATGTAGAGCGAGACTCTGGGTCCTGTTCCAATACTACGACAATCCATCCTTCAGCTCTTTCTCACTTCCTTAATGGTACCTAGCCAATGATCTGTCATGACTGGATTGGAAATAGAAAGTTAACCTACGTAGTAAACCCTTGATTTTCACCTATCCAACAGTGTTAAAGGGCAACTGCCGCTTAGAACCAACTTGTCTGGTTTAAAATGGCCTCTGTGGCATCGATATGAGTCAAACATTTATAGTGTCAAAATTGAGTACAAAGTGTAAATAGGGTAATTTTGGTCAAAAAGTCAGTCTCGTTCCAAACTGAGTTTTGTAAGTGAGTTTGTCATGAATTACAGGAGGGTTGGGTGTGGCGATCCCGCCCAGTGCCCACTAACATGAGAGAAGCTGCTGTGCTGATTGCGCTCTATCAGTTGTGTGCACTGTATTAACTACTTAGGGAGAAGCGGCGCGCTAGCGGGCTATAGCCAGTTTGAGCTGTTTTGTGAAGGGAGTAGTACACAGCATTGTACGATATCTTCAGTTTCTTGGCAATTTCTCACATGGAATAGCCTTAATTTCTCAGAACAAGAATAGATTGACGAGTTTCAGAAGAAAGTTACTTGTTTCTGGACATTTTGAGCCTGTAATCGAACCCACAAATGCTGATGCTTCAGATACTCAACTAGTCTAAAGAAGGCCAGTTTTATTGCTTCTTTAATCAGAACAACAGTTTTCAGTTGTGCTAACATAATTGCAAAAGGGTTTTCTAATGATCAATTAGCCTTTTAAAATGATTAGCTAACACAACGTGCCATTGGAACACAGGAGTGATGGTTGCTGATAATGGGCCTTTGTACGCCTATGTAGATATTCCATAAAAAAATCAGCTGTTTCCAGCTACAATAGTCATTTACAACATTAACAATGTCTACACTGCATTTCTGATCAATTTGATGTTATTTGAATGGACAAAAAAATTGCTTTTCTTTAAAAAAACAAGGACATTTCTAAGTGACCCTAAACTTTTGAACAGTAGTGTATATAAATATAGGACAGAACATCACGACAAGAGACAACACTGCATAAAGAGAGACCTAAGACGACAACATAGCAAGGCAGCAACACATGACAACACAGCATTTTAGCAACACAACATGGTAGCAGCACAAAACATGGTACAAACATTATTGGCCACAGACAACAGCACAAAGGGCAAGAGGGTAGAGACAACAATACATCACGCAAAGCAGCCACAACTGTCAGTAAGAGTGTCCATGATTGAGTCTTTGAATGAAGAGATGGAGATAAAACTGTCCAGTTTGTGTTTGTTGCAGCTCGTTCCAGTCGCTAGCTGCAACGAACTGAAAAGAGGAGCGACCCAGGGATGTGTGTGCTTTAGGGACCTTTAAGAGAATGTGGCTGGCAGAACGGGTGTGTGGAGGATGAGGGCTGCAGTAGATATCTCAGCTAGGGCGGAGTAAGGCCTAAGTGTTTTATAAAATGTAATAAGCATCAACCAGTGGGTCTCGTAACGAGTATACAGAGATGACCAGTGTACAGAGGAGTATAGAGTACAATGATTTGTCCTGTAAGGAGCATTGGTGGCAAATCTGATGGCCGAATGGTAAAGAACATCAGGCCGCTTGAGAGCAGTAGTCAGCAGTAGTCAATTCCTTAACCTGCCGATCTATAAATTATGTCTCCGTAATCTAGCATGGGTAGGATGGTTATCATTTTTCATGCAATTTTTTTTACTTGAGAAATACTACACCAAACACCTTAGCTAGATGTCAAATTGCACAACTTAGACTTCAGCAAAAACGTCTACATTAATGACAGATTCTTGATTATCTTAGATTAATTATGACTATTTTAAGGAATTGACTATTTTGAGGAAGTGGCTATGTTGTTGCTATGGTAACTCAGGAAGGACAAACTACAGTACCTACAAGGGTATGACATGCAAACATAACCAGAGATCTGTAATGACAAGATTCTCACGTCTCTGCCCCCAAAAACGGGAGTCGTTGTCCCAAAGACGGGAAGGCAGACGACAAGCTTAGGTCCAAAATAAGCCCATAGAAATGCATTGGGCTTATTTTTGGACAGATTTTGTCAAGAGAGAAACCTCTTGCTTCAACTTTTTTTCCTCTCTGACATAACACATCCACATCAAACCACAACCCCACGACCCTTGTTTGGCTTCAGTCATGGCCGTTTGCATTTCTTAATGAGCAATCTTCAAAACGAGGCCAAATCAGGAAGTGCAGTCTCCCTTTAACTTAAGCGTTTGCACTGCATGGGCTGGGTTGGACAAAGAAACAACTGCGCTGCCTCTCAAAACCCATAGAGGACACTGTAAATGATGTCTTCTTAAAACTGTTCATTCTGTAACAACACTGTTTCTCTTGTCCTCAAGTGGCTTTTACAAGCGTGTTAGTTGGGAGTGGATCACATCACTGGCCAAGGTTAAGCAGCACTTACAATGCAGAAGAGTTTGACATGCCAACAGGGGTCACTGACTAATTCAGAGGTGAGATGATTTGTCCATTGGCCACCCTGGGGATCTCTACAAGAAGCAGCCATGTCATCAAGTATTTCTCTATAAGATAACAGTGGATTCTGAATAGAAAGGGATGTTGGCCATAATGACTTGACTAGACTAAATCTTTGTATCTGAGGTGTTAATAATAAATCAGTGCAGTGGGATATTTGGGTTTTTCAACTTTCTCAACCTCTCAAGTTGAGTCTTCAAAGCTTGATTATTTGTTATTCATACATCTACCGGAAACATGATCTTTTTCATCCCATCTTGCCAGGGTCCGACTGACTATTCAGTTGCCAAAAATATAACTTTGTCTCCCCCACCCACTCCCCTGTCAGCTGGGTAAACAAAGCCTGGTGCAGACATCCCTACTAAGAGCTACAGCCTGGCCATTACACCAACTGTAAGAATGCTAATGACTACCCCCGGCACCAGTTCCTATACACACAAACACAGGGTGGCAGGTAGCCTAGTGGTTAGAACCTAGTAACTGAATGGTCGCTAGTTCGAATCCCCGAGCTGACAAGGTGAAAAATCTGTCCTAATTGCTCCTTGGTCACCGTTAATAATCGCAGAACCCAGCTGTGATTCCACTATTCGAGGGTGTTTCAGGAGAGTTGGAATATGTTAAGAAACATTCCAATTTACACATGCAAATTAATACACACTTGTACATGTGTGAAATAGGACAAACATAAGCACCCACCAAATGATTATCACACACTCTAACTCTGCCCTAATGTGTTAATTCTTTTTCAAAGTTACTTTCAATAGTTTATTGAAATACATTGTGCTAAAGAGATTGATTTTCCACACCAACGCCTAACGACAAGAAATGACATAGGCCTCTCAACAACCCCGTACTTTTCATGAGGAACCAGTGCATCTTATCAACAACAGCACAATATTCCTTATTTTATTTAGGGAGCTTGCATCCATTCATGAATGCAATACAGGCATGCTTAAAGCCACCATGTTATCTAGATGTTTATTCTGTCAATGTTCTTCTATGGAAATCAACTAACCGTCAAAGAGCACACAACTCAGCTCCACTGCCTTGGCTGACTGCTGTTTATCTTCTCTCCATAGCCAAATATAGACAGAGAAACGTAAGCTGGTCGCGCGCCCTGCTGGAGATCACCACGAGGCTTTCTTGTAGTCACCATTCACGTTGCTACGGCGACGATGCAAGCAAGGCTACAGTTCGTTGAGCAGCGATGACGTCAGGTGGATGTCGGGAATTCCGTGTGCACGGAGTGGAAGAAAAGCTGAGTTGAGAACTCATCAGAGTCCGGAAGAAGTGGTAACACAACTAGCAAGAAACATTCTGTGGGACATGGCTTTTAATGATTTTCAAGTTGATGTTATAGAAGTGTTGCCTGTGTATTTTATTAAGAGAAAATTAGATGCAACCTTCGAAAGTGGTATCAAACCCAATGACCATACCTCAACCAATATTCATAAAGATCAGATTTGAGAGCTGCGGCGCAGGGGGACAACTGAGGGGTAGACTGCAGACTTGAACATGTAAGTTTCTTACACATAATAATGTAGATGTTGACAACTTTTTACAATGTTTCACTGGAGATGATTATTGTGAAGGATGGTGGTGATTGTTACAAATGATATACCATTTTATAATTACATCAATGCATTATTTTTTCCAGACAAAATTGATTTTGTACTGAATGACCTTATTTATTTGGACTTGACATTGTCAGCAAACAGGGCAGTTCGAATGTAGGGTTAACACATTTTTTTGTTTGCTTATGCTCCAGCCACATCCTTTTAAAGTGGGTCATTCAATTGAAAGTACAGTGTACAGTGGAACTTAGGTTAAGATTAACCTGCTATGTTTAGTTGTCTTTTTATCGTTCGCTGAGTTCATGTTTTCAGTGGAATATTGAGTTCATGCACTTACCCATCCTACAGAAAGCGTCAGGACTTATTTAACATAAGGATATTGTATAACCGGTATAAACTTGATCAACAAGTTTCCTTAACGGTGCCTGTGTTTAGGAATTATTTAGGCCTGGTCTCTGCTATAGCAGCTGGTTCTGCAAAGTTATCAGCATGGTGACAAACTTCAGACGATAACGGGGCCACATTATAAAGGTTGGAAGGGGATAAAATCTGTTGGATCTTTCTCGCGTATGTCAAGTGAAACGTCTCACTTCTCTGCAGTTCTCATGCTACTGACACTGTACACGGACTCTTACAGTGATACTTTTCAGCGCATATATCGATACGATCTGTCTGGCGTACATAGAACTGTAACTGACTTGCTTGTTAGATATTACTGCTTGTTAGATGCCAAGGTCGATCTGCAACATACGTATTCTGAGTGACCTTATCGTGGAGCTTTGCCATAGAAGGATCACTGACACTGCGAACACACAAGCGGCTCAAATATCCTCCCTCCTCTCAATGTTTCCCAAGCCTTTGAAGTCGCCAGCGGGCCGTCTTTAAATAGATAAGCACTTCATAGTTGTGGCTGAGGGCTGTGGGGGGCACAACCTGGGTGTAACCGGTGTGAAATGGCTAGCTAGTTAGCGTTGCGCTTTAATAGCGTTTTAATCGGTGACGTCACTCAGTCAGAGACCTTGAAGTAGTTGTTTCCCTTGCCCTGCAAGGGCCGAAGCTTTTGTGGAGCCATAGGTAACGATGATTCATGGGAGGCTGTTGTTGATGTGTTCAGGGGGTCCTTAGTTCAAACCTAGTTTAGAACATGGAGAGGGCCAGAAGCAATATTGTTACATGAGCAAGGTGCTTTTCAGTCATACCAGGTCTCCACAGGTGAGTCAGCAAAACAAATAGACTTCTCTAATGGGGCTCAGAAGAGAGGTGGTTAGGCAATAGACTGATAGGAAGGGTTCCCACCAAGATTTGATTTCATTCAAAGAGTGAACTGAAATTCATGAATTGAAAATTGCCCATTATTTGCTTTGAGGACTTTTCAACTCAAGTGCTTGAAATCACTGCACTCAAACTTGCTGTTAGGCTATTCAGATTGTTTGTTTAAGTGCTTCTCTAAAAACCCAAATTCAACTCCAACCCAGGTTTCTCACAGAAAGGGCCACTTTTACATGTCAACTAACTTTTGTGTTTGCATTTTCCCCTTTACAGGTCAGCCATGTTCCCTGATGCTCTGGAAGCAGTTGGCCGGGTGGAGGGCTTGCCTCTGACCTCCCCCGCAACCCCAACCTTACCCGATCCCGATGAAGAGGAAGGCCAGAGGGAGGTGGTGCCATGGACCAGTCCCAGGCGGAGGGCTGGCCGCTACCGTCACAGCCTGCAGATACTGAAGCCCTTCAGGATAACGCACAAGTAAGCACCCTCTTTTTAGGCCAGGGGTTCCCAAACTTTTTGGGCCCATGACCCCATCTAAAAATTCTTACGACCCCCACCATGTGAAGAAATTATATAATTTAACAGACAATGTTTATTTTTTTTATTTGGGGCTATGACAGTCAATTTAAAAACATTCTTCTCAACTCACCATCACATAAAATATATATTTTTTATCTTTGGTACTTGTTACCCCTTTTTCTCCCCCAATTTCGTGATATCCAATTGGTAGTTAGTCTTGTCCCATCGCTGCAACTCCCATACGGACTTGGGAGAGGCGAAGGTCGAGAGCCACGTGTCCTCCGAAACAGGACCCTGCCAAGCCGCACTGCTTCTTGACACACTGCTCTGTTAACCCGGAAGCCAGCCGCGCCTGGCCCGCCACAAGGAGTCGCCAGAGTGCGATGGGACAAGGACATCCCGGCCGGCTAAACCCTCCCCTAACCCGGACGAGTTCCCAGTTGTTTTGAACGTGACCTTAATGCTCAGAGGGAGACGGCAAGCTATTCCCTTTGAGTCAGTAACCTAAACTCCTCTGTAGTGACCCATCAATGCATTCGGTCACATGACAGCTCGATCAGCAGTTAAATTTCACTTTCCGGCATCGCAACTGAACCAGAATCACAGTCAAACGGATTGGGAAGTAGGTACCAAACTGCTCTTCCAAGCATTGGAGGTGAGCAGTCGTCCCTCGTGTGGGACACTTATTGATGCTGTTTTTTGTTAGGAAACATGCACAGCCGAAGGGGAGGGGGCATGGTTCACTTTTGAAAGACTCTGTCCAATAAGAATTATTTCCACTGATTCGGTCACTTGTCTGTAGAATGTTTTTGTGTTTCCCCTGCATGCTTGCGTTCAGTTCGTTCAGTTTCATAGGCAAGCAGACACAACAGTCTCAATGCGAAAAATCTTTCCAACACTCCCTCTCGATAACCACCAAACCTCGGTGTGAAATAGAACGTTGTCATCCTCTGATATCATATCTCCACATAGCTTTGCAAACAGGCGTTCGCTCAGTGGATGTGGTAGTTTACAATCAAAGTTACCTGCTGCAGTATGCAGTATGTCAGAGTTCTGTGCTCAGCTCTTTTGCCACCAATTGCTTTCGGTGTATCATCCAATGTGTCCATATGGCAGAGGGAGACACATTCATAGCTAGAGTGCAGAGGCCTTCCCGCCATACTGTAGATGAGCCCCATCTGTGCAAAAGCCCACCATTCGATCCCATTGAATCGTTTTTTCCTCACCACGCAGCACACTAAACAATCCCCTGTGTCGTTTCATGCTTCGTGAGATAGAACAATATGTCCTCGTGAATAGCGTCCCCAGACATGTATAGGGAACAAAAGTCAATGCATGGGTATCTCGACCCTCACATCTAATGTCCATTTAGAGAGCATAAGCTGGGGAGTTTGAGTCATTCAGTTAGTTTCCTTTTGATTGCTAGTAATAGCATAAATTCTTTAACAGTGTTATATGACAAAGGTATTGATTTGAGTTTGTGCTATCAAAGTCTCTGCAATAGTGTGTGGTTTCATAGCGTAACAGGCCTAGCCATTCACCATGGGAATGATTCAAGTGCAATGGTCAAGTGAGGCCTTTTCCCATGATCTAAGGGAGCTCTCTGGTTGAATTTTATCTTTTAGATTTGAATCATTTTCATTTCGATTTTTTTAGGTTAACCACATTACAATGATTTTGAGATTCAAAGACGATATTATAATATTTATTTTTGTATATATTTTTCAGGATTTTGGAAATTCTCCCGCGACCCCATTTTCATATCAGGCAACCCCACATGGGGTTGCGACCCCTAATTTGGGAACCGCTGTTTTACGGCCTTTACTAATCGGAAATCCTGCAATGTCGACATGAGACAGTGTGCCCTGCTGAGTTGTGAGTGTATAGCGTACATTTTTGCATGCCAAATGGCACTCTGTTCCCTTCATAGTGCAGTACTATAGGCCCTGGTCAAAATAAGTCCACTATGAAGGGAATAGGGTGCCATTTGGGACTCAACTATAGTCTTCCTGTTTCAAGCGAGCAGCAGGAGGCCATGATAAGGGAATTGACTTATCCCCCGCTAACAGAGGGCTCTGTGTTTGAACGCACACTGACTGATAAACTGTCCCTGAACCTTTTTCACAGCTCCCCAAGATTTCTATGAAGTGCCTGCAAACTGCTGTTCAAACAACGGTGGTTCATGATTCATCTTTTCCCGGTCAAAGTGAAGGCTCAGGGACTCTTTTCTTTTCTCTCAGGGGCCAGTGTCTCTCTCTCACTTAATCTCTCTCCACCTAGCACCCAGATGATGCCTAGATTTTCACTCAGTCCGCTCTTTTCTGCTCCTGTCTTTCTCGCAGGCACCAGCACCCAGTCGACAACGCTGGCTTCTTCTCCTTCCTGACTCTGCACTGGCTCACCCCACTCGCACGGAGGGCCCACAAGACATCCAGCCTCTCCATAGATGACGTATGGGGCCTATCCTGCCACGAGGCCTCTGAATTCAACTGCCAGAGGTGAGGCTATTGTCGAACATCAATCCCCAAGCACCCTACGGTCCATTGACTCTCCATAGGTTCAACAGGGTTATTATTTTGTATCTTTTCAGAAACCCAATGTTTTCCCCTTCAACAAATATTTGATGAATCACTTATCCTGCCCCTGTGCGAGTTAAACCAAAAAACAGTAGTGCAGTCAAGGTAATCTCAGTGGACCTCCACATTTGCCGTTTGTGGGATTTCCCAGAGTCACCCTCCACAGAGGTTGATTGCCTGATTGATGAACATCTTGTCACTTCCGGGAGAGATATGGCGGTTAGGGAGGGTGGTATTAATAGCCTAGGATTAGAGATTAGGGTGTTCGAGAGTTAGCCAGGACTAGCCTTGCTCAGTCTTGCCTATAGAGAGAACAGTTATGTCATTATCCCTCGTCCTCGCCTTAGTGCGGCTGCCAAACCAGCATCTCAAGCAATCCTTTGAGTCTTGTGTCCTCACCCTTATGGAGGTGAATCTGTCATTCATTCATGAATGAACACAAGAAGGACATATTAAATGGTGGATCATTTGTGACTCAAATCTTTCACAACTTCCACATTTTGATCAAAAGCAGAAATTCCTGTCAGCTAGGCTTATAACATGTTATAGTGGACTACAGGGGAGAGAGGCATGAGAAGAGCTCACAGTATGTCCCTGGCCTGGGGCCAAACGTGGCCCAGAAAACGGACACAATGATATGCTTGTGCCACGTCTGAGGAAAAAGGGGTAGAGTGGGGGGTTTAAATTTGTGTTTACATGGCTAGAACAGTTACGCAACGCAACTCCCAAAGAGAGGGATGGGAGAGGAGCCAGAGAGCCCCCTGGGAGAGTTGACACTTGAGTGCCAAAAGAAGGTGCTATTCATGAAACGCTAGCAGACTAGCCCCTAGCTGCATTCAGTCACCACATTTGTTTTCTTAGGCACGTTTCTTCTAAGGCTAGCCAGTACAAAGTGTTGCTATTAGGCCTACATTTTGCAGCACCGACTTTTTAAGTTAAAGGTGTTTTGTAGATTTATAGTTGCTTTATGTGCAATTACACTCCATAGTGCACTACAACTAGACTATTTTCAACATTAGACAGTGGACAGGATTTATTTAGCTTGTAAACCTTTTACAGGCTTGAAAAAACGCTCTCTAAGTTAAACTGCTTGGTGTATTGACCATTGATGTCAATTCAAACCAAAAACTCCAATGGATATATATTTACACTAAGCTTTGAATGTTTCATTTCTTGCAAACCTCTCTCTGCATAGACGGCTTAGTGTAGCTATAGTGTTAATTGTAATTTCTCACTCAGCCCGGAGGTAAATGTGAATTAAGGTATTAATTATCTACCCACGGGAGAATGTGCACGGGTTAGTGCACTTTGTATCTCTAACGTTTTTAATAAACTCATTAACACATCAATTAGATGTGGCAGGTGCTCGATCCTTTTCTTTTTCCAGCCATTAGGAATGATACATTTTGTCAAGGCATTTTTCCCTCTTTATGGGGAATTTAAAAGAGTGGCATTATCACATATTTAACATGCTTGCGTGTATTGCTCACGTGACTATTATCCTACGTGCCATTCATTCTCATCTCCATTGGGCTCGTTGGCCTTTGCTGTGATTAATCTGACCCACAATGTTACAATGTTAAATTAGTCTATTTAGTGTAAAATACTGGTATGAATTATGTATTTTTCCAAGATAATAATTTTGTCCTCAATGCTAATTTCCATCACCATCTTAATATTAGCGGATCTATCACCTTCATCTGTCTGCATAGTGCATTAGAATTTGGAAAGAGGTACAGTGCATTCGGGAAGTGTTCAGATCCCTTGACTTTATCCACATTTTGTTACATTACAGCCTTATTCTAAAATTGGATAAAAAAAAAGACATAGCCTCATCAATCTACACACAATATCCTATAATGACAAAGTGAAAACAGGTTGAGAAATTTTTGCAGTTGTATTAAAAATATATGTTTATTTTATATACGTATTCAGACCCTTTGCTATGAGACTCGAAATTAAGCTCCTGTGCATCCTGTTTCCATTGATCATCCTTTAGATGTTTCTACAACTTGATTGGAGTCTGTCTATATAAGGTCCCGCAGTTGACAGTGCATGTCAGAGCTAAAACCAAGCTATGAGGTCCGAGACAGGATCGTGTCGAGGTACAGATCTGGGGAAGGGTACCAAAAAAATTCTGCAGCATTGAAGGTCCCCGAGAACACAGTGGCCTCCATCATTCTTAAATGGAAGAAGTTTGGAACCACCAATACTTTTCCTAGAGCTAACCGCCCGGCCAAACTGAGCAATCGGGGAAGAAGGGCCTTGGTCAGGGAGGTGACCAAGAACCCGATGGTCACTCTGATGCTCCCCATCCAACCTGACAGAGCTTGAGAGGATCTGTAGAGAAGAATGGGAGAAACTCCCAAAATACAGGTGTGCCAAGCTTTTGTAGCGTCCTACCCAAGAAGACTCGAGGATGTAATCGCTGCCAAAGG
Source organism: Brachymystax lenok tsinlingensis (assembly GCA_030435695.1). Lineage (NCBI taxonomy): Eukaryota > Metazoa > Chordata > Actinopteri > Salmoniformes > Salmonidae > Brachymystax > Brachymystax lenok. The sequence goes on from CM059789.1 coordinate 18,410,337, forward strand.
TGTTTCAACAAAGTACTGAGTAAAGGGTCTGAATACTTATGTAAATGTGATATTTTATTTTTTTAGCGTTTCTAAAAACCTGTTTTTATACTTTCCGAATGCACTGTAACTGCCAAAATAAAGGCAACACCAACCATGTCTCTTAATAGGGCGTTGGGCTACCACAAGTCGCCAAAACAGCTTCAATGTGCCTTGGTAGAGATTCTATAAGTGTCTGGAACTCTATTTGAAGGACGCGACAATTCTTCCACTAGAAATTCCGTCATTTGGTGTTTTGTTGATTGTGGTGGAAAACCCTGTCTCATGTGCTGCTCCAGAATCTCCCATAAGTGTTCAATTGGTTTTAGATCTGGTGACTGAGACACACTCAAACATTCACACCCCTTAAACACCCTATGCTCCTTTGAGACCCCTCATTCAACATCACTGAGATCTCTTCTAGCGATGGTAGCCAAAAGTTTATGCTACTGAGCATTTCATTTATAATATTTAATTTCTAAACATAATACAATAATCATAACCATTGCAAAATAAATTCCTCACCTATTCTGGCCATGATTCTGGCCCGAAGTAGCCATACAACAAATTACCATGCACATCTCATTTATTTGGGCCTATTAGATTATAATTATAAGGCTATTATAATTGCAATAGTTATTGCTCTATAGATCCGAAAAGGACTGTTTATAACATATAGGTGAATTTAACAGGTGAACAGACAGTTGATCTTCTGCAATGAAGTGTTTAGGCTACCACTGTAAGTAGGCCTACTGTAGGCCTTCATTGTAAATAAGAATTTGTTCTTAACTGACTTGCCTAGTCAACAACAACAACAAAAAAAGACCCCCCAAAAAAGTGTCGTTTTCATCAGAGTAGACAATGTTTCCGAATTCGCGGGCAATGCAGCATATTTAGGATCGGGAAAAGGTAAATGCAAAACAGTATTGAATTCAAACGATCTGTTTACAGGTCCACAACAATTTGCAATAGTTTTTCTCTTTCAAAAATGGTTAGACAGCAAATGTCACTGAACATGCTATACCTCCAGAGACATTTGATCAAGTTGGCCATTGCTATTTCCTTTAGATACTGTCTTGGCTTAATTTCTATACTTCCAATGTATACAGAAAATAAGGGCGTTATTGTCACCATAAAAGGTGAATGATGGACGTTTTTCAGGCGACGTTATAATACTCTTTCACACGCACGCAGTTTTACGATGTGTCTGATTTTATATCAGAAGCATGCATCACCCCTAGATGGGACCGTCTTGCCTAGTTAAATAAAAGTTAAATAAATAACATAAAATGTATGGCGTGCGCCAAGTTTATAAATAGCAATATTTTTGTGTGTGCACAATCTTTGCAGAAATGGCGAGTGCAGATATTTAGTGTCAAATTTAGGCAACGGTTATAAATGAGGCCCAAGTGTTTTTGCCATCTCTCGAATAGGAAAAGACTAGAACTGGGTGAAGGCTAATCAGATCCTATTGCCATGGTCTCAAGTTTATTCTGTCCATCTTAACTCCCCCCTCTCTCTCTCTCCTCTCACTCTCCTTCCTATGGTCAGACTGGAGAACCTTTGGCATGATGAGCTGAAACAGAAGGGGAAAGACGAGGCATCACTGTCTCGGGTCTTCTGGAAGTTCTGCCAGACCCGCATGCTGGTTGCCATCTTCTCTCTCCTCATCACCATGGTCACTGGCTTCATTGGGCCTGTAAGTTCACTCAAAATCCCTCCAAATCCCTCCTACTTTCTTTGTCTTCTGCTGCAGCCCTCAATCTGCCTGCATACTGGCTTAGAGACTGGGGATGTGTTCCACATAATTCCCTATTCCCTATGTAGTGCTCTACTTTTGACCAGGCCCTGTAGGACTCTGGTCAAAAGTAGTCCACGCTACAGCAGCGGTCCCCATTGCATCATATAAACAATATTTTCCTGAACCGGCCATGGGATATCGATTAGGCCTACAAGTTTAGTATAGCCGCATATTTTTCTCTAATGACCATATAATAACAACATTGCAACTCACCATGTTGCTGAATCAGTGGGAGTTTCCCGGCAAACAAGACGGCCCCATCTAGGGGTGATGGGAGACAGTGACATGTTCCTTATGTCCAGTCTACTCCGTAATTTTGTTTTTGTTGCCGACATTGAGGAAAACCCAGTTTCGCAGAAATTAGGATGTTGGAAATGGAAGCAACATTTTCAGGATTCAGCCTTGATTTTAATCCAGAAGGTCGGCAGAGAAGAAGTTCTCAAACATCGTCATTTGCAACCTCAAGGAGTTGATCTTCTTCCTGCACGGACGTGGACGATTCACCTGGGACATTCACAAATGGGTTGCAGATTCATTCCTTAACACTACGTGGGTCTTTGGTGGTTGGGAAGTAACGCTGGAACTCCGATGACAGCGAAGCTAGGTGACCGTGCACCATCTGGGAAAAAGTCGACCCAGTCTCAGTCTCCCACAATCCCTGCTAATTTTTGGAGCATGTCAAATATGCCCCTGTCCACTCGCCGTCCCTACAGTTCCAGTTTGGCTTTGAATGCAGCCACTTTATCTGCCAACTTAGACAGTTGTCATTCTCCCCTGAAGTGACAGATTGAGTTCGTTGAGCAGGTTGAATATGTCGCACAGGTAAGCGAGTTTTGCGACCCATTCCTCGTCATTGAAATGTGCTGCCAGTGGTGACTTTTTTGAAAGAAATCTCTGCAGCGGCTCTCGTAACTCAAAACACTCTGGCAAGCAATATTCTCCTGGATAGCCTATCCACATACTATGCACAGGGGGCTTGGAGCATGCGAGTCACCTGTCACAATAAAGCCATATTTTAGGTAGGACTCATCATTTCTATTGAATGAGGCTTTATTTTAGATTTTCTTTGCATTCTCGGGGCTCTGCTATCTCTACATTATCGGCATCGTCGTTGGCCCTTTTTAATCTCCCTTACCCCTTCCGAAGAAGCTCTCCAGCAACGTTTATTTGTTTATATTCATGTCAGCTAACGTAGCTAGCTAGTACAAAGTTGGCGGGCAACACAGCTCACGCAGACCGTGATGAACTCGCAGCGCGCGCATTACTCAAATTCAAAATCTGTAAACTGTTGTGGGCGTGACAGAGATATTAGAGTGGTGAGAAAAGGACCAACAGACTGCACCAAGTTCAACGTAATTACTGCACAAATAGCCTATAATTGTATATCATTATTTTATTTTACCAATTTAAAAAATAATAATGATTTATCCTTTATCACCGTGCGGCCCGGTGGTGGGGACCGCTGCTCTACAGGGAATAGATTGCCATTCGGGACGTGCCCTAGCTCTAAGTGCTTAAAAAAAGGCACTTTATCCAATTTCACGCTGGTCTGAAAATTGAAATGAAAACATACCAGAAGATTAGAAAGCTTTAGATGGTGAAACCCATATTAATCCTCCAGATTAGCCATTGGTACCACGGTTACACTTTGTCCCAGAAATAGGCTGTTCTTTTCCAACTGCCACACTTCGTACTTCATTTCCCCCTCCTCCTACCTAAAATACCCCATATTAGTACAAATTTGTGCCGATATTGCAGCACAATGCAGGCGCTTATTACAGCCATATTAAATACAATTTCAGATGAAAGGCAATTCGGAGTTCCTCAACTGAGATATTGAGTGGCTGTATTGTTTCCAACACCTCTGGCTGTTTATATGGATGTCATGCTAGGTCTATGTGTGGCATGCTACTTACTGTACATGCTAGCAGCTTTCCTCATTCCTCATAATTATTAACTGTATTTACAAGTTACACAATGACTAATTTGTCTCACATTCCTGCCTGGGTGCTATGTAGGCCTACTGTACAGATTTATTTGGCATAGATTGAACTATAGTAGCACTGGTAATCTAACTGTAATTACGATTTTGGACGCCTGCACATTTTCAAACCTCGAGTGGTCTACTGTTGAGATGAGTCCATGACCCCAGTCAGTTATGTACAGTGCATTAGAAAAGTATTCAGACCCCTTTACTTTTTCCAAATTCTTTTTACGTTAGAGCATTATTGTAAAACATTTTTGGGGTGCAAATGTATGTAAGTATTTAGACTCTTTACTCAGTACTTTGTTGAAGCAACTTTGGCAGCGATTACAGCCTCAAGTCTTCTTGGGTATGACGCTACAAGCTTGGCACACCTGTATTTGGAGAGTTTCTCCCATTCTTCTCTGCAGATCCTCTCAAACTCTGTCAGGTTGGATAGGGAGCGTCGCTGCACAGCTATTTTCAGGTCTCTCCAGAGATGTTAGATCGGGTTCAAGTCCGGGCTTTTGCTGGGTCGCTCAAGAACATTCGGCCACTTCTGCGCTGTCTTGGCTGTGTGCTTAGGGTCGTTGTCCTGTTGGAAGGTGAACCTTCTCCCCAGTCTGAGATCCTGAGCGCGCTCTGGAGCAGGTTTTCATGAAGGATCTCTCTGTGCTTTGCTCCATTCATCTTTCCTTCAATCCTGACTAGTCTCCCTGCCGCTGAAAAACATCCCCACAGCATGATGCTGCAACCACCATGCTTCACAGTAGGGATGGTGCCATGTTTCCTCCAGACGTGACGCTTGGCATTCAGGCCAAATAGTTCAATCTTGGTTTCATGAGACCAGAGAATCTTGTTTCTCATGGAGGCCGCTGTGGACTTGGGGACCTTCAATGCTGCAGACATTTTTTGGTACCCTTTCCCAGATCTGTTCCTCGACACAATCCTCTTTGACCTCACGGCTTGGTTTTTGCTCTGAAATGCAATGTCAACTGTGGGACCTTATATAAAAAGAAAAGACAGAAGAAAACAGCAAACAACAATGAAAAAAAAAAGACATCACAAAATAATACATTTAAAATAAAGGACATCAAGGACAACTAAAATAATAACAGTAATGCCAATTGTATATGTTTGTGTGCATGTCTGGCACTATCACATGTATGTGTGTGTGTTCTTGTATGTGTATATTTGAATGAGAGTGTGTGTGTATGTGTACAAACACCTGCACGGCATCAGCCTCAGGCAAACCGGCATTAGTCTGAATACTTATGCAAATAAGGTATTTCTGTTTTAATTTTTTATAAATTTGCTAAACTTCGCTTTGTCATTATGGGGTATTGTGTGTAGATTGAGTTTTTATTTTATTTAATCCATTTTAGAATAAGGTTGTAACGTAACAGAATGTGGAAAAAATCATCAAGGGGTCTGAATGCTTTCCAATTGCAGTGTAGATCCATATGGCTCAATCCCAAATGAAAGGGAAAGATAGGTACCATATGATGTCTTTCTCAATTTCCTTATTGTATGTCTCTAATCTGGCTTGAAATGTTCCTCTTTCTGCCTACTCTTCCTTCCTCTCCTCCTTCCTCTCCCTCTTCTACACTTCCTTTCTTAACTCTCCCTTTCCCACATCATTCCCATTCCCAGGCTCTCCTGGTGCGTGCCCTGCTAGAGTATTCTCAGAGTGCGGAGGCCTGGCTGCCCTATGGCCTCTCCCTAGTGGCAGGGATCTTCTTGATGGAACTGATGCGTTCCTGGTCACTGGCGCTCATGTGGGCCGTCAACTACCGCACCGCCGCTCGCCTCCGGGGTGCAGCGCTCACATTCGCCTTCCACAAGATCCTCCGCCTGCGCAGCACCAAAGACATCAGTGCTGGAGAGGTGAGTGTTTGTAAACCTGGTCCCAGATCTGTTTGTGCAGTATAGCCAACTCCTATGGTTATTGTCATGCCTGGTCCCAGTCAGATCTGCGAACAGGCTAGGGTGTTTATGTGATGGTGGACCAAATCAACCCCTTACCCCACAGTAGGGTTGCGAAGGGTCGGAACATTACGGTAAATTTCCAGATTTAAAAAAAATATATAATTCTATGGGAAGTTAAGCACGGAAATTTCGGGAATTTTGCTTAAATTTATCAAAAAAGTTAGCTTATGACAGTGAACCTTTTTTGTGTGATACGCATTAGGAAATTCTAGGTCTTGTGGCATATTTTGGTTAAACTATTCCCAATTCAATGGAATTGCAACCCTCTGCATGCACAGTGCATTCTTCCATCACATGTGCAGTGCACTCTTCCATCACATGTACTGATTCTCAAGATCTTGCACACTAATGAGATGCTGTTGAGCCCACACTGTCTGAGCCAAGGACTACATGCTTTCTGGTAAGTTTTGATTACAATACTGGGTGGGGTGAATATATTCTATAGTACATACATGATTTTTTGTTAACTAGTAAATAGTAGCCTACAGCAAAGTGTGTTTAAATCCTTTCTAACTTGTTAACAATTTCTGCTAGTTCGTTTTTGTGGGTTTTAGTTTTCCATACATGTTTCATGTGAAAACATTTCTTACAAAGGTGTTTAATCGAACTCCTGAACTATTTATCTGTACATGGAATTGTATTTTATTTATTAAAAAAAAAAAAAAATCTAATTTTTACAGGAAAATGTGTGGAGACATTTCACTGCAGCTAATGTAGAAGGAAAAGCGGTGTTGCAAATACTGTCCCAAATCAGTTGTGAAGAATGCAACAAAGATGCAGAATCATCTGGCCAAGTGCATCAAGTTCCGTCTGCGCTCACAAGCCACCTCTAATAAAGTCCCTCTACTTCTATTCGAGGTGAAAATGATGAATCAGACACCTTAGCAACAGCTGATGGTCCTCCTGGAATCAGAAGTTTTTTTGACTCAATGGAGGAACGTAGTCAGAGAAATGCTAATGAATGTCTTGCTCGAGCTGTGTATGCAACTGGTTCACCTCTGATGCTCACAGGCAATGTGTATTGGAAGAGATTTCTGAATGTTCTTCACCTAGCATACACCCCTCCAGCCAGACATGCTTTATCTGCTCAATTGCTGGATGCAGAGTTCAACAGAGTTCAAGTGAAGGTCAAGCAAATCATAGAGAATGCAGGGTCATCAAGTTATAGCAGCAATCTACCTCACCAAGCAAAGTGAGAGCACCACGTTGAAGCTGCCCAGCAACACCTGTCGGGGTGGAGTTGTCCTCATGTTTGACAGTGTCCTTGAGGAGAAGGAGTCTCTCCAAGAAATGGCCATATCACAGTCTGCGGATATGGACAGCCCCATCAAGAGGATCCTCCTGGATGATGTATTTTGGGAGAGAGTGGTAAAGCTGCCTGAAACTCCTGAAACGTATAGCAGTAGCCATTGCACGGATTGAGGGAGACAATGCCATCCTGTCTGATGTTCAGACTGCTTGCAGGTGTAAGAGAAGAAATCTATACTGCCCTGCCCACTTCACTGTTGCTCCAAGCAGAGGAAACTGCAGTTCTGAAATACATCAAAAAGCGTGAAGACTTCTGCCTGAAGCCCATACACTCTGCAGTGTACATGTTGGACCCAAGTATGCTGGCAAGAGCATCCTGTCTGGTGCAGAGCTCAACAAGGCTTATGGTGTCATCACTACCATGTCTCACCACCTTGGCCTGGATAAGGGCAAGGTATTTGGCAGTCTGGCGAAGTACACTTCCAAGCAAGGGCTTTGGGATGGAGATGCAATATGGCAGTCGTGCCAACATATCTCATCAGCCACCTGGTGGAAGCGACTTTGTGGATCTGAGGCTCTTTCCCCTGTTGCCTCCATCATCCTCCAAATCCCACCAACATCAGCCGCCCCTGGTCCTTGTTTGGGAACACACACACCAAAGCACGCAACAGGCTGACCAATACAAGGGTTAAAAAATTTGTGGCCATCCGGGCAAATTTGAGGCTTTTTGAGCCTGACAACGAGCCATCCTCAACAAGGTTGGAAAGTGACAGTGAAGATGAGGCCTCAGAGTCTGATGTTCAAGGGATGGACATTGAGGAGGTCCAGGGAAAAGATATGGAAGCCTGAGAGGAAGACAACCAAAGCTTTAGTTTCTAGACTATCATTTTACAGATGGATGGTGAATTTTTTTGGGGGAAATGCGATGGATCATTGTGGATCATTCAATATTCCCTTTCTTTTGTTGTTCAATGAAATCATCCCATGTGAAGAGTCAATTCATTTAATTAAAGTTAAATTCGTAACTAAATTGTTTTTTAAATTTCTTTTGGAAGGATTTAATCATTTGCAATTATGTCTACTTATGATAAGGTAAAATGTTTATGTTTCTGTCTCCATATGATTTGGTAAATATATCCAATGCAAAACACATCTACATTTACATATATTTCCTTTAATTCACATATATTCCCGTTAATTCCAACGGAAAGTTTCCTCCTCTGAATATTCCCCAAAATGTGCAACCCTACCCCACAGACATTGCCTTCAGTTCTGAAAGTGAAATGCACTTCTAGTGGTTACATTGCCGGTGTGTCTCAGATAACAAATAATTGCATTGTATTAGTTTTATTGAAACAATGAAAAAAAAATATCCAATGTCGTGCCAATGTCTCAGCCCTTTTGTCCATGCACTACTATTGTAACTTATTGTCATTGCAGCATTTCAGGATTCTGTGGGTTAATTTCATTCTCTTTGACTCACTGTCCTTTTGAAGTAAATGGTCTGTTCAATGTGTCCTCTAACATTCTGTGTCAATGTCCCTCCCTACAGCTGATCAACATCTGCTCCAGCGATGGCCAGCGGGTATACGAGGCAGTCTCAGTGGGCTGTCTGCTGGCCGGGGGCCCGCTAGTTGGCATCCTGGGTCTGTCCTACACTGCTTACTTTCTGGGACCCACTGCACTGGTCGGATCAGCCATCTTCATCTTCTTCTACCCTGCTATGGTAGGAAGTCCTCCACATGTGTACTAACAAAGGAATGCACCGCTTATGGGAAAAAAAGTGCTGACTAACGAAATAATGTGAACCGATGTCTAAAGGAAAGTTACTCCACTTTCATTAACTCAGTGGCATCTTAGTGCTACCTTTTCATACAGTTTATTTATTTAGCAACAAAGCTTTAGTTACTGAAAAAAGAATACACTATGAAAGTAAACATTATTTTAACAGCAGTTTTACTTGGAGCGTGATTCCTCTGAACTTATCTCATTCTCAGCACTTAGTCGTTCATGAATTGTCTTTCCTGTTTATAGTATTAGTGATGAACAGCATCATATTTCACCATAACTGTAAAACTAAAGTGAACGTCCTTCACTTCACAGACCGTTATCCTTTAACACAACCTGTTAATACCCCTTAAAAGGGTTTTGGGGAAGTTAAAGGGCAATTATGCCATTTTTCAATCTCATATTCTTCATCTCCAGCAGTAAACCAGTGTCTACATATGTGAAAACAGCTTGCTTCTATGATCTGTGGTCAAAAAGATAAGAAAAAAGGTCCTAAAAATGGGTAAAAAAACAGTGATTTTCAAAACCTGCAACGGATTTCTAGGGAGGATATTTTCTTGCTCCCCAGGTCACCGCAAATCTGTGTTTGAAAATCACTGTTTTTATAATGTTTAACTTTTGAGGATGTCATCGGGTAGAACATTTTAACTTGATTTGTGTCTACAAAACATAGAAATGCACTTTTTTTACATATGTTGACACTGGTATTGTGCTGGAGATAATGAAATTGAGGTGGAGTTGCCCTTTAACTTCCCCAAAACTCTCCGCCTGCCAGCCTGCCAATCTCCAGTCAACTTTGCTGTTAGTCTTTCAATTGAGTTAGCTTCAGTCTGAGCCTGCCTGTTGGGGACCTTTGCCTTGATGTGAAAGCCATTTATAGCCTGTTCCTTGCAGTAACCCTACCGTACAGCTGATGCAATATGGCTGTGTCTGCATCCCAAATGGCACCCTATTCCCTATACGGTGCACTACTTTTGACCAGGGCCCATGGGGCTCTGTTCAAACGTAGTGCACTAGGGGAAACATAGGGACGTAGACTGTGTCTGCCTTCATTTCCCTGTTACGAAACTCTCATTTCTCCTCTGTTACTTATTTTGCTTCTCTTTATCCGGGACAGATGCTGGCTTCACGTCTCACAGCATATTTTCGTAAGAAGTGTGTGTTAGTGACTGACCAGCGTGTGAGGCTCATGAATGAGATCCTCGGCTGTATCAAGTTCATCAAGATGTATTGCTTGGAAAACGCTTTCGCTCAGAACATCCACAGTGAGTGATTGGTAACACACACACACACACACACACACACACACACACACACACACTGGGCTTGTATAGTTTTTTTCTGGTCAGATCACTTGGTGATTAAAAACACCAGGCCACAGTCATATTGTTTTTTGCACAAGGCCAGTGACTCGGCAGTCATCATGTTATGGTATGGGGCCAGTGACTCGGCAGTCATCATGTTTATAGCTCGGGCCAGGGACTCAGCAGTCATCGTGTTTATAGCTCGGGGCCAGGGACTCAACAGTCATCATGTTTATAGCTCGGGGCCAGGGACTCAGCAGTTATCATGTTTATAGCTCGGGGCCAGGGACTCAGCAGTCATCATGTTTATAGCTCGGGGCCAGGGACTCAGCAGTCATCATGTTTATAGCTCGGGGCCAGGGACTCAGCAGTCATCATGTTTATAGCTCGGGGCCAGGGACTCAGCAGTCATCATGTTTATAGCTCGGGGCCAGTGACTCAGCAGTCATCATGTTTATAGCTCGGGGCCAGGGACTCAGCAGTCATCATGTTTATAGCTCGAGGCCAGTGACTCAGCAGTCGTCATATTTATGGCACAGGGGGCCGGTGACTCAGCAGTCATCATGTTTATAGCTCGAGGCCAGTGACTCAGCAGTCATCATATTTATGGCACAGGGGGCCAGTGACTGCAGTCATCACGTTTCTGGCACGGGGGCCAGTAACTCAGCAGTCATCATGTTTATAGCTCGAGGCCAGTGACTCAGCAGTCATCATATTTATGGCACAGGGGTCAGTGACTCAGCAGTCATCATGTTTATAGCTCGAGGCCAGTGACTCAGCAGTCATCATGTTTATAGCTCGGGGCCAGTGACTCAGCAGTCATCATGTTTATAGCTCGGGGCCAGTGACTCAGCAGTCATCATGTTTATAGCTCGGGGCCAGTGACTCAGCAGTCATCATGTTTATAGCTCGAGGCCAGTGACTCAGCAGTCATCATGTTTATAGCTCGGGGCCAGTGACTCAGCAGTCATCATGTTTATAGCTCGGGGCCAGTGACTCAGCAGTCATCATGTTTATAGCTCGGGGCCAGTGACTCAGCAGTCATCATGTTTATAGCTCGGGGCCAGTGACTCAGCAGTCATCATGTTTATAGCTCGGGGCCAGTGACTCAGCAGTCATCATGTTTATAGCTCGGGGCCAGTGACTCAGCAGTCATCATGTTTATAGCTCGGGGCCAGTGACTCAGCAGTCATCATGTTTATAGCTCGGGGCCAGTGACTCAGCAGTCATCATGTTTATAGCTCGGGGCCAGTGACTCAGCAGTCATCATGTTTATAGCTCGGGGCCAGTGACTCAGCAGTCATCATGTTTATAGCTCGGGGCCAGTGACTCGGCAGTCATCATGTTTATAGCTCGAGGCCAGTGACTCGGCAGTCATTATGTTTATAGCTCGGGGCCAGTGACTCAGCAGTCATCATGTTTATAGCTCGAGGCCAGTGACTCGGCAGTCATCATGTTTATAGCTCGAGGCCAGTGACTCGGCAGTCATTATGTTTATAGCTCGGGGCCAGTGACTCAGCAGTCATCATGTTTATAGCTCGAGGCCAGTGACTCAGCAGTCATCATATTTATGGCACAGGGGGCCAGTGACTCAGCAGTCATCATGTTTGTGACATGGGGCCAGTGACTCAGCAGTCATCATGTTTCTGACAAAGGGCCAGTAACTCAGCAGTCATTATGGCACAGGGTCAGTGACTCAGCAGTCATCATATTTATGACACGGAGGCCAGTGACTCAGCAGTCATCATGTTTGTGACAAGGGGCCAGTGACTCAGCAGTCATCATGTTTATGGCATGGAGGCTAGTGACTCAGTAGTCATCACGTTTATGACAAAGGGCCAGTAACTCAGCAGTCATTATGGCACAGGGTCAGTGACTGCAGTCATCCTGTTTACGGCACGGGGGCATGTGACTCTACAGTCATCATGTTTATGTTACAGGGCCGGTAACTCAGCAGTCATCATGTTTACAGCACTGGCCCAATGACACAGCAAAAATCACAATACTCACTTCTTGTATTTGCGTCTGGGTTAGAGTGATTATTTCCAGCTGAGAATGCACCTCTTCTATTCGTACTTCCTTAATTTGACTTTATTTACATTTTCTTCTCTGTTAGGCCAATTCTATTTCATTTCCAGTCAGTCCAGGAAATTCAACCAGTTACCTGAAATCCATTAGTTCAAATCCTCCAATCATCAATTCAAATTGGATTCATCCCCGGAATTGACCCGGCAACTCCATTCCCATTATGTTCCATTGGCTCAGATTCCCTCCATGGCTTCCCACATTACGCAAGCCCTGATTGGATCACTGCGCCCAAGTTTAATTTGAAAAGCATTTAAAGCTCTTTGATACCTAAGACCTGCAGAGGGTTGTTCCACTTAGAGGAGATTGAAGAATTATAGAGGGGGGGAGGGGCATTTCTCACCAGGCTCTGGCTTACATTGTGGATAAGAAGCGTTTGGTGCTTTTAATCATGACTGTAATTAGCCAGGTTGGACTCATATCCTCATAACAGCCCACTGTTTGGATAATAGTGATAATACCTATTATTATGATCATTAATTGGACATTCATCTTAAGGGCTACCGAGTGTTTTATATCAAGAGTTCTGATATCGTTCTCTTCAGTTAGTGTTGTTAGTTTACGGCCCTATTCCACCTGGTGATAAAATTGTACATTGCATATGTAGCAGCTTCTACAAAGGCAATCCAACAACACTGCTGTGAGTCCCTGGAGAATAATATGAGATGTGTTAGGAGGAGTGCAGTCATAGCTTTCCTGGAGCACGTAGTAGCCTTGGCTGTGTTACAAAGAAATAAACCTTGGCTTGGAGCCAGAGTGCACTGAATGGACTGTTGAGTGAAGCAGCCAACATGTGCATTTGGAAGATGTACACAATCATGGATGACAAACCACTTGACTTGGACAACTGCCAATGGCCCACAGTTTTAAAAGTCCATTTCATACCATTTATGGCCGCGAAGCCCAACTTGTCTCTCTTATTTCTGGCCATGACTGTAAGTGACTCTCTAATGTTGTTTGGAGCTGAATATAAACTGTACAGTGCCAGGCGTAAGTTCCTGAAAGACTCTAGTGGTAATACAAGAAGAGCTCATTGTCTATTTTCTGTCTGTGCTTGCCTTGCCTCTCTGTCACGCTCCCTTCTGCCTCACGCCGCTCGCCTCTCTCTCTGCTAGAATCCTCTCAGCTCTCTGCCGCTCTCTCTCTCTCTCTCTCTGGCCTCTCTCTGCCTCTCTCTCTCTCTCTGGCTCCTCTCTTCTTCTCTTCTCTCGCTCTTCTCTCGCCTCTCGCTCTCTCTGCCGCTTCTCTCTTCTCTCTGCCTGCCTCTCTCTCTCTGCCGCCTCGCTTCTCTTGCTGCTCGCTCTCTCTCTGCTGGGCTTTCTTCTGTCAGCCGCTTCTCTCTGTCAGCTGGCTTTCTTCTTCTCTTCTTCTTCTCTGCCGCTTCGCTTCTCTCTCTCTGCCGCCGCTTCTTCTGCCGCTTCGCCGCTTTCTCTCTCTTGCTCGCCGCTTGTCGCTCTCCTTCTCTGTTCAGCTCGCTTTCTCTTCTCTTCTGCCGCCGCTTCTCTCTCTGTCGTTTCGCTTTCTCCTTCTCTCTGTTGCTCGCTTTCTCTTCTTTCGCTTTCTCTCTGCTGCCGCCATTTTCTTGTCAGCTTCTCTTCTTTTCATTGCCACGCTTTCTCTGCCGCTGGGCTATTCTGTCATTCTGCTTTCTGTCCGCTTCGCTTTCTAAGCTCATTTCGCTTTCTGCCGCTCCGGCCTTCTTGGCTTGCCTGGCTCTTCTCTGCCTGGCTCGCTTTGTTCGCTTTGGCTTCTTCTTCTGCCGCCTGCTTTCTTTCTGCTCCGGCTTCTGCTTCTTTCTCTTGCTCGCCTTCTGCTTTCTTGCCGCTTTCTCTTCTGCTTTCTTGGTTGCTTTCTTTGTTGGCCATTGCTTTTGTCATGGGGCTGTTACTTTCTGTTGGGCCATTATTCTTCTTTCTTCTGTCATTATTATTTTTCTGTTTCATTATGTCATTTTCTTGCTGGGCTGCTCAGCCTTTCTCTGTCAGCTTTCTTCTCTCTTCTCTGTCAGCTTTCTCTTCTGCCTCTCTTCTTCTGCCGCTTCTCTCTCTGTCAGCCTTTCTCTGTCGCTTCTCTCTCTCTGCCGCTCTTCTCTCTCTCTGTCAGCTTCTCTCTCTCTGTCAGCTTCTCTCTCTCTCTCTCTGCCGCTTTCTTCTCTGCCGCTTCTCTCTCTGTCACGCCTTTCTCTCTGTCAGCTTTCTCTCTCTGTCGGGCTTTCCTCTCTCTGCTGGGCTTCTCTCTCTGTCATTTTCCTCTCTGTCAGTTTCTCTCTCTTCTGTCAGCTTTCTCTCGCTTCTTCTGGGTTAATCGTCATTTCTTCTGGCTAATCGCTCATTTCCTGTCATTGCTTTCGCTTCTCTCTTGTCAGCTTTCTGCCGCTTTCTCTCTGTCAGCTTTCTCTCTCTCTGTCAGCTTTCTCTCTCTCTACGCTTCTCTTTCTCTCTTGTCAGCTTCTCTCTCTCTCTGGTCAGCCGCTTTCTGGTCAAGCCTCTCTCTCTCTCTGCCGCTCTCTGTCAGCTTTCTCTCTCTGTCAGCTTCTCTCTCTCTCTGTCAGCTTCTTCTTGGCTTGTCAGTCGCTTCTTCTCTTCCTCTGTCGGGCCTTTCTTCTCTGCCTGCCGCTTTTCTCTTCTCTCTCTGTCATTGCTGGGCTCTTCTCTTCTCTCTGCCGCTGGCATTATCTTCTTTCTTCTCTCTCTGCTTCAGCCGCTTTCATTCTTCTTCTTCTCTGTCGTCAGCTTTCTTCTTCTCTTCTCTGCTGGCCTTCTGCTTTCCTTTCTCTCTCAGATCACGGGCCAAGGCTTTCTCTCTCTGCTTGGCCATCTTTTCTTCTTCTTCTCTCTTTCTGCCGCCGCTTTCTCTTCTGCTGTCAGCTGCTTTCTTCTTTCTTCTGTCATTGCCTGGTTTTCTTCTTCTTCTATATTGCCGCCGCTGCTTTCGCTTTTCCTGTCTATTGGGCTGGCTTTTCGCTTTGCCGGGCTGCCTGCCTCATTTTCTGCTTGGGCTGGCCTTCTCTTTGCTCATTCTGCCGCCGCTTCTGTTGTTGCTGCATTTTCTGCTGGGCTCGCTTTTCTGTCAGCTTCTGTCGCTTTCTCTGTGCCGCCTTCTGCTGGGCTTCTCTTCTCTCTCTACGCTTTCTTCACTCTGTCGCTTTCTCTCTGGTCCCCGCTTTCTCACTTCCTCTCTCGGCCGCTTTCGCTTCTCTGCCGCTTTCTTCTCTGTTGGGCTTTCTCTCTGTCAAGCTTCTCTCTTCTCTGTCTGCCGCTTCTTTCTCTTCTCTTCTGCTGCCGTCATTTTCTCTCTGTCAGCCGCTTTCTTCTAGTCATTGGCCGCTGGCTCTCTTCTGCTCTGTCATTGCCTTCAGTTTTCTTCTGTCTGCTTCTGCCTTCGCTTTCTTCTCTGCCAGCTTCTCTCTGCTTCAGCTTTCTGCTATCAGCTTTCTCTTCTGCTGGGCGTTTCTCTTCTTCTGCCGCTTTCGCTCGCTTTCTAAGCCGCTTTCTGTCCGCTTTCTTCTGCCGCTTTCGGCTTCATTCTCATTTTGTCACTGCTTCGCTTCTTTCTCTGCCGCTTTCTCGCTTTCTTCGCTTTCTTGCCGCTTCGCTTTCTGCCGCTTTCTGTTTGGGCCTTGTCATTGGGCTTGCCGCTTCTTCGCTTTGCCGCTTAAGCCGCCGCTTTTCTGCTGCCTGCCTGCTTTCTGCCGCTTCGCTTTCTGCCGCTTCGCTTTCTGCCGCTTTCGTTGGCTTTGACGCTGCCGCTTTCTTCTGCTTTCTTCTGCCGCCGCCGCTTTCGCTTCTGCCGCTTTCTTTCGCTTCTGCCGCTTTCTTCTGCCGCTGCTGGCTTTTCTGACGCTGCCGCTTTCTGACGCTGCCGCTTTCAAGGCTTCGCCGCTTTCTTTCTGCCGCTGCCGCTGCTTCTGCCGCCGCTGGCTTTCTGACGCCGCTGCTTTTCTGACGCTGCCGCTTTCTGACGCCGCTGCTTCTGACGCCGCCGCTTTTTCTGACGCCGCTTTCTTCACTCTGACGCTGCCGCTTTCTTTCACTTGACGCCGCTTATTCTTCACTTCTGACGCCGCCTTTCTCACTTGACGCTGCCGCTTCTTCACTTGACGCCGCTTTCGACTCGCGACGCCGCCGCTTTCTTCACTTGACGCCGCGCTTTCTCTTCTTTTCTACGCCGCGCTTTCTTCTTCTTGCCGCTTCTCTTCACGCTCGCTTTCTTTTCTGCCGCCCGCTTTCGCTTCTCTGACGCCGCTTCGCCTTTCTGACCTCGGCTGGGCTTCTACCTCGCCGCTTTCGCCGCTTCTGACGCTTTCTGTCCTCTCTCAGCGGTGCGATCTGAGGAGAGGAGGATACTGGAGAGGGCTGGTTGTGTTCAGAGCCTCACAGTGGGCGTGGCCCCCATCGTCGTGGTGATCGCCAGTGTCTGCACATTCACACTACACATGGCCCTGGGTTATGACCTCACTGCTGCCCAGGTAAACAGCTGTCACTAGCTTTTCAAGAGTCAAGTGAGTTCAATATCTACAAGTAGCTTTTGTTGTTTGTTTCAATAGAAAGCTCCCCAGTAGCTTTTAAATATGTGGAATTTCACAAAATGTGAAATTACTTCACCACTCCCACCTATGTTGCTCCTTTCAGGCCTTCACCGTTGTTGCAGTCTTCAACTCTATGACCTTTGCCCTCAAAGTCACGCCCTTGGCTGTACGAGCATTATCAGAGGGTTCTGTGGCAGTCAACCGATTTCAGGTAAATGAAAGGCCGACGAGAATTGGGAATGATTGTAGCGTTCAGTCAGGATGGACTGTTGTCAGCATAACGCTTCAAAATAGACATGTTAATTAATTAATCTTCTCTATATATCATACAGTATATCATATGTCATGTCAACAGAGACTCTTCTTGATGGAGGACCGAGAGGTTGTGTTGACCAAAACGGACGACCCGATGAACGCTGTGGAGTTCCGGTACGCCACGTTGGCCTGGGAGAAGGCCAAAGCTCCCGCCAAAGCCCCCACCGTCCCCAAGAAGCAGTGCAAGAGAGGTGGAATGCATCGAGTACTACGCAAGGAGAAACTGAGCTTGTATATCACAGCAGAAGAGGGTAAGGGCAACAACGAGGGTCCCAACGGACAGAGTCTCCTTACCCACATGGAACAGGAGAGCCCCCAGAGCACCATCTCCTCTACCCAGAGCTCCATCATCCGCCCACCGCTGCACAAAACCCTACATCGCATCGATCTGCGCGTCAAGAAGGTAAACTGCTCGAACAAGCACCATCAATCAGACGGGTGTACTCACTCGTGCACTAAACAACCCTGATTTACATTCATACAAGCCTACACAAATGCTTGTACACATATACAAATATAAGCATGTACGCACACACGCAAACACACATACACACACACACTAAAGCAGTAGTATTCAAGGTCTGGAGGGGAACGCAGTGGGGTTGTTTATTTTTTAATTTTTAATGAATACAATTGGAAAAAAGAAATCAGAGGACAGATTATTGTATACAAACATTTGTAGAAAATTGTATTTAGTAAATGTATTTATTGGTTTCTTTCATATTGATAAGAGATGAAAAGTGACATATTTGTTGATGTAAGATATATACAGTTGATGTCAGAAGTTTACGTACACTTAGGTAGGAGTCATTAAAACTTGTTTTTTAACCTCTCCACAAATTTCCTGTTAACAAACTATAGTTTTTGCAAGTCAGTTAGGACATCTACTTTGTGAATGACACAAGTAATTTTTCCAACAATTGTTTACAGACAGATTATTTCACTTATAATTCACTGTATCACAATTCCAGTGGGTCAGCAGTTTACATACACTAAGTTGACTGTGCCTTTAAACAGCTTGGAAAATTCCAGAAGATTGTCTTGGCTTTAGAAGCTTCTGCTAGGCTAATTGACATCATTTGGGTCCATTTCAATTTGAGGTGTACCTGTGGATGTACAGTGAGGGGAAAAAAGTATTTGATCCCCTGCTGATTTTGTACGTTTGCCCACTGACAAAGAAATGATCAGTCTATAATTTTAATGGTAGGTTTATTTGAACAGTGAGAGACAGAATAACAACAAAAAAATCCAGAAAAACGCATGTGAAAATTTTTAGAAATTGATTTGCATTTTAATGAGGGAAATAAGTATTTGACCCCCTCTGCAAAACCCCTGTTGGCAATCACAGAGGTCAGACGTTTCTTGTAGTTGGCCACCAGGTTTGCACACATCTCAGGAGGGATTTTGTCCCACTCCTCTTTGCAGATCTTCTCCAAGTTATTAAGGTTTCAAGGCTGACGTTTGGCAACTCGAACCTTCAGCTCCCTCCACAGATTTTCTATGGGATTAAGGTCTGGAGACTGGCTAGGCCACTCCAGGACCTTAATGTGCTTCTTCTTGAGCCACTCCTTTGTTGCCTTGGCCGTGTGTTTTGGGTCATTTTCATGCTGGAATACCCATCCACGACCCATTTTCAATTCCCTGGCTGAGGGAAGGGGGTTCTCACCCATGATTTGACGGTACATGGCCCGACCATCGTCCCTTTGATGCGGTGAAGTTGTCCTGTCCCCTTAGCAGAAAAACACCTCCAAAACATAATGTTTCCACCTCCATGTTTTATGGTGGGGATGGTGTTCTTGGGGTCATAGGCAGCATTCCTCCTCCTCCAAACACGGCGAGTTGAGTTGATGCCAAAGAGCTCCATTTTGGTCTCATCTGACCACAACACTTTCACCCAGTTATCCTCTGAATCATTCAGATGTTCATTGGCAAACTTCAGACGGGCATGTATATGTGCTTTCTTGAGCAGGGGGACCTCGCGTGCGCTGCAGGATTTCAGTCCTTGTTTTCTTGGTGACTATGGTCCCAGCTGCCTTGAGATCATTGACAAGATCCTCCCGTGTAGTTCTGGGCTGATTCTCACCGTTCTCATGATCATTGCAACTCCACGAGGTGAGATCTTGCATGGAGCCCCAGGCCGAGGGAGATTGACAGTTCTTTTGTGTTTCTTCCATTTGCGAATAATCGCACCAACTGTTGTCACCTTCTCACCAAGCTGCTTGGCGATGGTCTTGTAGCCCATTCCAGCCTTGTGTAGGTCTACAATCTTGTCCCTGACATCCTTGGAGAGCTCTTTGGTCTTGGCCATGGTGGAGAGTTTGGAATCTGATTGATTGTTTCTGTGGACAGGTGTCTTTTATACAGGTAACAAACTGAGATTAGGAGCACAGTTCTGTCTCCTAGAGATTAATGTACTTTGGTGTGAAAAGTGCAAATCAATCCCAGAACAACAGCACCTTGTGAAGATGCTGGAGGAAACCGGTACAAAAGTTACTATAGCCACAGTAAAACAAGTACTATATCGACATAGCTTGAAAGGCCGCTCAGCGAGGAAGAAGCCACTGCTCCAAAACTGCCATAAAAAAGCCAGACTACGGTTTGCAACTGCACCATGGGGACAAAGATTGTACTTTTTGGAGAAATGTCCTCTGGTATGATGAAACAGAACTAGAACTGTTTGGCCATAATGACCATTGTTATGTTTGGAGGAAAAATGGGGAGGCTTGTAAGCTGAAGTACATCATCCCAACCGTGAAGCACGGGGGTGGCAGCATCATGTTATGCTTTGCTGCAGGAGGTACTGGTTCACTTCACAGTTTGGTCGCAAATGGGTCTTCCAAATGGACAATGACCCCAAGCATACTTCCAAAGTTGTGGCAAAATGGCTTAAGGACAACCAAGTCAAGGTATTGGAGTGGCCATCACAAAGCCCTGACCTCAATCCTATAGAACATTTGTGAGCAGAACTGAAAAAGTGTGTGCGTGCAAGGAGGCCTAGAAACCTGACTTAGTTACACCAGCTCTGTCAGGAGGAATGGGCCGACATTCACCCAACCTATTGTGGGAAGCTTGTGGAAGGCTACCTGAAACGTTTGACCCAAGTTAAACAATTTAAAGGCAATGCTACTAAATACTAATTGAGTGTATGTAAACTTCGGACCCACTGGGAATGTGATGAAAGAAATAAAAGCTGAAATAAATCATTCTCTTTACTATTATTCTGACATTTCACATTCTTAAAATAAAGTTGTGATCCTAACTGACCTAAGACAGGGAATTTTTACTAGGATTAAATGTCAGGAATTGTGAATCACTGAGTTTAAATGTATTTGGCTAAGGTGTATGTAAACTTCCGACTTCAACTGTATACAGTACCAGTCAAAAGTTTGGACACTTACTCATTCAAGGGTTTTTTCTTATTTTTACTATTTTCTACATTGTAGAATAGTGAATACATCAAAACAATGAAATACCACACATGGAATCATGTAGTAACCAGAAAAGTGTTAAACAAAATATAATTCAGGTTCTTCAAAGTAGCCACCATTTGCCTTGATGACAGCTTTGCACACTCTTGGCATTCTCTCAACCAGCTTCACCTGGAATGCTTTTCCAACAGTCTTGAAGGAGTTCTCACATATGCTGAGCACTTGTTGGCTGCTTTTCTTTCACTCTGTGGTCCAACTCATCCCAAACCATCTCAATTGGGTTGAGGTTGGGTGGTTGTGAAGGCAAGGTCATCTGATGCAGCACTCCATCACTCTCATTCTTGGTCAAATAGCCCTTACACAGCCTGGAGGTGTGTTGGGTCATTGTCCTGTTGAAAAACAAATGATAGTCCCACTAAGCGCGAACCAGATGGGATGGTGTATCACTGCAGAAAGCTGTGGTAGCCATACTGGTTAAGTGTGCCTTGAATTCTAAATAAATCAGACATTGTCACCAGCAAAGCACCATCACACCACCTCCTCCATGCTTCCCGGTGGGAACCACACGTGTGGAGATCATCCGTTCACCTTCTCTGCGTCTCACAAAGACACGGCAGTTTGAACCAAAAATCTCTAATTTGGTGTCTTTTAGTAGTGGTTTCTTTGCAGAAATTCGACCATGAAAGCAGCAGAGGGTCTTCCTTTCCTGAAGCGGTCCTCATGAGAGCCAGTTTCATCATAGTGCTTGATCGTTTTTGCGACTGCACTTGAAGAAACTTTCAAAGTTGTTTAAACTTTCCAGATTGACTGACCTTCATGTCTTAAAGTAATGATGGACTGTCGTTTCTCTTTGCTTATTTGAGCTGTTCTTGCCATAATATGGACTTGGTCTTTTACCAAATAGGGCTATCTTCTGTATACCACCCCTACCTTGTCACAACACAACTGATTTAAGACGGAACTCAAACGCATTAAGAAGGAAGAAATTCCACAAATTTACTTTTAACAAAGCACACCTTTCCAGGTGACTACCTCATGAAGCTGGTTGAGAGAATGCCAAGAGCGTGCAAAGCTGTCATCAAGGCAAAGGGTGGCTACTTTGAGGAATATGAAATATATTTGTATTAGTTTAACACTTTTTTGGTTACTACATGATTCCATATGTGTTATTTCATAGTTTTGATGTCTTAACTATTATTCTACAATGTAGAAAATAGTAAAATCGAAAAAGCATTGAACGAGTTGGTGTGTCAACTTTTGACTGATACCTATATTTTTTATTCCATCTGAGAATTTTATTATTAGCTTTTGAGGCAGCAGCTACTCTTCCTGGGGTCCACAAATTGTACAGATTTTAAGGTTGTCATTATTTTTTAAGATCAATGCATTACATTTGGGGTGCGGTTGCTAGAAATCTGTGCCCAAAAAATTGTCTTCTGAAATTCTGGCAGAAAAAATCCGGTCCCTGCTGAAAAGGTTTGAATACCACTGCTCTAAAGCATTGAGTCACCGGCACTGGACAGATACAGGGACTTAGCATGCAGGCACATTTGATTATAGTAGCACAACTCATGAAAAAGAGAACGACTGAAAGAGTAGACTGTTGGAGGGAGTCAGCAACTTTGCACTTCTTTCCTTTTGAAATGGACTGAGTGCATTTCAATTACAAATCCATACCAATACACCAGTGGTATCCTTCTGATCTGCAGGGGGCGTTGGTAGGAATATGTGGAGCTGTGGGGAGCGGAAAGAGCTCTCTTCTGTCTGCTCTACTGGGACAGGTGAGGTTCTATATCATTGGCCTTCAAACCAGCTTACTCAGGGATTCCCCTACAAACCAGACTGGAAAGCATTTGAGGTGCGTTTGATTAAACTTGACTTTTGCACTTTTGGGACTGTTCCGTTGTACCGGGCAATCAAACGCAGTTCAAGTATTTCCCTCTCGTGAAAGCCCAGGTCAGCTTTACCTCTAGTATGTTTTAACATGAGTCTTATCTCTGGTGCTCAACAGATGACCCTGCTGGAGGGCAACGTGGCGGCTAGTGGCGGCTTTGCCTATGTGGCTCAACAAGCCTGGATCCTCAATGACTCACTGAGAGAGAACATCCTGTTCGGAAAAGAATACGACGAAGACAAGTACGATTGATTGATTTGTGTTTATGAGTTTTGAGTCATTTATTATGGAACAGTACACAATAAAAGCAACAACGCACACCATTCAGAGGTGTCATAGTGCTGGATTTAGCTAGACGGCTCATTTTCATCTATAGTCCATGACCAGTCACGTTTGGATGTCATAGTTTGATAGTTTCACATTCAGAAGGGCCAAAAGCTCATTTCTAACTCATGGTTTACTCATTTCTCTCGACCATGACTGCGTTTCCCTCTCATGTTAAGTCATTTCCTTGGCTGTGTTTCCTTATTAGGTATAATGCTGTGGTCTCTGCCTGCTGCCTGATCCCTGATCTGACAGAGCTGCCCTATGGGGATATGACTGAGGTATGTATCAGACCGCTATTGCATCTCTCTGCTGGAGATGCTCTCAAATGAACTCTGGCCATTCTGTACAATACATTTGCCTTACACTATACCAAAGTAGCAGAAAGTGGAATTACCATGTAACAGGCTAGTAAGTAGTACATGCATGTATAGATGGAATGCTTTGGGGTGCATTGTGGTGTTTTATGAGAGAACATGGTAAAGTGTTATGTAAGTACATATCTGGTCTGGTCTGTTGCTGCCTCTGTGTGAAGCCTATGCAATCATAAATGATCCTTGATACATTTTGTCAACATTGTCCCAATGTTTTCACTCCAGATAGGTGAGAGGGGTGCCAACCTGAGTGGCGGGCAGCGCCAGCGGGTGAGCCTGGCACGTGCCCTGTATAGCGAGCGGCCCATCCTGCTCCTGGACGACCCTCTCAGTGCCGTGGACGCCCACGTGGGCTCTCACCTCTTCCACAATGCCATCCGCATGGCGTCCAAGGGCAAGACCATCATCTTTGTCACACACCAGCTGCAGGTAAGAAGAGCTTCTGATTATCTGAATGATCAAATTGTATTTATGTGAGAAACAGAAGAATTTGCAGCAAATAAGTGACTTGTGTACTATGGCCAAATGATGGGAAATGGCATTCATGATCTGAAATGGCTTTCTTAACTACTCTCTTGTATATCTTTGGGACGCCTAATCTGAAAGGAAATGAGAGAGACCCTATGTAGACCTCCTAGGTCGGTGATTATAGTGCAACTTGAGTTTTCACACAAGTCTCCCATTGACATTAATGTATAAAAGCTAAGTTAAGAGTGTGACTCTCAAGAATTTGTCCCGAAAAGAGAAGGCTGAGGAAAGGGAGCCATATAGAAATATAGAGGAGCATACTATGGCCCAGGATTCTGCATCAGGAGAATCCCAGATCTTACTGGTGTTGACCCTCTCTCAGTACCTGGCAGCGTGTGACCACGTGATTCTGATGAAGGACGGGCAGATTGCCGAGCATGGCACCCACTTCCAGCTTATGGGCAGAGACCGTGACTACGCCACCCTCTTCAACAGCGTACAGCAGGAGGTAATGCCAACCACGGAGCGCATGTCCAGCTCTAGCCTGATCACAGATCTGTTTGCAAACAGATCTGGGACCAGGCTAGCCTTTCCAACTCCTATGGTCATTGTCATGCATTGGCATGAGCTGGCAAGACAGCATAAACTGATCTGGGACCAGGCTAGCCCAGCTCTCCTCTATGTTATAACACCTTTTTCATCCCTCTTTACACAACACTATCGTACGTCACGTCCTGCGTAATTCATGAGGCAGGAGAAGCCAAGTGGGTGGCTGGAAAATGTTAATGCATACAGGGCCTTTCATTATTTAGGTGGGCATTGATTTACCGGTGTCACACTGACCCTGTCACCAATATCTCTGTTTAAATGACTTACTGGCAATGTTATGACTTGGCCGATTGTCTTATGCTGTAGGTCTCTTTTGGCTTGCTCTCCTAGAACCTGGTGAAAAAGAACCTGGTGAAAACAAACCTGAAGAATAAGGAGAAGAAAGAGGGAGATGAAAAGGTTGAGACTACCGGGACTGTCGCCAGACCGCCGGTGGAGAAAGGGAAAGGAGGTGAGACTCGACCGCGCCAAATAGAAGGTGTTAATGTGTTCCCTTTAAAACAGTTGGCTTGAAATTAGGCAATTACTCACAGATTTCTTCCTTCCTCTCTCTTCCTTCATTCCTTCCTTCCTCTCTTCCTTCATTCCTTCCCTCCTCTTCTTTCCTTCCCTTTCTTCCTCTCTTCTTTCCTTCCCTATTTTCTTTCCTTCCTTCCTCTCTTCTTTCCTTCCCTTTCTTCACTCTCCAGACCAGCTCATGAAAGCGGAGGAGAAGGGCTCTGGCGCCGTGGCCTGGGATGTGTACAAGGCCTATATCAATGCGGCTGGAGGCCCTTGTGCCTTCATCATCAACGTCATCCTCTTCCTCTTCACCACTGGCAGCATCGCCTTCAGTAACTGGTGGCTGAGCTACTGGATCCGCCAGGGCAGTGGGGTGAGTTTGGATTTTCTGCACTGATGACAAATGATGATCCACTGGATTCAAATGATGATGATTCACTTGATCAAAATGATGGCCTTACACATAGACACATAACTAGGATCATATTACCCTACCTACAATACTTATTAGAATGATTAGAATTTAAAGAAATATCTGATGCTGTATTAGTGGGATAGGACAACTTCTGCCTACTCGGAGGGATGTCTATACTGTAGCAGGCTGTCTCCCACAAGTAAAACGACTTCTGTGCATCACTGAGCTGTAGTGGGGAAAGTGAGAGCATTAATCTCAGCACGTGTAATTAAAAAAGTACCGGTGTCTCTGTAAACGTAATTAAAACAAGAGACGAGCGGGCAAAAACCAGATGTGCTGCGAAGCTGTCGTCCGTGTCTGATTGAAGGATGTGTTTGGAATAGCGACATTACCCAAATGGCTGCTTCTTTCATGTCTTCTGTCTCAGCTGGCTTTGTTTAATTTATTTCCTTCATTGGATAGAAATGCCTTGTGTGTATCCCTCCATCTGCCCTCAGAATACATCATTAATCCTGGAGAACGAAACCAATGAAACATTGGCGGTGTTGGCGAGTGACAGCATGAGGATCAACCCTCACGTTCAATACTACTCAAGAGTTTATGTTCTGTCCATGGGGGCCGCTCTCTTCCTGAAGACAATGAGGGGGCTGGTGTTCGTCAAGGTAAGCATCTTGCTCAAATGTCTTTTAGAGTGGTTCTTGTTCTCTCATCTTGAAATGTCATTACCATTCATTGATGCACTCTATGGCCTGTCAAAGGAGAGTGCATCACTGACCGATTCTCTCCAGGGTACTACTTTTAACAAGAGCCCATAGGATACCATTCTGGACGTAACCATAGTCTCCATAAGTCAGGTTTTCATTGATTTACGCTCCGGCCCTTTTCAAAGGAAAGAAGTGCAAAGTTGTTGTGGTACAACCTTGACTCTCTCTATTTGTCTTTAAGACGTTTTCATGAGTTGCACTACTATAATTGAAAGTGCCTGCAGGCTAAATCCATTTATCTGTCCAGTGCCGTGACACGCTGCTTTAATGGCTGTGTGTGTGCGTGTGCCGCTGTGTGTCCCTGTCCCTTTGGATATGTCCCCTGTGTTTGTTAAACTTTCCTGACAGCCCATTACAGAGGTTATGTCCTCACGTAATTGTGTGACACAAACTTTTTCAGAAGATGGCTAATCTTCTTCTTTTTTTTTACCCTTAGCTGTAACGTGAATGTGGGAGTGTTGCATATTCTATTAATAGATTGAATGTGTTCTCTCCTGCCAAAAGTCATTTCTGCCAGATATTTCTCACTGCGTTAACTTAGACATGGGTTCATAACCTTTGTGTCAGCCTGCCAAACATTCATTTATGTCTGAGGATTTGACAGTATGCCTGACACGAGAAACTTTCCACTTGCTCTTAATTCTTAGGGAGCAGCTCCCGAGGTGACTGTTTTGGAGAGCCTGGCGTGCCCAAAGTAAAATGCCTCCCACTCAGGCCCAGAAAATAGGATATGCACATAATTAGTACTATTGGATAGGAAACAGTCTGAAGTTTCTAAAAGTGTTAACATTTTGTCTGTGAGTATAACAGAACGGATATGGCAGGCGAAAACCCGAGGAATTTCTGTCCTGGAAAAAGGGATTTTGACACATTGCCTCATTTGGAACCCCTCCCTTATGAAAATGCCCATATAAGGGAGTATGAATGCAGTACCTATTGCTTCCTCTGGATGTCAGCAGTCTCGAGACAGTGTTTTGATTCTTTTTAGTTGCTTTAGATGGCAGAAGAAGATGATTTAGGAAGTGGAAGTCAACAGTAGAGAATGCGCATTCTGGCTGGCGTGCTCTTGATGACTATGCAACACTTGTATATTGATGAATGTTTAATAATTCAACTTTTGGATTTTGAATTTGGCGCCTTACATTTCACCGGGTAGTGTCGGGAGTGGGGCGCTAGTGCCCCAGCGCTCCTTGCTGCTCCTTAAGAGGTTAACAGCAAGGGACACATCATCAACAACAACATATGGCCAACTAGCATTAGTAACATGTCATATGAGCGTTAGTTAGTATTTGTACATGGCTGTGAATGCTGGCAACAATCCTCTGTCTACTCCTGTATGTTTGCATTTGTTGCGCCTGGGTGTTGAGCTTTCCCGAGTCCCGACAACCCATCTGCTTACCAGTGTTATGTCTGGCTCTGTGTTGAAACACCACTGTGTTTGTTTGACAGTGCACTGTTCGGGCTGCCTCGGTGCTCCACAACAAGCTGTTCCACCGCCTCCTCCTGAGCCCCATGCGCTTTTTTGACACGACACCTCTGGGCCGCATCCTCACCCGCTTCTCCCGAGACATGGACGAGGGTGAGGTGTCCGATTTGCCTTGACTTAATACTCAGAGCCTTGAGGTCCCCATACCACCCAGACAACACAGTGTGATCTGACAGTTATTGTTTTCTCTCTCTCTTTCTGTCTCCTTTTCTCTCTCCTCTCTCTCTCTCACCATCTCTCTCTCTCTAACCATCCACAGTGGACATCCGTCTGGCCATGCAGGCTGAGATGCTGCTCCAGAACATGACCCTGGTGCTCTTCTGCCTGGTCATGGTGGGCATCGTATTCCCCTGGTTCCTGATCTCCCTCCTACCCCTAGGAGCCTTCCTCCTCATTGTCAACCGCGTCTCCAGGTCAGGCTACAACCAATCGATTTATACGAGAGGGTGTGTGTGTGTGTGTGTGAGTATGCTCGTGCGTGCGTTGATTAAAGATAAGAAGTGTAGAGATGGATTAGGGTTCCTAGGTCTTTGGGTAGTGTAATTTTCAGCGTGACGCATCTAACCAGTGTCCTCATTAAAAGCAAGCTCAAAAGGCACCCCATTCCCCATATAGTGCACTACTTTTGACCAAGGCCCGCACAATATAGGGAATAAAGTGCTTTTTGGGACGCATCCATTTGTTGATGTGGTGTACTTTGCCACTTGGCATCGTGAGATGTAAGTACCAACTGCATTGACATTTGTTCTGAGACTACCTACACAAACATGTTATGTTCTTTAATGCCCTGTCCTCTTCTCCTCCAACCCTCCCTCCCGCCGGGATGATTCATGAGCAGACTTGTTATTCACATGTGCAGCCCATCCTATCTATGGACCTAAAAGTAGAACTCCACCCCACATTTGTCAATAAAACCCTCTCTCTCACACTTCCCTGCTGACTCAGTCGGGTGTCGTGGTAGCGTGGGTCTGGGGCTCATATAATCACACATCAATCAGAAATTATTCTAGCGGAGCCAAGGAATGGCCTGAGCTGTGCCAGGAAATGGTTGTCCTGTCCTGGGCAGAATTACACTCTGACTCCCCTGTGTCCTCTCATCATATCATAGTCCACTAACCTGTCAGATAACTGCAATGTCATTTGAGTTATAATGCAGTGTTTGTCAACCCTCGACCACCATCTCTAGATATTTCACAATGTTGTTGTTGTCCTGATCTAGTGTGTCTGGTTTGGTGATGAGTTCAGAAGTTTAATCGGGTTCCTTAGAACACGCAATGGAAAAAAAATTGCAACGGGAAATAAAAATTATTAACCTTCCCTAAGGATTGGCTGGGGGTCACAGAGTAGAGGATTGGCTGGGGGGTCACAGAGTAGAGGATTGGCTGGGGGGTCACAGAGTAGAGGATTGGCTGGGGGTCACAGAGTTGAGGTTTGGCAGGGGGTCACAGAGTAGAGGTTTGGCAGGGGGTCACAGAGTAGAGGTTTGGCTGGGGGTCACAGAGTAGAGGTTTGGCTGGGGGTCACAGAGTAAATAAAATAATATTTTATTTGTCACGTGCTTCGTAAACAACAGGTTTAAACTAACAGTGAAATGATTACTTACATGTCCTTTTAAAAAGTAAAAAATATAAAGATACAAAATATTAAAATAGAAATAGTGACACGGAACAAATAAACAATGAATAATGAATAACAATAACGAGTACAAATAACATATATACAGGCAGTACCAGGTAATAACATGGCTATATATAGGGAGTACCAGGTAATAACATGGCTATATATACAGGCAGTACCAGGTAATAACATGGCTATATATAGGGAGTACCAGGTAATAACATGGCTATATATAGGGAGTACCAGGTAATAACATAGCTATATATACAGGCAGTACCAGGTAATAACATGGCTATATATAGGGAGTACCAGGTAATAACATGGCTATATATAGGGAGTACCAGGTAATAACATGGCTATATACAGGAAGTACCAGGTAATAACATGGCTATATATACAGGGAGTACCAGGTAATAACATGGCTATATATAGGGAGTACCAGGTAATAACATGGCTATATACAGGAAGTACCAGGTAATAACATGGCTATATATACAGGGAGTACCAGCTAATAACATGGCTATATACAGGGAGTACCAGCTAATAACATGGCTATATGTACAGGGAGTACCAGCTAATAACATGGCTATATGTACAGGGAGTACCAGCTAATAACATGGCTATATACAGGGAGTACCAGCTAATAACATGGCTATATACAGGGAGTACCAGGTAATAACATGGCTATATATACAGGCAGTACCAGGTAATAACATGGCTATATACAGGAAGTACCAGGTAATAACTTGGCTATATACAGGGAGTACCAGCTAATAACATGGCTATATACAGGGAGTACCAGCTAATAACATGGCTATATATACAGGGAGTACCAGCTAATAACATGGCTATATGTACAGGGAGTACCAGCTAATAACATGGCTATATACAGGGAGTACCAGCTAATAACATGGCTATATGTACAGGGAGTACCAGCTAATAACATGGCTATATGTACAGGGAGTTCCAGGTAATAGCATGGCTATATATACAGGGAGTACCAGGTAATAACATGGCTATATACAGGGAGTACCAGGTAATAACATGACTATATATACAGGGAGTACGAGCTAATAACATGGCTATATATACAGGGAGTACCAGGTAATAACATGGCTATATATACAGGGAGTACCAGGTAATAACATGGCTATATATACAGGGAGTACCAGCTAATAACATGGCTATATACAGGGAGTACCAGGTAATAACATGGCTATATATACAGGGAGTACCAGCTAATAACATGGCTATATATACAGGGAGTACCAGTACTGAGTCAATGTGCAGGCAGGTGTACGGGGTAATTGAGGTAGCTATGTACATATACTGTTGGTAGGGGTAAAGTGACTAGGCAACAGGATAGATCATGGACAGCAGTGTGTGTGTGTGTGTGTGTGTGTGTGCGTGTGTGTGCGGCATCAGTATGCGTGTGTGCATGTGCTGTGTGTGTGTGTGTGTGTGTTAGGATGTCAGTGGAAGTACGTGCAAGTGTGTGGGTAGAGTCCGTGCAAGAAAGGGTCAATGCAGGTAGTCCGGATAACTATTTGATTAGCTATTTAGCAGTCTGGTTCAGCAGTCTTATGGCTTGGGCTACAAGCTATTCAGGGTCCTGTTGGTTCCCGACTTGGTGCACTGGTACCGCTTGCCTCGCCTTAACCAAGTCTGCCGTCCGATCTTGACGATGCATAGAAAAACCAGCGGTTGTACAGTATATCCATGTGCTCGTTCAGCCACGGCTCCAAGAAACATAGGATATTACAGTTTTTCACTTCCTGTTGATAGGATCTCGAACAGAGCTCATCCAGTTTGTTCTCCAGTGACTGCATGTTCACCAAAAAAAACAGACGGCAATGGCGGTCTACTTGCTCGCCGACATAGTCTAGTGACTTGCCTCTTTTTTGCCGGCGCTTTCTCTTTCGAGTCCCTGGGATCAGGGCCTGGTCCGGGATAAGCAGAACGTCTAGAGCTGCCCACTTGTTGAAGGTGAAATCTTCATTCAAATCGAGGTTAGTGATTGCTGTTCTGATGTTTTCAGTCATAGGAAATTATGGCGGAAACATTATGTACAAAAAAAATTAAGATCAGCGTAAAAAAAGACTGCAGCGTCATCATTATGAGTTGAACAGAGTTGAACAGTAGAGGTTTGGCTGGGGGTCACAAAGTAGAGGTTAGAGAAATGGTGAGTGAGTGGACGACTTTAGCATCCCTAAAGTGGTGCTCTGTTACGTTTAAGTAATAGACTTGACGTTCCACTTCCTCTTTGTCTGACTAGGGTTCTGATTCGCAAGCTGAAGCGTGTGGAGAATGTCAGCCAATCACCTTTCACCTCGCGCATCATCAGTAGTCTCCAGGGGCTGTCCACCATTCACGCTTATGGCAGAGGGGACGACTTTAGCATCCCTAAAGTGGTGCTCTGGTACGTTTAAGTAATAGACTTGACGTTCCAATTCCTCTTTGTCTGACTAGGGTTCTGATTCGTGAGCTGAAGCGTCTGGAGAACGTCAGCCAATCACCTTTCACCTCGCACATCACCAGTAGTCTCCAGGGGCTGTCGACCATTCACGCTTATGGCAGAGGGGACGACTTCTTGCACAGGTGAGAACAGTACACTAATATACCGTATAGCGTTCATAGGAAGACACTTTCTTTATCTGTCACAGGACGTGTGTTCAAACACTGATAAGACATTGGTTTTGACAGTTCATGTCCAGTTAACTTCGCCCACCAGAAATCTACATTTTTAAATTACATTTTTATTTTATTTTGCAGAAGCTCTTATCCAGAGCGACATACAGGAGCAATTAGGGTTAAGTGCCTTGCTCAAGGGAACATCAACAGATTTTTACCTAGTCGGCTCGGCGATTTGAACCAGAAACCTTTCGGTTACTGGTCCAACACTCTTAACCGCTAGGCTAGGTGCCGCCCAAATGGCACAACTAATAATGAGAGAACCTCCCTAAGTAGCATTTCCTGGACTTTTGAGTTGAGTAGCATTTGATTTCTGCTGAGCTAATGTGAGCACTGGGCAGCCTTCCACTAAGTCTGTCATTGGTCCGCTGACTTTCACTAACCATTCCTATTGGTTTATATCAATCTATCTCAGGTACCAGGCTTTACTGGACACCAACCAGGCTTCCCACTATCTGTTCAGCTGTGCTATGCGCTGGCTGGCTGTACGACTGGACCTGATCAGCATCGTTCTCATCACCACCGTAGCCCTGCTCATCGTTTTCATGCACAACCAGATCCCCCCAGCCTATGCAGGCTTGGCTATATCCTACGCCGTGCAGGTACTCAGACACAAAAGCACATTCATGCATTTGCATGTAAACACGCACACTCGCATGTAAACAGACACGCACTGCTAGAGTGTGAATTATTTTGACTGCCCCTTTATGGGAATGTTTTTATGAAGGCTTTTTGATGTTCTATACAGTACCAGTCAAAAGTTAGGAGTTAAGTTATCTACCCATTCCAGGGTTTTTCTTTATTTTTCTCCATGTAGAATAATATTGAATACATCAAAACTATGAAATAACACATATGGAATCATGTAGTAACCAAAAAAGTGTTAAACAAATCAAAATAGATTCTACAAAGTAACCACCCTTTGCCTTATTGACAGCTTTGCACACTATTGGCATTCTCTCAACCAGCTTCATGAGGTAGTCACCTGGAATGTGTTTCAATTAACAGGTGTGCCTTGTTAAAAGTAAATTTGTGGAATTTCTTTCCTTCTTAATGCGTCAGTTGTGTTGTGACAAGGTAGGGGGGTATAGCGAAGATTGCCCTGTTTGTTAAAAGACAAAATCCATATTATGGCAAGAACAGCTCAAATAAGCAAAGAGAAACGACAGTCCATCATTATTTTAAGACGTGAGAGTCAGTCAATCCAGAAAATGTCAAGAACTTTGAAAGTTTCTTCAGGTGAAGTTGCAAAAAAAAAAGAAAAAAAACTGGCTCTCATGAGGACCGCCACAGGAAAGGAAGACCCAGAGTTACATCTGCTGGAGAGGATTAGTTCATTAGAGTAATCAGCCTCAGAAATTGCGGCCCAAATAAATGCTTCACGGAGTTCAAGGAACAGACGCATCTTAACATCAACTATTCAGAGGAGACTGCGTGAATCAAGCCTTCATGGTCGAATTGCTGTGAAGAAACCACTACTAAAGGACACCAATATGAAGAAGAGACTTGCTTGGGCCAAGAAACACGAGGAATGGACATTAGATTGGTGGAAATCTGTCCTTTGGTCTGCGGATTTTGGGTTCCAACCGCCGTGTCTTTGTGAGACGCAGAGTAGGTGAACAGATGATCTCTGCGTGTGTGGTTCTCAGCGTGAAGCATAGAGGAGGTGGTGTGGAGGTGCTTTGCTGGAGACACTGTCTGTGATTTATTTAGAATTCAAGGCACACTTATCCAGCATGGCTACCACAGCATTCTGCAGCGATACACCATCCCATATAGTTTGCGCTTAGTGGGACTATCATTTGTTTTTCAACAGGACAATGACCCAACACACCTCCAGGCTGTGTAAGGGCTATTTGACCAAGGAGAGTGATGGAGTGCTGCATCAGATAACCTGGCCTTCACAATCACCCGACCTCAACCCAGTTGAGATGGTTTGGGATGAGTTGGACCACAGAGTGAAGGAAAAGCAGCCAACAAGTACACAGAACATGTGGGAACTCCTTCAAGACTGTTGGAAAAGCATTCCAGGTGAAGCTGGTTGAGAGAATGCCAAGAGTGTGCAAAGCTGTCTTCAAGGCAAAGGGTGGCTACTTTGAAGAATCTCAAATATAAAAATATTTTAATTTGTTTCACACTTTTTTGGTTACTACATGATTCCATATTGATTGAGTCAAATGGAGAAGTATACAGTTGAAGTCGGAAGTTTACATACACCTTAGCCAAATACATTTAAACTCAGTTTTTCACAATTCCTGACATTTAATCCTAGTAACAATTCACTTGTGGAGGTCTACAATTTTTTTTCTGAGGTCTTGGCTGATTTATTTTGATTTTCCCATGATGTCAAGCAAAGAGGCACTGAGTTTGAAGGTAGGCCTTGAAATACATCCACAGGTACACCTCCAATTGACTCAAATGATGTCAATTAGCCTATCAGAAGCTTCTAAAGCCATGACATCATTTTCTGGAATTTTCCAAGCTGTTTAAAGGCACAGTCAACTTAGTGTATGTAAACTTCTGACCCACTGGATACAGTGAATTATAAGTGAAATAATCTTTGTAAACAATTGTTGTAAAAATTACTTGTGTTGTGCGCAAAGTAGATGTCCTAACCGACTTTCCAAAACTATAGTTTGTGGATTGGTTGAAAAACAAGTATTAATGACTCCAACCTAAGTGTATTTAAAATATCCGACTTCAACTTTGTCTGTCTATAGGGGTCGTAAAGGTTTATGATTTGTGCTGCTCATTCATTCAAATGGATGCAAATGCACACGGGGACCAACACTAGTTTTGATGTGAGCTTGGGTTGATTGTAATAGGGTGTGAGGGTGTTAATCATTGACTTATCACTTATCTCTCTCTGCCTGTGTCTGTCTCTCTCGAAATCTCTCTCTTCTCCAGCTGACCGGTCTGTTTCAGTTTACGGTGAGGTTGCTGTCAGAGACTGAGGCTCGCTTCACGTCAGTGGAGAGGATCAATCATTATATAAAGGTAGGTTGGCTTAATGACACCAGGGGCTGCTGCCAACAGTCGGGGGAAGGGTTGCTGATTGGCTGAACCATGTGTGGCTGAGTGTGACACAAACAAACACAGGCTTATAGACTTAACGCAGCAGGACACAGGCACAGAGGAAGCAACACACACATACACACATACAGGCACAGCATACTCACATGCAGACACACACTCTAAATCCACATTCCTGCGCTCTGTGCACCCACACACTCACACAGGTCCATATCCCAATAACACAAAGCTGTTGGATAAGGTAGACATACGCACACCCAAAGCAGGAGTACACACACGCAAGCACAACACATGCAGACACACACATACACAAGCATGACACACACGCATGCACACACACACAACCCCACCATACACACACATAACCCAATCCCAATAACACAAAGCTGTTGGTCATGGTAGGCTCCAGACAGACACAGTGTACATCCCAAATGGAACCCTATTCCCTATGTAGTGCACTACTTTTGATCAGGGGCCCATAGGGTTTGGTTAAAAGTAGTCCACAATATAGGGAGTTGAGTGCCGTTTGGGACACACCAAGTCTCTGAGAGGCCCAGCAGGAAGCAGATGGATCCCAGTGTGTGGCCCATCACACATCACAGCACATGACAGGACCTGTTTCACACAACACCCATCAAAACATAAACACCCCCATATCAGAGGAACAACTTCTTTTCTCTCAAAGTGCCAACAAGCTTTTAGAGATCTATAAATTACAGTTATATTGAGAGGTAGAGGTCTTTACTTCATGGGATTGGAGATACAGAGATTAACACTCTATATTGGATCAATTTTTTCTGGCTCAGACCTTGGAAGTTGAGGCGCCGCGGCAGATCACTGGACCGTCCTCTCCTGCCCCCTGCTGGCCAGATAAGGGACGGATCTCCTTCCAGGACGTGGAGATGTGTTACCGGGACGACCTGCCGCTGGTGCTCAAGAAACTTTCCTTTATCATCCTGCCAGAGGAGACCATCGGCATTGTGGGTCGCACTGGCTCAGGTACTTTCCTCCGTTATTCCCATGTATTGTTTTACATCGTTAATGTTTCATTTTATTGTCTATGTTTCCGCTGGTGTTTACCTGGTATTTACTAAGAAATAATGTAATAGCAATGGGTTGAATAAATGGTAATGGTGTTTGTTTTCTAATGATTCTCATTCAAAACGATTCTCATTTTAAAAAAATGATCATTAACCAGTGAACTGTAATCTTCACATGTAGATGTGGTTATCATCTATCCAAACTAATCGTAGTTCACTCACAACCCCCTGTTTCTATCTATCTAGGGAAGTCCTCACTGGGCGTAGCTCTCTTCAGACTGGTGGAGCTGACTGGGGGCTCCATCACCATCGACGACGTCAACATTGCACAGATCGGATTGGAAGACCTGAGAAGCAAGCTGTCAGTCATTCCGCAGGAGCCCGTTCTCTTCATTGGCACTATCAGGTATGTATTAATGATTTACCTAAGATTCCCCTAGGTCCAGATGTAGGATCAGATTCCCCTTCCCCAATCCTAACCTTAAAGGGATACTTTGGGATATTGGGTAATTTCCTACTTACCCAGAGTCAGACAAACTCATGGATACCATTTTTATGTCTCTGCATGCAGTTTGAAGGAAGTTGAAGGTAGCATATCGTTAGCTTAGCACAATTGATGGAGGTCTATGGGTATCTACTAGCCAGGTCCTCTCAAAAGCAGGGAAATAGACTTAACTACTACAAAGCTATGTGGTTGGTCATTTATAGTCTTACAAAGGTATACATAGAATCTCATTTCATAAAGTATAGATACTATCAACTTCCCTAATTTACGGACTGGGGTGGCTTGATATCTACGGCAAAGAAAGCAACGCACCCAGAGACTGTAACAAACCCTGAGGAATTTTCTGCACTTATCAATCCTGGAGTTATAGAGACATTCTTCCATATCTCAAAATGAAACTGTAAGAACCAGCCTATACCTGCTGGACCGCATGGACAGCTGTCTATCGAGTAAGTGACATTATTCTTGCTTGTCCCAGCACACAGTAACAAAATATAAAGAAGATAATCTATTGGTAACTTTAGTTGTTTCATAATTGCACTCTGATCAAATTGTTTATTATGAGATTATTTGTATCTAACTACTCATGAATAATGACTTATTTGTTCTTAGTCAATACATGCTGGTTGCATATCGACTGGTGTTTGAGTGGGCACTGAAGGTAGAGAGACTGGGACAAGGGAACAGAAGAGTTTTGCATTCAGCTTCACAGCCAGACATTGCCTAACCAATTGTCAAATCATTGAAATAAATGCCCTTAGGAACAAAATAGGTGGTACTGGTTTTATCTACTAGAAGTGATTCATTACAGTATGCTACAACATCTTATTTTTATTATGAAATATAGCAGTCATCATGTAACATTTGAATACTTACGGTAAATTGGTAAAAGCCAACAAAACATAGCATATACCTATGTAATGACATGACAATCGATGAAGAGGCAAAGACCATTATGTATTTTACAACACAGTACAGACATTCAAACAATGCACATCAATAAAAGGTCAAATGTACAATAAAATAGACAGTACAAAGTAGGTATGGCGGTGCTGTTATGTCCAGTGGTAGTCTACAGTGAATGGTATGGCGGTGCTGTTATGTCCAGTAGTAGTTTCCTTTGAATGGTATGGGGATGCTGTAATGTCCAGTAGTAGTCTACAGTGAATGGTATGGCG
Organism: Brachymystax lenok tsinlingensis; assembly: GCA_030435695.1. NCBI lineage: Eukaryota > Metazoa > Chordata > Actinopteri > Salmoniformes > Salmonidae > Brachymystax > Brachymystax lenok. Next base: position 18,447,703 of record CM059789.1, read on the forward strand.
GTGCTGTTATGTCCAGTGGTAGTCTACAGTGAATGGTATGGCGGTGCTGTAATGTCCAGTGGTAGTCTACAGTGAATGGTATGGCGGTGCTGTAATGTCCAGTGGTAGTCTACAGTGAATGGTATGGCGGTGCTGTTATGTCCAGTAGTAGTTTCCTTTGAATGGTATGTGGGTGCTGTTATGTCCAGTGGTAGTCTACAGTGAATGGTATGGCGGTGCTGTTATGTCCAGTGGTAGTCTACAGTGAATGGTATGGGGGTGCTGTTATGTCCAGTGGTAGTCTACAGTGAATGGTATGGAGGTGCTGTTATGTCCAGTGGTAGTCTACAGTGAATGGTATGGCAGTGCTGTTATGTCCAGTAGTAGTCTACAGTGAATGGTATGGCGGTGCTGTTATGTCCAGTGGTAGTCTACAGTGAATGGTATGGGGGTGCTGTTATGTCCAGTGGTAGTCTACAGTGAATGGTATGGGGGTGCTGTTATGTCCAGTGGTAGTCTACAGTGAATGGTATGGCGGTGCTGTTATGTCCAGTAGTAGTTTCCTTTGAATGGTATGGGGATGCTGTAATGTCCAGTGGTAGTCTACAGTGAATGGTATGGGGATGCTGTAATCTCCAGTGGTAGTCTACAGTGAATGGTATGGGGGTGCTGTTATGTCCAGTGGTAGTCTACAGTGAATGGTATGGGGGTGCTGTTATGTCCAGTGGTAGTCTACAGTGAATGGTATGGGGGTGCTGTTATGTCCAGTGGTAGTCTACAATGAATGGTATGGGGGTGCTGTTATGTCCAGTGGTAGTCTACAGTGAATGGTATGGGGGTGCTGTTATGTCCAGTGGTAGTCTACAGTGAATGGTATGGCGGTGCTGTTATGTCCAGTAGTAGTTTCCTTTGAATGGTATGGGGATGCTGTAATGTCCAGTGGTAGTCTACAGTGAATGGTATGGGGATGCTGTAATGTCCAGTGGTAGTCTACAGTGAATGGTATGGGGGTGCTGTTATGTCCAGTGGTAGTCTACAGTGAATGGTATGGAGGTGCTGTTATGTCCAGTGGTAGTCTACAGTGAATGGTATGGGGGTGCTGTTATGTCCAGTGGTAGTCTACAGTGAATGGTATGGCGGTGCTGTTATGTCCAGTGGTAGTCTACAGTGAATGGTATGGGGGTGCTGTTATGTCCAGTGGTAGTCTACAGTGAATGGTATGGCGGTGCTCTTATGTCCAGTAGTAGTTTCCTTTGAATGGTATGGGGATGCTTTAATGTCCAGTGGTAGTCTACAGTGAATGGTATGGCGTTGCTGTTATGTCCAGTAGTAGTTTCCTTTGAATGGTATGGGGGTGCTGTTATGTCCAGTGGTAGTCTACAGTGAATGGTATGGCGGTGCTGTTATGTCCAGTAGTAGTCTACAGTGAATGGTATGGCGGTGCTGTAATGTCCAGTGGTAGTCTACAGTGAATGGTATGGCGGTGCTGTTATGTCCAGTAGTAGTTTCCTTTGAATGGTATGGGGATGCTGTAATGTCCAGTGGTAGTCTACAGTGAATGGTATGGCGGTGCTGTTATGTCCAGTAGTAGTTTCCTTTGAATGGTATGGGGGTGCTGTTATGTCCAGTGGTAGTCTACAGTGAATGGTATGGCGGTGCTGTTATGTCCAGTAGTAGTCTACAGTGAATGGTATGGCGGTGCTGTAATGTCCAGTGGTAGTCTACAGTGAATGGTATGGCGGTGCTGTTATGTCCAGTGGTAGTCTACAGTGAATGGTATGGGGGTGCTGTTATGTCCAGTGGTAGTCTACAGTGAATGGTATGGAGGTGCTGTTATGTCCAGTGGTAGTCTACAGTGAATGGTATGGGGGTGCTGTTATGTCCAGTGGTAGTCTACAGTGAATGGTATGGCGGTGCTGTTATGTCCAGTGGTAGTCTACAATGAATGGTATGGGGGTGCTGTTATGTCCAGTGGTAGTCTACAGTGAATGGTATGGGGGTGCTGTTATGTCCAGTGGTAGTCTACAGTGAATGGTATGGTGGTGCTGTTATGTCCAGTAGTAGTTTCCTTTGAATGGTATGGGGATGCTGTAATGTCCAGTGGTAGTCTACAGTGAATGGTATGGGGATGCTGTAATGTCCAGTGGTAGTCTACAGTGAATGGTATGGGGGTGCTGTTATGTCCAGTGGTAGTCTACAGTGAATGGTATGGAGGTGCTGTTATGTCCAGTGGTAGTCTACAGTGAATGGTATGGGGGTGCTGTTATGTCCAGTGGTAGTCTACAGTGAATGGTATGGCGGTGCTGTTATGTCCAGTGGTAGTCTACAGTGAATGGTATGGGGGTGCTGTTATGTCCAGTGGTAGTCTACAGTGAATGGTATGGCGGTGCTCTTATGTCCAGTAGTAGTTTCCTTTGAATGGTATGGGGATGCTTTAATGTCCAGTGGTAGTCTACAGTGAATGGTATGGCGTTGCTGTTATGTCCAGTAGTAGTTTCCTTTGAATGGTATGGGGGTGCTGTTATGTCCAGTGGTAGTCTACAGTGAATGGTATGGCGGTGCTGTTATGTCCAGTAGTAGTCTACAGTGAATGGTATGGCGGTGCTGTAATGTCCAGTGGTAGTCTACAGTGAATGGTATGGCGGTGCTGTAATGTCCAGTGGTAGTCTACAAGCTAGCTAACGTTATATTCATGGCAACTCAATCAAACAAGGTTTATAACAAACAAATACAATAACATGTACGCTAAAAAATATAAATTGATCAATAATGGCTGTTGGTGCTGAAAAGGCTTTCAACTTGTCTTGAATGACCTTTTTCTATTCAAAACTTTGGAAGCTTTCAACTTTCCAAAAATATACAGTGAGCTCAAAATATTGGGACGGTGACCATGTTTTTGTTGTTTTGGCTCTGTACTCTAGCACTTTGGATTTGAAATGATACACTGTCAGCTTTAATTTGAGTGTATTTACATCTATGTCGGGTGGACAGCACCTTTTGTACATAGTCCCCCCATTTTAGGGGACCAAAAGTATTGGGACAAATTCACTTATCTGTATTCAAGTAGTAAATAGTTTAGTATTTGGTCCCATATTCCTATAGATTTGTTGGTCCCATTTGCTGTTTGTTTTGGTTGTGTTTCAGATTATTTTGTGCCCAATAGAAATGAATGGTAAATAATGTATTGTGTGGTTTTGGAGTCACTTTCATTGTAATAGAATATGTTTCTAAACACTTCTACATTAATGTAGATGCTACCATCATTATGAATAGTATAGAATGAATCATGAATAATGATGACTGAGAAAGTTAGACGCACAAATATCATATCCCTAAGACATGCTAACCTCTCACCATTACAAAAACAAGGGAGGTTAGCATTTTTTTTATGCCTCTAACTTTCTCACTCAACTTCCAGCAGTGTCAACAATCTTCACAGTCACGGCTACGAGGTAAAAATATTTATCTGGACGAGCATTGGCAGTCTGTTGATGTACTCTTTTTCTTTTGTCAGATTTTAACTTCTCAAACTTTGGTTACTTGATATCTAGCTAGCAAACTCGTTCTAACTGCGGCTGTCTCAGCTGGCCTGCTGTGTTTACACTCGCGCACAAGCCTATGCTTGCGCCCAACGTCCATGAATGAAATACGTAGTCCGGAGAAAATAGTTCCAGAAATAACTATAATAAAAACAAAATTTCATATATACTTGTAATGAATACTTAGAGTACAAAGTGCTAACCACCCAGCCATTGAATAGTTAGGTTAATTTCCATGCTTTTGAGAGAAGCTGAGTAGTAGATACTCGTAGACTTCCAGCAATTGCGCTAAGCTAACAATATGCTACCGTCAACTTCCTTCAAACTGCTCTCAGAGACATACAAATGGTATCCATGACATGAGTTTGTCTGACTCTGGGTAAGTAAGACATTTCCCAAAATTACAAAGTATCCCATTAACCATTAGTGGGGGAAATGTCAAACTGACCCCACGGGCAACTTCACCTGACTCTTGTTGTACTGTTATCTAGGCTTGTTTACAATGATGGAGATTGATTCTTTATTCTTATTTTTCCTTACAAAATAGGTCCAATCTGGACCCATGGAATCAATACTCAGATCCCCAGATCTGGGATGCACTTGAGAGGACCCATATAAAGGAGATGGTAAGTAGGGATAAATGTTAACATAAGTAGAGTAAGCAATACATTACTATGTCAGTTTAACTATTGATAATGTCTGTATACAAATGTCAAGTAGTCCTTATGTGTTGGCATCATACTTTGTATCCATTGCCTTGTACACCTTCTGATAGTGTTACTAACGCTGACAGTAATTGACACAAAATCCTAGAGCTGTGTAAGATTAAAGTTCCCCACTAGAGATTTTTAACAGTTGAAAACGATATGTGGCTTGTGTTTTGACTCCATTTTGTCTCATCATGTTCAGATCAGCCAACTGCCCCACTCCCTCCAGTCCGAGGTGACAGAGAATGGAGAGAACTTCTCAGTGGGAGAGAGACAACTACTGTGTGTGGCAAGAGCACTGCTGAGACACAGCAAGGTAAACACACACAGACACATCACACATGCACGTGCGCACACACACACACACACACACACACTCTAGCGTTGCGTCTTGTCTCTTTCTTTCCACACAACACAGACACACAGGACAATAGACAAGGGCAGTTAGATTGATTTTCTCTTTTCTGTTCCCACAGAGGAAAGCTTTTGTGCCTCACATCCTAATATTGAGGTAGTCACATAAGACGGGCTGAAGGCAGCAGCTTCTCCAAGGCGTAACATTGCCACCACATGGCTTGTGTTGTTATGTCACTCTGATTCTATACAATGCAGTTGGAAATTCAATCAACTGAAGATGACAAAAGACGTTTAGGGACTAGTTCTACATAGTTATAACACTCCTTAACATTGTAATATACACATCCATATTCAATGTTGTTTCTATATTGTTGCTTCCTTTTTCTATCAACCTTTGTGATTGAACCTCTGCAAAGTGTGCTTAAATGTGACATGTGGTTGCCAGATCTTGCTGTTGGATGAGGCAACTGCAGCCATCGACACAGAGACAGACCGGCTGATTCAGGAGACCATCCGCGAGTCATTCAGCAGCTGCACCACATTAATCATCGCCCATCGCCTCAACACTGTGATGAGCTGTAACAGGGTCATGGTGTTGGACCAGGGACAGGTGGGTCTTCTGCTCCATAGACATATAGAATGCTTCTCAAATGGAACCCTATTCCCTATGTAGTGCACTGCTTTTGACCAGGGCCTATAGGAAATAGGGTGCCATTTGAGACGCTACCATATCATTCTATTTCTTCTATGTTCTGCAGCTCTTAGCGCTGTTTATTTGAGAGGGACTATTGAATCATACCAGTTGCTAATGAAACACATTTGACGTCTTGTAGTATAGTGTAAAAATATACAGTGCCTTCAGAAAGTTTTCACACCCCTTGACTTTTTCCACATTTTGTTGTGTTACAGCCTGAATTTAAAATGGATTTAATTTAGATTTTTGGTCACTGGCCTACACACAATACCCAATAATGTCAAAGTGGAATTAATAAAAATACAAAAATCTGAAATGTCTTAAGTCAATAAGTATTCAGCCCCTTTGTTGTGGCCAACCTAAATAAGTTCAGGAGTACAAATGTGCTTAACAAGTTGCATAATAAGTTGCATGGGCTCACACTGTGTGCAGTAATAGTGGTTAACACTATTGACTATCTTATATCTGTACCCCACACATACAACTATCTGTAAGGTCCCTCAGTTGAGAAGTGAATTTCAAAGACAAATTCAGCCACAAAGACCAGGGAGGTTTTTCAATGTCTAACAAAGAAGGGCATCTTTTGGTAGATGGGTAAACATTTAAAAAGCTAACATTTGAATATCCCTTTGAGCATGGTGAAGTTATTCATTACACTTTGGATGGTGTATCAATACACCCAGTCAATACAAAGATACAGGCGTCCTTCTTAACTCAGTTTCCTGAGAAGAAGGAAACCGCTCAGGGATTTCACCATGAGGCAAATAGTCACTTTAAAACAGTTAGATGGCTGTGATATAAGAGAACTGGATGGATCAACAACATTGTCTTTACTCTACAATACTAACCTAATTGACAGAGTGAAAAGAAGGAAGCCTTTACAGAATAAAAATATTCTTAAGCATGCGTCCTGTTTGCAACAAGGTGCTAAAGCAAAGAAATGTACTTTTTGTCCGTAATACAAAGTGTTATGTTTGGGGCAAATCCAATACAACACATTACTGAGTACCGTTCTTCATATTTTCAATTATAGTGGTGGCTGGATCATGTTATGGGTATTCTTGTAATTGTTAAGGACTGGGGAGTTTATCTGGATATAAAAGAAACGGAATGGAGCTAAGCGCAGGCAAAATCCTAGAGGAAAACCTGGTTCAGTCTGCTTTCCACCAGACAGATGAATTCACCTTTCAGCAGTACAATAACCTAAAACACAAGGCCAAATCTACACTGGAGTTGCTTACCAAGAGGGCAGTGAATATTCGTGAGTCGCCGAGTTACAATTTTGACTTAAATTATGGCAAGACCTGAAAATGGTTGCCGAGGAATGATCAACAACTAATTTGACAGCACTTGAAGAATTTTTAAAAGAATGGGCTAATGTTGCGCAATCCAGGTGTGGAAAGCTCTTACAGCTGTAATTGCTGCCAAAGGTGCTTGTACAAAGTATTGACTCATGGGTGTGTGAATACTTATGTAAATGAGATATTTCTGTATTTCATTTTCAATAAATTAGCAAACATTTCTAAAAACATGTTTTCACTTCGTCATTATGGGGTATTGTGTGTAGCTTTGTGAGAAAAATAATACATTTGAATTCCGTCTGTAAAACAACAAAACGTGGAATAAGACAAGGAGTATGAATACTTCCTGAAGGCATTGTATTTAACCCCTTTACACTTGTGGGAATTGGCCTATATGGAGAGGACTAAATTGAAATGTTTCTTACAGAAGAAATATGGAAAACATATGCATGACCATGGTAACAATTAAACGGGAACAGTTAGGGAAACTTATTAGACTAAAGGTGAGGACACAACAGTTCACCTGACATAATACAATTAGTTTTTTTTCTCACCTTTTATTTAACCAGGTAAGCTATTTGAGAACAAGTTCACAAGTTCGCCAAGATAAAGCAAAGCAGTGCGACACAAACAATAACACAGAGTTACACATGGAATAAACAAGCGTACAGTCAATAATACAATAGAGAAAAAAAAGAAGTCTATATACAGTGTGTGCAAATGGCGTGAGGAGGTAAGGCAATAAATAGGCCGTAGGAGCGAAGTAATTACAATTTAGCAGATTAACACTGGAGTGATAGATGAGCAGATGATGATGTGCACGTAGAAATACTGGTGTGCAAAAGAGCAGAAAAGTTAATAAAAACAATATGGGGATGAGGTCGGTAGATTGGGTGGGCTATTTACAGATGGGCTATGTACAGCTGCAGCGATCGTTTAGCTGCTCAGATAGCTGATGTTTAAAATTAGTGAGGGAAATATAAGTCTCCAGCTTCAGCGATTTTTGCAATTCGTTCCAGTCACTGGCAGCAGAGAACTGGAAGGAAAGGCGGCCAAAGGAGGTGTTGGCTTTGGGGATGACCAGTGAGATAAACCTGCTGGAGCGCGTGCTACGGGTGGGTGTTGTTATCGTGACCAGTGAGCTGAGATAAGGCGGAGCTTTACCTAGCATAGACTTATAGATGACCTGGAGCCAGTGGGTCTGGCGACTAATATGTAGCGAGGGCCAGCCGACTAGAGCATACAGGTCGCAGTGGTGGGTGGTATATGGGGCTTTGGTAACAAAACGGATGGCACTGTGATAGACTGCATCCAGTTTGCTGAGTAGAGAATTGGAAGCTATTTTGTAGATGACATCGCCGAAGTCGAAGATCGGTAGGATAGTTCGTTTTACTAGGATATGTTTGGCGGGGTAAGTGAAGGAGGCTTTGTTGCAAAATAGGAAACCGATTCTAGATTACATTTTGGATTGGAGATGTTTAATATGAGTCTGGAAGGAGAGTTTACAGTCTAGCCAGACACCTAGGTATTTGTAGTTGTTCACGTATTCACGTAGTCAGAACCGTCCAGAGTAGTGATGCTAGTCGGGCGGGTGGGTGTGGGCAGCGAACGGTTGAAAAGCATGCATTTGGTTTTACTAGCGTTTAAGAGCAGTTGGAGGCCACGGAAGGAGTGTTGTATGGCATTGAAGCTCGTTTGGAGGTTTGTTAACACAGTGTCCAAAGAAGGGCCAGATGTGTACAGAATGGTGTCGTCTGCGTAGAGGTGGATCAGGGAATCACCCGCAGCAAGAGCGACATCATTGATATATACAGAGAAAAGAGTCGGCCCGAGAATTAAACCTTGTGGTACCCCCATAGAGACTGCCAGAGATCCGGACAACAGGCCCTCCGATTTGACACACTGAACTCTGTCTGCGAAGTAGTTGGTGAACCAGGCGAGGCAGTCATTTGAGAAACCAAGGCTGTTGAGACTGCCAATAAGAACACGGTGATTGACAGAGTCGAAAGCCTTAGCCAGGTCGATGAAGACGGCTGCACAGTACTGTCTTTTATCGATGGCGGTTATGATATCGTTTAGTACCTTGAGCGTGGCTGAGGTGCACCCGTGACCAGCTCAGAAACCGGATTGCACAGTGGAGAAGGTACGGTGGGATTCGAAATGGTCAGTAATCTGTTTATTAACTTGGCTTTCGAAGACTTTAGAAAGGCAGGGCAGGATGGATATAGGTCTATAACAGTTTGGGTCTAGAGTGTCACCCCCTTTGAAGAGGGGGATGACCATGAAGCTTTCCAATCTTTAGGGATCTCGGACGATACGAAAGAAAGGTTGAACAGACTGGTAATAGGGGTTGCAACAATGGCGGCGGATAATTTTAGAGAGGGTCCAGATTGTCTAGCCCAGCTGATTTGTACTGGTCCAGGTTTTGCAGCTCTTTCAGAACATCTGCTATAATGAACCCAAACATTACACGGTTGCTTTTATGTGCATTTTACATTTTACTGTACTTTTCACCTCATTTGACAATAACAAAGTCTGAAAATACTCTGGATACATTCAGTAGCATGATGATAATATTCCTTGAAAATGTGGGACAGGTGCAACAAAACAATGACATGGATTTGAGTGAGAGTAGACCTCTCACTCAAATCCATGTCATTTTTTTGTTGCACCTGTCCCACCTGTCCCACTAACTGGTGTTTCCAAGTGGTAATTTCAAGTAATTTCAATGCAGAAGAGTATTCAACTATAAGGTTCTTTTTTGAGCTCTCCTAGCTGTGCCGTTGAGGAACTAGAGCAAGTACACTTGTAGTTGTTTTGTTTGGAACACAGCCCTGCAAACCCCTGCCTTTACACAATTACTGTTGTTTACGCAATCCAAAAACGGTCCATTATAAATCGCAATCTGGGACAGGTGGGAATCATTTGAAAACTTGTTCTATTACCAACATGACTAACTAAATTATAAAATACACTGCTAGGCTTTCACAAGGCAATTCAGAGAAGCAGATCATAATTTTGGTTGGCTTAGAATGGAGGCTTAAGTGCATTGATGCGTGGTCCGTGGCAAATTATCACAATACAACAGGCTCATTCTGTTCAAGACAACCCAGGGTATAACGCCATGTCATCTTGTGACTGTACATCAAACATAGTGATCATAAACGTTGACACTGTATATGACATGAGTTTTATGATATGAAAATGTGAAGTGCACATTTGGGCTCACGGGCGTTTCACATCAAAGTGGTTTTTTTCATTGCAATCCTCAACGTCTCATATTTGAAAAACATAGTCCTCTTAATTTACAGCTTTTCCCTCACTCAGACAACAACAAAAAAATGAAAGTTGCCCAATTAGCAGGAGCGATGGGGGCAATTTCTTGTTGCACGGTGCTCAAGTTCAGAACGGCTGTCAGTCAAAACCCATACAGCGCTGTAAAGAACAGAGCCTGAGATCTGATGTCATGTATAGTATGTTACTGTACAGCCACTGTGTTCCAATTTAGGCACTAATCAGTGTCCAAGTCTGCGATTTTCAACCCGTATATTGGTATGAGTGTAAAGGGTTAACAGCATATACTAAACAAAATATTTGATATACTACTGTATACCTAAGGAAACATTTCTCGTGGGTCGAAATACTTGTTGGTCAGAACTGATTTATTTTCTTCATTCCAGATTTTGGAGTTCGACACCCCTGCTGCCCTGCTGGCAGCTGACAACTCCAGATTCCGTGCCATGATGGAGGCATCTAACGGCAAGCTCAGTGACACAGAGCAGTGAACCGAGTCAAATGGGTACAAATTAGCTCTTAGAAAACGGGGCAATACAGCAGAGAACATGACTTGCACAAACTTTGAAGATTACCATCCTGCTATGGAGCGAGTAAGATGTTATTTTAGAAGGCATTAACAGAGGTTCTTACAAACGCTGCTAAATCTAGTGATGTCTGTTGATTTCAAAAACCAATGATGACTTCATGAGTATGATGACAATGTTCCAAAAGACGCATCAAAGATGTGGATCTATTGAGAGTTGGGAGTATCGTACCTGCTGACCTTTACTGCTGTGTGGAAAGAGATCATTTCTCAGAGGCAAAAGGAGAAAGTGCAAATCAAGAGCAATGACTCTACAATGGCACTTTATATTCCATGATGAAACACTGAAGCGTCTGATAACACTGAATGTTTCTTCCTTTCAGCCTCTCTACAGGGCTATCAGTGAGACTTGGAAGAGAACGTAAAATTCTCTATATATTTCACTGATATAATTCAAAAGGAACCTATCACTTGTATAAGCCTCAATGCTAGTTGGTGAAATGGATTTTATATTATGATATTTGCAATCAATACAGCCAGCACATTCATCAGTCAAATCACTGGGCAACTGAGACTTCCAAAGAATCATTTTGATATACCAAAGTAACCATTCCACATGAGCATGGTCAGGAATATATTGACTGATAATATGTCAAGTTATAATAAGGCAGATGATTATATGGTAATCATTTCAGTGAATCCTAACAGATGGCGTGTATATGTGCCTCTACAGTTATGTCATTCGTTGTGTAGTAATGTTGTAGCTTATGCTTTTTGTAATTGCGTTTGTGTTGCGTTATGTTCTGTTCTGGGTGAACCATATGCTGGTATGTTGGAACTGTATCTGCATAGTCTCTTGTATTGTTGCAGGGTATATGGCAGGAATGTCGTTTTTATCAACGTGTAATCATTCTATTGTGTAGTAATAAAGCACAGTTATATTCATGAGATTGAAGAACAGAAACAGAGTTGTGGAACAAATAATGAAAGGTACAGAGTATTTTTTTGTTCTAAACAACCACAGACAATGTCTGCAAATCAGTGTTTTTGGATGAAGTTTTGGATTGTAAACATCTAGATGCCTTAAAAAACACAATGTTCATACACTGAGCAGACATTGTGTGCAATAAGCAATATGTTGCTAGAGAAATCGTAAAGATGGCCTTGTAAAAGACTTGAGATTGTAATTTTGCTATATTTTTTTATTCTTAAAATGTTTCCGATTTTTTTTTTTTGTCATAGAAATGCTTACCAATAAAAATGTTTTCATACTTGAAATATTGTCCTTGCATTCATTGTTCTCGCATATGGTGCCTTCCTGGCATGCATGGTGCTCTGATAATGAATTAGATCAATAGTCCATGGGCCAGAGGGCCACATTTCACATATTGGTCCACTATGGGGTGGCAAGGGTAATGTCTGTGAGCTATATTTTGGTATGATAACCACTATCGGACGTAGCTAAATTGTGGTTATCACTGCATGAATGTTATGACCCCTATGCGGTTAATTGGGACAACTGGATTCATGTTATGAAATGTATTATAAAAGGTTTAGACATTAATGCAAATGTATTAAAAATAACAAACAGCAATACCTTATTTACATAAGTATTCAGACCCTTTGCTATGAGACTCGAAATTGAGTTCCTTTGTGGAGATGGGAGAACCTTCCAGAAGGACAATCATCTCTGCAGCATGGTTCACTTTCCAACAGGACAACGACCCTAAGCACACAGCCAAGACAATGCAGGAGTGGCTTCGGGACAAGTCTATGAATGTCCTCAAAAATCTCATGAGAGACCTCAAAATATCTGTGCAGTTATGCTCCCCATCCAACCTGACAGAGCTTGAGAGGATCTGCAGAGAAGAATGGGAGAAACTCCCCAAATACAGGTGTACCAAGCTTGTAGCGCCATACCCAAGATGACTTGAGGCTGTCATCGCTGCCGAAGGTGCTTCAACAAAGTACTGAGTACTTGCTGTTCAGGGTTTTAGGCTGGGTTTCTGTATAACACTTTGTGATATCTGCTGATGTAAAAAGGGCTTAATAAGTACATTTGAGTAAAGGGTCTGTATACTTATGTAAATGTTAAAATAAAAAAAATAAACATTTGCATAACATTCTAAAAACATGTTTTGATTTGTCATTATGGGGTCTTGTGTGTATTGACAAAACAAATCAACTTAATAAATTTTAGAATAATGGTTGTAACGTAGCAAAATGTGGAAAAATTAAAGCTGTCTGGAACTTTCTGAATGCACTGAATATACAAAACATTAAGGACACCTGCTCTTTCAACAATAGACTGACCATTTGAATGCAGGTGAAAGCTATGATCCCTTATTGATGTCACTTGGTAAATCCACTTCTATTCAGGACGCCTACAGCACCCAATGTCACAGGAAGGCCAAAAAGATAACCAAGGACATCAACCACCCGAGCTACGGCCCGTTCATCCAGAAGGCATGGTCAGTACAGGTGCATCAAAGCTGGGACCGAGAGAATTAAAAACAGCTTCTATTTCAAGGCTGACAGACTGTTAAATAGCCATCACTAGCCAGCCTCCACACAGTACCCTGCCCTGAACTTAGTCATTGTCACTAGCCAGCTGCCTTATGTACATAGACATGGAATCACTGGTCACTTTAGTAATGGAACACTGGTCAATGTAATAATTTTTAGATAATGTTTTACTCATTTCAAGTCAAATTTTATTGGTCACATACACATGGTTAGCAGATGTTAATGCGAGTGTAGCGAAATGCTTGTGCTTCTAGTTCCGACAGTGCACTAATATCTAACAAGTAATCTAACAGTTCCACAACAACTACCTTATACACACAAATGTAAAGGGATGGAATAGGAATATGTACAGTTTAAGTCGGAAGTTTCCATGCACTTAGGTTGAGTCATTAAAACTCGTTTTTCGACCACTCCACAAATTTCTTGGTAACAAACTAGAGTTTTAGCAAGTCGGTTAGGACATCTACTTTGTGCGTGACACAAGTAATTTTTTCAACAATTGTTTACAGACAGATTATTTCACTTATAATTCACTGAATCACAATTCCAGTGGGTCAGAAGTTTACATACACTAAGTTGACTGTGCCTTTAAACAGCTTGGAAAATTCCAGAAAATTATGTCATGGCTTTATAAGCTTCTGTTAGGCTAATTGACATCATATGAGTCAATTGGAGGTGTACCTGTGGATGTATTTCAAGGCCTACCTTCAAACTCAGTGCCTCTTTGCTTGACATCTTGGGAAAATCAAAAGAAATCAGCCAAGACCTCAGAAAAAAAATTGACCTCCACAGGTCTGGTTCATCCTTGGGAGTAATTTCCAAACACTGAAGGTACCACGTTCATCTGTACAAACAATAGTACGCAAGTATAAACACCATGGGACCACGCAGCCGTCATACCGCTCAGGAAGGAGACACGTTCTGTCTCCAAAGATGAACATACTTTGGTGCAAAAAGTGCAAATCAATCCCAGAACTACAGCAAAGAACCTTGTGAAGATGCTGGAGGAAACATCTCACAGCAAGAACTGGCAAATCTGGTGCAGTCCATGAGGAGGAGGTGCACTGCAATAGTTAATGCAGCTGGTGGCCACACCAGATACTGACTGTTACTTTTGATTTTGACCCCCCTTTGTTCAGGGACACATTTTGTTTCTGTTAGTAACATGTCTGTGGAACTTGTTCAGTTTATGTCTCAGTTGTTGAATCTTATGTTCATACAAATATTTACGCATGTTACGTTTTCTGAAAATAAGTTGACAGTGGGAGGACATTTCTTTTTTTGCTGAGTTTATGTATGTGTATGTGACAAATACATTGCTTTGATTTGAGATGAAGGGGACTAGAAAAGCACCATATTTTCAAGATGGCCAACATTCATTCTAATGAGGAAGTACGTTGATTTTGTATGGCTATAACTAAATAAGGATTCAAAAAAGAAAAAAAAGAATGGGCCTCAGGATCTCGTCACGGTATTTTTGTGCATTCAAATTACCTTAGACAAAATGCAATTGGGTTCGTTGTCCGTAGCTTATGCCTGCCCATACCATAACCCCACAGTCACCATGGGGCGCTCTGTTCACGAAACTTGAGACAACTGTGGCATTGCGTGGTGTGACAAAACTGCATGTTTTTGAGAGGCCTTTAATTGTCCCCAGTACAAGGTGTACTTGTGTAATGATCATGCTGTTAAATCAGCTTCTTGATATGCCACACCTGTCAGGAGGATGGATTATCTTGGCAAAGGAGAAATGCTCACAAACCGGGATGTAAGCAAATTTGTGCATGAAATTTGAGAGAAATAAGCTTTTTGTGCATATGGAAAATTTCTGGGATATTTTATTTCAGCTCATGAAACATGAGACCAACACTTTACTTTTTGCATTTCTATTTTTGTTCAGTGTAGATGGGTTTTATAATTGTTCCTTTTGTCCAGGTGAGAAAGGGCAGTAAGGAGTGCGATATAAATTCTGTCGTCTGTGGATGTTTTTTGGGGGGGGGTATGCGAATTAGAATTAGAGATGAAAATATGATCAAAACAAATTTATTTATAAAGCCCTTCTTACATCAGCTGATGTCACAGAGTGCTGTACAAAAACCCAGCCTAAAATCCCAAACAGCAAGCAATGCAGGTGTAAAAGCACAGTGGTTAGGAAAAACTCCCTAGAAAGGCCAAAACCTAGGAAGAAACCTAGAGAGGAACCAGGCTGTGAGGGGTGGCCAGTCCTTATCTGGCTGTGCCGGGTGCAGATTATAACAGAACATGGACAAGATTTTAAAATATTCATAAAACAGGCAGAACAGTTGAAACTGGAGAAGCAGCATGGCCAGGTGGACTGGGGACATCAAGGAGTCATCAGGCCTTGAGGAATGGTCCTAATGCTCAGGTCCTCCGAGAGAGAGAGAAAGAAAGAGAAAAAGAGAGAGAATTAGAGAGAGCATACTTAAATTCACACAGGACACTGGATAAGAGAGGATAAATACTCCAGATATAACAAACGTACCCTAGCCCCCCGACACATAAACTACTGCAGCATAAATACTGGAGGCTGAGACAGGAGGGGTCGGGAGACACTGTGGCCCCGTCTGACGATACCCCCGGACAGGGTCAAACAGGCAGGATATAACAGCACCCACTCTGCTGAAGCACAGCCCCCACACCACTAGAGGGATATCTCCAACCACCAACTTACCATCCTGAGACAAGGCCGAGTATAGCCCATAAGATCTCTGCCACGGCACCACCCAAGGTGGGGGGGTGCAACCCAGACAGGAAGATCACGTCAGTGACTCAACCCACTCAAGCGACTATCTAATTTCCTGCAATTATACACGTTTTGTCACGGGCATATATTTTTTTTGTTGTTGCAGCTTTCAAGCTAATATCATACAATTCTACACATTTTGTTTTAAAGCTTGCATTACAATACATTAATGTTAAAAAATATACATTTTGGGGAATACAAGAAGTATTGAGTTGAAAAATGTATAGTTGGTGGAGTACTGTGGATATCAATATCCTTGTGAACCTTCTAAGCCCATGTTGCCCAAGGTTAATAACATAAATTGTAGATGAATTATATTACGTTGTATTGTATTATAGCTTCAGCCAGACAGAGACAATTTATATAACGAGAGAGACTGTTTAGTGGACATACACTTTGTTGCAATTTCAGACAGAGTAAATACCACACTATGCATTAAGCATGCTGTTTTAGCCAATCAGCATCCAGGATCTGAACTAACCAGTTTATAAATAAACGTGCAGCATGAGTAAAAATGCGGGGAAATAATAAATAATATGATTATTTTGTAGCTAGAATATGAAATGACATGAAGTGGGGTATTATGGGATATATTTGAGTTTTCTTGTCTGCATTGGTCTGCGTCGGCGTTCTTCCGGCTTCCAAGACTCGAACGGAAAGGGGAAAGCCTTGGCTGTGATGCCGCTGGATGATGGCTGCTTTCGGGATCTTAAGTTACGAACACCGGCCCCTGAAGCGGCCACGACTCGGACCTCCGGACGTTTATCCACAAGACCCAAAGCAAAAAGAGGTCAGATGAACTTAAATCGTTTGTCAAACCAACGTTGCAAAGAGCAATTGACACAAAGAGCCTATTTGGAAAGGAGCCCTTAGCTACGCTATGGTTGCTAACGTTAGCTAACGTTAATCCCCCCCAGACGGCTACCAGGCCCAAACCAGTCTCTCTAGTAATAACAATGAACAGCTACTTAGCTTGTCAGTCTGCCTGCTCGCACTGAAAACACCAACCAGCTAGCTGGCTAGCTATCCTGATAGCTTTCTATCGGGCTAACGTTAACTAGCTAGCTAAATGATACGACAAAGATAATTCAAATGAACAAATATTTCTCGAACCATTGTTTGCATTTCAAATAACGTTAACTAGGATACATTTGGAGATGCTTGATAGATAGATAGCTAACGTTAGCGTTATTAGCAACTAGCTACTGTTGGTTAGCTAGTTAAATGTCGTCATTGATGGTCATGATGTATTTTGCTACAATGACATGTCACTTAACGTTTCTGGCATATGTGGAATGGGATCCTAAGACCTAGTCAAAAAATAAATAATTGCCAAACAACCTCAACTCAATTTGATTATGTAGCTAGCTAGTTACCTAGTTGGCAAAACAGTCCCCCACAAAGATAATCATTTGTTTTGTAAACAAAGATGGAGAATGTGGTATCCAGTGTCCTGTACATGTGCTCATTGGGTGACTTCATCAACTGCATGGTTTGAATTTCACAACAGAGAACTAATGTAAATAATTTGTGTTCCAGGATGAATTGACTGCGTTGAATGTGAAGCAAGGATTTAATAATCAACCGGCTGTGTCTGGGGATGAACATGGAAGTGCTAAAAATGTCAACTTCAATCCCTCTAAGGTGATCTTCTCATCATTGTTCCTTTTTCATCTGTATCAGACACATGTAGTGAATCGTGATGCATGTTGTAAGATCTCTTGTTCATAGGATACTTTCCTATTACCCAAACAGATTAGTTCAAACTTCAGCAGCATCATTGCAGAGAAGTTGCGCTACAACACATTTCCAGACACAGGCAAACGGAAGCCACAGGTCAACCAGAAGGACAATTTCTGGCTCGTTACTGCCAGGTCACAGAGCTCTATCAACAACTGGTTTACAGACTTGGCTGGGACTAAACCCCTCACCCAGCTGGCCAAGAAGGTAAGACTTTGTACCAAAACACCCTTGGGGGCACGTTCAGCAGAGCACCACATTGTGATAGAAATATGTTACTGTATGTAAAACAAACAAGACTCTGACATGTAGACTAAGGAATCATGCTGGCTCTATTCATGACATTTATATCTGCAAAGTTCCAGAATGTTTGCCTGCTGAACGTGACCCTATTCTTCCTGTGACCAACTCAAATTTAACTGCAATATGTCTGCCTTGGGAGATTTATACACAATCTTCCTAATATTATTCAAAGTAACTACGTTTTAATTATTAAAAATGCATGTTACTTTTCTGCAGCATCTTCCTTTACTGGGTTTGTTTGGGTTTGTGTACCAGGTGCCGATCTTTAGTAAAAAGGAGGAGGTTTTTGGCTACTTGGCCAAGTACACAGTACCTGTGATGCGTTCTGCATGGATGATCAAGATGACCTGTGCGTATCACGCCGCCATCACAGAAACAAAAGTCAAGAAGCGGCACGTGATTGACCCCTGCATAGGTAATCAAGCACTCCTTAAAAGATATATAGCCTAACCATCCTCCCTTGAACAACATCGTTTTTTTTTTTTATGATTGAGCATGTTCCAGCTAGCCCCCTGTGGCCAAAGCTCCTCAATAATGGAACATTCCAATATCCTGAGTGTGTTCACTGCCATTTAGAAAAGATAGGCTGCTACATCTCTAGAATTTTGCTCAGTCATGCTGTATTAACAGGAGCGTATGCCACTGGGATGATTTGAACTCTAACGTAATGTTCTTTCTGTCTGCAGAATGGACTCAGATCATCACTAAGTACCTGTGGGAGCAGTTGCAGAAGGTGGCCGAGTTCTACCGCCAGTCTCCCAGCCAGGGCTGTGGCTCCCCCCTCCCGGCCAATCCGGCTGAGGTGGACACGGCCATGAAGCAGTGGGAGTACAACGAGAAGCTGGCCATGTTCATGTTCCAGGTTGGTTGGTCCTTTGGTTTGTCTGTTTTTTTTGGTCTGTTTGCCTGCCTATCTCAGGTTCCACGTCTGTCTCCACATCTGTCTCAACAGGGGACCTATGTATCTGCCATGTCTGATGCGTTTGATAAGCAAAATAAATATGCTTCAGTTGGTAGAGCATGGCACTTGAAACACCAGGATTGTGGGTTCGATTCCCGGGGCAACCCATGCATCAAATGTATGCACACAGGACTGTAAGTCGCTTTGGATAAAAGTGCCTGCTAAATGTTATATTATTTTTGATATACAGTGCCTTCAGGAAGTATTCAGACTCCTTGACTTTGGGGAGTTTCTCCCATTATTCTCTGCAGATGCTCTCAAGCTCTATCAGGTTGGATGGGGAGAGTTACTGCACAGCTATATCAAAATCAAATCAATTTTTATTTGTCACATGCTCTGACTACAACAGATGTAGTAGATCTTACTGTGAAATGCTTACTTGCAAGCCCTTAAGCAGCAATGCCGTTCAAGAAATAGTTAAAGTATGTACTAAATAAACTAAAGTAAAAAAAAATAAAGTAACACAATATTACATAACAATAACGAGGCTATATACAGGGGGTACCGGTACTGAGTCAATGTGAGGGGTACAGGTTAGTCGAGGTAGTTTGTACATGTAGGTTTGGGTAAAGTGACTGCATAGATAATAAACAGCGAGTAGCAGCAGTGTAAAAACAAGGGGGGGTCGAAGTAAATAATCCTGGTGGCCATTTGTTTAATTGTTCAGCAGTCTTACAGTTTGGGGGTAGAAGCTGTTAAGGAGCCTTTTGGACCTAGACTTGGTGCTCCGGTACCGCTTGCTGTGTGGTAGCACAAAGAACAGTCTATTACTTGGGTGCCTTTTCAGTTCTCTCCAGAGATGTTCGATCGGGTTCAAGTCTGGGCTCTGGCTGGGCCACTCAAGGACAGTCAGAGACTTGTCCTGAAGCCTCTCCTGTGTTGTCTTGGCTGTGTGCTTAGGATCATTGTCCTGTTGGAAGGTGAACCTTCGACCCAGTCTGAGGTCCTGAGCGCTCTGGAGCATGTTTTCATCAAGGATCTCTCTGTACTTTGCTCCGTTCATCTTTCCCTCAAACCTGACTAGTCTCCCATTCCCTTCCACTTAATAACATCCCCACAGCATGATGCTGCCACCACCATGCTTCACCTTAGGAATGGTGCCAGTTTCCTCCAGATGTGACGCTTGGCATTCAGGTCAAAGAGAAATCTTGGTTTCATCAGACCAGAGAACCTTGTTTCTCATGGTCTGAGAGTCCTTTAGGAGCCTTTTGGCAAACTCCAAGCAGGCTGTCATGTGCCTTTTACTGAGGAGTGGCTTCTGTCTGGCCACTCTACCATAAAGGCCTGATTGGTGGAGTGCTGCAAAGATGGTTGTCCTTCTGGAAGGTTTTCCCATCTCCACAGAGCAACTCTAGAGCAGAGTGGTCTTCGGGTTCTTAGTCACCTCCCTGACCAAGGCCCTTCTCCCCCGATTGATCAGGTTGGCGGGGCGGCCAGCTCTAGGATGAGTCTTGGTGGTTCCAAATGTCTTCCATTTTTAAGAATGATGGGGACCTCTGTGTTCTTGGGGGACCTTCAATGCTGCAGACATTTTTGGTACCCTTCGCCAGATCTGTGCCTCGACACAATCCTGTCTTGGAGCTCTACGGACAATTCCTTTGACCTCATGGCTTGGATTTTGCTATGCCACTTTCATCGGTGGGACATTATATAGACAGGTGTGTGCCTTTCCAAATCATGTCAAATCAATTGAATTTACCACAGGTGGACTCTAATCAAGTTGTAGAAACTTCTCAAGGTGTCTAACATTATGGGGTATTGTGTGAAAATTGCTGAGGATTTTTTATTTTATTTAATCAATTTTAGAACAAGGCTGTAAAGGAACAAAATGTGGAAAAAGTCATGTGGTCTGAATACTTTCCAAAGGCTGTGTGTGTGTGTGTGTGTGATATATATATATATATATAAAATATCAGAAAAAAAAGAAACATCCTCTCACTATCAACTGTGTTTATTTTCAGCAAACTCAACATGTGTAAACATTTGTATGAATATAACAAGATTCAACAACTGAGACAAACTGAACAAGTTCCACAGACATGTGACTAACAGAAATGGAATAACGTGTCCCTGAACAAAGGGGGGGGTCAAAATCAAAAGTAACAGTCAGTATCTGGTGTGGTCACCAGCTGCATTAAGTACTGCAGTGCATCTCCTCATGGACTGCACCAGATTTGCCAGTTCTTGCTGTAAAATGTTACCCCACTCTTCCACCAAGGCACCTGCAAGTTCCCGGACATTTCTGGGGGGGAATGGCCCTAGCCCTCACCCTCCGATCCAACAGGTCCCAGACGTGCTCAATGGGGTTGGGATCTGGGCTCTTCGCTGGCCATGGCAGAACATTGACATTCCTGTCTTGCAGGGATTCATGCACAGAATGAGCAGTATGGCTGGTGACATTGTCATGCTGGAGGGTCATTTCAGGATGAGCCTGCAGGAAGGGTACCATATGAGGGAGGAGGATGTCTTCCCTGTAACGCACAGCTTTGAGATTGCCTGCAATGACAACAAGCTCAGTCCGATGATGCTGTGACACAGCGTCCCAGACCATGACGGACCCTCCACCTCCAAATCGATCCCGCTCCAGAATACAGGCCTCGGTATAACGCTCATTCCCCCAGTGAGACAAAACTGCGACTCATCAGTGAAGAGCACTTTTTGCCAGTCCTGTCTGGTCCAGCGACGGTGGGTTTGTGCCCATAGGCGAAGTTGTTGCTGGTGATGTCTGGTGAGGACCTGCCTTACAACAGGCCTACAAGCCCTCAGTCCAACCTCTCTCAGCCTATTGCGGACAGTCTGAGCACTGATGGAGGGATTGTGCGTTCCTGGTGTAACTCGGGCAGTTGTTGTTGCCATCCTGTACCTGTCCCGCAGGTTTGATGTTCGGATGTACCGATCCTGTGCAGGTGTTGTTACACGTGGTCTGCCACTGCGAGGACGATCAGCTGTCTGAACTGTCTCCCTGTAGCTCTGTCTTAGGCGTCTCACAGTACGGACATTGCAATTTATTGCCCTTGCCACATCTGCAGTCCTCACGCCTCCTTGCAGCATGCCTAAGGCACGTTCACGCAGATGAGCAGAGACCCTGGGCGTCTTTCTTTTGGTGTTTTTCAGAGTCAGTAGAAAGGCCTCTTTAGTGTCGTAAGTTTTCATCACTGTGACCTGTGTCTGTAAGCTGTTAGTGAGTGTCTTAACGACCGTTCCACAAGTGCATGTTCATTAATTGTTTATGGTTCATTGAACGAGCATGGGAAACAGTTTTAACCCTTTACCATGAAGATCTGTGAAGTTATTTGGATTTTTACGAATTATCTTTGAAAGACAGGGTCCTGAAAAAGAGAAATGTCTTTTTTTGCTGAGTGTTTGTGTGTGTGTGTGTGTGTGTGTGTGTGTGTGTGTGTGTGTGTGTGTAGCTATAAGTAGATATATTTTCACTAAACAGTTTGAAATGGGTTGAGTTGTTACTTGGTTAGATTTTTGTGACTTCAATGTTTGCTTTTCTGTCATTACACAGCTGTCTGCAATGGCTGTCGTGGTAGTATAACCCTATTTCACTGCATAAGCAACGTGCTGCATGCCGGGTTCATTAGGGGAAAAATAGCAGTAAACAGCTAGCAAGTTAGCTTCTATTTAGAGGGTGAGCCATTTTTGTGGTAAACTAAACTGAGGTAACAGATAAGTCAATGTATGCATTTTATGACTAAAGCCAGATGGAATCATAGAATCACAAGCAAGACAAAACAGTTTGGGTGTTTTTTGGATGATCATCTCTTGCTCACCCGCATCATACAGCACATTGTTTACACTGACTAATAGTGAAATGGAGTAATTGCATAGGGTTACAGATGCAGTCCGGAATCTTAAGCACAACAAACTCATAACATATATTGTACCAATTAGGTTCGTAACATCATATGAATTGCAGCAACAAAACAATGCAGCGTGTAACTTATCATAGGAAGTGGATGACGTAGTACACAAAAACACGGGTCCCGCTTTGGTTCGTGATCGCCACTTTCAAAACTAATGGCTGAAATTATACAAAGTTCTGGAGCATCACTTTAACTTACCATACATACTTCATGCTGTAGAAGAACAAGCAATAACAAAGGGTTGTTTGCTTGTGTCCAGGATGGCATGCTAGATAGACACGAGTTCCTGACATGGGTGTTGGAGTGCTTTGAGAAAGTCCGACCTGGAGAGGATGAGCTTCTGAAGCTGCTGCTGCCCCTCCTGCTACAGGTAATGCCGATATACCATCCCTTTAGCACCCATCTTAATAATGGTTTGGTGGGTGCTTATATTGGTCCTATTTCACACGTGTGTTAATATGCATCTGTGAATTGGAAATGTGTTTTTTGCGTATCCACTCTCCCTGAGACACCCTCCGAGCAATTAGGGTTAGGTTCCTTGTTCAAGGGCACATCGGCAGATTTTTCACCTTGTCTGCCTTGGAATGCGAACTAGAAACCTTTCTGTTACTGGCCCAATGCTCTAACCGCTAGGCTATCTTTCTCCTAATGCAGTAGGAGAATCCAGTAGCAAACCACATATTTCATGTGGAAGAAGTAACTTGAGGAGACACTCACAGAGATGTAGTTTATCTTCACTAATCAGGAAAGTCCAGGTTCTTACATCCTCTAATTATACATTAAAAACTACTTTTTCAAATTACTTTTTGTGCAGCAATGGCACATTGTTAATGCGACAAATTATCTTGCAGGGTGATGGCAAGCACCAAGTAAAGTAGCAATCGTCTAACAATAACCTATCTAACGAAAAACATTTCTGACATATGCCCTTGGAAGTGCAGTTTAATCTACTTAAAAGAAAATGTGTTTACCTGAGCTGCAGTAAATGTTAACTTTTGAATGCCGCCAACTGTACATCATTGAGGCTGACCTAGCTACCCTCCATTTTTCCCTATATTCCATTGCTGTGATCACTTATCAGCTCTGAAGAGTTAGAACAGACATTGTGAGTCGTGTCCCCTCCCTCAGTACTCAGGGGGGTTAGAACTGACATTGTGATTCATGTCCCCTCCTTCAGTACTCAGGGGGGTTAGAACTGACATTGTGAGTCATGTCCCCTCCCTCAGTACTCAGGGGGGTTAGAACTGACATTGTGAGTCATGTCCCCTCCCTCAGTACTCAGGGGAGTTTGTGCTGTCGGCCTACCTGTCTCGGAGACTGGCCTACTTCTGCACGCGACGCCTCAACCTGCTGCTAAGCGACGGGAGCCTGGGACCCGGCGGCCGGGGGCACCCGGCACACAGCATCCTGGCGCAGCCGGGTAACGCCCTGCCCCCCACACCCACCTCCCAGCCCACGGGGGGGAACCAACCCCAGACCCCCTTCACAGACTTCTACATCTGCCCTCAACACAGGCCCTTGGTGTTTGGGCTCAGCTGCATGCTACAGGTACAAACACACTGAATAGCCTTTCCACTGAATTGAATGGATTGTCTGCTAATGCAGTACTATTACACTACTATTCATATTGCTGTTAAGCCATAAGGCTAGTATAGTAAGTACTGTTACACTACTATTAATATGACTGGTAAGTCTTGAGGCTAGTATAGTAAGTACTATTACACTACTATTAATATTGCTGTTAAGCCATGAGGCTAGTATAGTAAGTACTATTACACTACTATTAATATTGCTGTTAAGCCATGAGGCTAGTATAGTAAGTACTATTACACTACTATTAATATTGCTGTTAAGCCATGAGGCTAGTATAGTAAGTACTATTACACTACTATTAATATTACTGTTAAGCCATGAGGCTAGTATAGTAAGTACTATTACACTACTATTAATATTGCTGTTAAGCCATGAGGCTAGTATAGTAAGTACTATTACACTACTATTAATATTGCTGTTAAGCCATGAGGCTAGTATAGTAAGTACTATTACACTACTATTAATATTACTGTTAAGCCATGAGGCTAGTATAGTAAGTACTATTACACTACTATTAATATTACTGTTAAGCCATGAGGCTAGTATAGTAAGTACTATTACACTACTATTAATATTACTGTTAAGCCATGAGGCTAGTATAGTAAGTACATGGCTATGTTGGTAAACTAGCTCTGGTTACATTATCAGGTTTGGGATTGTTCCTGATGAAATTCTATTGTAGATTACATTTTTCCTGATTTCCCATATTGTCAATCACATCCCTGAATTCTTCTTCTCCTGGTCTTGGTTTCATCAGAGTATCGTGCTGTGCTGTCCCAGTGCACTGGTGTGGCACTACTCTCTGACAGACAGCCGGAACAAGACTGGTTCCCCACTGGACCTACTCCCCATATCCCCCTCCAACCTGCCCATGCCAGGGGGCAACAGCACCTTTACACAGCAGGTAAGGCCCAGAGTCTGGTTCCTGTCAAGGTTTCTTCCCGCCTTATATTATACTGTACCTGTGGCATTGGCTTTATATTGTTTGGATTAGGACTAATATATTTGGGTTTTGGATTATGACTAATGCATTTGGAGTCTGGATTATGACTAATGCGTTTGGGGTTTTGGATTATGACTAATGCGTTTGGGGTTTTGGATTATGACTAATGCATTTGTCAGTTGATTGATTGAATGCCCTCCACATGCTGAGAGGTTGACATCATTGCATGCCTATTGACTTTGTCTTCTCACAAGTCCTATCTGCTTATCTCAGTCTTATCTGTGCTTTTACCTCAGGTCCGTGCAAAGGTCAGAGAAATAGAGGAGCAGGTCAAGGACAGAGGGCAGGCTGTGGAGTTCCGCTGGTCCTTTGATAAATGTCAGGAGACAACTGCTGGTAAGTAAACTGCTCCTTCATGATTATATCAATAACACCTATAAAATGACATAACATAGCATCCAGACAATGACTATATGGCTGGTTTCCCAGACATAGATTAAGACTAGTCCTGGACTAATAATCTATTTCAACTGAGATTCTCCACTGAGCATGCTTTATAGCCCAGCACTAGGCTTCATCTTTGTCTGGGAAACTGGCCCTGGATGTATAAGGAAAAAGGAAATTAGTAACATTTTGTGTTTTACTTGCTTTCGCCAGGCTTCACCATTGGAAGGGTCCTACACACCCTGGAGGTTCTAGACAACCACAGCTTTGAGAAGTCAGACTTCAGCAACTCCCTGGATTCCCTTTACAACCGCATCTTCGGCTTGGGCCAGAGCAAAGACGGCCACGAGGTAAAGATGTTTTCTCTTAGATGACCACTCTTGCATATGTCAAGTCGGAAGTCTTGGTGGTTCCAAACTTCTTCCATTTAAAGATGGAGGCCACTTCAAAGGCCCAGTGCAGTTAAAAATGTGATTTTTCCTGTTTTTATATATATATATATATATATATATATATATATATATATATATATATATATACATACACACACACACACACACACAGTGCATTTGGAAAGTATTCAGACCCCTTGACTTTTTCCACATTTTCTTACGTTACAGGCTTATTCTAAAATTGATTAAATAGTTTTTTCCCTCCTAAATCTACACATAATACCTCATAATGACAAATCTAAAACAGCTTTTTAGAAATTTTAGCACATGTATAAAACATTTACTGATATCACATTTACATAAGTATTCAGACATTTTACTCAAGCACCTTTAGAAGCCATTACAGCCTTGAGTCTTCTTGGGGGATACAAGGTTGGCACACCTGTATTTGGGGAGTTTCTCCCATTCTTCTCTGCAGATTATCTCAAGCTCTGTCAGGTTGGATGGGGAGTGTAACTGCACAGCTACTTTCAGGTCACCAGAGATGTTAAATTGGGTTCAAGGTCCGGCTCTGGCTGGGCCACTCAAGGACATTCAGAGAATTGTCCCGAAGCCACTCCTGCATTGCCTTGGCTGTGTGCTTAGGGGTCGTTGTCCTGTTGGAACGTGAACCATCGCCCCAGTAAGGTCCTGAGCGCTCTGGAGCAGGTTTTCATCAAGGATCTCTCTGTACTTTATACTTTCCGAAGGCACTGAGATATATATATATATATCTCAAGCTCCACACTGAGGTTGGAATAATTCTGTGAAATTGTGAAAATTTGAATAATGCCCTTTTCGTGTAAGAGTTGTTTGAAATGTCAGCCTGTTTTGGTGGGATGGAGTTTTGGTCACTCATGGTAACATCACATGTAATAAATTAGTTAATAAACCAATAACAAAAAGAGTTCCAGACCTCTGTCAGTAACAGTTAATTTTCAGTTTTCCCCCTCCCCAATCAGACCACTCCCAGATAGTCCTAGTGAAATTCGTGCTTGAGAAATGTCCCTTAAGTTATTTTTGTTCCTTTTTGACCATTTTAATTTGAAACAATCACAGTAAGGTACTTAATTGTTGCCTAGAAATAATTTTATTTTGAGATAAAAATATCTGCGTTGGACATTTAATGGTTTTCAATCACAGGTGGAAAGGCAAAATGTCAAGTGTGAGCAAGAGGCTAACTAACACCATCTGGCCCCAGTCATTACTGTAGAACACACAGAATTTCTTCTTCTGGAGACAATGAACTGTATTCTATTGTATTCTTCTAGAAACACTACTTGGATGGGCCCAGACACAAGCTTCCGTGCTGTATGGTCTTCTCCCTGACATGTTTCTCTCTGTGTAGATGTCCCCCGATGACGACGCCGTGGTGACCCTGCTGTGTGAGTGGGCGGTGTGCTGCAAGAGGTCTGGCCGTCACAGGGCCATGGTGGTGGCGAAGCTGCTGGAGAAAAGACAGGCAGAGATCGAAGCCGAGGTGAGACGGTGCCCCAGGCACTCGCGCACATACACATTTCCGATTCATGACTACAGCACCGTGACTGCCCCACAGTGACACGTGGCCTTGTCACTTGGCCACAGCTGTTCCTGAGTATTCTCAAGGATACTTCTTGCCTTCTTTCTTGCCTCGTGAGAACAGGTCTCTCTTGCAAAAGATATCTTCATCTCAAGAGATTTCACCTGTGTAAATAAAGGATGAAGATGGCCACAGCCTTTAATAACAAGATTCTAAACTGTTTTAGAAGATGTGAGGTATAGGTTTTTGTATTTCCTCAATGCTATTGTTGTTTGCAATGCTGTCTCAATCCATTTAATTAAATTGTATTCCCTGCAAACTTGTGTATACAAAACCGAAGAAACTATTCAAATGTTATACCATGCTTATCACAGATGTAAGGGATATTTGCTCACTGGCAGTGGTTCTCAGGCTGTGTGTGTGCTTGTCTGTGTTCACAGAGGTGCGGCGAGTCGGAGGTGGTGGATGAGAAAGGCTCAGTTTCGTCAGGATCTCTCTCGGCGGCCACCCTGCCTGTGTTTCAAGACGTGCTCCTGCAGTTCCTGGACACCCAGGCCCCCATGCTCAGTGAGTCTGCCCTTCACTTCACTAGTAGTCAATTATATTCCCTTATTTGGGTTGTCTGCAGCTGCGTCTCAAATTACACCCTATTCCCTATACTGTAAGGTGTCTACCCACTCTGCCCAGATTTCCTAACTTAATACATCTGATAAGCACTGAGCTCTTGACAGAGCGGTGTGCTTTCTCGCAGAGACTTTTGACACACAAACATGACACAAACTGAATGAAATGTAAAAGGCTTTGAAAATAAAAAGCTAGCGGTACGCTCAGTGCTCAGTTGATGTTTCACAAATGTTTTTCTGAGAAGTCTTTGAAATCATGTGAAAATGTCAAGACTCAAAAACAATATCTATATTGTTTTATGTCCTCCGGATTTGAGAAGAAAGATGAGTTCCACTGTGAGCCTGTCCGTTAGCCTTAATTCTTCCACAGCATCCAGCCCAGCTGACGCAATGCTATTTTCCAGATTATTATTTTTTAACCACTTTTTTTTCTCTGACCTCAATTTATTTAGTCACTCTAATTTTAGCCATCCTACAAGAGTAAAAATGTTACCCATTTTTGATTGAACACTCTATATTATGCTCTACTTTTGACCAGGGCCCATAGGGAACTTGACCACAGCTCTATGGGTCCTGGTCAAAAGTAGTGCTCTATATAGGGAATATAGGGTGCCAGTTATGAGGCCGCTAGGCTCTCTGCATCTCCTGATATTGCTCCTGATTCCAGCACTCTTTTGGATTTAGTCTTCCCAACGGTTGAGTTGTTATGCTCTACTATGGGTTTGGGACTTGAGCTGTACTGTACTGCGCTGGCCTGGTTACACATCCACCATAGTGCTGAAAAGGACAATGGTGAAAAGAAAATCCACAACAGCACAGTATGGTTCATGTCAGCAACATAGTGGGAAAGGGGTATTGGTGTTGAGTAGGGTGAAAGAAATCCAGGTTAGAAGATTCCTGGACTCTGGATGGAATAAGCAGAAAATCATGGAATTCCCCACTGGTATATCTGGAAAACCTGTGAGTTTTTGGAATGTTACCCAAATTTTGCAACCTTAGTGTTTGGTGACGTTGCACACAGGGTCCTGTGTGGCTCAGTTATCGGAGCATGGCGCTTGCAACGTCACGTTCGATTCCCGCTTTAGCCACCCATTATGAAAATGTATACTTGCACTACTGTTAGTCGCTTTGGATAAAAGTGTCTGCTAAAGGTTATATTATAAAGGTTATGACTGGTCTCTTACTGCTGCTAATGCTGGAGTGTGTAGTGACAAACTATCCCCATCTGTCCCTTCTCAGCGGAGGTGGGCAACGAGAGCGAGCGTGTGGAGTTCTCTAACCTGGTGCTGCTCTTCTGCGAGCTCATCCGCCACGACGTCTTCTCTCACAACATCTACATGTGCACGCTCATCTCCCGTGGTGACCTGGCCTCTGACTCCCACCTGCCCCGCCCCCGTTCCCCTAGTGATGAGCCTTCAGACGAATCAGAGCGCAAGGAGCAGGAGGCAGGCAGCAGCGTCAAGAACGAGGCATGTTATGTGGTGCCAGCTGTGCTAGTATCCACGATGTATCATCGGTAGTTACTCACTGCTTTTGAATTGATTTTGGAATGAAACGTGTATTTTATTTTCTTTATACAGGACACTGGTCTCTCCGAGTCAATGGAGATCGATCACAACTCGAGCGCTAATTTTGATGAGGTAGGTGTATATGCATCATGCCAGTAGAAATGGGCAGCTAATGTGTACTAGTGAATATTCTCCCTGGCACAACTATATAGTATTCTTACCTGTGCTCCATCAGACTGTCCCATTGACCTCTGGATAACCTTTCCATGCTGTGTGCAGCCCTATTAATTTGAGTCGTCTCTTGTTTTGTAGATGTTTTCTCCCCCAACTCACTGTGAGTCAAAGGGCAGCCCCTCCCCCGAGAAACCTGCCCCGGAACAGGAAGGGAAGGGCGCCTGCAAAGACAAGGCCCTGGATCCTGCCTTCCCATTGGTGTACGAGCAGCCCCGTCACATCCAATACGCTACCCACTTCCCCATCCCCCAGGTAAGCAGGAGAGGCTTTGGCTAGCTCAGCTCAGCTCATCAGTGAAAACTGTAGACCATGATAGCCCTCTGAGCTAAAGCCCAGGCTCTGGGAGCTTTATAGTTTCAGACAAGTTTACTTATCACCCCAGCAAAGCTTAGTGAACTACCGCTGCTACATTGGCACATGTTGTTTGGTTGTTGGTCTAACTCAAGGCAATGTTAGCCCTTCAAGCTAAAACCTTTACTTGCATTACCTCTGGGAGCTAACACACGTTTTCAGCTTTCTGGCGTTGCTTTGCACCCAACCTCAACTACATAGCCTATGCAAATATTGACTCACTCCTTGACACGGTTAGCCCTCAAAACAAAAGACAGATCTCAGATGACTCATAACAACTGGGTGGCTTTGTGAACTACCTCCACTATGCATGTATTGACTCACTCCTTGACAGTTAGCCTTCTGAGCTAAAGTCTAGGCATTAGCTATTAGTGCTGACATTTGTCCTCAAATCTCAGGCTATGTGAACTACCTCCACAACATAATGCACAGTGCACACATTGACTGACTCTTCGTCGTCCCCAGGAGGAGAGTGCCAGTCACGAGTGTAACCAGAGACTGGTGGTGCTCTACGGCGTGGGCAAGCAGCGAGACGAAGCGAGGCACGCCATCAAGAAAATCACCAAAGACATCTTGAAGGTGCTCAACCGCAAAAGCACTGCAGAGACCGGTAAGAATAGTACTGCTTCCAGTTCTTATTTGACTCTTGTTTTTAATGGCCTCATCTACGGGCCTTCTGTTTTCCCTGGAGCAATATGGCCTGTTTTGAGTTTCTATCTGCCGTTGCTTTTAGAATTTTTCACGTAGAGGGAAAGACTATGCTTGTTCTGGAAACTCCAGACTTTGACATGAATTTGAGCGCAACCATAGATTTATTGAGCGAGGTTGTATATTCCCGTAACTCTCAGCAGATGTGCCCCCTGTCTATCACATCACAGATAATGTTTGAGCAGATTGCAGAGAGACGTTATTTTGTTAACTTTGTTTTTGATGGACGCTGTGCCTGTTTTTAGTGCATCACAAATGGCACCCTATTCCCACTACTTAAGTAGTGCACTATGTAGGGAATAGGGTACCATTTGAGAGACAGTCTGCTGGCCCTATCTGATTCCCTCAATAACGTTTCCCAAGTTGAAAACTCTCCTCAGAAACCTTCATATCTTTTCTCCAACACTCTCCTCTCTGGTCTTCATTATTGAACACAGGATTTTTGATGATTGGCTCCAGGGCTTGCATCCTATATTCAATATTAATTTCCATCCTGTCCAATTTCTATGCTAATTTGCTGCCACTCATCTTATTTCTCTTATCATGTGACATTAACAAGGGTGATTTGAGAAGTTCTAATTATGTAGCCTAAAGGGCTTTTTTCTTGTCATTCAAGTCATTTATTTTCAGCCATATTCCTGCTTTAGAGTTGAGCAGATGGCCTTCTGGTTACAAGCCCATTTCCCTTGTGCTTTGCATAACCTTCTCTGTTCCTTTTTTGATTTTAAGCCATTTGAGCACTGTCATTAAATGTGAACTTCGAAAGTGAAGGGCCATGAGAATGTGATTATAATGGTTGCAACCCAAATGGCACCCTAAGGGCCCTGATCAAAGGTTGTGCACTCTATATAGGGACTAGGGTGCCATTTGGGACGCAACCATTTGTCATCAGTCGAGCTCTAACCTTTTAGAAAGGCTTTGTGTGTGTGTGTCCTGAGCGCTCTGGAGCAGGTTTTCATCAAGAATCTCTCTGTACTTTGCTCTGTTCATCTTTCCCTCAAGCCTGACTAGTCTCCCAGTCCCTGCTGCTGAAAAACATCCCCACCGCATGATGCTGCCACCATCATGTTTCACCGTAGGGATTGTGCCGGTTTGATGCTCGGCATTCAGACGTGATGCTCGGCATTCAGACCAAAAAGTTCAATCTTGGTTTCATCCAACCAGAGAATCTTGTTTCTCGTGGTCAGAGTCCTTTAGGTGCCTTTTGGCTAACTCCAAGCAAGCCGTCAGGTGCCTTTTACTGAGGAGTGGCTTCCGTCTGGCCACTCAACCATAAAGGCCTGATTGGTGGAGTGCTGCAGAGATGATTGTCCTTCTGAATGGTTTGCCCATCTCACAGAGGAACTCTGGAGCTCTGTCAGAGTGACCATTGGGTTCTTAGTCACCTCCCTGACCAAGGCCCTTCCCCCCTGATTGCTCAGTTTGGCTTGGCGGCCAGCTCTAGGAAGAGTCTTCGTGGTTCCAAACTATTTCCACGGTGTTCTTGGGGACCGTCAATCCTGCAGAAATGTTTTGGTACCCTTCCCCAGATCTGTGCCTCGACACAATCCTGTCTCGGAGCTCTACGGACAATTCCTTCGACCTCATTGCTTGGTTTTTGCTCTGACTTGCGCTGTCAACTAAGGGACCTTTATATAGACAGGTGTGTGCATTTCCAAATCCTGTCCAATCAATTGAATTTACCACAGGTGGACACCAATCAAGGATTATCAATAGAAACAGGATTCACCTGAGCTAAATTTCGAGTCTCATAGCAAAGTGTCTGAATACTTAACTAAATAATGTATGTTTTTTATTTTTAATACATTTGTAAACGTTTCTAAAAAACAGTTTTCGCTTTGTCATTATGTGGTTTTGTGTGTAGAATGATGAGGAAAACGATTTAATCCATTTTAGAATAAGGCTGTAACGTAACAAAATGTGGAAAAGGCAAGTGAAGTGGTCTGAATACATTTGAGCTGTCTTTTATTGTCCCCAGCACAAAGGAGAAATGCTCACTAACAAGGATGTAAACAAATTTGTGCACAAAATTCGAGAGCAATGAGCTTTCTGTGCATATCAACATTTTTCGAATCTATTATTTCAGCTCATGAAACATGGGACCAACACTTTACATGATGCGTTTTATATATTCTTTCAGTGTAATAGGACTTTGATTTGTCTCTTCTCTATCAGGAGGAGAGGAAGGACAGAAGAGGAAGAGGACTAAGCCTGAGGCCTTCCCCACAGCAGAGGACATCTTCTCCAAATTCCAGCACCTCTCCCATTTTGATCAGCACCAGGTCACCTCTCAGGTGAGACCCCCCCATAGCTGTCCAGTCTCATTGTTTTAAGTGTGCTCCAAAACTTGCTATTGGAATCCTCTCAAGTTATTCGGTAAAAATCGATACTTATATGTCCGCCATTCAATTCTTCTGAGGTACAGTTAAATTATTTTCATAAAACAATGTCTTTAACAGCAAACTGATATTTTCAATTTCTTTTATTTTAGTACTAAAATATACAATGTTATGGATATTCAGTTATGTTTTTACTGTAGGCCTGTGTAGTAGTGATGAAGTTCGGCTGTTTTTACTGACAAGTCTTTTTTGACTCAATTAGTCAAAAGATTGGTTATTTTGACTGATTTCATTAATTTGAGTCAGTAATGCGAAGCACACAGGACCCCCTACCGCGAATGATGGACCTGAAAACTCAAGAGTTATGATCAGGGTTGGAAATTAACATCCACCAAATGTGGGTAGATTTTGTCATTGGCGGGTACGAATTTATATTTTACCAGCCACGTTGGCGGGTGGTCACACAGAGCATTTGGAATTGGTTTTGAAAAATCAAAAGCCCACCATTGGTCCAATTGTCAAGAAAGGCTACTAAAATGTGACTTTGTCCTCGTGTTTCTTGGCTAGTTACATCGTTCTGTTCATGCTATGTTTTTCAATGTTAGTTTGAGTTTGCTGTAACTGTCTGCCGCAGTCTGATCACCGTCTAATCACAGACAAGCAAGTGCCCAAATTACTATGGTAATGGACTGTCCTTTTTTTTAAAGGGCCATCTGACATTTTTTTTTGTCTCACCTTATGTTTGTGCTTGATTGAGCATGTCATTTGTGACAGACTTGTAAACATGTGCTTTAAACTATGTATATTTGTTGATTGCTAGGCATACAAATACAATTATTTATTGAAAGCTTTGAAACAAGGTCTAGTTGTGGCCGCAACCAGAGTAGATTGTGAAATACTCTTGGCGGAATGCATTGACTGTGAGGGTAATAAGTAGCCTGACAACTCACATTACATTCTTCCGCTGCTCTGTTGATCGCTACATACTTCCTATTGCTGAGAATAAATTCATATGCATGGTGTAGCCAGGCAAGGTAATAAGCACAGTCGTTCACTAGTTGAAGCCCCCCTAACGATTTGAGTTTGTTGAGCAAAGGCTGTGAATGTTTTGGTTCTTCAAAGCTGTGTCCATAACATTCAATAATCAATGAATTGCAGTCATTCTTGCTCCAATGCGATCAATGATCAGTTCTAAACACAGTGGTGTGTATTCATGAATGCTCAGGGAAGCCAGGCTTCCTACAAATAATTTACCAATAAAAAAAAAAAATTAACTTTCGTCTATCTGTTTCTGAATTTTCCTTCAATTCGCAAGAGGCTGAATGTATCTCACAGGAGAAAGCATCTGAGCAAGCGAAACAGTGCTCCTCCGTCTCTCTACGTGTAGGCCATCTATCTGATGCTGTCTGGTCCAAATGAGTTTGACATTGTTACCGCCCGTAGATTTGAAGGCAAGGGATGCCTGCGATCATCTGGCCTTGGCTTCCCCAGTGATTTTACCCACCCACCGCTACTGTCTAAACATGTATTTTTCTTCTCTATGCTCATGACCTATTGTCCTGCGCGAATATGACCGACAGTTGGTGGTAGGAGCATGTCTCTGGAGCCGCTGAGCCGGAGGAACATGTATTAATCCTGCTGTAGGACTCATTGCGGCCAGCAGGTCAAACAAATGAGTCACTCAGGAAAAAATATTATGACTCAAGTCAGTAAAAAGAGTCGTTCCAAAATAACTCATTGTTAGCGAACTGCACATCACTACTGTGTAGAGGTAAATAATCCTGTTGGCCTTCTCTCTGACTAGGTGTCCAGGAATGTTCTGGAACAGATCACCAGCTTTGCCTTAGGGATGTCCTATCACCTGCCTCTGGTCCAGCACATCCAGTTCATCTTTGACCTCATGGAGTACTCCCTCAACATTAGTGGCCTCATCGACTTTGCCATTCAGGTATAGCTTTGTCTCTAATTTCAAGGCATATAATCACAACATTTAATTCCACTAATATTTCCTTTAATGTCTACTCTTATGCCTGAGTCTGCTTCTCTCTCACCGGTTTCTGTTAGTGGATGTTTACTGCTGTTCTCCCCTTGATGCTTTAGTATCATTTGTATGAATCATCTTTCTATAACTTACCTTCTCTCTCTTCCCCGTGCGTTTGTGTGTATCTAGCTGCTGAACGAGCTGAGCCTGGTGGAGGCAGAGCTGCTGCTCAAGTCATCCAGCCTGGTGGGTAGCTACACCACAGGTCTGTGTCTGTGCATCGTGGCCGTGCTGAGGAGGTACCACTCCTGCCTCATCCTCAACCCAGAGCAGACGGCGCAGGTCTTTGACGGGTTAGTCTTACAAGCTTAACCTTTAGGCTTTAGCCAGACTGCTCCGTGGAGAACGGGCACCAAATTAGAAAGGGGGGATTTTGGTCTGTGTGCGTGCTCCTCTTTTCTAATTGGCTAATGTATCCGTCGGCCTGTCAAAAGTTCAACTCATCTGAACTTTTTGTTCGTTGACCGATAACGCGCGACTCTCATTGAGAAAGCATTGGAAATCACGGATATGGATCAAATCTACGGGCCAGTTTGGCCGCGCCCTTAACCATTCACCTCTATAGCCTGGGTGCTAATGTTATCCAAGCCTTAACCATTCACCTCTATAGCCTGGGTGCTAATGTTATCCAAGCCTCAACCATTCACCTCTATAGCCTGGATGCTAATGTTATCCAAGCCTTAACCATTCACCTCTATAGCCTGGATGCTAATGTTATCCAAGCCTTAACCATTCACCTCTATAGCCTGGATGCTAATGTTATCCAAGCCTTAACCATTCACCTCTATAGCCTGGGTACTAATGTTATCCAAGCCTTAACTATTCACCTCTATAGCCTGGATGCTTATGTTATCCAAGCCTTAACCACTCACCTCTATAGCCTGGGGGTGCTATTCAATAACGTTGGATGCAGAAACAGTCGGGTACCTAAGCTATTCACTGCCAATAAACCCGCCTGTTTTTTTACAGACCTGGGTCAACCTGTCTTCTATAACTCATTTAGTAAAGAAATCTTTCTGTCCTTTGTTGTTTTAATACTATTCATTGACCAGGTTACGCATCGTGGTGAAGTCGGGGGTGAACCCAGCTGACTGCTCCTCAGCTGAGCGCTGCATCCTGGCCTACCTGTACGACCTCTATACATCCTGCTGTCACCTAAAGAGCAAGTTTGGAGAGATCTTCAGGTAAAACATCAACATGGACTAGCAACTGTTCAATGCAGCTTTATTGTATACTGTAGTTTCTCAGACATTTTTTTATAGGGGGCCAAGTTATGTTAAATGCTAATATTGTGTTGAAACTAAAATATTTGGCCCCACATGGTAGTCATATAATGATAGGAGAACTAATCTGTGTCCTTTCTCTCCCTCTTTTGTCCAGTGAGTTCTGCTCCAAGGTGAAGAACTCAATATACTGTAACATCGACCCGTCTGACTCCAACATGCTGTGGGACCCTGTGTTTATGATGGAGGCCATTGCCAATCCGTCGGCCCACAATTTCAACCACAGCATGGTGGGTAAGATCCTCAACGACAGCCCTGCCAACCGCTACAGCTTCGTCTGCAACGTGCTCATGGACGTGTGCGTGGACCACAGGGACCCCGAGAGGCAAGCATTGTTTTTCTATAAAACCATTATCAGTAATTGACTGTTGATACGTCCAGATGCATTGAAACAATACAGGACTCTTGACTTAGTAACT
This sequence comes from Brachymystax lenok tsinlingensis, assembly GCA_030435695.1. Lineage (NCBI taxonomy): Eukaryota > Metazoa > Chordata > Actinopteri > Salmoniformes > Salmonidae > Brachymystax > Brachymystax lenok. The sequence continues at coordinate 18,484,702 of CM059789.1, forward strand.
GTCAACTCACCAGGTATACGTATCTTACCTGAATTCAATAGTAAGGTGTTACAAGTTTAATACCCATCTCTGTGTGTCTATCTCTGCAGGGTGAATGACATTGGGATCCTATGTGCGGAGCTGACTGCCTACTGTCGCTCTCTGAGTGCTGAGTGGCTGGGCGTCCTCAAAGCCCTCTGCTGCTCCTCCAACAACGGCAACTGTGGCTTCAACGACCTCCTGTGCAACGTGGACGTGAGTGTTCACACTCGCAGCACACACACACCTTGCAATAGCCTTGCGCCTCTCTCTCTGCACCAATTAATGTGCATTGCTCACTCAGGCTCTGAGAGGCACGGGTTAGAGGGGAACACTGACAGTTACATTCCAATAATTAGCAGTTCACATCAAATGTGAACGTCTCCTTTCTGTTTCCTTCTCTCTTCCGTCTCAGGTCAGCGATCTCTCATTCCATGACTCCCTGGCCACCTTCGTAGCCATCCTCATCGCCCGCCAGTGTCTTCTCCTGGAGGACCTGGTCCGCTGCGTAGCCATCCCCTCCCTCCTCAACGCTGGTAAGAGCTCCTCTGTCAGCCCCAGACCTGTAGCCAGGGTCCTGTTCATTAGGCACCAAATGGAAGAAAACAAACTGAAACATGGAGGGACTACCTGGACTTGTCCAATAAGAAATGTACTAGGGCTGGGTGATATGGCCAAAATCTCATATCCCGATATAGGTCATTTCATATCCTGCTAACGATATAGCACATTTTCTGTAAATTCAATGAATAAATAGTTTATATAAAATGACCACATGTAAAGGCCTATTTCTTATTACATTTTGAATTATACTCAAACAAATAGAAAGGTACTTACTCATATTTGACAATTTTATTTAGAACCTGTGCACATTTTCAATTAAGCATGTAACAAAATATGAATGTATAAAATCTATAAAGGTAAATAGAAAACACATAATAAATGTAGTCCTAAAATATATATTTTGGGGGGCTTGCTTGTTTTGCATGTTATTTTGGCATTAATACGTGTCACATCAATTTTCATTTGGTTCCTTGGGTCGAGTGTTAGCACCAACTCACGAAACCCCCGTTTCTCCACTGTGTAAATTGGGGCCATGTCTTTGCAGATGTAAGTTGTAACGACAGCTGTTATCTGATTCCATCTTCGTGATTCTTTGCCATATGGTGTGCCGCGGGCAAAAGCCTCTTGCAACGTCTGAGTCGGGGGTTTGTTTTGAGCACTCGACTGTACTTTTTTGAGTGTCATCCGTAGACTCTCTCCATACTGTTTCACATGACTGTTGCGTAGGCGGTAAAAGAGGTTAGTGTTGTTTGATCCTGTTGTCGGGACCGGCCTGCGGCATATTTTGCAGTGGACGGTTTTCTGGTCCGTGTCAGACTTTTCATACCAAAACCACGTCCATGCGACCGAAGTTGCCTCTATTTTAGGTACGAGCTCTGTGTAACGTTCACTCTCTTCCATGTTTGTTTGTGTTGAAAATGTGTCCAATTGATGAAAAATATTGCCGTAAAGAGTGTGATTGCGACACAACAAAATAAACGATAGAGCACAATATGAAACGATAGAAAAACGTCTATCTTCACACGATATATATCGTCATATCGCCCAGCCCTAAAATGTACATTTTTACTTCTTGTTTTCAAGCTCATGCCCTAATGAATACCACCCAGACTTTTAACTCACAGATTCTCAGGTCCCAGTCTCTCCACAGGATCTATATTTAATGTAGCCTAGCTACGCAGCCAACAGGTCCTGTTAGAAATTATTGAATGGTACACCGAGGCCTGCCCTGCCTGAATGCCTCCATGTTCTGAAGGAACTCCCTACCCCATAATGCAGTTTGTGTGCACACGCACGTGCGCTGTGGCCAGTCAAGGCTGCCCCTCGCTCAAAGGACAAGGCCCCATTCAGTTTTCGAAGTCCCCTGTGGACATTAGTTACCACACGTGCTGCCAGACCCCCCCTCCACCCTCCCCTTCTCCTCCTCAGCCAGCAGTTCAGCTATGTGTCGAATTCTTGTTTGCCAACACTCCTTCGCAGCCCGGCTCTGAAAATGGCACTTGGTATTTGGTACTCCTTGAAAGTCAATTTAGGACACATTCCAAGTTCTTCAAGCGCTTCTGTTCTCTGTAGTTGGCTGTGTAATTCATTTGCCATGTCATCTTGACAACTTGAAGCTCAAGGCTGTTAGTGTAAAGTCTATACTTTTTTTGGTCCATTCATTATGTTAGATTTTTGTTTAAATTTGAAAAAATGTGACTTTGCTAAAGCAGCTTTAATCCCCTTCAGATTCAGTATTGACTGTGTGTGTGTGTGCCCCTCTAACCTACCTCTCTACCGTTCTCTGTGTGTGTCTCCACCCAGCCTGCAGTGAGCAGGACTCTGAGCCCGGAGCCCGTCTGACCTGCAGGATCCTGCTGCACCTCTTCAAGACCCCCAGCGCAACCCCTGCCCCCAGGATGGAGCCAAGTCAGGTACACACACAGCAACCCCCCATACCCATTTTAACCCACATCAGATCAAATGTTAATGAATTAATACACGCTTTGATTTAATGATCGTTTTAAAGATACAATTTTATATTTTGCAGATAAATCTTCTGTTGGGATCCGGTCGTCGTGTGATCGTCACCTTCTGGCTGCCTCACAGAACAGCATAGTGGTTGGAGCTGTTTTTGCTGTCCTAAAGGCTGTCTTTATGCTGGGTACAACTCTCAGTATTATGCTATTATTTTGTCCTTAAAGTTGCATATAAGTCCACTTTGACAATTGAATGTGATTAGATTGATGTAATTCTAGTTATTAAATGTCTATCTATTACAACTGGCCACCAGTAAGACCACAGAACCCTTGTTATATATTTTGTAACATTTTATCTCCATCTCTCTCTAGGCGATGCAGAACTGAAGGGATCGGGATTCTCTCACCCCGCCGGCCTCGACGACATCGCTGACGACGACATGGGTTCCAAGAAGTCGGGCGGCCGCACCGTCTCCATAGAAACGGCCAGCCTGGACGTGTACGCCAAGTATGTGCTGAAGAGCATCTGCCAACAGGTGAGAACATGAGAAAGAAGGTTATCGTTCACACCAGGGTCACATTTTTTCCTCACACCAGAAGCTGCATATTTCCGAATGCAGTATGTGGAGTCCATTTCATTATAGTTTCATTTCAGTAAATCCAGGAAGTAAACTGAAATTCAAATTTTTCTAATTGAAAGCAACTGGAATTTCTGTTCACTTCCTGAATTGAAATGGAATTGACCCCTTCTCTGATAATGGCACTCTATTTCTATGCATTTAATCCTATCCAATAGGCTAAATCCAGATAGATAACTTTTGAAAAGGGGTCCCTGGTGCTCTCATGAGGCAAGGTTGACCCCCACCCCTTAGTCCATTATTTTCCTCCACAACACCAAAAATTACAAACTTGAGTCATGACCACTACTTGTGTTTTCCACAGAGAAGCATATTGTTTAATGGTAGTTGCTGAATGTCAACAGGTGGTAGTCGTTTTAAATCTCAATTTGCTCTTACCATAAATAAAAGGAGAGTGTGCCTAGCTGTTGTTAACAGATTGTGTACAGTGGAAAAACCAAACTCAGACAATAATTTTAAATCGAAGTAGTGAATATTTATTTTTCTTCATATGATACAATAAGGAATTTTCCAATTATGATTTTAATTTCGATTTTCTTTCTGCATTGACTGAATTAACCCAAACCCTGTTCAGTATATACCCCTTGGTGATCTCTCTCTTCCCCCATCTCTCCTGCTATCCTCCTCCGTCAGGAGTGGGTGGGCGAGCGCTGTCTCAGGTCCCTGTCGGAGGACAGCAGTGCCCTGCAGGACCCGGTGCTGGTCAACATCCAGGCCCAGCGGTTGCTGCAGCTTATCTGCTACCCCCACCGCCAGCTGGACAGTGAGGAGGGGGACAACCCCCAGAGGCAGCGCATCAAACACATCCTCCAGGTCAGCCCGCACAAGTCCTAAGCACTGACCACAGGGCCGTGTTCAGCAGGGCACAATGTTGTGGAACATTCAGATAAAAGCAATATGTGGAACAAACATGCCTTTCTTTAATGTAGAATAAGGAAACGTTACATTTCTGTCTGCGCTGAATGTTGCCCTGGCAACAGACAGCACTTTTCATGGGCAGAGTAGACTTTTCACTTTTCCATCAAGGGCAGCAGATGTATGACCTAAAAGCTTTTTCTGGAAATTGCTTTGAAATGGTTTTTTGAAGCCATCAAGGCAAGTTGTAAGTGAATCAGTGTCAGCCCTAGATGATCCTTGGGGATGGCTGAGAGCACAGCAGAAAGACGCATACAGCACATTCATTAGAAATGGGGGGGTTGTGGGTGCTAGAATGAATCAGTGGGTGAACTGTCTCTGAACCCCTGCCTTAGCTCAGCAGACCACATTAGGGTACATGAGTGTTCTCTGAGTTTTGTGAATGGCATTACTGCCATCTGCTGACTAAAGAAGCGCTACAGGGAGAGTGGAGCTGAAGGTCTCTGACTATTTAACTGCTTGGAGATGATTGTGGTATATAAATGTCTAAAAGTGGTGTCCTATCCTCCTGCCTCTAGAACATGGACCAGTGGACCATGAGACAGTCATCCCTGGAGCTGCAGCTTATGATCAAGCAGAGTACTAACAACGTAAGTTACCAGACTCCAGTGTCCTGTAAGGCCCTGAAAACACTCAACACTGCCATCTAGGCACAATTAAGCATTTTTGCTTAATATTGATTGATTTAGAATACAATCCATCTGTAAAGTTCAAGTGTGCCTCTGATTCAATGAAGTACATAGAGAGAGAATATTAAAGTGGATTATGTCATAACCCTTCATAACTGTAGAATGTGGTGATAATGGCAGCCATCTTGTTCAGGGATCAATTCCGTGTGATTGAGATTAAGTGGACGAACTCGTTTTCCTTGTTTCCCTGCAGGAGCTGTACTCCTTATTGGAGAACATCGCCAAGGCTACTATCGAGGTGTTCCAGAAGTCAGCGGAGATGAACTCCATCAACCTCTCAGGGAACGGGTCAGCCGGGGCTGGAGGTTCCGCCTCCAACAGCAACAACCCCAGCAAGAAACCAGTGTTGAGGTGTGTGTGTGTGTGTGTGTGTGTGTGTGTGTGTGACCTTTCTAAATTCTCCCTTCCATTTAAAAAATAGGCAGAGACTGCGGAAATGTAGGTAACCTCCCCTGTCCCGCCCCCCTGAATCCCTTTTCACCAGAGGTGAAGATCTGAATCACGTTCTGCATATGGGTTTCTTTACCTTTATTTTACACACACATTTCTGTGGTCACCCTCCTTTCACATTTCTCACTTTCAATCGTGAATGATAATTCTTCAAGTTTTACTGGTGAAACGTCCATGCAGCAGCTGCATACCAACCATTTGATCTCCATCAGTTTCATGGGGATATGCCTTTAGATCTTCTTGAGTTACACACTGTTTCAAAGTAGGTACAGTGAGTACATTTTAGAACATGGTGTTAAAAACTGTAGCATACCTGTGTTTTTAGTTTCAATCAAAGCACATATTTTGCCTAGTGATGTCTGCTTTTGAGTTTTGGTCACGCTATTATATTCACTTCTGTTATGTAGAATACTTTAATATTTCAAACATTGATTTTACTCTATTAAACAAGCACCATTCGCCAGAGTAGCCTGCGCATGTGCAGGTTTCTCATAAAGTAGAGAGACTCGCACATGCGGAGAAGCTTCTGGACCTTTAGCTGTCGGAAAGAGGGGTCCAGAAAAGTTGGATCCGCAGCCACACCGTAAAAAATATGTAGGAATATTGAGTTATCGGAGAAAACACATGGTAAAATGGTTATTTGCAATCTTATTATTTGATTATAACTTTTTGTTGAGATACATTGAAACAAGCATGGATCATAGGTACTACCAATTGTCAAATTTCAACCAGAAAGCATCTATTGTTTTCATATTATCTCTTTTGGTGAAACCATTTGAATCCGCTAAAGTGGGGGTCGGCAACAGGTGGTCCGCGGGCCAAAACCGCCCTGCGAGTGAATGTTTTTGGCCTCCTGAAAATTTCAGTAAAAACTATACAAGCGGTGCGCCTGGCACCTACTACCATACCCTGTTCACTTAACGTTTGTCTTTCTCATTCACCCTCTAAATAACACGCATACACAATCCATGTCTCAATCTACACTGATTTTGAATTGGATTTAACAAGTGACATCAATAAGCGATAATAGCGTTCACCTGCTCAGTCTGTCATGGAAAGGGCAGTGTTCCTAATGTTTTGTGCATTCAGTGTAGACATTTTTCCTATGGATAAAATTTTTTAGGTAAAAAAATATAAATCACCAGGAATTCAGCTAAAAATATGTTTAATTCAGGGAATCTGTTCCCAAATATTCCCACGAATAAAAAGCGACGTGATCGTGTCTCGATGAAATCAAGGTATGAAATTATCAAATACAATCTCTTATTGGGCTTAGTTGTGGTCAATTTGCAGTGTACAGATATTATAATTATGTTCCGGCCCACCTACCATCCGCTGTGACACAAATCATCTCGTGGCTGAATCTAGTTGCCTACCTCTGGGCTAAAGAATCATCAAACATACTTTCTCATTGTTGGTGAAATTTAACCTCAGCGTTACAGCTCATTCTTTTTGTTTGTGTTCCCCCCCAGCTCGTCTGAGCGCTCTGGTGTGTGGCTGGTGGCGCCACTGATCGCAAAGCTGCCCACCTCGGTCCAGGGCCACGTCCTGAAGGCGGCAGGGGAGGAGCTAGAGAAGGGCCAGCATCTGGGGTCCTCATCACGCAAGGAGAGGGACCGGCAGAAACAGAAAAGGTCAGACAACTCACCCGACTATTTTGGGTCATGTAGATAATGCTCATTTTGTCAACATGGTTGTACTTTCATCCAGAAAGCGTGATAATCTGCTTTAGATACTAAAAATGAATTGGAAGCAGGAGTTATTATGATGCAATTATGATTTTTTTTAAATTGCCCCAGCTTCTATGTTCCAAAATTGAAGGTGGATGTATTGCCCTTACACTTTCGTCTGTTTCCAGCATGTCTCTGCTGAGCCAGCAGCCCTTCTTGTCTCTGGTGCTGACCTGTCTAAAAGGCCAGGACGAGCAGAGGGAGGGCCTCCTCACTTCCCTCTACAGCCAGGTGCAGCAGGTAACACTCAACACAGCCTCTCCTCCATTTTCATGTCTACCCAAACTCCAAATGCTACGCCACGCCCACAGAAGTTTCTTTTCCGCAATGAGTCTGGATCGGAGTTACCTCCCTGACGATTTCTAAAATGCAAACACAATCTAACTTTTCTGATTGGTCAAATAAACCGATGGTTTGGGCCAGAGCCAGAACACACGTGGGTAAAGCAGCGGTTTGAAAATGTGTCATTCGTTTTAATAATCCAATCACTGATGACTTTGTTTTGTACAACAACTGTCATTTTGACGTCACTTCAATGATGTCAGTCTGACTGAAGTATGTAGCTAACATAGAGCAGCGGAAGAGTCGTCAGACAACTCCCCCGTCTTCTACCTCACCTCTATTAGGCCCAAATCCCAACTTGAGATCTGTGTGCATAACTGAAGATTCCGTTGACATCAATGAACACACTTTTGTGTAAAAATGTACATCTCAAGTTAGGATTCCCCCCTCAGTGTGCTTAATGTTGGTTAAATGTGCCATCTCATGATGACTGCTGCTATTGGCTGCGTTTCTGTCTTCCAGATTGTAACGAACTGGCGGGAGGACCAGTATCAGGACGACTGCAAGGCCAAGCAGATGATGCACGAGGCGCTGAAGCTGCGGCTCAATCTGGTGAGGGCTTTTCGTCATCATAGTCATGTTATCCCTGTCATGCCTGGAAGTGGTCACTTGTATCAGTTTGGGCCAGATGGTATCTAAGGGGACAGAAATTCTTTACTAGAAAGGATTGGAAAGTGTTAACTTAAAATGACACAACGACTAGGTTCCAGTTTAACGTTTACTAAACCGTTTTTTCCACAATACATGGTTGCCATTGCACTCAGGCCAGGTCCATCAACAGTGAGACTCCGGCGCAGCCGTACTAATAACAGAGTGATAGCACCATAATAACAGAAATGTAGGGATACTTAAACATGAACTTAACAGAAAGTACGTCTGTAAACAAATGAAACCCAGTTTCTTACTGCTACAGAACACTGTTGTTCGCTCTCTCGCTCTTTATGAGTTTGCATGAACGATTCCCGAAATGCATACTAAAAAGAAATTGGATGTGCTATCTTTGCTATCCAGGTGGGTGGGATGTTTGACACGGTACAACGCAGTACACAGCAGACCACGGAGTGGGCTGTGCTACTCCTCGACATCATCAGCAGCGGTACAGTGGACATGCAATCCAACAAGTAAGTCACAACACAACTGCTCACACATTTTATGTGTCCATTTGTTGTTATTTTAATGTCACCATGTAATGCATCACTGTGTAATTTCCTTCCCTCCTGCTCTCTCTCCCTCCCGCCCGCCCGCTCTCTCTCCCTCCCGCCCGCCCGCTCTCTCTCCCTACCTCCCTCCTGCTCGCCCCTCCCGCTCTCACTCTTTCTCTCTCAGTGAGCTCTTCACCACGGTACTGGACATGCTGAGTGTGCTAATTAATGGTACACTGGCTGCTGACATGTCCAGCATCTCCCAGGGCAGCATGGAGGAGAACAAGAGGGCTTACATGAACCTGGTCAAGAAGCTCCGGGTAAGATCACACACATCACACTGGATTTACACTATATATACAAAAGTATGTGGTCAACCCTTCAAATTGGTGGATTCGGCTATTTCAGCCACACCCTTGCTGACAGGTGTATAAATCAAGCACACAGCCATGCAATCTCCATAGGCCAACATTGATGTAGAATGGCCTTACTGAAAAGCTCTGACTTTCAACGTGCCACCGTCATAGGATGCTACCTTTCCAACAAGTAAGTTTGTCAAATTTCTGCCCTGCTAGAGCTGCCCCGGTCAACTGTAAGTGCTGTTTATGTGAAGTGGAAACATCTAGAAGCAACAACGGCTCAGCCGCGAAGTGGTAGGCCACACAAGCTCACAGAACGGGACTGCCAAGTGCTGAAATGCGTAAAAATCGTCTGTCCTCAGTTGCAACACTCACTATCGAGTTCCAAACTGCCTCGAAGCAACATCAACACAATAATTGTTCGCCGGGAGCTTCATGAAATGGGTTTTCATGGCCGAGCAGCCGCACACAAGCCTAATGCTCTTGTGGCTGAATGGAAGCAAGTCCCTGCAGCAATGTTCCAACATCTAGTGGAAAGCCATCTCAGAAGAGTGGAGGCTGTTATAGCAGCAAAGTAGAGACCAACTCCATACTAATGCCCATGATTTTGGAACGAGATCCTCGACGAGCAGGTGGAATATATATAATAATGTATGTCCTATGTAGCAGAGTATTCCGGCATTGTATTTTATGTATTGAAGTCAATGGAAGGGTGTTATGCTCTGTGCTCGCTACAATGGTCCCCACTTGCCTAGAATTCAGTTGAGTCAAACTACTTCCAAAAAAATGCTAGGAAACATTTCAATGAAATACTTTTTGTCTCGTTCTCTGCTCAAAGGTATCAACAACTCAATTGTTGTGTATTTGCAGAAAGAGCTGGGTGACCGGCAGTCAGAGAGTCTGGAGAAGGTGCGGCAGCTGCTCCCTCTGCCCAAGCAGACCCGTGATGTCATCACGTGTGAACCACAGGGCTCGCTTATTGACACCAAGGGCAACAAGATCGCTGGCTTTGAGAAGGAGGTACAGTACTATGAGCTCTGACCCTCCAAAGGCATTGTCAACTCAATTGTTACCTGTATTACTGTTTCTCTGTCACCAGTATTGAGATTGACTTTTTGGCCCACATGGTTCTTTAATAAACTCTTGTCTTTCAGCTGTTCACTAGGAATGTCTTCAGTAACTTCTCTAAATAGCAGACCTGGGTTTTAGTTAAAATACTTGATTTAGATTGCCTGGTGAAGTGGAACCAATGGAATAGTCCCAAAACTGTAAACCATACACTCTGTCTAGATGCAGTCCAGGCACCATCAAATGCTCAAAGTTTCTGAAAACAAATAGTATTTGAACCCATGTCTGCTTAATATTCCTGCATCTAGACATTGTAGTTGTCAGGAGATATTTGTGGCAACACCAATAATTGTAACTTATATCGATTTAAAACCATCTTCCTCCTCTACCGTCAGGGTCTCCAAGTGTCGACCAAGCAGAAGATCTCTCCGTGGGACGTGTTCGAGGGCCTCAAGCACTCGGCCCCTCTCTCCTGGGGCTGGTTCGGCACGGTGCGCGTGGACCGTAAGGTGACCAAGTTCGAGGAACAGCAGCGCTTCCTCCTCTACCACACCCACCTGAAGCCCAAGCCGCGCAGTTACTACCTGGAGCCCCTTCCCCTGCCCCCTGAGGATGAGGAGCCGCCCACGCCCGTGCCCCAAGAACCCGAGAAGAAGATGGCGGAGCCGGTGAAGCCGGAGAAGAGCGTCCCTGCGGTGTCGTCCGACTCGACCAAGAAGAAGACCAAGAAGAAGAAGACACCGTCCACCAACAAGACTGAGGTTAGTGAGACACTGGGACAAGTCCTGTCCAACCAGACTGAGGTTAGTGAGACACTGGGACAAGTCCTGTCCAACCAGACTGTAGTTAGTGAGACACTGGGACAAGTCCTGTCCAACCAGACTGAGGTTAGTGCGACACTGGGACAAGTCCTGTCCAACCAGACTGGTTAGTGAGACACTGGGACAAGTCCTGTCCAACCAGACTAAGGTTAGTGAGACACTGGGACAGGTCCTGTCCAACCAGACTAAGGTTAGTGAGACACTGGGACAAGTCCTGTCCAACCAGACCAAGGTTAGTGAGACACTGGGACAGGTCCTGTCCAACAAGACTGAGGTTAGTGAGACACTGGGGCAGGTCCTGTCCAACAAGACAGGTTAGTGAGACACTGGGGCAGGTCCTGTCCAACAAGACTGAGGTTAGTGAGACATTGGGACAGGTCCTGTATTCCACCTAGCCTATCAGAAGGCAAGATGGAGTTACAAACATATTGCTTATACCTGTCTGATCCTTTCAGATCTAGGCGATAGGATTAGTTATCGTATAAATATAAAGTTACTCATAGCTTTAAGCGCTCATGAGTGGCATCTTGACGTGGGATTTGAAGGCCTTGTTCTAAGGGTCCAAAAGCTGGATGATATTGTTGTTGCGCATATGACCATTCTTATTATATATTTTTTTCCTTTTTTTGTACAACTTTTTAAATAACTTTTTACTCCTTTTTCTCCCCAATTTCGTGATATCTATTTAGTAGTTAGTCTTGTCCCATCCTTGCAACTCCCTTACGGACTCGTGAGAGGCGGTCGAGACCCATGCGTCCTCCAAAACACGACCTGCTAAGCCGCACTGCTTCTTGACACACTGCTCACTTAACCTGGAAGCCAGCCGCACCAATGTGTCGGAGGAAACACCGTACAACTGGCAACCGTGTCAGCGTGCAGGCGCCCGGCCCGCCACAGGAGTCACTAGAGCGCAATGGGACAAGGACATCCCGGCTGGCCAAACCCTCCCCTAACCTGGACGACGCTGGGCCAATTGTGCACCACCTCATGAGTCTCCTGGTTCGTGGCCAGCAGCAACACAACCCAGTATCGAACCCGGATCTGTAGTGACGCCTTAGACCGCTGCGCCACCCGCAAGGCCCACATATTACCGTTCTATACAAGTAGCATGTCTCATAGAAGATGCATGTCTTCTCCTCTCTCCAGGACTACGTGACCCGTAACCAGGGTGGAGTGCCGTATGGGACATGTATTCCCCCAGACCCCCTCATGGGCCAGCAGGCCCACCCCTACAGCAGGATAGGCTACAACCAGCAGCCCATGAGCATGTATGCCCAGAACCAGCCTCTGCCTCCAGGTCAGTGCCAACATTATCATTGTCTAAAACCAGGGTTCTGATCCAGGATCAGTTTTGCGTTATAGATCATAATGAATAAGATTACAAGGACAGCGGGGGTGCGTACCTGATCCTTGGTCAACACCCCTACTCTGATACTTATGAATACAGGCCCTGTTGTAGTTATTACTAGTGCGTTTTTACATTACTATCAAGAAAAAAACACTCTGGAACCTGGATTCTTCTCATGACCTTTGAATGTGATGTGTTTTGTTCCAGCCCAGGACTAGATTTTAATGCTGGGGTGGAGCAAAACCCTGCATCCCCGTAGTTTCCCCAGGACTGTGTTGAAGCTATTTGGAATTTTGACTTTAACGCTCATCTTTTTCCCCTTCAGGAGGCCCTGGTTTGGACACCCCGTACCGACCGGCCCGGAACCCTCAGATGGGCAAGATGATGCCCACGCGGCCCAGCTACCCAGGCATGATGCCCGGCATGCAAGGTGGCATGCCAGGCATGATGGGCATGGACAAGCAGTACCCGATGGGCTACAAGCCCCAACCCAACATTCCGCAGGGTCAGATCCTGCGCCAGCAGCTACAGGTTAGACTGGTGAGTCTGCAGTAACTAGACTCCACTGGAAGGGGACAGTAGTGAGTACAGAGGTTATTTTGGACTGGATCTACCACAGTGTGTCTGAGGGGTTTGCTAGAAGGGTTATTAACATGCTCACAGAATAGGACCTTGAACCTGGCTTTCGCTGTATGCGGACATGTTGATAAGTTGGAGTTGGAATTCACTCCCTGTGGAGAAAAAAATGTTGGTCTTCAGGTGTAAAAAAAACAGCACATTGCTTTTAGAGAACGTTGGAGGATGACTGTTGTCTCTTGTCATTTTCAGAACCAGAGTATGATAGGACAACAGATGAGGCAGATGACGCCTAACCAACAATACAGCTCCATGCAGCCAAGTCAGGCAAGTCTTTCAGATGAGACACTCTCAGGAACATTTCATGTGATTTTCTTTCCAGATGAATCCGTATAACCTGTTTTCTTATCCTTCTATTTCCTCCACCTCTGAAATTGACCGCATGTATAAACTATTGTCCTCTATTCCTGATTATCAGTATTTTACCCATCTCCTCCCTGCATATTGGTCCTATTTTCATGAACATTCTGGTTTCCCTCTCTCTCCGTGTGCAGAACATCTCCCAGGGCTATACCACGTACGGCTCCCACATTGGGATGCAGCCGCACCCCTCTCAGGCGGGTGGTATTATCCCTCCGTCGTATGGGAACCAGGGCTTCCAGGGCAGCCACCCAGGGGCCAACCCGGCCGTGGTGGACTCTCTGAGGCAGAGGCCCAGCGGCTATGTTCACCAGCAGGCACCGGGCTACTCACACACTATGCAGAACACACCAAGGTGGGCAGGAGGGAAGAGTTGAAGAGGGATGGGGGTGTGGAGAATACACTCCAATAGCACAGGGTTGTCTACTGTCCATTTATTAAGGATATTTAGGTTACTTTTAGCTCATATTGTGTTCATGGAGTTCCATTTTTCACTCCTTTTTCTTGCACATATCAAGGCCTTAAATATGTCACATTTAGCATCACTGCCTAGTATCTGGATACAGTCTGTCCCACCTATTAACTGCACTCTTGATTTACTTGAGGTAGATGGGAACATTGGACAGTGCAGTCACAGAACACGGACAACAGTGTCCGTGTATTGGACAACAGTGACCTTATTCAAGACATAGTGGTGTATTTATGAAACATTGATGATGTACCGGTCCCCTGAATCTGTCTCTCTTCTACCATCTCCAGGTTTCCCCACCAGTCCATCCAGCCTGCTCCCGTCATGCAGGCCCTGAGCCACATGGGGGTACAGGGGGTCCACCCAGGCATGAGACCAAACCAGATGCTGGCCGAGCAGCAGCAGCAGCAGCAGCAACAGCAGGCCCAGCAGCAACAAGCCCAGCAGTACCTCAGACAGCAGGCACTCAGAGTATGCTTTGTCTAATTGTCTAAATACTACTAACAATCTCTAACACTACAGACCAACATGGAACAGTGGGTCAATACTATTGCAACTACACATGTACTGCTATTGCCACTCAATGTGCTATATATCTACATAACCACTTGAACATTCATTCAATGCTTTACCTGATTCTCTAACACAGGTGTGGACAAATTTGTTTGGCTCTAGGGCCACATAGGGATTTCGAAATTCAACTGATGGCCGCACAGATTTTTTGGGGGCGACTGATTTGTTCTTTAATCTATTTGAGGGCCAGAAAAGGTCTGTTATTTGAAGTAATATAGGTCCAATATCTACATACTTTCTATCTAGTTTTAGATGTTCAAGAGAGGCCTGGAGTGTTTTCTTGCAACCCAATATAATCAATCCTAATAACATCCCATGGGCCTTTATTAGCCCACTGCTGCTCAAGCATCATAGTCAGTGTAAGAATTCCTATATAGTTGTACTATGGTCTAACCCTGCTCTTTTCCTGTGTTTGTCCCTGGCCCCTATAGGCCCAGCAGCAGGCTCAGCAACAACAGCAGCAGCAGCAGGCTCAGCAACAACAACAACAGCAGCAGCAGGCTCAGCAACAGGTTCAGCAGCAGCAACAGGTTCAGCAGCAGCAACAGGTTCAGCAGCAGCAACAGGTTCAGCAGCAGCAACAGGTTCAGCAGCAGCAACAGGTTCAGCAACAGCAGCAGCAACAGCAACAGGTCCAGCCCCAACAAGTTCAACAACAGCAACAACAACAACAGCAGGTAGCGTCGGCCCAGCCCCCCGGTACCCAGGCTCAGAACCAGGCCCTGGGCATGCAGCCCCTGCCCCCGCAGCAACCCATGGTACGTCCCACTTAGAGGGTGACGCTGTCAAGTTACCCGGGGGTGGTTCCAAAAAGACGGATCAACTTAGCCAAATATTAAATATTTAATATTCTCAATTAACGTAATCATTTTGAGAAATATAGACTTGAAATTAGCATGGTATAATTGACTTGACAACCAACAACGTCTATTCAAGTTTAGCTTTCAAAATGAACCAGAAAATGTTATGTACAAAATTGTGTATGTGTGTATACTATGTTTGTGCAGTACCAGTCAAAAGTTTGGACACACCTACTCATTCATTGTAGAATAATAGTGAAGAAAACTATGAAAGAACATGTATGGAATCATAGTAGTAACCAAAAAAAGTGTTAAACAAATCAAAATATGTTTTAGATTTTTCAAAGTAGCCACTGTTTGCCTTGATGACAGCTTGACACACTCTTGGCATTCTCTCAACCAGCTTCACCTGGATTGCTTTTCCCACAGTCTTGAAGGAGTTCCCACATATGCTGAGCACTTGTTGGCTGCTTTTCCTTCACTCTGTGGTCCAACTCATCCCAAACCATCTCAAATGGGTTGAGGTTGGGTGATTGTGGAGGCCAGGTCATCTGATGCAACACTCCATCACTCTCCTTGGTCAAATAGCCCTTACACAGCCTGGAGGTGTGTTGGGTCACTGTCCTGTTGAAAAACAAATGATAGTAACACTAAGCGCAAACCAGATGGGCAGGTGTATCACTGCAGAATGCTGTGGTAGCCATGCTGGTGTGTGCCTTTGAATTGTAAATAAATCACTGACAGTGTCACCAGCAAAGCACCATCACACCACCACCTCCATGCTTCACGGTGGGAACCACACATGCAGAGATCATCCGTTCACGTACTCTGCGTCTCAAAGACACGGGTTGGAAATTTGGACTCATCAGACCAAAGGAGAGAATTCGACCAGTCTATAGTCCATTGCTCATGTTTCTTGGCCCATGCAAGTCTCTTCTTCTTATTGCTGTTCTTTAGTAGTGGTTTCTTTGCAGCAATTCGACCATGAAGGCCTGATTCACGCAGTCTCCTCTGAACATTTGCTGTTGAGATGTCTTTTACTTGAACTCTGTGAAGCATTTATTTGGGCTGCTATTTCTGAGGCTTGTAACTCTAATGAACATGTCCTCTGGGTCTTCCTTTTCTGTGGCGGTCCTCATGAGCCAGTTTCATCATAGCGCTTGATGGTTTTTGCGACTTGAAGGAACTTTCAAAGTTCTTGACTGACCTTCATGTCTTAAAGTAATGATCGATTGTCGTTTCTCTTTGCTTACTTGAGCTGTTCTTGCCATATTATGGACCTGGCCTTTTGACAAATAGGGCTATCTTCTGTATACCCACCTTGTCACAACACAACTGATTGGCTCAAACGCATTAAGAAGGAAAGAAATTCCACAAATTAACGTTTAACAAGGCACACTTGTTAATTGAAATGCATTCTAGGTGACTACCTCGTGAAGCTGGTTGAGAGAATGCCCAGAGTGTACAAAGCTGTCATCAAGGCGAAGGGTGGCTACTTTGAAGAATCTCAAATATAAAATATATTTTGATTTAACACTTTTGGTTACTACATGATTCCATATGTGTTATTTCATAGTTTTGATGTATTCACTATTAATAGTAAATTAAAGAAAAACCCTTGAATGAGTCTGTGTCCAAACTTTTGACTGGTACTATACATACTTACTTACTTACATGCATACATACATGCATACATACACAGTACCATGAAAAAGTATTTGCCTCCTTTCTGATTTTCTCTGTTTTTGCATATTGTTGATACTGAATTATCAGATCTTCAACCAAAACCTTATATTAGATAAAGGGAACCTGGATAAAAGGTGAGCCACTTTCATGGTACCGGTTATCCCAAACACAGAGTTGTCTGAAGTTACCTTGCTAACTCCTCAAACCACGTATGTAGTATAGGGCTCTGCTTTCTGGAACACCCCACAAGTCCAAAATCAAACCCTACCTCGCCTAGATCTATTTCCAAATATCACGCTGACCTGAACAGTTTTTTGCTACTCTATCTTTTCAGTGAGGATGGTTCAGTTTAAGGTTAGCGCACGCTGCTTATGTCCAGCCTGGTTTAGTCAAGGCATGGCTAGTGAACTATGCCCCTCTAGGTTGGCACCTGCCATGTTATTGGATAGAGGTTTGGGTCGGCACGATATATCGAAAATAGATGTTATTCCTATAAGGATAATATGGGTATAAGTAATTAACAGGAAACTAACATATTAAAGATGGCTAGAGGAAACTCCTGCGTTACTGCCAGTTGGGGCCCTTTCGCAGAATACTGATTTCAGAGATTCACTAGTACAAGACTCTGACGTAGCCAGACAGAAGCGCATTAATAGGAATTTGTATCTTATAAATTGTTTGTTTGACCATTAAAAGTTCAACTCAAGTCAACTATTTTTGGGACGAGTTGCATATGCACAAATGCCGAAATATTGTGATTTTGGACTGACAATCTTGTCAACGGTCTCAAACATTGGTTCAATTTTCAGGTTTCTGAATCTCTGACCTCTTGCCTCATCTTTTTTTCTAAATGTGTACTACTGGAAAGGGACAATGAGTCCCAAGTCATGGTCACAGTATTTTTTATTAGTTCATTCCTCTAAAATTAGGTATGTGAAGTTATAGTCTGTACGTTCAACCACCGAAATGTGTGTCTGTATGTGTCAGTTCCCACGACAGGGGATGCAGCAGACTCAGATGCAGCAGACTCAACAGCAGCAGCAGACCGCAGCACTGGTCAGGCAGCTCCAACAACAACTCTCAAGTAAGAAAGAGACTCATCATGTCAGTGTACTT
Organism: Brachymystax lenok tsinlingensis; assembly: GCA_030435695.1. Taxonomy (NCBI): domain Eukaryota; kingdom Metazoa; phylum Chordata; class Actinopteri; order Salmoniformes; family Salmonidae; genus Brachymystax; species Brachymystax lenok. The sequence continues at coordinate 18,502,384 of CM059789.1, forward strand.
TAGTGAGATCTGCTATAGCCTTGTACTAACCCCAGGGTCACATTCATCAGGCAACCAAACAAGAAAATAGTCTGAAACAGGGAGGTACTATCTGGATTTGTCCAATAAGAAATGTATTGCTTTTAAAATATTTTGTTGTTGGGTGCCCTAATTAAATAGCCGATATTGTCAACAGTTCTACATGACTATCATATGTTGCATATTGTGCTTTGTAGTCTAAATGTGACATTCTATTTTCACAATTTCCAGTCATTTTAGGTGTGTTGATAACAAGTGTGTTTTTCTTTTCCCCAGATACACAACCCGGACAGAACACCAACTCATATTACTGATAGTGCTTGTTGTATATTAGTGTGTGTGGAAGGATAGGGAGACCCTGTGTGTGGGCGTGTCCCCAGCCAGCCCGTAGATTGGCAGATAGATGTGTCCAATGCCCCGCAGGCCCCATATTTAGAGGTGTAGGCTCTTAGGAGGGAAAGGCTGCTATTGGCCAAGAAAGACAACCAGGCGGAAGAACCCACAACTCAACCACAGAGGCCCAACATGCCATTCGAAAACCATCTCAACTTCAGTCATGTAATTTCTGAACATCCAAGGAGGGATTGTGCTGTGAAATATTATGATAATGGAGAATAATGGAATGGAAGAGTCTATGTAAAAAATAAGTACAAGAAATTATAAGAATAATGCAATTTTTTATTTTATTTCAATTTGTACAATTTTTCAGTTTAGTGTATTTCTCATTAAATATCATGTCAGTTTTTATGTCTTGTACTTGTGTTTGGTGCATTCTTTTAATCCTGGCACAGCAATTTACTAATCAGGTTGTGAATAATCAGGATATTATTAATGATATTGAAATACTGAGTCATCGTTATTATCCACTTATTGAATGTAGATAGTATTGTTTTAATTTTTTTGTGTAGTCAGGGTTCTCACAGATCAGTGATTTGTTTTTGGAAAGTCATGGAATTTTCTGATGTGCATTCCAGAGGGATAGTCAGGGGATTCTGCATATTGATCACTACATGGAAATGAAATGATCAGAAAAATGTATTCTGTTCTTTTTCCACATTGCATTGCCCAGTGAGCTTTTGTCCATTGTCATGTAAATTCTGTAAGGTATATGGAAAGTCATGGAATATTTTAGAAATTGGAACCCTGTTAGATATGTCGCTAAAACCAGGCAGTCCACTAATAAAACATATCGAGGTTAGTCTTTTTTTCTTCATGCGAGCTTCTGAAAGGACATTTGATCTAAAACCATGCCCCCGCTTCAACATCTTTATGACTTAACAGAGACATTATGCTTTCAATGGACAGAGCAACAAAAAAATATGAGCAGCACGAAATACAGCAGACTTGTCACAGGGTTACTTGCGCTAACCAAGAAGGTATGCTAATGACTATTTATGCGTCTGAAAATACGCCCAATGTAATGGTGCAGTACTTTTGACCATGGCGTATGGTCTCTGTTCAAATGTGCCATTTCGGACGCACCCTTTCTATGAGTCTCTGGAGGCACGCAGAGGCTACATTTAGCAACAATGCTCCGCATTGACATTATTTGCCGGTAGGTGAAGGCGGGAGGTCCTGTATAAACACTAACTTTACAACAGCTCTGCACTGCTCCGCGCAAGAAGTATGACTGTCCTGACTTCTGCAGAAGCCTTATCACAAATTCTGTTAACTGTTAGATGATACAGTAATAAGAAAAATAATACTATTGGCTGTGGATTTTTATTGTTATTAATATAAATGTACTGCAACAGCAGTAGCCCGAAGTCCAGCGCGCTATCGACTGTGCCGCTAAAGCATGCTCGAGTGGAGAGTCGATATCCGCGCTTATAAACACAGGGTCGTTACAATAATTTGCATGTAAACCATTGATGCTATAAGGCTATCTTTGTTGCTTTTTATTTTGGTAGCGGTTAGTTTGTTAGTATTACGAACAAACTACTTCAGGGAGCGACGTCCCTCTCCTTCGTGAGTCCCAGGCTCAGCTGGCCCGGCTGTCAGTAACGTTACCTGGTAATGCTTCGAACGCACCGACAGTGTTTTTGCGCAAAATAGTATGCAGCATCATCTGGATAAGTATGCAACAAAAGTTCAACATTCACCTCTGCTACTATTTCTGTCAACCCGTCTACGCATACAGTTTGACGAGTTAACAGTTGTTTTGAACGTGGCACAAATCATGCTTCATTGACAGCATGGCCAGTGTTGAATGTTTACAATTTTAATCTTAGACTTGGGACCACACAGCCACTCCACTGTGTGATGTATTGTCTCTACCTTCTTGCCCTTTGTGCTGTTGTGTGTGCCAAATAATGTTTGTACTATGTTTTGTGCTGCTTGTTGTGTTGCTGCCTTGCTATGTTGTTGCCTTAGGTCTCTTATGTAGTGTTGTCTCTTGTGATGTGTCCTATATTTATATTGTATTTATTTTGTATTTTTAATCCCAGGCCCCCGTCCCCCTTTTGTCTTTTGGTAGGCTGTCATTGCAAATAAGATTTTTTTCTTAACTGACTTATCTATACATAGTCACTTCACCCCTACCTACATGTACAAATTACCTCAACTAACCTGTACCCCTGCACACTGACTCGGTACCGGTACCCCCTGGATATAGCCTCGTTATTGTGTTACTTTTTATATTTTTTTTACTGTTTACTAGTTTATTTGGTAAATATTTTCTTAACTCTTCTTGAACTGCACTGTTGGTTAAGGGCTTGTAAGTAAGCATTTTACAGTAAGGTCTACACTTGTTGTATTCAGCGCATGTGACAAATAAAGTTGGATTTGATTTATAGATGGCTATGCCACCTGCACATATTACAACAATTTTTTATTTCACCTTTATTTAACCAGGTAGGCCAAGTTCTCATTTACAACTGCAACCTGGTCAAGATAAAACAGTGCGACAAAAACAACACAGTGTTACACATGGGATAAACAAATGTACGTAGTCCAACGCTCTAACCACTAGGCTACCCTGCCACCCCGACATCATTGATATATACAGAGAAAAGAGTCGGCCCGAGAATTTAACCCTGTGGCACCACCATAGAGACTGCCAGAGGTCCGGACAACTGGCCCTCCGATTTGACACACTGAACTCTGAGAAGTAGTTGGTGAACCAGGCAAGGCAGTCAAAAAAACCAAGGCTGTTGAGTCTGCCGATAAGAACACAGTGATTGACAGAGTCTAAAGCCTTTGCCAGGTCGATGAAGACGTCTGCACAGTACTGTCTTTTATCGATGGCGGTTAAGATATCGTTTAGGACCTTGAGCGTGGCTGAGGTGCACCCGTGACCAGCTTGGAAACCAGATTGCATAGCAGAGAAGGTACGGTGGGATTTGAAATGGCTGATGATCTTTTTGTTCACTGGGCTTTTGAAGACTTTAGAAAGGAAAGGAAGGATTATTTTATTTATTTTTATTTCACCTTTATTTAACCAGGTAGGCAAGTTGAGAACAAGTTCTCATTTACAACTGCGACCTGGTCAAGATAAAGCAAAGCAGTTCGACACATACAACAACACAGAATTACACATGGAGTAAACAAACATACAGTCAATAATACAATAGAAAAAAAAACAAATCTATATACAATGTGTGCAGATGAGGTAAGATAAGGAACGTAAGGCAATAAATAGGCCAAGGTGGCGAAGTAATTACAATATAGCAATTTAACACAGGAATGGTAGATGTGCAGTAGATGAATGTGCAAAGTAGAAATACTGGGGTGCAAAGGAGCAAGATAAATAAATGAAAACGGTAGGGGATGAGGTAGTTGGTTGGGCTATTTACAGATGGGCTATGTACAGGAGCAGTGATCTGTGAGCTGCTTAAAGCTAGTGAGGGAGATAAGTGTCTCCAGTTTCAGTGATTTTTGTAGTTCGTTCCAGTCATTGGCAGCAGAGAACTAAGGAAAAGCAGCCAAAGGAGGAATTGGCTTTGGGGGTGACCAGTGAGATATACCTGCTGGAGCGCGTGCCAAGGGTGGGTTATGCTATGGTTACCAGCGAGCTGAGAAGGCGGGGCTTTACCTAGCAGGGACTTGTAGATGACCTGGAGCCAGTGGATGGATATAGGTCTGATATACACAGAGGCAGAAAGCAATAGTAAATACTATAAATAACAAGCAATAATGATATACATGTTAAGTATTCATTTTGGACATGCACACCATCCCACATGTCCAGAGATATGAGTGAGTCCAGCTGTTTAATGTGCAGGACAGAGATGAGCTTGCTGCTCTCTCTGTGACTGCTTGAAGGAGACTGAGTGGGAGGCAGGAATTGGGACCCAAGATCACTGCCTGTGATTGGCTGACCCCAAGGTGTGATAAGGCCCCTATCAACCATGACCCTAGCAACCAATCGGTTTGGCTACAGCCAGAGGTGTGAAGGGCCAGTTTACAACCCATAGCCTAGCCTGCTAGGCTCCAGAGGGGGAAGGGACCCTACTGCAGAAAGTTGCAGTTTGTGTCCCTGAAAGAGGGCTGTGAGAATGAGATTGTGTGCTAAGAGTCACCGGCAAGGAATTCATAACATAGCTACTTTAGGCAACTACGGCACACATAGATAACACTATAGCTAGTCAGAAACAAAAAGCGGCTGAGTATTGTCATTATTGATGAAGGGAAACTTAAGTTGAAAGACAATCGAAAGCGAAAAATAACTCCCCTGCTCTTCAGAAATCTCTCGACATACAACTACACCAAGTCTCCATTTACTTTGGTCCTCTATTATTCTAAGGATAATAAGAACAGTCAACACACAACATGTGAGCTGAGGAATATATTTTCCTGGGAAAATGTACAGTAACGTTACCATTTTCCTGTTCTCTATCTATAGTGAGCCTATGGTAAACTATTCTGCTTTAGGTTAAGGCCAAAACACAAACTAGAAGGAAATAGTACAACTTTATATCAAGATTGGTAGTTATGATGGAAAAACCCAGCTTGACACTTCTCTAAAACAATATGTTTATTCACAATGTTGAGTCTCAAACAATATGAGAGTCAACTGGATCAGGAAAAACTAGTTTCATAATTCCACCTTTGGTCTCTTTAGATATGGCTACATGCAACACTGTCCTGTCTGAAGAGCAGTTCATGTGTTCTATCTGCCTGGATGTGTTCACTGAGCCTGTCTCTCTTCTATGTGGACAACATCTGCAAGGTCTGTATCAGCGGATACTGAAATACTACCGATCTTTGCCAGTGTCCAGTATGTTAGAAAACGTTATCTAGTAGACCAGATCTGTTTGTCAATACTTTCATTTCTGAGATGGCTGTTAAGTTCAGGAAGTCAGTTGAGGTGAAAGGTACTAGTGGCTCAGACCATCACCCTACTGTGCCTGGATAAGTGTTCTGTGATGTCTGCACTAGGACAAATCTCAAGGCCCTGAAGTCCTGTCTGGACTGTCTAGTTTCTTTCTGTGAGACTCACCTGCAGCCGCATCAGATAGCCCCAGCCCTGAAGAGACACAAACTGGTCGACCCTGTGGAGACCCTGGAAGACAGGATATGTAAGAAGCACAACAGACTACTGGAGCTCTTCTGTAGGACTGACCAGACGTGTGTGTCGGTTCTGCACTGAGACAGACCACAAAACTCACCACACTGTCCCTCTAGAGGAAGAGTTTGGAGAGAGGAAGGCTCAGCTGGGGAAGACAGAGGCACACGTGCAAATGATCCAGGAGCGACTGCAGAAGGTTCAAGATATCAAACACTCAGTAGAGCTCATCCAGGGAGACTCAGAGAGAGAGAGAGAGAGAGAGAGAGAGAGAGAGAGAGATGAGACAGTGTGCAGGTCTTCTCTGCTCTGGCACACTTCATTGAGAGAAGCCAGGCTGACTACATTGAGGAGAAGCAGAAAGTAGGAGAGTGGAAAGCTGAAGGGCTCATTAAAGAGCTGGAGCAGGAAATCACTGAGCTACAGAGGAGAAGCACTGAGTTGGAGCAGCTCTCACATAGTGAGGAACACCTTCACCTCCTTCAGAGCTGGAACCTGAGGAGAGCTTTGTCTCAGCTGGAGGAGATGGCAAGGAAAGCATTTTCTGAACTTGAGGAGAAATTCAATAAAGAGATGGAGAGGTTTCCTGAAGAGGATGCAGCAGTATGATGTTGCTGTGACTCTGGACCCTGATACAGCAAATCCACATCTCATTTTGTCTGAGGACAGGAAACAAGTGAGGTCTTTAAAGACAATATATAAACTCCCTAACAATCCAGAAAGGTTTTATACCAATTGTTGTGTCCTGGGAAAGGAGGGCTTTTCCTCAGGGAGATTCTACTATGAGGTACAGGTGGGGGAAGAGTAGGTGGTTTTTAGGAGTAGCGAGAGAGTCCATCAATAGGAAAATTAGGATAGCACTGTGCCCTGAGAATGGATACTGGGCGGTGGGACTGATGTATTGGAATGAGTGTCAGGCCTGTACTAGCCCCACTCTCCCCCTCTCCCTAAAAGAGAAGCCCCAGAAGGTTGGGGTGTTTGTGGATTATGAGGGGGGACAGGTCTTCTATGATGTCGAGGCCAAGTCTCATATCTTCTCTTTCTCTGGCTGCGCCTTCACTGAGAAACTCTATCCATTTTATACCCATGTTATCATGGTGATGAAAACTCTGGCCTATTGGTCATCTCTCCTGTCACTCAAATTGAACTTTAGCCTCTCAGCTGATGGTCATTCTATAGAGGAGATAACAGTGAAAGGAAACATGTTAGAGGAAATACCGTACTGAACTTGTATGGTCTTTAGGAGAGAGCAAATAGAAGTCCAGTCATCACGTGGAGAGAGATAGCCGCACACTCACACATGCAGTTGGAAAGGCAGACAATTGAAGACAAAAGGAGGTTTCCCCACAAGTATCACTGGGTAATTTACTGACACTTCATTCGTTGTATCTGTAGTGTAGTTCACCCTACCACCCCTCTTCTCTCCTGGGTCTGTCTGGCATTTTCAGCTTTGAGGGGTTCAGAAATTCCAATGCTCTCCCTCTCTCTGATGCTTCCAATATGTTTTTATATATTTTTTTCCCCGTCTTTTTTTGTATATATTTCAATTTATTTTATTTTCCCATCTCTTTTCCATTTTTAAATTAAATATACCTTCCGGCAACCCGCCTCACCCAGTGATGCGGATCTGCTATTTAGACCTTATAGCCAGAACCTCCATCAGAAGCTAGCCATCAAAAGCTAACCAGCTAATTAGCATCTAGCTATTTAGTCATTGTCAGCCAATGCTAGCGGCCTTTACCTTCTACACAGCCACCAGACGTTTTTAGCCTGGATAATACTTGCCAGCCTGCCAGTATCGGACTGTTTTCTCCACTACAACGCCGGATTCCTGCCGTAAGCCCTGGACCATTACTCCTGACCATCACAGCTAGCTAGCTGCCACAGAGTGGCCCAGCCCCAAAGCTAGCTCTGAGCCAGGCCCACCTCCCAGCCTGCTCAGTGATCACTTTGCTACACAGCTGATGCCTCCCGGACTCTAGCCCAACACGGATAGAATCCACTACTCCACCGGATTCTTGCCGTAAGCTCTGGACCTTTGCATCGGATCATCGCTGCTAGCTAGCTGCTACCGAGTGGCTATAGTGGCTAACGCCCCTGTCCTGAAGCTAGCACCAGTTAGCCGCGAGTCAGGCGCATCTCCCGGCTAGCAAACAAAATTACTACAATACCTCTTTCGCCAACTGGCCTGGACCCTTTGTCGACACGGAGCCCCGCCGTTCTACCATGACTGATCTGCTGACGTAACTCCATCCGCTGTGCCCTCAACCGGCCTTTGCCGGATGTCGGAGCAGGTGTTTCTACTAACCCCGGCCTGCTAACTTTAAACGCAGTGTCTCCCGCTTGCTAGCGTAGTAACGACTACCCAGTGGCTTCCCTGTTTCATCTATTGCTGCTCACTGGACCCTATGATCACTCGGCTACATAGCTGATGCCTGCTGGACTGTTCATTAATCACGGTACTCCATTTTGTTTATCTGTCGGCCCCAGCCTCAAACTCAGGCCCTGTGTGTAGTTAACTGACCCTCTCTGCCAATTCATCGCCATTTTAACTGTTGTTGTTGTCTTACCTGTTGTTGTCTTAGCTAGCTCTCCCAATCAACACCTGTGATTGCTTTAAGCCTCGCTTTATGTCTTTCTCAAATGTCAATCTGCCTTGTATACTGTTGTTTAGGATAGTTATCATTGTTTTAGTTTACTGCGGAGCCCCTGGTCCCACTCAACATGCCTCAGATACCTCCTTTGTCCCACCCAACACACATGTGGTGACCTCACCCAGCATTACTAGTGCGTCCAGAGATGCAACCTCTCTTATTGTCACTCCTTGCCTGGGTTCACTTCCACTGTACCCGCACCCCACCATACCCATCTGTACATTATGCCCTGAATCTATTCTACCACGCCCAGAAATCTGCTCCTTTTATTCTCTGTCCCCAACGCACTAGACAACCAGTTTTGATAGCCTTTAGCCGTACCCTCATCCTATTCCTCCTCTGTTCCTCGGGTGATGTGGAGGTTAACCCAGGCACTCTCATTTGTTGACTTCTGTAACTGAAAAATCCTTGGTTTCATGCATGTTCAGAAGCCTCCTCCCTAAGTTTGTTTTACTCACTGCTTTAGCACACTCCTCCAACCCTGATGTCCTTGCCGTGTCTGAATCCTGGCTTAGGAAGCCCACCAAAAGTTCTGAGATTTCCATCCCAAACTACAACTTTTTCCATCAAGATAGAACTGCCAAAGGGGGAGGAGTTGCAATCTACTGCAGAGATAGCCTGCAAAGTTCTGTCATACTTTCCAGCTCTATGCCCAAACAGCTCGAGCTTCTGCTTTTAAAATCTCTCCAGAAATAAGTCTCACTGTTGCCGCCTGTTATAGACCCCCCTCAGCTCCCAACTGTGCCCTGGACACCATTTGTGAATTGATTGAAGGTCGATGGGGGCAGAGTTCGTTCTGTTAGGTGACCTAAACTGGGATATTAACACCCCGGCAGTCCTACAATCTAAGCTAGATGCCCTCAATCTCACACAAATTATCAAGGAACCCACCAGGTACAACCCTAAATCTGTGAACATGGGCACCCTCATAGATATTATCCTGACCAACTTGCCCTCCAAATACACCTCTGCTGTTTTCAGTCAGGATCTCAGCGATCACTGCCTCATTGCCTGCATCCGCTATGGGTCCGCGGTCAAACGACCACCCCTCATCACTGTCAAACACTCCCTAAAACACTTCTGCGAGCAGGCCTTTCTAAATCGACCTGGCCCGGGTATCCTGGAAGGATATTGACCTCATCCCGTCAGTCGAGGATGCCTGGTCGTTCTTCAAAAGTAATTTCCTCACCACCTTAAATAAGCATGCCCCTTTCAAAAAATGTAGACCTAAGAACAGATATAGCCCTTGGTTCACTCCAGACCTGACTGCCCTCGACCAGCACAAAAACATCCTGTGGAGGAACGCACTAGCATCGAATAGTCCCCGCGATATGCAACATTTCAGGGAAGTCAGGAACCAATACAAGCAGTCAGTCAGGAAAGCAAAGGCTAGCTTTTTCAAACAGAAATGTGCATCCTGTAGCTCTAACTCCAAAAAGTTTGGGGACACTGTAAAGTCCATGGAGAATAAGAGCACCTCCTCCCAGCTGCCCACTGCACTGAGGCTAGGTAACACTGTCACCACCGATAAATCCACGATAATTGAAAATTTCTCTACGGCTGGCCGTGCTTTCCTCCTGGCTACCCCAACCCCGGCCAACAGCTCCGCACCCCCCGCAGCTACTTGCCAAAGCCTCCTGAACGTCTCCTTCACCCAAATCCAGATAGCAGATGTTCTGAAAGACCTGCAAAACCTGGACCTGTACAAATCAGCTGGGCTAGACAATCTGGACCCTCTTTCTAAAATTATCCACCACCATTGTTGCAACCCCTATTTACCAGTCTGTTCAACCTCTTTTTCGTATTGTCCGAGATCCCAAAAGATTGGAAAGCCGCCGCGGAAATCCCCCCTCTTCAAAGAGGGTGACACTCTAGACCCAAACTGTTATAGACCTATATCTATCCTGCCCTGCCTTTCTAAAGTCTTCGAAAACCAAGTTAATAAACAGATCACTGACCATTTCGAATCCCACCGTACCTTCCCCGCTGTGCAATCCGGTTTCCGAGCTGGTCACGGGTGCAGCTGTCGTGGAAAAAATGATCTTCAAATTATGACACTCATACAAGAAACTTGTGAATTGAATAAGACCTTTAATTCAGAGTAATCAAAGGCCGAGCTGCCCCGCGGGAAAACAGCTAACAGCATTAACCCCACACTTATAATTTATACCCTTACAGCATTTGAGTACAACCCATATGTAAATGCAGTCACTCCTTTCTCTCATGCCACCTATCATCTTTTGATCTGAGATCTTGCTTGTTCACACCCAGTAACGCCCCTATCTGTTCCAAGTTTAGATCATATGGTGGCAGCCCTTCAATAATACATTTATTGTGTACATATATTACTTGTGTTGACCATTCTGCCATCATCCCTTAGACCCTAATGGATTAAATTAGTATTATGTCTCTACTTGATTTACCTTATGGCTTCAATGCATTGTTCTCTGTATATGAAAAATAGCTTGTCTAACTCTCCTCACCACATTCTCTCTGTCTTAACAATTGCTTGCTGTCACTCACACCTGACAGCTGCTTGGGCTCTGTCTAATTTTACAAACCCTGTAATCTATGTCTGACTCTTAACATATGTATCTATGGGTCTCAGCTTTGCAGCCTTGTCACTAGCCGAGACAACCTTTGACCTATGTTCTGCTCACAAGTGGCAAAATAGACTAAGTGGCATTCTGAGAGATGCGCTTGGTATCCTCTCTCTTCTCAGCATAAGATCACTCCTTGTATGTTCATAAACTACTTCCCATTGGCCCTATGGTTATTTCAGTTGATTGGTGTCACCTATATCTTGACAACTGTCCAAGTTATCTTGCATGCTTGTTTTAGCACTTAAGCCTCAGCTAATATTATAAATGCAATCTAAGTTATGTCAATCATGTTGTCTGCTATCACATAGTGCATTAACTGAATTAATGTGTCTTAGCCATGTTTTTACTACCACACACCTCAGCCACGCTCAAGGTACTAAACAATATCATAACCACCATCGATAAAAGACAGTACTGTGCAGCCGTCTTCATCGACCTAGCCAAGGCTTTCGACTCTGTCAATCACTGTATTCTTATCGGCAGACTCAACAGCCTTGGTTTCTCAAATGACTGCCTTGCCTGGTTCACCAACTACTTCTCAGACAGAGTTCAGTGTGTCAAATCAGAGGGCCTGTTGCCCGGACCTCTGGCAGTCTCTATGGGGGTACCACAGGGTTCAATTCTTGGGCCGACTCTTTTCTCTGTATATATCAATATTGTCGCTCTTGCTGCAGGTGATTCCCTGATCCACCTCTACGCAGACGACACCATTCTATATACATCTGGCCCTTCTTTGGACACTGTTAACAAACCTCCAAACGAGCTTCAATGCCATACAATACTCCTTCCATGGCCTCCAACTGCTCTTAAACGCTAGTAAAACTAAATGCATACTTTTCAACCGTTCGCTGCCCGCACCAGTCACTACTCTGGACGGTTCTGACTTAGAATATGTGGACAACTACAAATACCTAGGTGTCTGGTTAGACTGTAAACTCTCCTTCCAGACTCATATTAAACATTTCCAATCCAAAATTAAATCTAGAATCAGCTTCCTATTTCGCAACAAAGCCTCCTTCACTCACGCCGCAAAACATACCCTCGTAAAACGGACTATCCTACCGATCCTCGACTTTGGCGATGTCATTTACAAAATAGCCTCCAACACTCTACTCAGCAAACTGGATGCAGTCTATCACAGTGCCATCCGTTTTGTCACCAAAGCCCCATATTAAACCCACCACTGCGACCTGTATGCTCTAGCTGGCTGGCCTTCGCTACATATTTGTCGCCAGACCCACTGGCTCCAGGTCATCTATAAGTCTTTGCTAGGTAAAGTTCCGCCTTACCTCAGCTCACTGGTCATGATAACAACACCCGCCCGTAGCCCGCGCTCCAGCAGGTATATCTCACTGGTCATTCCCAAAGCCAACACCTCCTTTGGCCCGCCTTTCCTTCCAGTTCTCTGCTGCCAGTGACTGGAACGAATTGCAAAAAAACAATAAAAAAAAAAAAATGAATCGCTGGAGACTTGTATTTCCCTCACTAACTTTAAACATCAGCTATCCGAGCAGCTAGCCGATCGCTGCAGCTGTACATAGCCCATCTGTAAATAGCCCATCCAATCTACCTACCTCATCCCAATATTGTTTTTATTTACTTTACTGCTCTTTTGCACACCAGTATTTCTACTTGCACATCATCATCTGCACATCTATCACCCCAGTGTTAATTTGCTCAATTGTAATTACTTCGCTATTATGCTCTATTTATTGCCTTACCTCCTCAAGCCATTTGCACACACTGTATATAGACTTTCAATTTTTTTCTATTGTGTTATTGACTGTACACTTGTTTATTCCATGTGTAACCCTGTGTTGTTGTTTGTGTCGCACTGCTTTGCTTTATCTTGGCCAGGTCGCAGTTGTAAATTAGAACTTGTTCTCAACTAGCCTACCTGGTTAAATAAAGGTGAAATAAATATGGGAGGTGGGAGAGAAAAATAATAATATGGAACACTTCCAACTATTTGTACTTTTTAAAGTAGTGTTAGTTCTGTACCTACAAATGGCAACTTGACTTGATAAAACTACTTCGAATGAAAAGGCTTATTGAACAGCGTTGTCATATAGACCTAGTCTATTTCCTTGATTACATCTACCACTGTGTGGATTGGTGGTTGTAGGTAAAACCATTTAATTTCTCTCAACAAACCGAAAATGGTTAACACTATTTGAATATAAATGATCAATTGTAAACAAAAGCAGCAGGTAGGAAAGCTCAAACAGGCAGGAAAAATAATGCATTACACTAGTGACATATTTAATCTAATTTATTTCAACTCATTTTCCATGGACAGAAAACATTGAATTTCCATGTTTATGATTTCACTTTAGTGGCTTTCTTAGCCTTCTTGGGCTTTCCCTTCTCTGCATTTGGCCTCTCCAGACGATTAAACAGGACTCCAGTGTCAGGACCCAGTGCTCTGCCCTCAAAGGGGCAGTCCTTTCCCTGATATTTAACCAGGAAGTCAAGAGCAGCCCAGCTCTTCTCCTCTGGCTTCACCCCCAGCCTGGACAGAAGTTTGTCTGCCATCTCTGGCACTATGGGCTGTAGGAGTGTCCCATACATCCTCAGACACTCTAGGGACACGTGAAGGATGGTGTCCAGCCACAGTTGGTCTCTGCCATCCCCACTGCCCAACTTCCATGGCGTGTGCCGCTGGACAAAGCCGTTGGTTTGCCTCACGCACCTGTTAATGGCCTCCAGAGCTTTGTACACGTGCACACTCTCATAGTGCTGCTCCACCACGGCTGGTAGTGCACGTACAGCATCCAGCATGTGATAATCTTCATCCACAGCCCTCCCCTTATGTGCTTCGGTCCCTTGACTGGGGAAGGAGTCAGAGCAAAAGTGGGGGTAGACCTGAGCTGGGTTGAGAGAGGGGGCAGTGCAGCGGTTTAGAAGGCCACCCAGCGAGTCTGTCAGCTCCGCATTGAGCAGTTTGACCACTTTATCATCGTCATAGTCGCAGTCTGTGTCTGGGACCCCCTGGCGCAGGAGGAAGTACCTCATTCCGTCTATGGTGAATCTTTGAGACCTCTCCAGGGGGTCCACCACATTCCCCAAGCTTTTAGACATTTTCTTCCCTCCCACTGTCCAATGAGAGTGCACATGTATGGCCTGTGGGAGGGGCAAGTCAGCAGCCAGTAGGAATGCCGGCCAATAGATGGCATGGAATTTGAGAATGTCCTTTCCCACGACATGATGGGCAGCCCTCCACCATTGAGAGTGTGTGTCCGGGTAACCAGCCACTGTGAGGTAGTTGACCAGGGCGTCTAACCACACGTAGATTATCTGGTCGAGGTCACCAGGAACCGGAATGCCCCACCGGAGGCGGCTTCTCTGGCGGGAGACAGAGAGGTCTGGGAGGTCCTCCTGGAGCCACTGGAGAACGGCGTGGTGGAACCGTTCTGGCTGCACTGCTCTGGGGTTCCCCTCCAGCCACTCCTGCAGCCGGGACCGGAACTCAGACAGACGGAACATGTAGTTCTCCTCCTTCATCCACTCCACCTGCAAAAGACAAACCAGATTTCATTTTGTTTTTCTCATAATGTATAAAAGAGCACTAGTAGTAAATAAAGTTATTTTTAAATAATTAAAACCTACTTGAGTGACTGGACCTGAATGTATCTGATACATGATGGATGGGTATGATTTTTCCTGTTCTCCTTCAGATTATGTGTAGCTGTTACTTCAGAAACATCACGTTTTGAATACAGACACACCTTCTACATTTTAACTCACCTTCATAATAGTTATTACATTTCTCATGCTAGAAAGAGAAGTTACATGGCCATACCAAGGAACAACACTCAGTAAATGACATGAATCTATGGGATGTAGTAGTAAACCTTGTTATGATGCGAGCAACAACTGTTGATGAAGTCATCCTTTAGCCTACCTTATGACCGCTCTCCAGAGAGATCTTGATCTCCTTCCCTGACGAATCCTTGGCATCTCCGACCTGCGATGGCGTGAGGAAGCTCTCGTCCTGCGTGGAGTACCAGCCTTCATAATTCCCCTTATAGATGAAGCCTTTACTCTGAAGCACGGTCCAGAAGTGCTCCACTGCACAGCGGTGTCTCTCCTCGGTGGTACGGATGTAGTCAGTGTATGAGATGTGACAGCTCTTGAAGAGGTGTTTGAATCTCTCAGATACTTTAGTGCAGAAACTTAGAGGATCCTGTCCGGCAGCATCGGCAGCCTGTTGGATTTTGAGTCCGTGCTCATCTGTACCTGAAATGCAAAGATGTTATTTAGATATTGTGAATGGAGGGGGTGAGTCTCGAAACTCAGGTCGCCTGGCCCTAAGGTAAATCAAATGACCGTTTAGCAAACATTTCTTGCTGTAAAATTATTCACTAAATGTACATTTTGACTCGGGAACAGGAGCGAAGAAATATGATTTCTTTCAGCATTTTGAGAGAACGCAAACTTAGAGGTTCCATCTTTATCAGCATCATAAAAGCTGATATGATTTCAACCCCAAAATATGCATCCAAGCTGAACTGAAATCTTAACAGAAACATGTTGGGTCGTTTTCACAGCTTTCCATTTCCTTACACATCGGTCAAACTGATGTCATTTTAACATTTTGCACAAAAAAATCTTCCAAATTTCTTGGTGAGTTATTGCATTTTTCCCCCAGTACCTAAACATCTTAGAACAGAGATGACAGAACTTTACCGATGTCAACTAGATTGGAGCATTCATATAATTTATGACATTATACTGGTGAGCAAGAGTTTATTTAGTCTTCTAGGGCAACCAAGGCCATAAGGTTTTTAGAGGTCGTAATAAAAAAAAAAGAAAAGGAAACAGCTATTTGGAAAACAAGGAAAAATAACCCCAGTCATTGTCACTGTTGCTACTGTAGCTTCATTCACCCCAGTCCATGTACAAACACATAACCTATTAGCTATACAATGTTATACCCCTGAAAGGAGGTAAATATGAGAAATGATTCACACTGACACGTAGCATCAGCGACTGTTCAGTCAGCTGTAATGATGAATTGCATAAAATCATCTCTTTACATAGATCTCTTTTCTTACCTTATCTTACCTACTCCTCCCCCTAGGCACATTCATTTTTTTTTTTTATCATAATCTTTATTTCACTTGGTCCCCTCAGTGATCATGCTGCCCCCCTATGGTCACCCCCCACGCCCCCTCAACAATCTTTACTCTGCCACCACCTCAATGGACATTTATTTATTCATCACTGCTACAGTTATGTATAGAGTGCTATTTTTTCTACCTTTATTTTACTAGGCAAGTCAGTTAAGAACAAATTCTTATTTTCAATGACGGCCTAGGAACAGTGGGTTAACTGCCTGTTCAGGGTCAGAACGACAGATTTGTACCTTGTCAGCTCGGGGATTTGAACTTGCACCCTTTTGGTTACTAGTCCAACACTCTAACCACTAGGCTACCCTGCCGCCCTGAGTGCTATTTATATTGTTTATATTGTTTTTATTACCATTTACATTCTTTTATTTATCTTAGTCCTGCAGAGCCTAAGATTTTCACTGTACCCTGCAATCACACCAGAAACCCCGTGCATGTGACTATAGAGCCCCACAGTGGAGGTGTCATAATACCAGTGGAGGCTTCTTAGGGGAGAACGGCTGATAATTATGGCCGGAACGGAGCAAATGGAATGACAAACACCTGGAAATCAAATAAAATATATTGATAAGTCACCTTGTCCGAGAGAGATTTACATTATCAAAACTTCACACCAGGGTAAGCCTACACGAAACACAGCCCTTATTTTATGTGTTTCTAAAATCCCCTATGGGAAAAATGGATGAAGGAAAAACAATTGGAACAATTTCCCTGTTTAAAACACTAACTTTTATGGGTATTATGACTCATACTGTGGTACTCTATTAAAACACTGTCTCAAATTACATAGATTTTGTATTCCTAGGCACTCACATCAACATCATCATCCCAGAAACACTAGACCTACTCCAATTTGCATACCGCCCCAACAGATCCACAGATGATGTAGCCTCTATTGCACTCCACACTGCCCTTTCCCACCTGGACAAAAGGAACACCTATGTGAGAATGCTATTCATTGACTGCAGCTCAGCATTCAACACCATAGTGCCCTCAAAGCCCATCAATAAGCTAAGGACCCTGGGACTAAACACCTCCCTCTGCAACTGGATCCTGGACTTCCTGACGAGCCGCCCCCTGGTGGTAAGGGTAGGTAAAACCACATCCGCCACGCTGATCCTCAACACAAGGGCCCCTCAGGGGTGCATGCTCAGTCCCCCCCTGTACTCCCTGATCACTCGTGACTGCACAGCCAGGCACGACTCCAACACCATCATTCAATTTGCTGATGACACAACAGTGATAGGGAGGAGGTCAGAGACCTGGCCGTGTGGTGCCAGGACAACAACAACCTCTCCCTCAACATGGTCAAGATTATTGTGGACTACAGGAAAAGGAGGACCGAGCACGCCCCCATTCTCATCGACGGGGCTGCAGTGGAGCAGGTTGAGAGCTTCAAGTTCCTGGTGTCCACATCACCAACAAATTAACATGGTCCAAGCACACCATGACAGTCATGAAGCGGGCACGACAAAACCTATTCCCCCTCAGGAAACTGAAAAGATTTGGCATGGGTCCTCAGATCCTCAAAAGGTTCTGCAGCTGCCCCATCGAGAGCATCCTGACTGGTTGCATCACTGCCTCGTATGGCAACTGCTCAACCTCAACTACAGAGGGTAGTGCGAACAGCCCAGTACATCACTGGGGCAAAGCTTCCTGCCTTTCAGGACCTCTATACCAGGCGGTGTCAGAGGAAGGGTCTACAAATTGTCAAAGAATCCAGCCACCCTAGTCATAGACTGTTCTCCCTGCTACCACGCGGCACCGGAGCGCCAAGTCTAGGTCCAAGATGCTTCTAAACAGCTTCTACCCCCAAGCCATAAGACTCCTGAACATGTAGTAAAATGGCTACCCAGACTATTCGAATCAGAAATTATAAGCAGAAACGGATCCAAATTATCTAAACAAAAAAATCCTGCACCCCCTGTCAGAAAATCGTTCCGCTGTCTCCGACTGTAGCCTACAGGGTTAGGGTTGGGTGCGGGCCTCAGATTGTCACATATAGTCGGTAGTTGTGGATGGGTTGTTAGCAATTACGGGCTGGTGCAGTTCAACAAAAAAGTCTGACCTGAACACCACTAATGTGCATGTGTTTCTGAGTATGGGCATATGTGTGTGTGTGTGTGATTGTATATGTGAGTACAGGAGTCTGTGTGTGTGTGTAAGGTGTGAGTGAGACTCTGTCTCCTACTACAGGAGATGGCATGATGGCTGTTCAACAGTCTAATAGAGACCTGGAGATCGAAATAAGTTGTTTTTCAGTCTGTCCCGGCTTTGACGCACCTGTACTGTCTCAGTCTGGTAGATGGTAGCAGAGTGAACAGACTCAGCTGGCTGAGATCCTTGATGATCTTCTTGGCCTTCCTGTGTGTAACCGATGTGAAATGGCTAGCTAGTTAGCGGGGTGCGCGCTAATAGCGTTTCAATCGGTGACGTCACTCTCTCTGAGACCTTGAAGTAGTTGTTCCCCTTGCCCTGCAAGGGCCACAGCTTTTGTGGAGCGATGGGTAACGATGCTTTGTGGGAGGCAGTTGTTAATGTGTGCAGAGGGTCCCTGGTTCGAGCCCAAGTAGGGGCGAGGAGAGGGACGGAAGCTATACTGTTACATGTGACACAGTGCTGTAAAGTTTTTGAACCCCATGCGGATGAGGGCATGCTCCCGCTCTGTCTCCTCTAGTCCACAATCAGATCCTTTATTTTTTTTTTTACGTTAAGGAAGAGGTTATTTTTCTGGCATCACTCCGCCAGGGCTCTAACCTCCTCCCTGTAGGTTCGTCGCTGTTGATAATCAGGCCTACCACTGTCATGTCATGAGTAAACGTTATGATTGAGTTGGAGTCGTGTGTAGCCACGCAGTCATAGGTAAACAGGGATTACCCGTGTTGAGGATCAGTGTGGAGGAGGTGTTGTTGCATACCCTCACCACCCGGGGTCTGCCCGTCTAGGTAAGCGTGTTAACCACTGCTTCAATAGGGATATTTCACTTAACTTATAAACAAGGGCAACTACAATATTATAACAATGTCAATCAATCCACATTGATTTGCATGTGTTTTTCACTCACCTGTGGCAAACCTGGAGTTGAACCCCTGTAGAAGCTTGTATCTGTGCAGGTAGTCAGCAGTAACAGCCGAGTACAAGTGTCCAATATGAGGGGAAGCATTCACATAGAAGATAGGGGTGGTGATATAATAGTTCCGGTCTTCTGTCGGTATATCCGTGCCCAGGCGTCTCACCATGAGCCTTTTGCAATTCCATTTTGAGGAGAATGGTGGTGATGGAGAAAGTGCACATGTAGCATGGCTGAATGACCATCTCTGTGCAAGCTTACAATTTCTGATAATGGAGAGGTACTTCATCATGGGACAACAGGCAAATGTTGACACCGTCCACAAACTATGACTGTGAGGTTATGACGGACCATATGACTAACGTTACCAACTAAGCGGTGATATAGCGGTCCATTGTAAATGGCAAACAGTGATATCCTCACTCTGTGTTAATTCATTTCTAAAAGCCCATGAGTCATAGAGAAAAGTAACGACACCAGAAATGTCCAAACAGTTTACGTATTTTGAGTAATCCTGGTAATTGTTTGTTTTTATATAAATATAATTACGTAGAGGACAACGCTTTACAGATCTTTATGAAACCCACGTTTGTTTCCCTGCCAAGGTTAGATCTTCTTCCGTTTGCTGCAACGTAATTTCAGATTAATCCAATCACAGTGCTCAACAAACTCATACCGCCCCTTTCTACAGGGAGCAACCAATCCGATCAGCAGGAAGACGCACGTGACATTTGGCTAATTCGGTTTGCATGGCCCGGTGCCCCGGTTTAGCTTGGTTGTTTACTTTCAACCATTCCATTGGTAAAGAAAATCTCCACACACCCGAGGCACCGGGCCTTGTAAAACGAGTGCTATGCGTGATCATTGGGACGAAACCACAGATGTGTATATGTGAAGCATCCTGTATTGATTTGTTAAAAAATAAATACAAAAGGGAAGCATCCGGTTGGCGATTCCACTCACTACCAAATATGGTGATGAGAGGAATCCCAGGGGCCGGCAGTGGGAGAAGATGGAGCGAGAGGGATTTTTGACGACATTCTGATAATTTTCTCATCGATTAAACATTTGATCTCAATACAGTTCTGAACAGAGTTTTATTTAACCAGGTAGGTCAGTTGAGAACAAGTTCTCATTTACAACTGCGACCTGGCCAAGATAAAGCAAAGCAGTGCGACAAAAACAACAATACAGAGTTATACATAAACAAACGTACAGTTCTGAACAGAGTGCACTACGTTTTGTAGACTTCACATCTTGCCAAAGTTGAAAAAAATCGCGTTGTGTAGGAGTGCAAGGGCGAATTGAGTTATTGCACATGCCACTTCACATTCCCAGATGGAACTATGCAAATACATGCTAGAACGCGCCAATGCTCGTGCATAGTTATGATTAATTTGCTCCCATTGGAAACGACAGGCTGTGGTAGTTCTAAAAAAAGATTTTCCCTAACTTTAATAACCCTCATCCTAACCCAGGGTTTTCCAACCTCAGTCCTTGTGACACCAAGGGGTGCACATTTTGTTTTCTGCCCTAGCACGAGTGTGGGCCAGAGACAGGGAGAAACGAAATCCTACCTGCCAGCCCCATTGCTCTTAAAAAAGATAACATATTCTAATGACGTTCTACTCAATGTACTCTAAACTAATTTCCAGTATAAGGGATACTAGAAATCAGCCTCTCTTTCCCTCTGATACTGCCCACACTGTCGCAATTCCTGACAATAATCACACTTTCCTGTTGGATGTTTTCTTATCACATTTAAGGACTTATTCAACTGGCTGTGTCCCACCCTTAATATTGTAAAAATAGCCTCCTCTCTTCTGCCCCTTCCTGCAGTCATTCCCAACTTTCCTCTGTACTTTAAATAAACGCCTGCCATTAGTATCTCTATTCCACTGCTCCTGCCATCTCTGCACCATCAACACCCCCACTTCTAAGTGCTTGTTTAGCCACTACATCAACTGCCTCATTCCCCTCCACCCCCACATGGGCTGGGACCCAAGTAAAGTTGATCTGTATTCCCATCTGTCTAATCCTGCCATGGGTTTGTAGAAAAGCAGGTAGTCTGCTACAGGACCTAAAGGACTGGAGACTCATTAACACTGTACATGAATCAGAGCAAATACCTACTCTGTCTGGCTTGACTTTCTCCACCCACTGCAAGGCCAACAGTATGGCCATCAGCTCTGCCGTAGATGGCTCCTGAGTGGCACAGTGGTCTAAAGCACAGCATCTCTGTGCTAGAGGTGTTACTACAGACCCTGTTTCGATTCCAGGCTGCATCACAACTGGCCGTGATTGGGAGTCCCATAGGGTGGCGCACAATTGGCCCAGTGTCATCTGGGTTAGGCCGGGGTAGGCCGTCATTGTAATAAGAATTTGTTCATAACGGACTTGCCCAGTTAAATAAATATGTTTTTTAAACCCCCAAAGCCAATTCCTCCTTTTGCCGTCTTTCCTTCCAGTTATCTGCTGCCAATGACTGGAACTAACTGCAAAAATCACTGAAGCTAGAGACTCCTATCTCCCTCACTAACTTTAAGCACCAGCTGTCAGAGCAGCTCACAGGTCACTGCACCTGTACATAACCCATCTGTAAATAGCCCGTCCAACTACCTCATCCCCATACTGTATTTATTTATATTGCTCCTTTGCACCCCAGTACCACTATTTGCACATTAATCTTCTGCACATCTACCATTCCAGTGTTTAATTGCTATATTCGCCACCATGGCCTATTTGTTGCCTTACCTCCCTTATCTTACCTCATTTGCACTCACTGTATATATACACTTTTTGTTTTCTTTTTCTACTGTATTATTGACTGTATGTTTTGTTTATTCCATGTGTAACTCTGTTGTTGTATGTGTCGAACTGCTGTGCTTTATCTTGGCCAGGTCGCAGTTGTAAATGATAACTTGCTCTCAACTTGCCTACCTGGTTAAATAAAGGTGAAATACATTTAAAAAATACAGCCAGATTATCTGTAATATGTTTCCTGACTTCCACCCCACATTCCTGCACTACAAATGCTGACCCAGTACATCCTGTCCTTGGATCCTTTTAACCATCTGTGTAAATGGCCACAAAATCCTGATACACAGTATCTAAACATCTCTTAAACAAATCAGATGGGTCAACACCCTCCCTGTCTTTCTGTAGTCTCTCCAACACTTCTAGATCAACTACTGGAGGTGGGAGTAGCCATGGTGGATTTACAGGAATAGCTACCGTTGGACTAAACTCCCTTCCATACAGTCCCATCTCTTTCGCCTGGGTATTACCTACCCAAAGTTTGTGTTATGTCTTCGGTCATGTTCCCAGCATGCCTGTAAAATCACTTTTGTAGGATGAGACACCCCATGTCCCTGTAGGTTAACCCAATAATTCATTGCCAACTGCTGTCTCCTAATCTACAATAGCATGTTACCCATCTCCACCTGTAGTGCAGCCACTGGGGTGATTCAAATAATCAACTAATCATCAAGCTTTGATCATTTGAAGCTGGTGTAGTGTTAAAGCAAAAACCAAAACCTTGGGAAAGGCTGTCCTAACCCTTACTTTAACCATTTTAAATGTCAACTTCAATGGCGTAGGGATGTACCAAGGATCCCGGACAGAACAGACCCATGTAAAACGAACTCGCCCATTTCTGTCTCTGATATTTCCCCACATAAACTCCCATTTGCTTGTTAATTTGAATTTTTATAAAGTCCGTTGATGTAAATAAAAAAATGATTGTGGCGAGTTCGTAAACGTTGGCTAGATATGATATGAAAACAAATATAGCTATATAATTATATATTTGACACGCTCACTGACACTGCACGAGGAAGTACATGATCTATTCTGGGCGGACTCCAGCAGTCAGCTGCTTCTTCAAATCGAATGGGTTGAAAGCGAAGGTGAGCTCAAAAGTACAATTTAGGATGTGTACTATATTAGCATTTCGTGTTCACGTGAATGTGTGTGCAAACAAGAAAATAGAATAGCAAGTCAACTATACAGCCCAATCTGTGTTGTAGAAACTTTTCTCTTCTGCCTTGCTTGCTTACTTCAAAAGTTAGCTGGCAAACGATAGGTAGCTGGCTAGCTAGGCTAATAGCCCCGCTACATTGCTTTGCCAGTCAAGTAATTGTTACCAGCTACATCTTATGACCTTTGTTCATAATGATTAACGTAATTACAAGTAAAAAAAAAAAAAACGTTATTCAGATGATTCAGGCAGGAGGTATTTCTGCTAATACTATCTCACTGCATAAATCCTATCAAATGTGTAACGTTAGTAGACATCGTCACGTGATTAAAAAGTTAGCTAGCTAGCTGGCAAAAATAAGACTAGCAGTTGAAGGAAATATTAAGGCTGAAGTCAACACCCTGTTGTCGTTACTGTCATTTCAATTAATGTCCATAGGCATTGCATCTGGACTAATTTATAAATCCTCGGGAGCATATTACTATATCATAATTTTTTTTATTTTACCTTTATTTAACTAGGCAAGTCAGTTAAGAACAATTTCTTATTTTCAATGACGGCCTAGGAACAGGTTAACTGGGGCAGAACGACAGATTTTTACCTTGTCAGCTCGGGGATTCGATCCACTAGGCTACCTGCCGCGCCAAATATAACTCAAGGTTTGTTTAAATTCAGACATTGTTTGTAAAAAGTAACATTTTTGTCTACAAACCCAAACACGGTATAGCTTCTAAATATGCCTATGATCTAATGGACTGTCAGCATCCATAGCTGCATCCACACATTTGAGAATGGTTGCGTTTCTCCAGCCCCATTCCTCAGCTGTATTGCAAACCTGTAGTGTCAGGGCTGCGGGATTGAACAACGAATACATTGATTGTCTTTAGGGTTAGTTAGGTGTTTAGGTTAATATACATGAACAGTAGCAGACATGGTTAGACAACCGTCATCCAGAACCTTTTAAAATCTGCGATCTGTGTACTCTGCATTATTATCAAATCTGGTGGTGATTTTCAGATGGATATCGGATCAAACCGCACTGACTTCTACATTGGCCTCTCTCTTGCCATGAGCTCGAGCATCTTCATTGGAGGAAGCTTCATCCTTAAGAAGAAAGGTCTTTTGCGATTGTCCAGCAAGGGGTTTATGCGAGCAGGTATTACCACCGTCATACATAACTTCATCTTAACTTTAGCTACATTGGGCCATTGAAAGTATGCTGACTGAATACAACTTTAATAAACACTTGTATTATTAGTATATTAGGCCCTATCTGTATGATCATACATTGTATTTGTATTTATTAGGTCAGGGGGGATATGCTTACCTCAAGGAATGGCTATGGTGGGCAGGACTAATATCAAGTAAGTGTAGAAAAATCTGTCACCTGATAACAATTGTTCTTTATATTAAAATACCAATTTACCATTATTGAACTTTAGCATATGATACAGTAGGGTAAACCTTGTAGTAACAGTCCTCATTGACCTTTCTCTGTTAACATTGTGGTCTTTGTTTTCAAAGAGAAAGGGAGGCTGTTGTGGGTTTGGTATTTTTGCTGGTAGTCTTTTGTGATGATGCAACGAGCCACATTGTCGTATTGAAATCTTTGAAGTACACATTCCTCAGAAGATCACATTTGCACATGTAGGCTGAATGAGAGCATAGTTATCAAAACTCACCTTCCCCTACATTTACAGTATCATGTGCATTGTCCCATGTCATTGTTGCATACTAATGCTGGTTTCTGTGTTTCAGTGGGAGCTGGGGAAGCAGCTAACTTTGCTGCTTACGCTTTTGCCCCTGCCACATTGGTGACACCACTGGGGGCAATGAGCGTTCTTGTGAGGTAAATGGCTGATTACTGAACTTCAGCTTGTGTTTTGATAGGTACTGAGTTCCTCACACTTCATCTCATGAACTGTTAAGATAGGGGTGAGGTGACGTTTCAAAATGTAATAATCCATTTGCAAAGAGTTAGTTCTAGGATTTGGGCCTAAAGCCAGTCAGACCTTATTCCAGCCATTAAAATGGAGATTGCTACTACAAAAAAATCTGTTCATTTTGACTAGACAAATTTGTTTTGCCTGCTTCCTGCAGTGCTGTGCTGTCCTCATACTTCCTGAATGAGCGGTTGAATGTTCACGGGAAGATGGGCTGCTTGCTGTGCATCCTGGGTTCCACTGTCATGGTCATCCACGCCCCTCAGGAGGAGGAGGTGGCCTCCCTTACCGCCATGGCTGAGAAGCTCCAAGACCCAGGTACTGTAACTGGCATCATGGGTCCACATATGAGAAGCTCCAAGACCCAGGTACTGTAACTGGCATCATGGGTCCACATATGAGAAGCTCCAAGACCGAGGTACTGTAACTGACATCATGGGTCCAGATATGAGAAGCTCCAAGACCCAGGTACTGTAACTGACATCATGGTTCCAGATATGAGAAGCTCCAAGACCCTGGTACTGTAACTGACATCATGGTTCCAGATATGAGAAGCTCCAAGACCCTGGTACTGTAACTGACATCATGGGTCCAGATATGAGAAGCTACAAGACCCTGGTACTGTAACTGACATCATGGATCCAGATATACACAAACACTTTTCTATAATATCATCTTGCATCCCAAATAACTACTGATTATGTGATTTAAGGTTAGGCCAATCCCCTTGAATGTGCCAATTTGAGAAACGTATTACTTCAATCATACCAATGTCTCATGTATTGACCTATGCTGAATCACTCGGCATCTGTTCAGAGCCACTGATCCCAAAAAGCATTGGCTTGTTAATACGTATGCAAGAATCTCAACTATTGTATCATGCTCCCACAATGTACTCATTCAAATGTTCCAACTGTGATCTCTCCCAGGATTCATCGTGTTCGCCGTGTCTGTCGTGGCGAGCAGCCTGATCCTCATCTTCCTGGTCGCCCCGAGCTACGGCCAGAAGAACGTGTTGGTTTACATCCTGATCTGCTCTGTGATTGGCTCGCTGTCGGTGTCCTGCGTCAAGGGCCTGGGCATCGGCATTAAGGAGCTGTTTGCTGGCACCGCTGTCCTAAAGGAACCCCTGTTCTGGTGTCTACTCATTTGCCTGGTGATCTGTGTCAGCATCCAGATCAGCTATCTCAATAAAGCCTTAGACATTTACAACACGTCCATCGTCACGCCCATCTATTACGTGTTCTTCACCACCTCCGTAATGGCATGTTCAGCTATCCTCTTCAAGGAGTGGCTGAGCATGAGCACGGACGGAGCTTTGGGGACAGTCAGTGGGTTCCTCACAATCATCTTGGGTATCTTCCTCCTTCATGCGTTTAAGGATCTCACATTCAGTTGGGACTCGCTGCCACTGTACCTGAGGAAGGGATCCCCTTGGGGCCAGCAGGCCTATGTGGCCCTGCCCAGCCAGGAGAGCCAGGCAGAGGGGCCAGGGGAGGGGAAGCTGGCCAGAGAGGGGAACTCAAAGGGCAGCTACTCGCCAGAGGGCTCAATGAGGAGGAACAATAGCTTTGTCACCACTTAGCACTTGGGATCAATTCAGTATGATTGAAGCTCAATTCATGACTCTGAAAACAATGGGCAATTTTGAATTCCTTAATTGAATTTCAGCTAATTTCCTGAATCGAAAACTGAATTGACTCAACCCTATTTAGCACGAAGGCCAAATGTTTAGAGGTCAATTTCCCATTGCCAAGTTTTACATTTCTGTTTATTTGATATTTAACCACCTGCGTAGACAAGTGGAAAATATGTTTACTGAATATGTATTGAGTTGGAGATTGTCTTACATTGCAATAGCCACTGGAAGGATAGTTTGCCTAATTGTCATGCGCTGCAATCCAGTGGCAACATTGCATTTCTATACCGACAGATGTACAGTATGTCTAGAGATTCAAGTCCAACAGCATTTTATTTTACTTCATGGTACGCCTAAACCATTAAACTGGTTGAAAGTATTAGTCCTACAGGTTTCCCCTTTCTCTGAATGGTTTCTACTGTATAAAAGAAACTGGTGTACATACACTTAATCTAATCATGGACAGTGTGATAATTGAATGTATTGATTTTTAGTTCAGATCCACTAGTTTTGATATGAACCGACTAGTGCCTTCTGTTTTTCACTGACTGAACTGTAACTTATTGATAGGCCTATGTCTTATTCCTTTGTTTTAATGTGCCTTTAAAAATGCAATAAGACCTAGTGTGAGTCAAGACAATGCAGCTTTTACCTTTCGTGTACTTGCTTCAATCATCTCTTTCAAAGTTAGTGATTGTTCAATATTCACAATCGGAGTGTGAAGTTACTGTAATGTAATACATCAATTGAATTTTTCATTGATCATGTATATGAACATCAGTATTAACTGAGGCACTTTCCTTGACATAGGAAAGAAAACACATTCCTACTACTGCACGTGCCAAACTTAATGTATTTCTTAATCATTGATTTATAACATACTGCTCATTATTTTAGTATGTGAATAAACAATTACCTTTTATAGAGCAAGACCCTAATACTTGGACCACACTGTATTCAAAATGCCAATGATGACAAAGCAGGCGATAAGATTTGTTTATTGCATATATACAATGGAACACTTGTTTCAGCCATAGATCGTGCCCTTTTCCCAACAAGACATTGCTCGTACTCTGACTTGGTACTGTATGCAGTAAGTTCCTGTGGCTTTCCGAGGCGGTGGCAAATTGAATGTCCCAGATTTTTGGCTGTTTACTTCTGCCCCAGAACAACCTCTACAGATGGGTAAGATTGTTTATAAAAGCATACTAATGAAGTTCTCCCATCTCAGTTTTCATGATATGATTTACATGCAACAGGCTCATTCAATTTACTACACAGTTTCAGAAACATCAACAATATGAAGATATTAGCTAGCTACCAACCAGAATTGTTACTACTGCACTTAATCTCATGTCCCACTAGGTGAGAGAGGACTTGGCTAGGTGACATGATACTAGGTGCAAAACCGAGGCACTTATCAAAACGACTTGTTTCTTCCCCACCTGGTTATTGGACAGTGTTCTCATTGCACCATATAGAAAGCTGGCATTGCTGCAAAACAACTTGATTGGCTGTTTAGCGTCTTGTCAGTCTATCCAGTGGAGGTTTTTGCTAGACTATTCAGACATGGATTCCGAGAAGGAGCCCTTACTCCTCTGTGTTTGTTCGAGTCTGTTCAGGATGAATTGGCTCGTGTCAATGAAGCGCTCTACACAGTTCACAAAGCAGATCTCTGTCCGGGAGTCCAGCTTGGGCCCAGGTTTGTCCATGCATTTCTCCTGTAAGGAACCAGAGTAGACGGGTGCTCAATAATTGGCTGGATCACATGTCATTGCGTGGAGTGGAAGACATTGCATCGTGCATGAGTAATTTGTTCACATCTCAAACACTTTTAGGCGAGTACCCTACAGGTGGTTGATTGTGTATGAGCTTAATTCAGGAGCGTAGTTATTGTAGCTAGTTAGCTAAATGCAGCAAACGTTTGCACTTAGCCATAAAACCTGCCATTACACGTTAGCTAGTACAATAAAGATGTCCAATGTATCATTGGCAAACTGTCAATTTTTATGCATTCAAGTACTTGATCGCCAGATGTTCAAGTAGCTAGCTACAGTAGCTCACCTAGCTAGTTAGCAAGTTGTCATTGCAGAAGCGTTTCTTACCCAACACACTTCAGTCATCTGATGGACCAACTGCTGAAACCTTTGTTTTTGGGACTCGATTTCGATGAATTGCTGAAGCTGAGGGTCTGCTGTGGCTCCTTGGTTTTCCATGTTCATGCACAAATCGCTTATAAATTAGACAGAAATGTACAATTATTAGATAATTGTAAACGATTGACTGCAGTTCCTGACCTTCACGTGTGTGAATAGGCTTGCGCATCACAGGAAACGGAAGAGTGCTGGACCAATCAGAAAGTGCGCCGCTAAGAACAGTACATTCCATTGGATGTGGGGACATGCTACAGTCACCAAAACATTTTGTTATCAAGCTTTATCAACTTTATCTATATTGTCATTATATGCAAATATGTTTCTCTAAGATACTGAGGCTCAGACACTGCGAGGTAGGCTACTGTTCTTTCTCAATAGTTTAATGAAAGAACATAGCTACATTTTCAGTTGATAAAGGTTCTTTCTTCTTGCTATACATTTCAGTGGCTAGACATAGAAAAGAAACATGAAATCTTACAGAAACAGACAGGCCTCATATTTTTCTATATATATATATGTGTGTGTGTGCATGTGTATTTATGTATTTATGTATATATGTATATATGTATAGATATGTGTGTGTGTGTATATATATATATATATGTATATGTAATAATATGTGTATATACAGTGAGGGAAAAAATAATTTGATCCCCTGCTAATTTTGTACGTTTGCCCACTGACAAAGAAATGATCAGTCTATAATTTTAATGGTAGGTTTATTTGAACAGTGAGAGACAGAGTAACAACAAACAAATCCAGAAAAACGCATGAGAAAATTTTTATAAATTGATTTTGCATTTTAATGAGGGAAATAAGTATTTGACCCCTCTCAATCAGAAAGATTTCTGGCTCCCAGGTGTCTTTTTTACAGGTAACGAGCTGAGATTAGGAGCACACTCTTAAAGGGAGTGCTCTTAATCTCAGTTTGTTACCTGTATAAAAGACACCTGTCCACAGAAGCAATCAATCAATCAGATTCCAAACTCTCCACCATGGCCAAGACCAAAGAACTCTCCAAGGATGTCAGGGACAAGATTGTAGACCTACACAAGGCCAAGCAGCTTGGTGAGAAGGTGACAACAGTTGGTGCGATTATTCTCAAATGGAAGAAACACAAAAGAACTGTCAATCTCCCTCGGCCTGGGTCTCTACGCAAGATCTCACCTCGTGGAGTTGCAATGATCATGAGAATGGTGAGGAATCAGCCCAGAACTAAACGGGAGGATCTTGTCAATGATCTCAAGGCAGCTGGGACCATAGTCACCAAGAAAACAATTGGTAACACACTACGCCGTGAAGGACTGAAATCCTGCAGTGCCCGCAAGGTCCCCCTGCTCAAGAAAGCACATATACATGCCCGTCTGAAGTTTGCCAATGAACATCTGAATGATTCAGAGGACAACTGGGTGAAAATGTTGTGGTCAGATGAGACCAAAATGGAGCTCTTTGGCATCAACTCAACATGCTGTGTTTCGAGGAGGAGGAATGCTGCCTATGACACCAAGAACACCATGCCCACCGTCAAACATGGAGGTGGAAACATTATGCTTTGGGGGTGTTCTTCTGCTAACAGGACAGGACAACTTCACCGCATCAAAGGGACGATGGACGGGGCCATGTACTGTCAAATCTTGGGTGAGAACCTCCTTCCCTCATCCAGGGCATTGAAAATGGGTTGTGGATGGGTATTCCAGCATGACAATGACCCAAAACACAAGGCCAAGGCAACAAAGGAGTGGCTCAAGAAGAAGCACATTAAGGTCCTGGAGGGTCCTAGCCAGTCTCCAGACCTTAATCCCATAGAAAATCTGTGGAGGGAGCTAAAGGTTCGAGTTGCCAAACATCAGCCTCGAAACCTTAATGACTTGGAGAAGTTCTGCAAAGAGGAGTGGGACAAAATCCCTCCTGAGATGTGTGCAAACCTGGTGGCCAACTACAAGAAACATCTGACCTCGGTGATTGCCAACAAGGGTTTTGCCACCAAGTACTAAGTCATGTTTTGCAGAGGGGTCAAATACTTATTTCCCTCATTAAAATGCAAATCAATTTATAACATTTTTCACATGTGTTTTTTGGATTTTTTGTTGTCGTTATTCTGTCTCTCACTGTTCAAATAAACCTACCATTAAAATTATAGACTGATCATTTCTTTGTCAGTGGGCAAATGTACAAAATCAGCAGGGGATCAAATACTTTTTTCCCCTCACTGTATATATATATGTGTGTGTGTGTGTGTGTGTGTGTGTGTGTGTGTGTGTATATATATATATATATATATATATACACATTATTACATATATGTATGTATATACACATATTATTACATATATATATATTATTGAATGCAGTTCACCAATGATAGTAATAAAAGAAAACATACGAAATAAATAAGGAAAAACTTATATCATATCTAGCATGTTCTCAATAACCAACAGATATATTCATCAAATAATATTTTATTTCACTACTGGAGTTCATCATGGGAGTCCCATGTTCAATCATATAGCATCTCTCAGCTCTCCCACAGGATGGCTGATCCTTCTTTAATTGTTTTATCTACTTCTCCTAAAGCAGGTTCCTCAATGGCTGATGCACAGAATGAATGAGGCCCTGAGGGGATGAAGCCTTGAGTCTGCTTTGCATGAGGAAGTGTATCTGCCAGAGGGATGAGTCTCCGAACTGTGTTTCAATCTCAGAATGTGGTGGTTGGCTCTACTGGAGCTCATAGAGCAAGTCCTGAACAGTCACTGACAGCTCCTGAAAGGTGGGTCTCTCGTCCGCCTTCTGCCAGTCAATGAAAGAGGAGAGACAAGACATGAGGGTGAGGTAAACTGTTTTAGATTAGAAGCTGTCAAGCTGACATGTCCATTCCACTGACATTTATCTTTGACCCACTTATCTAGCCTGATCCCTGAACTGTGCTGTTTTGCAAACTTGGTTTGACAATGACCATAACATTTGGCAAGACAGAATATACAGATCTGGGACCAGGCATTATTCTGGCTACGTTATACTGTACGTACATCCAGCCAACAGCTGGTCATGATGGTGTAGACTCTGTCGTTGGCCAACTGGGGGCGATAGAGGCGATGGCCTCGGGACACCTGTTCCACTATCTCATTGTTGTTTAACCGTTCGTAGGGAAGCCTTCCTAAGGTGTAGACCTCCCACATTAAGACCCCTATGGAGAGCAAGGTAACCTTGTCAATATTTATTAAATGATCAGCAGAAGAATACATAGTTAGTGAATAAAGGCTAAATAGCTGTAGCATGTTCCCAGATCTGTTCGCTCTCGCCAACTCATATCGTCATTGGTGTGACAACAACCATACAGAGTTGACAAAACAGCTCAAACAGACCTGGGACCTGGATCTGAGCTAAGATAGGAGGCCTATACGAACCATAAGCCCAGATGTCTGACTTGCTGCTGAATTTACAGTAGAGCAGGACCTCAGGAGGAGACCAGCGCACAGGGAACTTGGAGCCTGCAGAGCTGGTGTACTCATCATCCAGGACGTACCTGAAATGACAGTGAGTGGTGTCAACTTGTCATGAAAGTAGCTCGAATTACATAATATTGCTGTAAGAATCAACTGTAGATTTGATTTATTTGTCAGGTATTTCTGCAGTGTGTGCTTTTTTTGTAAAAGCTGCCAGATTCAAGTACATTCACAGTCGTTTACCTCGACAGTCCAAAGTCAGTGACTTTAATGGTCCCATTGGTATCTACTAAGCAGTTTCTTGCAGCCTGAGAAACAGAACAGAGTATGTGTTATTTGGGCCCAGTATTGTTTAGTATAGGATAGTAGTAGTACCATGTCTGGATCAGACCTGCTGTGTCTTTCAAATACGTGAGCTGCGCTTGATTTAGTTTGAACAATCAGTGTAATAGTCCCAAAAGGGAGTCCGCGGAATAGTCCAAAAAGTAGAAATGGCAAAACCCAAGCAATTTGACCTATAAGTATGTGATGGAAATGTTTATCATGTGAAGAGACAGCCTTGAAAATGTTAATCTTGTTTTAGTGTCATAAATAATCCTTGGGTCCTGCCTGTGCTTGGTAAAGATATGAGGGAAGGGGCGACATGACCTTAGGACCATCTGGCAGAACGCCCAGAATATGTTCTATAAGTTAAGATGGGAGACGGTGCCAGACACATGCCGGAACCAATCCTATGAACTATACCTATGTAAGGTGTCTGTAACCACTATATAAGGATATAACAGGACTGCCCATGTGTACTTGGTGCATTGAGTTGGTTGGAACCTCTCCAGCGCGCTGATAATAAACAATTCATTATTTAAGATTGACTTTGAGTAGAATTGAGTAGAACTCTGTGTAGAATTTCCACAACAATTATAATATCTTACCAGGTCTCGGTGGATGTACTGCTGAGCCTCCAGGTAGGCCATGCCCTCTGTGACGTCTTTACACATTTCCAGGAGCTGGATGGGGGATGGATGCTGCTTCAGGCCTTCCCGCAGATAGCTGAGTAGGCAGCCGTTGGAGAGGAACTCTGTGACAATGTAGATGGGCCTTTGTTTGGTGCACACGCCGTACAGCTGAACCAAGTTCTCGTGGCGGAGCTTCCTAGTTCAAGCGAAAAGAGACGAGATTAAGCATGTGTTGTAGGCCTATGTAGGTTAAATTGAGCAACACTATTGTCTAAGGTTGCAAAATTCCGGGAACTTTCAATAAATTCCCTGTTTTTTCCGAAATCTCAGATGGAGGATTCCCAGAATCAGGAAGGAATAAGCAGGTAATCCAGAATCCGCCAATCAGGGTTTTTGGAAAACCAGGGAATTCATTGAAAGTTCACAGAATTTTAGGTAGAGCTGTTACCATATATGACTATAAATGCTGTACCTCTGGTCCACAGTAGGTAGCTGGCATCTTAATTGGGGAGGACGGCCTCATGGTAATGACTGGAGTGGAATTAGTGGAATGCTATCAAATACATCAAAAACATGGTTTCCATGTGTTTGATGCCATTCCATTAACACCGTTCCAGCCATTATTATGAGCCGTCCTCCTCTCAGTAGCCTCCAAAGCTCTGGATATATCTCCATCTATGGATCTAGTCCCTATGGCTCTAGTCCCAATGGCTCTAGTTACCTAGTCACTTTACCTCTACCTATATGTACATAGCTACCTCAAATATCTCGTACCCCTGCACATCGACTCAGTACTGGTACCCTGTGTATAAGTTATCGTTACTCATTGTGTATTTATTCATTGTGTGATTAATTTTCTAGTATTTCTCTTTTTTCTCTCTCTGCATTGTTGGGAAGGGCCCATATGCATTTCACTGTTAGTCTACTCCTGTTGTTTACAAAGCATGTGACAAATACGATTTGATTTGATTTACATCAGCACACGTGCTTTAGGTGTAGCAGGTATGGTAGTAAGAGCTATGGGTTGAATTGAAATTGAGCATTTATTTAATACATTTGACCCCATAGTCCACTGACTGCACCCCTCTGAGATAGAAAGAGCTTTGCTTACATCATGACTTTGGCCTCCTCTATGAAGTCGTCTTCAGACATGGAGCCCTCCTTGATCATCTTGATGGCCACGTCATGCTGGCCCTGCCACTTCCCATACTTCACCACTCCAAACTGCCCGTTGCCCAGCTCCTTGATGAAGGTAAGGTGGCGTGGGTCAATCTCCCATACCCCTGGAGGACAAAACAACAAATTGAAAGAACACAACATTTACTCATGTTAGAAATCAACCTACAGATAGCGTTTCTCAAAGTCAGTCATAAGGGTTTCTGTTCTGCACTAGTCTGGTCCCATATTGTATGTGCCACGACCAACTATTCTATTGTTGTCAAGTGGTACAGCTACATATCTTCAGCCTGACAACACAGACAGAGAGGAGTTGGCCAGAACACAAATAGACCGGACCACCAGGCTACAGTATATACATAATACTCTCTCAATAAAAATGTATTGAAAGAACACACTCACCATAACCAAGCCCTGCTGTGGAAGGGGCATTTTTTGCACGACTTGACACAATGTATTTCAGCCTGCTGACCATACCTGGAATGGGACATGATGGACAATATATCTTAAGTTCTGTATTTCATCATGATGAACCTGCACTGTTACACAGATGCATATGAAGTGATGTGTTGGGGTAGGGTTGCACATTTCCGGTTAGTTTCCCAAAATGTCCTGGTTTTCCAGAAATCTCGGTTGGAAAATTCCCGGGATCAGGAGGGAATAAGAAGGAAATATGGAACCCTCCAACCAGGATTTCTGGTAAGACCTGGGAATTTTAGGAAAGTTACTGGAATTTTTAAAACCTTAGTTGGGGTTAGTTGTACCTGCTGCATTGTGCTGGTGGTAGTTAATGAGATCTGGGATGCTGCTGAAATTGTGCTTCTCTGCCAAGTAGAACTGGCCTTGTTGGGTGGTGCAGATGTTGTAGTGTCTGCAGTTACCCGCAGTCTCCCTAATGGGAACAGTGAGTAATGTTTGGTTTGGTTTGAGTTAGGAGGGTTATGTTTGGTGTGAGTGAGGATAGTTATGTTTGGTTTGAGTGAGGAGAGTTAGTTGGTTGTGTTAAAGCGTTGGGAATTTAAAGGGATCCAACACTCCAAAATCAAAGTTTGTCAGATGCTTTTAGACCTTAAAAGTAGCCTAATACCATTGAATCTACATCCCACGCCCTTGGTTGTGTAGATCTAGTTATATGCCTCAACCCCAAATGAATGTAAAAGATTAGCACTGCAAACCTATAAATTACATAGTTCTTATCTCTTTTGTAAAATGTTTTTATTGTGGTGTATAGCTGGATCTTTGATATTGGAGTGTAATGTCCCTTTAATAGATTTGCTTATTTTCATTGGCTGTGAATCTGAAAGTAACAACAAGGTGCTCTGTTCACTGACACATTGATTGCATCCAAAATGGCACCCTATTCCCTATATCTTGCAAATTCAAACCTGGACCTCGAAGCTAGTTCCACTGCTTTAAAAAAATGATTCCCCTATAAATCGGGGATTGATTTAGACCTGGGAACAATGTTCCCTCTAAGCTGCGTGGGTACGCAGCTCCCATCTGACTGCCACGCAGAAGAAATATCAACCCGCGCAGAGAAGCACGAGATTGAACTTCACTCAACTTTCTAGAGTTTTCCCCTTCAGTTAACACTATCAAGGTTTTGCCCTACTGTGGGAATAGTGCTCAAATAAATGTAATATTAGCCACTTTCAATGTCACATACCCAAACAAAATGAACTATACAAAACTTAACTAACTGTTTAAGAGATTTTCTTGTAGGCAGAGAGCATTGGAGTAGGATTCAATTGCATTGACAGGCACAACTTAGGCCTATACTCTACACAGACCGCTGCACCATAACCAATCAGAGCTGCAGTAGGCCTATATGAAAATAGCCATTGCCATATGGATCTGTGCCATTCACTTTGAACTGGACTGTGTTTACAGCGTAAGCAGTCAAGAGTAGGTGCGCTTGTTTTGAGATCAAAGCGAGAGCTGCACGTAGCCACCTGTGCACATTTGTTCATATTCTTTGCTAGTAAGTGAGTTATTAGCCCAGTTATAGCTAATTTCTACTCAACAATGGGGGAGTGGTTGCTTCCTACAAGAGCACAAAATGTGTGCATTTCTAGCCATCTTTGCAAAGCAAGTCAGGTCAATAGCTTTTTTTATGTCTGAAAGGGGCTGTGTTGTATTTTGGGGCAGTGGTGTATTTTGAGACAGGCTTGAATAAGCTAAGTAGCCAATAGGTAGAGGGTAGCATAATTTGTCTAATTCTCTGTAATAATGGTGTGGGAATAATAATGAATGTTATTTTGTAAAGTGGTTTCTTGCCTCAAACAACAAACCATTTTCCATCACCTGTCTGAAGGACAAGTGGATCAACAGGTTAATGTCAAGCCCTGCATGTTTTTAAAAAAGTATCATTGAACACCACACATTTGCTGCAACTGTAGGCTGAATAATAGAACAGCTATTTCCTCTTCAGATGTTATGGGATGCATTTTTCTCTTCTCTCTTTTTTTTATTGGAGGCCACTCTGGTAGGCCTACATTATGATCAAATAGCCACAGTAGCCTACTTGGCCACAGTTAAAACTGTAACTTAAAGCAGGTACAGCCTCAGTGTTCACAGCCTCAGTGCTCACAGTAAACAAAATTTGCTCAGTGCCCGAAAACATTTTGAGGGAACATTGCCTGGGACACCGCAGTTTCAGTTAGAACATTTGAATACTCCTGCCATATATAGTGTGGTACTTTTGACCTAAGCCCTTTGAAAGGTTGTGCAGAAAGAATAATCCTGGTTTTGCATGGAGACATTTACATCTCTCTTCCTCTGCAGGCTTCCTCGCTTTCATTATCTACTGCTGAGCAGTTCTTCTTTTGACTTTCCATTCATGGTCTGTGTTTGACATTGCATCCAATTCCTATGTAGTGCACTACTTTAGACCATATGGTCAAAAGTAGTGTACTACATAGAGAATTGTGTACCATTTTGGACGCATTCACGGTTTTGACTAGTGGAGGGGCCTACACACAGGATGCGTCCCAAATAGCACCCCCTGGGCTCTGGTCAAGGGTATTGGACCATAAAGGGAATAGGTTTCCATTTGGGACGGAGACACAGTTAGCCATGCCCCGTCTGTCTGCCCTCAGTTAACTCACCCGCCCTTGGTGAACACAGAAACGGTGTACTTCCCAGCTTTGCTTGAGTCTCGTACTAAGAAACCACCATCTTTGTTCTGGGAAAAGAAAAAACAAGAACCTCAATAGCAGAGGTACATACAAAGCAGAGGCAGTATTGCTTTGTGAGTATCCCATAGCAATGTTCTGTCATTCTAAGCTATTTGACAGATGGTGCCACAAGGAAAATTGGTGCCCATAGCTATACTATAAGGACCACAGATCAGAGAACCACAATGGAAATAACTTTTGTGTTATTCTCAATGATTTTAAATGCAGTGCATCCACTTGTGTTACTGGTGTAAGCAAAGGAGAGGAACAGTGGTATGTCAACTGATACTGTATGTTATAGATGTTTGTTTTTTCATTGAGATTACCTCTGTCTTCAACAGATTCTCTGCCTGGCTGCGGTTCATGCTCTTGCAGTACCAGCTGGGAAAAAGAAAAGATGAAATGTGCATGTTATAAACCACCATGGTTAACCTGACCACATAGCAACGTGTATTAAAGCAGGTCACATGAGGCAGTATTCTGCTGAATCGTGTTAATTAGGCACTAAATGGAAGACAACAGATTGAAACAGGGAGGGACTACCTTGATTCATCCAATAAGAAATGCTCATTTTTGCATTCAGTTGCAAAACGTTTTGAAACGGTTTCTGTTTTGTGCCCCACTGAACACGGCCCTGCAGGGATTTAATGTGTTCGGAAGGTGTGGTGACTTGGTACCTCATTATGTTTGGTTCTCACAGGATTAGAGAGGTGTAGGGTTTCAGATGTAATCCTATCATTGTAATGCAATGTTTAATAGTCAATGTTTTGTAGCAAGAGAATTCCATACTCACTCAAACTTTTCCAGTTCATTTCCAGCCTCCACAACGTAATTACTGGGAATGTA
The DNA here is from genome assembly GCA_030435695.1 of Brachymystax lenok tsinlingensis. Classification (NCBI taxonomy): domain Eukaryota; kingdom Metazoa; phylum Chordata; class Actinopteri; order Salmoniformes; family Salmonidae; genus Brachymystax; species Brachymystax lenok. The sequence continues at coordinate 18,540,678 of CM059789.1, forward strand.
TCCCTCCTTGCTGCAAAGGAAGGCCACACACAATCTCCTGATAAGTCAATGTACATTCAGTATGTTAAAGACACAGGGTGACGTTTTCATGCTGCAAAACAGTTCTGTGAAAAACATAACTTAAAACTCAAAATTATAATCTAGCTGTGTGATTTAATTTAACACTTTTCCTCAACAATATGCATTATAAAAATATGATTATTTAACTGAGTTTAGTAATCTCAGCAATGCATAAACACACATTTCTGAAGAAAAGTATCAAATTAAATCACACTGCCAGATTAAAATAAGTTTTACTGTGTTTTGCATCATCACTATTTTGCATCATGAAAATGTCGCCCATAATGTATGAAAGGGATATGATTGTTATTCTTACTGCATGTTAAAACAACACACATATCATGAAAACTGTTTAAATGCACCTGTGACTTTAAGCTACCAATGTACCTTAACCTTGATCTACTGATCATATCACCAGTCCTCATCTCTATTCTTGGAAGCGTGTCATTGTTTTGTTTGGCCAAGGGTCGGCCAGTGATTTTTTAATGTGTTTTTCTGGTGCTTTCTTGTTGATAGGTGTTATGTTTAAAATCGATGACCTACGCGGAAGATTAAACTACCAACGGGACATTCAAAACGGTAATATCTTATGCTTCACAGAGTCGTGGCTGAACAATGACATTATCAACATACAGCTGGCTGGTTATACGCTGTATCGGCAGAATAGAACAGCGGCGTCTGGTTAGACAAGGGGCGGCGGACTATGTATTTTTGTAAATAACAGCTGGTGCACGATATCTAAGGAAGTCTCAAGGTTTTTCCCGCCTGAGTTAGTGTGGTCTACAGCTTATCATGAGACACTCTACCTACCGAGAGAGTTTTCATCTGTTTTTTTCGTAACTGTCTACATACCACCACAGACTGGCTGGCACTAAGACCTTACTCAATGAGCTGTATTCCGCCATAAGCAAACAGGAAAACGCTCATCCAGAGGTGGCGCTCCTAGTGGCCGGGGACTTTAATGCAAGGAAACTTAAATCGGTTTCACCAAATTTCTATCAGCATGTTAAATGTGCAACCGGAGGGAAAAAACTCTGGACCCCCTTTATCCCACCTTTACCCCACACACTCTTGATTCCTGCTTACAAGCAAAAATTAAAGCAGGAAGCACCAGTGACTCGATCAATTAAAAAGTGGTCAGATGAAGCAGATGCTAAGCTACAGGACTGTTTTGCTAGCACAGACTGGAATATGTTCCCGGGATTCGTCCGATGGCATTGAGGAGTACACAAAATCAGTCATTGGCTTCATCAATAACTGCATCGATGACGTCGTCCCCACAGTGACCGTACATACATACCCCAACCAGAAGCCATGGATTACAGGCAACATTCGCACTGAGCTAAAGGCTAGAGCTGCCGCTTTCAAGGAGCGGTACTCTGACCCGGAAGCTTATAAGAAATCCTGCTATGCCCTCCGACGAACCATCATACAGGCAAAACGTCAATACAGGACTAAGACTGAATCATACTACACCGGCTCTGATGCTTGTCGGATGTGGCAGGGCTTGCAAACCATTACAGACTACAAAGGGAAGCACAGCCGGGCCAAGGGTCGGTCAGGGCTTTTTTAGTGTGTTTTTCTTGTGCTTTCTTGTTGATAGCTGCTATGTTTTAGAAGTGTTCTTCCAACAAACACACAGCCCAGCAGGTAACATTCAAGATCATAATGGTATTATTTTCAGGTTGTAAACTGGTTACATTTTACTGGTTGCTAAAATACTCGTTACTTTACAAACAGTGTACAACCTGAACAACTTCACATAATATTGTCATAATGATTGCAACCAAATTTTGCCCACTGGGAGGCGAGTGTACAAAACATTAAGAACATCTGCTCTTTCTAGGTAAAAGCTATGATCCCTTAATGATGTCACTTGTTAAATCCATTTCAATCAGTGTAGATGAAGGGAGGAGACAGGTTAAAGAAGGATGCTTAAGCCTTGAGACAATGGATTGTGTGTGTGCCATTCAGAGGGTGAATGGGCAAGACAAAAAATGTAGTGCCTTTGAACGAGGTATGGTAGTAGGTGCCAGGCGCCACGATTTGTATCAAGAACTGCAACACTGCTGGGTTTTTCACACTCAACAGTTTCCTGTGTGTATCAAGAATTACCCATCACCCAAAGGACATCAAGCCAACTTTACACAACTGTGGGAAGCATTGGAGTCAACATGGACCTTGTAGAGTCCATGCCCCGACAAATTAAGGCTGTTCTGAGAGCTAAAGGCAGGCGGTGCAACTCAATATTAGGAAGGTGCTCCTAATGTTTGGTATACTCAGTGTATGTCAATCACTAGCAGTTACTCAATTAGCCCATGTCAGCTAAAAAAACAATATTGGTAAAGTAGTCTAGTTAGTCTAGCCAGCTATTCTAGCCAGCTATTGATTTTGTTAGTCAATCTCACTCAGATATCAAATTAGCATGGCGTAAGTCAAGGAATATTTTGTAGAATTGCAGGAAATTAGCTTTAAATCTGGAACAATTTCTCCCCACCCCATGGCAAAATGTGTAGAATTGCAGGGAATTTACTGTAAAACTGCAGAAAACATTGTTCTGTAAAGCAAAACTATTTGTTTACCTTCTTTTAATAAAATACCTTTTCTGGTAACAGATCCCTCTGTACGTATTAAATGTGAGTTCATGTGTAGTGGCTAGTTGTAAATCTAATAGGCTATGTGTTTGTAGATTGACTGAGGTGAATGAAGCTAAGGTGATAATGGCTGGGGCCATTTTTGCTTATTTTTGCTGTTCTCCAAATAGTATTTTAAAACTAGCATAAATTGTATAGAAATGTAGAAAATTAGCTTCAACTTTCTTAAACAACCCTTCCTCCATCTGTCTCTTCTCGATTTCCTCTCTGCCTCTCTCACCCGTATTTGTCCCTGGCCCTCCACCAGTTGGAGTCAGACATCTCCAGAATGATGTACTCCTCATCCTTCCTCAGCTCCAGATCCTGGGGCGTGGAGGGTGTGTACTCGTACTCAGCGACCACCGTCATGCCTGTGGTGAGGGCAGGCTCCTCGGGAGGCTGCGGCGGTAAAGGCCTCAAAGGTTTCTCCTGAAAAATGGGATGGGAGACAACATTGATAAAGACGGGTGATACTGTATATCCTTCCTGTATAAATCAGAAGTAGAGATACTGTAACTGAACGCAAGAGTGGTGAGAACATGTAAGACAGACCTCTTCTGGCGTAGGTGGAAGGGGTTTTCTGGATTGCCTCCGAGACCCCTTTGAAACCCCTATAAGGGAAAGGGAGTGCTTCATGTTTTGTTCTCTGCAGTTACCTATAATACTAATGTCCTCAGTTACTTGTTATCACTTCAAGCCTGCAGGTACTAGCTTTAAATGGTTATATAAGTGTGTCTCTCTATGTATCAACATTTATACTGATACAAAATGGCTGGTATTAGTCTGGGTCATTATGAGATGATTATAAGACATCATACATGCATTATAAGACATCTCCATCATACATCATACACATCTTTCAATGCATCAGAGCCATATATTGAGATATCTGAATATATGGTTCTGCGATGCATTATAACAGCATCATAGTGCATTATACCTGCAAGCTTTAAGTAAAATGTTCCCATTTACTTCCTAATTACATAAGCTGGTAGAGAACACATACACTTTTTGCTGCCAGTTTTATGGATGGCTTTCCCACCACATTACTGACCTACATTCTTGTTCTCCAGCACCCTGCAGCCCATGGCTTGTTTGACTTCCTGCTGGCAGCACTGCCACATGCCGTCCATCCAGAAGCACGGGTGGTACTTCTGCATCAGGTCCTTGTTGAAACGCACCACTTAACACGGCGGCACAGAATGTGGGACAACATTTACATTGGATCAACATTGGCAATTTGCATAGACACCTAGATCTGACTAAACAATGGGGCTGGTAGATTATGGGCCGTAAGGAAATGTTTATGGTATCTCATGTCTCCCTTTGTCTATTCTTTGTCGGACACTTTAGTGTTAGGTGTATGATAATGCTGCATACTGACCATGCTTCAGCTTGTGGATCCACTGCTTTCGGACCTCGTCGCTCTTGGCGAATATGTAAAGTGGGCCCTCATCGTAGATTATCTGTGGTAAATTGGGGGACAGAGAGAAACAGCTGTTTCTTCAGTTGGTGAAGGGTAGTACCAGGTCAAGCCGTACACATGAAAGCAATACAATAGTGTGGAAGTATCTATTTTAACAATAGGGACGAAAACACTATTTTCTGATCCTGCTCTCAGATCTGTTTGTGCTACATAGCAAGCAATGACCATAGGTTACTGCTTTGGAGATAAATAAATGCCTGCTACATTAGGTTAGTTTATTGTGCTTCTGAGCCTTGCTGCCACCCATCCCACAAATTCTTCATAAAGGGGTATGCAAATATATTGGGTATTTCCTGTGTCTTTATAGAGGCTGTAATATCATTTGCTGCTTAGTCACCATGTCTACTGTGGTGACACCTGCGCTGTTGTCGAAACCCTCAGTTCAGCTCGGTCTCCACTGTCAAGAGAGTCGTTTTCACTTCTTCTTATTGACTTTCAGCATCTTAACCATTTCTGCACTGCTGGGTAAATTAGTTTCTCTCTTGAGATAGATTGACTTTCAGCATGTTAACTATTTCTGCACTGCTGGGTAAATTAGTTTCTCTAAGGTAGATGCAGTATATCCCTTTTCACCTCAAAGCTACCTGAATAGTCTCTATGGGCTTTTCACCCTGCATGCTCTTAGCCCAGGGCTAACGTGAACCTCAACTAAGACTGAGCAAAGTAAATGGCTTGAGAATAGTGTCAGGGAGTTAAAGGAAGCACAACATGTATGCTACATTAAACATCTACAGTATCTAGAGGTCATCTGATGTCACTCAACTGGAGCAACAGTGATGGAGTGCATTCTCTTTTTACTGTCACACAGAATTATTGTAACAGGACACGAGAAGAAGAGAGAGTGAACTAAAACATCCACAGGTCTGAGATCTGTGGTTGTGTTAATCTCATTGGTAAGAGCTACAGTATGTTAACTGATCTAGGACCAGCAGTTGCTCACCTGGAACGGGTACTGGCGCTCCGCGGGGGCACTGGGCTCGGGCTGTACTGTCCCCACACACTTGATCTTATCGATGCCCACGGTGCCTTTCAACCCCTTCTTTTTCTGCACAGAGGACAGTGATTACAGTGAGTGGGGGAACGGCAGGACTACTAGACCCAGACCTACTGAGATGACCAACAATACAGGTACTGCAGTATATTTGTGGGAGCATAGCGTAGTATGATAGTATTGTTATAGTATTAAACTGTGCTTGGGTTATGGTCAATGTTTATAATGAAAACATACAGTACATTAACCTGGTCCCAGATCAGCACAAACAGATCCAGGCTACGAGTACATACCCCTTTGTCCAGATCATAGTCGTAGTAGGCGATCTTGTCCGGTGTGAGGATGAACAGCCTCTCTTTGAAGTTTAAAGGGGAGGTCTTCTTCTTCTGCTGGGAGCGTTTTATAAAGATCTCTTCCAGGAGATTGTCTGACATGGTCTGATCAGATGTTATCGCCCTACCTGGAGAAAAGGCAAGTCAACTTAACAGCTACAGTCAGAGATGGAAGAAGGTACAAAATATTTTGGTCCCATGCGTTCAAGGCCTGATGGGGGATAAAGAGACCAGCAGCTTCAACCACATCAAGTGCTGTAGCAAACCTTGCTAGTGACTGTAGCTACTGGAGGAAACGTGTAGTTGACTGTTCTCCATTGGATAAATCATGAACAACATCATTTGATTAATGGTGTACTGTACAGGTATTTTACTGAAACTCAGCTTATCACAAGTTTACACAGTGCTTAACAGAGTAGAGTAACATTGCCCTCTAGACACTGCCCTAAGGTCAGTTTTACATTGTCATCCCTCATGGTTAAGGTTAGGATTTTGGGAAGGTAAAACTACAAGACTATAAGACCAACTTCCCCCCGGTCCTTATACGACTAACTACTTACCTACTCTTCATGAACTCTGCGCTGTGTCACTACAGCATAGATCTAAAGCATAGATCTACAGCATAGATCTGAAAGCAGATAGAAACATGGTAACAGATGCGATCCAGAGCAGATATCAGTGTATATATATTAACCCCTGGTTTGCATGAGCGCTCCTGACAATGTTTCCTCCTTCGTTGTGGCACAACTGTTTCCTTTACCCACATTTTCCTGCTTCTCTACAGATGTAGGATCTTAATTTGATCAAGTTTGCTACAGCAGGAAGGTAATTCTGCAGCAATGAGCTATATTCCGCCTTAAGCAAACAGGAAAACTCTCATCCAGAGGTGGCGCTCTTAGTGGCCGGGGACATTATTGCAAGGAAACTTAAATTGGTCTCACCAAATTTCTATCAGCATGTTAAATGTGCAACCAGAGGGAAAAAACTCTGGACAACCTTTACTCCACACACAGAGACGGATACAAAGCTCTCCCTCACCATCCATTTGGCAAATCTGACCATAATTCTATCCTCCTGATTCCTGCTTACAAGCAGAAATTAAAGCAGGAAGTACCAGTGACTCGATCAATAACAAAGTGGTCAGATGAAGCAGATGCTAAGCTACAGGACTGTTACAGACTGGAATATGTTCCAGGATTCCTCCGATGGCATTGAGGAGTACACAAAATCAGTCATTTTCTTCATCAATAAGTGCATCGATGACGTCGTCCCCACAGTGACCGTACATACATACCCTATACAGAAGCATACCCCAACCAGATGGATTACAGGCAACATTTGCACTGAGCTAAAGGCTAGAGCTGCCGCTCTAACCTGGAAGCTTATAAGAAATCCCGCTATGGCCTCCGACGAACCATCATACAGGCAAAGCGTCAATACAGGCTAAGATCGAATCATACTACACCGGCTCTGACGCTTGTCGGATGTGGCAGAGCTTGAAACCATTACAGACTACAAAGGGAAGCACAGCCGAGAGCTGCCCAGTGACACGAGCCAACCAGACGAGCTAAACTACTTCTTTGCTCGCTTCGAGGCAAGTAAAATTGAAACATACGTGAGAGCACAGGTCAACATTCACAAGGCCGCAGGGCCAGACGGATTACCAGGACATGTACTGCGAGCATGACATTTTCAACCTCTCCCTGTCTGAGTCTGTAATACCAACATGTTTTAAGCAGACCACCATAGTCCCTGTGCCCAAGAACACTAAGGTAACCTGCCTAAATGACCACCGACCCGTAGCACTCACATCTGTAGCCATGAAGTGCTTTGAAAGGCTGCTCATGGCTCACATCAACACCATTATCCCAGAAACCCTAGACCCACTCCAATTTGCATACCGCCCTGACAGATCCACAGATGATGCAATCTCCATTGCACTCAACACTGCCCTTTCCCACCTGGACAAAAGGAAGACCTGTGTGAGAATGTTATTCATTGACTACAGCTCAGCGTTCAAAACCATAGTGCCCTCAAAGCTCATCAGTAAGCTAAGGACCCTGGGACTAAACACCTCCCTCTGCAACTGGATCCTGGACTTCCTGATGGGCCGCCCCCAGGTGATAAGGGTGGGTAACAACACATCCGCCACGCTGATCCTCAACACAGGGGCCCCTCAGGGGTGCGTGCTCAGTCCCCCTTCTGTACACCCTGATCACTCATGACTGCACGGCCAGGCACGACTCCAACACCATCATTGAGTTTGCCGATAACACAACAGTGGTAGGCCTGATCACCGACAACGACAAGACAGCCTATAGGGAGGAGGTCAGAGACCTGGCCATGTGGTGCAAGGACAACAACAACCTCTCCCTCAACGGGATCAAGACAAAGGAGAGGATTGTGGACTACAGGAAAAAGAGGACCGAGCACGCGCCCCCACTCTCATTGACGGCGCTGTAGTGAAGCAGGTTGAGAGCTTCAAGTTCCTTGTTGTCCACATCCCCAACAAACTAACATGATCCAAGCACACCAAGACAGTCGTCAAGAGGGCACGACAAAACCTATTCCCCCTCAGGAGACTGAAAAGATTTGGCATGGGTCCTCAGATCTTCAAAAGGTTCTGCAGCTGCACCATCGAGAGCATCCTGACGGTTTGCATCAAATCAAATCAAATCAAATTTTATTTGTCACATACACATGGTTAGCAGATGTTAATGCGAGTGTAGCGAAATGCTTGTGCTTCTAGTTCCGACCATGCAGTAGTATCTAACAAGTAATCTAACAAATTCACAACAACTACCTTATACACACAAGAGTAAAGGAATGAATACGAGTATGTACATATAAATATATGGATGAGCGATGGCTGACCGGCATAGGCAAGATGCAGTAGATGGTATGGAGTACAGTATATACACATATATATGAGATGAGTAATGTAGGATATGTAAACATTATATAAATGGCATTGTTTAAAGTGGCTAGTGATACATTATTTCATCCAATTATAATTATTAAAGTGGCTAGAGATTTGGGTCGATGACCGAGCGGCATAGGCAAGATACAGTAGATGGTTTAGAGTACAGTGTATACATTTGATATGAGTATGTCGGATACGTAAACATTATATACAAAATTGTTTAAAGTGGCTAGTGATACATTTGTTACATCCAATTCCTATGTATAAAGTGGCTAGAGATTTAAGTCAGTATGTTGGCAGCAGCCACTCAATGTTAGTGATGGCTGTTTAACAGTCTGATGGCCTTGAGGTAGAAGCTGTTTTTCAGTCTCTCGGTCCCAGCTTTGATGCACCTGTACTGATCTCGCCTTCTGGATGATAGCGGGGTGAACAGGCAGTGGCTCGGGTGGTTGTTGTCCTTGATGATCTTTTTGGCCTTTCTGTGACATCGGGTGGTGTAGGTGTCCTGGAGGGCAGGTAGTTTAACCCGGTGATGCGTTGTGCAGTCCTCACTACCCTCTGGAGAGCCTTACGGTTGTGGGCGGAGCAGTTGCCGTACCAGGCGGTGATACAGCCCGACAGGATGCTCTCGATTGTGCATCTGTAAAAGTTTGTGAGTGATTTTGGTGACAAGCCAAATTTCTTCAGCCTCCTGAGGTTGAAGAGGCGCTGTTGCGCCTTCTTTACCACGCTGTCTGTGTGGGTGGACCAATTCAGTTTGTCCGTGATGTGTATGCCGAGGAACTTAAAACTTTCCACCTTCTCCACTACTGTCCCCTCGATGTGGATAGGGGTGCTCCCTCTCCTGTTTCCTGAAGTCCACGATCATCTCCTTTGTTTTGTTGACATTGAGTGAGAGGTTATTTTCCTGACACCACACTCCGAGGGCCCTCACCTCCTCTCTGTAGGCCGTCTCGTCGTTGTTGGTAATCAAGCCTACCACTGTAGTGTCGTCAGCAAACTTGATGATTGAGTTGGATGCGTGCTTGGCCACGCAGTCATGGGTAAACAGGGAGTACAGGAGAGGGCTGAGAACGCACCCTTGTGGGGCCCCAGTGTTGAGGATCAGCGGGGTGGAGATGTTGTTTCCTACCCTCACCACCTGGGACCGGCCCGTCAGGAAGTCCAGGACCCAGTTGCACAGGGCTGGGTCGAGACCCAGGGTCTCGAGCTTAATGACGAGCTTGGAGGGAACTATGGTGTTAAATGCTGAGCTGTAGTCGATGAACAGCATTCTTACATAAGTATTCCTCTTGTCCAGATGGGTTAGGGCAGTATGCAGTGTGATTGCGATTGCGTCGTCTGTGGACCTATTGGGACGGTAAGCAAATTGGAGTGGGTCCAGGGTGTCTGGCAGGATGGAGGTGATATGATCCTTGACTAATCTCTCAAAGCACTTCATGATGACGGAAGTGAGTGCTACGGGCGATAGTCATTTAGCTCAGTCACCTTAGCTTTCTTGGGAACAGGAACAATGGTGGCCCTCTTGAAGCATGTGGGAACAGCAGACTGGGATAGGGACTGATTGAATATGTCCGTAAACACACCAGCCAGCTGGTCTGCGCATGCTCTGAGGACACGACCAGGGATGCCATCTGGGCCGGCAGCCTTGCGAGGGTTAACACATTTAAATGTTTTTCTCACATTGGCTGCGGTGAAGGTGAGCCCGCAGGTTTTGGTAGCGGGCCGTGTCGGTGGCACTGTATTGTCCTCAAAGCGAGCAAAGAAGTTGTTTAGTTTGTCTGGGAGCAGGACGTCATGGTCCGCGACGGGGCTGGTATTCTTTTTGTAGTCCGTGATTGACTGTAGACCCTGCCACATTCCTCTTGTGTCTGAGCCATTGAATTGTGACTCTACTTTGTCTCTATATTGACGCTTAGCTTGTTTGATTGCCTTGCGGAGGGAGTAGCTGCACTGTTTGTATTCAGTCATGTTTCCGGTAGCCTTTATCACCGCCTAGTATGGTAACTGCTCTGCCTCCGACCGCAAGGCACTACAGAGGGTAGTGCGTACTGCCCAGTATATCACTGGGGCCAAGCTTCTTGCCATCCAGGACCACTATACCAGGCGGTGTCCGAGGAAGGCCCTAAAAATTGTCCAAGACTCCAGCCACCCTAGTCATAGACTGTTCTCTCTGCTATTGCACAGCAAGCGGTACCGGAGCGCCAAGTCTAGGTCCAAGAGGCTTCTAAACAGCTTCTACCCCCAAGCCATAAGACTCCTGAACAGCTAATCAAATGGCTACCCAGACTTTTGCATTGCCCCCTTTACTCCGCTGCTACTATCTGTTGTTATCATTTATGCATAGTCACTTTAATAACTCTACCTACATGTACATATTACCTCAATTACCTCGACTAACCGGTGCCCCCGTACATAGACTATGTACCGGTACCTCCCTGTTATATTCTGTGCATAACATTTTGACTAATTACATTTTATTTTATTTTATTTGTATGTTTCATAACACATTGACCCTCTCTTTCCCCCATACGATGAAGGCATGACATTATCGGCTACCCCTCACAAACCTTTCCCCACCTACAATCATTGCCAATGCTTATGCTCTCATGTCTGATATTGTTAAAGGGGAAGTTTACTAAGGATTTGGGTTCATTGACTTACAGTTTAGCGTTAATATTGCTTAGTGCAAAATAATGTGGATCTCTGTTGGCATGCTGGCATACACTATCCCTTTTATTTGATTAATGTCCACAAACTCTATTTTTGGTGATGCAGTTCTATTGAAGTGACAATACGTTGTTGAACTCATGAAATATGGGGAGAAATAGGTCCCTATTGTAGAAAACATAAGACACAGAGACAAAAGGATTCCTATGCTATTCTTTGTGTCTACCACAAGATAGGCTCATTGCAACTTGCTGGGTTGGTCAACCACACCACTGTGAACCTTCCACACAAAACAAGGTCTCTATTGATTCATTCCAGCATCAGACGGAAGGAAAGCAAGTTTGACAAATAGAGAGATAGCGACAGATATTTGTTAATTATCTGGGGATCAGGATAATGGCTCCACTGTGGACACTGGTGTGGTGATGTCACCTCAGCTGATACCACAGGCCACAAATGTACAGAGTATGATCATCTGATAACATAAAGCATGAAAATGCCATTGTTCACCATGCAGAAGACCTGGGTCCAAATTCATACATATGTCAAATACTTTGTATTGGAGGTACTCTAGATTTACTGGTATTTTGGGGTTTTCGGTACTATTCCATTGGATACACTGCAAACGTTGGCAAACTAAATCAAGCATACATATCAAGCATTCAATAGTATTTGATCTACTTTACCTTCCCTTTCATACAGGCCACAGAATCAACAACATCGTTTTTTTCCTTCAAATAACTGACTTAACCCCAAATGACTTAACCCCAATGAGGAATTATTTCAAAGTCCAAGCAACTATGTATAGTTCCCTGCGTGCATCATCAATACAACCTTCTAGTTCTCTTTTAACATGAACACAGCACTGAAAAAAGGAATACTTCAATATCACAGACATGTAACGACAGAACGTTTCTCACCAACTCCAACTCACCCATGTTCCTTATACCGTAGATATATTCAAAAGAGCTGAATCGTTAAGGTCCCTCTGCCTGCTATCTCCATGAGACAAGTTTGCTCAGCTCAGCTCAGACTATTTTAAACACCCTCCTTCTCACTTCCTGGTTGCATCTGCTGCTGATACCCCCTCTTTTTTCACACCACTAGATAGTACACACACCCAAAAAGCCAAGAGTGTAATATTGTTTTCACACTAGCTAGCTGATTTTGATACTGTGCAGTATGTCAATTTTGTGTAACGTTACAAATAATCCTCTTTGACACATTATCAAACCCCTGGCCTCTGCTGCAAGCTCATACTGTGCAGTCCACACAATATTTCAAATGTAGGTTGTTTATATGCAGATATAAACCTGGGTAAAAAACAGACCTAAAGCTGCTAGGTAGAGCAAGTAGCAATTGTCTCTTTAGTGGCTGCAGCTGTCCTATCAATCGTGATATCTTGTTTTACAACAGTCGTGCTTAGCCTGTCAGCCACACAAGTGCTAGGTTTTTTTCTAATGGGCTTGAGTCACTTGGGCTGACACAGTAGAATTTATAGGGAAGTTGCAACAGTGTTGCACTACAATGCTAAAGAAAAATAGTTAAACTGGTTCAACTGGTTACTGTTACATCTCTTTCTCTCTTGACCCTGTCATAATACTACTAACACATAGTATAATACATACTACTAACAACATACCACCAAAGTATTTATTTGTTTGATACAAGCCTTGTGCCAATTTTGGCCATCAATGTGGGATAAACAAAATGTCAGGGACACAGCATCCAATCAATGACACGGAGGATGTGTCTCTTAAATTGACCAACCAATGGTGAAGAGGAATACAGACTTTGTGCACAGTAACATACATGGGTTCAGTATCATTTTATGGAGTACTTTGTCTTCTTTTCAATGACACACTCTCTTCCAATGAAAGTGTTGGTTTGTTGATAACAGGAACCTTGCAACAAATGCTCTCTGGACGTTTCCTGTCTGATAAGTGCGTGTGTGTCTTTACATGGAGAGGTTACTTTTGTGGTGACACACATACACACTCAGTGTGTGTCTGACCACAAAAGGAAACTCTCCATGTGAAGATATTTAGGCTGAAGGGTTCCTCACATCCTCAGATAATACTTGCAGGCCAAAACACACAAACAGATCTTGGCTTTACAAACCCTACTTTCTCCCTTAATGTAACATACCAGCTACTAAAAGAAATTGGTCAAGAAAACGTACTGCATAGCGGGGTAACTGTACTTTGTAGAAGTGAAGGCAGCTTCCGGCTTGAAATTTCTTTGCATCAATGTTTCAGGGATATTGCTGAAATTGCACAGACCAACATACACTGGGTGTACAAAACATTAAGAACACCTTCCTAATATTGAGCCTCAATTCGTCGGGGCAAGGTGTAGAAAGTGTTCCACAGGGATGCTGGCCCATGTTGTCTCCAATACTTCCCACAGGTGTCTCAAGTTGGCTGAATGTCCTTTGGGTGGACATTCTTGATACACACGGTAAACTGTTGAGCGTGAAAAATCCAGCAACTTTGCAGTTCTCGACACACACAAATGGGTGTGCCTGGCACCTATGACCATAACAAGTTCAAAGGCTGTTAAATATTTTGTCTTGCCCATTACCCTCTGAATGCCACACATACACAATCCATGTCTCAATTGTCTTGAGGCTTAAAAATCCTTCTTTAACTGGTCTCCTCCCTTCATCTACACTGACTGAAGTGGATTTAACAAGTGACATCAACAAGGGATCATAGCTTTCACCTGGAATCACCTGGTCAGTCTATGTCATGGAAAGATCAGGTGTTCCTTATGTTTTGTACAGTGTGTATGTTATCAAATTAATATTAAGTATTTCATGTTTACTATCCAGCTGCAAAACTCTCCACTGTGAAATGTAAACATAAGAGCATGAACAGTGGACAGTTTAAGGATGAACATGATAGTGTTTGTTTTCTATTTCCAATCACTCCACTGCTATCCAATGTGCATTGTAACTCATTCATTGGCAAAATATTGTACATATTGCATTAAGGGCAATGTCTTTAACATGAAGAAGGGGAAAAAAGTAACGACTACATGTTCTTTGATATGCATGTGGGCGTCATCCACCCTCTAACATACAATGCGTCCAAGACAGGCCTAGACAATGAATGAACATCTAATAGAGATACTTAGGTAGGCTGTAGTTTGTTTGGACATTTTCCATCGCTAAGAGAACATTTTCATGAACAAGCAATTTGATTTAACAATGTTGCTGCTTTGGATATGATAGTGAAAGTCCAGAAACGTCAAGCTTGCTTCAATGTTGGAGCTCCCAATGTCCTCCCAATGTAATGGTAGCTTACTATCATTCATGCTTTACATAGTCCCCTTTCTGGTTGAAACCTCACCAAAAGAGACCAAATTGATGACTCCTAATTCATTCCTAGATATCATGTAGTGGTAATGTCAACCTTCTGACTTTCCTTTTAATATATCTATTTAAACCTTTATTTACCCAGATAAGTCTTTCAGAACAAACTCTCTTCTACAATGAAATCTGGTTCTCTCTCAGGTAATGAGGACCTGCATACTCAATAGAAGCCTATTTTTCAATATAACACATACAGTAATACATAGCCTGCATGTAACCTATAGAGCTTTTGTCTTTCCCCAGCGGATGGACCCCTACCATTTAGTTAGCAAATACCTCATCACTTACCTTAACTCTGACACTCAGCAACGCCTATAGACGGACCACTGTCTGCAGACTGTGATGTGGAGGATTGACATGGACAAAGACCTCTGCTATGGCTGCTCTTATTCCATGTACTAACAGTGTGTGGCAGCAGGAGACTAAACCCCACCCTTTCAGAGGAATTGACTTCACGCAGTTCCCCTTTTGCTTCCTGCTCAGTTTTATATTAGCTCTCTGAAGCAGAGTTTGTGTGAAGTCAGAGAGGGCGAACTAACCATTAACGCACAGTATCCGTAAAGTAGGCTAAGGAATTAGTTATTTACAGTAGCATTAGACTGTGTTCAAACTTGCCTGCCTCCGTGAAATGATAACTTCCTTTAGGCCTTTTGGACCAATGATAACACGGAAAACAGCTTGAGTACCGGCTCAGTGATATGGAATGTATGTGTATACATTATTGTGACCTATTTGTCAGCAAGGACTTTTGCCTGTGTGTCATATAAATAGAGTAGTGCAAAATAGTATATTTATGGTGGTCATCTGCAATTAAATATATGTTTAGCCCTAATTCGTCACATCACCTGGATGGAACCCAAAGGAACCTGATCTAAATTATGATTAATGAAGTATAATTTATAATTCTGAACAATTTGATGACTTAATGGATTCTCATATGGTTAAGCATACACACCAGTAGCCTTGTCATTTTACTAATAAATCGATATTTTTAAAGCTTTGTACTGAAGGACTACTACTACTACTACTGTGGTCAACTTGGTTCTATTCTACACGCATAAACACAAGGTGGCAGTGTTCAAAATTAGGACCGATTGGCATCCAATGTTCTTTATGAAAAAGTGCTTCCGGCGTCATCCTTCCTCTTTTCGCCTGGATCGGGTCGTCACCATGGTATGGAACTCCATCACTAATAGACTTTAAAAAAATATCAACTGTAATCTTCAAACTATACATTCACTTGTTACATTTGAAAGTACCCAATGTGTGAATGCAATGGTTAGGGACATGTTTATCCCATTATTAATGATTTTATTTGTATATCTCCCCCCAAAAGTTGTCTATATACAAAACTCGAGCGAATGGCTACGCTACGGTGATTGTATCGCTAACTACCTAGCTAGTTAATGACTGTGATGGTCTCTTATTGAAATTGCCCTTATTACTGTGTTCTTGGCAATATAATGAATTTGGTGTTAACATTTTATAACTGCATCCTTGCCAAATACCTTTTCAAAGTTGTAATCATAGCAAATGTATTATAAGCTGGCTACCAAGTAGTGCCTCCCAATGATGCGTGCTATCAAGGAGATCATGTTGTGTAACGATAGAGCTAGCTGCTCACACCAAAGCCTTTGGCAAATGGATTGTTGGTAGAGTTGATTATACAACTTTTTGAGTCAACAACACTAAACGTATGTACATGTAGTCGTTTGAACAAAAATGCCACATAGATGGCGAGAAGGCTCTTGGCCTACCTTAGAAACGCTTAGCTAACTCCGTTCTCTTGTATCACGGATGGTCAGAGGGCCAGAACATAATTACAAATAATTTGTCAAACTGCAAATTGACCGCAAGAAGCTTAAACGGATATAAAACAATAATTTCAAACCTTGCTTACATTTCTATACGATCACATACTGTAAGTCTCTGTTATGCGTGGGAATACTTTGGAACAGAAATCACTTGGAGCGGATTTTCTGGTGTTTTATATAAAATAATTTAGGAAAAGGTTGCTTGTATTCAATACTTTTTAAATTAAAAGTGAATTTCAGCACCCCGCGGGAAAACCGCAGTTTAGTACAAATATAGGTTCTGGTGAACGTTTTCAGAATGTACATTTTTACACATCGGCTGCTGGTGACACAATGTTGTTTAAAGGAAATCGCATGACCAGTTATACAAACCTCGACATGCGAAAGGTGTTGAGTGTTCCTCGGCTAGTAGCCCCCTAGGTTGAGTGGTAGTTACCTGACCCCCATGCAGGATATTTGATGTGAAGCCCAGAGACTCAATTTGAATGAAGAGGTAAATGAAATGTACCATACTGCAGAACTTTGTCAGTATACTTTCTAAATCTGTGATTCAGGTGAACGTGCCAAAGACACGCAGAACCTACTGCAAGAAGTGCAAGAGACACCAGCTTCACAAAGTTACCCAGTACAAGAAGGGAAAGGATTCCCTCTACGCACAGGGTGAGTTTGTCTCAAAATTAGCCTTTGCAGATGTGATGAACATATGACGTAGTATGGACCGCTAGGTGTTACAAGATAAATAATTGATGTACGGTCTGTGTTTTAGGTAAGAGGAGATATGACAGAAAGCAGTCTGGTTACGGTGGACAGACCAAGCCTATTTTCCGCAAAAAGGTAAGCTTGCAAAGCTTTGAGTGTACTGGATACGTTACCAAAAGATACCTTATATCAGTGGTATAATTTTCTTATCCTTGAGGAACCCCAACAGTACAGTTATGTAGTCCTGGGGGTCTGGGGCGACATCAGTCAGTAAAACTAGTTTTTCAACCACTTCACAAATTTCTTGTTAACAAACTATAGTTTTGCCAAGTCGGTTAGGACATCTACTTTGTGCATGACATAAGTAATTTTCCCAACAATTGTTTACAGACACATTATTTCACTGTATCACAATTCCAGAAGTTTACATACACTAAGTTGACTGTGCTTTTAAACAGCTTGGAAAATTCCAGAAAATGATGTCATGGCTTTAGAAGCTTCTAATAGGCTAATTGACATAATTTGAGTCAATTGGAGGTGTACCTGTGGATGTATTTCAAGGCCTACCTTCAAACTCCGTGCCTCTTTGCTTGACATCATAGGAAAATCTAAAGAAATCAGCCAAGACCTCAAAGAAAATTTGTAGACCTCCACAAGTTTGGTTCATCCTTGGGAGCAATTTCCAAATGCCTGAAGGTACCACGTTCATCTGTACAAACAATAGTATGCAAGTATAAACACCATGGGACCACGCAGCCGTCATACCGCTCAGGAAGGAGATGCATTCTGCCTCCTAGTGACGAATGTACTTTGGTGCAAAAAGTGCAAATCAATCCCAGAACAACAGCAAAGGACCTTGTCAAGATGCTGGAGGAAACGGGTACGAAGTATCTATATCCACAGTAAAACAAGTCCTATATCGACATAACCTGAAAGGCCGCTCAGTAACGAAGAAGCCACTGCTCCAAAACCGCCATAAAAAAGCCAGACTACGGTTTGCAACTGCACATGGGGACAAAGATCGTACTTTTTGGAGAAATGTCCTCTGGTCTGATGAAACAAAAATAGAACTGTTTGGCCATAATTACCATCGTTATGTTTGGAGGAAAAAGGGGGAGGCTTGCAAGCCGAAGAACACCATCCCAACCGTGAAGCACGGGGGTGGCAGCATCATGTTGTGGGGGTGCTTTGCTGCAGGAGGGACTGGTGCACTTCACAAAATAGATTGCATCATGAGAAGGAAAATGATGTGGATATGTTGAAGCAACATCTCAAGACATCAGTCAGGAAGTTAAAACTTGGTTGCAAATGGGTCTTCCAAATGGACAATGACCCCAAGCATACTTCCAAAGTTGTGGCGAAATGGCTTAAGGACAACAAAGTCAAGGTATTTGAGTGGCCATTCACAAAGCCCTGACCTCAATCCTATAGAAAATGTGTGGGCGGAACTGAAAAAGTGTGTGTGAGCAAGGTGGCCTACAAACCTGACTCAGTTACAACAGCTCTGCCAGGAGCAATGGGCCAAAATTCACCCAACTCATTGTGGGAAGCTTGTGGAATGCTACCTGAAACATTTGACCCAAGTGAAACAATTAAGGCAATGCTACCAAATACTAATTGAGTGTATGTGAACTTCTGACCCACTGGGAATGTGATGAAAGCTGAAATAAATCATTCTCTCTACTATTATTCTGACATTTCACATTCTTAAAATAAAATGGTGATCCTAACTGACCTAAAATGGGGAATTTTTACTAGGATAAAATGTCAGGAATTGTGAAAAACAGTTAATATATTTGGCTATGTAAACCTTCAACTGTACCTGTACTGTTGATTACTCAAGGAAAGGAGTTGAACCACTGATGTACCTTACAAGTGTGTACTGTTGGTGCAGGCCATTGTCAGCAAGGCTTGGCCTGTAGTGGCTTTGTCCTTTCCTAAGGTGTCTGCTAGAGAGAACTGAGATGGTTTGAGGCCCTGCTGTGTCTCTTCCATGGCAAGGTTATAGGTAAACCTCAGACAACTTGATTAATGAACACTTTCTTTCTCTTTTACTTCTGCACCTACATAAAATACAGTATTGACAATCTTTTTACAATCTAGAAAATGAAAAGGTGTTGTCGGTACAATTTATGAGCTCTGAAATTCAGAAATGCAGGCAATGCTCTGATTGTCCACCCTTTTCCCATATTGTGCACTCAACTGCCCCCTCATGGATTTGAAAGGAATGGGTGGAAACTTCCTCTAGCCATTTAACTTGTTAGGGAGTGGTGGGGCGCTAGGCAAAATCCAAAAGTTGAATTATTAAACATGCACCAATATACAAGTGTTTCATACTCATCAAAAGCTCTGCTTCTTGGCAATATCACAGCGTTGTCGGATTTCAAAAAGGCTTTACGGCGAAAGCACTACATTTGATTGTTTGAGGGTAGCACCTTCAATATTTTCCATAACCGTGAAATCTTTAGCCAGCGCGGTCGATAGAAAATGCATTTCACAGGGAAAAGCTGTGCCTTATCTTTTGTAGAACTTCTGCAGAGGTCTTCCTAAGTGTCCCAACGAAGACAATCCATGGGTATTTGGTTAGAAAAAGTAATTTATTATATCCATAAATCTCCGTTTGGTTGGCGCCTTGTGTTCAGAAAATCCAACGTGAAGAGAACGCGTTCAACTAAACCTATAAACATTTCCTCAACAAAACAAAAACAAATTAAAATGCATCCTTAGCTATCCTTTTATGAGTAAAAATGATTATATTTCACTTGGATGGTCACCTAAACGTTATATAAGTCAAATAAAGTGGACCGCTCAGCCAAACGTGCGCCCAAAAACGGGCAACTGAAGAAAAAAACTCCCCTCACCAAAACCGCTACCTATTGAACACATTGGTTCCGATTGCCATGAAACTTTACGTATACACTGCTGACATCCAGTGGAAGCGATAGGTACTACATTCAGTGTCCTGGTATTAAGACTTTTCAATAGGCAGTCTAAGTGAGCCATAAGCCACCAGAATGACATTTCCGGATGGAATTTTCTCTGGTTTTTGCCTGCCAAATGAGTTCTGTTACACTCACAGACAAAATGTTAACACTTTTGGAAACCTCAGTGTTTCCTATCCAATAGTACTAATTATGTGCATATCCTATTTTCTGAGCCAAAACCGACCCCTCAGCTGCCGCTCCCTAACAAGTTAATGCATGAAGGGGAGTGAACGACAACACACTTCAGGAGAGGGGTAGATCATCAGAATGTCGCTGCCTTGTGTCATGTGTGCATGGATTCTCTCCTCAGGCCAAGACCACAAAGAAGATTGTGTTGAGGCTGGAGTGTGTGGAGCCCAACTGCAGGGCCAAGAGAATGGTGCCCATCAAGAGATGCAAGCACTTTGAGCTGGGAGGTGACAAGAAGAGAAAGGTAAGCACAAACTCCAGCCAAGTAGTGCAACACAGATGTTTCTGGCGCCCATGTTTATTCTGCATTTGGAAAGGGTGGTGTATTTGTTCCACAGACATGAAAAGCAATGTGTGTGTATATACAGTGCATTTGGAAAGTAAGGGTATGGGTCTGAATACTTATGTTAATGTGATTTTATTTTTTGCTTTGTCATTATGGCGTATTGTGGGTAGGGGGACAATTTAATTAATTTTAGAATACGGCTGTAAAGTAACAAAATGTGGAAAAAGCCAAGGGGTCTGAATACTTCCCAAATGCACTGTACCAGGGGTATTCAACTCTTACCCTACAAGGTCCAGAGCCTGCTGTTTTTATGCTCTGCCTGATCATTAATTGCACCCACCTGGTGTCTCAGGTCTAAATCAGTCCTTGGTTCGAGGGGAAAAATGTAGTGGAACTGGCTTCAAGGTCCAGAGTTGAGTTTGAGGGGTGTATGGTTTCTGGACGTCTAAATGACGATTAGTGTTATTGTTGGGGATGTTTGACAATGTTCAACTATCCTTGATACACCTCGGAGCTCTTCCACTTTAAATTGTTGCTCTGTAGAACATTTAGTCATTTGCAAAATGCATGCTTCCTCTGAACTCAGGGGTTTTTAGACAGCCTGGAGAGGAATTGACAATAGCAGTCTGAAGGCTCCCACTGGCCAAACGTGCTGCTCTTGAATTGTTTGGATTTTAGATATGCCCTAATGAATGTTAAGTTGTCAAATTGAAAGATTTGATTAGATTCAGAAGTGGTATTTTTCATTGTGGAAAGGTGAATAGTTTCAATGTTCTGGTTGAATATCTGAGCTGCCTTGTAACCTTTTTGTATTGTCTCCTTTCAGGGCCAGGTCATCCAGTTCTAGGCTGTGGGTCAATCTATTGGATGGACTTGTCTTTTTTATTCCAATAAATGTATTGAAATTGTACCAGATGTCTCATCTTTCCTTAACTGTAGCTTGGCGGTAATTACAAGAGTGATGGCAATTGAAGTTGGTGGATATGAAGATGTAATGGGCCATTCCAGAATTTACAACTTAACTTCTCTAAGAGTGGTTGAATCATATTGCAGTACATCAGTATAAACACACTGCCAAATAACCATGCCTGAATCATATCCTCATGGGCTTAGTACAACAGTCTCGCCCCATCAGAACCAATGATGACGCTATGTATTGGCCATTGCGAGGATTAAGACACCGATCGGCCATATTGGCTCTCACCAGTAGGAGCAGTCCGCCATAGGAATGAATGGACTAATACAGTAATTCAATTAAATGTTAAATACATGCAATTGGCCTTAAGTATTTGTGTTGTAGTGGGGACACTTACATTAATGTTTGTATACATTCTTGTTTCTCACATTTTCAAAGTATGCATTAAGGTGTCTAATATAAATGTGGCAAAAACAAATGTAGACATTAATAAATACATTTCTATAGCTTCCTAATGTTACAATGATGGGGTCCCTTATCTAGTGTGTATATTGGAGTGATAAGAACCCAAAGTGAGATTTTGTTCTACTTACCCAGAGTCAGATGAAGGCATGGATAATTTGCCTGTGTATGAAGGAAGTTGGCAGTAGTTTCACCAGCCATTGCTAACTAGGGTAGTGCAACGACCGTCTCGGTAGCATTGGATAGCTTTAAAACAATCATTTTGATGTGGTGACACCCAGCGTCATAAGTTTGACGCATTATTTTATGGCTGGTTATGACTACCACACAAGGCAAAACTTTCCATTACACCATAGCCTACTTGTCAAGTGTTTGCTATAACATTTTCTAAAATTGACCAAATTAAATTGTAATTGCGCAAACATTGTCAGACATGCACTGACCCAAACACTTGCTGATGACTGGGATGAATGCAGGACAAGACACCCTCTTAACTGACATAAGGGCATGTATGATGGTCATACACTGACAGTTAAAGCATTTTCTTAGTCAAAGAAAAGTGACACGGGAGGGTCAGTGTTTTCTACAAGTTAAAAAAACACGACTTAAGAATTAAAAGACAAACTTCTTGGCAGGGAAAAAACATTTGAATTAATGTGGGTTTTGACACTTATGCAAGTGTCATAACCAGCCATAAAATAACATGTCATGACATGGTTATGACCGTGTCATAACACTGATTTAACTGGTAATGTTTTTCCAGACCCATCCTGAAGTTTACCAAAACAGTGGCAGGTTGATGGCTTTGGTTGAATTCCAGACTGGCCCTTTAATTAATGTAAACATTTCAAGACATGATTGCACCAAAGTAACAGTTAATTCAAATCAGGAAAAATTGTTACAGTACTACTGATGTTTGATATCTGAACATTCAGGTGTCTGCCATCCAGGAAATTTTTTTGTGACCAGAACACTTGGCATACAAAACATGGACAATTACTAACGCATTCCATACTTAAAATAAAGATGAAAATCCCTCTAATAATTCAAGGGAAGCACACCAACTAAATAACCTATTCAAAAGGGTGAGCATATATATGGATCTTTAGCAAATAAGCACACTTTCTAGAATAATCATAATAAGCAATGTAACTTGCTGTGAATTAAAGTGCTCATAAATCCTGTGCATTTCAAATCAGTGCTGGGTGAGGGCCAGGGCTCATATACACCATACTAAAGAACTGTTCACATTGGGCATGTCCTTCCATAATTGCCATTTGGTGTTGAAGTCACACTTAAATGTGGGTGACAGTCAGCAGTGCTGTGCCAGAAGGGTTGACCACCACCACAAGTTTACTGAGGACGGTCTGGACCCCCAGCTCCTTGTAGCTGGGCAGGACCTGGGTGACATTACACTGGGGGTGGCAGATCTTCCAGCTAGGCAGCGTGGCCAGGGTGAGGGGGAAGCCTCGGGGACCACCGATCTCCTGCTTGTTCATAACTGCCAGAGCCAACCGGCCACCAGACAGGTGTCTCTCCCACACCTCGAAACTGTCCACCTGTCAATCAACAGTCAGGTTAGTTTCAACAGCCTGATTTTAGATTATAAACTGGGTGGTTCGAGCCCTGAATACTGATTGGCTGAAAGCCGTGGTATACCACAGGTATGACAAAACATTTATTTTTACTGCTCTAAATTACATTGGTAACCAGTTTATAATAGCAATAAGGCAACTTGGGGATTTGTGATTTTTGGCCAATATACCACGGCTAAGGGCTGTGTCGTGCATAAGAACAGCCCTTAGCCGTGGTATATTGGCCATATACCACACCCCCTCTGGCCTTATTGCTTAATTATTTAATAGCGTGCACACTACCAAAACATAAGCTACAGAGCCACGACATGTAACTACCACAACATAAGCTACAGAGCCACCACATGTAACTTGCATATGTACATTTCACTTTACCTGCTTACAAATGATCAGTCTTGCATATGGCCAGTAGGTGGGGTATATACAAAGAGATCACCCAGAAGGGTCTCAAGATGGGTTGGCTGACCACGCAGCGAATCAATGTCATATCTACGCTAATATAGCAAAAACTCGCTAAACACCTAACGATGTATTTGAGAGACAAGTGTAATTGTGCAAATGTATTTATGTTTACAATGAACACAGACTAAATATAGTTTATGTCAACAGTCGAAGCCAACCCCGTCTGTATTGCCCCATAGTTCGCCACGCGACTGTTGTATTGCTAAACAACCAACCCGTCTATAGGTGTTTAGGTTTTACCGGCGTCGGTGTTGATCATTGGGGGAAAAGTAAATATTTTATGCGGCTAGATGAATGGCATATGGTTTCGGAGTTGGCAATTTATAGTGAATGCATGATGTTCGATGTCATTTCTTTGGAGTTTCAGGCTTTTTGAGTTTGATTAGGCCCTGTGAAATAGTGTAGCTGCATAAGGGTATTTGACCATTATTACACAGAACAAAAATATAAAACACAACATGCAACAACTTCAAAGATTTTACTGTGTTACCATTCATATAAAAGGAAATCAGTCAATTGAAATAAATAAATTGGGCCCTAATCTATGGATTTCACATGACTGGGAATTACAGATAGGCATCGGTTGGTCACAAATAGCTTTAAAAAAAAGTCAGTATCTGGTGTGACCATTTGCCTCATGCAGCGCGACACATCTCCTTCACAGAGTTGATCAGGCTGTTGATTGTGGCATGTGGAATGTTGTCCCACTGCTCTTCAATGGCAGTGCGAAGTTGCTGGATAATGGTGGAAACTGGAACACACGTCAAACCAGAGCATCCCAAAGTTGCTCAATGGGTGACATGTCTGGTGAGTATGCAGGCCATTTTCTGCTTCTAGGAATTGTGTACAAAGCCTTGCAACATGGGGCTGTACATTATGCTGAAACATGAGGTGATGGCAGCGGATGAATGGCACGACAATGGTTCTCAGGATCTTGTCATGGTATCTCTGTGCATTGAAATTGCCATCGATAAAATGCAATTGTGTTCATTGTTGGTAGCTTATGCCTGCCCATACCATAACCCCTGCCACCATGGGGCACTCTGTTCACAACGTTGACATCAGCAAACCGCTCTCCCACACAGCGCCACACACGCTGTCTGCCATCTGCCCAGTACAGTTGAAACAGAGATTAATCCGTGAAGAGCACACTACTCCAGCATGACAGTGGCCAACGAAGGTGAGCATTTGCCCACATAGTCACTTATGATGGCAGATGAGCTACCCTGAGACTGTTTGACAGTTTGTGCAGAAATTATTCGTTTGTGAAAACCCAGTTTCATCAGCTGTCCGGGTGGCTGGTCTCAGACGATCTCGCAGGTGAAGAAGCCGGATGTGGAGGTCCTGGGCTGGTGTGGTTACACATGGTATGCGGTTGTGAAGCCGGGTTGGATTTACTGCCAAATTCTCTAAAACGACGTTGGAGGTGGCTTATGGTAGGGAAATGAACATTCAATTCTCTGGCAACAGCTCTGGTGGACATTCCTGTAGTCAGCATGCCAATTGCAGCCTCCCTCAAAAATGCTTTTTGTGTGTATGGATAATTTCTGGGATCTTTTATTTCAGCTCATGAAACCAACACTTTGCATGTTGCGTTTATATTTTGGTTCAGTGTTGTATTGAACTGTATTAGTACAGAGTAGTCACATTTATGAGTAGGATTTGGTACTGCACAACAGAAGTTGCATATGCCCTGGTTGTTTTATGTGTGGCGGTTATTCTATTCTCCATTGTGCATTACCATGAAATATCCCCAGTGAGTGACAGAGGTGTACTACCTTGGCGGTGCGATAGCCCTGCCTTCCCAGTGGGTCCTGACTGATGGCGATGATCCTTGTGTTCTGAAGCAACTGCTTGGACCGGGGGCAGATGTCCCTCAGGTCATTGGACATCAGCAGAGGGGCGGCCATGATGGCCCACAATGCCATCTGAGACTCCTGTTGGGCATGACTCAGGCCAAAGTTTCCAATCACCAGCTGAGGAAGGAACACCGTCAATGTCAGTCAGAGATACTATTCAGACAAAATACATGGGTTATGGCAGGAACAGCTGGTGTGCGTAAGATGAAGAGTTGATGATTACTTTTTCTCTGAATGCCATCAACTGAGTAGCAGGATTGGATTGGTCAATTCAGGAAGTTCATTTAAACATTCCCCATAGAAAACAATGGGATGAATTGACCCCAACTCCTTATCCATAGCGAAAAGTGGAACAGCCACAGTACCATGTCAGGGTCATTCCAGCCCCCAGGCCCAGCCGCTGGGACAATGATGTCTTGATGGTCGGCAGTCCAGTCCAAGATGGTCTTCACACTGTCCCAGGAATCATACACATCCGCAAAGTTGCGCCAGTGGTTACAGACCTTCCGTATGGCAGCATAGTCTGGCTGTGAGTACATCATTGACATGGTAGGACATATTAATCAATGCAAAATTAATCATGAATGAGTCCTCCTGACTAATAAGAAAACAATTCAGTTTCAGGTATATTTAGCAATTTCATTAGCCAACGAACTGAAGGAATGCTATGAATAAAGGCATTTACCACCTCGCTCTTTCTTACCCGATGGTACGGCCACTCATACAGTGGCCACTCACAGGAGTACAGGATACTTCTCCCAGTTTGGTTTAGAGATATTGACATGTTTGTGTAACCTGGTGAAAAAAAGTCACACTGCAGTAATTATAGGGTTTCGGGTGTTACCAATCAATCATTCTCTATTCAATTAATGAAACGTAACTTAATCTGAAAGATTTATGAGCTGTTGAGTTAGTAGTTTTGTAGCATGACATTTAACATATAAATCACCTTCTCCCAGTAAAGTCCACTTCATGTAGCACCCATCAAATTTGAGCAGATCCACACCCCAATCAGCAAAGGTCTGAGCGTCGATGTCGTAGTATCCCAGGCTCCCTGGAAAGCCTCCACATGTCAAGGTTCCCAAATCAGCATAGATCCCCAACTTGAGACCCTTGGAATGAACCTGTATAACCAATCACAAATAACAATCTTACAATAGATAGGCTTTTAGAAAAGTTTTGTCCTGTAGGCCAAAATCCCTGAGCAAAGTGGACCCTTACAGTTGAAACCAGTAGATGGTGATGTTGTATTACCAAACCACATTTTCATCGCTCTTCAGAGGGTTTTGAAACCTTTGGTAGTTTAGTACCATGGTAACAGCAATATTCCCTTTCTGTTTGCTCATAGTTGTGTCACTCTTAGCAAGGTGGATGATCTAATTAGTAAACCACATAACCCTACAGTCCCATTGGGCAGGTTATCACTCAAGGAAGGACATGTTTCTGTTTGTTGTGTTAAAGTGACAGAGTGTGTGATAGAAAAGCACTGGGAAATAGAAAACATTTGAGTTAGAGCCTGACATAAGCAGTGCATCACCAACTGCATGTGGATAATATAAGTTGTCCCTCAACAACTGGTTCATGTTCAGTAGACACGAAACCAAAGAAAATGTCCCCAAAATAAATTATTGTTCTAATTTTCCTTCGCAAAAACGTTTTCTTCATGTGTGCCCTAATGAGCACGAGCACGACCTAGCTGTAGCCTATACACTCACATAGTCGGCCAGTTTCTTGATGCCTCTGGGGAACCGCTTCGGGTCTGCCTGAAGGCGTCCCTTGGCGTCACGTTGGTGGCTGGGCCAACAGTCATCGATGCAGACATACTCGTAGCCAGCCTCCTTCCAGCCTTCCATCACCATCACATCTGCCATCTGCATGTAGAGATTCTCACTAGCAGCACAGAGATCAGGGACAGACAGCAGAAACTATTAGCCAGTTCATATTGTCATATGAACTATGCTTCAATGTGTCAATGAAGTAACAGTGAACGTGTGAGGCCGTTTATACCAGACGAATGTAGAACCACCCCACGAACGTCACCGCCTACAGTTACTCTACTTCCTGCTATGAGTTTGAATTGAGCGTCATCAAAATGGTTTAATCTAGTTTAGTGGTGTCAATTTGGGTGGGTATAATTTGTGGAACGTTCCAACAGGAATCTGTTGCAAAAACGTCGTAAATAACAAGGCTGCCAACAAACAGCACATACAAAGTTGTATAGCGGCAGAATAAAATACCGGGTAGGGCGTGTGCTATTTCATTACGTTTTTCACTCCGGTAGCCTATGGACAAACATTAAGAATAAGCTACGTGGTGAGGTGACTATTCGGCAGCTAGTTAGCTAGGTGAATTGATCATGCTACTTTGTATGCGTTGTTTGTTGGCATCCTTGTACTTTACGAAGTTTTTGGAACATATTCCTGTTGGAACGTTCCACAAAATTATACCCACCCTGTCAATTGTGTTTCCTTTGCCTTCAATGTTTGATTGAGTCTGGAACATTTAAATGTACGTGTAGAGTTGAGGGTGAAGCCAGATGTCATACCTGATGCAATTATTTGGGTCCGTGTCACAGTCGACATTGCACATGAATCTCTCCCAATGCAACCAACCCATTGTAGGCTTGAGCGCGAGACCATTGTCCAGAGATCGAACTGGACTGATAAAAGCACCGATCGTAAATAGCACCAGAACTACAGCACCCATTTTAGTTACTGGTTTCATTTGACTAACGAATAATCTTCATCAACAATGTGTGACTTGAAAGCACGTCTATTTCCTGATAGTGACACAAACTGGGTCCGCCTTACCGGAAGATTGACTGCAACATGGACCACTAATATTATGATGCGCTGGAAACTAGCCAATCACGTTGCAGCCGTGTCTGGATATAAACAAGGAAGCGCACCTGTATCAAGTGTTTGCTTGATGACATGGATTGTAATGCAACATTTCTGCCTGTAACTTGTGATGTGCAGCTGGACACAACGTCATAATACTTTTGCTAGGTTTGAAAAAGAATGGGCTACAGGTCTGGCTGTAACTTTTTTGGGGGCCCTAAGCGGGCAACACATTTTAGTGGCCCCTCTCTTGATGGCAAAGAGAAAAATGTACTTTTCACATTTACATTTTAGTCATTTAGCAGAAGCTCTTATCCAGAGCGACTTAAAGTTAGTGCATTCATCTTAAATAGCTAGGTGAAACAACCACATAACACAGTTATAGTGAGTACAGTTTTCTTCAATAAAGTAGCTTTCAGCAAAGTCAGAGCTAGGAAGGGGAAGAAAGTCAAGTGCGAGTGTTCGTTTACGAAAGGCATATACTGTATATTGAACAGTGTTAGTTCAATATTTATTTATTTTATTATTGGGGGGCTGCTGTGGGATTATTTAAGATGTTTCAGAAGATGGGCCTGAACTCCACTGTCCTATCTTCAGGGGGAAGCTGGTTCCATCATTGGGGTGCCAGGACAGAGAAGAGCTTGGACTGGGCTGAGTGGGAGCTGCCCTCCCGTAGTGGTGGGAGGGCCAAGAGAACAGAGGTTAATTGTCCTACAATTAATTTCCTACAACTCTACACATTTTCCATGAGGTGAAGAGAAAATATTGCAGTTTTATAACAAATGTCATGCAATTCTACTTATTTTGCCCAGGGGTGGAGTGAATTGTTTTCAGTTTTAAAGCTAATTTCCTGCATTTCTACACATGCCCTGCGTGCCTGGTAGTTATTATGCCATGATTACTACACGTTTAGATAGCTGGCTAGACTAATTTACCAATATGAAAATTGTTAGCTGACATGGCTAATTGAGTGACTGTCAGTGACTGAACAATTGTTGATGCACAACCAAATTTTGAACTTCCACCTTGTGTATTCTACTATGCTAACTGTCAACAGTCAGTTGAGACCCCGACTGAGTTGCCCCCAAAAAAATAAGGAGGCTTGGGGCCCTAAGCGACCACTTATGTCACTTATACCTGGAGCTGGTGTTGTGTCGAAAATCTCTTCAAGTGTATTAGTCTATAAATAAGCCAAAATTCCTGGCAAGAAAATTCCCCCTTTCCTTAATTTTGTCACTAGAGTCAAATACTTTCTGTGGCACACATCAGAATCAAATACTTTCTATAGAACAAACTTCACGTCAGGACAGACAACCGGAATAATAATTAATTAATGTATGTGTTATATTATACATAGAGGAGGGAGTCAGATGTAGGCAAGCAATAAACATTTCAGAACAACTACTAGTCGAATAAGACATTGGAGAGATGACGAGTTTTGGCAAGGAGATTTATTTATAGAATAATACTCAGTAGCGGATATTGGTACGGGTGACATGGGCAGCCGTCCAAGGCGGCATCTTACCGGGCCACCCCCGGGTGCGCGCGCGGAAGGGGGCGTTCGCCCAGGGCGCCATACAAGCTAGAACCGCCACATACACTTGAAACAAATAGCCAAACCGAAAACTGCTGACAAAAATGCTCTCTGCTACCAAGATCAGTGGAATGTAGGCTATACTGACAACGAAGTGAAGAGCAGAAATCTCAACTAGCAAGCAAGTCGCAGGAATGAAGAACGCGGGGTGGTATTCTGGCAGGGGAGAGATTTTCGGCACAACACTGGCCCTGATGGGCTTGTTCGACATTGCAGGCAATTGCTGACTGACTGAGCTACAAAGAACCTTGCATCATAAATAACTACTCATTATTATTTGTAGATCAGTCAGTCAATTTACCAATGATGCATTGTGGTTTTAATCCTCTCACACACGGTCAATGAATTACCCACCTCTCATGCACATTTTAACGAGCTTATACATGTTCACACACCGTTGGCAGCGTTAGAGAAGCATCAATGACCTGCATTGAAATCAACAGATAAAGCAAGTGTATCAGGTATGAAATAGGTGGCAAAAATAGTTATTTGACCTGTGTGTCAAGGCTCTCCAAATCTGAAATGGAGGCTATACCTGTGTTGGCCTAATTGAGGTCCACATAAAACATTGTCACAACCACATGCACCAATTAAACATTTTACTATCATTTGTTTGACCAGGCCAAGGCCTATCCAATGATCAGAATGTTGCCACACCGAAAAGACAACTTATTGACTTCTTGACTGGTGATCATGACTCTCAGTTCCATTACATTACATATAAGAGTCATTGGACGAATGCGTCTTCTGTATGGTGGAGTTTTGTTAAAGAGTTCCGACGCTCGGTCTGAACATTAATACTTGCGGTACGGTTTTGGAAGCATAAGGACCTTATCTTTTATATCAGCAATAAATAATTTTCCAAAAACAAAAGGTTAAATTGATACACATGTTTATAGGGTTAGGGTTCCCACATGGCCATATTTCCATGTTACATCGCTTGTTTACGGGGAACAGACCGAAGACAGAGTGGACTACCTGTGCTAATTAGCTATCTGCATCGTCGAGCACCTGTGTCTAAATGGAAGGCAGAGGCCACAAACGTGTTGTCACTGAAATATACTGTCGGCTGCACCTGTGTTAAAACCGGTTAAAACAGTCTACAGTAAGTGTGTATTTTTATGTGGTATGAACTTAGAGGGATTTAGGTTTCTAGAACTGTACTTCAGTTGAGAATCAATTCACGTTTAGATTGAGTATTTGACTCTTCTGGCTTCCAGAGCCAATTTGCCTTTAAACAGAACATGTAAGGTCCTTGGACTATAAGGAGTGACGTTAGGTTCCTTTAGTCCATTATTGGGCTAGTGAACACCCACTGTAAACAAGCAAGGTAGAATTATTGAGATGCCATAACCCCAGACTATCATAATAATCCCTGTCACTGTGCTGCCATGGGTCTAGAAAGTGAGCATCATAAAATGAACACAAAACCTGACCTTTGTGCAAATGTCAAGGGTGTGTATTTCAGCCCTGAACATCATCAGAGGCCTCACCAAGAGGGACAGGCCTGATACAAACCATTTGTCACTCACTGTATTTCATATCAGAGAGCCTGTGCATAGAATTGGAGGCTATAAATGACTCGTCCCACCTGAGTGATTGACCATCGACTTACTTGGTTACAAACTTACTTGGTTTCCCCACTATAAAAAGGATCTTGCTCCCAGCCACAGCAGAGATAGATTCTCAAATTTGTCTCAAACTGAACTCATGTTCCAGGCGATGTGTTTCCACTCCTCAATTGTCCAGTGTTGGTGATCGGGCGGCCCACTAGAGCTGCTGCTTCTTGTTTTTAGCTGATAAGAGGGGAACCCGATGTGGTCGTCTGCTGCAAAATCCCATCCGTAACAAGGATCGACGAGTTGTGCGTTGCACACCACTGTTGTACTGCGTCGTTATTTGTCGGTTTGTGGCCTGCCTGTTAGCTTGCACGATTCTTGCCGTTCTCCTTCGACCTCTCTGATCAAAAGCTATAGTTGCCCGCAAGACTGCCGCTGACTGGTTGTTTTTTTGGTTGTCTCACCATTCTCTGTAAACCCTAGACACAGATGTGCGTGAAAAGCCCAGGAGGGCAGCCGTTTCTGAGATACTGGATGCAGCGCGCCTGACACCGACGATCATAACACGCTTAGGTCACTCGTTTTGCCTATTCTAAAGTTCAATCGAACAGTAACTTTATATAGCAGGCCACGTGACTGACTGTCTGTAGGAGCGATCCATTTTCGTGAACAGGGTGGTGTACCTAATAAACTGTCCAGTGTATTCTGCCCACCTGATAAGCCCCCTGCCCCCAAGACTAAACATACTTTTGTATGTACAGTGTATGTGGACACCCCTTCAAATGAGTGGATTCAGTTATTTTATACACAAACGTTGCTGACAGGTGTATAAAATCACGCACACATCCATGCAATCTCCATAGACAAACATTGGCAGTAGAATGGCCTTACTGAAGAGATCAGTGACTTTCAACATGGCACCGTCATAGGATACCACCTTTCCAACATGTCAGTTCGTCACATTTCTGCCCTCTAGAGCTGCACCTGTCTGGAAATGTCTAGGAGCAACAATGGCTCAGCCACAAAGTGGTAGGCCACACAAGCTCACACAACTGGACTGCTGAAGCACGTAGCGCGTAAAAATTGTTTGTCCTCGGTTGCAAAACTCACTACCGTGTTCCAAACTGCCTCTGGAAGCAACGTCTTGCCAATAACTGTTTGTCGGTAGCTTCATGAAATGGGTTTCCATGGCCGAGCAGCCGTTCACAAGGCTAAGATCATCATGCGCAAAGCCAAGCGTCGGCTGGAGTGGTGTAAAGCTCGCCGCCATTGGACTCTGGAGCAGTGGAAACACGTTCTCGGGAGTGATGAATCATGCTTCACCATCTGACAGTCTGACGGACAAATCTGGGTTTGGCGGATGCCAGGAGAACGGTACCTGTGGCAACAGTTTGGGGAAGGCCCTTTCCTGTTTTAGCATGACAATTCTCCCATGCACAAAGCGAGGTCCATACAGAAATGGTTTATCGAGATCGGAGTGGAAGAACTTGACTGGCCTGCACAGAGCCCTGACCTCAACCTTTGGGATGAATTGGAATGCCGACTGCGAGCCAGGCCTAATCCCCAACATCAGTGCCCGACCTCACTAATGCTCTTATGGCTTTATAAGCACTTTAAGGGCATCAGTGTATTTTAAAAAGTGTAGTATACCATTCATCCCTTTCACATATAAACTCAGCAAAAAAAGAAATGCCCCTTTTTCAGTACCCTGTCTTTCAAAGATAATTTGTAAAAATTGAAATAACTTCTCAGATCTTCATTGTAAAGGGTTTAAACACTGTTTCCCATGCTTGTTCAATGAACCATAAACAATTAATGAACATGCACCTGTGGAACGGTCGTTAAGACACTAACAGCTTACAGACGGTAGGCAATTAAGGTCACAGTTATGAAAACTTAGGACACTAAAAAGGCCTTTCTACTTACTCTGAAAAACACCAAAAGAAAGATGCCCAGGGTTCCTGCTCATCTGCGTGAATGTGCCTTAGGCATGCTGCAAGGAGGCATGAGGACTGCAGATGTGGCCAGGGCAATAAATTGCAATGTCCGTACTGTGAGACGCCTAAGACAGCGCTACAGGGAGACAGGACGGACAGCTGATCGCCCTCGCAGTGGCAGACCACGTGTAACAACACCTGCACAGGATCGGTAAATCTGAACATCACACCTGCGGGACAGGTGCAGGATGGCAACAACAACTGTCCGAGTTACACCAGGAACGCACAATCCCTCCATCAGTGCTCAGACTGTCCACAATAGGCTGGGAGAGGCCGGACTGAGGGCTTGTAGGCCTATTGTAAGGCAGGTCCTCACCAGACATCACCGGCAACAACGTCGCCTATGGGCACAAACCCACCGTCGCTGGACCAGACAGGACTGGCAAAAAGTACTCTAAACTGACGAGTCACGGTTTTGTCTCACCGGGGGTGATGGTCGGATTCGTGTTTATCGTCAAAGGAATGAGCATTATACCGAGGCCTGTATTCTGGAGCGGGATCGATTTGGAGGTGGAGGGTCCGTCATGGTCTGGGGCGGGTTGTCACAGCATCATCGGACTGAGCTTGTTGTCGTTGCAGGTAATCTCAAAGCTGTGCGTTGCAGGGAAGACCTCCTCTTCCCTCATGTGGTACCCTTCCTGCAGGCTCATCCTGACATGACCCTCCAGCATGACAATGCCACCAGCCATACTGCTCATTCTGTGCGTGATTTCCTGCAAGACAGGAATGTCAGTGTTCTGCCATGGCCAGCGAAGAGCCCGGATCTCAATCCCATTGAGCACGTCTGGGACCTGTTGGATTGGAGGGTGAGGGCTAGGGCCATTCCCCCCAGAAATATCTGGGAACTTGCAGGTGCCTTGGTAGAAGAGTGGGGTAACATCTCACAGCAAGAACTGGCAAATCTGGTGCAGTCCATGAGGAGGAGATGCACTGCAGTACTTAATGCAGCTGGTGGCCACACCAGATACTGACTGTTACTTTTGATTTTGACCCCCTTTGTTCAGGGACACATTCTTCCATTTCTGTTAGTCACATGTCTGTGGAACTTGTTCAGTTTATGTCTCATATGTTAAGTTTGCTGAAAATAAATGCAGTTGACAATGAGAGGACGTTTATTTTTTGCTGAGTTTATCTGTATATTGGTTAACAGCCACCAAAATACTTTAAACTATTTCTTCACTCTTATTTACTTGTACATTTCTGGAGAGAACAGATTGTTATCAGTCCCACTTGATAAATGATACCCAGTATGATGAATTGATGGACACTTTCTAGAGCCAGACACTCTCTGGTCCTTGTAGGTGGGAACGCACACACATTGGCATTTCAATAGGCCTACTGCTGAAAGCTCTGTTGAAACATCTATTTCATCTATTTGCAGTGTGGAACAGTGGCTTGCTTCTATATCATCCATCTAACAGAGAAGGCCTGCGTTACCCAACTCTCCCCTGCTCCAGAGAACTCTCCCCTCGTGCTCCAGAGAACTCTCCCCTCGTGCTCCAGAGAACTCTCCCCTCGTGCTCCAGAGAACTCTCCCCTCGTGCTCCAGAGAACTCTCCCCTCGTGCTCCAGAGAAGTCTCCTCTCGTGCTCCAGAGAACTCTCCTCTCGTGCTCCAGAGAACTCTCCTGCTCCAGAAAACTTAAGCCCAAGCCCAGATAGTGAATCAAACAGTGGGGAGAGTAATGCTGTGAAACGTATGCACCTAATTATAATTTTACATTGGTCGCTGTTATGAAAATGGTTTTCAATAATGGCTTCCTCGTGATTACAATCTAAAATATTATTAATAATGATCTAGCCAAGCTACTATACCTCGATGACGTCTTAGAAGGCCTTGGTGAAGGGCCTTTCAGTATATTTGAAAAATAAAAATCTATTTTAATAGTGTAATCGATACATGATTCAGCTTGTAGTCCTTTAAAGAGTCTGAGAGTACACAAAGCCTGACCTTCGCTCTGACTATGATTACCGTTCGCAGCACTGTACTGCATGAAAGGTTGCGATGACTAATCTCAACTTTGAGGAGCCTTGATGGATCTCATGCCCCCTGTAATAATTAGATAGACCTGCATATTATTGCTTTATTGCTGAAGTAGGAGCTGGTAAACGGAGCTCCACAGCAAAATGCCAAGCTAAGAGTAGCGGCAGTATGTTTCCCACAGAAACAGGCAGCAGGCAGGCTGGTGGAGAGCAGCTCAAGGATCTTTGCAGACAGTCTTCCTGGTGTTTTGTCTGAGTGCATGTTTTTCTCCAGCACAGTCACAAATCATCTGTCTGTCTGTGTAGGACTTTAATAGACAAGTAGATTCATGGGTACCGGTAACACTGGATTTTATAGTCCTAGACCTAGGCTATTTCAGGGAGGTGGATTTTTTTTACCTGGTATGGCACAGAGGGCATTCACTTCAAATAATTCAACACGATTAGCAACTACCTGAGACCAACTTACACTGTGTGGTGCTTGTTTTAGTGTTTCACAAATGAATAAAAATTAATTACTTGTCAGTAAATATAACATTTTATCAGATTATTCCTTTGTAAAAAAAACAGGTAAACAGTGGTACACACAATACATAGACTGTCCTTCACTTTTAAAGATATATTTTTTATTTTTTTCACAGATGAAATAATGTGAAAGGGACCAAAAAAATAGATTTGCTCCAGGAGGCTTTGATGGGAGGCTTTGATGGGTCCTCTGTGTCATCCAGCAACTGCCATGCTACTTCACGCTGAGTAAGCTGCGTCAGCAGGACCTTTGTGCTCGCTGATGACGTAAATAATATCCTCAGGTGATTTTTGATTAGATCATTATTATTGTGTTGCCTGACAGAGAGGAGACGGCGGTCACACTGTATAATGCTCTGCCTCTCTATCAACTTGCCATATGGCATAAAGTAAGACATTTTTTACTAGGATAAGATGCTATTTTTTTTACGGTTCACAGCACAGGTTGCTGCGTCAGTGCGAGAGAGTACAGAAATTACCTTTTCATTCTGAGATAAAAACAGTGGTGGCCCCCAAAGGCTGGATGAGACATCAAGCCTAGTTTACACACCAAGCTCCAAGGCATTTGTAACTCCCGAGGAAAAACCAAAGCTTTAGATATCCGGATTTGTATAAGAATCATAAAGGAAAGTCATTTTATTGGCTCTGTGTTGCCAGGTTTGTTCCAACGATACAGTATTGGATTTGATTTGGGATTTTGTATACCACATTTGTTTGTGGTTTAAAAGAAGTCCACAAATAATATAAATGCATTGAGCCATTGCTGCTGTAAAATGTGCTGAGATTATCCTGGCATTATGACTGCACTGTTTCACCAACTATCAACCAGCAAGTAGATTTCCTAGTATTGTGCAGCATTTCTTATTCTCCTTGCTCTGAGATAGAAAATATGTCACGATTCACAAACACGGTTCTTCTAAATCTTATCTAAACTAAACACAATGTGCAATATGGCTCTATTTGGCGAGAAAACACATCTGATAAGACGATCGGGTTATCAAATCAAAGATTTCATCTGGTCACTTAGGACGGTAAGATGAGCCAAAGGCAAGGGTTTTGGAAGAGAACACATGGGATCTCAATCCTATCAGTTTGGTTAAAATACCTTTTTAAATTTGCCATTGTCTGTTGCAATAGCCTTTGTAAACCAACACACTGGTTGTAAACTTCATAAGCTAGTGGAGAAGGAGCGAGTACATAAGTTGTTTCCTTTTTACCATAGCATTATTTACTGTAGAATGCAATAAATTATTATCAACAAATGTCTATAGACCTAGCTATATAGCACTGGGTATATCCATATACACTGTATGTCTATAGACCTAGCTATATAGCACTGGGTATATCCATATACACTGTATGTCTATAGACCTAGCTATATAGCACTGGGTATATCCATATACACTGTATGTCTATAGACCTAGCTATATAGCACTGGGTATATCCATATACACTGTATGTCTATAGACCTAGCTATATAGCACTGGGTATATCCATATACACTGTATGTCTATAGGCCTAGCTATATAGCACTGGGTATATCCATATACACTGTATGTCTATAGACCTAGCTATATAGCACTGGGTTTATCCATATACAATAGGGATCACTATGGAAACTAGACAAGGTAATATCCTTGAATCTATGTTCAGAGGATCCCATGGAAGCAATGGGCATGTTCCTCTGCCCAGGCATCGCTGACACATGCCAGATCCTACAATGCCTGGAAAGGTATTTAACGTATCAGCTAACCACATATGTTATAGCAATCTAGTGCCCAATGGCACAGTCGACGACGTGGCACGCAACCATTGGTTGATGCATGCAATGTCTGAGCAGGGTGGACCTAGATATTCATTCTTGTGGCATCCAGACATTGTCTGGTCTGAAATTTACATCATGCTAAAACAGGGAGGTTCAACCCAGTATCACCTCTTGCTGCACTTGACTGGCTAGCAGGCGACGTGGGAATCATGTGGCAAAGGCAACATTTTATTAAAATTTGTTTTCAACCCAGTCAAAAATAATATATTTCTCATGTGCATGAAGGTGTTATAATAGGAATGCACATTTTGTTTGGGAAATGGTTATTAGAGAAACTGATCCAGGTAGTGCCTAGTAATCCCTCTGGCCTTTCGTTAAATACCTCTCATTGCCTGTTCAGTCTCTCTGTTACTGTCAGCACAATGGGGATACTGTATGATGTTGAACACTGCCTCCATAATCCATATTACAACACCTTGTCTTTGAGTGGTAAAATATTATTTCCCAAGGGTTTTGTACAGTATGAAAATGTTTTCCCGAAAACAGAACAATATCTGATGTTGTAATACATTATTTATTCTCTGTCCTTAGAGGGGAAAATAAAATAAACGTCTAATCATTTGTACGAAGTGAGTGCCTCATCTTTTATGAGTTTTGTGTAAAGCGTCAAACATGCTCAGGGGATTTTCAGCAGTAAGAAACAAACAATACCAGTTTCATATTTGCAACCACCAGTAAACCAGTAAGCAACTCTTTCCATGTGAGAAAATGAACAGGATAACAAACAGTATGTAGCCCACAGGATTTTGCTCCATCAATGAGCCTGGTAGCTAAAGCAGATAATCAATTTTCTCCACGTTTCTCATTAATGAAAATTCAAAGGCTGCCACTTCAAGCTCTATCAACGATTGATTCAATCAAACAATGCTCTCGGGTACCTCTTGTTATTGTTGTCTATGAATACAAATATAAAAACATATTCATAAATTATTAAATTACTTTAAGTTCAAGTACTAGAATACGTCCTTGAATGTAGAGAAGAGTTTTATGTGTGGAACTCAGTCACACTTGCATTTTGTAGCCCATGGTCATCCAAAATGAAAATATAGTTGATGCAGGGAAAAAGTGATAACTTTTTCCAACTCAGGAGCAAGGTTGAGTGCTTGACAAATAGCATTCATGGATACATTTTCTGTATCTGCAACACGTTTATTTGTTTTGATTATGAGCAATGGAAAGGCCCCAGACAAATTTGAGTTTGTACAGCACTTTTTATTTCCAGTAGTTAAGTTGACACATTACAGTGGTGTGTAGCGGGGGATGACTGGACTGGATGGGCAACCAGCAGCACTCAGTGCTCAACGCAGAGGGCAGACAGTAAATAATGGAGCGTAGGAGCACCTCTAGAGCCTTGCCCTCCTGGGCCTCTTGCTCCACCAATTGGTAGGCCAGTCCGCCCCTACAACACTCCTCCACCTCCACCCAAAACACTCCACACACCAGGAGCAGTGAAGCAGGGCTTCTCTCCTTCAACGCAGAGTTAATAAAGAGATATGGGGATTTTTAGGATGGAGGCCCCAGCGGAGACAAATGTTGTTGATGGTGATGATGATGATGTCGGGAGTTGGGGTCATCTAGGGGTGTGTGCATGTGGACAGGAGATGGGGTGTGGGTTCCAGTCGCATCTTCTCCTCCCCCCTCCTTACCCCACAGCTCTTATGGGTTAGGTTGCCCTCCTCCTCCCACAGAATGACTTGCTCCCAGCAGGCCCTTGTTTCCAAGGCAACAAGATGTTGCTGTGTATCTGGGAGGTTGTTCTGGTCTAGACGAACATCATTATTTTGGTAACCACATATAAGAGAAGCAAAGGCTTGATAGAGAATTTACATTAAAATGTTAATAATAATAATTCATTTAGGCAGCGCATTTTCCCATAATGTTAAACAATAAGAAGACATTTTACAGTTCCAGCTCTTGCATCCGCTCTGACTCAAATCTCTTTTTGGTAGACATACACTATATATACAAAAGTATGTGGACACCCCTTCAAATTAGTGGATTCAGCTATTTCAGCCACACCTGTTGCTGACAGTGTATAAAATTGAGCACATAGCCATGCAATCTCCATAGACAAACATTGGCAGTAGAATGGCCTTACTGAAGAGCTCAGTGACTCAACATGGCCCTGTCATAGGATGCCATTTTTACAACAAGTCAATTCATCAAATTTCTGCGCTGCTAGAGCTGGGCCGATCAGCTCACAGAACGGGACCGCTGAAGTGCGTAGCGCGTAAAAATCTGTCTGTCCTTGGTTGCAACACTCACTACCGAGTTCCAAACTGCCTCTGGAAGCAACGTCAGCACAATAACTGTTAGACGGGAGATTCATAAAATGGGTTTCCGTGGCCGCACACAAGCTAGCCGCCATTGGACTCCGGAACGGTGGAAACACGTTTTTTTGGAGTGATGAATAATGCTTCACCATCTGGTAGTCCGACGGATGACTCTGGGTTTGGCGGATGCCAGGAGAACGCTACCTGCACCAATGCATAGTGCCAACTGTAAAGTTTGGTGGAGGAGGAATAATGGTCTGGAGGTGTTTTTCATGGTTAACCCTAACCCTGCACAGAGCCCTGACCTCAACCCCATCGAACACCTTTGGGATGAATTGGAACGCCGACTGTGACCCAGGCCTAATTGCCCAACATCAGTGCCCGACCTCACTAATGCTCTTGTGGCTGAATGGAAGCAAGTCCCCACAGCAATGCTCCAACCTCTAGTGGAAAGCCTTCCCAGAAGAGTTGAGGCTGTTATAGCAGTAAAGGGGGACCAATTCCATATTAATGCCCATGATTTTGGAATGAGATGTTCGACGAGCAGGTGTCAACATACATTTGGTCATGTAGTGTATAAATAGCTGCAGTGCATATGAAGGAAAGAGGATTTTATCAATGCTCTTTGTCAATTAGTTTGACACTCAAAAAGAAAACCACCAACTTGTAGTTGGCAGGGAACTTCTCCAAACTTCCTTTAACAGAAAAACAAAGCAGCAGTTCAAATGAAAAAAAATAGAAAAATAAATCAAAACAAACCATTAACTCCAAAAGGAGTCCAGGAGCTTTGTTCCTCTCCAACACCTTGACCTTGCAGCAGTATTATTATAGTTTTGTTGCTGACAAGAGCAGACCGTGTAGAAAGTGAGAAATGGTTCGCCCAGACAGAAGGTAGTCTTCTAATTCCAGGACAAAGTGGTAAGAAGAATACCTCTCCAAGTTTGACTCTTTTACCTAAAATAACCCAGAATCACTCAAAGTTAGTCCAAGGCACAATTTAAAATCATCTCTCTAGATGCAGTATTTGGGTGAGGAAACACTCATTTGACTCTATCACCTAGATTAATGTGTTTGTCGCCTTCCCAGTTAAACTTATTCAGAATCCTATCTCAAACAAATAAAAACAGTGTTATAAAGTAGTTTCCACTGTGTTTGGGCATATGTTCATTGTATTGATTAAATACCCCTGAACAAGGCAGTTAACCCACTGTTCCTAGGCCGTCATTGAAAATAAGAATTTGTTCTTAACTGACTTGCCTAGTTAAATAAAGGTAAAATATATATATTTTTTAATTAACATAAAATGTGGCGAAGAGTAAAGAAATACCCTGAGACTAAACCCTGTGTGAGAGGATCCTCTTCTCTATTGCCTCGCCTATCACCTGTCCTTGGAAACAAGCATGAGGATGACGAGAACGGACAGGCTAACCTTAAGACGCTCATT
This sequence comes from Brachymystax lenok tsinlingensis, assembly GCA_030435695.1. NCBI lineage: Eukaryota > Metazoa > Chordata > Actinopteri > Salmoniformes > Salmonidae > Brachymystax > Brachymystax lenok. Next base: position 18,582,454 of record CM059789.1, read on the forward strand.
ATAATGCAGTGTGGCATTCGCAGGGATCCACATGATATTTAGCAGAGGGACTTTTACCACCCCACCCCCCCGCTAATTAGCATGGAGGAAGTTACCTTTTGATTCATTACAGGCCTCTGCCATTGTTGCCCTGGTGAGGTCCAGGCCACAATGATGACACCTTGGCTGTGTTCATTATGCACCAAACAGAGGAAAACTGACTGAAACAGACAGGGACTTACCAGGACCCAGACTTGTCCAATTACAAACGCTTCTGTTACAAAACGTTTTAGAACGTTTTGTGATGCGTGCCTTTAATGAATACGTCCCTGTTCCCACAGAGACGTCTCCTGGCTACCCACTCAGCATAGTGGGAGGCCAAGCTCTTTTATTCACAGAGAACATGTGACGGGCCTCATTCACTGAGTGCGAGGTGTACCGTGGGCATATAAACACGAGAAGGCTAGCTGGGTGGTTTAGAGTGAAACGTGCCCTTTTGGTTTCCAAGTGTACAGTAATTCTTTGAAAGATGCTTGTATGTTAATGCAAGGCAACTTCTTTTGAAAGGCATACCAAAGCATTTCCAGTGCATGGCCGTCTAAAAAAGCCTGAGGAATCAGTCAGACAGTCATACCTTTCACTGATTAGAGATTGAAGATACTGTCCTTGGCTTGATGAATTAGGGGTTTGAAAACTACATTTAGATGTCATTCCCCTATCGGTCTACTCTATGGCTTTTATAAAGTATTTCTTAACACAGTGTATTTGTCACATACACATGGTTAGCAGACGTTAATGCGAGTGTAGCGAAGTGCTTGTGCTTCTAGTTCCGACCATGCAGTAGTAAGTCTGACAAACTCTGATGGGTATGTCTCATATATCCCCCCAATAAAAGGAATTACAGAGGAAAGGTGATCAATTGGAATCAAAGCACAGACATGTACCCACCTTTCAGAGTGACAGACATTTGGAAATGTGAGGCAGACAGCCACACTGTAATGGTTATCACTCAGTGGAGTGGTATGGACAGGGGAGCAAGAGGAAGGGGGGTTGGTGTCTTTCCTCCATATTTCCTCTGCGGGGAGGCAAGGAGGCGTTTAGCTGTGTTACCTAAACCCTCCGCTGGGTGTCTGAGCTTCAGGAACAGTGAGCCACGCACACATACACACACACACATCTCTCCCAGGGAGGGAAATAATTATTTCCCCCGTTCTCTCGCCTCTCTCCCGGGCCAAACCTACAGCACTGAATCAGTGTCAGAGCGCGGTGGAATCCGGTGCGGGGCTGTCTCACTCGCCCGTTCTCCTGGGCATTTACACCAGTGTGAGTGATGTCAGATGGGCAGAAAAAACGGGGGGAGGAAAAGAAATCCTCTTGAAGATAGGGGTTAGACCTAAGAGTGGAAGTGGATGAGAGCTGAGTTGGAGACACTGTAGAGAGACAGGCAGGCAGAGGCAGCAGCATATGCACCTTACCTGCCTATCTCTTCCCCTCCTTTCAAAGCTGTCAATGTCCCCAGGTCTAGCCTCCTACCTGCAGGCTGCTTAAATCAGCTCAGTTAATAATATAGCGCCTGGACAGATGGAGAGACTGAGAGGAGAGAGGGAATTAACCGAAAGGAGATGCGGTTTAGGGAAGGAGATGGGGAGGGAGGGATTCCGGAGAGACGGTCCGTTTCGTGTCTGCACGGGTCAGCGTGGACAGACCTCCAGAGATGTGTTATTACAAAAGAGAGGTTCTTTCTCTCTCTTTTTTAATATCGTATCAGTTTGTTCCACTTCTGCTCTTTTTAGAACCATGAGAGGGAAGTTTGGAGAGAGGGGAGATCTGCTGTGAATCTAATTGAGTTTGAGGTGAGATGAAGAAATTAAAGTCCTGATATTGCATGCCTTTGTACTTTGTGACCTGGGCGATTCCACACCAGTGAAGGCGTAAAATGTTTTTGGTATCTCAGATTGTTCACGGATTGTCATGGATCATAAGGTCTTACAGCAGGCATCTAAAAAGGGCATAAAATGGTCACTTTCATCATGATCTCCTCAAAAATGTTTCGTGACACAAATGTAAAAAGCATGCCAAACATCCTTCCTCCCAATAAAGTTTCTATGTGAGAACTGCCAGAACATGCCAACAATATTTACCGCCAACGCTGGCATGGAATCACCCACCTGTGAAATAAATTGGCCATTGCTGGTCATTCAAGTGTTTTTTTTTTAATAATTTGTTTAGTATGGTTCAGTTTAGTTCTTGATAATATTGTGAATTTACGCAACAGGCCAGATGTGTTTTCTACATAGAATCACAGTTTCTGCTTTGTTATGTGAAGAGTTTTTATATTATGTGGGTCTTGTTGTCCATACCATGAGCTACAACTACACCTACTCTCCGACCGTAATTTAAATGAAACTGAAAAACGGCTTAATTCTGTACATAAATCCGAGACACTCCATTTAGTTTTATAATGTTACGTTTCATATACAGTAGTATGTATTAATTTGTGGATGTCCATCATCCATTTCATATGATATGTTACAAAATACAATTGGTATTATATGTTACGAATGTGCAAAATTACATGTTACGAATCTGCAAAAAGTACAATATGTTACGAATTTGCAAAACATACTATATGTTACGAATTTGCAAAATGTATGATATGTTACAAATTCTAGCTAGGTGAGCATCTGCTAAATGACTAAGATGTAAGTGTAAAATGTTTTACATTTAGGAGTTAGGTTAAAGGGTAAAAGTTATGGTTAGGGGAAAGGTTAGCTAACCTGCTAAGTAGTTGCAAAGTAGCTAAAAAGAATTAAGTAGCTGTTAATTGGCAAAAATGCTAAAGTTGTCCGTGATGAGATTCGAACTCGCAACCTTTGGGTTCACACTATACGCCCACACATCCACATCGACCGACCAACCACCCTATTTTTTTTTGCCTTAAGTAACCATCTGTCTTATGTAACCATACCAAACGTAACATATCATTCTAATTTCAGTGTCACGGATTTAAGCTTACTATGTTACGTCTTGTCTATGTGACCAGACTGCTCTCCCTGACTTTAATCATGCAAGTGAAGAGATTTGGGTAGGAGGCTTGGCAGTCATTTCGGTGATTCTTTTCCACAACATTGAAGGATTTGCCAAAGTGCTAATTCTCTTTCTGTCATGTTCTCACACAAAGAGGAGAAGGGTAGTGGGAACACATGCCCGTAATCATTCCAAATGAAGCATATAGGCTGCAAAATGAATTTCTCTCAGATTACTGAATTAAAGAAATGCAGAAGCAGTGAGGGGGATTAGTGAAAAGGAAATCATATGGATTTTCTATGTAGGCTGCTATAGCTAAGTGTGCAGAACAGCAAGCACTTAAATGCTTTTTTTAAATGGATTTTCTTCCCACTCGGAGGACTCATCACACTCTGGACTGTATTCTTGTCTTCTCACTCGGAGGACTGATCAGACGCTGGACTGTATCCTTGTCTTCTCACTCGGAGGACTGATCAGACACTGGACTGTATCCTTGTCTTCTCACTCGGAGGACTGATCAGACGCTGGACTGTATCCTTGTCTTCTCACTCGGAGGACTGATCGCACACTGGACTGTATCCTTGTCTTCTCACTCGGAGGACTGATCAGACGCTGGACTGTATCCTTGTCTTCTCACTCAGAGGACTGATCGCACACTGGACTGTATCCTTGTCTTCTCACTCGGAGGACTGATCAGACGCTGGACTGTATCCTTGTCTTTTCACTCGGAGGACTGATCAGACGCTGGACTGTATTCTTGTCTTCTCACTCGGAGGACTGATCAGACGCTGGACTGTATTCTTGTCTTCTCACTCGGAGGACTGATCAGACGCTGGACTGTATCCTTGTCTTCTCACTCGGAGGACTGATCAGACGCTGGACTGTATCCTTGTCTTCTCACTCAGAGGAAAGGTGGGGGAAGGGAGTGTTCAGAAGGGCTTCAACCGTAAATCTAGCGGAATGTTTGAAACCTCTGCCACAGGGAGCCTGGTTACAAATATTATCTGGTTACAAATATTATCTCTCTGTGACCTTAAGGCACCATCAATTATGGGGGCTTTTAACCTTGGTGTTGAGATTGACAGATGAGCTGCAGGATACCGGGGAAATGTTTTCCTCTGTTTACTGAAAATCTGGAGGAAACCTGCAGTATACAGAGTCTCGAAATGGAGTTTCTATCTCTGTAATGGTTGTGTGTTGTGGCATCTCTGCTGTTGCTCCCAGTGGACTTAACAGACGTACTGGCACCTCAGACAACAGAAATTAGAAAATAAAAAATGAACCATGTTTGTGTATGGACGTGTCTCCTTTTATGTTTTTATTTTTATTTCACCTTTATTTAACCAGGTAGGCAAGTTGAGAACAAGTTCTCATTTACAACTGCGACCTGGCCAAGATAAAGCAAAGCAGTTCGACACATACAACAACACATAGTTACACATGGAGTAAAACAAACATACAGTCAATAATACAGTAGAAAAAACAAATCTATATACAAAGAGTGCAAATGAGGTAGGATAAGGAAGGTAAGGCAATAAATAGGCCATGGTGGCAAAGTAACTACAATATAGCATTTAAACACTGGAATGGTAGATGATGTAGAATAGCTGGTTAGTTGTGGTGCACCTTGGCTTTTCTGGGCCAGTGGTATTGATGGTGCTTTTTTAGTTGTGTTGGTGTGCAGAGGATTGTGCGTTTGCGCCCTGTTTTTCTGCACAGCCATTTCCGTGGTTTTCCTGCAGGAGAGTCCCGAGTATTTTGTTTAATGTAGATGTGACGTTGTGGGGGAGACAGACCTTGACATGAGCCTTTATAAGGTTGTCAGGGGAATTCTAAGGGAGAGGAACGGTTAAATAGGATCACTCATCTCTCCTGGCCCCTACGTAAAGGGAGCTACTGAAGTGACCACATATGAAAGGCATATTCACCATGCACGGATATCTATATTTGAAGTGCCTGGTGACATTTTCAAGGTCTGCATTAAAAACCCTGCTTGGAACAATTCCCTCTGTACAAACACTCTATCATATTTTATAGTGTGCGAGTCCGAGGAAGGTAGTGGTTCGATAAGTGCATATTTGCTGTTGATAGTTGTGTCCTTGTCCCTTGTAGCGTCAGCTGGGTTCCTTGGTCTCCTTGTCCCTTGTAGCGTCAGCTGGGTTCCTTGGTCTCCTTGTCCCTTGTAGCGTCAGCTGGGTTCCTTGGTCTCCTTGGCCCTTGTAGCGTAAGCTGGTTTCAATGGTCTCCTTGTCCCTTGTAGCGTCAGCTGGGTTCCTTGGTCTCCTTGGCCCTTGTAGCGTCAGCTGGGTTCCTTGGTCTCCTTGGCCCTTGCAGCGTCAGCTGGGTTCCTTGGTCTCCTTGTCCCTTGTAATGTCAGCTGGGTTCCTTGGTCTCCTTGGCCCTTGTAGCGTCAGCTGGGTTCCTTGGTCTCCTTGGCTCTTGTAGCGTCAGCTGGGTTCCTTGGTCTCCTTGTCCCTTGTAATGTCAGCTGAGTTCCTTGGTCTCCTTGTCCCTTGTAGCGTCAGCTGGGTTCTTTGGTGTCAGTTCCCCTGTCTAGTTGTGTGAACAACCATTTGATTTGGTTTTTATTTGTTATTTTATGTACTTTGAGAAATGTGCTTTACAAATGTAATCAATTATTATTATATTCATGTGTTTTTGTGCTTGTGTGTGAGAAATGGTACTGAAAGACCGAAAAGGCTTTCATCCAAAAGGACAACAGTATTGATTACAACAGTCCTAGTATGCTCCGTGGTAGCTTACACATCAGTTTTTACCTGTGGCTTCTATTGACATTCTACTCCGAGGAAGTGCGAAAGCATGTTCATTATCCCCAAGCGGGAGACAAGGACATGCCCTTGACATAGCGGACCAACCCATCCATCAAACCAACACGTCTGTCCTCTGTTCACCTGTGTTGTTGAATGCTCATGGACAACCAGAAAATGATAAAGCCTGCCATAAAGAAATGGAACAAACACACAGACCATATTCTTTTCTCCAGTGCCCGGTTGGGCCAAATTCCCTTTCTTAGACACAAAAACATGCCCCGCTACAGAAGTCATCGAAGTCGACTGATGTCACCTGTTGGGAATGACGCGGCTTCGTCAAATGGCTTTTACGGTCGAGCGAGTGAATAAATAGTTAATATTCTCATTTGAAGCCATCGTTCCGATGGAAAATTAGGTTATTGATTAGACCGTTAGAGGGCTCTGTGGTTCTGCCTTTACCTATGATGCCCATCAGGAGAACCTGGGGGCCACCTCACCAAGCTCAATCATCAGGAGAAAGCCTGGGGGCCACCTCGCCAAGATCAATCATGCTACTCTCACAGAGAGTGCAAGAGAGCGAGAGCGGAGTCCTCACGTTTCCGGGGATTAAGTGCGTAATGACAGTTAGCTTATGAATCCCGGTTGCTTGTCAAGTGGAAGGTCCGAGGAGTCTTCTTACAGGGGCATCTGTGAGATTCCACTTTATTGGAATCCATTAGAGCCCCCCCACCCCTCAATCGTCCCCCATTTCCCTGCGTAAAGAGACCCTGAGGATAAATGTTCCCTTCAAGAGGTGGGGATGAAGCAGGTGGGAGCAGGATGGAGCGTAGTGGGAGTGATGCGCCAGAAAGCACAGGGCCTATTTTGTGTGTGTCAGTCATGGATTGCAGATTTAGAAAAGCCTCTTAAACTGACATAAAAGCATAATTTCTCTCCACAAAATGAGACAATACCTTCTCATGTTATACAGAGGCATAATTCAAATAAATGGATACATTATTGCTGTAATGGTTGTTAAAGTAAATTATAGCAGTCTCCATTTCTGGATTGTTTCCTGTTGCAGTCTCTCCCCCTTGGGTTGTGATCGCTGTGAAGAAACCGAGAGACAGACCCTCACTGTTAACTACAAAATCCAATCTTTTTGACATTTGCCTATTGCCCTCAGATTTCCTTTTCAAAAATCTACTTAAGCTGTCAGAGGCAAGTATGCAGGGCTTAAGCGAATGTGTCAACCCACTATATTCGTTCTCATGTCCAGAAACCATTCAACTCTCTGAGGCGATGTGCCTCACCTTCCCCCATTTCCGATGTTTCTTTTCATGTATTTATGTCTGGAAATGGGGTCATCATCATCCGTAACTTGTCATAGTGAGGACAGTGTTTTATGATGGGCCTTCTAGGCCACCTTGGATTAACTCTGCAGTGGGCATGTGGAAGAGTATACACGTAATTTCAGAATCATAATGACAAGCTCCATCAGAGGGGAAAAATAGCCCCTTCAAAATGTGATTGTATGGAGATTGTATGCAACTATCCCCCAAGTAGAGAGAGGAGATCCCACTCCCTTTCAGTCTGATTGGTTTACGTGCTGGTTTTTGACAATAGGTCTGTCCGTATGCGTCGATTCATCAAGTGTCCACAACCTCCTACCTTTTACCTTCCATGAACATAGACATCTAAAAGGCACAGATCACACCCCCACCCTCACCCGCCCATGGGAACACAGCATACAGGAGTTGATTAGGAATGCCTCATCTCAGACAAAGGACAGTAAGCTGAAGTTGCTGGTCTGAATTAATTGTCATTAGCAGTGAACGGAAAGTCCTTTTCAAACTCATTAGTTGATAAAACACCCTCCGATTTCCCATAAAAAAAACATTAATCCTCCCTTGCTGGCAATGCCCTCTTTAAACGTCTCCACACGTCCATAGCCACACTGGGGACAGTAAAATGAACAGGAGCTTTCATATGTTTCACTCAATGATTCTGGCAGTGATGCTTCTAATAGAGAAAAGTATAGGGGTGATGCATGTTTCTGCTAGTGACAATTAATGCCCCGGGGAAAAGCCTTCAAAAACTGTTGATGTTCACTGATATTCTATTTGCTGGGAGGCAAAGTTGTAAAATTTCATGAAATAGTGGCAACACTTTTTGCACTTGCCTAATGGAATTTGGCCCACTGTTGGTGTACTCTATGAAGTAATACTGCCTGAGGGGGTGTAGTATATGACGGATTTACCACAGCTAAGGGGCTGATTTTAAGGATTACAGCCCTTAGCCATGGTATATTGCCCATATACCACAAACCCCCCGAGGTGCCTTATTGCTATTATAAACTAATTACCAATGCAATTAGAACAGTAAAAATGTATTTTTTGTCATACCTGTGGTATTGTCTGATATACTGTACTATGGCTTTCAGCAAAATCAGCATTCAGGACTCGAACCACCCAGTTTATAATGGAAACTAATGGAAGACTATAACAGAAAGCAATTGTCTATGATGCGGTAAATCTGTTGGGGAATTTCCTGAAAAAAAGTCAGTCTTAAATCTTCTGTGTATTACAGCTCTGCACTTCTGTGATGCAAGCAATTTCGATCTTCCGCCAACAATACATTTAGCGACAGAAGAGCAAAAGCAATTGCGATTTCCTGGCAGAATATCCCATTTATTCAAATGTTAGACAAAAGGAAATACACATTTGTGATGTGTGCAATCGATGAACAACTCTGTTTATCTACAGTTTATACATTTGTGTGTGATACATATATAATCTCGTCATATGTAGTTAAAACAACATATCCCCACCCCATTAAATATCCAGAATATCAAAGACCCCAATCCCTCCCTCATTTGTTTGGCAATCTAAAGTTGTAAAAAAGCCTTTTTATTGTTATTTTTTAAAAACATTCATTCAAAGATTCATTGAGTGTTAAAATTCAAGTCAGCATTATCCATCCAGCTACAATCAATATTCACTTTGGAATATGGCTAAAGGCAAAGACCACGACTTCAGAGTTCAGGCAGAAGTTCAAAGACTAGCATTGTTATGTCTCTAGTCTAGCGTCTGTAGCATCTGTTGTAATCCAGTCAAAACAAGATGAGTAAGATAAAAGAGAATGCAAAAAACAAACTGCAATCTAACACCAATTTGAATCCATATCTTCACTTCGTTCTCTGCTCACATCTCTCTCTGAGATCCTGAAGACCTACCTGAGCAGAGTTTTTAGGATCAATGGTTATGAAGCATACGCCTCTGAAATACTTAATCCTCCTTTTTTAATGTATATCTTGCAGGCAGTTTTGGTTGAAAGAAGAAAAACTGAAAAGTAGCATGAAACAATGAAGTTGTGGGGATTAGAGCAGAGAGTGTATTACAAGTTTGCATGGATGTCTTCGTGTCGCAGCACTTTGTAGGTGATCCAGTAGAAAATGTTGAAGAAGAGGAAGCTCAGAGGGAAGACGGCCCTGGATATCGTGTCGATGCGCTTGGCCCGGTCCACGATGCGCTTGCGGATTGCTTCGCCATCATAAACAGTGGACACCGGCGGGGGTGGCGGGGTGAAGACCGTTGCCCCCTCCACAGTTGTTCCATCCTTGGTCTGTAGGCAGTGACCCAGTCCGTAGCCGCGGAAGTAAAACCCACGACTATCTCTCGCCAGTTCCTCTTCCTGGGGAAGCAAAAGGAAAACACAGATTGGCTTCTCACTGTCAGCTGGCATTAGCTCATATTTCTTCCCAGTGGATAATTCTCGGACACAGGCATTTGGGGTGTAACGTAGCAAAAGGGCTATAGGGTGAGGGCACGACATACAAAAAAACCAAACATAAAGCATGCCTGAAAATAACTTAAAGGGAGATATATTTCCAGTCTAAAGTGTTGTACTTTTGCCTTGTGTGATGGATTCTTTATGAGAGATGGTGTTTATAAAGGGCTTATTGAATACATTTGATTGATTGACTGATCACTTTTGTTCAATCATCTGCCTTTCCGGAGTCGCTCTACACAGAGGGAGGGTAGAAGGAGAGGAACAGCATCATTAAAGCGAAGGGGAAATTTTAATTATCAGTATAACAAAAAATTACCTCCATTTCTCTTTGTATGCTAAGGACACTTTTTCCCCTACATTTCTGAAATAATGGATCTCTCAAGGTGCCTGAGTGAAAAGTCAGGGTCCGACAAAAAACTCACAATGGGCATTACCATGTGATGGATGGCACCCTTTCCACGCAGAGTGAGACGCCCTGTTCCCTTTCTTTGTGGAGAATATTAATAGACATGTAGCTTAACGCTGACAGTCCTTTGACACCTTGAGAGATGCCATTTGGCAGGGGGAAAGTGGAGATGTAGGATCTAAATTGGGTGATTAGTAGTCAGTGTGAAGGCAGTGAGTCAATTGACCCCCTTCTTGAGTGTCTCTCCTGACCCTTGATGCCCTTAGGGAAGGGCAGTTGCCAATCTGTCCCCATTTATAGCCCAACTTCAGCTCCGCCATGTTCCTTTCTTCAATAATGAGCATTGGCTTCCCTCTCCGAAGTGAACTTGGTAGAAACTAACCATTTATCTGTTGCACAACGACAAATTACACCTTACGACAGAAGGATGAGGAGTTCTTCTTGCACTTAATTATCTCTTCTACTTCCACCTAAACTACAGTACATCATGTGCTGAGGTCTAATGATGCGTTTCACTAAAGATAATAGGTACTCATCCTCGTTGGCCCGTGCTCATGGCCCCAGTCAGGTAGCTTCGGTACACACATTGTGATTTGTTGAAGAGGAGTGCCGTTCTCACCACTGGGATCAACACCATGCAGTGTCCTGACTCTGCAGAGCAAGGAACCGAAATCGGCCAGCGCATTTCTGACACACCGGCCCGGGGTCGGTCCATTTTGGGCCAGCGTCTGGTAATTGGACAGCAGTCAATTAGCCAAATGGTGATCATTCTGAGTAAAAATCATAACATTTGCATGCCCATGGGCTGCGCCCGCATTGCATCCTAAAGATGGACCAGCCCACCGGGCATTTGCCCGAACTGCCATATTGCCAGTCCGCTTCTGCTACAGAGTGTAAACTGAGTGTATGTGGAAAGGTTTGTGTTAAGAATGGAGTTGCACTTCTGGTGACTTTCCGATTACCTGACTGCTAAAAATTCACAGCAACGTTTTACATTATCGACTTTGGCTTGGGGGTCAGAGCAGCAAGTAGTTGTCGCCACTTTGAAATCAAAAAGGTAAGTATATTTCAAGGGGTATGTATACTTTCTGAAGGCACTGTGAAACCCCCACCCACACAAAGTGATGACAGATGAGGGAGAGGACACACCTGGAGCCGCAGACATAGAAATGCATCGAACTTCAAATCAATGTTTATAATTAGGACGGAGTGAAGGACAGGAGCCAAACCAGGGGAAGGAGAGTGAGAAAGGGCTTGTTTTAGGGCGACACATGGTGGGGCAGAACACATTCAGTTTGGGGATCAGAAGTGGCTGAAGACATTCGGTTTGGGGTCAGAGGTGAGACGGGTCGGTTTTACCCTGGCACAGGCGCTGCAGTGCTGATTCAGGTTTCCGTGGTAGCTGGTGCTGGTAGTGCTGTTGCTAGGCAGGTCGTTCACTTTCCTCAGTGATTCTACACTCCCCGGTTGATTGGCCAAGGCCATGGCCTCCGTAGGGAAAGGAGCAAGTACTCAGATTGGAATAATGCCATTTGAAACCAAATCAAACCAAATCAAATCTTATTTGTCACATACACATGGTTAGCAGATGTTAATGCGAGTGTAGCGAAATGCTTGTGCTTCTAGTTCCGACAATGCAGTAGTATCTAACAAGTAATCTAACAAATTCACAACAACTACCTTATACACACAAGAGTAAAGGAATGAATACGAGTATGTACATATAAATATATGGATGCAGTAGATGGTATGGAGTACAGTATATACATATGAGATGAGTAATGTAGGATATGTAAACATTATATAAATGGCATCGTTTAAAGTGGCTAGTGATACATTTATTTAATCCAATTATAATTATTAAAGTGGCTAGAGATTTGAGTCGATGGCCGAACGGCATAGGCAATATTCAGTAGATGGTTTAGAGTACAGTGTATACATTTGATATGAGTAATGTCGGATATGTAAACATTATATACAAAATTGTTTAAAGTGGCTAGTGATACATTTGTTACATCCAATTCCTATTTTTAAAGTGGCTAGAGATTTAAGTCAGTATGTTGGCAGCAGCCACTCAATGTTAGTGATGGCTGTTTAACAGACTGATGGCCTTGAGGTAGAAGCTGTTTTTCAATCTCTCGGTCACAGCTTTGATGCACCTGTACTGACCTCGCCTTCTGGATGATAGCGGGGTGAACAGGCAGTGGCTCGGGTGGTTGTTGTCCTTGATCTTTTTTGCCTTCCTGTGACATCGGGTGGTGTAGGTGTCCTGGAGGGCAGGTAGTTTACTCCCCCGGTGATGCGTTGTGCAGACCTCACTACCCTCTGGAGAGCCTTACGGTTGTGGGCGGAGCAGTTGCCGTACCAGGCGGTGATACAGCCTGACAGGATGCTCTCGATTGTGCATCTGTAGAAGTTTGTGAGTGATTTTGGTGACAAGCCGAATTTCTTCAGCCTCCTGAGGTTGAAGAGGCGCTGTTGCGCCTTCTTCACCACGCTGTCTGTGTGGGTGGACCATTTCAGTTTGTCCGTGATGTGTACGCCAAGGAACTTAAAACTTTCCACCTTCTCCACTACTGTCCCGTCGATGTGGATAGGGGGGGGGTGCTCCCTCTGCTGTTTCCTGAAGTCCACGATCATCTCCTTTGATTTGTTGACGTTGAGTGAGAGGTTATTTTCTTGACACCACACTCCGAGGGCCCTCACCTCCTCCCTGTAGGCCGTCTCGTCGTTGTTGGTAATCAAGCCTACCACTGTAGTGTAGTCAGCAAACTTGATGATTGAGTTGGATGCGTGCTTGGCCACGCAGTCATGGGTAAACAGGGAGTACAGGAGAGGGCTGAGAACGCACCCTTGTGGGGCCCCAGTGTTGAGGATCAGCGGGGTGGAGATGTTGTTTCCAGAAGTGCTCAAGGAAAACGTTGAAAAGTACGATTCATCATCCATAGCTGTTACCAAAGGACTTACTGTGGCTCAGGAGGCTGAGGAAAACATCCTTAAGGAACTAGAGTAGGCTCGGCAAACACCCTACAATTGTTGGCTCGGCAAACACCCTACAATATAACACACCTGAATTCCTGTATGATGTTAGCTGTAGTACAGACTGCTCTCTGTCTTTTCAAAGCTGAAGACCATGAAGGTACAATAGGTATTGAGGAAACCTGGTCAGTCGGTGGCAGTAGCAAGGTGAGCTTCATTAGATCAAGGCCTTGCTTCAATACCACCCTAGATGGATAATTCAGAAGCCACATTTCTCGACGGGAGTAATTGCCCAACTGTGGAGAGGAGGAGTCATATCCGCGGGAAGTAGGGGTGCTGAGGGTGCTGCAGCACCCCCTGAAAAATCGGAATTAAAAAACAATATCAATATTTCCTCACAAAAGTAATGTACTGGCCCTTTACTAGTCCTGTGTTAGCGGACCAATATAGCCGTCTGTAGCATGGGCAAAAAAATCTCCCGCGGCCATGGGAGGAGTTACTTCTTGCTCTCTCGGACAATCATTTTCTCCCCCGTTATTGATTTGGGTCCAGTAGACGGTCCATTAAATCTGTGGGATTTGTCTGCCCTGGACAGTGGAAGCTTTACTACAAGTCTGGGAAAGCAGCCCAGACATTTTGGAGCACAGCTTAATGTGATTCTTTCGGACTCTTGTCTCTGCTCTTGAGATTTAATTCTGTTTCGCTAAAGGGTCTTCCATTTGATCATATGCTCTCAGTAGCACTACCGCTCTACACTCTCTACAAGTACATGGTGGATTGGTTGTTTGCCTGGAAAGTAATACTTCAGATCAGCAATTTAAGTCGTAAGCTCTTGTTCATCCTTTAAAACCCCCTGTATTACTTTCCCAGAGTTCCAGTGATGTGAGGCTGGAAAACAGCCTGTTAACCCAGCAGGGGAATGGTGTGCCGGGGGGAGCAGGGAGCACACAAACCTCTATGCAAGTTAGTGCTCACCATGGAAATGAGCTGAGCCTGAAACGAGCTGATCTTTCTCATGTAATGTGACGGCCAGCTGTAGTGTGTTGCCGTTGTCAGTCTCTGAATAAACATAGGCGCACCATAACATGGGGCATAAGTCAGTGCGATAGGAGATGACAGGTGTGTGTGTGTGTGTGTGTGTGTGGTGGTTTACACTCACTATTCTCTGCCGCCGCTGCTTCTTTCTCAGTCTGATGAACTCCTTGTGTTGCCGTGAGACAAAGTTGACTGCTGCGTACTCGAGCAGTGCGGCAAACACGAACAGCAAGCACACGGCCATCCAGATGTCAATGGCCTTCACGTAGGACACCTGGAGACGCGGGGAAGGGGCACACAAGGTCGTCGGGTCATCAAAAGACAATCAATTGAGATGTTGGTGCGCATAATGACGGAGGTGTGGCGCAAGGACTTTCAACCCATCCCTCAACCAGGCAGACTAAGACCATGTCCTCAAAATTCCAATGGGAGTCAATAAGATACATGCAGACATCATCCTTGAGAGGTCACAGTAAGACCCAGGTAAAGTCAACTCCGCTCTATTCATGAACACGCCAAGGTCAAAACAGATCAAACTCAAATTGGAAATTCAATAGTCAGCCAGCTACCTGTCTAGACATGGCCTAGCTATTGTGATATTTGCTTATCCAGTCTAACCTAGCTATTGTGATATTTCCTTATCCAGTCTAACCTAGCTATTGTGATATTTTCTTAACCCGTCGAACCTAGAGGCCTAGCGTGAGGCAGCAGTTACTTATCCAGTTAAGGTACTTCCACATGTGCGTCATGGCAAGCATTGCAGATGCTGGAAGTATTGGTTATGAACTGGACCGTTGCTGGACCATTGCATTCTGTTGATCTGGCAGGTGACGACCAGGTGTAACATCAGATCGATCTTAGCTTCATACTTAGAAAATTGTCGTGGTTTACTTTGATCCAGCCTACTAAAGTGACATCTGAAATAGCCAATCAGCATTGGGAGAGGAGTCACTTGATTGGACTGAAACAATTTGAAAGATTCTGATACATACCCACCAATGCTAGCGGTTCCTACAAGCTCTGCGTTGACAGCGAAGCATCTGGTGTATAGTGTTTACGCGTCTTAGCACTGCTAGCACTTACTATACTCGCCGTCCATCATCCCGCTTACTTGCCTTACTTTTTAACACTACATCCCTGATGTTGGTAGACCGTTATCTCTGCTCACCTTGGGTAGAGAGGCCCGGGACCCGGAGCTCTGGGTGGTCATAGTGAGCACGGTGGTGATGCCTAGGCCCACTCTAGCCGGGGCAGCATCCATGTTGATCCAGAAGGAGACCCAGGACAGGATGACAATGAGCAGGCTGGGGATGTACATCTGGATCAGGTAATAGCCCATCTGTCTCTCCAGGTGGAACTTAACCTCGATGCAGGTGAATTTACCTGCCACCAGAAACAATAGAAATGGCAAGTTTGTGTGTCAGTCTTTTTGGCATATTCCGAAGAATTTAAGTAGTTTAAATGTGTAGGTGGGAAAAGTTGCCACTGGTCCATGTTGAGAAGGAAGTTGTTGCTACTCCACTGAGCACTTAATTGAATACTTTTTTTCTCAGTTAAACTAAGTGAGAGTCAAAGAGTCAAAGTCACCATTATTAGTCAGTTGTACAACCGAATGCCTTCAACCGAAATGTGTCTTCCGCATTTAACCCAACCCCTCTGAATCAGAGAGGTGCGGGGGGCTGCCTTAATCGACATCCACGTCTTCGGCGCCCAGGGAACAGTGGGTTAACTGCCTTGTTCAGGGGCAGAACAGCAGATTTTTTTCCTTGTCAGCTCAGGGATTCGAACTTGCAACCCTCCGGTTACAAGTCCAACACTCTAACCACTAGGCTACCTGCCGCCCTGAGTGAGCAGAAAGCACCGTCTTTATGCTCTGAACTTTTTTTCTTAAACTTGGATTCAATCCCCAAACCTCTATACTGTCATTTATGTTTCTACCAGAAGAACAATGGAAGTGAAGTTCCACCAAGTTCCCACCTGTGTTGTAGTGCTTGGTGCAGTAGCCCAGATCCTGCTCATCTTTCAGCACGAACTGTGGGAGCGTCAGATCATCAGCCACCTGCACCGGGTTCTCGGCCAACCACTCGAAGATCAGATCATTCATGGTATACCCAACTACAGAGAGCGAGACAGTGGGGGGAGGAGGGGTGGGAGAGATTATGAAAAACAGAGACAGAGGTGCAAAGGGAAAGATATTTTTATATTTGTGTATCGTCATTCTGTGATTCACGTTATTACATGCTTAATACACAAGGGGGCGCCAAATAAACGCAAAAAAACGACCATTGGGAATTTGTTCCCATAACAAAAGTAGCACAAGTAATAGCGAATTTCCATGGAGTCTGCTAGCTAAATATGCTAACAAACGCACACGAAAATAACAAATTAAAAAGACAGGCAATCCAGCTCATAAAGTTATAAATATATGTAGGAGCTACCGAATGTCACTTTTGGTGAGTTTGGACATTTACAAGCAAATGTGAACGAGACATTGCGCAAATGAACAATGTTTTGATCCATGCTTGTCTGCTCTGAAGCAGCATGTGTACACACTGTGTCTGTCCGGAGTCGCTAGGGCAAGGGGCCTGCCTGCTCTGAGAAGATGGGGAAAGAGCAGGCGGAGAGGAGCAGACAGGCCGAGAACAGAGGAGAAAAATGCAAGGAAATCAAAAAGATAGCATTGGCAGCTGTACAGATAACTCACGGCAGAAAGCTAAGACAATATGATGCCCCGTCACCTTATTAATTCAGTATCTTACTTAGATAACTAGCAAAAAGTGCAGTAACTGCAGTCGACTGGTATTTTGGACACAGTAATTGCAGATTAACTGCAGTGTACTGCAGTATAATTAATCAATAAGGCACCTCGGGGGTTTGTGGTATATGGCCAATATATCACGGCTAAGGGATGTTCTTAGGCACAACGCAACGCGGAGTTCCTGGA
Source organism: Brachymystax lenok tsinlingensis (assembly GCA_030435695.1). NCBI lineage: Eukaryota > Metazoa > Chordata > Actinopteri > Salmoniformes > Salmonidae > Brachymystax > Brachymystax lenok. The sequence goes on from CM059789.1 coordinate 18,599,366, forward strand.
TACAGTCCTTAGCCGTGATATATTGGCCATATACCACAAACCCCCGAGGTGCCTTATTGCTATTATAAACTGGTTGCCAATGTAATTAGAGGAGTAAAAATAAATGTTCTCTCATACCCGTGGTATACGGTCTGATATACCATGGCTGTCAGCCAAATCAGCATTCAGGGCTCAAACCACCCAGTTTATAACTGTAACATAGTGCACTTTAACTGCAGTTATACTGCATTGTACCTCGGTTATACTGCACTCTGACTGCAATCTTTTTTCATAAGGGAAGTTAAATTGAATTTCACGCATGAAAAAAATATAATATGCGTAAGAAATCTCATACTGCGTTTTGTAAAGGCAGATCTAAAATGCTTATTGTTGTAATTTCTGCTGGGCATCACACACATTTTGTGCTTCAGTTGCACCTCTCCACTCTTGAAAATTCAAGAGCGGGCATTCTATTAGCAGACAGCGCTCGGACTGATGTGTAGCTACTTTTCTCTGGTACTTTTCTTGGTATAGCCAACCTACTTTTCTCTGGTAAAATTCAAGATGAACTTTAAGAAAAACATGATGAACATTCGAAATATTATGGCCATGCATCGTTTTTGCAAAAAACTTGTGTGGCTGCCAGCCGAATAGCGTTCCACTTCTGTTCATAAAAATGAACCAATTTTCTGCCGAATGTGTTGCACTAATATATTTCTTACGAAAAACTATAGTTGCACGTCCCTGATCACTCTATTGAAGCCAAAAACATTCAATACGAAATGCGACCCGTCAATACACAGCTGGACTCAGCTGCTCCGGCTTTCTCCCTTTGTGCTATTTACACGTGACTGGCACAACTGTTCTGGGGAACTATAAGCTTCATAATGTTAAATAATATATAATAACCTGCTTTATCTCCTAACGCATTGCACAAGTTGACTGCAGGTATTTACTTAAAAAGTTTCAAACTTAAAAGAAAGTTTCAAATGGTATTGAAAAACCATCCCATGGCCATATCCAAATAATCTGGTATACGGTATACCGCCCAAGCTTAAATGATATAGACATATGGAGAGAGGGATAGAGTTGAGAAAGGGAGAGACGTTGGACAGAGATAGACCGAGGTGTGAAGAGAGAGGGTGGGAGAGGGAGAAAGAGGTGTGGGGTATACAGGCTGATGTCCCTCAGTCCAGCTGCCATTCTGTTCACATCTCCCTCCCCGCCTGTTTGTCATGATAAAGGTCATACGCCACAGCTTCCAAAGTGGCAGACCGGTTGCTTGAAGGTTGAATGCGAAGGGTGAACGTGAGGTGCATGCCTCCCCGACAGCGGGAGCTAATGGATTAATGGATGCAGGGTTGCCCTTGCATTTGCTTACACGTGTTTGCACCGCTGAAGAACCACAAAGCCTGTCAGTTTGGCGAGGTTACAGTGTAAGCAAACATACATCACACTCGACCAAGCACCCGTACGTAACCACTCAAGACGAGACTGTAATTGCTTTGCGCACACACACACACACACACACACCACCCTCTGCCGCCCATTAGAACACAGCATACAGGAGTTGATTAGAAGTGCCTCGCCTCAGACAAAGGACAGTAAGCTGAGGCTGCCGTGGAATACTTGACACATCTGAATAATACTACTGATGTCCATCTGGGGCCCCTTGGGGCCAGAGTAACAAAGACATCAATTATTCAAGATATTATCCCCCGATCCTTACCAGCAGACTGAAAACAACGCCACCACTAAAACACACTTATTTCTCCCCTGTTGAGGTCTTGAGTCATTCACACACACTTCACTAACGAGCAAGGAGAATATCAAGGTTTTCATAATGGTGATGAAATGTTCTCTGCACTGTCTGGATGTGTTTGACAAGGTTACCTAGCAGAGAATGTGGTTTTGTATTGATGTGGTCTGGCCTCTTTTTGATGTTTATGGGCCTTGTCCCTGTAAAAAAACACATTTAGATGCTGCTCTGAATTAGTCCAGTCTAACTCTGTCCTGTGGATTTACACTTTATCCACTTTAATGATACCAAATTGGGTCACAAGAACACATGATGGTTTTAAAGATTGTTTGAAGTATGATATAGCTACATGATCTGTCAGAATAAGGCAAACATAAAAAATGTGAATGTCTATTTATATTTACTAGAGCTCAAGGCACCAAGATTACAGCTAACAAACAGCACTGGAATCCTCAGACCACTCCCTCCACCCCTCTTTTCCCTCCTTGCTCTCTCTCAATGTGGCAGCGTTGGCAGTTGGCACATCGCGTGGCAGTTAAACCTGCAACTGTGTCCTCCCCCTGTCCTCCCGGGCAGACAAGGTGATCACACCCTTGGGCGGTGTAGTAACACTTGTCAAAACAGAGCTGGCCGGCCCCTTTAGAGCCACGGAGAGGAGGGCTTCCTTTAATCAGAAAGGATTAGGACTCCTGTAATGGCCCTGTCAGGTAGTAAACCTGCTGGCTAGCGCGTTCTCCGCTGCTGGACAAGATCTCTCCTCACTTGCTCTCCACACTTTAGGAGGGTTTAACTGCAGGGCAGTGGTATAGGGTTACTCTGTAGGGCAATGCTGAGGGCAATGCTGAGAACAGTTTAGCACTTTTCATGTAGCCTAATTTTGGCCAACTAATAGCCTATCCACGATCAAGCAACATTAAGAACTAAACTTTCAAATCCTATTGCTGCAGGATTATTTTGCTGTGACAATATAGGTCAAATTAAGATCTTACATCTGTACATGCATCTGAATGTTGATTCCTACAAATATATGTATTCATCTTTATCATATTTGGCATTGAAATACACGGAGTATACAAAATACTGACCAAGTGAATCCAGGTGAACGCTATGATCCCTTATTGCTGTCACTTGTTAAATCCACTTCAATCAGTATAGATGCAGGGGAAGAGACAGGTTAAAGAAGGATTTTTAAGCCTTGAGACAATTGAGACATGGATTGTGTATGTGTGCCATTCAAAAGGTGAAAGGGCAAGACAAAAGATTTAAGTGCCTTTGAACAGGGTACAGTAGTAGGTGCCAGGCCCCGACAAATAGAACCCCACAGAGGTGTCATAATACCCATAAAACCTAATGGTCAAACAGGGAAATGGTTCCAATGGAAAAACTTTTGGAACCATTTCCCTGTTTGACCGCTAGGTTTTATGGGTATTATGACTCATTCTGTGGTACTCTATAGAGGCTGTTCTGAGGGCAAAAGGGGGGGGTGGTGCAACTTAATATTAGGAAGTTGTTCCTAATGTTTGGTATACTCTGTGTATATGCTCCAAGCAAGTTCCTACACTAGTAAAAATATTCCAATTGAAACAGAGAGGCAAAGCAATAGGAATATTAACTAGACTTAAGTTATTTTGTCTGGCCTTGTGGAGGGCACCAGGGGTGGGTCATATAATAAAAGGGAACACAAAATGAAGGTTTCATTATTGATATCCTGGAAATTGGATTTGTGGGGGGGCAGATGCCATCAGTGCTGGGGGCAAGGGATAGCGAATTGACTTTTTTTTCTTGACCTTTTATCTAGGTAATAAGGAAGGACATGCTATGCACAGGATTTATCCACTGACTTTGTTCTATTTATATTTTTTATGAAGAGATTCCTACATGTTTGATACACCGCACATTCATTTCATTACCCTTAAGGGATATCACTGTCAAAGCTTGTAATTTGTTATTGCACAGTCAGTGACTACACAAGTCGGTGTCAGAAAGTCTATCTTTTATTTTATGCACACGTAACCGTCATCAGAGGATGTTTGATAAAAGCAGCAACTCAAAACCTAGCCGGTCACATTCAAGCATTGAATATAACCTCAATCAATGTCACTCTTTTGTGATGATAAAATATCTTAAGACTTTCACAACTTGCTCCATCTATAAGCCAGTGTGAAAAGGGGAGGAGGAGGAGTTGAAATAGGAAGAAGAGGAAAGAGGGAGGGAGACTCACAGCTTTCAAGCTGCATGGTACAGGTCTGAATATCCATGGGGAAATTCTTCAAGTCCATAGGGCAGGACAGGATGAGAGTCAGCCTGAGATAGAAAGAGAGAAGGGCAGCTTTAGGTTAAGGTAAAGGGCAAAGGAGAGCGTGAAAGAAGAGAATTATAACATACAGAGAGAAATGAAGACAGAGGCAAGGAGGACAGCTGCAAAGGTCACTAAAAGTACTTCACAGGGCAGACATTTGATTAAAACTCACCTAATGCTTCGACGGTGGACAGTTTTACGACCTATCCCAAGATTAACTCTGCACTATACATTACGGCATGAATTGTGAGCGTTTTTCCGCATGATCAAAAAAGGCAAATTGCAAAGGATGCCGTGAGTTACAATGCCATTTGGTTACAATAGCAAACTAATTGGTAGACACATCCTTCCCTTTATTTATTGAGGCGCTGATGCATTGAGACTTCAAGGAGCCGCGGGGAAGAGAAGTAACTATTAAGGAGTTTGAGTTAAGAGAAGCCGTGTAATTACCTGCTGTAATGCATTGCCCAGAGGACAGACGAGAGCCACCAGCCCTACGTTGCTCGCAGCAGGAGCCCCATCGCTATTGTGCTGCGATGTGAAATTCCAGGCTCAAAAATATCCCCCACAAATACACTGACGAATGAGCCTTCAAAGTTTCTTTGTGTCCTCAGTTTCAGAGAGGTAGCTACTAAAATGCCTTTTGGACTACTGTGTGATTGTTAGCGAATAAATCTGCCGTTGTAACAAATATGGTATGCTTAACTGCATGTTTTTCAATTCCTTTCACGGAGTCATGAATGTTGATGAAGGAGAGATAGATCAACTCACAGCAGTGTTTGGTTTTGATTGTGGGGCTAATATATTGGTATCAATATATTATGTGATGAATAACTCCGTGGCCACAGACAGAAGCATCTTGAATAACTCACTTGCTCCCCCTGTGGCCACAGACTGAACTGTTTCTGCTCACCTGATGCTATACAGTACACTCCCATCTTGGAAGATCCGCAGCAGTTTGTTGTCGGTGGTGACCTCATGAAAGTTAGCCCCCTTCTCGTTAGCGAAGAACAGGTCAGGCTTCCAGATGGAGTCCAACATGGAAGGATCCAGGTCCAAGGAGTCGTCTGGGTACTCCTGGTAAGCCAAACGGGGATCGTTCCACTTTTGCCGTAGGAACACATTGAGCCTGTAGTCCTGTGGATTGACCAAGAAATTTCGTAATTGTCTTTTTCTCAATGTATCTTTCCTCGCATTCTCTTTCTTCGCCGCCTCCTCAAAAACTCACTGGAAAAAAAGGTCAGAGTGGATAGATTTGGAACTTCTCCTCGAATGCGGTTGAGGAGGCGAGGAGGTAGGATGTCAGGAATTGTGGAAGATGAATCGAGATTGAGACATAGTAGTTCGAGACAGTGTGTCATACCTTGTCACACACTATAGGAGGCGATTAATGAAGTGATACTGTTGCCAGGTTTCAATTCGTCAATTAGCTTGTTCGGTTCATGATCGTCTGTCTCTGATGTAAAGTAGGAAGTCTGATTAAATTAATAACCTTTACTGTTGTTAATTATAGCCAAGACAATGCAACATTTTAATTAGTTATTTGAAAAGTAGGGTGTATTTATACTTTGGAAAGTAGTGTGAATCTATGTAGTTTAGGGTTACGCTAATGGAATTAGGAGTCATGCAGGAGTAATTTACATTTTGTCCATTTGTAAAGGGGGAAATCACAGACAATAACCTAGAATGAAGTACCAGATTCTGGGTTAATCTAAGTTCTGTTCAGTGCCTGTTGAAATGACAAAAATATGCTTTGTGGGAAGCTAAATCAATGAATGACTAATGCAATTTGGTCAATTCCACAAAAGGTTCACGTCCTCATTTAGTCACAGGAGTTATTCAAGTGAATCATTTAAGTAAATGCTCATGGTATTGAAAGACTCAGCTGTGTCTGTCTTCTCCGGCAGTTCACAACAGTCTGTCTCTGTTCCCATGAGGTACCACAAATAAACTAAGGGCAGCACAACACATTTATCACAATAAACACTAGGCCTTTACCACATTGTCCAGTGACATCACTAGTGTCCTCTGTCCACACTGACCTAACCTGGGGTCAAGCGCTCTGTGCCAAAAGAACCTTTAACAACTACAACCTACTGACCAAGCACTTTCCCTCTTGTATTGGACAGGCTTACAGCGAGAGATTCTCTCTCACTTCTCCCCATTTCACTCCTTTTTTCCTCCAATTTTTCATTTTAATTGCAGTGCGGACAGTTCATTATCAGAACATCACTGACCCACTGGTCTCTGAAGGTTGCTCTGATAGATTCCAGGAAATAAAGGGAGAGAGGTGAGAGACTTTTTATTACATTTTTATTTCACCTTTATTTAACCAGGTAGGCCAGTTGAGAACAGGTTCTCATTTACAACTGCGACCTGGCCAAGATAAAGCAAAGCAGTGCGACACAAACAACAAAGTTGACTCACCATCGTAGTTTCCGTGATGGACCCAAAGCTGTTGATGAAAATATTGCAGGTGACATTCACAGGCGGACCTGAAGAAATTATAAAAAGACAATCCATCACTCCTTATACGGAAGAATCTTTCAACCTGCTGTGTAAAAGTTTGTTAGAGATCATTTTGAAATGTTTGAATAACACTGAGGGTTATTGTATGTACAGAAAGTGGTGAGTGTCTTGCTGTCAACTCTCTGATGTGGAGCAAATATGAAATAGCCACTCAGTGGCCAGTTTATTAGGTACTAGGTACTTTATTATCCCTAGCCGCATCCTCAGAGCATGCGCAGACCAGCTGGCTGGTGTGTTTAAGGACATTTCAATTGCTCCCTATCCCAGTCTGTTGTCCCCACATGCTTCAAGATGGCTACCATTGTTCTTGTACCCAAGAAGGCAAAGATAACTGAACTAAATGACTACCGCCCCGTATTACTCACGTCTGTCATCATGAAGTGCTTTGAGAGACTAGTCAAGGATCATATCACCTCCACCTTACCGGCCACCCTAGACCCACTTCAGTTTGTATACCGCCCCAACAGGTCCACAGACGACGCAATAGCCATCACATTGCACACTGCCCTATCCCATCTGGAAAAAAGGAATACCTATGTCAGAACGCTGCTCATTGACTACAGCTCAGCATTCAACACCATAGTACCCTCCAAGCTCATCATCAAGTTGGAGAACCTGGGTCTCAACCCCGCCCTTTGCAACTAGGTCCTGGACTTTCTGACGGGCCGCCCCCAGGTGGTGAAGGTAGGAAACAACATCTCCACTTCGCTGACTGTCAACACTGAGGCCCCACAAGGGTGTGTGCTCCAGCCCCCTCCTGTACTCCCTTTTCACCCACGACTGCGTGGCCATGCACGCCTCCAACTGAATCATCAAGTTTGCAGAAGACACAACAGTAGTGGGCTTGATTACCAACAACAACAAGACCGCCTACAGGGAGGTGGTGAGGGCACTTGGAGTGTGGTGTCAGGAAAACAACCTCTCACTCAACGTCAACAAAACAAAAGGGGATGATCGTGGACTTCAGGAAACAGCAGAGGAAGCACCCCCCTATCCACATCTAAGGGACAGCAGTGAAAAAGGTGGAAAGTTAAGTTCCAAGGCGTACACGTCACAGACAAACTGAAATGGTCCACCCACACAGACAGTGTGGTGAAGGCAACGCAACAGCGCCTCTTCAACCTGAGGAGGCTGAAGAAATTTGGCTTGTCAACCAAAACCCGGACAAATTTGTACAGATTCACAATCGAGAGCATCCTGTCAGCCTGGTATGGCAACTGCACTGCCCTCAACCGCAAGGCTCTCCAGAGGGTGGTGCGGTCTGCACAAAGCATCACCGGGGGCAAACAGCACCTGATGTCATAGGAAGGCCAAAAAGATCATCAAGGACAATAACCACCCGAGCCACTGCCTGTTCACACCGCTACCATCCAGAAGGTGAGGTCAGTACAGGTGCATCAAAGCTGGGACCGAGAGACTGAAAAACAGCTTCTATCTCAAGGCCATCAGACTGTTAAACAGCCATCACTAACACAGAGAGGCTGCTGTCTACATTGACACCCAATCACTGGCCAATTTAATAAATGGATCACTAGTCACTTTATACAATGCCATTTTAAATAAATTCCACTTTAGTAATGTTTACATATCTTACATTACTCCATATATACTGTATTTTCTACCATCTATTGCACCTTGCCTATGCCGCTCGGCCAACGCTCATCCATATATTTATATGTACATATTCTCATTCACCCCTTTAGATTTGTGTGTATTAGGTAGTTGTTGGGAAATTGTTAGATATTAAAGCACAAGCATTTCGCTACACTCGCATTAACATCTGCTAACCATGTGTATGTGACAAATACAATTTGATTTGATTTACACCACCCCGTTCATGAAAATGGTTTGCTATAGAAAGTAGGCAGACCGGCATTGTGGCATTCAGTTACGGTTTGATTGAACGTTAGCTTGGGCAAATGAGTTCACTTTCCTTGCTTTGTCTAACACTACTATCATGAATCTAGCAAAGAAGTTGTGGGACAGAGTGCAGTATTTAGTATCATAGCACAAACGTTTCTTAGCACGTTTCTCACACTGGCTTTATCCATGGAGGGAGCAGGCCATCCCAGGAAAGTGCAGGGGGGTTGCCTAGCAACATATGCCTTGGAGGGAGACAGTGTCTGCACAGCACAACGAATTCCCATGATTTGTGTATATGTTCGGAATGAACAGCTAGCGCAACAGCTAAAATGGCTTCGGAAAAAAAACATGATTACAGCTAGAAGAGAGAAGTATCTAACAAAATAATTACATTGTGGCATTCAGTAATCAAAATATTTTCATATAATAGAAATCTGGGTACATTTATAGATAAAATTTGAACTTATTCAAACTTTAAGTAAGCAGTTCTATGCTTCCTATACACTTCTACAGGCAAGTCCTATCTAGCTTCTTATTAAAAACAGTGGCTGTCTGCTTGCATTCATTCTGTGAAGTTTCAGTGTTTTTTTATGAGAACTGTGGCCCACTTCTGAACATACTTAAGGTACCTTTGAAGTTGGGTCTGATGCGGGCGTCATAGCCAGACCTTTTCCCCATGAGCTTGTCCAGGAAGTCAGACGGGGACTGCGAGGAAGGGACTGTCCTACTGGAGGACTTTATCTCCTCCTTACAGGAGCCCGGTCTGAAGAAGAACAAAAACAAACACAGAAAGAGGGGGAGAGAGAAGCAAGAGTTAGAGAACGAGAAACTTCAAATTGGCATCAGTGGAATACATAATAACTTTTACACGGCCGCCTCCTAAAACCCAGATTTTGTCACATGATGTTTAGTACATAGTGTTCAAGTTACTACAGTGAGGCGGCGAAAGGGGAAAAGGTACATCCACATCCAACCCTAGCACTCCCTCTTTCAGTGTGCACTCCAGCCTGGCTTAGCAGCAGTGGTGCTTGACAGATTGATGGCTCAATTGAAATGCTGTGAATGTCACACCAGGGGAGGAAGGCTTTGATTCCAGCTCCAGCATGGCTCAGTCTGCCACTGACAGGCCAAAGAGAGAAAGAGAGCGATTGAGAGAGAGGGGGAGAGAGCAGTTCCGGAGCCCACGGGCCCTGGCTTGTGTGATGGATCTCTCCTGGCTGGCATGCCACTGATTTTGCCCGATGCTTTTGATGCAATTGTTAGCGGATCAGTCATGATCCTGGCTCCCTCCTGTGAAGTATGGACAGCTATCCCACCCCAGGCCCCTCCCCAAGGCTCCCTGGGTGCCATCTGCCCAGTGTAACCTGGTGCCCAGTGTAACCTGGTGCCCAGTGTAACCTGGTGCCCAGTGTAACTTGGGCTGTGAAGAGGCTCCCTGTGCCATCTGCCCTGTGTAACCTGGTGCCCAGTGTAACCTGGTGCTTAGTGTAACCTGGTGCCCAGTGTAACCTGGTGCCCAGTGTAACCTGGGCTGTGAAGAGGATCCCTGTCTGCCCTGTGTAACCTGGGCTGTGAAGAGGATCCCTGTCTGCCCTGTGTAACCTGGTGCCCTGTGTAACCTGGGCTGTGAAGAGGCTCCCTGTCTGCCCTGTGTAACCTGGGTTGTGAAGAGGCTCCCTGTCTGCCCTGTGTAACCTGGGTTGTGAAGAGGCTCCCTGTTTGCAGCCTGCCCCGTGTAACCTGGGTGGTGAAGGTTCCAGACAGATCACAAGGTTTCCCATAGACTCTTGTTCGAACCCCGGTCTCCTACGTGCCACAAGACTGTGTTAGCCTAATGAGATAAAGCCAAGGCATTTGCTTGAGAAAGGTCTCAGGCAAGGTTACTTTTCCAAATAACATGGTTCAACGAACTACCACCTCCATTTCAGAAGCACTGGCTCTTTTGATCTATGTTTAGAGTTGGGTATGTGAAAAATAATGAAACCCAACATGCGTTGGCCAGCTACACAGGCAAGCCACAACACGGACTCCATTCAATCCTGGAAGAGCCCCCAAATCTGATGAAACCGGGTAGCGAACTTAGCTACATAGATATAATTATATTTTTTTTTACATGGTTTCGATGCACTGGTGTTTCTGATGACTAAATGTAAACAGGAAATAAAATGGTTTAAAAGCCTTGAATAGTATCACACCTCACTCACTCAAACTTTGCTGTGATGTGTTTAATAAGATGATGCCTGCACAAAAACATGCATTTTTAATGACAGATGAGAGTAAAACCTTAGGATTTGATTTGCGGTCTCCTTGGATGTCTGACTAACGTTCACTTTCTCCACCCTCCATTGAAAATCAATCATCAACTATATACCCCTGAGAATTCTACTGAGCTACATCTCAGTTTCTCTTACTGTGGGAAAGTTCCTGAATTCCCCCTAGTCTTTGGTTCATCTGCTGTTGAATGAAGATTACAGTTGATGCTACAGCATTGACGCACCTTCCATCTTTTTTACTCTCTGTTATGGCCACAGAGGCACACACACACACACAACGTTGTATGGGTAACTTGTATTGAATTCTACCCAGTAAATATATGTTTCGTTCCTATCTGCTGTGAGACCAAGCTCCAAATTAAAGTGCAAACACAAATGAGTTATTTCCAAAGACAAAAGCAATCTGATTTTCTTGACAAGTTTGAAATAGCGATTTCCTCTGAGCTGCAGATTTGTGACTCGATCTCGCCTCGAGCGTTAAAGGACTAAATAGCTGTGACAGTTCTCTTCAGACTTCAAAAAATATTGACACATGAGAAACTAGTCTCCTTAAATACAATTGCGAAGGTGTTGGCATGGATTTCTGGGTGATTGTGACAGGCCGGCGGGACAGTTAAGCCGCAAAAGGTTCAGTGGAGTTGGGGAAACTTTTATTCACATTCTCGCTCAAGACAAAGTGAGCCGAGCGCATAAGCCAACTTACTTCCCTCCCATTACTGTATCAGCGAGGCAATGCTCTGGAGACAAAGATATTAGGCAAGACATCCTTTTGAGAGAATGAGTGAATTTCAGCCTAGAATCGTGGCGCTGTCTTTAGGTGACTCATTCTGTGCCTGGTAATACTAATAAGCACTGAGGACAGCTCAGTTTGAGATGTCTCCTCTGATGGCTCTCAACTACCTCGCACCCCTGCACATCGACTCGGTACTGGCACCCCGTGTATAAAGCAAAGCATCGTTACTCATTGTGAATCTATTATTATGCGTTTTACTTTTCTATTATTTCTCTATTTTCTCTCTGCATTCTTGGGAAGCTCCCTTAAGTAAGCATTTCACTGTTAGTCTACACCTGTTGATTACAAAGCATGTGACAAATACATTTGAAATGTTATTGTTTTTAAAGCTGTTACTTTAATAAGCAGTTATAATTTTGACTTTGGGACTGAGAATATCTTTATTTGGACCGTCCAACCCACCCGTTACATACGGACTGCTACTATAATAAGCTAACTTTCAAAAGACATAAAATAAAGAGTGGTCCTCAAGTTTGGATCCTTCCCAACATTATATAGGCTTCCTTCAGTTCACAACAGTTCAGCAGTTCTTAGGTCCTGTTTGTAATGGTCTGCAGCCCTCTCTCATGTGAATCTTGAATCTTTACCCATGTGCCCTTGAAAGCTGTGGGATTCCTATGCATCCCCTTAGGCCTTACAGAACATCAACTCTCCATCAACCCTAACGCATTTCTAATCAGAGTCTTGCCTACACTGTCCTGCGTCGTCAAGGGTAGAAATAAATTGTTCCCGTTAAGCCAGTGAAACCTGCTGACCACAACAATTAAGCAGGCCAAAAAACAACATTGACATTGAGGTCTGAGAGGTTTTTTCTGACAATTGACTAAATCCTAATATGGACACCATATTACCTGACGTTGAATGTAAATTGTGCAACTTTATCTGACAGAGGTTGTGGCCTCCGTCAAGTCTGTATTGCTTGCATCTTTAGGTCAGTGGTGATGGCTCGACAGAGCCTGTTAAATAAAACCGAGCGCCTCTTCCTAAATCACTGAGATGCAAGTTGGGGACATTGAATGACCTTTTCAGGCCTGCTCTACCTCGTCTGATCTCTGCATCCACATCGGAGTGTGTCCAAGAATATCTAACAACTCTGTTTTCCTTATCTATCTCTCTCCCTCCCTCCTCACAGAACAAGGGCTTGTATTTTCTGTGTATCAGATTCCTGTAATGTGGTTAGTTAATTATTGACTTCAAGACGAATAACAAAATTTGGTCAACAATGTGTTCTGAAACGGAGGTTAAATTGTTGCCATATTTCTTGAAATTCTAAACAAAGAGAGACACAGGGACTTGTAACTGCTTCGCCGTCGGAGAGGAGAAAAAAAATGCAATTGGACACCTCATAAAGCTGTGGGATTGGTCAAACCTTGAATAGTGCTGTTACCAAATACAACAGGAGAATTGCATAATAACTCAACAGCTGTTCAGAATGCATTTGTGAGAAGATTTCTTTTTTCTGTAAAACATCCTTGTCACTCAATTTTACATGCAGAAATTGAGTATAAATCATTTGTTTCTAATTTTTACAACTCTCTTTGAGCAACAACCGAGACAGATGAACGCATAGCAATAATTTATCATTTCCTCAAGGATGGCTTCATGCCATGTGCCAAGTGTATTCAACTCCCTGTCTTGTATGTCAGTTTTTGTTTAGCCTCAAAGATGGAACTGCATAGTACTAATTCAGAATGAATGCAATATGTAATTACTAGCAGAAAACCACAGGACCAATATTTCCCATTTCATTAAGGGAGGTGAGTGTGTATATGTTCATCTTGCGCTGATTGTGTCGAGCCAGTATAATATGCTGACAGTGTGGTTTGAGAAGGAAGTACTGACTTCCGTCAGCCCTGTCAGGAGCAGTGCGTGTTCGGTCAGCACAGCAACAGCGTTTGACAGTCCTGTAACTATTGGAAACATCTTTGGAGGCCTCCCTTTGCTGCTGATCAAGCTTTCATCACTTCTTGATTTGACAGATGATACAATATTAATACATTTCTTATGTCAGTCATTAAAGGCTTACTTTAGGCTTACAATAAAATATTTTCCTCATGGGCGTAGGGAGTTTATTTTAGGTACCACAGCTTGTTCTGAGTTTGAAGTGACCATGTTCACTGTCTTTGGGGTTCTGTTGACTATACAAGTCATGTGGGGCTGCAGCTTTCTCCAGTGAGCTTTTGAAGCCAATATCTTACAATGCTTCCAAGACAGTCCAGCCTTCTGCCTGAGCTAAAGGTTTTCTGACATTTGGAGCGCCATTGAACAGCGTTATACAGTAGCATGTCTTCTACCCCCATACATAATGCACTGTTTTCTATTTATCCCGTGAACTCCAAGCTTGGATTTATGAGGCTACAATCTTCATGAGGAGTTGTGAGGCAACCAGTAAGGCGGAGGTAAAGCAAGAGAGACAGCTAACAACGCTATATAATATATCATGTGAACATTCACTACAATGCAGGGACAATGAGAAGATACAACTGAAAGAAAACAGAACTGAGACAAGTCAGGAGTTGTAGAACAACAACTGTCTGACTGCATTGAACTGCATTGTATTAAATGTATTTAAAACTGGAGGAAGGGGGAAGGGTGTCCGGGTCAGTGCTTAGGGCACCAACTCTTCTCTCCACAAGCATCAATGGACCCCTAGGAGTCGATTAAGCACACTTCTTTACTTCCTTTTTCCCCACATTAAAGCTATAGCCGACACTATTAGCGTGGGACAGTCTTAAATAATACATCCTCGCCTCTTGACCTACCTTAATGCAAGTCTCAAACAATTTTACTTTTACTCTGTTATTCAAAAAAGGCACTCGCACATTTGAACTCTTTGTTGCAGCTGCATGGTAACAACTGAATAACATGAGAGAAATTAGAAACCCGCACTCTGCTCTTCTTCTTGGAGTCGAGGAAAAATTATACAAAATATAACATTGTGAGTTTGATAAATATTACAATAAAGTGTGTACACAAAGCGTATTAAACACGTCTAAAAACACTGAATATTTATGAAATACACATCGTTATATTTGGTAACACGTACATTTTTCCTTGACTACAACCCCATTCGATGCATTGAATGGAGCAATGTCTACATAAGGGTGCAAATAAAATAAAAATAAAACACAAAAGCCCTGACGAAGGCCTTAAGGCTGATTCGTAAAGCTTAATAAAGAACAGTGATACTAGCAAGAGCAGAGTGCGGGCTTCTCTTCTCTCATGTTACTCAAGCACTGTTTAAATAATTTTGCCTGACAACAAGAAGCAATTGGCAGCGCCTCTGTGTAGAATTCACAGAATTAGATTCATTTTAATTAGACCGAGCCCATATTCAGCGCATGAATTACAAACATATGCTGCCAATTACTTTTTATTAGTGAGCCCAGTGATCAGAAAGCATATCAATTCGGAATAGTGGCTCTGCCGCTCCTTGGATTTAGCACGCATCACGGGAAATCAGAGTCATTTAGACAGTCATGCGTTTTGTGTTATTAACATAATGGGAGATGGAACAAAACAGGTCCTTCCACCTGTTGGAATAGGCATTTTTAAATTTACCCTAGCCGGGAAATTGTCCTTTAAATCTACTCAAGCTTTCAATTTTGCTCTCAGACAACGGCCACCAATTTATGACAATTTTGGATGTGTGCATGACTAAGTCACTTTGGATAAAAGCATCTGCTGAATGGCATATCATCATCATCATCATCATCATCATCATCATCATCTCATCAACCAGACCAGATTATGTTAGTACATCTGTCTTTGCTCTAGTGTGTTTGATCAGCAAAAAATACACCCTTTGTAACAACTGGGTTACATTGCAAAGTACAACGGTGCAGTGGACAATTGACTGCTCATCTGACACATCACACGCCAAAACATTTAAAGTATGTGAATATATATATTTTTTACAATAAAACCAAATGAATGGAACCTTGTCAAACCATACACAGAGCGTCGACAAGCCCTATTTCATGTTACATATCCACTGACCTTTATATGGTAATATATCAACATGTCATTTTTTGTCCTGAATGACCCATGTGAACCTTCCCGCTCCATGGCCTGTAACAGAAGCCCTTCGCTATTGATCAATAGCCTCATTGGGGAATGGGATTTGGAGAACATTGCAATTTACCCCTGCACATTCGTCTTCAATGCCACTGCACTATGACGAACAGCGATGGTGCTCTATACAGTAGCAGGCTTCAGCAACACAACAAAAGGGATCGCATCAGCAGCTGGACAAAATACTTCAAATGAACAAGATGCACAAAATGCACTTGAAGGACTAAGTACTTTGACATGCAAATACAGGCCCAGCAATACTCAGACATTTTAATACCTTTGCACTATCCTTCCAACCTTTTGTAAATATTTGGTAAATATCCGTAGCTTTTCTCTGTTGTGTTTTACATTTGAATATGTATCTTGTCTGTGTGTACTTTGACTGCTGCAAAATGAATTGCATCGAGGACAAATTTTTCTGAATCTGAAAATGCTCTGCCCAAGAAATTGTGAGAAACTGGCAATGGTCAGATGTAAAGGCCAGATCTATCCTTTGTGAGCAGGGGCGAAACCCCACAAGACAGCAAACTGGAATACAGTGCAAAGGGAAGGGATCACTGCCGCTACCTCGCTTTCCAACCAAGGTGCCTGAATTAAGGAGCCAAGAAGAGGTCAGAAATACAGAAATATACCTGGGAGGAGAAACATGTTTTTGTTGAGTCGTGACTGGGTTGTGAAAGAGAAGTTAAGTCATAAATGGTGATAGGGGAGTTCCTGGTTCAAGGGGAGTTCCTAGTTCTTTGCAAGACACATGACTCCAATATGTTTCACTACTGGGCTGTTACTGTCATGGGGAGAAAGTTACAAATGTATAACTTTAGAGAATGTACATTTCTTAAATTTTATACAAATTTCAGCTTTACCCGTTATGTAAATCTACACTGCAAGAAGTGTTGAACATCCCAAAATATTCTAATAAGCCTACTATATGATTTTTTATTCAAGACACCCATCTTAAGAATGAGGAATTGTATTTCCTGTTTACCATTGAAGTCTGAAGGAAGAAAACATAGGACACACAGGATCACATTTGACTCCACTTCACTGCCTCATCACTTGTCTATGGAGCTCAGAGAATTCATGATCATTCTTCAACAATTGTTTTTCAGAGTACAGTTGAGAATTGGCAGTATAGAGTGGGTGGGAAATGCTGTACAGGGCTACAAGAGACAGGAGCAGGCAGTAGAGTAAAAATAGTCCCGGGACATAAATTGACCTTGCGAGTTATGCGGCTGAGTTGGAATCTACCCAGTCTCATTTCTACAAACACATAGCAGATCATTTTTTTCTTTCTTATTGGTCTCTCTTCCATCTCCACCTCATCACTGAACTATCAATATTCACTACTGTGTTTATGCTAAGTATTTTTTTAATTACAAAATATATTTTGTTTAGTGCGGAACGCAACAAATTGCTAAATTACCTTTATGGTAACGCTGTACATTTAGCCGTCTGATTGCAAGCCCTGGGGTATAATGATTTAAACTAATCCATGCTGCTAACCCACTAAGAAATCAATCGCCGCTTCCGACGCTCATGCACTCTAATTTGTAATGCAATCTTCAATCTTGCGGGAGTGAGTCTTGACATCTCTAGGGGCCCAACCGAAACGATGTCTCCAAGCTTAGCCTCGTCTCCAGACTGACCGGGATACAATAGGCCTCCACTCGAGGGTAGAGCTACATCTGGTCTGAGGGTAGAGCTACATCTGGTCTGAGGGTAGAGCTACATCCGGTCTGAGGGTAGAGCTACATCCGGTCTGAGGGTAGAGCTACATCTGGTCTGAGGGTAGAGCTACATCTGGTCTGAGGGTAGAGCTACATCCGGTCTGAGGGTAGAGCTACATCTGGTCTGAGGGTAGAGCTACATCTGGTCTGAGGGTAGAGCTACATCCGGTCTGAGGGTAGAGCTACATCTGGTCTGAGGGTAGAGCTACATCTGGTCTGAGGGTAGAGCTACATCTGGTCTGAGGGTAGAGCTACATCTGGTCTGATGACCCAGATAACTCCATTCCAGTTGTAGCTGATCTACTCCTCTAGTTTCAGTTTTGCAACTTCCATATTTCTTCACACTTAAACCTTCAAACTATTCATATTGACTGTTCTCTCTAATGCTGCTATCAGCTAGGTGTCTGGATGTTACACGATTAGAAGTGAGAGAAGCTTTCTTTCTGTCACGTTGGGTTTCTTCAACTCTTAATTGCTACATCTGCTGTCACTTTCAACTGTCTCACTGAGTTGATTATTCTGCTATTAATTATCATGGCAGTTGTTTTTGTCTCTTTTCAACATTCGTCTAAGTAACTAACTGATTAGGTAGAATCCAGTTTAATATGTGCATACATACTCAAAATGTCACCCACTAATTGTGCCCAATGTAAGGATTTACATATGGAGAAATTCACACATTAATGAGCCCAACATATTTGTTTTTCCCAGGTATGTTGTCAAAGCTTTGGTATAAGGTCTTTAGAACTGTCTTTGAGTATTTCAGTCTAGTAACAGCTATTTTCAAATTGCTAGACTTAATGCTACTGAAGGCCTACTGTTCAGTGAATGGCACTGATTGCATTGTTCTGCTCAGCACCTGAAGGACTTGATGAATCCTGTTAACACCTGCAATACTTCAACATCCTCCTTGTTGTCTTAAAAACAGCAATTACTCATAAAATGTTGACAAGCGGATTGAACTCTACCCTGTTGATCCCACTGCTACCCTACAGCAGGGTTTAAGGGCTTCTAGCAGGTGTGCTTCCCAAATGGCACCATACTATTCCCTATACAGTGCACTACTTTTGACCAGAGCCTTACGGGATTAGGCTTCTATTTGGGACACACACCTGGTATACAGTCAGCTCTGTTGAGCCCTCAGTCTCCAGATATCTCCTGTCTCTCCCATCCTCCCTGTATTCAACACACCTTCCCACACGTCCCAGATCTGACATCAGCACGGATTGCCTCCTGTCAGTCTCACTGCAACACTGGTAGCATGGATCTCTGATAGAGACAGTGACTGTGCAGGCTGTGAAAGAGGTCTTTGCGTCTGTTTAGGGCTGGAGATACGGCAGGAGCAGCTCTAGACACTAGGCCTGTCCCTGACTAAATAAATTTTGGTCGACCAAGAGCCGTCTGTTGTTGCACCAATCAATTGGTCAAAATTGTTTAATCGTGTATCTTTCCATATATTGACACTCCCTATGTGTTTTAATCAAATCCACTATATTCACTGAGCTTGTCTGATGCTTTAAGCACACGGTTTGATTGAATAATTAACTAATTACTAGAGGGAGTCCGACCAGCAATTGATTTGATTGTGCCGGGCCCAGACTTGCTGCGCTGTGTAAAAATAAAATAAAGATGAAAAATACTGAGAGTGACTGTTACTAGCACCTGTTTTGTCTCTCTCCTCCCTGCTGCAGCAACCACCACAGAACATAAAAGTATTTATCGCGCTGTCCATGTTGCAACATAAGTTCTGTTACCGAAATCCCTCATTTGTTTAGGAAAAACATTCCCTATTCCCTCAACCCTTGCTCTCTTTACGTGGCACATGTATCCACCGCATGCACATGACCAAATACCTATTGGCATGGGACTAGTATTACTAGAGAATGTTGTTTATGCAATTATTACTCCAGAATGTCCGTTATTCCAGAGGACGATTCGGGCAGGATAAGTTTTTTCCAAACCGCCACACTGTAATTCTCAATTTTCTTCCAATAAATTGACAGTTATGACAGAAATCTGGAGGTTTTTATTCTAGGAGTGAAGATACAATATTTCAACATGTGGCCTTATCCAGGTGATAGGGCCACACTGATAACTCAAGCTTGGTTCCCAAGTTTCTAAACCATACCAAACCATATTTCCTATAGTGTCACCATAATATTTGTGATCATAATCAGTGGCAATGCCCCACCTGTTTGGCCAGCTTGTTAAGCAAATACGTGTCACATATCAGTTTGCAAACAATGTAAAAAAAAAAAAAAAAAAATAGAAAAAAGAAAAGGGAGTTAATAAAGCCGCATACAAACATGGTCTCTTTTTTGCTTTCTTGAGTTAGGAAGCTCCAAAATGCAGGAGTTTCAACCTTTACAGCTTTCTGTGGTGGGGCAGCCAGCGGAAAATAGAGCGTAGGGGTTGGTAATGTTATCTAGTTGCGCCGTGATTGGCTCAGTGTTGTCTCTCATGGGGACACTACATCAACGCAAAATCTACGGGGGGAGAGCTCAAAAATCAAGTCCCTTGGGTGCTGCCATAGAGTTACATTAGAAGTTCCCATCCAAGAAGGCTCAAGGTCATTGGCCACAGATAAAATGAAATCAAATCATGTTATATCTACCGTAGCTTTGATTGGACTGAGCACGTCAACATCATACTTTCAAAATCTTAGCTAACAGCAGTCATCATTATGAATCAAGTCGACAATCTACTGGCTAATCCTTTACAAGGATTTTCATATGAAGAGAAATGATAGACCAAACATATTGGTGCTCATCGGCCATTGGACAAAAATTACACAACAAGTTGGAAATCACAAAAGGAAATCACAAAATCAACAATGAGTGATTTGGAAGGAATCAGTGGCTAACTGCAAGCATTGCAAAGCAATCATTAGCTTGCTATCCTGTTGAGAGGATGTGTGGTCCAAGTCTGGGTTTAAGGGCCTCTTTTCCAAGTTTAAAAGGATAAACATTCACATGCAACATCATGGGCCAGAAAAGGTTGAATACATTGGCCATGCTGTCAATCCAGCATGACTCCTGCCACATTCAAAACAGCTGGAAAAAAACATTCATAACATTAACCATGTGTGTTCTCGTTTTGTACTGTTCTGTAGTTTCGACCCGATGATTCGTCTGACAAACAAAGAACTTTGCGTCCTGCAGGCCCAGGCATGGATCCAAGCTGGCGAGTCATTCAATTATGTCATCTTCACAGACGAGTCCAAAGCATCCACTCAATTTCTTTTTTTATGGTAAGTTTGGTTATTTACAAATCAAAAAAAGGTACATAAAATATTGTAGCCTACACTGCTATGTGTTCCACAATAATTTACTGTTGCCTCCTTTTTCAGGTATCATGGCACAAGATTTCTTTGAGGAAGAAATCATCAAGAGTTATGCTGGACCCTATGATTAAGTAGACCTTTATGTAGTAAAATAAAAGGTTAAATAAAAATGAATAAAAAAAGACCTACAACACCTACGGTAGGCCTACAGTATATATACACTGCTCAAAAAAATAAAGGGAACACTAAAATAACACATCATAGATCTGAATGGATGAAATAATCTTATTAAATACTTTTTTCTTTACATAGTTGAATGTGCTGACAACAAAATCACACAAAAATTATCAATGGAAATCAAATTTATCAACCCATGGAGGTCTGGATTTGGAGTCACACTCAAAATTCAAGTGGAAAACCACACTACAGCCTGATCCAACTTTGATGTAATGTCCTTAAAACAAGTCAAAATGAGGCTCAGTAGTGTGTGTGGCCTCCACGTGCCTGAATGACCTCCCTACAACGCCTGGGCATGCTCCTGATGAGGTGGCGGATGGTCTCCTGAGGGATCTCCTCCCAGACCTGGACTAAAGCATCTGCCAACTCCTGGACAGTCTGTGGTGCAACGTGGCGTTGGTGGATGGAGCGAGACATGATGTCCCAGATGTGCTCAATTGGATTCAGGTCTGGGGAACGGGCGGGCCAGTCCTTAGCATCAATGCCTTCCTCTTGCAGGAACTGCTGACACACTCCAGCCACATGAGGTCTAGCATTGTCTTGCATTAGGAGGAACCCAGGGCCAACCGCACCAGCATATGGTCTCACAAGGGGTCTGAGGATCTCATCTCGGTACCTAATGGCAGTCAGGCTACCTCTGGCGAGCACATGGAGGGCTGTGCGGCCCCCAAAGAAATGCCACCCCACACCATGACTGACCCACCGCCAAACCGGTCATGCTGGAGGATGTTGCAGGCAGCAGAACGTTCTCCACGGCGTCTCCAGACTCTGTCACGTCTGTCACGTGCTCAGTGTGAACCTGCTTTCATCTGTGAAGAGCACAGGGCGCCAGTGGCGAATTTGCCAATCTTGGTGTTCTCTGGCAAATGCCAAACGTCCTGCACGGTGTTGGGCTGTAAGCACAACCCCCACCTGTGGACGTTGGGCCCTCATACCACCCTCATGGAGTCTGTTTCTGACCGTTTGAGCAGACACATGCACATTTGTGGCCTGCTGGAGGTCATTTTGCAGGGCTCTGGCAGTGCTCCTCCTTGCACAAAGGCGGAGGTAGTGGTCCTGCTGCTGGGTTGTTGGCCTCCTCCACGTCTCCTGATGTACTGGCCTGTCTCCTGGTAGCGCCTCCATGCTCTGGACACTACGCTGACAGACACAGCAAACCTTCTTGCCACAGCTCGCATTGATGTGCCATCCTGGATGAGCTGCACTACCTGAGCCACTTGTGTGGGTTGTAGACTCCGTCTCATGCTACCACTAGAGTGAAAGCACCGCCAGCATTCAAAAGTGACCAAAACATCAGCCAGGAAGCATAGGAACTGAGAAGTGGTCTGTGGTCACCACCTTCAGAACCACTCCTTTATTGGGGGTGTCTTGCTAATTGCCTATAATTTCCACCTGTTGTCTATTCCATTTGCACAACAGCATGTGAAATTTATTGTCAATCAGTGTTGCTTCCTAAGTGGACAGTTTGATTTCACAGAAGTGTGATTGACTTGGAGTTACATTGTGTTGTTTAAGTGTTCCCTTTATTTTTTTGAGCAGTGTATATAAAAAAGTAATCCTGATTTAAACCCGATTGAACTTGTTTGGCATCAACTGAAAACATTCATCCGTAACTCTGCCAAGCCTACAAGCAAAGATTAACTGGTCAAGGCCATCAAGACGTTTTGGCTAGAGCAATTGATGATACTACAATGCAACAAATACATCGATCATCTCAGCAAGGTTTTACCTGTGGTCGTGGATGTAGGTGGCTGTGCAACTAAAATGTAGTTTAAATAACCATCTGCATTCATGTATTTTTTCTAGTTATTTTATTAACGAAAGCATAAAGATGTTGATGAAGAAATACTGTACTGCTGTTTTGAGTTAGAAATGTAATCGAATACATTGCAGGTAGGGGGATGTTCACACCTACAGTAGCCGGGCTATAAAGAGTCCATTGTCCTGCTAATCGGGCTACAAGTGTTTGAAAACCTATTATTTTCAAAATGCCACCAGCTGTCCATCACTACTGTAAATAAAAACACAGGATCTTGTTTACATTCTTTATTGTAACCACAATGTCACAAATAATTTGTATCTACCTTTCCAATTACTTTTAGAGTTTGGGATTAATTTGATTAATATATGTTTTTATTCCAAGAAAGCAAGGAAGAAGCCACTGCTCCAAAACCGCCATAAAAAAAGCCAGACTACGGTTTACAACTGCACATGGGGACAAAGATCGTACTTTTTGGAGAAATGTCCTCTGGTCTGATGAAACAAAAATAGAAATGTTTGGCCATAATGACCATCGTTATGTTTGGAGGAAGAAGGGGGAGGCTTGTAAGCCGAAGAACACCATCCCAACCGTGAAGCACGGGGTTGGCAGCATCATGTTGTTGGGGTGCTTTGCTGCAGGAGGGACTGGTGCACTTCACAAAATAGATGGCATCATTAGGAAGGAAAATTATGTGCATATATTGAAGCAACATCTTAAGACATCAGTCAGGAAGTTAAAGCTTGGTCGCAAATGGGTCTTCCAAATGGACAAATGACCCCAAGCATACTTCCAAACCTGTGTCAAAATGGCTTAAGGTCTGCTGCCTCAGTTTGCATGATGGCAATTTGCATATACTCGAATGTCATGAAGAGTGATCAGATGAATTGCAATTAATTGCAAAGTCCCTCTTTGCCATGCAAATGAACTGAATCCCCAAAAACATTTCCACTGCATTTCAGCCCTGCCACAAAATGACCAGCTGGCATCATGTCAGTGATTCTCTCGTTAACACAGGTGTGAGTGTTGAGGAGGACAAGGCTGGAGATCACTCTGTCATGCTGATTGAGTTTGAATAACAGACTGTAAGCTTCAAAAGGAGGGTGGTGCTGGGAATCATTGTTCTTCCTCTCTGTCAACAATGGCTACCTGCAAGGAAACACGTGCGATCAGTACAGTGAGGCGAAGACTTTTGAAGGATGACCTGGTGTCAAGAAGGGCAGCAAAGAAGCCACTTCTCTCCAGGTAAAAAAACATCAGGGACAGACTGATATTCTGCAAAAGGTATAGGGATTGGACTGCTGAGGACTGGGATAAAAAGTGATTCTCTCTGATGAATCCCCTTTCCGATTGTTTGGGGCATCCGGAAAGAAGCATGTTCGGAGAAGACAAGGTGAGCGCTACCATCAATCCTGTGTCATGCCAACAGTAAAGCATCCTGAGACCATTCATGTGTGGGGTTGCTTCTCAGCCAAGGGAGTGGGCTCACTCACAATTTTGCCTAAGAACATAGCCATGAATAAAGAATGGTACCAACACATCCTCCGAGAGCAACTTATCCCAACCATCCAGGAACAGTTTGGTGACGAACAATGCCTTTTCCAGCATGATGGAGCACCTTGCCATAAGGCAAAAGTGATAACTAAGTGGCTCGGGGAACAAAACATCAATATTTTGGGTCCACGGCCAGGAAACTCCCCACACCTTAATCCCATTGAGAACTTGTTGTCAATCCTCAAGAGGAAGGTGGACAAACAAAAACCCACAAATTCTGACAAACTCCAAGCATTGATTATGCAAGAATGGGCTGCTATCAGTCAGGATGTGGCCCAGAAGTTAATTGACAGCATGCCAGGGTGAATTGCAGAGGTCTTGAAAAAGAAGGGTCAACACTGCAAAAATTTACTTGCATCAACTTCATGTAATTGTCAATAAAAGCCTTGGACACTTATGAAATGTTTGTAATTATACTTCAGTATTCCATAGTAACATCTGACAAAAATATCTAAAGACACTGAAGCAGCAAAATTAATATTTGTGTCATTTTCAAAACCTTTGGCCACGACAGTACATGTACATACTACCTCAACTAACCGGTGCCTCCGCACATTGACTCTGTACCGGCATCCCCCTGTATATATATATAGAGAGTGTGTGTGTGTGTGTGTTGCTCTTTACACACAACATTTACAGCAGATGTTTGCTGACTGTGGGTTGATGTAATTTACTCCTGTCAATAACCTTTTCACTAACCTTGCCTTATGCAAAGCGGGTGTGTTCAAATGTAGTCAGTATAATCTCCCTGATCAGAGAACCAGGGGGCTTCATGTTCTTGATCTAGTCAAGGCCATGAAATGCAGTTATTTTGTTTATTTACCTTTATAGAGAACTGGAAGGAAAGGCGACCAAAGGAGGTGATGGCTTTGGGGATGACCAGTGAGATATACCCGCTGGAGCGTGTGCTACGGGTCGGTGTTGTTATCGTGACCATTGAGCTGAGATAAGGCGGAGCTTTACCTAGCAAAGACTTATAGATGACCTGGAGCCAGTGGGCCTGGCGATGAATATGTCGCGAGGGCCAGCCAATTAGAGCATACAGGTCGCAGTGGTGGGTGGTATATGGGGCTTTGGTGACAAAATGGATGGCACTGTGATAGACTAGATCCAGTTTGCTGAGTAGAGTGTTGGAGGCTATTTGGTAAATGACATCGCCAAAGTCGAGGATCAGTAGGATAGTCACCCTAGTAAAACTATGTTTCGCGGCGTGAGTGAAGGAGGCTTTGTTGCGAAATAGAAAGCTGATTCTAGATTTAAATTTTGGATTGGAGATGTTTAATAGGAGTCTGGAAGGAGAGTTTACAGTCTAGCCAGACACCTAGGTATTTGTAGTTGTCCACATATTCTAAGTCAGAACCGTCCAGAGTGGTGATGCTGGTTGGGCGGGCGGGTGCGGGCAGCGAATGGTTGAAAAGCATGCATTTAGTTTTACTAGCGTTTAAGAGCAGTTGGAGGCCACGGAAGGAGTGTTGTATGGCATTGAAGCTTGTTTGGAGGTTTGTTAACACAATGTCCAAAGAAGGGCCAGATGTATACAGAATGGTGTCGTCTGCGTAGAGGTGCATCAGGGAATCACGCGCAGCAAGAGCGACATCGTTGATATATACAGAGAGGCCCCGAGAATTGAACCCTGTGGTACCCCCATAGAGACTGCCAGAGGTCCGGACAACAGGCCCTCCGATTTGACACACTGAACTCTGTCTGAGAAGTAGTTGGTGAACCAGGCGAGGCAGTCATTTGAGAAACCAAGGCTGTTGAGTCTGCCGATAAGAATACGGTGATTGACAGAGTCGAAAGCCAGGTCGATGAAGATGGCTGCATAATACTGTCTTTTATCGATGGCGGTTATGATATCGTTTAGTACCTTGAGCGTGGCTGAGGTGCACCCGTGACCAGCTCGGAAACCAGATTGCACAGCGGAGAAGGTACGGTGGGATTCGAAATGGTCAGTGATCTGTTTATTAACTTGGCTTTCGAAGACTTTAGAAAGGCAGGGCAGGATGGATATAGGCCTATAACAGTTTTGGTCTAGAGTGTCACCCCCTTTGAAGAGGGGGGAGACCGCGGCAGCTTTCCAATCTTTAGGGATCTCGGACGCCACAAAAGAGAGGTTGAACAGACTGGTAATAGGGGTTGCAAAAATGGCGGCGGATAATTTTAGAAAGAGAGGGTCCAGATTGTCTAGCCCAGCTGATTTGTACGGGTCCAGGTTTTGCAACTCTTTCAGAACATCTGCTATCTGGATTTGGGTGAAGGAGAAGCTGGGGAGGCTTGGGCAAGTAGCTGCGGGGGGTGCGGAGCTGTTGGCCGGGGTTGGAGTAGCCAGGAGGAAAGCATGGCCAGCTGTAGAGAAATGCTTATTGAAATTCTCGATTATCGTGGATTTATCGGTGGTGACAGTGTTACCTAGCCTCATTGCAGTAGGCAGCTGGGAAGAGGTGCTCTTATTCTCCATGGACTTTACAGTGTCCCCAAACGTTTTGGAGTTAGAGCTACAGGATGCAAATTTCTGTTTGAAAAAGCTAGCCTTTGCTTTCCTGACTGCGTGTATTGGTTCCTGACTTCCCTGAACAGTTGCATATCGCGGGGACTATTCGATGCTATTGCGTCCGCCACAGGATGTTTTTGTGCTGGTCAAGGTCAGCCAGGTCTGGAGTGAACCAAGGGCTATATCTGTTCTTAGTTCTAGATTTTTTGAAAGGGGCATGCTTATTTAAGATGGTGAGGAAATTACTTTTAAAGAACGACCAGGCATCCTCGACTGACGGTATGAGGTCAATATCCATATCCTTCCAGGATACCTGGGCCAGGTCGATTAGAAAGGCCTGCTTACAGAAGTGTTTTAGGGAGTGTTTGACAGTGATGAGGGGTGGTCGTTTGACCGCGGACCCATAGCGGATGCAGGCAATGAGGCAGTGATTGAAAACAGCAGAGGTGTATTTGAAGGGCAAGTTGGTCAGGATAATATCTATGAGGGTGCCCATGTTTACAGATTTAGAGTTGTACCTGGTGGGTTCCTTGATAATTTGTGTGAGAGGGCATCTAGTTTAGATTGTAGGACTGCAGGGTGTTAAGCATATCCCAGTTTAGGTCACCTAACAGAACGAACTCTGAAGATAGATGAGGGGCAATCAATTCACATTTGGTGTCCAGGGCACAGCTGGGAGCTGATGGGGGTCTATAACAGGTGGCAACAGTAAGAGACTTATTTCTGGAGAGATACATTTTTTTTATTAGAAGCTCAAACTGTTTGGGCATAGACCTGGAAAGTATGACAGAACTTTGCAGGTTCTCTCTGGAGTAGATTGCAACTTCTCTCCTTTTGGCAGTTCTATCTTGACAGAAAATGTTGTAGTTGGGGATGGAAATCTCAGAATATTTGGTGGCCTTCCTAAGCCAGGATTCAGACACGGCAAGGACATCAGGGTTGGCGGAGTGTGCTAAAGTAGTGAGTAAAACAAACTTAGGGAGGAGGCTTCTGATGTTAACATGCATGAAACCAAGGATTTTTCAGTTACAGAAGTCAACAAATGAGAGTGCCTGGGGACACGCAGGGCCTGGGTTAACCTCCACATCACCCGAGGAACAGAGGAGTAGGATGATGGTACGATTGCATTTTCGATGCGAGCTAACTGGATTGGTAATTGGGTTAGATAATGAAATTAGTGTGTGTGTTACTCAGTGGTTGTGTGTGCGCAATCGCTGGTGCGTGTGTGTGTGCCTTTCCCCCTTCCCACCACTGACAAGACACCACCTCTGTTTTAAATCCCATTGGGATTTCTCA
Source organism: Brachymystax lenok tsinlingensis (assembly GCA_030435695.1). NCBI lineage: Eukaryota > Metazoa > Chordata > Actinopteri > Salmoniformes > Salmonidae > Brachymystax > Brachymystax lenok. Next base: position 18,627,282 of record CM059789.1, read on the forward strand.
CCAGACGGAATCACACACAATCCCATGGGAGGAGTATACATACAGTATCTTACTGTATAATCAGAACCTGCAGTGTGCTTCTCAAATGGCACCCTAGGTGCTCCCCTTTTGTAAAAGTATTCCATTGTATAGGGAATAGAATGCCATTTGGGACGCAAATACAGTCTGCTTGAATGAGATGATAAAATGTCTTCCACTTGCCACTGAGCCAGCATGAAAATGGATGGAGGTGTCAGCTCATCAGTCGAAATGGTAATCACTTGAATATGGATGGAGGTGTCAGCTCATCAGTCGAAATGGTAATCACTTGAATATGGATGGAGGTGTCAGCTCATCAGTCTAAATGGTAATCACTTGAATATGGATGGAGGTGTCAGCTCATCAGTCAAAATTGTAATCACTTGAATATGGATGGAGGTGTCAGGTCATTAGTCTCACTCAGTGGCAGTCGTGCCATTTAAGATGAGGGAGGATACATGTTTTCATGAGCATGGCCTCATTTCTGTTACAGCATATTTGATGACTGTCAGTCATATTACATTCACCCAGCTCCATGTAACATCGATTTGTTTAGGCTACTTACTAAATGATACTCAAATTTTCCCTATACCCATCATGAGGTTACTACAACCTAGCCTATGAATGAAATTTTACAGATCAAGAGAAATTTGAGTAATCAAGGTGGCAGACAGTGACACATTCAATACCGCTTTCCACAAACATACCTACATCTAGCTGATCTATGTTGTACTCATTAGTCCAACAGTTGCAAACGAGTTTCTATTGGACGAATTAAGGTATGTTTAACCCCGTTTCGTTCCATTTGCTTCCGTTTAAGAAAAGTTTTTTTCAGAATCGGCGGAACGAATACACCCCTGATCACATGCAAACACGGTTCACTTCTATAGCAGCCAGATCATTGTAGAATTCCTTCTCGCATCTATGCGCTCTCCTCCTCTCACTTTTTCTCTTCACTTGTGGACTTCAGTGAACACTTGTGGACTTTAGTTACACCAGTGGGCCCCCGGTGGCAATAAATTAATAAATACACCCCAGGCCCATTTACAGTCATCCCAGACTGGGGTGAACCAACTCAGACATACAGACAGAGACACTGACTCATAGACACATACACACGGCACTGGGTATGACCCACATTTTGGCCAGGATAGCGAAAGAGGTAAAGGAACACCAAAGTCATGGCCCCTGGTCTCTCGGTCTCAACGGGATGACTAGAGACAGACAGACAGTGGTGGAGAGAGGCATGGCAAAGCTGGACCTGAGCCTGTCAGAGATTGTGTGTGTGCGCGTGTGTGCGTGCCTGCATGCATGCATCCATGTTTGTTTGTGTATGTCGGCTAGGGTTTTCAATCACGCTCGTGAAAGACGCAAGAGAAAGTAAGGCTCGTCAAATTGGTTGTTTTCCATATCAGCCAAGCAGTTAATGCTGCATTTGACTGTGTTCAAACCCTGGGAGGAGGCTCCTCTTCTGACACTTGACAGATGCACAGCACCAGATAAGGCAGCATGTGAACCCTCTCCACTGTAAGTCAGAACAAAAGTAATGTTTCACTCTCTGAGGCTATCAGAACTACATGTTCACACAAAAAATATTGAGCTGCTTTTTCAGGAAAAATCTTTACCAACAACAGCTATTCTGTCACGTCCAGGCCTGGTTTAGCAGGCTGGTGTTTAGTTAGAGTTTTCGGTTAGAAGGGTTTTATGTTCTAGGTGTGATATTTCTATGTTGGGTTGATGGTTCCCAATTAGAGGCAGCTGATTGTCGTTACCTCTAATTGGGAACTATATATATATATGTTTGTGTTTTTCACTGGGGTTTTTGTGGGTCATTGAATTTTAGTATGTTTAGTTGGTGTGTGCGTGCACATTTAGCCACACCGGAGTTACGATCTTTATTTGTTTATTGTTTAGCCAGTTAAGTTACGTAACAAAAGTATGTACACTGGAAACCTCGCTGCAACCTCGCTGCATCTCCGTCCCTATAGAAGATCGTGACATATTCATTATTCAAAAGTCAGTTATAAATGAGAAACAGCATCTCAGTGCTCATCACTACAGACCCTGGTTCGATTCCAGGCTGTATCACAACCGGCTGTGATTGGGAGTCCCTTAGGGCGCCGCACAATTGGCCCAGCGTCGTCCGGGTTTGGCCGGGGTAGGCAGAATTAGTTTTTAACTGACTTGTCTAGTTAAATAACAAATAAAAATAGACTAATGCTCTGAGTGAAGACTGACGAGGTGAAAGCTATGATTCCTTATTGGACTTCCAGCCAACTTGACAACTGTGGGAAGCATTGGAGTCTACATGGGCCAACTCAATATTAGGAAGGTGTTCTTAATTTTTCGTACACTCAGTGTGTGTCTGATTCACACAAAAGGGCCAAATTGAGCTCTACTGGGCTGTCCTGGTTATGCATACACCATAGCTTCTGCAGGAAAGGACTACATTAAAATTATATATCCGAGCCAGTACGGTACGAGTCGGCACTATAGTGTGAATCGGCCAACTGAGTGGATAGACTTTGGCTCCACTCCTGAACAGTATAATCCTCACTCATTAGCTGGTCTAACTCCAGAAGAGCTCTTGCCCACTTGTACGGTAGTCCAGAGGACGAGTCCTCTTGTGTGGAGTGCCTTCTGTTTGCAAACTGGCACCACCTCCACAGTGTGTTGGACAAACACACACACAAACACTGCAGCATTGCCATGCCACAGTCCACTTGATTCCTCTGTTGCTCTGGGCATGATGCATGCTGAAAGAGATGGACACGCATTTACATTTTAGCCATTTAAGGACAGACAAGTGCATTAAAGTACAGGACAGTGACATATAGCTAATCCCATTGGGAGTACGTACAGTTGAAGTCTGAGGTTTACATACACCGTAGCCAAATACATTTAAACTAAGTTTTTCACAATTCCTGACATTTAATCCTAGTATAAAATTCCCTGTCTTAGGATCACCACTTTATTTTAAGAATGTGAAATGAATAACAGTAGAGAGAATGATTTATTTCAGCTTTTATTTCTTTCATCACATTCCCAGTGGGTCAGATCCCCTGCTGATTTTGTACGTTTGCCCACTGACAAAGAAATGATCAGTCTATAATTTTAATGGTAGGTTTATTTGAACAGTGAGAGACAGAACAAAAAAATCCAGAAAAATGTGAAAAATGTTATAAATGGAATTGCATTTTAATGAGGGAAATAAGTATTTGACCCCCTCTCAATCAGAAAGATTTCTGGCTCCCAGGTGTCTTTTATACAGGTAACGAGCTCTTAAAGGGAGTGCTCCTATTCTGTTTGTTACCTGTATAAAAGACACCTGTCCACAGAAGCAATCAATCAATCAGATTCCAAACTCTCCACCATGGCCAAGACCAAAGAGCTCTCCAAAGATGTCAGGAACAAGACTGTAGACCTACACAAGGCTGGAATGGGCTACAAGACCATCGCCAAGCAGCTTGGTGAGAAGGTGACAACAGTTGGTGCGATTATTCGCAAATGGAAGAAACACAAAAGAACTGTCAATCTCCCTCGGCCTGGGGCTCCATGCAAGATCACCTCGTAGAGTTGCAATGATCATAAGAACGGTGAGGAATCAGCCCAGAACTACACGGGAGGATCTTGTCAATGATCTCAAGGCAGCTGGGACCATAGTCACCAAGAAAAAAAATTGGTAATGCACTACGCCGTGAAGGACTGAAATCCTGCAGTGCCCGCAAGGTCCCCCTGCTCAAGAAAGCACATGTCCTCTGAATCATTCATGTATATCTGGGTGAAAGTGTTGTGGTCAGATGAGACCAAAATGGAGCTCTTTGCGACCAAGCTTCAACTTCCTGACGGATGTCTTGAGATGTTGCTTCAATATATGCACAGAATTTTCCTTCCTCATGATGCCACCTATTTTGTGAAGTGCACCAGTCCCTCCTGCAGCAAAGCACCCCCACAACATGATGCTGCCACCCCGTGCTTCACGGTTGGGATGGTGTTCTTCGGCTTGCAAGCCTCCCCCTTTTTCCTCCAAAAATAACGATGGCCACTATAGCCAAACAGTTCTATTTTTGTTTCATCAGACCAGAGGACATTTCTCCAAAAAGTACAATCTTTGTCCTCATGTGCAGTTGCAAACCGTAGTCTGGCTTTTTTATGGCGGTTTTGGAGCAGTGGCTTCTTCCTTGCTGAGCGGCCTTTCAGGTTATGTCGATATAGGACTTGTTTTACTGTGGATATAGATACTTTTGTACCCGTTTCCTCCAGCATCTTCACAAGGTCCTTTGCTGTTGTTCTGGGATTGATTTGCACTTTTAGCACCAAGTATGTTCATCTCAAGGAGACAGAACGTGTCTCCTTCCTGAGCGGTATGACAGCTGCGTGGTCCCATGGTGTTTGTACAGATGAATATGGTACCTTCAGGCGTTTCAAAATTGCTCCCAAGTAAGAACCAGACTTTGAAGGTAGGCCTTGAAATACATACACAGGTACACCTCCAATTGACTCAAATTATGTCAATTAGCCTATCAGAAGCTTCTAAAGCCATGACATCATTTTCTGGAATTTTCCACGCTTTATAAAGGCACAGTCATCTTAGTGTATGTAAACTTCTGACCCACTGGAATTGTGATACAGTGAATTATAAGTGAAATAATCTCTGTCTGTAAACAATTGTTGAAAAAATTACTTGTGTCATGCACAAATTAGATGTCCTAACAGACTTGCCAAAACTATAGTTTGTTAACAAGAAATTTGTGTAGTGGTTGAAAAACAAGTTAATGATGGCTCCAACCTAAGTGTATGTAAACTTCCTACTTCAACTGTACGTGCATGGGTTTTCCTCATGACCTCTCACCAGGTGTGTTTTCCTTATGACTGATCACAACTTGTGTTTGGCCAAGAGACTTTTAGAAGTCCGTATGTTGAGTATGACTGAGACAGCTCTCTCCCAGATTTTGCCCCTAATAGTTATGTGCCCTACACTGCCGAAAGAAAAACTCCATCTTTAAGACAAATTCACTTTGTGTAGACAGACATCTCCAGAGATCGGTGCAGTAAAAAAAGGACCCACTACATAGTGCCATCAGTTAACGTCTACGACATGTTTATTCAGCGATCCAATGATATGCCCCCTTATTGAAAGGCAAACGACCCTCCAGCCAATAGGCAGTCAGCGATTTGGCCTTGTCCCCGCAGCATAACGATGTGGGTGACTGGGTGTTATATGGGGGCCAGACAGATTAATGGGAAGAGCCACCGTGGTCAAGCATCAAGGTGAGAGCAAAAACAAGAGTTATGTCCGAAAGGGCACCCTATAGAGTGCACTACTTTTGACCAGAGCCCTATGGGACAACCTATAGGGCTCTGGTCAAAATTAGTGCACTCTATAGGGAATAGGATGCCATTTGGGACGCATCAAGGATGAACGTCACGAGCCTAAATCGGCGTATGTTTGCCCGATAAACGAGATACAGCGCCAGTAATGATGTGGAAGAGGCCGTGGGCCGTGCTCAGATAAACATGAAGACAGCCTGGCCATGCCTAATACAGTCAGGTATACCGGTACCACAGCACCTAGCAGGAGAGGAGACTGGAGAGGTTGGGCAGGGTTGCGTTCATTAGGCACAAAAACAGAAGAAAACGGACTGAAACAGGGAGGGTCCACCAGGACTTGTCCAATAATAAAATGCTCAGTTTACAACGTTTTCTGTTGCGTGGCTTATTGAACGCAACCCTGCTCTGTGCACATACAGTATGGACACACGCTCAATGTTCAAACCCTTAAATACTGTGTTCCCATTACGATTTCATTATGATAGATTGTGTCCCATGTGTCGGCACTGGGTTAGTTAGTGTCCTGAATATATTGCTACACATGTCCTAATCACTTCTTTTAAAAGGAGTGAACTCCCACTCTTTTCTTTTTTTACATTTATTGGAGTGTAACCGGTGTGAAATGGCTAGTTAGCTAGCGGGGTGCGCGCTAACAGAGTTTCAACCGGTGACGTCACTCACTCTGAGACCTTGAAGTAGTTGTTCCCCTTGCTCTGCAAGGGCCGTGGCTTTTGTGGAGCAATGGGTAACGATGCTTCGTGGGAGGCAGTTGTTGATGTGTGCAGAGGGTCCCTGGTTCGGGGCGAGGAGAGGGACAGAAGCTATACTGTTACACAAGGTTGTGAGATAGAGGAAAAACAAAAGGAGAGAGAAGTAGGTCGGATTCAAACCCATGCAGTGGAACAAAGATACTACACGTGACCCAGAGGCAGACCACTGGACCACCCCAGGCCTGAAACCCCAATACTGTAACAACTTGAACTACAAATCCTGACCTCCCCTCACTTAAGGACAGCTAGTCAATCTCATTAATTGTGTGTAGTCGGGTGTCTGGGACTGGACCTGAGGCCACAGTATATGGGGCTTATGACCACGGATAGCCTCTGCTGTTTTACGCTTGAGAAAGCACCTCTATCAGTTTCTCTGTAAAATATCTACTAAAACCTGTACTAATGCTGAACACAAGACAAGTATCAAAGCGTAATGGAGAAAGACACTGAACTAATCAATAAATTACAATTGTTATTGCAACAGATTATTGGAGGAGACTTCCAAGGGTCTCGGCCAGTACAGTGGAGGATGCAGAACGTCGATAAATAGTTAGTAGACACTTCCTGTGTAGTAGCTAGCTTGCGTAGCGAGGTCAGTGCACAAGTCAGCCTTTGCTACTCTACGGTGGCACGGTTGTGATTAGAGTTGTTGGATTTAATGTGATCTTGCAGTAGCAGGCTGGATGGAGTCAAGGGTTACGGAGATCTGCTCTGACACCAGCCTTGCTAATTTATGCGGCGCTGCGAGGAATTAAATGTCTCACGTGCACCGGCAACAGCTTGCTCTCATTTCATGCTCTTGGAGAGGAGCGGGGTCCGCCCCACGCTACAATTGTGTTATCTGACGAGCACAGTTGTAATCCCCCCTCTTCAAGACTGCTTCGCCAGCCATGTGTGACATGGGCTTCAAAAAAGAGAGGGGGGGAAAGAGAACTGGAGGAGTTAGGGAGCGAGGGAGAGAGAGAGAAGTTGGGGAGATGGGGTGAGTGGGAACAGAGAAAGATGTGTTTTGTTGTTATTTTGGGTCTTATCGAGATGCTTGTTTAAAGTCTGTCCTTTATAAGAGTGACCTCAACACCACCCTATATGCTACCTCTGATAGCATCACCTACACAGACGAGCTACACAGTGAATCCCTAATGGACACCGTTTTCCTTTTGCTGCCACTTTCTCTTAACTGCATTTATAATGCATATCACTTGCATTATATGGTCTTAAGGATCTTAGATAGGCATCGCCATAGAACTACATAAAAGCAGACAGTACTAAGCAGTGCCAATAACCTAGATTTAAGTGTAGTTATGTGTGATCAAACTTTATTCATATAGCCCCGTTTAAAACCACTTGTCAGAGTGCTTTACAGTAACCTGGTTTGGACCACCTAAGAGGAAGCAGCAGCACAGTGTCAAGGAAAAACTCCCCTGAAGGAAGAGATCTTGATAGGAACCAGACCTTCTTTTCCTCCTCTGGCTGTACCAGGTAGAAGTCTGAAGTGCATTATATGCTCATCTAGTCAAGACAGGTGTTCATTTAGGCAGTGCAAGAAGGGCAGTCTCATCAATCATTTCCTGACCAACCTTTAACAGTTCTTCTGAATTCTCTCGTCTATTTTGACAGACCAATGCAAGGTTAAACTGAAATGTTGACCTCATGACTTCTCATTCGGTCCAAATTCCTTTAGCTGTCAACTCCGTTCCACCTATTCGCTCTCACACCGTTTCATCTTAGCGGAGGATATCTCCTCGGAAGGATTCTACCTGCACTGACACAATTCCATGCTCAGACCTCGGCTAACTTACAGTATCCATCTTTCAAAATCAAATTCTGAAACCACACCATTACAAAATCAGGCTCCCACTTAGCATACGGAATTTTATTTTGGTTGTTGCTACAACTCATTACACCGTTGCCTAATAAATTACTATAATGTTATGGGACTAGACTTAATTGCACTAATTTGTAAGTTTGGTCAGTTTAGTTTTATATAATGGAATCATTGCTTTATCTGCTGTTTCCATAAACAGTGAAGGACATTACTCCATAATTGCTATTGAAGATGTAATGTAATCACATGCATAAGCGTTACATAATGGAGGCCAAATTGGTAATCCATTGACGAGGTTGAGAGGTCAGTCAGTCTCTCAGGCTATATGGTGTGGGCTTAATGATATGATGAAGGGCTTTGTAATGGGCCCACTACATGTCCCTAATTGCAGTGAACATAATGACTTGCAGCAATGGTCTCAGGAGCCATTGGCTGGAGTTCTACTCAGCCAATTAAAGGCTATTTTCATTATTGGGAGCAAGAGAGACCAGATTCCATGGATTCCCTCAGGTAGCCATTGATAATATACCAGTATAGGGTTTAGTATAGGGCAGGGCAGCCATACTCAATAGGCGGACCGGATTCAAACCCAGAATGGGGTCATTACGGTTCACGGGCCCCCACCCAAAAAAACACACCCGTTCAAAAGTTTGGAGTCACTTAGAAATGTCCTTGTTTTTGAAAGACGAGCAAATTTTTTTGTCCATTAAAATAACATCAACTTGATCAGAAATACAGTGCAGACATTGTTAATGTTGTAAATGACGTAAAATGACTATTGTTGCTGGAAACGGGTGATTTTTTAATGGAATATCTACATAGGCGTACAGAGGCCCATTATCCGCAACCATCACTCCTGTGTTCCAATGGCACGTTGTGTTAGCTAATCCAAGTTTATCATTTTAAAAGGCTAATTGATCATTAGAAAACCCTTTTGTAATTGTTAGCACAGCTGAAAACTGTTGTTCTGATTAAAGAAGGAATAAAACTGGCCTTCTTTAGACTATTTGAGCATCAGCGTTTGTGGGTTTGATTATAGGCTCAAAATGGCCAGAAACAAAGAACTTTCTTCTGAAACTCGTCAGTCTATTCTTGTTCTGAAAAATGAAGGTTATTCCATGCGAGAAATTGCCAGAAAACTGAAGATCTTGTGCAACGCTGTGTACTACTCCCTTCACAGAACGGTGCAAACTGGCTATAGCCAGAATAGAGAGGAGTGTGAGGCCCTGGTGCACAACTGAGCAAGAGGACAAGTACATTAGTGTCTAGTTTGAGAAACAGACACTTCGCAAGTCCTCAACTGGCAGCTTCATTAAATAGTACCCGCAAAACACCAGTCTCAACGTCAACAGTGAAGAGGCGACTCCGGGATGCTGTCCTTCTAGGCAGAGTTTCTGTTCTTGTGTTCTTTTGCCCATCTTAATCTTTTATTTTTATTAGTCAGTCTGAGATATGGCTTTTTCTTTGCAACTCTGCCTAGAAGGCCAGCATCCCGGAGTCGCCTCTTCACTGTTGATGTTGAGACTGGTTCAGTCTGCTTTCCAAAAATATACATTTGAAGCTAATAAAATACAATTGACATAAGTATATTAAATACATTTAAAATGATCTAAATTGGGACTTTTTGTTTTTTTGAATACACCTTTAGTACATTTTGTATATTTCTCAAATTATAAATACATTTCTCAAATTATAAATATATTTCTCAAATTAGAAATATACTAAACTGGAATTAGAATTCTTGTGTTTTCTTTACAAAAAAAGTGTATTTATAATGCATTACAAATACATTTTACAAATACACATCTACTCATTTAACCACATTAGCAATTGTAATTAGCTAAGTGAAGGTTACCTTGAATGACCAAGGCATCTTCTCAGCCAGTGTTAACATGGTATTTACATAAGAGTGAACTGTGAACCATTGGCATTTCTCCCTTTAGTTGTTTACATTACGGTAATGCATTTACATTTCAATAAAATGTGTAATACAGTGAGGGAAAAAAGTATTTTATCCCCTGCTGATTTTGTACGTTTGCCCACTGACAAAGAAATGATCAGTCTATAATTTTAACGGTAGGTTTATTTGAACAGTGAGAGACAGAATAACAACAAAAAAAGCCAGAAAAACGCATGTGAAAAATTTTATAAATTGATTTGCATTTTAATGAGGGAAATAAGTATTTGACCCCAAAACATGACTTAGTACTTGGTGGCAAAGCCCTTGTTGGCAATCACAGAAGTCAGACGTTTCTTGTAGTTGGCCACTCAGGAGGGATTTTGTCCCACTCCTCTTTGCAGATCTTCTCCAAGTCATTAAGGTTTCGAGGCTGATGTTTGGCAACTCGAACCTTCAGCTCCCTCCACAGATTTTCTATGGGATTAAGGTCTGGAGACTGGCTAGGCCAGTTTGAGCCACTCCTTTGTTGCCTTGGCCGTGTGTTTTGGGTCATTGTCATGCTGGAATACCCATCCACGACCCATTTTCAATGCTTTGGCTGAGGGAAGGAGGTTCTCACCCAAGATCTGACAGTACATGGCCCCGTCCATCGTCCCTTTGATGCGGTGAAGTTGTCCTGTCCCCTTAGCAGAAAAACACCCCCAAAGCATAATGTTTCCACCTCCATGTTTGATGGTGGAGATGGTTTCCTTGGGGTCATAGGCAGCATTCCTCCTCCTCCAAACACAGCGAGTTGAGTTGATGCCAAAGAGCTCCATTTTGGTCTCATCTGACCACAACACTTTCACCCAGTTGTCCTCTGAATCATTCAGATGTGCTTTCTTGAGCAGGGGGACCTTGCGGGCGCTGCAGGATTTCAGTCCTTCACGGCGTAGTGTGTTACCAATTGTTTTCTTGGTGACTATGGTCCCAGCTGCTTTGAGATCATTGACAAGATCCTCCCGTGTAGTTCTTCTGGGCTGATTCCTCACCGTTCTCATGATCATTGCAACTCCACGAGGTGAGATCTTGCATGGAGCCCCAGGCCGAGGGAGATTGACAGTTCTTTTGTGTTTCTTCCATTTGCGAATAATCGCACCAACTGTTGTCACCTTCTCACCAAGCTGCTTGGCGATGGTCTTGTAGCCCATTCCAGCCTTGTGTAGGTCTACAATCTTGTCCCTGACAACCTTGGAGAGCTCTTTGGTCTTGGCCATGGTGGAGAGTTTGGAATCTGATTGCTTCTGCTTCCACAGAAGCAATCAATCAATCTTAAGCAGAAGCATCTTAATATTTTCTTCTTATTGGCCAGTCTGAGATATGGCTTTTTCTTTGCAACTCTGCCTAGAAGGCCAGCATCCCGGAGTTGCCTTTTCACTGACGTTGAGACTGGTGTTTTGCGGGTACTATTTAATGAAGCTGCCAGTTGAGGACATTAGACACTAATGTAATTGTCCTCTTGCTCAGTTGTGCACCGGGGCCTCCCACTCCTCTTTCTATTCTGGTTAGAGCCAGTTTGCGCTGTTCTGTGAAGGGAGTAGTACACAGCATTGTACGAGATCTTCAGTTTCTTGACATTTTCTCGAATGGAATAGCCTTCATTTCTCAGAACAAGAATAAGCTGATGAGTTTCAGAAGAAAGTTCTTGGTTTCCGGCCATTTTGAGCCTGTAATCGAACCCACAAATGCTGATACTCCAGATACTCAACTAGTCTAAAGGCAGACAGTTGTATTGCTTCTTTAAATCAGCACAACAGTTTTCAGCTGTGCTAACATAATTGCAAAAGGATTTTCTAATGATCAATTAGCCTTTTAAAATTATAAACGTGGATTAGCTAACACAACATGCCATTGGAACACAGGAGTGATGTTTGCTGATAATGGGCCTCAACGCCTATGTAGATTTTTTAAATCTGCCGTTTCCAGCTACAATAGTCATTTACAATGTCTACACTGTATTTCTGGTCAAATTTCAAAAACAAGGACATTTCTAAGTGACCCAAAACTTTTGAACGGTAATGTACACAATCCATGTCTCAATTGTCTAAAGACGTAATCTTTTTTTAACCTGTCTCCTCCCCCACACTGATTGAAGTGGATTGAACAACTGACATTAATAAGGGATGATAGCTTTCACCTGGTCAGTCTCATGGAAAGAGGAGGTGTTCCTAATGTTTTGTACACTCAGTGTATGTTGCAGCACTTTGGTTTCACTAATAAATATGTTGAAATAGAACTAAATGATCTGTTTCAGTCTTCAGTCCTTTTTAAATAGGATAGATGGGCTACTATGGTATAGGTCAAATGTGATAGTCTGCCTATAACCAGCCTGAGTAGGCCTATAACTCCATTCCTATATAGAGTAATTATTTTTATTGTAAATTAGCTACTATCAGGCTGGTTAATGCGAAGCATGTCTGCACTCGGCCCCGCCCCACCTACTCAGCCAATCAGGAGCCGCTACTGCGTTGCAGCCGTAGCATACAGCATACCTTTTACTAAGTATGCAACAATAAGTACATAGTATGCAGTTTAAGTATGTAGTACGCTAGTGTTGGTATTCGGACACGGACAGTATGGAATGGTATGTGCTTATACGAGACGGTTGTAATGACTCCTATGTTAGTACAAGGAGAGGCTGTGACGGTCTGTTGATATTGGGTTGTACTGAGAGAAGTTTGTCATCTGGCATGGTTTAGGAAACACTGCGAGCGGAACACCAGTCATCTTACATATGCACTTTAAAGTCTGCGTCTCTCTCCGACCCAGACCAGCGGACGACTTTGCATACTGATGACTTCTAGCCGACTGCTGTCTAAGGCTGCGTCTGAAATGGCACCCTATTCCCTTTACAGTGCACTACTTTGGACTAGAACCTATAGTAGTGCGCTATAGGGAATATATGCCATTTGGGATGCAGACTTAATCATTAGGGGGACTTGTCAGGAGGGAGAGATTAAAAGTAGACATGGGGCTCCCATCTTCTGCATCAGTTACATTCCATGATGGGCACTTTATTTAGTGGCTCTGGGTTTGGTGGCTGGCAGTGGAGAAATGTCACTTTGTCAACTTTGCCACACAAGCCTTGGGACATGGCAGGTAAGGGTACTACAGGGTAAAAATTCAGTGTCTTTCCTCTCTCAGGGAAAAAGTTGGGTGAAAAAAAATACTAATTTAGGTTCCTGTGCATGTGAGGTGATATGCTTGACAAGGAGATATGACAGAATTGGCCCCTTTCCCTGTGTTGCAAATAGGAAACGGAATACTCATTTTCACTTCACTGAGTCAGTCTGGGCCTGCTTCAACAGAGGGCCACTTTGAATTGGCTAAATTATAGCAGGTCAGATCAGTCTTCACAGTAACTGCAAAACACACCTCTTCCCAGACACAGACTGTGGCCTTGTCTCAATAGCCATACTTGTGTACAGCATACTTAAACTGCATACTATTTACTCATTGTTGCATACTATTTAACACGTACCGTTTAGTAAAAAGTATGCAGTATGCCATGGTTGCAACGCAGTAGCGGCTCTTGACTGGCTGAGTTGGTGGGGCGGGGCCGAGTGAAGATGGATTTTTCCAAATTCAACAGACATGCATCTCATTAACCAGCCTGATAGTAGCTCATTTACAATTTGATTAATTTCTCTGAACAGAATAGGAGTGGAGTTCTAGACATACTCAAGCTGGTCATAGGCAGGCTATCACATTCAACCTATACCATAGTAGCCCATCGATCCTATTTAAAAAGGACTGAAGACAGAAACAGATGACAGATGACAGAAATCATTTGGTTAAATTTCAATATGTTTACTAGCGAAACCAAAATGCTGTAACATATATAAATTAAATCAAATAGCCTAGTACATACACAAAAACTTCTCAAATGTTCAAATTAAAAAGGCTTTTGCACAGAAAAACGTGGACAGTCGGGTGCATCACGAATTCAGAACTGCTGGTAGGACGATAGATAGGGCTGCCGTGCTTCAAGCTCTTAGGAAACTTTGCAATATTTAGTTTTTTTGTGTGTTTTTCTTAAATTATTAGCCCAGGAAATGTTTGGTGTTATTACATAGAGCCGGAAGAACCTTTGGATATCAGCGCGGCGGTAACTCACCAGCATTACGACCAGGAATACGACTTTCTCGAACCAGATCCTGTGTTCGTACCCCCCAGGGCAATTGAACTGATACCAGAGGCTGTTCCAAAACTCCGCCAGTGGAAAAGAGGTATTCGGAGAGGACTTTTATTCCGACTCAGGAGGCGAGCACATCACCCACCGCTTCAGAGTATATTACTTGCTAATGTTCAGTCTCTGGATAATAAAGTTGACGAGCTCAGGACAAGGATTTTCTTCCAGAGAGACATCAGGGATTGTAACATTCTGTTTCATGGAAACATGGCTCTCTCGGGATATACTGTCAGAGTCCGTTCAGCCAGTTGAGTTATCAAAACTCTCCGGGAAGAAAGGCGGAGGTGTTTCATGATTAACTACTCATGTTGTGATTCTGATAACATTCAGAAACCCAAGTCCTTTTGTTGACCAAACCTAGAATATCTCAAATGCCAACCGTATTCCCTCCCAAGAGAATTCTCTTCAGTTAGTCACTGCAATGTATATTCCCCCTCAAGCAGATACCACAACGGCCCTCAAAGAACTACACTGGACTTTATGCAAACTGGAAACGCATTTATTGTAGCTGGGGATTTTAACAAAGCAAATTTGAAAAGGTGTTCTATAGTACGCGCACTGCTAAAACAAACAACCACTGCTACTCCAACTTCTGGGATGCTTAAAAGGCCATCCCCCACCCTCCCTTTGGCAAATCTGATCACGACTCCATTTTGTTCCTTCCTTCCTATAGGCAGAAACTCACAGGAAGTACCCGTGCTAAGGACTATTCAACGCTGGTCTAACTAATCGGAATCCACTGTTCAGAATTGTTTTGATAATGCGGACTGGGATATGTTCTGGGTAGCCTCCAAGAACAACATATACGAATACACTGATACGGTGACAGTTTTATCAGGAAGTGTATAGGAGATATTGTACCCACTGACTATTAAAACCTACCCTAACCAGAAACCGTGGACAGATGGCAGCATTTGCGCAAAACTGAAAGCGCAAACCTTTGCATTTAACCATGGCAAGGTGACTGGGAATATGGACGAATACAAACAGTGCAGTTACACCCTCCATAAGATAATCAAACAGGCAAAACATCAGTATAGAGACAAAGTGGAGTCGCAATTCAACGGATCAGACACGAGACAACGGACTACAAAAGGAAAACCAGCCACGTCGCGGACACCGACATGTTGCTTCCGGACAAGCTAAACACCTTATTCGCCCGCTTTGAGGATAACACAGTGCTACCAAGGACTGTGGGCTCTCCTTCTCTGTGGCCGACGTGAGTAAGACATTTAAGCATGTTAACCCTCGCAAGGCTGCCGGGCCCAGACAGCATCCCTAGCCACGTCCTCGGAGCATTCGCAGACCAGCTGTCTGGAATGTTTACGGACATATTAAATCTCTCCCTATCCCAGTCTGTTGTGCCCACATGCTTCAAGATGTCCACCATTGTTACTGTACCCAAGAAAGCAAAGGTAACTGAACTAAATCACTATTGCCCCGTAGCGCTCACTTCTGTCATCATTAAGTGCTTTGAGAGGCTAGTTAAGGATCATTTCATCTTACCGGACACTCTAGACCCACTTCAAAGATGTAGCCTACGATGCAATACTCGTGATCATTTTATGGATAACACAAACTACTTAGCATACATTTGAACACCACCGCAGAAGCATCTGCCATTTTCCCAATTAAAATAGCCTAGTTTTGTGGTTGGTTACTTGAAGAGAACTAGGGCCTATCACTCGCAGCCCACCTCTTCCAATGCACTGTGGAAAAGTGTGCATCGAATTCTATTAGATGAAGAGTTGAAATGAGTATAACATCTTCGAAATGTCACATACTATTAAACCTTCTATTTTTGCTTACTGAGAATGAGTCATGCGTGATTGCGTTGTTTCCCGCTAATCGTTGATTTCGGTAGCGCATTCCCATATCAAATTAATCAGTTGTTGTCAAAGCCAAAACGAGTATGACATCTGGGCATTTAAAGTGTCCTCAGTTTTCAAAATGTTGCATTCTATTAAAACATAACTTTTTTCCCCTCGGTCACCAACACACTGGAGAGACCATCAGTAAATTGTCACCTCCAATTTTTTTTAAATCAGGTAAGTCCCATTGAGATAGGAATCTGGCAAAGAGAAAGCTGCAATGCATGCTTGAATGTATGCCTTGGGTTTGTGTGCTCATTTCCTGTTTGCCGAAAACCGCCCAGGCGACGAGACAAATATTGATAGTAGGGGGAAAATTTGGTTTGCTCTGTACAAAATGAGTGTGGCTGCACGGAGGGCTATTGAGCTCATATAAGCTGCTGGTAAACAGCCTCAGACAACTATGTGCACAGGGGATGAATTGTAAAACGGTACGTCTATCCAAAGGAAAATTAGAGTTTTTGTTTGACTGAAATCAGAAGTTTATTCTGATGGTGTTGCTATTCCAAAGCTGTCAGGTAGTGCCCGGCTGCCTGGCCATGGATAAAATGCATTAAGAATGCGTTATGCATCGGTTTAACTCAATGCATATTGAGCAAAAAAGACAGAATGACGGATGCTGTCCAACGTCCCTGTTGTCCGTCACGTATGATGAGCCCCATAGACAAACATTGTCTCAATACGGTTGACAGAGGTGACATTTCTATGTGGCTGGGCCCATATTATAAGCTTTTGGTGGTTCTCTAACAAGAATGATATGAAATGATTTGGCTTCTTTTTCAGTCACTCATTTGTATCAATTCTCTTTGAGTATTACCTATCTTGTTTGACTGGATCCTCATAGCGCATTCCTTCAAGGCAGAGATGACAGACAGAGAAGAGTCCCTTTTGTGCCACCCACCATCTAAATTGGCCCACATTTTCTACCATTAACCCGCATGTGCATCCCATCTGCCCTTCCTTTCTCTCTCCCCAAAACATCTTATTAGTCTACTCTGACTGTGAAAAACTACCATATTGGCTGAGTCAGAGAAATAAGATAATGAAAAGATATTGGAGATCTTAATGCTCCTCAGATTCAATTAATCTAATACCAACGTTTCAGTCTCAAAAAAACACTAGACAAATGTAAGAAAAATGTGTCCCCACGTACGCTTTATTATTAAGACATTTCTCTTCATTTGTATGAACCACTGTACCCCAACATTCTTTGAGCAACAGGACTGTGATTCATTCAAAATCAAGGCGCTCTCCTTTGTTGACTAGCCCAGAGTCTTGCTCCGTTGATGCTTTCATACCAGAGAAAACAGCAGTAATAGCAAGTTCATGTCATTTCTGTAGGACTTTATTTTCTTTCAAAGTCTACTATCAATTAGTAGTTAAAAGCATGCCCCGAATCCAAAGCTTCCCCAAAGGCGTGTGTGTGAATTTGAAAAGGAACAGGTTCCTTCAGACGACAGTTCCTTGACACAAGTTGTCATGTTCCCTTCTATCATTGTGGATGTCACTGATATGTAGAATAATATATGCTATTTAGCAGATGCTTTTATCCAAAGCTACTAACAGTCATGCGTGCATGCATTTTACATATGGGCGGTCCCGACAATATGTCCAGACTATTTTACATGGTTGGTCCAAATCCTAACCAATAATAATTTCTGTCCCATGAGAGTTATTACTCCCCTTAAAAACAAAAGTCTCTGATTTTGACTCAATTGGCCCAATTCCAATATGATCAAGCTACCTTCCTTCTTAAAACCTACCCAGTCCTCATTGGCCCATTAAGGGAAGACAGGAAGGACCTAGAATAGGAGCAAATTATCTGAACTGGAACCAGGACTCCCCTCATAAACAAGATCACTGGGCTCTCTCAGATATCCCTCTGTGTGTTGTCTAATGCATTCCACCTAGGGCAGTTACAGTGACCGTTTTACTGCCAGTCAAGAGCCATGACCACAGTCAAATTCCATGTGACTCAGTCACGGTAACTAGGCTTCTCCAAAACGGGGCTCTGATGACTACCGACCCGTAGCACTCATGTCTGTAGCCATGAAGTGTTTTGAAAGGCTGGTCATGGCTCACATCAACATCAACACCATCCCAGAAACCCTAGACCCACTCCAATTTGCATACCACCCCAACAGATGATGCAACCTCTATTGCACTCCACACTGCCCTTTCACACATGGACAAAAGGAACACCTATGTGAGAATTCTATTCATTGACTACAGGTCAGTGTTAAACACCATAGTGCCCTCAAAACTCATCAATAAGCTAAGGACCCTGGGACTAAACACCTCCCTCTGCAACTGGATCCTGGACTTCCTGACGGGCCGCCCCCCAGGTGGTAAGGGTAGGTAACAAGGGGCCCATCAGAGGTGTGTGCTCAGCCCCCTCCTGTACTCCCTGTTCACTCATGACTGCACGGCCAGGCACGACTCCTCCACCATCAAGTTTGTACAATGACACAACAGTGGTAGGCCTGATCACCGACGAGACAGCCTATAGAGAGGAGGTCAGAGACCTGGCCGTGTGGTGCCAGGACAACAACCTCTCCCTCAATGTGGTCAAGACAAAGGAGATAATTGTGGACTACAAGAAAAGGAGGACCGAGCACCGCCCCAATTCTCATTGACGGGGCTGTAGTGGAGCAGGTTGAGAGCTTCAAGTTCCTTGGTGTCCATATCACCAACAAACTAACATGGTCCAAGCACACCAAGACAGTCGTGAAAAGAGCATGACAATGCCTATTCCCCCTCAGGAGACTGAAAATATTTGGCATGGGTCCTCAGTTCTACAGCTACACCATCGAGAGCATACTGACTGGTTGCATCACTGCCTGCTCGGCCTCCGACCGCAAGGTACTACAAAGGGTAGTGCGTACGGCCCAGTACATCACTGGAGCCAAGCTTCCTGCCATCCAGGACCTCAATACCAGGCGGTGTCAGAGGAAGGCCCAAAGAAATTGTCTAATACTCCAGCCACCCTAGTCATCTCTCTGCTACCACACAGCAAGCGGTACTGGAGCGCCAAGTATAGGTCCAAGAGGCTTCTAAACAGCTTCTACCCCCAAGCAATAAGACTCCTGAACATTGAATCAAATGGCTACCCAGACTATTTGCATTGCCCCCCCCTTCTCTCTTTTACACTGCTGCTACTCTGTTTATTATCTATGCATAGTCACTTTAATAATAACTCTACCTACCTGTACATATTACCTCGACTAACCGGTGCCCCCCCACATTGACTTTGTAACGGTACCCCGTGTGTGTATGTATATATATAAAACATTTGATTATTAGTAGCCTACCAAACTTGCTAACGACCAGTACTTAGTGCTCTATTGTCCCTCTAATCACTCTGACATCAAAGGAAATCAAAAATCTAATCAAACACTTCATGAGAGCGGAATAGGATTACCTGTTGCACATGCGAGATCCAGCTCCTCATAGCTGGTTGATGCATAGAGTTCCTATGCGCAACAATTCTATAGGCTATGCTATCGTGTGAGAAAAGAGTTTTGATGACTATTAAGTCAATACTAAATTCACACATATATTGTTTACATATACTAAAGGCAACATTTTATTGACTGATGGGTGAGAATAGTATCACTTGTGAATGATTCCCAGGGTGTGCAGTCTACGAAAATAAATGTTTTGCCTACTTTTTCAAATCAGTCGCATGCATCATGTATTCTAGCCCATAGGCCTATATATATTTATTTTACTAGGCAAGTCAGTTAAGAACACATTCTTATTTTCAATGACGGCCTAGGAACAGTGGGTTAACTGCCTGTTCAGGGGCAAACGACAGATTTGTACCTTGTCAGCTCAGGGAATTGAACTTGCAACCTTTCGGTTACTAGTCCAACGCTCTAACCACTACCCTGCCGCCCCATGTTTTGATAAAGATTGTATCACAAATAAGTGTCCAAATAAATCAAAGTACAGTATCCTATAGGCCTAGGACTCCTGGAACATGGGTGGAGAGCCCATAGCCTACAGAGTTTAGTGAAACGTTCTTATAAGCCCAGTTATACCGCAATCACGTTATACCGCAATTTCCTCTTTATACAGCAATCACGTTTGAAAACAGTTTTGACTGGTGACTTTAAAAAGACGATCCCAGTTCTCTCGTGCTGCTATATTTATTGCTCAAATCTTTAAATTAAGCACATTCACTTGCTTTACAAACAGTGTAGCCTATGTGGCATATTAAAAACATAACTACACAATCTCCATTTGCTATTCAAGTGCAGGCTACTTTGTGGGCCATTCTTAATAAAAAAAATAACCATTCCACATATATATTAGTAGGCCATATGTAAACACCAGATTAAATTGAAAATAGTCTGATGGGTAAGAATATTATCAAGGGCTTGTCAAATGGTGAATGAGAGATTGATGAAGTGTGTGCAGAATGAGCAAGAAACAGTAGAGCGCTTGCCTTCCATGCAACTTTAAAAAAAAAAATCATTTGAGTTGCATCATGCAGCCTTAAAATGTATTAGAAATCAAAACATATAGCCTAACATTTGTAGCACAACTAAAGTTGCATAAATAACTTAAGAGGACCCGTTTCTTTGCTAACCGCTCAACACAATAGCCAAATGTGCGCACTACCTTGGAAATCGTTTAGGGAAAATATTATTTATATTTTATTCAGTTCAATTGTATTGTTCCTACTATAAAATAATTCCACAGGAATTATAAGTAAATCTTGCATGCTAAATGAAATAATGCAGCCCACAGCCATAGCAGATCAGGATGACTCAAAATATGCTATTCGGTTACATTTTCTTCTCATCAATATTTCCTTAGACTTGCCTAAAATATATTGATTTATTTTGATGTTGTAGGCTATAGGATTTGTAGCTTGTTGTCTGAGTGAGGGAAATGCTGTAAATCGAGGAGTCGATGTGTTCTAAAAGTTTAGACGTTGGGGATTATAATAAAATACCCCCTTGATGTCATATAAGCTAGGCTTGGGTGGTGCACCGTATTTGGAAATAGCCACAGGATGGTTTTACAATACAGTCAATAGAAACAATTTCTTAAACATTTTTTTTTATAAATTTGAATATTTGTTGGTACTTAAGTAAATACCTGCAGTCAACTTGTGCAACATATGGAAGATAGTGTTCTTCATTTCAGCCGTAGCATAATTTCTCATTATGAAGCTTACTGGTAGTACCCAGTGACGTGGTGTTTGTTTACATGCACACAATGACGAGAGACTAGCCTCGTACGAACCAACCTGATCTCATGAGCTCACATTGTGTATCCGTATAGTGAAACAGAATGTGAGCTCGCCAGATAAGGATGGTTCGTACGAGGCTAACGAGAGACCGGAGCCTTGGGAGTCACTCACTGATGTACAGCGCGTACCAGGTGATTTAGTTACAGTATGGCATTCACAACTAAATGTTTGCCAGCTAGATATCTTAGAACTATTTAAGTTAACTGTATAAAAAGGTGCTAACAAAGCTATGCAGTTGTGAATTTGGTTTGCTAATTAAATTGCTAGTTAGCTACGTGTTTAGCTTCTTCAAAATCAAGCTTCACTTGCCGGTAACAGAGATCTCCCCCCTGGATCAAGAGCCTTGCTGTCTAATATTAGTTTTGCAACAAACTGAGTAACATTTTTTATTGACTTGTATAACTTTATGAGCTGGGATGTCAGTCCTGAAAACAGTTTAGGTCAGAGACTGTATAAAAGAAAATGTTTGCTCGTGCTCCTTAGCATTCTCTATAGGATTTTATATGTACTTGTAAGCATGGCTAACAATCAGATTAAAGGCTTAGCGGGGTTTCAAAACAGTGCCCCTTGTGTTCAGTGCCGGTATAACCGAATATCCCAGTAAGACAATCTGGATCCCACTGAAGCTTAGTAAGCTATATTAAATGGATTTATTGGACTTTTTAAAATGTAGATGTTTCAAAAGGTCTGAATTATTGGCTTGTAGGCTATGCGTGGAAACTGGAGAAGCTAAACACGCTTATGTTAATTAGCGGTCAATTACCGTGAGGCCGGAAGTTATTTGCATGACAATCACCGGCTGATAAAATGACCGCCACAGCCCTAGTTCCACCCACTCGAACACGCTCAACCCAATCCCTTGCTTATTGACATAATTATGACCACTAACCCATTTTCAGAAGAAAACGCTACAATCTCGAAGTTGACTATCCAGTGTTGAGTCACTGACCCTCCAGTTTATCATGTTAAGTACATATTTAACAAATGAAAGTCCTCATTCGTGTTCCCTGTTGTCACTCACTGGGGCATATGATGAGATGGGTCAGTTCAGTGCGGAAGACAGACACTGGGATATTGTAGTGTCTGAGTGGGCCAGAGCAGACTCCCATTTAGCATGCCTGCTAATCACACCCCTGCAGGCCCGGCTACACAGCAGTTCTTGATGGGGAGGTGCTCAGAGATCAGGGTCATGTTTACGCATGCTTTATGATGCATAATGAACACCAACCAGCTCAGCTCTGACTCAGTCTGGATCCCTTCACTGACCAAATAGCACTGGGAGCAGGGTCTATGCCGTTTTACGGCTGTAGGTGCCGGTGTCTGTCTTTATCCACACGTTGGGTTAGTGATGTAGTGAACACACACAGACGTAAATCTCTCTCTCTCACACACACACACACACACAGTGGGGATCTGACATTTTTATACCATAATAGTATTTTTATACCATAAGTGTTAACAATTGCTAATTGCTATTAATCATATTGGGGGTTATTCTGTAAGGACTTGTGTATGTGTAACCCCTGTGCGGACATCTTGAGACAGTTGCTGACTTGTGGTTAAGTGGGGGGGGTGGGGTCTTTATCTCAAGACCCTGTCTGGTGGAAAAGTACTGAGCTACTAAAAACAAGAAGATAACTCAAAAAGAGCGCCAAGAGGCTGGGACCAGCCTGTGCGACAACGATTGGCCAGGCAAGTTTAAACCACGCCCAGCCACTGTTCTGACAGGCCAGCTCACGAAGCCGGAACTAACTCTGTCGGGGTATTTAACAAGAGCCTTTTAGGGTGTTGGCCAGTTCTCTGCTTCGTCCTGCGTGATGTTACAGTGAACCCGTATACACGGAAATTGCATTTGCCATTCATTAACTTTTGAATTAAACAATTATTTTAACTAAGTTCAGGTGTACTATCGTTCCTATCTCAGTTGAACCTACGCAAAACCTAACAACACACACACGGAGTCTCCAATACAATGACTGATTACAAAGCGTGTAATTTACAGAGCCCTGCTCGATGTCCTGGCTTGTTAGTCCCTAAGAAACCAACCATGTTAGCCAACCACAGGTCACTCCTTCCCCATTCCCACAGGGGACTGCGTCATTCCCTCTCCCTACCTCTTGCTATATATATATATATTGCCCCCTCCCATAACCAAACCAGATGTCCCCTCTTCCTAGTCTACCTCGATCCTACTCTACACCCCATTCTCTTTTTACGTCTCTCTTTTCCTCCCATCTCCTCCACACCCTCTGTCCTCTGTCTAACCACTTCTAGGCCCTGCGCACTCCCCTTCACTCTCTCCCTGCCTGGTTGGAGGGCTAATTTCTCTGAGGTGGTGCTGTCAGTTCCCTTTGCTCCCCAAGGCTAAAAGGCTGCTCTCTCCAGCCCCAAGGTTCACAGTGTCGAACCTGGCTGTGGGATTATGCAGATCTTAATTCCCTCTCCTGCTCACACCTGGGTTTGACAGGGCATGAAATAGGGAAAGCGTTCACTGCAAAAGTTTCCGCTACGCAGGGAGAGAGATACAGCAAACAGAGAAGAGGGAGAGACAGAGGGAGAGGAGAGGTGTGTGTATGAGATATATATATAAGATAGGGGGGATAGGTACAGAGAGGAGAGGTACAGAAAGAGGAGAGGTGTGTGTGTGTGTGTATATATATATATATATATATATATATATATATATATATATAACCGGTAAAAAGTTTTAGAACACCTACTCTTTCAAGGGTTTTTATGATTTGTTTTTACTATTTTCTACATTGACATCAAAACCAATAAATAACACATATGGACTCAAACTCTGCAAAAAAAAGAAACTTCCCTTTTTCAGGACCCTGTCTTCAAAGATAATTCGTAAAAATTCAAATAACATCACAGATAGTTAGTTGAGGTAGTATGTATGTACAGTTGAAATCGGAAGTTTACATACACCTTAGCCAAATACATTTAAACTAAGTTTTTCACAATTCCTGACATTCAATCAGAGTAAAAGTTCCCTGTCTTAGGTCAGTTAAGATCACCACTCTATTTTAAGAATGTGAAATGTCAGAATAATAGTAGAGAGAATGATTTGTCAGGTTTTATTTCTTTCATCACATTCCCAGGGGGTCAGAAGTTTACATACACTCAATTAGTATTTGGTAGCATTGCCTTTAAATTGTTTAACTTGGGTCAAACGTTTTGGGTAGCCTTCCACAAGCTTGCCACAATAAATTGGGTGAATTGTGGCCCATTCCTCCTGACAGAGCTAGTGTAACTGAGTCAGGTTTATAGGCCTCTTTGCTCGCACACACTTTTTCAGTTCTGCCCACAAATTTTCTATAGGCTTGAGGTCAGGGCTTAGTGATGGCCACTCCAATACCTTGACTTTGTTGTCCTTAAGCCATTTTGCCACAACTTTGGAAGTATGCTTGGGGTCAATGTCCATTTGGAAGACCCATTTGCGACCAAGCTTTAACTTCCTGACTGATGTCTTGAGATGTTGCTTCAATATATCCACATCATTTTCCATCCTCATGATGCCATTTATTTTGTGAATTGCACCAGTCCCTCCTGCAGCAAAGCACCCCCACATCATGATGCTGCTAACCCCGTGCTTCACGGTTGGGATGGTGTTCTTTGGCTTGCAAGCCTCCCCCTTTTTCCTCCAAAAATAACGATGGTCATTATGGCCAAACAGTTCTATTTTTGTTTCATCAGACTAGAGGACATTTCTCCAAAAAGTATGATCTTTGTCCCCATGTACAGTTGCAAACCGTAGTCTGGCTTTTTTATGGCGGTTTTGGAGCAGTGGCTTCTTCCTTGCTGAGCGGCCTTTCAGGTTGTCGATATCGGACTTGTTTTACTGTGGAAATAGATACTTTTTCCTGTTTCCTCCAGCATCTTCACAAGGTCCTTTGCTGTTGTTCTGGGATTGATTTGCCCTTTTAGCACCAAAGTACGTTCATCTCTAGGAGACAGAACGCGTCTCCTTCCTGAGCGGTTCTGGACGGGATAACTAGCGTGGTCCCATGGTGTTTATACTTGCATACTATTGTTTGTACAGATGAACGTGGTACCTTCAGGCGTTTGGAAATTACTCCCAAGGATGAACCAGACTTGAACCATTTTTTTTCCTGAGGTCTTGGCAGATTTTTTTTTATTTTCCCATGATGTCAAGCAAAGAGGCACTGAGTTTGAAGGTAGGCCTTGAAATACAGCCACACCTCCAATTGACTCAAATGATGTCAATTAGCCTATCAGAAGCTTCTAAAGCCATGACATCATTTTCTGGAATTTTCTAAGCTGTTTAAAAGGCACAGTCAATTTAGTGTATGTAAACTTCTGACCCACTGGAATTGTGACACAGTGAATTTTAAGTGAAATAATCTCTGTAAACAATTGTTGGAAAAATGGTTTAGTAGGTTCAGGTTATGGTGAGGTTACCAGATTATATAATGGTTACAATACACCTGTATCCACACAGTATCTACAACTTATAATACAAGTTCAGCTGGATGCTCTACAGGTAGTTTAATTCATTACAAATTCTTATCTTCTCTTCTGTTTAGGTGTGGGTGAGATGTCCTAACTGACTTGCCAAAACTATAGTTTGTTAACAAGACATTTGTGGAGTGGTTGAAAAACGAGTTAATGACTCCAACCTAAGTGTATGCAAACTTCCAACTTCAACTGTATATAGAGAGAGAGGGGGAGAGGAGAGATAAAGAGAGAACGAGTGACCAAGAGAGAAAGGAAGATAGGAAGCAAAAAAGGTATATACAGAAAGCAGGGAAGAGGGAGAGTGCGACCGAGAGAGAAATGGAGTGAGCGTCTCTCCCATGTCTGTCAACCCAGACACCTTGTCTAAACAGAAATGAGACGGAGCATTCCACTGTTTTCCTATGAATGTTAAATCAAGCGTTGCACACGTGCCAGGCACACTCATTTCATCACTCCATTTCTGAAATCTCATCAGCACAGATGTTTTGAAAGAAGGCATTTGTTATAAAAAAAATAAAAAATGTTTAGTAGGTTCAGGTTATGGTGAGGTTACCAGGTTATGGTGACTGTTATATAATGGTTACAATACATGTATCCACACAGTATCTACTACTTATAATACAAGTTCAACTGGATGCTCTACAGGTAGTTTAAGTCATTACAAGTTCTTATCTTCTCTTCTGTTTAGGTGTGGGTGAGATAGAGGTATTTTGCATCATATTGTGTTAATTCAAGGGTAACATGCCAGGTAGAATAACACAAATCTGTTACTTGCACATAAGGAGACAGTGCTGTGAATAATCCATTGTTAGCATGTCTCTTTTGTTGCTAGTTAAATTCCCCTCCGTTATAAATCAATTGTTAGTGGTCAGCATCTTGCCTCTATATATTTGACTGAGCTGTCATGATAACTTTTAATTTTTAAACAAAGGCTCTAGGGCTCAAATATTCTATATTAGAATGTGTTTGCCAATATACAAAAAAAGTCAGGTAGCAATCAATGTCTGGTTAGTCTCAATATCAATTGATTCTAACTTCACCTTTTATTCTTCTGCATACTCAAAGCAAAATTGAATCACAATAATCAGATAGATAGTGATATAATCTCGGTACGGGATTATATAAAATGTAGAAAAAACTGTTACAAATCCACTCTGTTGCCCAGTGAAAGATAACCCACAAGCAATGCAATACAATACTGTCTTTCTTACCTGACAAAGCCTCCTTGAAAAAAGCAAAAAGACAAGACATATAGAATCCTTATGACCTGTGGGAGCATTCTTTGGCTCAATCTCTCAATCCCTCCCGTTGGAATAATTTGCAGAAAATAATCTGAGCGGCAATCAAATCCACTGGGCGGTTTTTGAGACTAGGCAAAAGAAAGGCATCGTCTCTGTGAGTCTGCAAATCTAATACAAGAGTTTGGCTTTGCGGAAAGAAACTTCTTCCCCCCTTCGACTAAATCCAGAGGACTGTACGAATCCACTCGGTCTCTTCTTTTACACTTGTGTTTGTGTTTGTCAGTGTGTGTTTTAGCGGGAGTGTGCTTTTCTCCTCTTTCTCGCTCTCTTTTTTTAATGGCAAACTGCTTACTCCAGGAATAATACGGGGGAGGATTTAAAGGGACAGTAGCCTCTTTTTTGATATTGGTCAGATAGATAGACGGCTATAGAGCTCGCCAGTTTGCAGTCCTAAAACTCCCCCCAAAATAACATCTGGTTAGTTCAGCCATCCCAATGGAAAAAAAGAATGGGAAAGAATAGAGTTTTGGAATAAACCCCGCAAATAAATTCTGAGGTTAAGACAGGCTCTTATGTTTTGTGCTACGAGATAATAGCAGTTAGTTAACATGAACTTTATGAACGATGAAGCCTTTGTGATTTATGTGTTTTTTATTATTACATACATTCTTCAAAATTCACAAAAAGTGGCGTTAGCTGATGAAGATTATCTCATAAAACAAAACGTATAAGATCTCCTACGTCTGTGTTTACCACAGACCTTATTTTGGGCGTTCATCCCGAAACCTCAAAAAAACATTTTTCCTTTTCCTCATAGGTTTTGTCCAACAAACCATGGCGGAGTTAGTGCCTACAAAAAGACGCCATTACTATTTCTCTCTTTTGCCATTAGCTCTATGTGTGGGAGATCAAATCACATTTTATTTGTCACATACTCCATAAACAAAAGGTGTAGACTTACTTACGGGTCCTTCCCAACAATGCAGAGAGAAAAATACAAAATGAGTAACGATAACTTGGGGTACTAGTACAGAGTTGTTCCAGTGAAGGGAAATATTAACGCTACAGCATACAATGACATTCTAGACGATTCAGTGTTTCCAAGATGATTCAGTACAGAGTCGATGTGCAGAGGTGGTAAAAACTTTCCGGTTTCCAGCCGGAGATGGGTTTTCCTCTTCGTTTCAATACGGGGAGAAGATTTTGTGGGGACTGTCGAGTGGAAAAAGGCTACAGAGACAAGCGGGGATTTACTGCCTCTACCTAAGCTGCAGGAGACAGTCTTCTGTTTCAGCTGTGAGGAAGGGAAGATGAAAAAGAAGAAGGTGTTGAAGAGAATGAGGAATGCAGAGGTTGACGTTGAATTTGATGAAGATGGTGATAGAAAGAGGGACGGGGGGCAAAGAAGAGTGAGCAGTGCACCAGGTTGAGTGATGGAGGGGAAATGGAATTGAGTGAGGGCGAGTTATGTGAAGTGGAACGTGTGGTGAAGAGCTTGGAGCCTAAGCTTTTCATCGATGGACATAAAGAAGAATCTGGTCCAGTAGGAGTGACATTTTGGGAGAAAGTGCATCTTTGCCATTTAGCAGATCCATTTGTGATTTCAGGGTGCGTGGGAAAGGAGTTGGGTGCAGTTGAGTCAGTGAAGGAAAACTGTAGTGGGCTTGCGATATTTGTGGGTTTCTTCCGTCCAAAAGGGAGTGGGCGCTCCGTGTCACACATCTAACTATCCCGGCCTGACAGTAATGTCTACGGGAGACTTCAAGCCAAACCCTACAGAGTCCACCCCCCCAGATCCTTCATCTGCAGATTTTGGCTTCATCCAGTCCGTTCTCATTCCTCTTATGAAACTTGTTCTCCCATCCATCTCCTCAAATATTCTAAACTAATTTCATGTCTGGTCCTCAACTTGTGAACTGTCAAAGTGAAAAGACTGTTGTAACCATAACCCTTGATTTACATTATCAACCAACAAGCTTATACCTGTCAGTGGCGATTTCTGCATGAAGATCTTGGTGGGGCAACCTCCGCCCCACACATTTTTTTAGATACATGCCAGCTAAGACACAATACTACACTAAAAAATACATAAATTGCACTATAACTGTGACAAACGGTGCCCACAAACTGTTAGGGCCTACATAAAGCTGTCCCAACAGCAGAGCTTTCTTTTCAGCACCATGGAGTGAATCCACCACTACACCTGGCTATCAGCGGAGCCTTGTCTGAGAGCAAAACAGTTCATTCAGTCTCATTTTTTTTTTTAAACATAGCTGATATGGCTGACTTAGTTAAACAAATGTGGGTTCTACTGACAATTGAGATGAACAAACTATGGCATAAGGGAACGATGAGCGGATAAGAGGCAATCTGTAATTTCATTTAAGACATTAATGAGAGACCTAAGATGGACATAGTCAACTTTTTGTTCAGCACTTTTGAAATGTACAGCAACAGAATTCAGAATATGGGCCATTCTTAGTGTTCTCCCTGTTCACCAAGTCCGAACCATATGGGAAATAAAGGGGGCATATAAGCTCTTACAATATTCACTGGTGACATTTCTCTAAAACAGGCTATAGGCTACATGTTCACCACCAAGTCAGAACAGTAGGCTAAGGTATGAGTGGGAAAGGGACCTAATTATAAGGGCGAGGCACATGGGCTACTAACACAACGAACACTTTCTTAGCTACAGTATACATATCTCCCTGGCATATTACATAATTTATGCAGCAGCATACAATGCATTTTTGGACTCCCCTTGTTGTGCTGTGCTCACTTGAACAGGAGTTACCGCGACTGTCCTTGTGGGAAACTGTTGTCACCAAAGTTTGGCATTCTCTGGATTTATGGTGTTTTCAAGTCAACTGGAAACTCTGGGGCAAAAAACAAGGTCGATTCATGATGTCAGTGAACTTCAAGTCAGAAATCTAGAAAGAGGCCTGAGTTCCTGACTTGGAATTCCGAGTTAGTTGACTGTTCGAAACGTATTTTCCCAATTGGAGCTCATTTTTTCTTCAGAATTCTTAGTTGTTAATTCTTAGATTTTCCAGTTCTGAGTTTCCAGCTGTTTTGAATGTGGCAGAAGTCATGCTGGATTGACAGCATGGCCAATGTATTCAACCTTTTCTGGCCCACGATATTGCATGTGAATGTTTATCCTTTTAAGCTAGGAAAAGAGACCCCTAAACTCAGACTTGGACCACACACACTCTCAACTGAATAGCAAGCTAATTATTGCTTTGCTACGCTTGCAGTTAGCCTTTGATTCCTTCCAAACCACTCATTGTTGAATTTGTGAATTCCAATTTGTTTTGTAATGTTTATGTCCAATGGCAGATGAACACCAATACGTTTTATCTATATTTTCTCTTCATACGAAAATCCTTGAAAAGGATTTGCCAGTAGATTGTTGACTTGATTCATAATGATGACTGCTTGTCTAGCTTGCTAGCTACGATTTTGAAAGTATGATGTTGACATGCTCAGTCCAATCAAAGCTACGGTAAATATAATGTGATTTGACATCATTTTATCTGTGGCCAATGACCTTGAGCCTTCTTGGATATGAACTTCTAATGTAACTCTATGGCAGCACCCAAGGGTTCTTGAATTTCCGAGCTCTCCCTGTAGATTTTGTGGTGATGTAGTGTCCCCATGAGTGACAGAACACTGAGCCAATCACGGCCAACTAGATGACAATACCAACCCCTACGCTCTGCACTTTCCGCTGGCTGCCCCACCACCACAGAAAGCTATAAAGGCTTTAACACCTGCATTTTGGAGTTCCTTACTCAAGAAAGCAAAAAAGAGACCATGTTTGTATGTGGCTTTATTGACTCAATTAACTAATTTATTTTACATTGTTTACAAACTGATATGTGACACATTAATGCCAACACATGGCATAGTTTCTCGCTTAACAGTTGTGGCTCAAAACAGGTGTGGCTCTGCCCTGAATGACGGGTCGCCACTGATACCTGCAACATTTATCGAGTTGTAAAGCATAGGGGAGGTAAAGGGTGCATAAAACATGACACACAAAGTAGTGTGTCCTGGGGGGTTAAATCTATTTTATGCGCATGACACCCAACTGGGGATATAGCCTTTTAAAAAACACCAAAGCACTTTGGCTGCGTTTACATAGGCAGCCCAATTCTTTTTTCCACTAAATGGTATTTTGACCTATCCGATCTATTCACATCAGATCTTTTTCAGAGCTGATTTGATTGGCCAAAGGACCAATTAGTGAAAAAACCAAACAGTGTAAAGTAAGGAAAGTAATTCTCTCTACATTCTCGTTTATCCACTAGTTTCTTTTGATGCCACCACGCTGAGCCCTCAATCACCAATCTGAATAGGAATGTCTCGCGAGTCACTTTTCTGAAGAAAAACACAAAGTAAGGAGTGATAACGGAATTCATTTAACGGGTTTGTAAACTGGGAGATCAAAGGGTGGGAGCGCAACATGAGAAATTACTCACGGGTCCTAACCATCAATTTTCCTCCATTCTGTTTAAGTCATTCATCTTCCTTGCGGATTTTGCCATATGCCCCTGACGCTTCCTAAAGAGATAAAGGTCTTGTATTTTTTTTATCTATTCGTGGGGAGAAAACACACCCGATTAAACTCATCCTTTTTTGTAAGTGGGACAATTATCTGCCTGTTCCTTCTGCGCTGAAGCCAGCTTATTAAAAATGCATTCGATTCTGATCCTATGATTGAAAATGTGAAGCTGGCAATCACAAGATTTTGCACTCTTTTGTTCTTTCTCTCTCTTCCTCTCTCTTCACTTTGAAATAAAAAGCTCTTATTTTATCGTTGCTATTACTGGGAGTTTTTCTGGCTGCTAAAGCGCTTCTCCCTGGGGTGCCATGATTCAGCAGACAGAGTAGAAGCCAGAAAAGGTTTGGAAAATTGACTGGAAAAATGGCTTGCTACACCTGTCACTGTTGGGTTCCCTGGTAGCTGGTGTGGTGGCTTTGTGTGTTTTGACACAATTGTATATTTCTCTTTATTTTTTGCTTTCTCTCTCTTCTCCCTCCCATCATGCCTTGTAGCCAACCACTCCATGGTAACAACCTGCAATGGAGGAGGAATGGAAGCGAGTGATAATGAGGGAAGTGGAGCAGTGTTAAGACAAAGTTGTGGAATGGGGTGAGAAGTGATGGTGGAGGGAGAAGAAGTGATGGTGGAGGGAGAAATGAAGAAGATAGGAAACAAGGGAAGATAAAAGGAGCAGGGGAATCACCATGGGAGGGGGGAAGAAGAATGTTGTTTGTTGGCAGCAGCACATCAAACACTGTTCTGACAGCATCATTTTCCCTGAGCATGGAGCTACACACCTAGGCTTGGTTGGCTGCCATGGCCCCCCTAACAGGAGTGCTGACATCTGGGGCCGGGGATACATCCGTCACCCACCTAGAGACAACGTGACAGGGAGAGCGCAGCTCCGACCAAATATAGGCGAATATTAATGGTGCGTGACATCCCTGCCCCATTGGCTTGGGGACAGCTTGCTCGGTCACAAATCAAGTTGTGAATTCTCCCCTATTTTGGGAGATTTGGAGCACAGGAGCTGTCACTGTCACTTCTGCTGTTTGCCTTAGTGTGTTTGTGTGTATGTACTCTGGTGGGTCTACAAGTGAACAATGGTGATAGTT
Source organism: Brachymystax lenok tsinlingensis (assembly GCA_030435695.1). Classification (NCBI taxonomy): domain Eukaryota; kingdom Metazoa; phylum Chordata; class Actinopteri; order Salmoniformes; family Salmonidae; genus Brachymystax; species Brachymystax lenok. Next base: position 18,659,884 of record CM059789.1, read on the forward strand.
TTTCATAGTCATAACAGAGACAACATTTTACATGAGAAGTCCACAACAGTCAATGCCCATTAAAAACATGGTCTTATTGATTAGGCAGTAAACGTAAGAAAAAGTACTGAAACGGAGGAACTACCTGAACTTCTCCAAAAATGTATGCTTGTTTTTGTTTTTTTGTTGCAAAACGTTTTGCTGCAGTGTACTCTTATGAATATAGGAAAAAAGGTCTGTGCTACAATTCAACGCTAACATAGACACTACAGATTTAAGTATGCACAGTATACTTAAGAACACCTTACACGGGCGAAAACAGACAGCTACAACAGACAAACCCCACACGATGGATGCTGCTGTAAAATAATACCCGCCCAGTTATTCCAATCCATCTCATGCTGCGCAACCTCTAACATCATTCTATTCCCTGCCTTCTACTTATGGGAGCTAGCCACGAAAGGTATGACTCCAGCTGTGGCAGTCAGTCAGACCATGTCTCTTTCATGTTCCTTTCACTTATACAACCCCAATAGAACATCCTCTCCCAGCAACCTTAATATAACAAAACTCATACCTCTCAGCAACCCTAATATAGCCAAACATCCATGTACTTAGCCAAGGTCTTAATACAGCTGCTTTCATCCCTGTCACATACAGTACACAAATTTGGTTTTACTTCTAACTTCCCTGCAACCTTAATTTAACCAAACGTGTCCCTTTTACCTATACAACCTTAATATAACCAAACACGCATGTAGGGCTTCTTGGGTCCTGTACTTCGCTGCTTTCATCCCTGTCACATACCTGTATCACCGTCTGAATTACGGACAGTTTAAAATATTAATGTACCCGACATGCCCACTTTTCAACAACAACAGAATGTATTTACAGCGAAGGTTGTCAAGGTTGTGTTCATTGCATGTGTTCATTTCAGTGCATGCAACAGAAAAAAAACAAAGCATTATTATTATTATAAGGCTAGGTGTCAGTCAAACGAAAAAGAAGGGGGAACTAACAAAGAGTCACTAACAACAACCAAAATGAAACAGGTGGGGTTTTAGGAGTGGTTCTCAGACACACATGGGGGTGTCCACTGAAAGTTGACTAGCAACAAGAAACTGGTTCCTAAAAGACACAAACCATGAGTCCAACTAAATTTGCCTAAGAAAAGGCAAATGAAAATAAAAACCCACACCAACTTGTAATATTTAGTAAAAAGTAAGTGGCGCTAACTAAATATAACACAAGATAAAAGGCTTTGTTTTTCACAAACTCAATGAGGAAGTCAAGCTCTTCCAACATCTCTTATGCCCACTGGCCCAGCCGCTCTTACATATCACCTGTGCCAGCATAGGTGAAACTAATGACTGAATAAAGAGGCGACAGGTGCAACACATGCTGACCAACTAGGATGATTCCAATCAGGGCAAGCCACACCCAAACAGAACCAACCTTGAAATCGAAAAACGAAATTGAGCAAAGCCCTGAAGCCTATAACATCACGATCCGGTCTTTCCAAGCCTTCAGCTCTCTATTACGTTGTTGATGTGAGTTGCAATCCAACAGAAAGTGGCCATAAAGCAGGCTTAGGGGTTACCTTCCAAGGGGTGTTGACCCTACACTTCCCTCTGAAATTGTTAAGCACGCGCACAAACACATCCCTGAGGCGCACAATCCCCCCAGTCAGAAGTCCCAGAGGAGGGATTGACCTGTGGCTGTAAAGCTCTGTTTTTAGCTAACCTCTCCTTCCACTGATCCTCCATAGCACAGCAGCAGACTAAACACCAAAGACCCTGGTTCAGCGAAATACTACAGGGTTTGTCTTGGAGATAGAAATTAGTCCAGCTAAATCTTTGGTCCCTCCTCTTAGATCAGGAGAAGCATCTTTTAAGGTTAGACAATCAATACTTTGAGAGAACATCAATTAGTCAAAAAGAGAGGTTAGACAACCAAAACCTTGAGAAATAATTATATAGTCAAAAACAGAGGGTAAACAACCAGGTCGTTTCAAATCAAGCTGGTGGACAGTGACACATAAAATAAATGGAAGGTTTAAGATAATGGAGATGGGGCGTGGAGTTAGATTCACAAATCACGTTATTCTAAGGTGAACAATAGAGTAAGAAAAATACAATCCCAATCACAACATTAAAGGATCTATTTAGCATTTCCAATGGTATGCTTTTAGAAATACACAACATCTACTTAGAATATGAAGATGGTGCAAAGAAAGAGAAAGTGATTAAAAGGTATGCAGATAAGCCTATTCAAAGAGAGAGGACCCCGTATGCAACAAAAATATGCCTGTTCATTTTAAAGCGCCTCATACATAAAGATGTCATTCCTCCCTTTAAATCTAATCCTCATGGCCTTTCTCAATTTGCCGGTTCACATTTTTATCTCCAAAAAACCTGGCTTGAGGCAACTTTCGAAAGCACAAAAATGCTTTCTAAATATAATATTTATATCATTTGATTACATGTGTGTGGAGCGCCAGAAAGGAAAGTTCCCCAAAGCAGATGTAAATCCAGAGGGATAGCGTTCGCTTGCTCTTTCTCCCTGTTGACAGCAAGGCTTTATTCAATGGGACAGACTCTAGCATGAGTTAGCAGGCCTAAAGCGTTCGTACAATATCCAAGGCGGCCAAAGTAGACAGCCCATGCACATGAATGGCAACAGGCACTGACAGAATGAAAGGGCTGACATCGAGCAGATGACTACCCATATCCAGATATAATGTAAGATCATAATGGTGATATAAGCAGAGTTAAATGGGGAATTCCACCCAGAAGTTGACATTTTACATTTTGTTCTGGACCTTTCTTTAATGTTTATCTGATATGTCTACAATGTGCCAGGGTGCTAGGAAATTCAATCCTGACATCAGCTGTCGGTGCTGTGGTGAGTGCCAATTTTCTATTTATTTAACCTTTAATTTAACAGCGAGTCATGCTGAGACCAAGTTCTCTTTAACAGATGAGTCCTGTTCTCCAAACAAGGGAAGACAAACAATTCTCTTACTTCCCAAGGTGTTTTCTAAGCAGTCAGAAGTATTCTGTCTCAAAGTATGTGGGTAACAAAGATGCCAAAAAAGATTTTCATTAACAATGCAACATTTGGGTAAAATGTCTTTCGGGGCAAAAATAGGGTGTTTTTGTGATTTGAAAACTTGCCCCGGTGCTAAGACGAGAGTTGTCTAAACTAAATTCCAATGCTTAACACAAACTCATTAAGGAATCTTTATAAGGTTTTCTGAAAACTTCCCCCACGACTTTCAAAGCAGTTTTTATATCTTTCTGACAGCGTAGTGCTTTGTGAAAAGTCAGAGTCCAAATTGTCATTTTCTGTTTGCAAACAGTTATTTATTTTTTATTGAGGAATCATAATATAACCCGTTTTCTACCAATTGGTTGAATTTAGTAAAGACGTCATTTTCATGATGGCATTAAGACACCATGAGAAAGACGTCCTATTTTGCTTAATATCTAAAAACATCTGTTTGCTAAAAGACGTTAAGAAAATGTTGTTATACAACCTGACCATGATGTTTATAGCCTAACCAGTTTTGCCTGCCGGGTAGTGTTGCAAGTCTGAATCAGTCCCCGATTAAAGAATATTGAAAATCAACAGGACTTTTGGCCTCAAGGTCCAGTTTTGTGAAAAGGGGAACTAAATGATGACCCAGGTCATGAGTTGTCCTCCAGACATGCAGCACCAATTTAAAGGATGTAATAATAATAATAGTAATAACAACAATAATAATTTGGTGGGTGGTTATATTTATCATATTTCATATACAAGTGGGTATTATGGGCATGTGTGAATTAGAAATGTGTTTTTTCACATATCCCAACTCTCCCCAAGACACCCTCTGAGAGTTTGTCAGAAGGATTTAAAGGATGTATGACTTTGGTATCAGAAGTGGGCCAGAATGTACTGTGATGGGTTATTTTCCATACACTGCTACTCAAGGTCCTCCAGCCTATTCATTATGTCCTCAACACCAACATCGCTATAGCTTCTGATATATGTGAAAGTGGTCAGAACTCAGAAGTAATGATATGGCAGAACATAAATAAACCTTCTTCGAGAAGATTACAGAAAAAAAGCAGACATCTGCCATCGAATTCACCCGGCCGGCTTCAAGTCAAGCTCCCGGATCGCTTGGGCCATTAATGCAGTGAAAGGTGCCTGATTGACACATTATTACAAAGGAATCTCTGTGAACTCAGTGGGAGCGTGCGATCTCCACAACAGCAACATCAACCCGTCTTAGATTAGACATTAAATATGCCAGGAGGAAGAAGTGGAAAAGGTAATGGGGAATTATATGGATGTCATACCCCTGTGGATTTGCTGGCCTCATTTTCTTTCTCTGTCCTCCCATGGATAGGGCAGGCTAGGTTGTCTCCCCTGGATAGGGCAGGCTAGGATGTCTCCCCTGGATAGGGCAGGCTAGGATGTCTACCCTGGATAGGGCAGGCTAGGATGTCTTCCCTGGATAGGGCAGGCTAGGATGTCTCTCCTGGATAGAGCAGGCTAGGATGTCTTCCCTGGATAGGGCAGGCTAGGATGTCTCTTTTGGATAGGGCAGGAGAGGATGTCTCCCCTGGTTAGGGCAGGCTAGGATGTCTCCTCTGGATAGGGCAGGCTAGGATGTCAACAAACAGCTGTGGTGAGACTCAAGGAGAGAGCAGAGTCTTGTATCGAGAGCAGTGAGCGTGAGCATAAATAGCCAGAGCGGTTAAATAAAAGGAAAATGCTTTTATGACAGACCATAGCTATGCAGGTTAGTAAGGTATCCCAATAATCCACCTCTGTTGGATTATTGGGATGCCTTCCTGCCTGCTCATTGGGGATCTGTATGGTTTCCTTTTTACGTATGGTATTGTTTCCTTTTATTTTACTTACGAATGGTATGGTTTCCTTTTATTTATGTCCTTACATGGACAGTTTGACTGCATAGTTTTTATTGGGGGAGGATCTCCAGATACCTCATTCGAAGTGGTCCCCTCACATCTAAAATACATTTCAGACAGAAAATACCACGTATTCGTTTAACCATTTATTAGAAAATCAAATAAAATTCAAGTTTATTTGTCACGTGCGCAGAATACAACAGGTGTAGACCTTACAATGAAATGCTTACTTACAGGCTCTAACCAACAGTGCAAAAAAGGTATTATGTGAACAATAGGTAAGTAAAAATAAAAAAATAAAAACAGTAAAAAGACAGTGAAAATAACAGTAGCGAGGCTATATACAGTAGCAAGGCTATAACAGTAGCGAGGCTACCTACAGGCATCGGTTAGTCGGGCTGATTGAGGTAGTATGTACATGTAGATATGGGGAAAGTGACTATGCATATATAAGGAACTGAGAGTAGCAGTAGCGTAAAAGAGGGGTTGGCGGGTGGTGGGTGGCGGGACACAATGCACAATGCCCGGTTAGCCAATGTGCGGGGGCACTGGTTGGTCGGGCCAAATGAGGTAGTATGTACATGAATGTATAGTTAAAAGATTACCGTACATGCAATACATTGTCTTGGCGTTAGGCTCTGCTCCTTTGGGGTAACTCACAGCCAGAGCGTGCATAATGTTAAGGTAATAATTATAATTACAGGCAGTGAGCAAGGTACACTGTACCAATCCCCAAAACAGCAAAACCGCTGCCAGACAAACTGTGTATGGAAGAAGCGTGCCACTTAAGAGCTTTAATTCAGCAATGTTATCTGTATGACACGTAGCATGAAGGTGAAACTACACTACTTCCTCCTTGAATGGAATGATGATTTTCTCTGTGATTGGTGTGTGCACCGAATGCACAGACTCTGCCGTGCTGGCATAGTATTCCTGAGACTAATCCTACTTGCTAACTAAAGTCGGCTTTGACTAATAACAGTAAAGCAGGCAGGCAAATTGATTGATCTGAAGCAGAGAAAATTTGGAGCTTCATGTGATGAAGATTTATTTTTATTTAATCAATATAGTATAAGGTCCTTTTGCTATACTTTACTCAGTGGGCCCACATCAACACTTTCCCCGCTCACAGAGACCATGACAGCCAGACACTTTTCCCCCTCACAGAGACCATGACAGCCAGATACTTTTCCCCCTCACAGAGACCATGACAGCCAGACACTTTTCCCGCTCACTGAGACCATGACAGCCAGATACTTTGCCCCCTCACAGAGACCTTGACAGCCAGACACTTTGCCCCCTCAGAGAGACCTTGACAGCCAGACACTTTGCCCCCTCACAGAGACCTTGACAGCCAGACACTTTACCCCCTCACAGAGACCTTGACAGCCAGACACTTTACCCCCTCTCAGAGACCTTGACAGCCAGACACTTTACCCCCTCTCAGAGACCTTGACAGCCAGACACTTTACCCCCTCTCAGAGACCTTGACAGCCAGACACTTTACCCCCTCTCAGAGACCTTGACAGCCAGACACTTTGCCCCATTCACAGACACCTTCACAGACAGACCAACTGCTCACCCTACCTTCAGATAAGCACCAGAAACCCAAAGAGGAACCTTTGCTGGTCTTTCAATTGGTAACGTCCATTCACCACCTGTTCACACTCTCTCTCCGGCTTAGCTGTGTCTGTCTCCGACTCTCCGATAACACTCTTTTTTAACCATGTGGGGAAGGCCCAAATGACGATTCTAGACCTTGTCTGCCCCTTACTACTTCATTTGCATTCCTACCGTCTTGGCCATGTCCTTCGTTTGGAAGTTAAAGAAGTAAAGGAAGGATTGTGTGGTGTGGGGAGATAACCTGTGACTCTTCTTCTGGTGTCCTTGTGTCACGCCTTCAGTGGTTCAGGGCTTGTGCCTCTCAACGCCTCAGTCAAGTGGCTGACTTCAGAGAAGCCACTGTTCAACACACACACACACACACACATATTAATTGAAACGTGTATTTGGCCTGAAAAGCATGCAATAATTTTATTTGCGATAATTTAGTAAATCTCCCTCTCTGTCACACACACACCTTCCATTCTCCATATATCAAATGCCATGATTTGTGTGTCGAGCACATTGGTCCATTAACAATACATGTTTGGTATGTTAGATATGTTACAGTGGATTTTGACAAGTGGTTGTACAGAGCAATTGTAACAATGAAATACAGATCTAATTGTGTTGGCTTGAGTGTGTACAATTGTATGAGACTGAAACATATTGTGGACGGAAATCATCTGAAGTGCTGACTAACACTTGCTTGTTGCTACTGAACATTCTACTCTGCTCCTTGTCTTCATTTCAGACCTCAAAGCACTTCCTAATAATTATTTACAGTCTAAGACATTGGAGGAAGCTGACATATGGATATGTTTTAACATGGTTACACTGTGGCTCATTTAGCTATTTGATTTTGAATTGTAGGACCCCTTTAGGTATACAACTATATACAGTACCAGTCAAAAGTTTGGACACACCTACTCATTCAAGGGTTTTTCTTTATTTGTACTATTTTCTACATTGTAGAAAAGTAGTGAAGCCATAAACTATAAAATAACACATATGGAATCATGTAGTAAGCAAAAAAGTGTAAAAATAAACTCAACAAAAAAAGAAATATCCCTTTTTCAGGACCCTGTCTTTCAAAGATAATTTGTAAAAATCCAAATAACTTCACAGATCTTCATTGTAAAGGGTTTAACACTGTTTTCCATGCTTGTTCAATGAACCATAAACAATTAATGAACATGCACCTGTGGAACGGTTGTTAAGACACTAACAGCTTACAGACGGTAGGCAATTAAGGTCACAGTTATGAAAACTTAGGACACTACAAAGGCCTTTCTACTGACTCTGAAAAACACCAAAAGAAAGACGCTCAGGGTCCCTGCTCATCTGCGTGAATGTGCCTTAGGCAATAAATTGCTATGTCCGTATTGTGAGACGACTAAGACAGCGCTACAGGGAGACAGCTGAATGTCCTCGCAGTGGCAGACCACGTGTAACAACACCTGCACAGGATCGGTAGATCCGACCATCACACCTGCGGGACATGTACAGGATGGCAACAACAACTGCCCGAGTTACCACAATCCCTCCATCAGTGCTCTTGCAGGTGCCTTGGTGGAAGAGTGGGGTAACATCTCACAGCAAGAACGGGCAAATCTGGTGCAGTCCATGAGGAGGAGATGCACTGCAGTACTTAATGCAGCTGGTGGCCACACCAGATACTGACTGTTACTTTTGATTTTGACCTCCACTTTGTTCAGGGACGCATTATTCAATTTCTGTTAGTCACATGTCTGTGGAACTTGTTCAGTTTATGTCTCAGTTGTTGAATCTTGTTATGTTCATTCAAATATTTACACATGTTAAGTTTGCTGAAAATAAACGCAGTTGCAGTGAGAGGACGTTTCTTTTTATGCTGATTTTAGATTCTAGATTTTAGATTCTTCAAAGTAGCCACCTTTTGCCTTGATGACAGCTTTGCACACTCTTGGCATTCTCTCAACCAACTTCACCTGGAATGCTTTTCCAACAGTCTTGAAGGAGTTCCCACATATGCTGAGCACTTTTGGACTGCACTCTGCACTCTGCAGTCTGCGTCTCACAAAGACAAGACGGTTGGAACCAAAAATCTCAAATTTGGACTCATCAGACCAAAGGACAGATTTCCACCAGTCTAATGTCCATTGCTTGTGTTTCTTGTCACAAACAAGTATCTTCTTATTATTGGTGTCCTTTATTAGCGGTTTCTTTGCAACATTTCAAGGCCTGATTCACGCAGTCTCCTCTGAACAGTTGATGTCGAGATGTGTCTGTGACTTGAACTCCGTGAAGCATTTATTTGGGCTGCAATTTCTGAGCCTGGTAACTCTAATTAACTTATCCTCTGCAGCAGAGGTAACTGGATCAAAATTACAGTAGTAAAAAAACGGTGTTATTTTGGATTGAGTATTTGCAGCATACTGCAGTTATACTGCATTGTACTGCAGTTAAACTGCACTCTGACTGCAATCTTTTTTCGTAAGGGAAAGGACTATCTCGCCGTAAATTGTAGAGGTGGCCCTTTTGAGCAGAATCAATATGAGTCAGATTCGTAACAATGGGATGTGAAGGAGTGTTTAACGTGGGCTGTCCCATTTTCCTCAGCTATGCCTGGAGCGCTCATGGGGCTGGAGATGGGACGATGTGGAAAATGCAACAATACAGTGCCCTGTGGCTCCTATGTAGCTGCAGCGCTGAATACATAATGGAGAAAAATGAATGCAACACAGGCATTAAAGTTAAATTAACAAACAGCAGTGTGGCTGCTGAATCATTTGTTTATTGGAGAATTGTATGAACTCCCATCCACTGCTGTTTTTACATTTGCATGTGTCTTGCTTAGCACACCTGGAATTTGTGAATTATTTTTTATTGGACTCCAGAACATGATACATTCCCCCTGTGGAAAGCAGAGATACATTACATGAAAATGTTTTTAACTTTAACCTCAATATGTCTACATTTTTAAAACCTCTACAGGATTGGTGGGTCCCCCGCAGGACAGTTGAGCTAACGTAGGCTAATGTGATTAGCATGAGGTTGTAAGTAACAAGTCCCAGGACTTAGACATATCTGATATTGGCAGAAAGCTTAAATTCTTGTTAATCTAACTGCACTGTCCAATTTACAGTAGCTATTACAGTGAAATAATACCATGCTATTGTTTGAGGAGAGTGTACAGTTATGAACTTGAAATTATTAATAAACCAATTAGGCACATTTGGGCAGTCTTGACACAATAATCTTTTACAGAATTGCAATGGTTCATTGGATCAGTCTAAAACTTTGCACATACACTGCTGCCAAAATCTATATTGCGCCTGGGCAGGAAAAATACATGATGGCCTTTCTCTTGCATTTCAAAGATGAATACAAATTACCACATGTTTTTTTCTTTGTATTATCTTTTTACCAGATCTAATGTAATATATTCTCCTACATTCATTTCACATTTCCACAAACTTAAAAGTGTTTCCTTTCAAATGGTATCAAGAATATGCATATCCTTCTGTCAGGTCTTGAGCTACAGGCAGTTAGATTTGGGTATGTCATTTTAGGCAACATTTTTAAAAAGGGAGCAATCCTTAAAATGTTATTAAGTATCAAAGCGCACAGTGTTTCCAAAGTCTAAGAAAACATCTCCACGTCAAGTCATGTGACTGTTTGAATTTCCTTTAGTGTTCACCTTTATGTTGCTATATATCAATTGTGTAATCTGGGACCTGGACTGATGGAAGAGCTGTCTTGACCAGGGACTAGGAACCATCATATTAGGACATGAGTGATGCTCCCTCTTCACCATGTAAACCTCTCTCTGATAAGCCCTCTGCTAGGCTAGCATCAGACGTCTGACTGAGAAAATGCACCTACAATTAGTTTAGCCTTGTCCACTCCGGGGGAAGTGCCTTAAAATGAAACGCAATGATGTGAGTGCTCCTACTGAATCATCTTAACTGGTATGAGACGATTACCGCAGATCAACAGGGCATTTGAAATACATGCGTCTGTGAGGTTATTAGAAATGAATATGTATTCATGATGGAATTGTTTGATTTTCAGATTACAAATTGAAAGAATTAATTGATAAAAAATAAATAAAAGAAAGGCGTCCCTAAGCCACAACATGAATCAAGTTTGAACTTAGTGGTTGAGAAATTGGCTCCAATTACCATTGTGTCTGTTGACACCACTGGTTGGTCTGAATCCTTTTTGCTGGCATGAGTTAATTTGTTTTTCTCTGATTGTTATTGATGTCCAGAGCTGCTGTGGAATGGAAATGTTTCTCAGAGCCGGAGTTAATGGTCTAAGTGGGAATTGAGTTTCTCTACATAACACTGACCAGACAGAAAGCTTTCCTCAACCGTTAAAACTGTTTGTCAGGAAGAAGAGAGGTGGTTACTGAGTCCAACATGAAAGGGCTTTTTGTTTTTGACCCATGATGAAATCTGAATAAGCTCAGTTAACATTTTTGAAGTAAGCTCAGTTTCTATTCTAGTCCTCCAACTATAGCAAAGACAGTTAATGTCAACTAATATAAAAAGATAACTACAATTACGCTGATCTTAACAGATCCCTCCCCTGCTGTATGACAAGCACACCAGCACTTTTCATGTGAAACAGACGTTTTAAGCACTTCAAAGCACAGCTTGCTAATTGATGTAGTCAACTTTAGATGAGTCAGTGGCAAGAGGAAGGACCATAACTATCATTATAACATTAGTACTTGCTGCATGTACTTAGTACTTGCAGCACATTGTGGGAGGATAAAGCAGCATTTCCTAGATGATTGATTGTGCTCTGGTAGCATGCTGGTGTTGGGACAGGGTGAGCTAGGCCTTTGCTAAAGTTTGAGTGTGTTTTGAGGGATTTACTTTAGGCTACACAAAGCCTGGCCACAAAGGCTGTGTTGACATTGCAGTGATTATAGACAAGTTTTTCCTAAATTTGTGGGGCCTTACATGCAAAAACATTCAAGATGTTGAATATTTAGATGAAAGTATATGGTCCTGTGATTAAGGTCATAGAGAGGTTTTGGTTTAGCTGTGTACTGTTGGCCCACTTTTTACTCTTTAGCCTCCTCTGTACACTTTTATTCTCAGGAGGCCACCCACCACACCATCAATGTCCTAGTTGAGTGGTAGTCTGCTTCAGTACGCTGAGAGAGCAAAGCATGGGGGCTACTGTAATTTTTTTAATTACAGTAGCCCCCATGCTTTGCTCTCTCGGCGTAATTTAACAATTGTCAAGCTAGATGCAGGAGGGTCTGGGAGCTAGATGCAGGAGGGTCTGGGAGCTAGGTGCAGGAGGGTCTGGGAGCTAGGCGCAGGAGGGTCTGGGGGCTAGATGCAGGAGGATCTGGGGGCTAGACTCAGGAGGGTCTGGGGGCTAGATGCAGGAGGGTCTGGGGTCCAGATGCATGAGGGTCTGGGGTCTGTTTTCTCAGATAAGTACAGAATTAAACTTGCAGGAGTGCCAGTAATGACTATTTAATGAGAGCCGACGAGGAAAGGAGGAAGGGAGGGAAAGTTAGAAAAGAGGAGAGAAAGTACATTTTCTAAAGTCTGAACACCGCCCAGAGGCAAGTTTGCTTGAGCTTCAGTTTGCTGTCTTGACTGGTTATTCTGTCAATGTGTATATGGTACACAACCCTTTTAATAAGTGATATTCAGCTGGATTCAAATAAAGAAATGCTGAGTAATTTCTTTATTTTAATCCAGGTGATTATCGCTTATTAAACGGTTGTGTACCGTACACATAAAATATAGCACCTCTAAAGGAACATTTTGTCTAATAACCTCAAACCATCTGATAAGATTACCTTCCTCTGTCTAGGCAACAGAAAAAAAACCTGTTCTCAGACTGGCTTCAAAATAAGCCCCTAGCTAGAAAACCCCCCAGAGATGCAACAAAATGGCAAACAATCCAAGCATGGGGTCTTCCTTGTTGCTTGACCTTTGCCATCAGAACAAACAAGAAGGAAGACGTTGCAGCAGGAGGAACACACTCTTCTCAAACTTCGGCCAGGTGCCAAGTTTGTTTTGAGAACGCTGCTTCCTCATAGGCCCTCCCTGGTCTCCCTGCTCATGAATTTTTTATTCTGTGTAGCAGAACCAGATTAAGCAGCCCAAAGCGCCTGTGAGAAAGAGCTGTGAGATGCTTCTTCCGGTCATGAGCAGAGTATTATCGCTTAACGCACCTGCTCTAAAGGCCAGACGTCTCATGCCCTATTCAATCACTGACGGCGCCAGCTAACAAAATAATTTAGAAAGATTTTAGAATTCAGAGCTCTGGTGCAGAACATCCCAGCATTCCGTTGATAAACGTCCTCTGTGACTACTTTGTGTTTTGGCTAAAGCTCCTCTGAGACATTTCTCAAACTCAGTCTCGGTTGTTTTTAGCCAACTGGGCACAGACATCATTTCAACGTCTAGTTTTGATTTACATTTGGTTGAGCTGTCAATAACCTGAATTCAATGTGAAATCAACAAAAAATGTCACCCTGTCATTGGATTATGTAAAAAATTCTCTTACACTGATGACAATTCTCCACGTTGATTGAACATCATCACATAGATATTATTTTGTTGAAATGACATGGAACAACGTTGATTCAAACATTTTTGCCCAGTGGGAGACAGCTTCATGTGCTGAAACTACTCCACCATGCAGGGCTCAGCAGGACTGTCTATGATCTATTAAAAATGCATTTGATGCCTCGCCTCTCACTTTGGACTAGAAACTCATATTCTGGTCAAATCAGAGAAGGAGCAGAGATTCCTGAGCGGATATCTAAAAACATGAACGACTTTCTGAGGTGTCATCATGTCCAACGTGCCCCCTCAGTTTGATCAATTCTGAAGATAAATATTGACAAGGTATACACCGAATAAAAGCAAATATATTGAATTCAATGCCCCCCCATCAGTGACCCATAAAACATATGGTTACATGATCACACTGTTTTAGATTATACTCCTATTGGGGCCTCCCGAGTGGCACAGCGGTCTAAGACCCAAGAAGTGGCGCACAATTGGCCCAGTGTCATATGGGTTAGGGGGGAAGTTTGGCCGGCCAGGATGTCCCATCACGCTCTAGCGACTCCTGTGGCGGGCCGGGCGCATGCACGCTGACACGGTCGCCAGTTGTACTGTACAGTGTTTCCTCTAACACATTGGTGTGGCTGGCTTCCGGGTTAAGCAAGCAGTGTGTCAACAAGCAGTGCCGCTTGGCAGGGTCGTGTTTCGGAGGACGCATGGCTCTCGACCTTCGACTCTCCCAAGTCCGTACGGGAGTAGCAACGATGGGACAAGACTGTAACTACCAATTTAGATATCACGAAATTGCGGAGAAATAGGGGTAAACATGTAACATGTTTGTTAAAGTGCTCACTTCTAGATGAACACTGTTTTTTTCTTTACAGCTACACTTCTACTGTCCACACAACAAAGCTGCCCAAGGAGACCAACATTGCCCTCAATGGTCTGTCCAAGCTGGCAACAGCTCTAACTCAGTATTAGAGCACCCGTTATAGCTCTCTTCGTTGAGTACACAGAGGCTACGTCCCCGTTCTCCACCCTACAGTGGCTACTTCCCCATTCTCCACCCTACAGGGGCTATGTCCCCATTCGCCACCCTACAGGGGCTACGTCCCCATTCTCCACCCTACAGGGACTACGTCCCCATTCTCCACCCTACAGGGGCTACTTATCCATTCTCCACCCTACAGCGGCTACGTCCCCATTCACCACCCTACAGGGACTACGTCCCCATTCTCCACCCTACAGGGACTACGTCCCCATTCTCCATCCTACAGGGGCTACGTCCCCATTCTCCACTCTACAGGGGCTATGTCCCCATTCTCTACCCTACAGGGTCTACCTCCCAATTCTCCACCCTAGAGGGGCTGCGTCCCCATTCTCCACCCTTCTCCAGAAGTTTGCACTTGCACACTCCCCATCATGGATCTGAAAGCGTAGGATTGGTGTAAGCATTGGCAGGAGTAACTTTCCACAATTGCTAAATCCATTCAAGTAGGTACGCACTTGAGGAGAAGGGTGAAGAATTGGGATGCAGCCTTTGACAGCAGCTCCCACACTCTCTAGTTTGATGTAGGTTAATTGCTTCTCACTCTGGCTGGGAAATTAATTAAACGCTTTGCTGTGGCTCCGAACAGACAAAACTCCCCTTGCTCCCCAGAGCACCTAAATTTTGACCCCAGTGTTTTTTGTCAGAGCTGCTCTAGCTAAAGAGGAAGCTGCCCCTCCTGACACTCTGCTCCTCTACCTGGGTCTAGATCGGCTGGTGAAGGGGCAAGGATGGTCATTTGATTGTATAATGGCTCAGTTGAGAGCGGTGAGTCGAAGAGCAAACTGCTAATTGCAACGCTATCTGCCTGAGTCAAATTTAAATAATTAAAGTACTGTAAGTTGATGATTTGTTTGGATAAAGGATCCCCAGATATGATGGAGAACAGGAAGGGTGGATGGAATGAGAGGAGAGGGGGTAAAAGGAATGAGCAGAGGATTCTCATTGACTGAACCAGTCCAGTAATAACATACAATACAGATGGAGACTTGAGATGTATCCCAGATGACACAATATTCCCAATGGGCCCTGGTCAAAAGTAGTGTACTATATAGGGAATAGGGTGTCATTTGGGATGCACTTTGGATATACAGTGCATTTGGATTCAGACCCCTTGACTTTTTCCACATTTTGTTACGTTACAGCCTTATTCTAAAATATATTAAATTGTTGTTTTCCCCCTCATCAATCTGCACACAATACCGCATAATGAAAAAGCAAAAACAGTTTTTTTTTTATTTTAGCAAATTGATTAAAAGAATATACGGAAATATTTCATTTACATAAGTATTCAGATCCTTTACTCAGTACTTTGTTGAAGCACCTTTGGCAGCGATTACAGTCTTGAGTCTTGGGTATGACGCTACAAGCTTGGCACACCTGTATTTGGGGAGTTTCTCCCATTCTTCTCTGCAGATCCTCTCAATCTCTGTCAGATTGGATGGAGAGCGCCGCTGTACAGCTATTTTAGGTCTCTCCAGAGATGTTCGATCAGGTTCAAGTCTGGGCTCTGGCTGGGCCACTGAAGGACATTCAGAGACTTGCCCCTGAAGCCACTCCTGGTTGTCTTGGCTGTGTGCTTAGGGTAGTTGTCCTGTTGGTGTCACGTCTGCTCCCGCTCTCCCCTTCCCCTGGCGCTTGAGGGCGCCAGATTACCCTGCATCACACGTTCCTGCCATCATCGCTCACACCTGCCCTCCCTCGTCACTCGCATCAGCGTTATTGGACTCACCTGGACTCACTCATCAGTTGTTAATTTCCTTCCCTATATTTGTCTGTTCCCCGCTGCTGCATTGTATTTGTTTTGTCTGTATTATTTTGCTGACGCTGTCTGTCTTGTCCGTGATTTATTAAATGTTTACTCCCCGTACTTGCTTCGTCTCTCCAGCGTCATGTGCCGTGACAGAATGCAGCAGCCACCTACGAAGCATCGGGGAGTACTGGCGTTCCGGTGGGAATGGTGGCATCTGCTCTGGGTCGCCGCCGATGGAACCGGGGGTGCCTGGCCAGCTCGTCGGGCTTCCATGCTCTAGCTGGCTTCGAGAGGTTTCCTTGCCCGGTTGGCTCGGATGGCGCCAATCCCGCACGGGCCTCAGCCGGATCGTCAGTTTCTGTTCGCCCAGCCTCTGTAGCGGGATCGACAGGCGTCTTGCCTCAGCCGGATCGTCAGGCTCCCATGCCTGAGCCGGCTCGCCAGGCTCCCACGCTCCTGCTGGTTCGCCGGGCTTCCACGCCCAAACCAGCTTGCCCGGTGCCCAAGTCTCGGCGGTTCGCCCAGGTGGGACGCCGGGTGGCGTCCCAAGAGGGAGGGGTACTGTCACGTCTGCTCCCGCTCTCCCCTTCCCCTGGCGCTTGAGGGCGCCAGATTACCCTGCATCACACGTTCCTGCCATCATCGCTCACACCTGCCCTCCCTCGTCACTCGCATCAGCGTTATTGGACTCACCTGGACTCACTCATCAGTTGTTAATTTCCTTCCCTATATTTGTCTGCTGCATTGTATTTGTTTTGTCTGTATTATTTTGCTGACGCTGTCTGTCTTGTCCGTGATTTATTAAATGTTTACTCCCCGTACTTGCTTCGTCTCTCCAGCGTCATGTGCCGTGACAGTTGGAAGGTGAACCTTCTCCCCAGTCTGAAGTTCTGAGCACTCTGGAGCAGGTTTTCATCAAGGCTCTCTCTGTACTTTGCTCCATTCGTCTTTCCATCAAGAATGACTAGTCTCCCAGTTCCTGACACTGAAAAACATCCCCACAGCATGATGCTGCCACCACCATGCTTCACCGTAGGGATGGTGCCAGGTTTCCTCCAGATGTGACGCTTGGCATTCAGGCCAAAGTGTTCAATCTTGGTTTCATCAGACCAGAGAATCTTGTTTCTCATGGTCTGAGTCCTTTATGTGTTTTCGGCAAACTCAAAGCGGGCTGTCATATGCCTTTTACTGAGGAGCGGCTTCCGTCTGGCCACTCTACCATAAATGCCTGATTGGTGGAGTGTTGCAGAGATGGTTGTCCGTCTGGAAGGTTCTCCCATCTCCACAGAGGAACTCTGGAGGACCATTGGGTTCTTGGTCACCTCCCTGATAAAGACCCTTCTACCCCGATTGCTCAGCTTGGCTGGGAAGCCAGCTCTAGGAAGAGTCTTGGTGGTTCCAAACGTCTTCCAATTAAGAATGATGGAGGCCACTGTATTCTTGTGAACCTTCAATACTGCAGAAATCTGTTTGTACCCTTTCCCAAATCCTGTCTCGGAGCTCTACGGACAATTACTTTGACCTCATGGCTTGGTTTTGCTCTGAAATGCACACCTTTTATAGACAGGTGTGTGTCTTTCCAAATCATGTCCAATGAATTTAATTTACCATCGGTGGACTTGTAGCAACATCTCAAGGATGATGAATGGAAACAGGATGCACCTGAGCGCAATTTCGAGTCTTATAGCAAAGGGTCTGAATAGTTATGTAAATAAGGTATTTCTGTTTTTTGTAAAAACCTGTTTTTGCTTTGTCATTATGGGGAATTGTGTGTAGATTGAGGATTTAAAAATAGATATATTTTAGAATAAAACTGTAACAAAACAAAATGTGGAAAAGGTCAAGGGGTCTGAATACTTCCTGAATGCACTATACAAACATACAATGTGTTTGTTTCCCTCTTGACTGATGGTCAAGTCATACAGCAGCACTGGTAATAATTGTGCAACTAGCCGACAGCATATTTTGCAAATGAGATTCCGCATTTCTAGTCATCGGGAGCACAATATTATGCAGTCTACACATTATGAATACTCACGTCATTTTCCTCTATTTTCAATGCATACATCCCTTGTCCCTCTATGCAATGTGAGACAGTATGTAGTCTTTGGGGAAACATATTTTTTGTCCCATAGAAATGAACTCTATGAATCATACACATCTCAAGTTGGTGCATGAGCATTTAGGTCACAGACACATCTTTGGTTAAGTCAGTCACAAGTGTCTCTATTCTATTGTGGGATCCAACACCCACTCTGGGAGGACTGCAAAATGTGGACATTTCTTGTTGTGCGACACACACATGTTCATAACATTAATAGATTGCAAACAGCTTATAGTAACACATTTGCCTTGACACATCCACATCTTCTGTAATGAACAATGATCACCTCCTGCCTATAAATCATTTTCATCACCACCATCACCATCTCCACCATAATCCTTCTTGTTCTTCTCAAATCTCTGGATTTCATACCTCAAATGATCCACCGTGTTTTGATTACATCAATGGTACCCACCACCTGGTGCTGCTGTCTTAAGGCAGAAACCTTCAAATACCAAATACCCCAAACAACCAGCCATCTTCCGTCCCTGTGTCTATATTTGTATTTAATGATGTGGTTGCCGAGGCTTGAAAGATTTGTGTTTGAGAAATACGTTGGTGAATCCCTTTCTTTGCCACAGTTTTTTTTTTTTACTTGAAGTTTTCATCTCAGCTCACTTTAAGATGGGTGACTCAGAGATAGTTACACCTTCCTCTCTTTCCCCCTCCTCCCTCCCTCCTCCCCAATCCTAGAACTTCAATAGGCCTTGGAGAAAAGTCTGTATAGAGGTACTTGCAGGGCTCTCTGCTTGAGGCAGCCTTTGAGCCCTACTTCATACCGCTGCCGAGACCCTGTAGTGCATTTCTACTCTTTTTCTATTTTTTGCAAACAGTCATGTCAGTTTGCGATATTACGACCACGAAAACTGTTTTTTTCCCCCTCGGACATTATTGCACGTGAGATAGAAGAGCACAATATGGGGATGGCTGCCGTTTTACGGACTCCTAACCAACTGTGCTATTTAGTTTGTTTTTTTGCGTTGTTTGTAACTTGTTTTTTTACTTATTTTGTACATAATGTTGCTGCTACCGTCTCTTATGACTGAAATAACTTCTGGACATCAGAACAGCGATTTCTCACCTCGAACTGGACAAAGATTTTTTCTTTAACTAGTCCAATGCGATCCACCTAAACAGGTTAGGTGGATCCCAAACAATGCTACTGTTTGGTATTTCATCCTTGTGTCTCTCCATTCTTTGAGAGACAGAGTGGCACACATTGAAATGGTAATGCTAGGATATTTTTTTAGCAGATCTATGCCTTGTCCAGGATACTTGCTACTCCGCATGGCATTGTTTCTGGTGCACATTGACTTGCCTGTAGTCCCCATAATAAATACAAACTGAGGCGCACAATTGAATAAAACAGTAGCAACGTAGACTCCAATCCAATAAGCGGGAATAAATGGAGCTTTTGTATGAGGCCAGGTGAGTGTATCTAATCCCCTTAATAAGACAGAAACATCCACATACTTTTATTTTCTGCAAACTGGCTGGAGAAATGTAGGCCACCCAAATGTCTCTGTGTCCTAACCAGATCAAATTAACAAAATGTTTATGAATGTCTGTTGTTGAAAGCTGCTTTGTGTGTTGGGACTAGGGGCAGGATGATACAGGTTTTCAGAGAATATGTCCCAAATGGCACCCTATTCCCTATGAATACCATAGGGCTCTGGTCAAATGTAGTGCACTATGTAGGGAATAGGGTGCCATTTGGGACTCAAGCAGGGACTTTAATTACTGATTCTCTTGTTAAATGCACGACACTTGGAATTACATAGGAAATAAAAGGATCGCCTGCAGATATTAGTGTCTGTCTTATTCTGTCTTGAACAAAATGGTATTAATTTATTTGGTACTCTTTTTTTAATTATTATATGTTTTTACTTTTGTGCAGACAAACTCTCTGTTGTATCACAAAAATATCTGTTGTATCCCAACTGTTGTGTCAAATGTGTTGTACATCAGTTGTACAGCCTGAGTGTGTACGGGGCCTGGTTATTGTGCAGCAGGGAGGGAGAAGGGAGGAGGGAGGAAAGGAACGTATTGGAACAATAACCAGGCAAACACTGGTGATGTCTCCCCCGGCGCCCGTTCCAACCACCCAACCATTCTCTACCCTCTCGTCTCTATGGCAACCATCGTCTTTTAAAGGCTCCCAAACCCTGGATTTAATTTGTATCTGGCAGTTACATGGCTGCCGGTCCAACTGTGTGTAACCGAGTAAATGGGTCTTTCGATGCTTTGGTCTGTGAAGAAGTAGCAGCAACATTTGTAAAGTTGGACCAATTCTTCTTAAAAAATATATATATGTTCTCGTCTTCTGTAGTAATGATCATCGTCTGACGCACTGAACCAGCCTGCATCAATTATTCATGTTAACCTCTGAGTAATACAAGGTTGCCCTCACGTTGAATCACAAGACAGAGGAGATTTAAACCTATGCATCCCAAATAGACCCTTATTCTCGATGTAGTGTAGTACTTTTGACCAGGGCCCGTAGGCCCATTTTGGATGCACCCTATTACTTTTCTGCACCCTGTGTTTGGTGACTGTGGTTGAGGATGGTGACTGTGGTTGACTGGATTTGCCTAACCCCAATGCGTTTTCAAACAGAATCTATTGCAGTCAAATGATCAATTGCCAGTTATTGCTATTTCTCTTACAAGCTCTAGTTGTATCCCCATGCAAGCTTCTCTTGTTAGGATAGATATGAAGGGGAATGTTGGGCCTTATCGAGCAGCAGTTTGGAATCTGTGTTTTTGAAGTTTCTCTCGCTCTCTGTGGGAGCCAGCTGTCGAAGAAGAGATTGTGTAATTCTGCCCCACTCGTTCTGCTTCCACTCTGGCAGCCATGATGGAGCCATCCTGAGATGGATGTCGATTAAAGCTGGGTTGACTGGTTATCAGGCACATTCCACATTAAAATTGAGTTCATTAGATTAGAATCTGGGTGTGTTGTTCCAATCTTTTGTTCTCACTAGAAAGGTGCAAAGAGATGTTAATTCAGGTTCGGGGTGCGTTCCCGCTTGAATTTGGTTAAAAGGGTAGTGAATTCGCTCATACTTTGAGATCTTGCTTCCAAGCAAGATCTCAGTTGTCAGACATTGTTTTTTCTCTCAGAGATTATTTTGAACTGAAGACACGTGTAACCACGCTAAGTCTTAGTTGATAGTCATTTACTCTGTGTATTCTGTAATGTATCATGTATTTCATGTACACTGGAATTGTTTGAGTGTCAATCATTTAGTGACATACATTCTATCAGTTGAATTGAGTAAATGCATTCCTCGTTTTAGAGTCTTTCTTTGATTGACTATATGCCTATAATTTAGTAGGTCTATTGATAGTTGTTAATTACACTATACACATAGCACATGCTTAGGTACCAACTTGACATCCCTGAGCTGGTGATGTAGATGGCGCCGGAGAAGATGGCTGCTGTTTTACGGGCTCCTAACCTATTGTGTGTGTTTTTTCTGCATTACTCACCTTGTACTGGATGAAGATTTTTTCTTTAACGAGTCGGAGGCAAAGGATTTACTTCAGACACCCAACAAGGCCCAAATCTCCGTCATTCACATGTAGAAGAGACAACGATATTGGGGACGTCGTTTGGGGTGCCTTGTAAGGATCTGACAGCGAGTGAGTAATCCCCCTCTACCATCAGTCCTATTAGCCAACGTGCAATCATTGGATAACAAAATGGATGAGCTCCGATCAAGACTATCATATCAACGGGACATGATAAACTGTAATATCTTATGTTTCCAAGAGTCGTGGCTGAGCGACGACATGGATAACATTCAACTGGCTGGGTTTTCGGTCCATCGGCAAGATGGAACAGCTGCCTCGGGTAAGACAAGGGGTGGCGGTCTGTGTCTATTTGTAAATAACAGCTGGTGCACGAAATCTAATATTAAGGTAGTCTTGAGGTTTTGCTCGCCTGAGGTAGAGTATCTCATGATAAGCTGTTTACCAAGAGAGTTTTCACTATGCTCATAGTGGCCAGGGACTTTAATGCAGGGAAACTTAAATCCGTTTTACCTCATTTCTACCAGCATGTTAAATGTGCAACCATAGGAAAAAAAAAACTCGCTCCCCTCGCCCTCCATTTGGCAACCTTGATCATAACTCTATCCTCCTGATTCCTGCTTACAAGAAAAACTAAAGCAGGAATACCAGTGACTCGCTCAATAAGGAAGTGGTCAGATGACGCAGATGCTAAGCTACAGGACTGTTTTGCTAGCTCAGACTGGAATATATTCCGGGATTCTTCCGATGGCATTGAGGAGTACGCCACATTAGTCACTGGATACATCAATAAGTGCGTCGATGACGTTGTCCCGACAGTGACCGTACGCACATATCCCAACCAGAAGCCATCGATTACAGGCAACATCCGCACTGAGCTATAGGTTAGAGCTGCTGCTTTCAAGGAGCGGGACTCTAACCCGGACGCTTATAAGAAATCCCACTATGCCCTCCGACGAACCATCAAACAGGCAAAGCGCCAATACAGGAGTAAGAATGAATCATACTACACCGGCTCTGACGCTCGTCGGATGTGGCAGGGCTTGCAAACTATTATGGACTACAAAGGGAAGCACAGCCGCCAGCTGCCCAGTAACACGAGCCTACCAGACGACCTAAATTACTTCTATGCTCGCTTCGAGGCAAGCAACACTGAATGAGAGTATCAGCTGTTCCAGACGACTGTGTGATCACGCTCTCCGTAGCCGATGTGAGTAAGATCTTTAAACAGATCAACATTCACAAGGCCGCAGGGCCAGACAGAATACCAGGACGTATACTCCGAGCGTGCGCTGACAAACTGGCAAGTGTCACTGTGCCCAATAACACCAAGGTAATCTGCCTAAATGACTACCGACCCGGAGCACTCACATCTGTAGCCATGAAGTGCTTTGAAAGGCTGGTCATGGCTCACATCAACACCATTATCCCAGAAACCCTAGATCCACTCCAATTTGCATACCGCCTCAACAGATCCACAGATGATGCAATCTCTATTGCACTCCACACTGCCCTTTCCCACCTGGACTAAAGGAACACCTACATGAGAATGCTATTCATTGACTGCAGCTCAACGTTCAACACCATAGTGTCCTCAAAGCTCATCACTAAGCTAAGGACCCTGGAACTATACACCTCCCTTTGCAGGATCCTGGACTTCCTGACGGGCCGCCCCCAGATGGTAAGGGTAGGTAGCAACACATCTGCCATGCTGATCCTCAACACAGAGGCCCCTCATGGGTGCGTGCTCAGTCCCCTCCTGTACTCCATGTTCACTCATGACTGCATGGCCAAGCACGACTCCAACACCATCATTAAAACCTCTACAGGATCGGTGCCCCCCCCCGTGGCTAATGTAGGCTAATGTGATTAGCATGAGGTTGTAAGTAACAAGAACATTTTCCAGGACATAAACATATCTGATTTGGGCAGAACGCTTAAATTCTTGTTAATCTAACTGCACTGTCCAGTTTACAGTAGCTATTGCAGTGAAAGAATACCATGCTATTGTTTGAGGAGATTGCACAGTTATGAACTTGAAAACATATTAATAAACCAATGATGCACATTTGGGCAATTGTGGTACAACATTTTGAACAGAAATGCAATGGTTCATTGAATCAGTCTAAAACTTTGCACACACACTGCTGCCATCTAGATTCCAAAATCTAAATTGCACTTAGCCTGGAATAGTACATGGAATAGGCATTTCTCTTGCATTTCAAAGATTATGGGACAAAAAGCAAAAAACACATTTTTTTCTTTGTATTATCTTTTACCAGATCTAATGTGTTATTTTCTCTTACATTAGATTTGGGTATGTCATTTTAGGGGAAAATTTAAAAAAAGGATGCGATCCTTAAAAGGTTATTAAGTTCACCGGGATAACAACCTCTCCCTCAACGTGATCAAGACAAAGGAGATGATTTTGGACTACAAGAAAATGAGGACCCAGCTCGCCCCCATTCTCATCGACGGGGCTGTAGTGGAGCAGGTTGAGAGCTTCAAGTGCCTTGGTGTCCACATCACCAACACACTATCAGGGTCCAAACACACCAAGACAGTCGTGAAGAGGGCATGACAACGCCTATTCCCCCTCAGGAGACTGAAAAGATTTGGCATGGGTCCTCGGATCCTCAAAAGGTTTTACAGCTGCACCATCGAGAGCATCCTGACTGGTTGCATCACTGCCAGGTATGACAACTGCTCGGCCTCCGACACTACACAGGGTAATGCGTGCGGCCAAGTACATCACTGGGGCCAAGCTTCCTGCTGTCCAGGACCTCTATACCAGGCGGTGTCAGAGGAAGGCCCAACAAATTATCAGATTTCAGCCACCCTAGTCATAGACTGTTCTATCTGCCACCGCACGACAAGCGGTACCGGAGCGCCAAGTCTAGGTCCAAAAGGCTTCTTAACAGCTTCTACCCCCAAGCCATAAGAATCCTGAACAGCTAATCAAATGGCAACCCGGACTATTTGCATTGTCCCCCCCACCCCATTTTTACACTGCTGCTACTCTGTTTATTATCCATTCATAGTCACTTTACCTCTACCTACATGTACATGTCACCTCAACTAACCGGTGCCCCACATTGACTCTGTACCAGTACCCCCTGTATATAGCCTCGCTACTGTTATTCTATTGTTGCTCCTAATTATTTTGTTATTTTTCTATTTGTTATTTGTTATTTTATCTTCAAAGAGTATCTTAAATAATCCCCACCTCATCTTGACCCCCCTCAAAATGTTTTTTTTTCACATAATAATGTAGTCAGATTGATACATGTAGTTTATTATTGTTCAACATAATTTCTACACAACTACAGTGGGGCAAAAAAGTATTTAGTCAGCCACCAATTGTGCAAGTTCTCCAACTTAAAAAGATGAGAGAGGTAATTTTCATCATAGGTACACTTCAACTATGACAGACGAAATGAGAAAAAGAAATCCAGAAAATCACATTGTAGGATTTTTTATTTATTTATTTGCAAATTATGGTGGAAAATAAGTATTTGGTCAATAACAAAAGTTTCTCTCAATACTTTGTTATATACCCTTTGTTGGCAATGACAGAGGTCAAACGTTTTCTGTAAGTCTTCACAAGGTTTTCACACACTGTTGCTGGTATTTTGGCCCATTCCTCCATGCAGATCTCTTCTAGAGCAGTGATGTTTTGGGGCTGTCGCTGGGCAACACGGACTTTCAACTCCCTCCAAAGATTTTCTATGGGGTTGAGATCTGGAGACTGGCTAGGCCACTCCAGGACCTTGAAATGCTTCTTACGAAGCGAAGCCACTCCTTCGTTGCCCGGGCGGTGTGTTTGGGATCATTGTCATGCTGAAAGACCCAGCCATGTTTCATCTTCAATGCCCTTGCTGATGGAAGGCGGTTTTCACTCAAAATCTCACGATACATGGGCCCATTCATTCTTTCCTTTACACGGATCAGTCGTCCTGGTCCCTTTGCAGAAAAACAGCCCCAAAGCATGATGTTTCCACCCCCATGCTTCACAGTAGGTATGGTGTTCTTTGGATGCAACTCAGCATTCTTTGTCCTCCAAACACGACGAGGTGAGTTTTTACCAAAAAGTTATATTTTGGTTTCATCTGACCATATGACATTCTCCCAATCCTCATCTGGATCATCCAAATGCTCTCTAGCAAACGTCAGACAGGCCTGAACATGTACTGGCTTAAGCAGGGGGACACGTCTGGCACTGCAGGATTTGAGTCCCTGGCGGCGTAGTGTGTTACTGATGGTAGGCTTTGCTACTTTGGTCCCAGCTCTCTGCAGGTCATTCACTAGGTCCCCGTGTGGTTCTGGGATTTTTGCTCACCGTTCTTGTGATCATTTTGACCCCACGGGGTGAGACTTGCGTGGAGCCCCAGATCGAGGAAGATTATCAGTGGTCTTGTATGTCTTCCATTTCCTAATAATTGCTCCCACAGTTGATTTCTTCAAACCAAGCTGCTTACCTATTGCAGATTCAGTCTTCCCAACCTGGTGCAGGTCTACAATTTTGTTTCTGGTGTCCTTTGACAGCTCTTTGGTCTTGGCCATAGTGGAGTTTGGAGTGTGACTGTTTGAGGTTGTGGACAGGTGTCTTTTATACTGATAACAAGTTCAAACAGGTGCCATTAATACAGGTAACGAGTGGAGGACAGAGGAGCCTCTTAAAGAAGAAGTTACAGGTCTGTGAGAGCCAGAAATCTTGCTTGTTTGTATGTGACCAAATACTTATTTTCCACCATAATTTGCAAATAAATTCATTAAAAATCCTACAATGTGATTTTCTGGATTTTCTTTCCTAATTTTGTCTGTCAAAGTTGAAGTGTACCTATGATGAAAATTACAGGCCTCTCTCATCTTTTTAAGTGAGAGAACTTGCACAATTGGTGGCTGACTAAATACTTTTTTGCCCCACTGTATGTACATAATGGTGACCCCGAATCTTCAATCAATGGGGATTTCCACCAACCTACAAAAGCTATGATCCCTTATTGATGTTACTTGTTAAATCCACTTCAATCAGTGTAGATGAAGGGGAGGAGCCTTGAGACAATTGAGACATGGATTGTGTTTCTGTGCCTCTCAGAGGGTGAATGGGCAAGACAAAATATTTATTTGCCTTTGAACGGAGTATGGTAGAAGGTGCCAGGAGCACTGGTTTGGGTCAAGAACTGCAACACTACTGGGTTTTTCATGCTCAACAGTTTCCTAAGGATGCAGGCTGTGTAAGAACTGGGACATTTTCAGCTTCCAGGTATTGTGTACAGATCCTTGCGACATGGGGCCGTGCATTATGATGCTGAAACATGAGGTGCTGGAGACGGATGAATGGCACGACAATGAAACTCAGGATCTCGTCACGGTATCTCTGTGCATTCAAATTGCCATCGGGTTCGTTGTCGGCCCATACCATAACCCCACCGCCACCACGGGGCACTCTGTTCACAACATTGACATCAGCAAACCGCTTGCAGTTCTGAGGCTGGTTGGATGTACTGTCAAATAATCTAAATAGACGTAGGAGGCGGCTTATGGTAGAGAAATGAACAATTCTTTGGCAACAGTTCTGGTGGACATTCCTGCAGTCATCATGACAATTGCACGCTCCCTCAAAACATGAGACATCTGTGGATTGGGATTTGTGACAAAACTGCACATTTTAGAGTGACATTTTACTATCCCCAGCACAAGGTGCACTTGTGTAATGAGCATACCATTTAATCAGCTTCTTGATATGCCACACCTGCGAGGTTGATGGATTATCTTGGCAAAAGAGAAATGCCACACTAACAGGGATGTAAACAAATTTGTTTACAACATTTTAGAGAAATAAGCTTTTTGTGTGTATGGAAAATATCTGGGATCTTTTATTTCAGCTCATGAAACATGGGACCAACACTTTACATGTTGCATTTTATATTTTTGTTCTGCATAGATAGCATTGATGAGACTAAAAGGCATGGCATGTAAAATTATTATCGAGTTAGCATTGCTCATTGTACATACTGATCTTATAAGATAATACGATAATAGGAATGCATTGTACAGTTATTTAACATTGTTCAAATTAACTTCCATACAATGTGAAAAACAGAAAGAGGAAAACAAGAAAACTGAGGATATTAGCTAGATAATTAGCTTTTCTCCTAGATTGTTATGCTCCCTCTGAGATGCATGTTCAGGTAGCTAATGAAATAGTCATCATAATGACAGCTTTATGGTATCTAATTCCAGTTTGATCTGCTCCATTATAAATACATTTCTCTCAACTGCCAAGGGGAAAGGCTGCATTTTAAGAATTTTCCATGTCAGAAATGAGGGAGCAATTGACTGAATATGTAAAAGATGAGTTTCTAAAGTTCAGCACTCACGTTGGGCCCGTTTATTTGGGAAGAATTTGCAGGAGTGTTTATCCTCATTACCTCTCTGTCTCGTACCCTATCCCTAATGAAT
Organism: Brachymystax lenok tsinlingensis; assembly: GCA_030435695.1. Taxonomy (NCBI): domain Eukaryota; kingdom Metazoa; phylum Chordata; class Actinopteri; order Salmoniformes; family Salmonidae; genus Brachymystax; species Brachymystax lenok. The sequence continues at coordinate 18,687,823 of CM059789.1, forward strand.
CCCTAATGAATCTTTAATGATTCACACAACCTCAAAGTGGTTTGATAGCCGCTACTATCCCTTCAATGCGCCATAAAAGGCCACTACAAGAATTCAGCTGTCAGGAGTTGAGTGGTGCTTTACATTGCTTGTTGTTACACTGGATGAGAGGTTATGTACACTAGTCCATATATCACCACACATAAGGTTATTGTCACACCCTGATCTGTTTCACCTGTCCTTGTGATTGTCTCCACCCCCCTCCAGGTGTCGCCCATCTTCCCCTTTACCCCCCTGTGTATTTATACATGTGTTCTCTGTTTGTCCATTGCCAGTTCGTCTTGTTTGTCAAGTCAACCAGCATTTTTGTTCTCAGCTCCTGCTTTTCCAGTATCTCCTTTTATCGCCCTCCTGGTTTGACCCTTGCCTGTCCTAACTCTGAGCTCGCCTGTCTGACCACTCTGCCTGCCGACCTGTAACTTTGCCCCACCTCGGGAGAGATGACCTCTGCCTACCCTAAACCTGAGCCTGCCTGCCATCCGGTACCGTTCCCCACCTCTGATTTACAGACCCCTGCCCTGTCTATTGCTTGCCCCTGTTGGAATATTAAACCTTTGTCAATTTGACGTGTCTGCATCTGGGTCTTACCTTGATTCCTGATAGTTATGTACACTAGTCCATATATCACCACACATAAGGTTATGTACACTAGTCCATATACAGTAGCACCACACATAAATCACTGGCAGCTTCTTGTAAAACATCTATATCTGTTTTGAAGGTGGCAAAAAAATAGGCTTATGAGCCCTTGTATAGGAGATTGGATGAGAAGAGGCCCTTAGAGTTTGAGGTGGCTCAAGGTTTTCGCCCCTCCTTGACAGAGAGGGATGTGAAAGCGAAAGAAGATAAGGTTGTGTGTGTGTGGGGGTTTGTGTATGTCAGTGTGTTTGTGTCTGGGGTTGGGTTGGTGTGTGTGTGTGTGTGGGGGGGGGGTACCTAGTCAGTTGCACAACTAAATGCATGCAACCAAAATGTGTCTTCCGCATTTAACCCAACACCTCTGAATCAGAGAGGTGCGGGGGGCTGCCTTAATCGACGTCCACGTCATCATTGCCCGGGTTGTTGGCAGAGGATCTTTCACCTTACAGAGACTGTCCTCTTAAACAACACAATGGAACACTGTATCTATGTGTTTGTTGGTGGGTGGGTGGGTGGGATGGATGGATTTTTGCTGCCCTAGTGATAGAGATGCTATTCCAGTTCTCTCTCCCTGACACGCTCACTTTCTCTGCTTCTAATTCATTCTGAATCAGCTGGTCAGCAAGGAACCCACCCCCCACCTCTCCCACCCCCTGGTTAAATAACCTCTGAGTGACTCTCCAACACACACACACACGTGAGACACACTATGCTGAGGGTCTAGGAAGTTAGGAACTAGTCTGGCAGCAGGAAGTTCAATTAGTCTTACAGCAGGAAGTTCAACTAGTCTGGCAGCAGGATGTTCAATTGGTCTGGCAGCATGAAGTTAAACTGGTCTGGCAGCAGGAAGTTAAACTGGTCTGGCAGCAGAAAGTTAAACTAGTCTGGCAGCAGGAAGTTAAACTGTTCTGGCAGCAGCAAGTTAAACTAGTCTGGCAACAGGAAGTTCAACAAGTCTTGCAAGATGAATATAAGCTAGTCTGGCAGGAGGAAGTTAAATTAGTCTGGCAGCAGGGAACTGGGCAAAGTTGGAGTTAAAACAATGTTTAATGTTAAGGTGGAGTGAAACAACATCATTTGAGAATCCTATGGTCTTGTATTACCATGCTCCATATAGTACAACGGCACAGCGAACACCGTCATACTGCAACGGCATTGCAACAGATTTCAAAATCTGGTGCTGCTGTACAATTGTTTTTGCTGTCTTTTCTTCTTCAGAGACTGAGGCTGGGAACAACAAAGTAGAATCCCCTGATGGGCAGGCCAGGTTTGAGGCTTAGAACGGCTCGTTCTAGTGCATGACAGACTAGTCTTTCACATATCTGGAGCCAATATGATCCTATTGTTGGCAGAGGATCGTTCACCTTGCAGAGGCTGTCCTCTGCAAAATATTCACACTGTAGAACATCAAATATGGATGGAACCTGTTAAACAACACAATGAAACACTATCTGGCTATGGCAGTTTTTTCTCACTTGGTCTTCACTCTTAGCAAAGTACTTAAGATGCATTGTCATTGTGTATGCAGGTATGCTGGCGCTACTAAAGGTTTCTATGCGAGTGGGGAGCTTGTAGGCCTACATTGTAGATCTGAGCCTTTCAAAAAAGGAAAAATTACAGAAACACCCAAAGATGACCGCAACAATGAGCTAGCTATTAAGTTCATTTCATGGTTTATTTCATGGTTCTCTGTAATTAATTAAAGACTAAATGTGCTTCCCAAATGGCACCCTATTCCCCATTAGTACACTACTTTTGACCAGTGTTTGGCACTTTCCTTTGTGTGTATAATACTTAAGTCTCATCATAATTTCCCTGCATTGAGCCAGAAAGCTTATATTTTCCTTAATCAGCTCCCTGAGCAGTATGCAGCTGTGAATAAATATCCGCTAATTGAGTTATTTTGCTTAATTCTGATTCATTTGGAATCTCATCAGTCCTAAATGACTCCCGCTGACTCCCACTCGTTGATGAGAGAAATAGATTGAACCGGGAGAGTAAAACCCGCTGTATAATCACAAGATGTGGGGCTACCAATTAAAAAGGATAATCATCTCCAAAGCTCGTTCCATTACGCCCATACATTATAGAGATTGGAATGCCCCCATATTGAATAATATTCCATATATTTATAATTCACAAAAATTCACAAATCGAATGGCCTGTAACCTTGATGGGGCGGTGGAGTCATTTACTTTCCATAATGGAAATAATGGAAATACATCACATTTACAAGATCTTAGTAATTCATACACTAACAATGTTCTGGTTTTCATTACAACCTGTTGGCACATGTTTATTCCCTGACTGGTGGAATCCATAGTCTTGTTAGGATAATGAGGGGATCTGATAATTGTATTCTAATGATATTATCTCACCATTTAAAAAAACACACTCTTAACTCTGCAAACCTCCCACTGAAGTCTAACTGGCCCTTTCACCAGATGCTCGTGGTTCTCACCATTCTAGGAGACGTATATGAATAAGCTACATGTAAAGGGGGCCTGTGGTGCAGCACCGAGCGAAAGGCGGTCTGGCAAAGATTGTAGCCGGGGCTAGACAGTGACAAATGGGGCGTGTCTGGAGCTATTGGGGTTGGAGGTGATCTTACCTTAGAGGGCACTGAGAGGGGGCACTGTGTGTATGTGTGTGTGTGTGTGTGGTGGGGTATGTGTGTCTGTGACAGTGGGACGGTGGAGTTGTCACTTTATCAACAAAGCAGCATTACAGAATTATTAACACAAGTTTGGGAAGATATATAAAGTTTGGGAATATATAACGTGATCTGTGCATTTGAACAACAGCATAACTAACTATTTTTATTTTACATTTAATAACAGAATTACCACTGCTGCACATGCTGCCACTGTTTTGATTACCAAAAGTTATATTTTTAGAATGAGCAGCGCTCCGCCAGCTCACGAGAGCATTGGTAACACAAGGCTAGCACGAGGAAAACGCAACAAGCACAGATGCGACAAGTGAAAGCCAATCATCTACCTGGAAATAGCTAGCTAGCATCATGCCACAAGCACGATGAGCTCGCCAGTAACTTTAGTTGGACTTTATTGGCATGTGAGCTAGCAAGCTACAGTGCCTTCAGAAAGTATTCACACATTTTGTTGTGATATTGCCTGAATTTAAAATGGATTCAATGGAAATGTTTTGTCACTGGCCTGCTGTACACACAATACCCAACAACATTGTAGTTACTCCACAATACTAACCTAATTGACAGAGTGAAAAGATAGAAGCCTGTACAGAATAAAAATATTCCAAAGCATGCATCTGGTTTGCAACAAGGCACTAAAGTAATTCTGCAAAAAATGTGGCAAAACCATACACTTTTTGTCATGAATACAAAGTGTTATTTTTGGTGCAAATCTAACACAACACATCACTGAGTACCACTCCATATTTTAAAGCATAGTGGTGGCTGCATCATGTTATGGGGATGCTTGTTATCTTTATGGACTGAGGAGTTTTTCAGCATAAAACAAAAATGTAATGGTGCTAAGCACAGGCAAAATCCTAAAGTAAATCCTGGTTGAGTCTGCTTTCACCTTTCAGCAGGACAATAACCTAAAACACAAGGCCAAATATACACTGGAGTTGCATACCAAGAAGAAATGGAATGTTTAGGTGGTTGAAAGACTGCCAAGAGTGTGCAAAGCTGTCATCAAGCCAAAGGGTGGCTACTTTGAAGAATCTCAAATATAACATATTTAGATTTGTTTAACACTTTTTTGGTTACTACATAATTCCATATGTGTTATTTAATAGTTTTGATGTCTTTACTATTATTCTACAATGTAGAAAATAGTAAAAATAAATAAAAACCTTGGAATGAGTAGGTGTGTCCAAACGTTTGACTGTATATAAAGGATATATTTCTGTATTTAATTTGCCAACATTTCTAAAAACATGTTTTCACTTTGTTGTTATTGGGTGTAATCCGTTTTGAATAAAGGCTGTAACAAAACAAAATGTGGAATACTACTTTTTAAAGAGACTGTAGCTACAGGTATGCTAGTTTGCCTGTAGCTAGTGTCTACTAGCTAGCATCTAATGGCAGTGTTACGAATTGGGCACAGAGCCTTGTTTTTTTTGTGCTACCAGATTCGCGAGAATGTTCTAGCTAATGTACCCGCTGTCCTTCAACTGTTGATGGATGTCCTGTTCAGCTCCCAGGCTCCCAATGACTGTCATGCTGTCGCGGGCGCCATGGTGACACTGTTATGATTAGTTTAATACAAGTCAAGTACAATTTTCTTTTTTTCTGTTGACTACCTGTTAGAGTAGATCCAGAAGGTCTGAGTACTAATTTCAGAGCCCCAGGACGGTCCATTTTACTTTGTGCTGTTAAAATTAGAAAACTGAATTGGTGGTGTCCCCCCTCATAGCAAATAGCTGACAAAACAATCCAAGCACTGGGCCCATGGTCCGGACACCCGGAGCTGCTGCTGGCAAAGTAGTAAGTAACTGAACAGCTTGTACTGAACAATATTTTTTTTTTAACAGAACATTTTTCACATTTACACACTTTTATGAGCATTTTTAACATAACCCATTATACAATTGTGTAATTCACCTAAATAAAAATACTTTAAAGTACTTCTTAAGTAAATTTTTGGGTTATCTGTACTTGCTTTACTATTTATATTTTTTACAACTTTTTATTTTACTTCACTACATTCCTAAAGAAAATAATGTACTTTTTACTCCATACGTTTTCCCTGACACCCAAAAGTACTCATTACATATTTAATGCTTAGCAGGAAGGAAAATGGTCCAATTCACACTTATCAAGAGAACATACCTGGTCATCCCTACTGCCATCTGGCGGACTCAATAAACACAAGTGCTTTGTTTGTTTGAGCTCCTGGCCATCTGACAAAAAAAATAATAATCTTAATATAAGTCTGGTTTTCTTATTTCATTTTAAGTGATTTATACTTTTACTTTTGATACTTAATTATTTCTAATTAATTACATTTACTTTTGATACATACGTATATTTAAAACCAAATATTTTCAGACTTTTACTCAAGTAGTATTTTACTGGGTGGCTTTCACTTAAGTCATTTTCTATGAAGGTATAGTCAAGTATGGCAATTGGTTACTTTTTCCATCACTGCCATTACACAGTTGAAGTCGGAAGTTTACATACACTTAGGTTGGAGTCATTAAAACTCGTTTTTCAACCACTCCACAAATTTCTTGTTCACAAACTATAGTTTTGGAAAACAGGTTAGGACATCTACTTTGTGCATGACACAAGTAATTTTTCCAACAATTGTTTACAGACAGATTATTTCACTTATAATTCAATGTATCACAATTCCAGTGGGTCAGAAGTTTACATACACTCAGTTGACTGTGCCTTTAAACAGCTTGGAAAATTCCAGAAAGGGATGTCATGGCTTTAGAAGCTTCTGATAGGCTAATTGACATCATTTGAGTCAATTGGAGGTGTACCTGTGGATGTATTTCAAGGCCTACCTTCAAACTCAGTGCCTCTTTGCTTGACATCATGGGAAAATCTAAAGAAATCAGCCAAGACCTAAAAATTTTTTTATTTAGACCTCCGCAAGTCTGGTTCATCCTTGGGAGACATTTCCAAACGCCTGAAGGTACCGCATTCATCTGTACAAACAATAGTATGCAAGTATAAACACCATGGGACCACGCAGCCGTCATACCGCTCAGGAAGGAGACCGTTCTGTCTCCTAGAGATGAAAAACAGTCTCAACGTCAACAGTGAAGAGGCGACTCCGGGATTCTGGCCTTCTAGGCAGAGTTGCAAAGAAAAAGCCATATCTCAGACTGGCCAATAAAAAGAAAAGAAAAGATTAAGATGGGCAAAAGAACACAAACACTGGACAGAGGAACTCTGCCTAGAAGGACAGCATCCCGGTGTCGGCTCGTCACTGTTGATATGGAGATTGGTGTTTTGTGTGTAATATTTAATGAAGCTGCCAGTTGAGGACTTGTGAGGCGTCTGTTTCTCAAACTATACACTATAATGTACTTGTCCTCTTTCTCAGTTGTGCACCGGGGCCTCCCACTCCTCTTTCTATTCTGGTTACAGCCAGTTTGCTCTGTTCTGTGAAGGGAGTAGTACACTGCGTTGTACGAGATCTTCAGTTTCTTGGCAGTTTCTCGTATGGAATAGCCTTCATTTCCCAGAGTTTCAGAAGAAAGTTATTTGTTTCTGGCCATTTTGAGCCTGTAATCGAACCCACAAATGCTGATGCTCCAGATGCTCAACTAGTCTAAAGAAAGCCAGTTTTATTGCTTCTTTAAGCAGAACAGCAGTTTTCAGCTGTGCTAACATAATTGCAAAAGGGTTTTCTAATGATCAGTTAGCTTTTTAAAATGATAAACTTGGATTAGCTAACACAACGTGCCATTGGAGCACAGGAGTGATGGTTGCTGATAATGGGCCTCTGTACGCCTTTGTAGATTTTCCCTAAAAAATCCCCCGTTTCGAGCTATAATAGTCATTTGCAATATTAACAATGTCTACACTGTATTTCTGATCAATTTGATGTTATTTTAATGGACATTTCTATGTGACCCCAAACTTTTGAACGGTAGTGTATATATCTATATTTTATTACTAAAAAGTTGTATTTTATTTTATATTTTTACCTATCACAGAGGTGGGCCGCCACTAACGGGCAGGCTGCTACAAGTGTGTGTTTGTGTGTGCGTGTGTGTGTGTGTCTGCATGTAAGTGTGTATGTATATGGAGGTCTCCCATGAGAGGTGGGTAGGGGATAACTATGTTTCTCTGAGAAGGGTGATTCCAAAGTGTGACCAATTCATATCAACCATATCTTCTTTTGAAAGCCAATAAATAATGGCTGTACCAAACCTGAGACATGGCTTTCTATTCTATTCGAACGATCATTGCCGTACTATCCCATTTTTGCACACTTTGAATTACATAATTCCTTTACTGCTAGGAAGAAAACTGAAAACAATACAATTGTTTGAAAATAGTTGAGAAAACAATAGATGGTTGTTGATAACAGCCTGTATACCTGTGGGTAATTGTCCAATAATTTTTTCATCAACTTGTGCACTACTTCTCTTCCTCAACACATTTGCATTTTCCCCCTGGTCTCCACATTTTTCTGTCTCTCTTTTCCTCCATCACTTGATGAATGACCCAGACCAGCTGTCAGTGTAGAGACATTTAATGGCTCCTGTGTTCACTCTCACACGCCTGCAGTCAACAGAGAATGCGGCCCAAATGGCACCCTGCTTCCTATTTAGTGCAGCATTTTTTTTTTTGCAAAAGTTGTGCACTATAAGGGAATACGGTACCATTTGGGACGTAGTCGGAGAAACCTCTTCATGCTCTTGTGGAATTATGTCCGTAGACGTGTAACAACCTGAAAAATATTATGTATTTTTCAAAGTATTTTCTTCGTCTCTTCGTCTGACAATATTGGCAAACTAGTGTTATTTACAAAAGTCTTGGACTCCCTCCTTAAAACTTAAAACTTTACAAATGATATAACTTCTTGAGACCAGAGGAAATTATGCCACCAAATGCTTTATCGACGATGGTGTGTATATGATATAACGAAATGGAAAGTCATAACACCTTGTTATCTTTATTGGGACTTGGGTTAGGGCTCGATTCAATCTGCGTCGCAGAACTTCAGCGTTACAGCTTGATTGAAATTTAAAGGCAATGTTCCCACGTTAGCGAAGACTGCATTCATGGTAAACACCATATATGTCGGCTCCAGTGGAGGCTGCTGAGGGGAGGACGGCTCATAATAGTGGCTGTAATGGTGTAATGGCTGTAATTGGGTGAATGGAATGGTATCAAATGTGTTTGATACCATTCCATTTACTCCATTCCAGCCATTGTTATGAGCCGTCCTCCCCTCATCAGCCTCCACTGGTCGGCTCAATCGAAAATGACCTTTACATTTCTATAACGCTTCTGCGAAAACAGATTGAATGAAGCTCCTACTGTGTAATGGGGAATGTTTGCTGTTCTGTGAGAAATTGTTTTATCATGGTCTGGTTCAGACCTGGGTTTAAAATACTATTCAGGATATTTCAATTACTTTCAATAACATTTAAATAAAACATAATCAAATACACATGTATTTGACCCCAGGTCCAGATCTGTTTGTGGTGTATAGCCACATATGGCATGATAATGACCATAGGAGTTCAACAACTGTCCTTTTTTGCAGTGAAAATGCAGCTTCAGTTTGTCGTAGGCTTGTAGCCATACAACGTCATGTTACTGTGCTTGTTCAGCATGGCATTTAGCCATTTGTGGTTTGATCAATATATTTGACACATTTTATAGATTTAGCCAATGGTCCAATCAGAATGAGTGATGATGACATTGAGGCTCTCCAGATCATTAAGCCAATTAGCATGTTGTTGTTTTCTCACCCTTGGCAGTCATGCAATGACCTAAAGCCACAACCTGCCGTTTCAACAGCCTCACTGTGCCACGTTGTTTGGTAAGATGAGAGATGGACTGGGGAAAGAAACAACTACAATTCATAGACTGCTGTGGCTGCAAGGACTAACATTCTAGGAGATTGGCATGATACTGACAATGGAACCTGAGAATAACTGGTGTTCTATACCTTCTTGTTGCCAACATTTAAAGTCCTTAATGTGTTCAGAAAATAAATAAATGACTGGCCATTTTGGGCACATCTGCAGAAACCTGGAGGTGTCAAGGAGATCTATGTGCTGTCAAGATAGCATCATGTTCCACAAGACACACATTGATTTGGTACACTGGCATAGAACGATGACCATTTACTTTACAAGATGCACCCCTGTGTTCCTTTTTCGCCAAAATAGTAAAATTACATGTCACTTTCATGATATTCCTATGTCATATTACAGTACATTTCATAGACGAAGTCTGTGGTACATTACATAAGCATTGTTTAGCTAGCAATGGCTCATGAAGGGTGAAGTTCGTAGCTATTCTTATAGACCTTCAATCGGGCTTTTCACATCACACTAATGCAGATTATTGTGAAATAGAAAATAATTACTTATTTGAAATGTGTGACAGGCACGTCGACCACACGATTTTCTTCATAACACATTTGTGTCCACCACATGATTATCTCCATAATGCATTCGTGTTCAATACATTTTTTGTTCAGTACACGCTATCAAACTGTGAGAAAAAGCTATTGAATTTGTTAGCTAGTCAGCCATAGCTGTTTCACATGTCTCCTTCATTGTGGAATTGTTACTTTATGAAAGGGTCTCGTTAAATTAAATAGTTGAACAAGATGTTATGTCGCATTAGATTAAATAGTTGACAGGGTTGGGGTCAATTCCATTAAAATTCCAGTCAATTCAGTGTTTCGAGTACACTTGGTGCTGAATTTCAAATGGACACCTAGGTGAAAGCAAAATAGTGAAATCTCCAGACAGCTAATCAGAAGACAAGAATGAACCTATTACCATAATGTTTATATAACAATCCAATCCTCTCAGACATACAGGTGTATCTAGTGTATAGAGGCCATTTAGTATAGGGTTTATTTGGAATTCAGCTATACTTAAATTAGCCCTGTTTATGTCTGCCAGCGATTTCCCTTTAGAGTGAATTGATTGACACACTGGTTAGGGTGCCCTATTCTTATGGGTTATGAGGCTTCCTCTTTAAAGCACATAATAGCAGGCATTTATAAAGCAGCTGCTATTCAAAATCAGTGATGGATACAACCTTAAAAACTGCTGAAAGTCAATGTCTGCTGTATCAGTCATCTCAAGCAAATCTTCCCTATCTCTCGCTCTCTTTTTTCTCTTTCTCACTCTTTCTCTCTCTCTTTTTAGACTTCTCATTCTTAATGGTCTTCTCTCCAGCTCCATCATCTACTTCTCCAGCTCCATCATCTACTTCTCTCCAACTCCATCATCTACTTATCTCCAGCTCCATCCTCTACTTCTCTCCAACTCCATCATCTACTTCTCTCCAACTGCATCATCTACTTCTCTCCAGCTCCATCATCTACTTCTCTCCAGCTCCATCATCTACTTTCTCCAGCTCCATCATCTACTTCTCTCCAACTCCATCATCTACTTCTCTCCAACTCCATCATCTACTTCTCTCCAGCTCCATCATCTACTTCTCTCCAACTTCATCATCTACTTTTCTCCAACTGCATCATCTACTTCTCTCCAGCTCCATCATCTACTTCTCTCCAGCTCCATCATCTACTTTCTCCAGCTCCATCATCTACTTCTCTCCAACTCCATCATCTACTTCTCTCCAACTCCATCATCTACTTCTCTCCAGCTCCATCATCTACTTCTCTCCAACTTCATCATCTACTTTTCTCCAACTGCATCATCTACTTCTCTCCAGCTCCATCATCTACTTCTCTCCAGCTCCATCATCTACTTTCTCCAGCTCCATCATCTACTTCTCTCCAGCTCCATCATCTACTTCTCTCCAGCTCCATCATCTACTTCTCTCCAGCTCCATCATGTATCATCTTTCACAATTCGGGAGCATGTTGCACCAAACTGTGTCCTTGTATACAGGAATAGAAGGCCATGTCTACAGATATAGAAGGCCATGTATACAGATATAGATGTCCATGTCAGATGGTCAATGAGGCTCATTGACCAGCCCTATTGGAATGCAGGTCGTACAGTGTGATGGATTGACCAGGGGGGCAGCTGTCATCTGGTCCCCCAGTGTCTTGGCTCATTGCTTAGAGGAGATCTTGGACCGCGGCCCTCTGGATCAAGCAACAGAGAAGCACCATGGCACCTTCTGAGGCTGCCAGCCCATGGGAAGGAGGAGAAGGGGAATGGGGGGCATTTAGGACTGTGTTTGGGGTACATCTGGACATTGTGCTGTCTTTACAGTCTTTACAGTATCTCTATAGTTTCTCTAGAAACCCAGCTTGGAGAATCCAGTTGCCTGCTCCTCGTTAATTGTGGTCCTGTGTGACTCAGTTGGTAAGAGTGTTGCACTAGCAATGCCAAGGTTGTGATTTCGATTCCCCGAGTGATGCATATAGTGGATTGTTATCGGAAGGATTTTCCCAGTTGGATTATCCTGTGATGATCCTAGTACTGTATTATTGGACAGAGTCAAGGCTAGCCTAGCCGTTAGCTTTCGATAGATACAGGAAGGAGTCCACCTTTTCACAGATGGTCTATTTTCATCCAGAATGGCTTGCTCTCTTGTCAGATCTTGTCTGCTCTGGCTTCTCTGTGATAAAGTCATAAACAAAAGCTGTGGATAATTGTCTCCGGGAGCTTTTTGGACCTGTCTGTCAAGTCAAGAACCACACATGTCAAGCAAGAGCCTTCAGGAGGCTAGTGGGTCAGACACTGGGGAAAAAGTATTGAATTCTTGGAGGGTTTGGTATTAGGTACTTGGAAGTCGATTCATTAGAAAGCCTTTTTCTCAGAACCTCGACCACTGTCCTTTTTCTCTCCCTCACTGGAATCAATTAATCAACAAGGGAAAAGCAAACGTCAGTTGTCTGGATATTTTATAATTTATTTAGTATCTTACTTTAGTATGCTTTGGGTCTGAAATTTCCAGGCAAGCAGAGGGAATACATTAAAGTCTGACATGTTTTGGGATGTTTTAATCATTCGGTTCTTTCTTTTTTTTGCTCATTCTTCCACAACCTAGAAGGGTTCCCGGTTTTTAATATCAAAAGCTTTTCCCCTATGGCTTTTTGCATCCATTTGAAATAGGATGTTTTGCCGCAGTTAAATGAGGTTGAATCATGGCTTGTGGTTGCATAGCAGCGTTTACTGCTACGCTCAAATGTTAATGTCTGATTTGAAGGTTTTTCGGGCTGAGGGCTTTGTGTGAGATCAATGACGATTGTGTCTAAGGCTACCCAGACATCTTTTATTAAAGTTCGGTACCTTTTTACTCACAATCTCAGCTGATACAGAACTTTTCTCTTATTGAACGCTCCTCTTTTAGGCTGTCTTTCCTCAAAGGACCGAGATACCAAGGATGATTTTCTGCACTCAATGACACACTGAATGGTAACATTTTAACTAGATGGAATTAGTGAAATTATAATCTGCTTTATGTTCTAACTATTATGATTTTTTTGGGGGGGCCTTACTGCTATTAGCCCATACAAACGCATTGAATAACATATTCACTACACGGAACAACAGATAGCCCCCCCAAAAAATCTAAAGGAAGTTTTTTCTGAAGTGTCTGTCCTATATCTGAGAGATATAAGAAAGATCAGGAAATATTTTATGTTTACTTTATATATTTTTTAAACATCTATTTAACCCCTTATTTTTTGCGTTGAACAGTCTCCATATATACTGTACAGTACAGTACTTCCATTCATTTTTTCAACTAGTGCCGGGGGACATTCTGACGGGTCTTGTGAGGCCTGTGGGCATCCTAGAGCAAATCGACATGTACGTGTTCGTTAGAGTCTCATCTTTCCACAGAGGTGTCATATTAGTGTGTAATCAAAACTGTTCGGACGCTACTGACAATTTTGTGAGAAGACCGATTCTCTGAATCTCTCTGACAAACACTGCTCTAGCTCTGTCACCTTTCACTGCAGATTGAGACGCATCCAATGGAATAGTTCACATTTTTGTATTAACTTGTTTTCATGCAAATTGTTTTCCAGGGTAGGCCAATAAGTAAAGGTTAATTAAAAATAATAAATGCTAGCCATGATATTCTAGATGTACTATAGCCTGTATGGTGTCTTATTAGGACAGCCTATGTTTGGGCCTAATACAGACACAATTAACATGTTGGTATATATGCTGTCTTTATTCCCCACTGAAATGTGATGTCAAGTAGTTTTTAACATCAGTCTACAGTACTTCAGATCCCTTTATCACTCTCATTGGGAAAACATTTAACATGCAGGACTCCATTAGCAGAATCCCAATAGTCTGTTCCTGCCCCCTGTTTTACGAGAGAGAGAGAGAGAGAGAGAGAGAGAGAGAGAGAGAGAGAGAGAGAGAGAGAGAGAGAGAGAGAGAGAGGTGCCCGGCCGTGAGCAGGCAAACAGGCCCAACCCCCACTCTTACACTAGCCCAATCCAATGGCATGTACCAGATGCTCAGCAGGCTCTGCTCACACTTTCTGGTCTGAGGCCAAACCACACGACTAACAACATTGGACACTTTATGGAACACAAAGCCTTCACTATCTCATCCTGGAATATCCAAGGCCTTTGGCCGAAAGAGCAGGAACCTGTACTTCACCAAAGAAATCAGAAATACAGACATTGTCATCCTACAAGAAACATGGAATAGAGGAGATGGAACAACTGGTTGCCCTCTAGGTTAGAGAGCTGGTAGTCCCATCCACCAAACTACCAGGTGTGAAACAGGGAAGGGACTTAAGGCGTATGCTAATTTGGTGTAGAGCTGACCTAACTCACTCTATTAAATTAATCAAAACAGGAACATTTTACATTTGGTCAGAAATTCAAAAGGAAATGATCTCAACAGAGAAAAATGTCCTCCTGTGTGCTAAATATATCCGCCCACTAGAATCTCCATACTTTAATAAAGACAACTTCTCCATCCTGGAGGGAGAAATCAATCCATTCCAGGCCCAGGGAAATGTACTGGTCTGTGGCAACCTAAATGCCAGAACTGGACAAGAACCTGACACCCTCAGCACACAGGGGGACAAACAACTACCTGGAGGTGACAGCATTGCCACCCCCATATACCCTCCTAGACACAACTACGACAACAACAAAAACGAGTCACAACTCCTGCAGCTCTGTTGCACGCTGGGTATGTACATAGTCAATGGTAGGCTTCAAGGGGACTTCTATGGTACAGTGAGGGAAAAAAGTATTTGATTCCGTGCTGATTTTGTACGTTTGCCACCTGACAAAGAAATGATCAGTCTATAATTTTAATGGTAGGTTTATTTGAACAGTGAGAGACAGAATAACAACAAAAAAATCCAGAAAAAAACGCATGTGAAAAATGTTATAAATTGATTTGCATTTTAATGAGGGAAATAAGTATTTGACCCCTCTGCAAAAAATGACTTAGTACTTGGTGGCAAAACCCTTGTTGGCAATCACAGAGTTCAGACGTTTCTTGTAGTTGGCCACCAGGTTTGCACACATCTCAGGAGGGATTTTGTCCCACTCCTCTTTGCAGATCTTCTCCAAGTCATTAAGGTTTCGAGGCTGACCTTTGGCAACTCGAACCTTTAGCTCCCTCCACAGATTTTCTATGGGATTAAGGTCTGGAGACCGGCTAGGCCACTCCAGGACCTTAATGTGCTTCTTCTTGAGCCACTCCTTTGTTGCCTTGGCCGTGTGTTTTGGGTCATTGTCATGCTGGAATACCCATCCACGACCCATTTTCAATGCCCTGGCTGAGGGAAGGAGGTTCTCACCCAAGATTTGACGGTGCATGGCCCCGTCCATCGTCCCTTTGATGCGGTGAAGTTGTCCTGTCCCCTTAGCAGAAAAACACCCCCAAAGCATAATGTTTCCACCTCCATGTTTGACGGTGGAGATGGTTTCCTTGGGGTCATAGGCAGCATTCCTCCTCCTCCAAACACAGCGAGTTGAGTTGATGCCAAAGAGCTCCATTTTGGTCTCATCTGACCACAACACTTTCACCCAGTTGTCCTCTGAATCATTCAGATGTTCATTGGCAAACTTCAGACGAGCATGTATACGGTGGGGCAAAAAAGTATTTAGTCAGCCACCAATTGTGCAAGTTCTCTCACTTAAAAAGATGAGAGAGGCCTGTAATTTTCATCATAGGTACACTTCAACTATGACAGACTAAATGAGGAAAAAAAATCCAGAAAATCACATTGTAGGATTTTTAATGAATTGATTTGCAAATTATGGTGGAAAATAAGTATTTGGTCACATACAAACAAGCAAGATTTCTGGCTCTCACAGACCTGTAACTTCTTCTTTAAGAGGCTCCTCTGTCCTCCACTCGTTACCTGTATTAATGGCACCTGTTGAACTTGTTATCAGTATAAAAGACACCTGTCCACAACCTCAAACAGTCACACTCCAAACTCCACTATGGCCAAGACCAAAGAGCTGTCAAAGGACACCAGAAACAAAATTGTAGACCTGCACCAGGTTGGGAAGACTACCTATCTGCAATAGGTAAGCAGCTTGGTTTGAAGAAATCAACTGTGGGAGCAATTATTAGGAAATGGAAGACATACAAGACCACTGATAATCTTCCTCGATCTGGGGCTCCACGCAAGGTCTCACCCCGTGGGGTCAAAATGATCACAAGAACAGTGAGCAAAAATCCCAGAACCACACGGGGGGACCTAGTGAATGACCTGCAGAGAGCTGGGACCAAAGTAGCAAAGCCTACCATCAGTAACACACTACGCCGCCAGGGACTCAAATCCTGCAGTGCCAGACGTGTCCCCCTGCTTAAGCCAGTACATGTTCAGGCCCGTCTGAAGTTTGCTAAAGAGCATTTGGATGATCCAGATGAGGATTGGGAGAATGTCATATGGTCAGATGAAACCAAAATATAACTTTTTGGTAAAAACTCAGAATGCTGAGTTGCATCCAAAGAACACCATACCTACTGTGAAGCATGGGGGTGGAAACATCATGCTTTGGGGCTGTTTTTCTGCAAAGGGACCAGGACGACTGATCCGTGTAAAGGAAAGAATGAATGGGGCCATGTATCGTGAGAGTTTGAGTGAAAACCTCCTTCCATCAGCAAGGGCATTGAAGATGAAACGTGGCTGGGTCTTTCAGCATGACAATGATCCCAAACACACCGCCCGGCAACGAAGGAGTGGCTTCGTAAGAAGCATTTCAAGGTCCTGGAGTGGCCTAGCCAGTCTCCAGATCTCAACCCCATAGAAAATCTTTGGAGGGAGTTGAAAGTCCGTGTTGCCCAGCGACAGCCCCAAAACATCACTGCTCTAGAGGAGATCTGCATGGAGGAATGGGCCAAAATACCAGCAACAGTGTGTGAAAACCTTGTGAAGACTTACAGAAAACGTTTGACTTCTGTCATTGCCAACAAAGGGTATATAACAAAGTATTGAGATAAACTTTTGTTATTGACCAAATACTTATTTTCCACCATAATTTGCAAATAAATAAATTAAAAATCCTACAATGTGATTTTCTGGATTTCTTTTTCTCATTTCGTCTGTCATAGTTGAAGTGTACCTATGATGAAAATTACAGGCCTCTCTCATCTTTTTAAGTTGGAGAACTTGCACAATTGGTGGCTGACTAAATACTTTTTTGCCCCACTGTATGTGCTTTCTTGAGCAGGGGGACCAGATTCCAGTCCTTCACGGCGTAGTGTGTTGTTTTCTTGGTGACTATGGTCTCAGCTGCCTTGAGATCATTGACAAGATCCTCCCGTGTAGTTCTGGCCTGATTCCTCACCGTTCTCATGATCATTGCAACTCCACGAGGTGATCTTGCATGGAGCCCCAGGCCGAGGGAGATTGACAGTTCTTTTGTGTTTCTTCCATTTGCGAATAATCGCACCAACTTTGTCACCTTCTCACCAAGCTGCTTGGTGATGGTCTTGTAGCCCATTCCAGCCTTGTGTAGGTCTACAATCTTGTCCCTGACATCCTTGGAGAGCTCTTTGGTCTTGGCCATGGTGGAGAGTTTGGAATCTGATTGATTGATTGCTTCTGTGGACAGGTGTCTTTTATACAGGTAACAAACTGAGATTTGGAGCACTCCCTGTAAGAGTGTGCTCCTAATCTCAGCTCGTTACCTGTATAAAAGACACCTGGGAGCCAGAAATCTTTCTAATTGAGAGGGGGTCAAATACTTATTTCCCTCATTAAAATGCAAATCAATTTATAACATTTTTCACATGCGTTTTTCTGGATTTTGTTGTTGTTATTCTATCTCTCACTGTTCAAATAAACTTACCATTAAAATTATAGACTGATCATTTCTTTGTCAGTGGGCAAACGTACAAAATCAGCAAAGGATCAAATACTTTTTTCCCTCACTGTAGGTACACTTATAGCTAATTTCTTGGCAGTAGTACTGTAGACTACTTATCACTGACCTCAACCCAGAGTCTCTCAGAGTGTTCACAGTCAGCCCACTGACACCCCTATCAGATCACAGCAAAACCACAGTCTTCTTGAACAGAGTAATACTTAATCATGAGGCATCAAAGTCTAAGGAACTGAATAATATTAAGAAATACTATAGATGGAAGGAAAGTAGTGTGGAAACCCACCAAGAAACAATTGGGTAACAACAAATTCAATCCCCGTCAGACAACTTCCTGGACAAAATGTGCCACTGTAATAGTGAAGGTGTAAACTTGGCATTAGAAAACCTTAACATTATGTTTGACCTCTCAGCTTACCAGAAAACAGAAAATTAATATCAATGACAAATGGTTTGATGAAGAATGCAAAAACCTGAGTAAGAAATTGAGAAGCCTATCCAACCAAAACATAGAGACCCAGAAAACCTGAGCTTATGCCTTCACTATGGTGAATCACTAAAACAATACAGAAATACACTACAGCACGTCAGAAATCAGCTCAATGTAGTTGAAGAATCCCTAGACTCTAACCACTTCTGGGAAAATTGTAAAACACTGAAACAAATGACATCGCAAGATGTATGGGTAAACCACTTGTTTTTGGCCCTATAACAAAGCACAAACAGCAAAAACACATACATGATCAAATACAAATCTTAGAATTAACTATTAAAGACTACCAAAACCCACTGGGTTCTCCAATTACATTGAATGAACTACAGGACAAAATACAAACTCTCCAACCCAAAAAGGCCTGTGGTGTTGATGGTATCCTCAATGAAATGATAAAATATACACACCACAAATTCCAATTGGCTATACTAAAACTCTTTAACATCATCCTTGGCACTGGCATCTTCCCCAATATTTGGAACCAAGGACTGATCACCCCAATCCACAAAAGTCGAGACAAATTTGGCCCCAATACCTACGGTGGGATATGTGTCAACAGCAACCTTGGGAAAATCCTCTGCATTATCATTAACAGCAGACTTGTACATTTCCTCAGTGAAAACAATGTTCTGAGCAAATGTCAAATTGGCTTTTTACCAAATTACAGTACAACAGACAGACAAACAAAGCAAAACAATGGTTAAGTCTTCTTTGTTGATTTCAAAAAATGTTTTGACACAATTTGGCATGAGGGTCTGCTATACAAATTGATGGAAAGTGGTGTTGGGGGAAAAACATACAAGTTTATAAAATCCATGTACACAAACAAGTGTGCGGTTAAAGTTGGAAAGAAAGAAACACATTCATTTCTTCCACAGGGCCGTGGGGTGAGACAGGGATGCAGCTTAAGTCCCACCCTCTTCAACATATATATAAACAAATTGGCGAGGGACCCTACTAGAATCTGAAATCAAATGTCTACTGTTTGCTGATGATCTGGTGCTTCTGTCCCCAACCAAGTAGGGCCTACAGCAGCACCTAGATCTTCTGCACAGATTCTGTCAGACCTGTGCCCTGACAGTAAATCTCAGTAAGACAAAAATAATGGTGTTCCAAAAAAGGTCCAGTTGCCAGGACCACCATACAAATTCCATCTAGACACTATTGCCATAGAGCAGACAAAAAACTATACATACCTTGGCATAAACATCAGCGCCACAGGTAACTTATACAAAGCTGTGAATGAGCTGAGAGACAAGGTGAGAAGGGCCTTCTATGCCATCTAAAGGAACATACAATTTGACATACCAATTAGGATCTGGCAAAAAATACTTGAATCAGTTATA
Source organism: Brachymystax lenok tsinlingensis (assembly GCA_030435695.1). Classification (NCBI taxonomy): domain Eukaryota; kingdom Metazoa; phylum Chordata; class Actinopteri; order Salmoniformes; family Salmonidae; genus Brachymystax; species Brachymystax lenok. The sequence continues at coordinate 18,707,292 of CM059789.1, forward strand.
GAACCCATTGCCCTTTATGGTTGTGAGGTCTGGGGTCTGCTCACCAACTATGAATTCACAAAATGGGACAAACTCCAAATTGAGACTGCATGCAGAATTCTGCAAAAATATTTTCTGTTTAAAATGTAAAACACCAAATAATGCATCCAGAGCAGAATTAGGCCAAAATACAACCACCTAAAAGGAAGTGATTCCCAAACCTTCCATAACAAAGCCATCACCTACAGGGAGATGAACCCGGAGAAGAGTCCCCTAAGCAAGCTGGTCCTGGGGCTCTGCTCACAAACACAAACAGACCCCACAGAGCCCCAGGACAGCAACACAATTAGATAATTACTTGACATGTTGGAAAGAATTAACAAAAAAAACAGAGCAAACTAGAATGCTATTTGGCCCGAGAGAGAGTCAGTCCACTGATCCATACATTCGACAGCATGACACATACAAAATACCCTTACGTTAATGACTTTTTTCAAATCCGAGTTTATTCAAAATTATTTGGGGGGTTGAAATTATGTTGAAGCACCGTTGATTCAAACAGTTTTTGCCAAGTGGGCTGGGTCTATAAAAAAGTTTTGTTAACGTCTTTTTTAAGAAACCAGAAAAATACATGTTTATCTCAACAACAAAAAACCTTGAACAATATATGGATGGCATGGGTACTTGGAGAAATGGCAACATTAAACTTTTGTGAATACATTTTATCATTGTAAATTGGCCATTTCTCCTATGATGTTATCTTATCTTGTAACTCTCCATTGATCGTCCAAATATCATCACTGTTATGTGTGTTCCTTCATGTTGTTTCCCAAAGAGAGAGAGACAGAGAGAATTAGATAGAGGTAAGGTGAGATTAAATTAGGGTAAGATATAATTAAGGTAAAATATAATTAAGGTAAAATGGTATTAAGGTTAAATGGGGTTAAGGTAAAATGGGGTTAAGGTAAGATAGAGTTAAGTTCCATGTGTTTTGGTCAAGGGATTCTGAACAGATAAAGTGAACCATTCAATCATGCTTACAACAGATTACAGTCATGATTTGATTGATTGAATGGATCGATATAGACACATGCAGCATGTGAAGTTGTCCAAATGTTGCCATAACAATCCGCTATAAATCATTCACAATCACCCGCCATGTAAATTAGCTACATCAACACTACACCATTGGGCACACAGTGCCAAGATCCCTCTCTGCATACAAAAGAGTTATAACTAACTACTTTATGCAAATATGGGTGCGTTCGTCTCATATTACACACACTGAAATTAATGCAAAGTAACTCCAGTAAGTATGTAAATTAGTTTATTAATTAGATCCGCTGCATGTGTCGTGGTTGTAATCAGCTACTGTACGTGGTTCAGGGGGGCCGTGTGCTCGTGGACGAGAGAGGAAATCAATATTCTGACTATCCAAGTCTCGTCTGGCTTTTTTTAGCAACTCAATGACCAGGTGTTAATTACGAAGTCAATTGTGTCATTAATCAAGTGAGGAGGAGTCCCAGAAGGTGTGGAAGACAGGTAGCGGTGGTGTCTGTATCGCTCTCTTTCCACTGACTGATAGCTCAGGAGGTGAGTGTGTCAATGGGCTGATCAAACTCCATCGGGTAGGTTCCAATACTTAGATAGCTAGCTTGGCTTGGCTTTCACATCCTTTTTCTTTTCCTTTCCTGTCCTCTCCTTTCCTCTCATTTCCAATCCAAGGAAAAGAGGGGTTTCGTGCCCAAACAACCGGAGTAGAGGTACTACTATACCAAAAAACGCATCAGAAGTTGATTTCTCTTCTCTCTATTATAACATTAAATTCATTAGAGTTATAATAAAGTTATAATAAACAAACATTGAAAATGTTGCGGCAATCCAACACGTTATGACAGAAGATCTCCAGGTCACACCATCTAACACTGCTTTCCTAATCACTCACTACCTGGGCCATATTCATTGAGGCACACATCCAAAAATGTTTTAAAACGCAATGGAAAACGAAAATGTATATTGGAAAGTCCAGATAGTCTCTCACAGTTTCGGGCTGTTTTCTTCCATTTGGTACCTAATGAACACAACCCTGATAGGCTATAAGATACTGCATCTATCATGACCATTAGAAGAGTATAGTTACTGTGTATATGTTACTTTAATTACATAATCACATGTTGGGGAAATCAATGGGTCTGTAGGTGTTACCTTTAATTAAGCTTAGTTACACAAATGTTATCCTACTCTGATTTTACATTGCCAAATAATAAATCATACATCCTCTTGTCAAAACTATTAGATTTGTAAACAATGTACAATGTAGGTGTGGTGTTGATTATATCTGTGGTGGGTTCCATAGAGGTTTGAAGGTGATTTCTCCCTCTTTGTATAATGATGTCATGGGAAAGGATGTTTTTTATGACAATGAGCTACTGCCAGCATTAAGACAAGAATGAACCATGTGGCTCCTACTGTTCTGTTGGAGTGGTGTGTTTGGGTACAGTCCACAAGTGACGATTAACCAAATATTTCTAAAAGGAGAATGGGAAATTGGCTAGAGGACTGTCAGAATTTGAAAAGCAACAGAACACCTTAAAATCTGTCTGAAGCAGACGTGTCTCAAATTGGACCCTATTCCCTATGTAGTACACTACTTTTGACCAGGGCCAATGGCACTATATGGCTTTTAAAACCTCAATGGAAAACAATAATGTTTAATGGAAAAGTCCAGATAGTCCCTCACAGTTTCAGGCCATTTTCTTCGATTTGGTACCTAATGAACTCAACCCCCTTTGAACGGGGTATGGTAGTAGGTGCCAGGCACACCATGTGCAGCAGTTTCCCGTGTGTATCAAGAATGGTCCACCACCCAAAGGATATGCAGCCAACTTAACACAACTGTGGGAAGCATTGCAGTCAACATGGGCCAGCATCCCTGTGGAACGCTTTCGACACCTTGTAGCCCATGCCCCGACAATTTGAGACTGTTCTGAGGGCAAATGGGGTGGTGTGTGTGGGGGGGTGCAACTCAATATTAGGAAGGTGTTCCTGAAGTTTTGTAAACTTAGTGTATCTTGCTACAGTGAGAAATATATGGTATTTCTAGAATTTATTTATCTAAAAATCCATTGTGTGTGCTAGTGTAATGTCATAAATAGACCCTGCTCTTGATGAGAGTGTGATAAAAAGAGTGACGTGATGATACTCTATCTTTTAGCCTGAAGCACATTCTCATAGACATTCTCATACACAGCTTGAGAACGTCAGCAAAGAAAGTGTGGGGAACTATTTTGATCAGCTAAAAGGCAGAAATTCTAAAATGGTGACTCAGATTCCTGAGAAATGTGGTTCAGGTTACTCTTTAAGAAAAAAGATGCTATCTAGAACCTAAAAGGGTTCTTCATCTGTCACCATAGGAGAACACTTTGAAGAAACCTTTTTGGTTCCGGGTAGAAGCCTTTTGAGTTCCATGTAGAACCCTTTACACATAGTGTTCTACATGAAAACCAAAAGAGTTCTACCTTGAACCAAAAAGGGTTGGCCTATGGGGACAGCAGAAGAACCCTTTTTTGAACCTTTTTTTCTAAGAGTATAGGCAGCAATTATTAAAGGCAGATATCTGATTGGAAACTATGGGGAATCCCATACCAAAACAAACCTAATTGTGAAGTGGAGAATATCTTGGGTCAGAATCGACTGTATTCCCTGCTTGGCCTCAGGGGCTCGCCAGCAAAACACACCAGATAAATAGATGACGGAGAGATGAAGGGGGAGATTATGAGTGTGTAGCAGAAAGGTACATCTGTTAATGTTCTTAGATGGAGATGGAGAGTCCCGCTGTGTGTGTGTGTGTGTGTGTGTGTGTGTGTGTGTGTGTGTGTGTGTGCCTGTGTGTGTGTGTATGACTGAAGGGTTTGACAGGCTGTAAACCGTGCCTGATCAACCTGCCACTTATCCACTCGATCACATCTGTGTGTGCGTGTCACATCCTACTCTTCCCACCCATTTAATCCCCCACTCTTCATACCTATGTGTTTACAAATATTGAAGTGTGGGGTTGTCTTTACACCAAATGAGGAAGGATGGCTCTTGTTATGACCACTTGTTTACCTTCCAGTCTAATTTACCAGTGGGGAGTGGGCTCATTGCATTAGACAGCTTTGCTGTCTAGCTCTTCTGTCTAGCTCTGCCGTCTAGCTCTGCTGTCTAGCTCTGCTGTCTAACTGCTGGATAGCTCTACTGTCTAACTGCTGTATAGCTTCGCTGTCTAGCTCTGCTGTCTAACTGATGTCTAGCTCTGCTGTCTAGCTCTGCTGTCTAGCTCTGCTGTCTAGCTCTGCTGTCTAGCTCTGCTGTTTAACTGCTGTCTAGCTCTGCTGTCTAACTGCTGTCTAGCTCTGCAGTCTAACTGCTGTCTAGCTCTGCTGTCTAACTGCTGTCTAGCTCTGCTGTCTAGCTCTGCTGTCTAGCTCTGCTGTTTAACTGCTGTCTAGCTCTGCTGTCTAACTGCTGTCTAGCTCTGCTGTCTAGCTCTGCTGTTTAACTGCTGTCTAGCTCTGCCGTTTAACTGCTGTCTAGCTCTGCCGTTTAACTGCTGTCTAGCTCTGCAGTCTAGCTGCCGTCTAGCTTTGCTGTATAACTGCAGGCTAACGGCTGTCTAACTCCTGTCTAACTCCACTGTCTAACTGCTGTCTATCTCAGCAGTCTAGCTCTGCTGTCTAGCTGTCTTCTAGCTCTGCTGTCTGCTGTCTAGCTCTGCTGTCGAGCTCTGCCGTCTAACTGCTGTCTAGTTCTTCTGTCTAGTTCTTCTGTCTAGCTTTGCTATCTAACTCTGCAGTATAACTGCTGTCGAGCTCTGCTGCCTAACTGCTGTTTAGTTCTGCTGTCTAGTTCTGCTGTCTAGCTCTGCTGTCTAGCTCTGCTGTCTAACTGCTGTCTAACTGCTGTCTAGTTCTGCTGTCTAGCTGCTGTCTAGTTCTGCTGTCTAGTTCTGCTGTCTAACTGCTGTCTAGTTCTGCTGTCTAGCTCTGCTGCCTAATTGCTGTCTAGTTCATCTGTCTAGCTTTGCTATCTAACTGCTATCTAACTCTGCTGTCTAACTCTGCTGTCTAGCTCTGCAGTATAACTGCTGTCGAGCTCTGCTGCCTAAATGCTGTCTAGCTCTGCTGCCTAACTGCTGTCTAGCTCTGCAGTATAACTGCTGTCGAGTTCTGCTGCCTAAATGCTGTCTAGCTCTGCTGTCTAGCTCTGCTGTCTAGCTCTGCTGCCTAACTGCTGTCTAGTTCTGCTGTCTAGCTCTGCTGTCTCTCTCTGCTGTCTAGTTCTGCTGTCTAACTGCTGCACAGCTCCGCTGTATAGCTCTGCTGTCTAAATGCTGTCTAGCTCTGCCGTCTAGCTGCCGACTAGCTCTGCTGTCTAACTGCTGTCTAGTACTGCTGTCTAACTGCTGTCTAGCTCTGCTATCGAACTGCTGTATACTGTAACTCTGCTGTCTAACTGCTGTCTAGCTCTGCTGTCTAACTGCTGTATACTGTAGCTCTGCTGTCTAACTGCTGTATACTGTAGCTCTGCTGTCTAATTGCTGTATACTGTAGCACTGCTGTCTAACTGCTGTATACTGTAGCTCTGCTGTCTAACTGCGGTATACTGTACCTCTGCTGTCTAACTGCTGTATACTGTAGCTCTGCTGTCTAATTGCTGTATACTGTAGCTCTGCTGTCTAACTGCTGTATACTGTAGCTCTGCTGTCTAACTGCTGTATACTGTAGCTCTGCTGTCTAGCTCTGCTGTCTAACTGCTGTCTTGCTCTGCTGTCTAACGGCTGTCTTGCTCTGCTGTCTAACGGCTGTCTAGCTCTGCCCTCTAGCTCTGCTGTCTAACGGCTGTCTTGCTCTGCTGTCTAGCACTGCTGTCTAATTTCTGTCTAAGAACTGCTGTCTAACACTGCTGTCTATCTCTCGTGTGTAACTGCTGTAAGCGTGATGAACTGCTCTCTAACTGCTGTTTAAAGGCTGTCTAGCTCTGCTGTCTAACGGCTGTCTAGCTCTGCTGTCTAACGCCTGTCTAGCTCTGCTGTCTACCCGCTGTCTAGCTCTGCTGTCTAGCTCTGCTGTCTAGCTCTGCTGTCTAACGGCTGTCTAGCTCTGCTGTCTAACGGCTGTCTAGCTCTGCTGTCTAACGGCTGTCTAGCTCTGCTGTCTAGCACTGCTGTCTAATTTCTGTCTAATAACTGCTGTCTAACACTGCTGTCTATCTCTCGTGTGTAACTGCTGTAAGCTTGATGAACTGTATTTCCTTTGAGCCTGATCCATGGCAGGGCGATCAACCGGTGTTGTATTAAATAGGAACCAAATGAAAGCAACCGGGAAGGACTAACCTGAATTTTGTCCATTAAGAAACTCTCGTTTTCATTGCTAAATGTTTTGCACTAATGAATACACCCCTTGACTTTCAGAGAATTCTTTGAGTGGTGGGTGGGAAAAGGGGGAAGATGTTCTCCCCAATGACACTTTGAAGAGAATGAGAATTGTGCTCTAATGACTTCAGATCATGTGATTTGATTGGGATTCCCGCAGTCCTGGGAGGTAGAGGAGAAGAGAGGGAGGGAAGGAGGGAAAGAGGGAAGGAGGAATTATATGTGACATGGAGAGAGGAGGGGAGAGCGCTCAGACCATACTACAAACAGGACGCTTCTCTCTGTCGAGGATCCTCTCCTCCTAACGGCAAGTTGTTTTTCTATTTGGCCCCTGGTTCAAGGGTCATTTAATAACCTTCCATTACAATTGTAATTTGAGTCAATGTGACAGTGAATGGAGGGCTTCCAAAAACAGACTACCGGGGCAGCATAGCAATGAGTGCCAGAGTAGCTATTAGCCAGGCTACTCTGGTCTCCAGACAGTTTTCTCCCATCTGCTTGAGTGAACCTCTGTGCGGTGTGTTTACCATGCTGTAAATACCACTGTGTTTACTTCGTATTTTACATAAATAAAGTGGGGTTGAATGGGTAAACAGGGTAAATGCACAGTATAGTAGCTTCTTAATATTTGAGTCTGACTCCTGTTTTGAAAACTGTGCGGCCATAACCTGGATGCCCTTTAAAACGATTCTCACTCTGTATATTTCGGAGCTGCGCTTTTTTGATTTTTCACCTCTCCTTGCAAGTCATCAGTAAAACGGCATCTGTTTATTTCAATGTCAAATCATCATTTACTAGTGAGCACACTTGAAAAGTTAATTTACAGGTAGGTTATTAGGGTGCTGAATACTCATAGGCCACATCTGCATAGAGAGCCAGAGGTAGATTTGTAATTCCAGAAAAACAACCTTGGGCAAAAATGTGAAATTATTAGTAATAGATTGAGGACACGGAAATTATGAATAAAAAAGAACACTGGATGTTTATTGGACGATGACTGATGGGTAAGCAACAACTTGGCACTTCAATAGGACCTTTATTCAGATTAATTTGAATAATGATATTCAATACGAGAGCTTGAGACAAAAGTATATCTAAAGCACCACAAAGGAACTGATTTACAACAATGAATCCTCAGTACAATGGATGGCCAAGTTCTCTGTTTAAAAAATAGAATTCCTTCAACCTAAAGGCAAAAAGTAGTAACCTAATTTGTCTCTCCGTTCGTCTTCTCGCCCTAAATGTGGTTTGTCCTGTACACCCTTATTATGATGTAAATGAGATGCAGATTTCTCTCACCCTGCTCTGCTGAAATGAAACGGTAAATATTTGCATAATATTCTCGCAGGCTCTTGTGCGTGCTACGTCGCATTATTCCATTAACCGAGTCATCGTGCAAAACAACACTATATTTGCTCTAATGGGCTTACCACACCATGCATCACAAAACACGGGCTACAACACAACACAACAAGTCTGACATGTAATGGTCAATTTGCTTACATAACGAATGGGGTATTTTCACCACAGAGTATTGGGGTTTCTATGTACGGGTTCAGTCAGTGTTTCAGGTTAATCACATATCGTGAATTTGCCCAAAGTGCTGCCATTGTTTATATGAGAGTCTCCATTGATTCAATAGGGCTGTAGATAGGGAAACATTGTCTCCAGTCTTTTTCTCATTTGACATTACTTTGTGTTGTCCTCAAAATATTCAATTAACCCTGTTCTTGAGTCTATGTTTCAATAAAACTCTCCCAGGGACCAAACTCTTTTGTTATCGATTTGGCCTTTGAGCAGCCCAGAAAGCTGAATGACTAGGCAACCTTTAGACTGCACTATGTGTGTTCAACCACACGAAAACTGTATGATCACATTAGGAAAGGGATTTTAGATTATATTTACATATTCCAGGTTTCGTTTCAGTTGAAAAAGGAAAACAGCTGTACTTCATTTGTATCTAAGGCGGGGAGTGAATGCATGGGAGTATTATTCTGAAATGAGTGATGAACCTCCGATTTAAATGAATATAGCTATCCAGTTACAGCTAATTAGAGGCCAGATACGTGGATATACTTGTTTGCAGCAGTAAATCATTGGTGATGTACAATAACGAAGCAATATTGAAGATAGGTTTGCATGCTTGTCAAGTAGTCACTACGTTTGGTGGCAGCATTTTTTAAACGTTATATATCTCTCATCACTCAGTGTCAGTCTGTCATTGATAAACATACAGACACTTTTTTTACCCAAGCTTCATTGTTTTCTCCCTGTAACATCCCCCGGCTCCCCTGTGTCCCCTGGCTCTCTTATGTCCCCCGGTTCTCCTATGTCGCCCGCTCTTTCTAAATGAATCTTTCCTGGATTCCTTTTATCCTCTCTTTCTTTTCAAAGAAGGAGATCCTAGGGGAGTGACATGGACCTTCTCCTCCAATACGATTGAGAAGGAGATCCTAGGGGAGTGACATGGACCTTCTCCTCCAATACGATTGAGAAGGAGATCCTAGGGGAGTGACATGGACCTTCTCCTCCAATACGATTGAGAAGGAGGTCCTAGGGGAGGGACATGGACCTTCTCCTCCAGTACGATTGAGAAGGAGGCGAGGAGATAGGATGCAAGGAATCATAGAAAGAGGAATTGAGATAGAGCCCCTACCTACTTCCTGATCAACAAAACATGTCGTCGATCAAACTTAACCGAGTCCCTCAAGCACTGGAAATACTGGGGATGACAGAAGATCTGCTTAGACGAAGAGAGAGAGAGAGAACTATGAATGTCTTCAATTCCCTCAACCTCATACCTTCCCTGTGTGAAGACTCTTGGTATAATCTGATATGTCCTCAGTACAAGCACTCTATGAGCTATAAAACACACACACACACACACACACACACACACACACACACACACACACACACACACACACACACACACACACACACACACACACACACACACACACACACACACACACACACAGGGGACATGAAAAACATCACTCTTTGATCGCCCCATGAAGTGACAGACCGTAGGTTCTAAACATATTTGGGAGAGAAAAAAGGCTAGGCGGTGAGACAAATTTGATAAAAATCCATGCTGTGCACATGGCATGTGATGGTGTTAAACCAGCAACACATATGATGTCCTTGCCTTGCATTCTGTTACCTGAAATGCTCTATAATTGATGAACCTGTTCACTGCCATCTACATTGAAATGTGCTCCATGGCAGGCTGCAGGCTGGGAGGAGGAGGAGGGAGGAGAAATTACATTTCACAGCATTGAGAACCCAGACGGTGCCATGGAGCGAATAGCTGCAGGGAGAAGTGAATTGGTCTCAGTGAAAACATGGCCGTCGAAGTGCCTTATTTGCTTTGCTTAACCTGCTAGGTGTGAGTGTTCTCTCCTCTACAGTTCAGTGCTCTGAATATGGGCCAAGGCCTTCTCCCTCAGTCACTCCCTCTTGTGGAGATAAACAACAAGGTCGGTGCTGCTCGGCTTTTTAAAGAGAATATGTAAATACACACGGCTAAATTAGGCCCAGAAATGTGCTGTGTGTTAGGCCCAGAGGTGTGCTCTGTGTTTGTGCACCCCTTGATTTTCTTTCGGTGTCCTTGCCCAGCATTATTTTGGTCTTCAGAGGGATGTGCCTCCTCATCCCTGTCTTTCCAAACGATGAGTACTCCTGTTCCAGTGCTTCTCATAAATAGCCATGTCGAAGATGTAATGAGATTCTCCATTCAAGTACAGTACATACTGTAGGCTATGACTGTGTGACTCTACTACAGATAGCCCTGAAGGCACAGTCAGTAAATAATGGTTATATTGATAGTCATAGTCTTGATAGGCCAATTAGTGCCTTTACATAGAGATTGAGGAGTAGGAGGCGTGCTTATCCATACTTCTGCTGCATACTGTATCTCTGCCGAACACTGGATTGATCCAAGATTACAGTATAATCTATATCGAGAAACAGGGAAAACAAGTTGAGCTGGTCGAGAACTCTCACTTTGCCTGTCGAATGCAAATTATGTTGGTGGTGCATGTTACGGAATCACTGGGTAATCCATGCCAAATCCCATAGGACCAGCCACTGTTGACGGAAACAAAACCCCCACCTGTGGTTTTCCTGCCCCATTCATTCCTCGCCATTTTGTCCAAGGGATGTTATTCAAATCCAACAGTAAGGAGGAGGCGATTGAAATCACAGCCAGTGCCATTAAATGTCCCTGTAGTAGACATTAATATGAATTGGACTGTCTTATCGTTTGAAAAGAGGCATTTTATTAATTGCTTTCAACTCGAGGACACAGATATGGAAGCACACTTCAATAGAGTGCTTGAGCAGTTTGGGACACATGAGGCTTTTGCGCACTTTCTCGGCTGTGCGGCACACATAGCATTTTAGCCAATGCCATACTTCCAGAAGTACAGTCAAATCTCTCAGAAGTACATGAAGGTGTAGCTTTTTGGAGGAACATGTATTTGAGAATTGTCACAAAACCCCCCATAGCTGTAAATAGTGAATAATGAATGCCTAGATTTTATTTGGGCCAGGGCCATACTTTATGACATCCATTCGATGACGATCCCTTTTCCTTCTTTGGTTTCTTACTCACAGGGGAGAAGTTATGGAGTTACATACAACGAGACCCCAGTCTTATATTCCCCACTAGACCAGTCCCACAGCAAGGACTTGCTCTCTCCGCTGCAATCAAAAGAAATGCACAACACCAGCACATTCTCTTTAGCCTTGCTAATCTGCAGCTCTGACTATTTCCCCCAGGAATAACCGCTGCAGAGGAGAGGGGAAAGGAGGGAGGAGGGATCAGGCTGCTGAAATGGAGAGCGAATGCTTCTTAAATGGGGGGAATGGTAGATTTCATTGGGGAGAGAGAAAATGAGCCGGTGAATAATCGTGATGATAGCCCTGTGAACTATCTCCAGGCTTTTGCCCCTGACCTCGTCCCATGACATCTCATGACATCCTCATTAAAATTAAGAGGAGAGGGGAAAGAGATGCTCCTTGGTTGGTTCCTTACCGGAAAGCCTTTTTTTGCATTCATTGAAATGATAATAGGAGCTAGAGGGTCAATTTTAAAGAGATGCAGAGGAGGGTGTAGAATACTTAGGCACTCAGGATGAGGTGTTACACCCCTTTTAGCTCGGGGTAATTACACTGGTCCCAGTGATAGAGTTCCTGTGGGATCTTTTGTCCAGCTACTAAGGTTATTGTGCGTTAGAGCTGAACCTGTAACGCCCAGTCCCGAGTTTCAGGCTGGAGCGTTTTGGTTTTGTCTTTGTGTAGGGTTTGTTCATTCTAGGTGTCGTATTTCTATGTTGGGTAATGGTTCCCAATTAGAGGCAGCTGTGTGTCGTTGTCTCTAATTGGGAACCATATTTAGGCTAGTAGGTTTCACTCTGGGTTCTTGGGGTTATTGTATGTTCATAGCTGTGTTTGTTTGTTCAGTTATGTTCATCGTTACGTTCTCCGTGTATTGTTTTGTTCCGTCGTGGTCCCGTGTATAATTAAAAATGTATTCTGGCTACATCGCTGCGTCTTGGTCTGTCCTCTCAGAAGTGAAACGTGACAGAATAACCCACCAAACGAAGACCAAGCAGCGAGAGACTCGGGAGTGCTGGACCAGGGAGGACCTCATCGGATCTCGCCTGGCACGGAGGTCCGTAAGGCTGCCCCAAGAAACTTTTGGGTGGGGGCACACGAGGAGGTTGGCCGGTTCAGGAGGGACTCCTGAGCCAACCCCTCGTGCTTTATGGAGAGAGCGTTGGGGAGAGCGCCGCAGCGAAGGGAGGCCGTGCTATGCAGTGTTGCGCACGGTTTCCTATAGGGATTCAGAGGCCGGTGCGAGTGATTCCCGCTCCACTCATCAGTCGGGGAAAATAAGTGTTCAGCCAGAAAGAGTGGTGCCATCGCTGCGCACTAAGTCCCCGGCACGCCTCCTGGGACCCGGATATCCTGCTCCAGCTCCGTGTGCGGTGTCTCCGGCACGTGTCCGCAGCCCAGTGCGAGAGATCCCAGCGCCACTCATTGGTCGGGCCGAGGTCTGTGTGCTACCTGGGAGAGTGGTGCCAACTCTGCGAGCCAGACCTCCAGTGCGCCTTTTGGGTCCATGTTATCCTGTGGTCCTACGGGCAGAATCTCCGGTACGGATCCACAGCCCAGTCCAAGAGATTCCAGCTCCACTCACCCATGAGGCCAGGGTTAGTGAGCTAGCTGGAGGTATGGTGTCGGCTCTCCAGATCAGGTTCCCGGTCCGGGTGGATGTTTCTACACGTCCAGTCCCGGTTCCACGCTCCGAGATCCCTGTTCCACGCTCCGAGATCCCTGTTCCACGTTCCAAGATCCCTGTTCCACGCTCCAAGATCCCTGTTCCACGTTCCAAGATCCCTGTTCCACGTTCCAAGATCCCTGTTCCGTGTTCCAAGATCCCAGTCCGTGTAGTGGTGTCTACACGTCCAGTCCCTGCTCCACGCACCAGCGTCCCAGTGAGCATCACAAGTCCAGTACTGCCAGTTCCTGCTCCACGCACCAGAGTTCCAGTGAGCATCACGAGTCCAGTACGACCAGTTCCTGCTCCACGCACCAGAGTTCCAGTGAGCATCACAAGTCCAGTACGACCAGTTCCTGCTCCACGCACCAGTGTTCCAGTGAGCATCACAAGTCCAGTACTGCCAGTTCCTGCTCCACGCACCAGAGTTCCAGTGAGCATCACGAGTCCAGTACGACCAGTTCCTGCTCCACGCACCAGAGTCCCAGTGAGCATCACGAGTCCGGTACTGCCAGTTCCTGCTCCACGCACCAGAGTTCCGGTGAGCATCACGAGTCCAGTACGACCAGTTCCTGCTCCACGCACCAGAGTTCCGGTGAGCATCACGAGTCCAGTACTGCCAGTTCCTGCTCCACGCACCAGAGTTCCAGTGAGCATCACGAGTCCAGTACGACCAGTTCCTGCTCCACGCACCAGAGTTCCAGTGAGCATCACGAGTCCAGTACGACCAGTTCCTGCTCCACGCACCAGAGTCCCAGTGAGCATCACGAGTCCGGTACTGCCAGTTCCTGCTCCACGCACCAGAGTTCGGTGAGCATCACGAGTCCAGTACGGCCAGTTCCAACTCCACGCACCAGAGTTCCAGGAGAAGGCCCAGGGCCTCCGGTTCTGGATGTCAGACCAGCACGGCCAGCACCGGAGCCTCCACCTGGGACAAAGCGACCCACTCAAGACCCCCCACAGATTTTTCGGCGCGTCCGAGTCCGCGCCTTTGGGTACTGTAACGCCCAGTCCCGAGTTTCAGGCTGGAGCGTTTTGGTTTTGTCTTTGTGTAGGGTTTGTTCATTCTAGGTGTCGTATTTCTATGTTGGGTAATGGTTCCCAATTAGAGGCAGCTGTGTGTCGTTGTCTCTAATTGGGAACCATATTTAGGCTAGTAGGTTTCACTCTGGGTTCTTGGGGTTATTGTATGTTCATAGCTGTGTTTGTTTGTTCAGTTATGTTCATCGTTACGTTCTCCGTGTATTGTTTTGTTCCGTCGTGGTCCCGTGTATAATTAAAAATGTATTCTGGCTACATCGCTGCGTCTTGGTCTGTCCTCTCAGAAGTGAAACGTGACAGAACCTCACTTGTATCTTGACCTGTTTAATAGTAATAACCCCAAACATAATGAAAGGATTACATACAACCTTGTTAAAAAGATACATACCAAATTGATTCTGATTCGATTTCTATTGAAATAAGTATATTTTGTATGCTTTTGAAAGTTCAATCCTAACCTTGTCAACACATAAAATGAGAGCGAGAGAGAGAGAGAGAACAGAATCATGAGCTGGGTGTGGACATATTCTAGCGCTGATAGATAGTCATCACAGTGGGGAGGATTGAAACCACGGCTGTGTGTTCTTCTACCCAGCAGCAGCGCGATTTGACAGGGCCCTGATGGGAATGCTCCCTGACTAACTGAGTGTTTGGCTGTCTGATTCATTAGGGATTATCTCTGCCTGATGACTAGCAGCACAAACAGAGACAGTGCATCTCTCTTTCTCTCTCTCTCATTTCTTGTGTCATTGTTTTGCATTGTTCTGGTGATAAAGCTGTGGATAAGGTCCCCTAGAGGTGTTTTGGATGCACATATTTAGAAAGATCAGTAGATATGAGTGGAAACAGTGTGTGTATATAGATACAGATTGACCTTTAGACTCTGCTAGCATGACTGCACCCTGTATTTCTCCTCACTAAAGGACAAATTGCGTCCACTAAGAGCAACATGGCTTACACACACACACACACACACATACGCACAGCTCTAGCTAAATGTACGATTTATGGCCTTCCCCACCACCACAGTGTTTTGCACCTTTTCCTCTCCCCGCTTTTTCCGATAATGACTAGAATTCCAATGAGAGTTCCATATTGTCTAGACTCACGTCACTCAGCAGATACGGTGTTCCATATTGTCTAGACTCACGTCACTCAGCAGATACGGTGTTCCATATTGTCTAGACTCACGTCACTCAGCAGATACGGTGTTCCATATTGTCTAGACTCACGTCACTCAGCAGATACGGTGTTCCATATTGTCTAGACTCACGTCACTCAGCAGATACGGTGTTCCATATTGCCTAGACTCACGTCACTCAGCAGATACGGTGTTCCATATTGTCTAGACTCACGTCACTCAGCAGATACGGTGTTCCATATTGCCTAGACTCACGTCACTCAGCAGATACGGTGTTCCATATTGTCTAGACTCACGTCACTCAGCAGATACGGTGTTCCATATTGTCTAGACTCACGTCACTCAGCAGATACGGTGTTCCATATTGTCTAGACTCACGTCACTCAGCAGATACGGTGTTCCATATTGTCTAGACTCACGTCACTCAGCAGATACGGTGTTCCATATTGTCTAGACTCACGTCACTCAGCAGATACGGTGTTCTATATTGCCTAGACTCATGTCACTCAGCAGATACGGTGTTCCATATTGTCTAGACTCACGTCACTCAGCAGATACGGTGTTCCATATTGCCTAGACTCACGTCACTCAGCAGATAAAGTGTTCCATATTGTCTAGACTCACGTCACTCAGCAGATACGGTGTTCCATATTGCCTAGACTCACGTCACTCAGCAGATACGGTGTTCCATATTGCCTAGACTCACGTCACTCAGCAGATACGGTGTTCCATATTGTCTAGACTCACGTCACTCAGCAGATACGGTGTTCCATATTGCCTAGACTCACGTCACTCAGCAGATACGGTGTTCCATATTGTCTAGACTCACGTCACTCAGCAGATACGGTGTTCCATATTGTCTAGACTCACGCCACTCAGCAGATACGGTGTTCCATATTGCCTAGACTCACGCCACTCAGCAGATCACGGTGTTCCATATTGCCTAGACTCACGCCACTCAGCAGATACGGTGTTCTATATTGCCTAGACTCACGCCACTCAGCAGATACGGTGTTCCATATTGCCTAGACTCACGCCACTCAGCAGATCACGGTGTTCCATATTGCCTAGACTCACGCCACTCAGCAGATACGGTGTTCCATATTGCCTAGACTCACGCCACTCAGCAGATACGGTGTTCCATATTGCCTAGACTCACGCCACTCAGCAGATACGGTGTTCTATATTGCCTAGACTCACGTCACTCAGCAGATACGGTGTTCCATATTGCCTAGACTCACGTCACTCAGCAGATACGGTGTTCCATATTGCCTAGACTCATGTCACTCAGCAGATACGGTGTTCTATATTGCCTAGACTCACGTCACTCAGCAGATACGGTGTTCCATATTGCCTAGACTCACGTCACTCAGCAGATACGGTGTTCCATATTGCCTAGACTCACGTCACTCAGCAGATACGGTGTTCCATATTGCCTAGACTCACGTCACTCAGCAGATACGGTGTTCCATATTGCCTAGACTCACGTCACTCAGCAGATACGGTGTTCTATATTGCCTAGACTCATGTCACTCAGCAGATACGGTGTTCCATATTGCCTAGACTCACGTCACTCAGCAGATACGGTGTTCTATATTGCCTAGACTCATGTCACTCAGCAGATACGGTGTTCCATATTGCCTAGACTCATGTCACTCAGCAGATACGGTGTTCTATATTGCCTAGACTCATGTCACTCAGCAGATACGGTGTTCCATATTGCCTAGACTCATGTCACTCAGCAGATACGGTGTTCTATATTGCCTAGACTCATGTCACTCAGCAGATACGGTGTTCCATATTGCCTAGACTCACGTCACTCAGCAGATACGGTGTTCCATATTGTCTAGACTCACGTCACTCAGCAGATACGGTGTTCCATATTGCCTAGACTCACGTCACTCAGCAGATACGGTGTTCTATATTGCCTAGACTCACGTCACTCAGCAGATACGGTGTTCCATATTGCCTAGACTCATGTCACTCAGCAGATACGGTGTTCCATATTGTCTAGACTCACGTCACTCAGCAGATACGGTGTTCTATATTGCCTAGACTCATGTCACTCAGCAGATACGGTGTTCCATATTGTCTAGACTCACGTCACTCAGCAGATACGGTGTTCCATATTGCCTAGACTCACGTCACTCAGCAGATACGGTGTTCTATATTGCCTAGACTCATGTCACTCAGCAGATATGGCGTTCTATATTGCCTAGACTCATGTCACTCAGCAGATACGGTGTTCTATATTGCCTAGACTCACGTCACTCAGCAGATATGGCGTTCCATGTTGCCTAGACTCATGTCACTTAGCAGTGCAGATGTATTACAGTAGTGCACTACTTTAGACCAGGGCCCTCACCTTATTCCCTATATAGTGCACTATAAAGGTGTTAGCAATTTATGTTATTCTTCAATAACACAAACTCCAAAGCAAATCAAGGGGAGAAAAATGTGTTTATTTGAGAAGGCCAAATCAAGATGTTATGCTGGGAGGTAGATGTTCAGATGCTCAGTCTCCCCTGTCCTCAGCTTTTCTCCACATAACAAAGGAACAGGATGCCATTTATAACCCCCCACCCTAGCCTGGGGTTGACCAATCAGAAGTCCTTGCAGTACAACTGGGCAAATGGCCAAAAAACAAGTATCCTGCTCCAGACTAATGAAAACGTGGCACACGTAGCTCTGAGTCCAGGACTGACATTCCACAGATTCTAAACAGATGTTGAACTGAAAACCAACTCCTATTTACAATTTGCTATTTACCATTAGTACTCTAGTTTTTAGTCCTCTCATCCTCTGCGTTGTGTATTTATCTTCAAAATATTCTTATAAAGGGAATAGGGTGCCATTTGGGACTCACCCACTAACTCAGAGAGGCATGCACAAGGCACACTGTTCTCTCTTTTCACATTATTCACTTACACAATTTCAGTTTGCACTTTCTGCATTCCGTTACTGACACATTTCTACAGAAAAAAATTGCATCAACTCCCAAGGCACCCCTAATGTGCTTGTTTACAGCTTTGCTAGGGAAAAAACAATGCTAAACTCTTTCTAAGAATTCTGAATGAGGCATAACTCTTTTGGCTTTCTATATTAGAAATCAGGATGGCTCCATGGCCTCAAAGTAGGATTCCTATCTGCTTCAATTGATAATTGACCAAGTTCCACACCTTACATTATAACTATCACCTTGTTTTAGGTTACTATAAAACGTCCCTCCTCACTGCAGTCAGGCAGAGAAAGCAATACTGTCTTGTCCGTCTGTGTTAGTCACTCAGACAAGACACCCTTTCCAAGAACAACGGTCACTCAAGTGCCGTCTAAAAGTAATCAGTGCGATGTCTATAACGCCAGCCAACAGGATCAGCTGGGGCTTTGTGAGAGCGAAATTGACTGCTGGATCTTGCCAAAATATCCTCAAAGTAATTTCTCCCAATCTGGGTGTCGGGGATACTTGTTAATCCACTGTGCCCAACTGCCCATCATCTATAAATAAACTGTCCGTATCTTGTAAAGATGCCAGGTTAAAGAGCTGAGTTTGAGGTCGGACTCTTATTAAGGGTGATCATTCTTAATTTCCGCTTGGTTGAGGAGAGCAAATTGGCACAGGAGACAGCACACTGGGAACAGCAGACAGCACACTGGGAACAGGAGACAGCACACTAGGAACAGCAGACAGCACACTGGGAACAGCAGACAGCACACTGGGAACAAGAGACAGCACACTGTGAACAGCAGACGGCACACTGGGAACAGGAGACGCCGCACTGGGAACAGGAGACGCCGCACTGGGAACAGGAGACGCCGCAATGGGAACAGGAGACGTCGCAATGGGAACAGGAGACGTCGCACTGGGAACAGGAGACGGCGCAATGGGAACAGGAGACGTCGCACTGGGAACAGGAGACGCCGGCACTGGGAACAGGTTGAGGAAATGTGGGTGGCTGTGGAAGACAGGAAGTAGACAGGGTAGAAAGAGGATGTTGTTATTTGTTTCAATTTTGTAGGTCTGTTGCTAAGCAAATGCACATTTTCTCATATGCTGTACTGTATATGACGTGTAATATAATAATAATATATTCTGTTTAACAGACGCTTTTATCTATAGCAATTTGCAGTAATGCGTGCATACAGCAGGCATCAAACCCACAACCGTTGGCATTGCAAGCACCATGCTCTACCAACTGAGCCACACTGTATTTTGTTCCACTGTGAGCAGATTTCATTGAAAGACTTAGGCCTCCTGTACAGTAAGACCCTATACTATGGAAATAGTATGATCTGTATGAAGTAAAAGTTTAAATTAAGAACTATACGATAAATCCTTCCTTTAATCATTACCAAACAGTCTGAATACATATTGCAAACTTATAATTCGATTCAAAATTTCTCTCTGACTTCATGATGCTAGAAGCTATTTCTTCCTTAATGCAGCATGCCAAAACGATGGCGGGAGCGAATTGTTTGTTTCGCGTCAGTGCATTGCCAGATAGTTGTTTAATAAATGACGGACGCGTAAGGCGCTTAAATGAGCTAATTCCCATTGTGGGTATTACTTGCCAAGAAGTTAATTAAAATGCACAGCAAAGGGGCATCTCTTCCCCCAGAGGATTCAATACTGCAGTCTGATACAGTGTCATGAATACCTGATTGTCATACCGATACAGTAATGTGTACTCACTATCCACCAACCTTAATCAGCTCTTAAATTAGATTCCCTGTCACCTTTTTGTTCCCTTTAGCCACATGTTGACTATGGCAACCCAAGTCTTTCTCACTCATTAATTATTCCTCATTACGCTTCTAGAAGAATATCCTCCTCAAAGCAAAAAGAGAATAGAGAGTGTTTAGCAATGTAAAACCAGTTAATGTGCTTATGCCACAGAGAATATTATTAAATGGACAGGGTTAGTAGATGGGGCTGAAAAACATGGCAGTGGTGAATGACATATTCTCAGCCACGCAGCTAGGGAATAAACCGATTAACGATTTTGAACAATTTCACACAATTTGATTAGAGTTCTTTCCATGCATTTCCTGAATGCTCAAGTGTGTTTCATCGAATAGTTTCATAGCCTGACAAGAACTAGACAAGTTGATTAAAAAAACATTTATTTCCATGTCAATCCTATAGTGTACATTAAAGTGTTCGTTAAGAGTCATGGATGGTTTGGACCTTCAGCTTTCCAGCTCAGTCAATGGAATAGCTGTAGTAGACTTCCATGAACACTTTGATTTGAATATCAAAGTATTCCTGGTTGGTCTACGCAAGTTTTAGAGGAAGGAAATATGTTCATCCAGCAATGCCTTTGGAAGAAAAATGTCAGTTCAACATATGCGATTTTGAGGCTAGCTTTTACACTATTTATTATTAAGGCTAAATGATCCGTGTTAATTAAAGCTATGCTGGCCTTAGTGTTGCCCTTTTGAGGATTTAGTTGCACTAACAGGCCTAAGATGACTATTTTCATTACAGTAACTCAGTTTGGTATCACCCCCCCATATAGAAGTTACATAGTTACATGCAGAGGATACCAGCAATATCCACATTCTGAGGGCTGGAGTACTTTCAAAACTGCAGTTTCAAGTTTACACTCTTTCTGCTCTTGGGATTTCTTGATACACTCTTAGAAAAAAAGGTTTGCAAAAGGGTTCTTCGGCTGTCCCTATAGCAAAACCCTGTTTGGTTCCAGGTAGAACCTTTTTGGTTCCGGGTAGAACTCTTTTGGGTTCCATGTAGAACCCTTTCCACAGAGGGTTCTACATGGAACCCAAAGGGGTTCTACATGGAACCCAAAGGGGTTCTACCTGGAATCAAAAAGGGCTCTGCTATGGGGACAGCTGAAGAACCCTTTTGCAAACCTTTTTGATAAGAGTGTATCAAGAAATCCCATAATCCAAGAAAATACATGACTAAAGGCTAGAAGCTACACAGTGTTATCCAAAATGCGAATTGAAGTCCCTGAAAATCCCTTCAATAATTTATGAAGTACTGAAGGTAACCAGGGATGGTGGAGAGAAAAGGATGACATAAAAACAGAGAGAAGGAGGATGCCAGACCTACCGTCTACTGCTACCTCCAATAGATGTACAGTACCTTCCATCAGTACCTTCCATCAGTACCTACCATCTAGTACCTTCCATCACTACCTTCCGTCAGTACCTTCCGTCTAGTACCTACTATCTAGTACCTTCCATCAGTACCTTCCTTCTAGTACCTACTATCTAGTATCTTCCATCAGTACCTTAAATCACTACCTTCCATCACTACCTTCCACTAGTACCTTCCATTAGTACCTTCCATCAGTACCTTCCATCAGAACCTTGCATTAGTACCTCCAATCAGTACCTTCCATCAGAACCTGGCATTAGTACCTTCCATCAGTGCCTCCAGAGAGAATGTACCCAAAGCAGGTTTTTTCAATAATTAGTATTATTTCTAATTAGCAATGATATGATTGTTTACTGCACATGACTCCAGCATGATGTTGGATATGATGAAGGATATCATGACCTGCACTCTCAGAAAAAAGGGTTATATCGCTTGCTTTAAGTGTGTCACATGTTTTGCACACAGTATAAAACGATTGTACCTTTTTTTACAGCTGTGGAATGGCTCTGACCAGCTGGCACTCTCTCTTGCTCCCCTCTGCTCGAGTCCAGCACCCCAAACTCTGCCAGGCAGTGCCAGTTGTTCTACCACTGATCACATACGCATTAGTCAGGAGTTTTCTGCAGCTGTGGAACAGATGTGAGGAGAATGTAGAATGGTTGGATAGGGGTGTTGATTAGCTCACACAGGAAGGGAGATGATTACATCTAGGCTATAGTGGTACTTTACATCATACTTTGAGCCATTTCCAACAGGTTCAGGATCAGCATTATTTTTTGGGCCTGATTTTATCTGACACTGTCTCCCAGTACAGTGTGGGGGGTTCTAACTGGTATGATGTTTTCTGTTCCAGTGGAGTTGGCCTCCTGCTGGATCCTATTATATTTCAATAATTTGACATAGATCTTTCATATGAATGAACCCATCAAGATGGAATGGAAGGTACAGTAAGTATGCCTAAACTACAGTATTTCCCCCTCTTGGAGAATACCATAACCATACATTAGAACAATATTCACTTTTTTCCATAGTCTTCAGGTTTGCCCAGCACGTATTTCATATTTATGACGGTGATCTCGTCACATATGAGAAATGAAACAAATAACGTGCATTGGGTGGCGGACAGGTACCCAAGATGTAGAGGTACTCTCCCTGTTTTATGAGGCCACATTTCTTCAGCCCCTTGCATGACAGGAAGCAATCGGAACCTCCCTACTTCTTCTTCCTACATGAATAAACTAGAAGACAGTCACTGTTTCCCTGGACGGGGAACACAATGGGCTGTCCGAGCAATCAGGGGTGATAAGCGGCGTGATGTCGGAGCATGAGTCGTCCCTCTCCTGTTGTCAGCCTGTTAGCCCCCCACGCTACGGACTGATCCGAGCTGACACACGGACTGCATGGGATGCCTTGCTCGGCTTTAAACCAATTAAACCCTTTATATGAAAATCCATTAAAGAAGTCAAGCTCAAGCGGCGGAGTAATGGTATAGGACTAATAATAGCCAGATATGGGCCAGGCGGTAGAGAGATGGAAGTGAGTAAGAGCGTCCGCAGGATATAGACTCTATGGTAGTGAGCAGGATATAGACTCTATGGTACAGTAGTCAGCAGGATATAGACTCTGGTAGTCAGCAGGATATAGACTGCATGGTAGTCAGCAGGATATAGACTCTATGGTAGTCAGCAGGATATAGACTCTATGGTAGTCAGCAGGATATAGACTCTATGGTAGTCAGCAGGATATAGACTCTATGGTAGTCGGTAGGAGCGGAACTCCCCGCTGGGCTCCCTAGGGTCAAAGGGATGTTGAGGCTCACTGTGAACTTATTGTTTAAACATGTCAGCGGTGACTTGATTACTTGTGCATGCTGTTCTAATGGCAGACCCCATATCGGGTTAATAGCTCATGTTCTTTATTTTGTGCTCTCCCATCTTGCTCTGCGTAAAGTCCCGCTCCTCCGGGAGTTGGCAAATGGTGTGCCTCCCTCCATAGTTTTGGAAAGGGATTTCCTTCCTCCCAACCCCCCATATGTTCCAATACTGCACATACGGACTTTCCCCCCCATCTTTCTTTCATGTTATGTGCTTTCCGCCTCATTGGTTCATCGATGGTGGTCAAAGTTACAGTAAATGTTTTCAGCACATAAACAATACGATACAGCGCAATTTATTATGCAGGAGTAAAAATGACGTCTCCAAGATTGTCGGCTAAGAAACATTCATTTGAAAGTACGTCGTTGAGCAGCGACACCGCCAATTTGTCAATTTGTATTTTGGGGTGGTTTCCATCTAATTTCCTGTCGTGAAGATCAATAGGCTTCCAAACATTAAGTCAGGCAACCTAAGGGTTGAAGATTTGGAGTCTATCCCACATTTTTACAACAGTATTAGCAATACATTAGCAATACATACATGCTGTGGAGGTTTATGTAACCGTAATGAATAGTCTGGGCTGACAACAGTTACTAGGTCTATAATTAGGTGTCTGAAATGAGTCATTTCGTTTATTTATGTTGTTCTGATAACACTGACTGTAAATAAGCCCCCATAATAAACAACTTTACGCCTAATGAATTACAAAAGAGAGGATTGCCACAATATCATTTAGTCATTATTGTCAGTCTTACGATGTTTGTGTTGATGGTTATGCTTCTTTGCGTCACATCTATTCACGTGTTTAAAGGACATTACATCTGCTGAGGTATAGAGCCAGGTACTCGAGCAGTTTCACCATTTTCCCATGTCCCCTACAGCAACACAATGAGATTAGGCCTAGACAAAGCAGCACTGTAATTGTGGCCATTTCTGCGCGTCTCTTTTTTTAGAGATTAACGATAGCTGTGCTCTGTCTTCTCCTTCCCCTCATTATGACACTCCTCTCCAATCACTTGAAGGCGATCTGCTCTATATCCACGTGGTAAATGAATACGATTTATTATTTTAGAGCCCAAGTAGTATAGAGAGAGAAAGATAGAACACTTTGTATTGTAGTTGTTTAACTGAGGGTAACAGCGAGCCCAGTGCTCTGTCAGACTCTGTGCCTCCTCATGACAGGCCCCCAGGCCCGAGTTGCCACATTCAGACTTGTTTTCATGAAAAAGAGAATGAGGGATTTACCCCCGCTGTTATTCACACACACAAGCCTGAGGATGTGCTATTCTTGTTTTTTTGGGACTCGTTTTGCAACAGTATTTTTTCCTTTCGTCTTATTTGACTTCAGATACAAGGATGACATGAAGGACAAGGGCAGACGACATAATACATGTACTTAATGTACTCAAATACTGCAGAAGAATATACACACATGCATGTACTGTAAACCCACATGAAGCACAAAACACAGACAGCTGTGCTGAAAATTGCACCTACCACTGAATCAAACCATATGTTGTTGCACCTACCACTGAATCAAACCATATGTTGTTGCATCTACCACTGAATCAAACCATATGTTGTTGCATCTACCACTGAATCAAACCATATGTTGTTGCATCTACCACTGAATCAAACCATATGTTGTTGCACCTACCACTGAATCAAACCATATGTTGTTTCACCTACCACTGAATCAAACCATATACACTTTCGCTCTCTGACGTCTCTGTCCTGGCCTCATTCCTGCAGAAGGAACCAATACTTTCAAGGTAAGGGTGGTGTGTGTGTCCCTGAACAGAATTCAGCCATGTCAACAATCCACTTGGAATGCATTAGAGACTCATCAACATCAGCTGCAGCTTAAAACCATCCGCTCAGCTCTTTCTCTTGACCATCCCCTCATGGCAAACATATTCTTAATAAACAAATTCCATAATAGTGGAGGTACCACTGAGCGGGAGATGGGGAATAGGGGGATACAGGAGAGAGGCGTGGACTGAAGAATGGAACCAGGAAACTATTGATCTACTTCTACTAGAAAACAGAAGAAGAGATCCTGAGGATGTAAATGTGTGTCTCACGTAAAAATGTACCACCGGAATATACATTTGACAATTTTTTCCCCAACTGTTTTGCCATTTGACTTCTAAAAATATATGTCCTATTTTCCAGTCTGCAAAGCACATGATGATTAAGAAATTAAAAGTCTATACAAGATAGAAACCTGTTTTATTCATTCTGCACCATGTTACACAAACAACATTTTGACTTTAGTCTTTGTCCAATCCAAGCATGCATCTGTCTTACTGTAAACGTCTTCAATGATATGCAGCAAAAAAAAAAAACTCAAAACATAGTTTCATTAAGTTTAGCCTTGAAACTTCTGATTATGTGAAAGAGATTTAACGTGGCATATCATTAGCTAGGGCTTAACCTCATTGGTACTGAGGGGAATCGAGCCCAAGGCCTCAGCCATCATAAAACAATTGTCTACCATTTCAAATCCACATTCCAGCCTCATAAAATTGTCCATAAAAGTTAGCCGAGGGGCATGTGAGGAGAAAAAAAGGAGGCGATTGTAACTTCTATGAAGACCATCCTTTCTGGTGTCAATCACTGACCGGACCCCCTGGTGTTTTACTCCAAACGGTGCTTCTCTCTCTCTCAGCTATCATACCTATGTTTACCTGTCTATCTCCTTAACTGTGGCTAGATCAGGGAATCATTAGGGCATTAAAATACAGGTTATTCTGATAAGATAGAGAGAAAGTTTGCTCCCCATGCTATCACACACACCACACACACTTTATGCCCATGAGCAGCTTTGAGTAGAGAGAGAGAGAGAGAGAGAGAGAGAGAGAGAGAGAGAGAGAGAGAGAGAGAGAGAGAGAGAGAGAGAGAGAGAGAGAGAGAGAGAGAGAGAGAGAGAGAGAGAGAGAGAGAGGGGGTTTGAATCCACTCTAAGTTTCAAAATCCTTGGACCCATTTCCATTTATGAAAGTGTTTTATTAATGCATGAAATAGTTTTCTTTTTGCACCTTCTTCCTTCCCCATGGGTTCCATGTTGGCAACATATTGATTTCCAAACCAGGTCTATAACAGGCCTTAAACCATGACCAAGGGCACTGTAAGACACATTTGTTAAGTAAACATTTTGGTCTGATGTAACATTGCATGGCTGGTGCTACCTGCCTCACTTTACTTAGATGAGGCCTGCCAAGGAACGGATCAGATGCCATCGCCTCCTGTTGTGAAAGTGACAACCCCCACTAAATATGCAGTTTGGAGCATCACAATCTTGGTCTATTATGTAAATGTGGGTAAGAAAAAATGGCATATATCCCAGCCATGTGTACTTCTCTTTTTTCCCTCCAGCAGCTTATTTAACCATGGAACCCATTTTATTTAATCTATTTCACCTTTATTTAACCAGGTTGGCCAGTTGAGAACAAGTTCTCATTTACAACTGCGACCTGGCCAAGATAAAGCAAAGCAGTGCGACAAAAACAACAACACAGAGTTACACATGGTATAAACAGACTTACAGTCAATAACACAATAGAAAAATCTATGTACAGTGTGTGGTAAGGCAATAAATAGGCCATAGAGGTGAAATAATTACAATTTAGCATTAACACTGGAGTGATAGATGTGCAGATGATGATGTGCAAGTAGAGATACTGGGGTGCAAAGAGAGAGAAAAAATAAATAATAAATAACAATATGGGGATGAGGTAGTTGGGTGTGCTATTTACAGATGGGCTGTTTACAGGTACAGTGATCAGTAAGCTGCTCTGACAGCTGATTTATAAGACTCCAGCTTCAGTGACTTTTGCAATTCGTTCCAGTCATTGGCAGCAGAGAAATGGAAGGAAAGGCGGCCAAAAGAGGTGCTGGCTTTGGGGATGACCAGGGAAATATACCTGCTGGAGCGGATGCTACGGGTGGATTTTGCTATGGTGACCAGTGAGCTGCAATAAGGCGGGGCTTTACCTAGCAAAGACTTATAGATGACCTGGAGCCAGTGGGTTTGGCGACAAATATGTAGCAAGGGTCAGCCAACAAGAGCTTACAGGTCACAGTGGTGGGTAGTACATGGGGCTTTGGTGACAAAACGGATGGCACTGTGATAGACTACATCCAGTTTGCTGAGTAGAGTGTTGGAGGCTATTTTGTAAATGACGTTGCTGAAGTCAAGGATTGGTAGGAGAGTCAGTTTTACAAGGGTATGTTTGGCAGCATGAGTGAAGGAGGCTTTGCCGATTCTAGATTTCATTTAATTTTGGATTGGAGATGTGAGTCTGGAAGGAGAGTTAACAGTCTAACCAGACACCTAGATATTTGTCCACATATTCTAAGTCAGAACCGTCCAGAGTAATGATGCTAGTCAGGCGGGCTGGTGCGGGCAGCAATCGGTTGGAGAGCATGCATTTAGCTTTACTAGCACTTAAAAGCAGTTGGAGGCCACGGAAGGACTGTTGTATGGCATTGAAGCTCGCCTGGAGGTTTGTTAACACAGTGTCCAAAGAAGGGCCTGATGTATACATAATGGTGTTGTCTGCGTAGAGGTGAAAATAGTAATTGAGAATTGAACCATGTGGCACCCCCATAGAGACTGCCAGAGGTCTGGACAACAGGCCCTCCGATTTGACACACTGAACTCTATCTGAGAAGTAGTTGGTGAACCAGGCGAGGCAGTCATTTGAGAAACCAAGGCTATTGAGTCTGCCGATACGATTGTGGTGATTGACAGAGTCAAAAGCCTTGGCAAGGTCAATGAAGACGGCTGCACAGTACTGTCTTTTATCGATGGCGGTTATGATATCGTTTAGTACCTTGAGCGTGGCTGAGGTGCACCCATGACCAGCTCGGAAACCAGATTGCGTAGTGGAGAAGGTACGGTGGGATTCGAAATGGTCGATGATCTGTTTGTTAACTTGGCTTTCGAAGATTTTCGAAAGGCAGGGCAGGATGGATATAGGTCTATAACAGTTTGGGTCTAGAGTGTCTCCCCCTTAGAAGAGGGGGATGACCGCGGCAGCTTTCCAATCTTTGGGGATCTCAGACAATATGAAAGAGAGGTTGCAAAAATTTCGGGGAATAATTTTAGAAAGAGAGGGTCAAGATTGTCTTGCCCAGCTGATTTGCAGGGATCCTAATTTTGCAGCTCTTTCAGAACATTAGCTGTCTGGATTTGGGTGAAGGAGAAGTGGGGGGGACTTGGGAAAGTTACTGTGGGGGGTGCGGAGCTGTTGGTCGGGGTAGGGGTAGCCAGGAGGAAAGCATGGCCAGCTGTAGAAAAATGGTTATTGAAATTATCGATTATCGTAGATTTATCGGTGGTGAGTGTTAGCCTCAGTGCAGAGGGCAGCTGGGAGGTGCTCTTATTCTCCATGGACTTTACAGTGTCCCAAAACCATTGGAATTAGTGCTACAGGATTCAAATTTATGTTTTAAAAAGCTAGCCTTAGCTTTCCTAACTGACTGTGTATATTGGTTCCTGACTTCCCTGAAAAGTTGCATATCGCGTGTGCTATTTGATGCTAATGCAGTACGCCACAGGATGTTTTTGTGCTGGTTAAGGGCAGTCAAGTCTGGGGTGAACCAAGGGCTATATCTGTTCTTAGTTCTACATTTTTTGAATAGGGCATGCTTATTTAAGATGGTGAGGAAAGCACTTTTAAAGAGCAACCAGGCATCTCCTACTGACGGGATGAGGTCAATATCCTTCCAGGATACCCGAGCCAGGTCGATTAGAAAGGCCTGCTTGCTGAAGTGTTTTAGGGAGCGTTTGACAGTGATGAGGGGTAGTCGTTTGACTGCGGACCCATTACGGACGCAGGCAATGAGGGAGTGACCGCTGAGATCCTGGTTGAAGACAGCAGAGGTGTATTTGGAGGGCAAGTTGGTCAGGAATATCTATGAGGGTGCCCTGGTTACAGATTTAGGGTTGCACATGGTAGGTTCCTTGATAATTTGTGTGAGATTGAGGGCATCTAGCTTAGATTGTAGGATGGCCGGGGTGTTAAGCATATCCCAGTTTAAGTCACCTAACAGTACGAACTCTGAATGATAGATGGGGGGTAATCAATTCACATATGGTGTCCAGGGCACAGCTGGGGGCTGATAGGGGTCTATAACAAGCGGCAACAGTGAGAGACTTATTTCTGGAAAGGTGGATTTTTAGAAGTAGAAGCTCGAATTGTTTGGGCACAGACCTGGATAGTATGACAGAGCTCTGCAGGCTCTCTCTGCAGTAGATTGCAACTCCGCCCCCTTTGGCAGTTCTATCTTGTCGGAAAATGTTGTAGTTAGGGATGGATATTTCAGGGTTTTTGGTGGCCTTCCTAAGCCAGGATTCAGACACGGCTAGGACTTCAGGGTTGGTGGAGTGTGCTAAAGCAGTGAATAAAACAAACTTAGGGAGGAGGCTTCTGATGTTAACATGCATGAAACCAAGGCTTTTACGGTTACAGAAGTCAACAAATGAGAGCACCTGGGGAATAGGTGTGGTGCTGGAGGCTACATGGCCTGGGCTAACCTCTACATCACCAGAGGAACAGAGGAGGAGTAGGATAAGGGTATGGCTAAAGGCTATAAGAACTGGTCGTCTAGTGCGTTTGGAACAGAGAATAAAAGGAGCAGATTTCTGGGCGTGGTGGAATATATTCAGGGCATAATGTACAGACAATGGTATGGTAGGATGTAAATATAGTGGAGGTAAACCTAGGCATTGAGTGACGATGAGAGCGGTTGTGTCTCTGGAGGCATGTGCATGTGTGGTGGGTGGGACAAAATAGCTATCTAAGGCATGTTGGGCAGGGTTGGGGGCTCTACAGTGAAATAAAACAATAATAACTAACCAAAACAGCAGTAGACAAGGCATAGGAAGAGGAATAAGGAAGAGGCATGTGTAGTCGAGTGATCATTGGGTCCAATGAGCAGCAATAGGTGAGTCAGGGAGGCGTTCGGTAGTCGCTACTACGCTAGGCGAGCTGGAGACACGGCGATTCAGAAAGCTAGCGGGCCGTGATGGATCGGTGGGGCTCCGTGTCAGCAATAAAAGGTCCAGGCCAATTGGCAAAAGAGGTATTGTAGCCCAGGAATTAGCTGGTAGACCTCTTCGGCTAGCCGGGAGATGGGCCTAGCTCGAGGCTAGCTCAAGGCTAACTGGTGCTTGCTTCGGGACAGAGGCGTTAGCCAGCAGTAGCCACTCAGATTACAGCTAGCTAGCTGTGATGTTCCGGTGTAATGGTCCAGAGTTTGTGGTAGGAATCCGGTGATGGGGTAGAGAAAAAGCAGTCCGATATGCTCTGGGTTAATATCGCGCTGTGCAGACTGGCAGGTATTGACCGAGCTGAAGCTAGCTGGTGTCCGAGTTAACGGTGAAGATCGCTAGCAGTGGCTAACTGACTACTAGCTAGTAGCTAGTTTGCTGGCTAGCTTCTGATGGGTATAGTATAAAAATAGCAGATCCGTACAACATTTTGTGAGGCGGGTTGCAGGAAAGTATATTCAGTCCGTAGATGGAAAGTGAGATTAAAATATATACGAAATATATACGAAAAAAATGAGGAAAACAACTATTTACACGGGACAGGATGTGACAAGACAAACACACGTCCGACTGTTACGCCATCTTGGTTGCAATTGTGTTGAATGCTAATGGATCATGTCACACCCAACTTTCATACGAGGGACTGGTGGGTGCCACTGTGAAATGCTGAGTCGAATGCTCTGGACGGGTGAATGGGAAAATGGAATTGTTTAGAGTAAGCTGCCTCAGAGCCGTTTATCAGCTGTGGTAAGAATTAGCTAGCTGCTACCCTCCATGTGGCTAATAGTAAGCCACCACAACGGCAATCCTCATTAGAATGGAGAATGAAACTTTCTACTCAGTTATTCAAAGTGCATTCTCAGTTAACAGGTTGTTAAGAGTTGTAAAATGGTGTATCAAAATTGAATATTTGTGTGTTTTTTCCTTCTAGGCTTGTTTCTACCCAGAAGCCTTTGTGTTTGACTGGATGTACTGGCATGAAAAAATGGACGTAACACCAGGCAGAGTCTCATGTGGGTGAGATGTTTATCTATGTTTTGCTCATTGTTTTCCCATCGGTGGCTGCAGTACATCAACAGCTTGGATGCTCCTTCGTAGACTGTTGGTCTCTTGAACACTGTCCAACAGTGAGACACTTGAGCTGTGTTCGAATACCCATACTGTATACTACATACTTAATGAGTATAAACTACAAACTATTAATTAATTTTAGTATACTGTAAACAAATGGTATCGTTTCAGTTGAGCGTACTAGTGCTTTGCCTGTCTACCGGAAGTTGATGCTGTTGCTATGCAACCTCTTGCTAGCTTGTTAAGATAAGGGTTTAGGGCCGAGGGCTGTCTACTTTGAGTTTGAAATGCAGCCTTCATATTTTGACGAATTTAGTATGACATCCGGGAACTAT
Source organism: Brachymystax lenok tsinlingensis (assembly GCA_030435695.1). Taxonomy (NCBI): domain Eukaryota; kingdom Metazoa; phylum Chordata; class Actinopteri; order Salmoniformes; family Salmonidae; genus Brachymystax; species Brachymystax lenok. The sequence goes on from CM059789.1 coordinate 18,738,615, forward strand.
TGGCATACTAACTATATCAATACTATGACCAATAAGCTACTACATACTCAATTTGTCATAAATAGTACGGTTAGTATGAGTATTCGAACATAGCTATCAGACAGTGAGACTTTTGGCCTCTTGAACGCTGTCCCACAGTGAGGCTTTTGGCCTCTTGAACGCTGTCCCACAGTGAGGCTTTTGGCCTCTTGAACGCTGTCCCACAGTGAGACTTTTGTCCTCTTGAACGCTGTCCCACAGTGAGACTATTGGTCTCTTGAACGCTGTCCCACAGTGAGACTATTGGTCTCTTGAACACTGTCCCACAGTGAGAACGTGAATTGTGCCATGTAGTTACAGGAACCGGGCATGGCCATGGAGTTTCAGGTACCAGAGGCACCCTCAGAAATAAGTAGGCCACTCCTACTTCTAGAGCGCTCTGTTAGACTCCATTTGTAAACTAACATACACACACAGGCAGCCTGGAGCAGTTGAGACGCCTGCGTAGATTTCACACTACTTCTCTCTCACTGCACCTCTTGGGCCAAGTTAGCTTACCGAAGAGGAGAGTGTTTTGCGTATGTTCCTTCTTCCCCCAAGCTCCACACGTGCGTGTCTCAGATGTTTTTTCATCCTACAGGTGCTTGTTAAGGTCACCAGGTTTACTGTATACTACCATACTGGTGGACAAAGCAAGGGAAATAGCAGGCATTTTTTTCTGTGTGAGTAAATGTTGTCAAGGGAGGGAGGCCATGTGTTTGGCTACAAAATAATTAACAACAGGAACAGATGGACAATACAATACTACTCAGTGTGTGACGGCCAACACCGTCATCATACATACTGTACATCTGAAATGCCACCAAATTGTTACACCCTTGGATACTGTGCCAAAGTGGCATCGATTTGGCTATTCCTCCTAGAACAGAAAATTGCCCTCTGCTCCACAGAACTATAATTAAATGTTATTTCTATGTTCTGCACCACCTCTATGTTTAAACAGTGTGTATTTGGACATTCTTGAAAATGAGATGGTTCATCAAGAGATTTAATTCTGCACAAATTTCAAATCAATGACATGTATTTGTTGTGATACTCAGGATTCCAATAGAGCTGCCATGACATATGTTGATGCTCTTGAGTCAATGCTGTGTTGCTGTGACTTAATCACCAGTGGTTTGTTGTCAACGGCAACTAATGGTGCTGTTGAGAACTCAGTAGCTACATCCCAATCAGATCCTTATGGACCCTGGTCAAAAGAAGTGCACTAAATAGAGAATAGTGTGCCATTTGGAACATACGGTAGCTTCAGTGACTAAATACAGGTGAATCAAGGTACTGCCAATGATGTTGTACAGACCATAAAATGTTTATGTTGGTGGGAAATATGTTTTCAACAATAATTGCTCTCAATTTTAACTTCCACTTACCATAGAAATGTGATATATTGACTCTTGCTGAAGGCAAACAATTTGTCAGCATTCAGCAAACAAATATGGGTGTGGGTTTGTGTACTTAATGTTGTGTTCGTTTAATGGTGTGTATGTGTGTGCGCGCAATAGCGTGTGTGACCTCAATAAGCCTTGAGTCAAAAATATGGAGATTTCTGTAACATTTTACATAGCTGCCTCTTGTTTTGTTGTTCTTCTGGAGGTTATCTAGAAGACACAAGACCTGAGGCTGCCACTCCTTGGTTGCATGGTTCATCTATTGAGCATGTTCTGCCACCAAGTGGACAAAATAAGAAGTTCCCTCTGCCTTTTTCCCTCTGAAGTAGTGAACCTTTACCACGTTGTATTTGTAAGTGTATATAATCCCTTTCGTTAGAACTATTCCTCATTACAATTTGATTACATGTAATACTAATCCTACCATATCATTGTTCAATTAGACTGAACCGGGGTATACTGAGCTATGGCCCATCACGTCACCACCGGGCAAAAGAGGTGAGGGAGGAGTTCCGGGCTGAAATCGAACATCACCGGGCCATGATGAATTGTTCAGAAACATAAAATATAAGTTACAATTTTCAAAATAGGCAGGTAAAGCGAGATATGCTTTTCTAAACCACAAACACTTTTGCATGTGATAACACTGAATCCTTACTCATTAGCTACATGCTTGCACCCAGCTCACCCCCAAGGGGCAGCCCGGTTTCAAAATTAATGTAATCAACGCTAACCCGGTCCACCTGAGGTAGGCCCAGGGCATTAATCTACCTAGGTGAACAAAGCTGCTTCCTTCCTTGTGTTAGTGTCACCTAGTGGCCTATATCGCTTCATGCATTGCGTTGCGGAAAATCTAGTGACTTGAAATATAGATGGGAAGTGGTTTATTGGTTCTATTATTACTCCATGTTCTGATGCGGTACTACTCTTTGCTCTGGAATTTAGAACACCTTTTTTCAGAATAACATTCAAGTTATTAATAACTTCATATATTATTCAAGTCACTAGATATCCTGCGACACAATGCATGGTGCAATGTAGGCAGTGGCACATGGTGGCCACTAGATGACACTAGGTGACACTAACACAAGGAAGGAAGCAGCTTTGTGCACCTAGGTAGATGGAGGCTGTCCTAAAATGGACACCATATTCTATTTTTAGTAGAATGATAGAATGATACAGTCTACACACATACATGACCATATCACCATAGAGACAAACAGAAGACAAACGTATGACTTGTGAGAGGAAGTCACACCCAGGATCGTGGCTCTTGCTTATACCAGACTTTAACCATGTCTAACCAATGCTCAACTGAAAAAATGTCAATGTATGAAGCAGTCACTTATCCATCGACTCATACAAAAGATGATGGATTCTGTGTGTTTTCCTTTCAAGGCATTGGAGATGAGTGAGATGGTAGATTGACATGGTTGGGCTGGTTTTAGACTGGTAGTCTACTGTCCCTTGGTAATTGTTGAATAACAGAAAGAATATGCCTGCTGCAAGGTCTTTTTTCTTCAAGATAGAACAGGAGACATTTTAGTGAGTGGAACACATTTGACAGATTGGTGTCTCGGTAGGGGAGTATCAGAGTTTAGAGGCTGACTTTGGTGTTAAACCTCAGGTTATAGAGACATGCTGTAGATATTCTCCTAGGGAATATGCGGTTGATATGTAAGGATTTACTGTAACCTCCACCTGTTACACCTAGCAGTCAGTCAATAAAGATGTACTGTAACCTCCACCTGTTACACCTAGCAGTCAGTCAATAAAGATGTACTGTAACCTCCACCTGTTACACCTAGCAGTCAGTCAATAAAGATGTACTGTAACCTCCACCTGTTACACCTAGCAGTCAGTCAATAAAGATGTACTGTAACCTCAACCTGTTACACCTAGCAGTCAGTCAATAAAGATGTACTGTAATCTCAACCTGTTACACCTAGCAGTCAGTCAATAAAGACTGGAGCAGCAGCCATAGAACCTGTCTGTCTTGACTGTTGAGCCGTCATGGTGCCACAGTGCCAAATGTTTCCTCTATTTAACATGCAGTATGGTGTAGCTGAGACCTCAAATGTGTAGTTTGCCTGTCCACTTGAGTAATTGGTTTGCAAATAGCCCTAAGCGCTGTCACCTTTTGTCAGCCAGCGTCCGTGAAATATAATCTGCCTGAGGATGCAGAGTCAGTTGGCGCCATTTTCAGTCAAGCGACCGGTAGACACTGGGTAATTACATATTTTGAGCACACCGATATGACAAGCGCAGTATTAAAATGGTGAATTAATTTGTATTTATTTGCCGGGGTTATTGTTTGATCGCCAAATTGGGTTTGAGTTGAGGCGGCGGTGGCATCGCAAGTGAATTGTTGGGTAGGCAGGTGCTCTATAATAATGGATTCTGTCAGTGTCACCACTCTGAAGCACTCTCCAATCGATTAATTTACCCAAGAACTTCCTCGTTCACTCACCCCCTCTTTACATGTGTAGAATATTTTTTCCATACTTCAAGAGTGCTTTTACTAATTGAATGAGGGAACACAGATCTATGTCTTTATGGATCTAACTTAGTTATTCATCAAAACATCAGAATCTACTTATCACCTGCTCCTAAGGACCTTACTTTGAGTGAGAGGAAAATAACCTCTCACTCAATGTCAACAAAACAAAGGAGATGATCGTGGACTTCAGGAAACAGGAGAGGGAGCACCCCCCTATCCACATCGAGGGGACAGTAGTGGAGAAGGTGGAAAGTTTTAAGTTCCTCGGCGTACACATCACGGACAAACTGAATTGGTCCACCCACACAGACAGCGTGGTAAAGAAGGCGCACAGCGCCTCTTCAACCTCAGGAGGCTGAAGAAATTTGGCTTGTCACCAAAATCACTCACAAACTTTTACAGATGCACAATCGAGAGCATCCTGTCGGGCTGTATCACCGCCTGGTACGGCAACTGCTCCGCCCACAACCGTAAGGCTCTCCAGAGGGTAGTGAGGACTGCACAACGCATCACCGGGTTAAACTACCTGCCCTCCAGGACACCTACACCACCCGATGTCACAGAAAGGCCAAAAAGATCATCAAGGACAACAACCACCCGAGCCACTGCCTGTTCACCCCGCTATCATCCAGAAGGCGAGGTCAGTACAGGTGCATCAAAGCTGGGACCGAGAGACTGAAAAACAGCTTCTACCTCAAGGCCATCAGACTGTTAAACAGCCATCACTAACATTGAGTGGCTGCTGCCAACATACTGACTTAAATCTCTAGCCACTTTATACATAGGAATTGGATGTAACAAATGTATCACTAGCCACTTTAAACAATTTTGTATATAATGTTTACGATCCGACATACTCATATCAAATGTATACACTGTAACTCTAAACCATCTACTGTATCTTGCCTATGCCGTTCGGTCATCGACCCAAATCTCTAGCCACTTTAATAATTATAATTGGATGAAATAATGTATCACTAGCCACTTTAAACAATGCCATTTATATAATGTTTACATATCCTACATTACTCATCTCATATATATGTGTATATACTGTACTCCATACCATCTACTGCATCTTGCCTATGCCGGTCAGCCATCGCTCATCCATATATTTATATGTACATACTCGTATTCATTCCTTTACTCTTGTGTGTATAAGGTAGTTGTTGTGAATTTGTTAGATTACTTGTTAGATACTACTGCATGGTCGGAACTAGAAGCACAAGCATTTCGCTACACTCGCATTAACATCTGCTAACCATGTGTATGTGACAAATAAAATTTGATTTGATTTGATTTGATTTGATTTTTACTTGGCTGAATCGGGTGTGTTTGTGTAGGGCTGAAGCAAAAGCCTGCATACCCATGTTTGCTTAATCTAAAAAAGGTATATTTTTGACTGTTTTACTTTACCCTATGCATGTTTATGGTTTTCCCTAAAACCCCCACTCAATCATCAATTATTCAACAGATTTCTGAACCCAGTAGGTATTCTCCCTGTGTCGATGGAAGAAACCTTTAAGCAAACATGGATATGTCTGGGTGATATCATCAAATGCTAAGCTTTCCACCCACCAGTTACACTGGTGCTTCAATGGAATATGAAATGACGATGCATCATTCAGCTTCCTGCTTCTAGCTGTTTGACGACAGGCTTTTTGTTATGTTGGTGGTGACAGTGAGGTGGCAAAAGAACACAGACTCCACATTACTCTCAGCATTTCTATTAGTAACGACCATTTTGCTTTTGACTTCACGGAAATGCAACAACCATAACTCGCTGAAATGTAAACAAATGGCACCGGAAGAAATGTAAGCCGTTTTAAGGGCGCCTAACCAATTGGGCTATTATGTGGGGGGTTTTCTGCGTTATTTGTAACTTATTTTGTACATAAGTCAGTCACCATTATTAGTCAGTTGTACAACTGAATGCCTTCAACTGAAATGTGTCTTCCGCATTTAATCCAACCCCTCTGAATCAGAGAGGTGCGGGGGGCTGCCTTAATCGACATCCACGTCTTCAGCGCCCAGGGAACAGTGGGTTAACTGCCTTGTTCAGGGGCAGAACAGCTCAGGGATTGTCAGCTCAGGGATTTGAACTTGCAACTCTCCGGTTACAAGTCCAACGCTCTAACCACTAGGCTACCTGCCGCCCCTAGTAGTCTACTGTCCCTTGGTAATTGTTGAATGTTTCTTCCACCGTATCTTACGGTGTAAAAGAGCTTCTGGATATCAGGACAGCGATCTCTCACCTCGGAGTAGACCAAAAAAATATTCAACAAGCAGGACGCAGAAGAAGTACTTCAGACACCCAACAAGGCCAAAATCCCTGTCATTGGCAAGAGAAAGAGACGCAAGTACAGAGGACACAGAGCGGGGTGCCTCGTCAGGATCGAGTGGGAAATCTGCCCTTACCATCAGTATTACTTGCCAACGTACAATCATTGGACAGTAAATTAGACGAGGTACGATCACGAATATCCTACCAACGGGACATCAAAAACTGGGGGTTTGCCCTCCATTTGGCAAATCTGACCAGAATTCTATCCTCCTGATTCCTGCTTACAAGCAAAAATGAAAGCAGGAAGCACCAGTGACTCGGTCTATAAAAAAGTGGTCAGATGAAGCAGATGATAAAGTACAGGACTGTTTTGCTATCACAGACTGGAATATGTTCCGGGATTCATCCGATGGCATTGAGGAGTACACCACATCAGTCACTGGCTTTATCAATAAGTGCATTGAGGACGTCATCCCCACAGTGACTGTACGTACATACCCCAACCAGAAGCCATGGATTACAGGTAACATTCACACTGAGCTAAAGGGTAGAGCTGCTGCTTTCAAGGTGCGGGACTCTAACCCGGAAGCTTATAAGAAATCCTGCTATGCCCTCCGACGAACCATCAAACACGCAAAGCGCCAATACAGGACTAAGATTGAATCGGCTCCGACGCTCGTCTTGTGGCAGGGCCTGCAAACTATTACAGACTACAAAGTGAAGCACAGCCGCGAGCTGCCCAGCGACACGAGCCTACCAGACGAGCTAAATAACTTCAATGCTCGCTTCGAGGCAAGCAACACCGAGACATGCATGAGAGCATCAGTTGTTCTAGATGACTGTGTGATCACGCTCTCCATAACCGATGTGAGTAAGACCTTTAAACAGGTCAACATTCACAAGGCCACTGGGCCAGAAGGATTACCAGGACGTGTGTTCCGGGCATGTGTTGACTAACTGGCAGATCTCTTCACTGACATTGTCAACATGTCCCTGATTGAGTCTGTAATACCAACATGTTTCAAGCAGACCACCATAGTCCCTGTGCCCAAGAACACTCAGGTAACCTGCCTAAATGACTACAGACCCTTTAGCACTCATGTCCGTAGCCATGAAGTGCTTTGAAAGGCTGGTAAATGGCTCACATTAACACCATTATCCCAGAAACCCTAGACCCACTCCAAGCACACCAAGACAGTCGTGAAGAGGGCATGACAAAGCCTATTCCCCCTCAGGAGACTGAAAATATTTGGCATGGGTCCTCAGATCCTCAAAAGGTTCTACAGCTGCACCATCTTGACTGGTTGCATCACTGCCTGGAATGGCAACTGCTCGGCCTCTGACCGCAAGGTACTACAGAGGGTAGTGCGAACAGCCCAGTACATCACTGGGGCCAAGCTTCCTGCCATCCAGGACCTCTATACCAGGCGGTGTCAGAGGAAGGCCCTATAAATTGTCAAAGACTCCAGCCACCCTAGTCATAGACTCCAGCCACCCTAGTCATCTCTCTGGTACCGCACGGCAAGCGGTACCAGAGCGCCAAGTCTAGGTCTAAGAGGCTTCTAAACAGCTTCTACCCCCAAGCCATAAGACTCCTGAACATCTAGTCAATTGGCTACCCAGACTATTTGCAGTGCGCCCCCCTCTTTTCACCACTGCTACTCTCTGTTGTCATCTATGCATAGTCACTTTAATAACTCTACCTACATGTACATACTACCTCAAATAACCGGTGCCCCCACACATTGACTCTGTATCGGTACCCCCCTGTATATAGTCTCGCTATTGTTCTTTCACTGCTACTCTTTAATTACTTGTTACTTTTATCTCTTATTCTTAGAGTGCGTTTCACTGTAAGGTCTGCACCTGTTGTATTCGGCGCATGTGACTAATACAATTTGATTTGATAAACGCACATTTGACTACCTGGACTATCTGCATTGTGTCCCGCCACCCCCCACTCGCCAACCCCTCTTTTTACGCTGCTGCTACTCTGTTTATCATCTATGTATAGTCACCTTAACTATACCTACATGTACATATTACCTCAATTAGTCCGACTAATCGGTGCCTGTATATAGCCTTGCTACTGTTATAGCCTCGCTACTGTATATAGCCTCGCTACTGTTATTTTCACTGTCTTTATACAGTTTAAATTTCTTTACTTATCTATTGTTCACCTAATACCTCTTTTTTTTTTTACTTAAAAATTGCACTGTTGGTTAGGGCTTGTAAGTAAGAATTTCATTGTAAGGTCTATACCTGTTTTTATTCGGCGCACGTGACAAATAAACTTTGATTTGATTTGAGAATCTCTCACCTTGGCTTTTGTGACCAAGACTTAAGTGAGGATTAATTTAAATGAATCAACTTGACAGTTAATTCATGTACGGGGACTGGGAGTGGTATAGAGCACTTGGTAGGAATCAGGATCCTGAAGAGGCTCTGTAAATGTATTCTGAAACATTATGTACTTGCTCTGAGCAACACCTTAGGCCCTCTTTTCACGCTCCATTGCCCAGCCTTCCCTTCTCTAGCTACTGTATCACTGAGACAATCAACACGGCATAACTGTTCTGAGGAAGCAGCTCTCCTTGTAAAAAAAAAAATATTAAAAGAATTGATTAGCTAGGTTAGCCCCTGGATTAATTAATTTTCTTATCTGATGTGCGGCATGAGAATGGTTGTTGCTCATCTGCATTTTAGTGCTGCAGCGAGTGTTGCAGCAAGGTCTCGTTTAGTCGCTAGTTCCTTTAAGCAACCTCATACATTTTAACGCCGTAATGAGCTTTCAATTGGCTCTTTTGTTTTCACCCATTACCTGGGTGGAATGGCTCCCTTGTCACGCTGCGCCGTGGCCATTTGCTCTGTGTTAAGCGTTAATGAAAGCTCTCCCTCCAACATTGTGGGCCCTTACTCAAGTATACTTTGCTATTCTTTGCTCCTACTCCTGTGTTTTGTAATGCACCGCCCAAGCTGTGGCAATACGATGGGATACGCTGTTCCACCTCCGAGATATGAGCTCCCTTTCTGTGATGAAATGCGTAGCTGTCTCTTTCACTAATTTCCCTGGTGTTTAGTGTTCCTCTCCGGGGCCAGGGTCGAGGTGCCTGTAGTGTCAAAGCCATTTCTTCCCAGCTCCTGTCGTTAATGCTCTGTCTGACTTGGAAAAGCTGACCATTTTCATTTCCCCCCCTTAAGTTTGAGGGGCCGTGGAGAAAGCACCAAGCAGTCTAGGTAATAGCCTTCAGAAAGCCTTCCCCTTCCATTTCACATGGAGGGGCCTCGTTTGAGTCGCCTCTGCAGAGCGCTAGACTGTGGGCTGTAGATGGGAGTAATGGGGTGGTGTTGTTGAGAGTGGGAAATAGAAGTGAGGCCGGTTGAGGTGTGGGAACAATGGGGTGGTGTTGTTGAGAGTGGGAAATAGAGGTGAGGCCGGTTGGGCATAGTATGGAGAGGATGGTGCTGGATTTGCGTTGTATGTTGTTGGGAGTAATTGAATGCGGTTAGTGCTCTTTCCTTCCACACACACTCCGTCATCCAGGGGAAGCGATTAGCGAAGAGCTGGTGGAAACCGCTGACAGGTGCGATGGGAAGTCTAAGTAAATGGGTGGCCATGGGCACCATGTGCCCCCTGTATGGAGGAGATAGGTAAACCTGTAACAGACCACGGCACCACATGGCCCTTTGACACTGCGGAATAGGGGCAGAGCTCTGATAATGTTCTTGTCTCGCCAGAGCTCAGACCAAATGGAGAGGAACTCACCTGCTACCCTGTTATACCTGGCTGTTGGGGGCAATGAAAAATAAGCTATTTGTGATACTTTGATGAAAGCGCTTAATGCCTTAATCTCCTCCTATTTTGTAAAAGGGATGGGTGACTAAAGTCTCAGACAAAGAGTCTTTGGTGATGATGAAAATCAAGAAAGCAAAAAACTTATTTCAAAGCTCACCTCTAGAATGTTGAATGTTGGGCATCCATATAGCAAATCTAACTGTTCCTTTAGGGGTACTCCCTCTCTCTGCCATTGTCACAGTATCCTCTCTTCTATTGTCTGAATGGAGCTTCAAAAGTTTTACCCACAAACCCACCCATATGTAGCCACAGCTGACCTTGCCGAGGGTTAAACGAGGCCGTTTGGCGCCGGATGAATGTCATTTGGCTGGCCATGCCTCATGAAGCTGTCTGAGGCATTATTCTGCTATCCTCCTTGCCTTAGAAGAGTTGCTCGTCGCCGCCGTTGGTCGCCAACATTACAGTAGAGCATGACTAAGTGAATGGGTTGTGGATGGGCTCCAGGCTTGAGCTGTTATGTGGCTCCAATGGCCCCACTTCCACTGATATCTTCCCCCACAGTACACTGCCTGGGAGGTTTACCACCACACTGTGCATCAGAGAACAATGGCACACTGTAGTAGTATCTGTTAAAGTGATGGAAGTTGATGATGCTGTGTTCACTATCAGGTTTTCAATGGTTCCGTCTGGAGCACATTAACTTTGATCAGTGGAGGTTGGTGAAGGGAGAAATGGGGAAGACGAGCTCATTTTTAATGGCTGGGAAATTAATGGAATGGTATCAAATCAAATACGTGCAAATGACAGTTGTGCATTTATAATTATAATTCTACAATAAGTTGTTTAAAAAAATGTTTTACACACGTGTGTGTGAGGGGGTGATGTATTTTCTGTGGTTTCAGTTTCTACCCAGTCCTCTGTCAGTGTAAGACAGTTTTGTCTCAGTCCTCTAGGTGTCAGCGTAAGACAGCTTCTCTGATAAGTCTAGCGTCATATGTTAGTATGAGTTTGTATGTTTGGTATGGATAACCAGAACCCCACAACCTCCGATGGTGCTGATAATTGTGGCACACATCATATTCATCTTTGTTGTTCATCGTAAAATACCCCCCCAAATACTGGGCTGACAGCTTGGACTAATTAGTAAAACCACCATAAAGTTGCAAAAATTCACTTGTAGAGTCATTATGTATACAGTGGGTTCCAAATTGATTGACACCCTTGATAAAGATGAGCAATAATGACTGTATAAAATTGTATAATTCAAATACTGAGTATTGTTTGCTACTGATAGAATTGCTCAGAGAAAGATTTTGTTTAACAAGTTATTTTTATTCTCAAGTTAGGGTCAAAAGTATTGACAACCCTAAATATTCTTATAAACAACATCTGTAAGGATGGCGCCGATAGAGATGGCAGCTTCGCGACAAGTCCTTAGGAAACTGTGTATTTTTTTTAATGTATTATTTCTTACATTGTTAGCCCAGAAAACCTTAAGTGTTATTACATACAGCCGGGAAGAACTTTTGGATATCAGAGAGACGTCAACTTACCAGCACAACCAGCACTATGACCAGGAATACGACTTTCCCAAAGCGGATCCTTTCTCTGCACCTCCCAGGGCATTTGAACTGATTCCAGAGGCCGACCCAAAACAACGGCGTCGGAGGAGATGGTGCCGGAGCGATCTTCTAGTGAGGCTTCAGATGCGTGCACACCAAAATAAAGTAGACGAAATTAGGCCAAGAGTTGCTTTCCAAAGAGATATCCAGGATTGCAACATACTCTGTTTCACGGAGACATGGCGAGCTGGGAACATGCTGTCGGAGTCCGAACAGCCAACAGGATTTTCAGTGCATCGCGCCAACAGGAACAAACATCTCTCTGGTAAGAAGAAGGGCGGGGGTGTATGTTTCAAGATTAACAACTCATGGTGTAATTGTAACATACAAGAACTCAAGTCCTTTTGTTCACCTGACCTAGAATTCCTACAATCAAATGCCGACAGTATTATCTTCCAAGAGAACTCTCTTCCAAGACGGCCATCAAGGAACTTCACTGGATTTTATGCAAACTGGAAACCATATATCCTGAGGCTGCATTTATTATAGCTGGGGATTTTAACAAAGCTAATCTGAGAACAAGGCTACCTAAATTCTATGAGCATATCGATTGCAGTACACAAGCGAGTAACACACTCAATCACTGCTACTCTAAATTCCGCGATGCATACAAGGCCCTTCCCCACCCTCCTTTTGGCAAATCTGACCATGACTCCATCTTAATTGCTCCCCTCCTATAGGCAGAAACTAAAACCAATCGGATTCCACGCTTCAAGATTTCTTCGATCACATGGACTGGGATATGTTCCGGGTAGCCTCAGACAATAACATTGAGGTACAGTTGAAGTCGGAGGTTTACATACACCTTTGCCAAATACATTTAAACTCAGTTTTTCACAATTCCTGACATTTAATCCTAGTAAAAATTCTCTGTTTTAGGTCAATTAGGATCACCACTATTTTAAGAATGTGAAATGCCAGAATAATAGTAGACAGCATGATTTATTTCAGCTTTTATTTCTTTCATCACATTCCCAGTGGGTCAGAAGTTTACATACACTCAATTAGTATTTGGTAGCATTGCCTTTAAATTGTTAAATTTGGGTCAAACATTTCAGGTAGCCTTCAGAAAGCTTCCCACAATAAATTAGGTGAGTTTTGTCCCACTCCTCCTGACAGAGCTGGTGTAACTGAGTCAGGTTTGTAAGGCCTCCTTGCTCGCACACGCTTTTTCAGTTCTGCCCACAAATGTTCTATAGGATTGAGGTCAGGGCTTAGTGATGGCCACTCCAATACCTTGACTTTGTTGTCCTTAAGCCATTTTGCCACAACTTTGGAAGTATGCTTGGGGTCATTGTCCATTTGGAAGAACAATTTGCAACCAAGCTTTAACTTCCTGACTGATGTCTTGAGATGTTGCTTCAATATATGCACGTAATTTTCCTTCCTCATGATGCCATCTATTTTGTGAAGTGCACCAGTCCCTCCTACAGCAAAGCATCCCCACAACATGATGCTGCCACCCCCGTGCTTCACGGTTGGGATGGTGTTCTTCGGCTTTCGGCCTCCCCCTTTCTCCTCCAAACATAATGATGGTCATTATAGCAAAACAGTTCTATTTTTGTTTCATCAGACCAGAGGACATTTCTCCAAAACGTTTTTTATGGCGGTTTTAGAGCAGTGGCTTCTTCCTTGCTGAGCGGCCTTTCAGGTTGTCGATATAGGACTCGTTTAACTGTGGATATAGATACTTTTGTATCTGTTTCCTCTAGCATGTTCACAAGGTCCTTTGCTGTTGTTCTGGGATTGATTTGCACTTTTCGCACCAAAGTACGTTCATCTCTAGGAGACAGAACGCATCTCCTTCCTGAGCGGTATGATGGATTTGTGGTCCCATGGTGTTTATACTTGCATACTATTGTTTGTACAGATGAACGTGGTATCTTCAGATGTTTGGAAATTGCTCCCAAGGATGAACCAGACTTGAGGTCTACAATTTTTTTTGAGGTCTTGGCTGATTTCTTTTGATTTTCCCATGATGTCAAGCAAAGTGGCACTGAGTTGAAATACATCCACAGGTACACCTCCAATTGACTCAAATGATGTCAATTAGCCTATCAGAAGCTTCTAAAGCCATGACATAATGTTCTGGAATTTTCCAAGCTGTTTAATGGCACTTAGTGTATGGACCACTGGACTTGTGACCACTGGACAGTGAATTTAAAGTTAAATAATCTGTCTGTAAACAAAAAATTACTTGTGTCGTGCACAAAGTAGATGTCCTAACAGACTTGCCAAAACTATAGTTTGTTAACAAGAACTTTGTGGAGTCGTTGAAAAACGAGTTACCGTTGACGTTGTAAGTTATGTTTCAACTGAGGGTGATGGGTCAGTGTGCATGAGAGAGCAGTTCCTGGGGTTTAGTGAACTGCTTGACGCAATGGGGGCGAGCATGACTGAGTTGCTCATCTCAGAATTGTGTTTCTTGGAGGCGGCTGAGTTTTTTAACACCATCTAAAAGATTTATACATTTTTATCCGATGTACACACCACTGGGACGTGCTGAAAGAGCACATAAAAGATGGACTCACAGTAAAAAAAACTCAACACCACGAGATGGGAGAGCCAGGTGGAGGCTGTGAAACCTGTGCGTTACCAACTCGGGAAGATGATGCCCTGTTGTCGATCACCACCAACACCACAGCTCACAGGCAGCTGTGGTGCTAAAACAAGGTTGGAGGCAAACAGCATTGCTGCAAAGATGAACAACTTTGGCTTCATGTGGGCTTTGGTCGTTTGGTATGACATCTTGTTTGAAGTGAACATCACCAGTAATGGTTTGCAGGCGGTGAGTTTTAACCTTTCACAAGCAGTGGCTCAACCAGGGTGTTCCTCCAAGACTACCGCTCCGATGCAGCTTCGCTGGCGCATTAGGTTAGCTGAGGAGATGGGTATTGAGCCCTTTCCCAGTTCAGCCCACGGTCCGTGACAGGAAGAAGAGTTGCCTGTTTGGCTACGAGGGAGAGGATGAGCCTGTGACTGACCCTCAGCAGGAATTCAAATTACATTTCTTTAATCAGATTCTTGATTCTGCTATCCAGTCCGTAAACGAGTGATTTACACAGTTCTTAGAGCACAGCAGTGTTTTCAGCATCCTGTACAACATCCCCACCCTCAAGGACATGGACACTGCAGAGCTCATCAGGGACTGAGCAATACTGGAGAGGGCCCGTACGTACGGGGATTTGGACATCGAAGCAAAAATGCTGTGTAATGAGCTCAAAGTTTGAGCAGGAGACTGGACAGTGAGGTAAAACAACTTGACGCACAGAAGACTGAATGGCACTGGAGGGGATGGCTGCCGTTTTATAGGCTCTTAACCAACCGTGCTATTTTGTTTGTCTTTTCACATTGTTTGTAACTTATTTTGTACATAATGTTGCTGCTATCCGTCTCTTATGACCGAAAATAGCTACTGGATATCAGAACAGCAATTACTCACCTTGAACTGGATGAAGAATTTTTCTTTAACGAGTCGGACCAGAGACTCCAGACACCCGACAATGCCCTCATCCCCGTCATTCGCAGGAGAAAGAGACGCAGATATCACGGAAGGAGGTCTGGGTGCCTTGTGAGGATACAGTGGACATTGGTACTATTGGTCAATGTACAATTGTTGGATAATAACGTGGACAAACTACAAGCATATATAACCTACCAACGGGACATTAAAAACTGTAATATCTTATGTTTCACAGAGGCTTGGCTGAACGACAACATGAATAACATACAGCTGGCGGGTTACACACTGTATCTGCAGGATAGAACTGCAGCCTCGGGTAAGACAAGGGGTAGGGTTCTATGTACATTTGTAAACAACAGCTGGTGCACGATATCTAAGGAAGTCCTGATGTTTTGCTCGCATGAGGTAGAGTATCTCATGATAAGCTGTAGACCACACTATCTACCAAGAGAGTTCTCATCTATATTCTTCGTAGCTGTCTATTTACCACCACAAACCGATGCTGGCACTAAAACCACACAATGAGCAAAGCAAACTGGAAAACGCTCGTCTAGAGGCAGGAAAACTTAAATCCGTTTTACCTAATTTCTACCAGCACAGACTGGAATATATTCTGGGATTCTTCCGATGGCGTTGAGTAGTACACAACATCAGTCACTGGCTTCATCAAAAAGTGCGTCGATGACGTTGTCCCCACAGTGACTGTACGTACAGTCGTGACAAAAGGTTTTGAGAATGACAAATATACATTTTCACAAAGTCTGCTGCCTCAGTTTGTATGATGGTAATTTGCATATACTCCAGAATGTCATGAAGAGTGATAGGATGAATTGCAAAGTCCCTCTTTGCCATACAAATGAACTGAATCCAAAAAAAAACATTTCCACTGCATTTCAGCCCTTCCACAAAAGTACCAGCTGACATCATGTCAGTGATTCTCTCGTTAACACAGGTGTGAGTGATGACGAGGACAAGACTGGAGATCACTCTGTCATGCTGATTGAGTTTGAATAACAGACTGGAAGCTCCTTAAGGAGGGTGGTGCTTGGAATCATTGTTCTTCCTCTTTCAACCATGGTTACCTGCAAGGAAACACATGCCGTCCTCAGTGCTTTGCACAAAAAGGGCTTCACAGGCAAGGATATTGCTGCCAGTAAGATTGCACCTAAATCAACCATTTACCGGATCATCAAGAACTTCAAGGAGAGCGGTTCAATTGTTGTGAAGAAGGCTTCAGGGCGCCCAAGAAAGTCCAGCAAGTGCCATGACCGTCTCCTAAAGTTGATTCAGCTGCGGGATCGAGGCACCACTAGTACAGAGCTTGCTCAGGAATGGCAGCAGGCAGGTGTGAGTGTATCTGCACGCACAGCGAGGCGAAGACTTTTGGATGATGGCCTGGTGTCAAGAAGGGCAGCAAAGAAGCCACTTCGCTCCAGGAAAAACATCAGGGACAGACTGATATTCTGCAAAAGATACAGGGATTGGAATGCTGAGGACTGGGGTAAAGTCATTTTCTCTGATGAATCCCCTTTCCGATTGTTTGGGGCATCCGTAAAAAACTTGTCCGGAGAAGACAAGGTGAGCGCTACCATCAATCCTGTGTCATGCCAACAGTAAAGCATCCTGAGACCATTCATGTGTGGGGTTTCTTCTCAGCCAAGGGAGTGGGCTCACTCACAATTTTGCCTAAGAACACAGCCATGAATAAAGAATGGTACCAACACATCCTCCGAGAGCAACTTCTCCCAACCATCCAGGAACAGTTTTGTGACGAACAATGCATTTTCCAGCATGATGGAGCACCTTGTCATAAGGCAAAAGTGATAACTAAGTGGCTCGGGGAACAAAACATCAATATTTTGGGTCCACGGCCAGGAAACTCCCCAGACCTTAATCCCATTGAGAATTTGTGGTCAATCCTCAAGAGGCGGGTGGACAAACAAAAACCCACAAATTCTGACAAACTCCAAGCATTGATTATGCAAGAATGGGCTGCAATCAGTCAGGATTTTGCCCAAAAGTTAATTGACAGCATGCCAGGGCGGATTGCAGAGGTCTTGAAAAAGAAGGGTCAACACTGCAAATATTGACTCTTTGCATCAACTTTATGTAATTGTCAATAAAAGCCTTTGACACTTATGAAATGCTTGTAATTATACTTCAGTATTCTATAGTAACATCTGACAAAAATATCTAAAGACACTGAATCAGCAAACTTTGTGGAAATTAATATTTGTTTTCATTCTCAAAACTTTTGGCCATGACTGTACATACCCCAACCAGAAGCCATGGATTACAGGCAACATTCACACTGAGCTAAATGGTAGAGCTTCCGCTTTCAAGGAGCAGGACTCTAACCCGGAAGCTTATAAGAAATCCCGCTATGCCCTCCGGCGAACCATCAAACAGGCAAAGCATCAATACAGGACTAAGATTGAATCGTACTACACCGGCTCCGACGCTCGTCGAATGAGGCAGGGCTTGCAAACTATTACAGACTACAAAGGGAAGCACAGCCGTGAGCTGCCCAGTGACACGAGCCTACCAGACAAGCTAAATTACTTCTATGCTCGCGTCGAGGCAAGTAACACTGAAACATGCATTAGAGCATCAGCTGTTTTCGAACGACTGTGTGATCACGCTCTCTGTAGCTGATGTGAGTAAGACCTTTAAACAGGTCAACATTTGCAAGGCCACTGGGCCAGACGGATTACCAGTACGTGTATTCCAAGCATGCACTGACCAACTGGAAAGTGTCATCACTGACATTTTAAACCTCTCCCTGTCTGAGTCTATAATACCAACATGTTTGAAGCAGACCACCATAGTCTCTGTGACCAAGAACACTAAGGTAACCTGTCTAAATGACTACCGATTCGTAGCACTTATGTCTGTAGCCATGAAGTGCTTTGAAAGGCTGGTCATGGCTCACATCAACACCATTATTCCAGAAACCCTAGACCTGCTCCAATTTTCATACAGCCCCAACAGATCCACAGATGATGCAATCTCGATTGCACTCCATACTGCCCTTTCCCACCAAAAGGAACACCTATATGAGAATGCTATTCATTGACTACAGCTCAGCGTTCAACACCATAGGGCCCTCAAAGCGCATCACTAAACTAAGGACTCTGGGACTAAACACCTCCATCTGCAACTGGATCCTGGACTTCCTGACGGGCCGCCCCCCAGGTGGTAAGGGTAGGTAACAACACATCCGCCCGCTGATCCTCAACACAGGGGCCCCTCAGGAGTCCCCTCCTGTACTCCCTGTTCACTAATGACTGCATGTCCAGGTTCGACTCCAACACCATCATTGAGTTTGCCTATTATACAACAGTGGTAGGCCTGATTACCAACAATGAGACAGCCTATTGCAGGGGTTCTTAAACTTTTTCAGCCTGGTACCCAGATGAGAAATTCTGTGTTTTCCTGGGACCCAAGCTTAGGAAAATATGCAACTATACATAAATATCGATCCATTTCATTGCCCTTATGCCTAAAACAAATGCAATATAGACATAAACAAATAAATAAAATTAAATATCCGTATAAATATCTATTAATGTTTAGTTTCCCCCATTAAAACATCTGTCTAGGTTGGAACTGTTGCTGTTAAAATACAATAAATAATTTTCATTCTGAACTGGAATAAACGGATTGATCACATCACACAGATATAGACCAGAAAACACAGTCCTTTTCTGTATCTGTGTGATGTGATCAATCAGTTTATTCCAGTTCAGAATAAAACATATGTATTGTATTTTAACAGCAACATGTCTATTCTGGGCTCAGTTTTTGACAGTGCAACACTGAGGTCATGCTCAGCCTTGAAACTGTTTCTGTGCTTTTAAGTATGAAACTTTCTGTTTTTTAAGTATGTCAGAGTTGAGAACCCTGACTCACATAGGTATGTGGTGACAACTGGACCAGAACATCTACTGCTTTCTCAGTCAGCAGTCCGCTTCCTGCTGTAGATGAGCAACCCAGAACTGCGTTAGTGTTTGACTCAAAAACATCTTGCTTCAATCAGTTTATTCCAGTTAAGATTAACAATTATTATTGTATTTTAACAGCAACAGTTCCAACCTAGACTAGTTTTCAACAATAATTTCTACAGTAAGATGTTCAGTAAGCCTGATCATGTTTCATCTTCATCTGTACGGTTACTCAGGGTTGCACTATCAGTAGCTAGCTTGCTTTGGCGAATGTTAGCTTTTAGCTGTGTACAAAGCCAGGGGATTGTTTGAAAGAGAAACTCACATCTACTACTATGAGAGTTAGTTAGTACTCCCTTATTTCTGCTTATCATCACCTGTTATAAAATGACAACAATGCCTTGCTAGCTGACTTACTTTTCCACTGTCGAAGCACTGTTTCCTGAAGCATTCTGCCCTGTTCTGAAATAACTTCCTGGGTTTACCATCATGCTGTGGATGTTTGGTCAGGACGTGTCGTTTTATTAATTTGTTCATAATGCGAGACTCATTACTAAGCACTTCCACACACAAAACACATTGTGGGCGCTCCTTGTTATAAATTTGTATGAAAGAGAGAAACTCATCGCTGTATATGCGTTTCATGACAATTGAGCTCAGTCAGAACTTGTGGCTAGCATGAGTCCATTTGATGACAGCGGTGAGTGATGGCAAGTGGGAATGACAAGTCATTGGCTGACAGCGCATCATCTTCTGCTTAACGACAGCGCTGCATCGTGTGTGTCGCGGAGTGATCTTCAAGTCAACTGCTGAAAAAAAAGATCTGGTAAACCGCGAAGCACACGGGCATCTCCCTCTCACACTCGCGCAGCTGCCAAACTGAGAAGAGACTGCTGCTTAAGCAGAAAGCGCACTGAACAGAGAGCGCAGAAGCACTTGGCCAAATCAATTCCAGTGATTAATGAAACAATTATACATTTACACCGACACGTCACGACCCACCATTAACAGGTCCGGGACCCATACTTTAAGAAAGGCTGGCCAATAGGGAGGATGTCAGCGTGTGGTGCCAGGACAACCGTGTGGTGCCAGGACAACAACCCCTCCCTCAACATGATCAAGACAAAGGAAATTATTGTGGACTACAGGAAAAGGAGGACCGAGCACGCCCCCATTCTCATTGACAGGGCTGTAGTGGAGCAGGTTGAGAGCTTCAAGTTCCTTGGTGTCCACATCACCAACAAACTAACATGGTCCAAGCACACCACAGCAGTTGTAAAGAGGGCACGACAAAACCTATTCCCCCTCATGAGACTGAGAAAATTTGGAATGGGTCCTCAGATCCTCAAAATGTTCTACAGCTGCACCGTCGAGAGCATCCTGACTGGTTACATCACTGCCTGGTATGGCAACAGCCCGGCCTCCGACCGCAAGGCACTACAGAGGGTAGTGTGTACGGCCCAGTACATCACTGGGGCTAAGCTTTCTGCCATCCAGGACCTCTATACCAGGTGGTGTCAGAGGAAGGACCTAAAAATTGTCAAAGACTCCAGCCACCCTAGTCATAGACTTCTCTCTGCTACCGCACAGCAAGCGGTGCCGTAACGCCAAATCTAGGTCCAAGATGCTTCTAAACAGCTTCTACCCCCAAGCCATAAGACGCCTGAACAGCTAATCAAATGGCTATTTGCATTGTCCCCTCCCGGTGCCCAGGCACATTGACTCTGTACCGGTACCCCCTGTATATAGCCACGCTATTGTTATTTTACTGATGCTCTTTAATTATTTGTTACTATTCTTTTATGGGGGGTATTTTTCTTAAAACTGCATTGTTGGTTAAGGCCTTGTAAGTGAGCATTTCACTAAGGTCTCCACCGGTTGTATTCGGCGCATGTGACAAAGACAATTTGATTTGTATCCCAATTGTATCCCAATGCCTTTGTTGCCCTGAGAGTTCTTCTCACACTCCCCATGACAGTGGAAAGTGCACATTCTCCAAGCTCAAACTCATCAAAACGCCCTGCACTCTACTATTATCAGGTATGAAGGTAATACTCAGATGCAGACATCGTCGAGTTAACAATGGTTTAATAATCCAACAAGGGCAGGCAATAGACAGGTCAAGTCAGGCAGGGGTCAGTAAACCAGAGGTGGGGCAACGTTACCAGATGGCAAGCAAGCTCAGGGTAGGCAGAGGTCAATAATCCAGAGGTGGGGCAAAGGTACAGGTCGGCAGGCAGGCTCAGTGGCAGGCAGGCTCAGTGGCAGGCAGGCTCAGTGGCAGGCAGGCTCAGTGGCAGGCAGGCTCAGTGGCAGGCAGGCTCAGTGGCAGGCAGAGTGGTCAGGCAGGCGGGCTCAGAGTCAGGACAGGCAAGGGTCAAAGACAGAACACAGGTATAAATACATAGGGGATAATGGGGAAGATGGGCGACACCCGGAGGGGGGTGGAGACAATCACAAAGACAGGTAAAACAGATCAGGGTGTGACAACTATGAATCAAGAGAGACTCAATGGACTCGCCACCATGTCAATTGAGTAGGAGTTGACAAAATCAACCTCCAAGAAACGGTGCTTGCTTTTGCTGTCAGGCAGGCCAAGCGAGTCAAAAGGTCTTTGAATAAATGGTGTTGATCATACACTTGCATTAATTCTATCTCAGAGTAATGTGTAAGATTACTCTATCTATCGCCTTTGTATTTTGTATTTTTTTATTTTAGATTTTTTGTTGTTGATTTAGACAACATCCTATTCTCCCCCTCTCTCAATACCTTGCTCTCCCCCCCACACACTCTCTCTCCTCTCTCTATCTCTCTGTCTCTCTGATTTCAGGACCATGGACAGCTACCAAGAGAAAACATCTCTAACTGCAATGCAGCATCACAGCAGAGAAAAGAGGCCACTTGAGGCGGGCCACGAAATAAAGAAATGCTGAAACTGATGTTGAACAATCAAATTCGATATGTAAATAAACAAAATTCGTTAAGGCTTGGTCATTGACATAAAAGCTTATTTTACACTGCTCCAGAAACTAGGCCCCCCATGCATTTATGAAAGCACTTGTTTCCAAAGCTCAAATTATCTCATTCTATTTTACAGTTGTAGAGGAATATGAGATGTTATGTTAAATATGTTAAATAAAAGTGTTATTTTTATTGTAATTGTAACAATTGTGGGGTCGTGCCATGTGTGATAACAAGTGACATTATTAGTATGAAAGTGTCCTACTATAGGCAGAAGGCTGCATAGTGATTGCAACATTGTAACTCTCAGATGCAGGGGTTAATGTAAAGTTCCCTTCTGCCAGATAAGGGACCTCTTAAATTTTCAGCACACGTCAACATTTTGTATGGGCCTAATCATAGAAGTAGATATAATTGGAGCCTATTTCTTCCTTTTCAAAAAAATAAGTGGTAAGCCTACCTGCTTGACAGACACAATTATGCTATCCATAGATTTCAGTATAGACAAATCCTCCAATACTATCGCATGCACTCCTTAAATACTTCCGTATCTAGGAAGGGCTTGGTGTGTTTGGTTAAAACCAAGGTTCAAATTGAGTGAGGGTATCCCATACCCTTTGTTAAAGAAAATGGCAAAAAGGATATCTATTGTTTGCTTTATATTTTGAAATAAATACATAAAAAGTATCAAGATTATATAAAGCGTTCTATAACAATGCTGAACTCGGTGACGCCGTATGGTATAAACATGCTTAAAAATGCCCGCGAAAGACGTGACTCCGATTGATATGGGGATATATTGATTCCTCCCTATGACATTCTGAAGCTGAGCAGCAGCCTATAATATTCGAGGAGATAAAAAAAAATACGTTGCTATTCTGTCCCTATTCGTTGAGTTTTTCTCTTTCTGAAAAGAGAAGGTGTTTGTATAAACCCAGGCAGCTTTTAGGGAAGCACTTCTGTTGTTGGGTTATAGAAGTCACGAGTAGCCAGCAGTTGAAGCTGACATTTTTCTGCGTCGGTAGAGCCTCTGTCTGTGTGGAAAGGTAACTTTTGAAAGTCCCATGCTTAGATTCATAAGGATGTCTAAGATTGTATTATTTGCAAACAAGACACTCTGGTTTGACATTGGAGAAATATGTTAAGAATACCTACTTCTCTGTCCATTCTTCCCTGAAACTTCTATTTTCGTTATCCACCTTTCTTTTGAGACTTTTTCAGCGCAACATTTTCTCTTGATTGCAAGTTGTTTTCCCCAAATCAACACACAAATAAATGTAAAAAAAACTATTTTAATAGAAACATTAGTTATTTTATCAATGTAATCAGATTGACAGTATTAGGCTATGTTATTGACATTGAACTGATTATAATTTGTAGCATAGGCCTATAAATTGGCTGCTATTATGTTCTGTTACTGCGACTTTTAGCTGAGAAAAACCTATTTCCGACCCCTGTACATAGTTTAGTGGGGATAGGAAGGGGCAGCAGTTTTTTTGTCTCACAGAATGTCCAGGGCAGGCAAAATAATTGTCACAGTTTGCCATGACACTTATGTTATGGATACATCATAAAAAACACTTGTGTTACCAATATCTGTCTGTCTGTCTGTCTGTAAGAATGTCTCTGTCTGTAAGAATATGTCTGTCTATAAGAATATGTCTGTCTGTCTGTATGCTGAAATAAATCAAGCCTACATTTCTCACTCAGTATCAAACCTACTTCCCCTTGATGTTTGTTTTATTCTCTCTTTTACCTTGGCTGTAGTTTCATCCAGCCAAATGGGCAGCCCAGATTTCATTCAAGAGCTGCTGCCGGCTGCAGAGAATACGGCGCTGTTGTACAACAACTCCTACCTGTGCCTGGCCAAATTCCCGACTCTGGAGAGAATCATCGGACGCAGTGCTATTGAGGCCCAAATGCTGTTCTCCTCTTCTCAATCTCTGCTGCTGCTGGTATTTCAATCACACTGTTTATAGCGACACAAACTATTAATTTATAATATGAGATCCTAAGGACATCAATGACTTTGTGTTATGTGACATTTTCTTATCAACAGTGTGTTGGCACCAGTGACAACATTGTGAAGACATTATTCCCCATGCTTAAGACTGCTGTGATGAAAGAAAAGACCGTTTTAGCTGTCAGATTCCTGGAGAAGGCCAAGCAGTTGATCGCTGACATCATCAAAGAAGTTGATCAGATAGTGAAAAAGTAAGCCAACATATACACTCAATAAACATTCAGATCAGACCCCATTGCAGGTAGAAAAAAGCTTTAAATGTGTAATTAAATTGACTATGTTATAGTAGTGCCAGTTGAGGCTGCTGAGGGGAGGACGGCTCAAAATGATGGCTGGAATGGAGTGAATGGAATGGTTTCAAACAAGTGAAAACCACATGTTTGATACCATTCCATTCTCTCCATTCTGGCCATTATTATGAGCCTTCCTACTGAGCAGTACATGGTTTTATAGAAAAGGTCATTTAGGTCTTACGAACAATTAGAAGCTACATTACCACTTCCACACCCCATCCCTAGGTGGCAGCAGCAACTGGGCCAGGTTGAATCTTGATAAGCACACATGTGCGGGCAATCGTGAGGTTTGGCAGTCAGTGTGAGAGAGGTGGCCTCTCGGCCTGCCAGTTTTATTTGGGGCATGCCTATTTGTAGATTTCCTTTTTGTACATATTCATTTCCGTCACCATTAACAAATTATCTTGATACATTTGCTGTCTCCTGGGCACATCCATACAGTCCACATGTTCTGACTTAATTCAGGTTACAGACCTTTTAGCTAGGCCTAGGACTCCTAGACTAAGCGAGTGTATAAAAATCAGAGGCTAGCTAGTTGGTTTTGTAACAATATAGAAGCAAACTCGTTGATGGCTGATCAAATTGTCAACATTTCTATTGTGTTCTTATTATTGTATTTAGCTACACCGAACACAACAGAGAGGTGGGGAGCCAGCGACATTATTTCCAAAAAACACGATACAAAGAAGAAGAAGGAAAAGCTTACCAATGAAGAGAAGGGTCTGCAGGAGACTGTGGACACTTTGAGTAAAGTACTGGAATCAGCCCAGTCAGATCTGAAAGAGGTTAATAACAAAATCGACAACGCAAAGAACGAAATGCGTACGTTGGTTGACAAAATTGCCGGTAGAAACAAGACCTTTGGCATAGTGGCTGTTGTGGTTCCCTTCATAGGCTTCCTTAATAATGCTGCACAAAAGGTGATTATTGACCCTGGCGATAAAGCTGCCATTGACTTGGCCAAGACCAAGATGTCACAGCTTCAGGAGGTGAAGACCCGTTTGAGTAGCTGAGAGTTGGCTGCCCAATCGGAACTGATGAACTGGCAGATGAACATGACCAGAGCCAAATTTGACTTGGGTAACAACATATTCAAATTAATATTTATGTTTAAAGAAAAAGATCTAGAATAGTGTGAATAATACTTGACTGCTGAGAGGTATGTTAATGTTGCTGTTTGTATTTGTTTACACTGGTGCCGTTCCTGATCCTGTCCATCTTGCTGAGGTTCAACAAAGCCTGAGCAAGATCCAAGCGATTTTGCTGCAGCTCAATGGGTTCTGGGAGAACATTGGAGTGATGGTGACCAATCTGCAGCAGAGGACCTATGCTGGGGAAGATCTGATTTAGTTTCTCTCAGATTTTAAGGATGACTTCCTTGGATACTGCTGAACAGGTGATGGTACTCTACCAGAACAATGTAGCAGTGTCTGTACTATAGGCCTATATCATTAGCTGACAGATTAATATTGGATATGTAAATATTGAAAAATGTAACGGCATGTGATGCAGGTCAACAGAGATTAATATAATTATTTTTATTATCTTTTCATCTACAACATCATTGAATATTTATTTATACATATAGGGGTAGGTATATACTGTTATATATACTATTATTGGAGTGATTGTTATCAACCATGAAAAAAAGTATTTTGTTTTGTTTGACATACTTTACAAAATATTGTTGTTTCTTGTGCAAGTTCTGTCAACTGTTTTGGAGCGAGGTCTTTAGCATTGTATTTAGAGCGGAACATTTTTAACTGACAAACTGTTTTTTTGGCCATGATGATACCAGTTTCCTTCAAGGTTCAAAGTTACAGTAGTTGAGGTTAGTTAGTGCTTAGGTACAAAGGTAGACACTATACTTCCACTTTCACAGCCCATCCCTAGGTGGCAGCAGCAACCAGGTCCAGAAGCTGGGCCTGGCTTGCTAAGTGTTGATTGGGCACAGGTGTTGGCAATTAGTGTGAGAGCGGTGGACAAGAGCCTCTCGGCATGGCAGGTTGTTTGGTTAAACCTTAAGTTCTGACAGACCATTTTTGTTTCCTTTTTGAATATAGTAATTTCTGTCACCAATACAATATTGTGGCCAAATGCTTTCCTCAAAGTATTTTTTTTTATTCCAAGTAGGATAGCAGCCTTCATGAGAAATATTCTAAGATTTTCATGGCATGGTTTAGGTCCACTCAACTTCTTAATAGGGCAAGGTAAATGGCAATAAATACACAGCCATTCTGAGTAAACACCTTCAACCTATGGTAAAGAATTTCTATTCTGATGGGAGTGGCCTCATCCAGGATGACAATTCCCCCATCCATAGGGCACAAGTAGTCACTGAATGGTTTGATGAGCATGAAAACAATGTAAATCATATGCCATGGCTGTCTCAGTCACCAGATCTCAACCCAATTTAACATTTATGGTAGAGTCTAGAGCGGTGGTCCGAGACCGCGTTTTCCACTACCATCAACAAAACACCAAATTATGGAATTTATCGTGAAATCCCTCCAATAGAGTTCCAGACACTGACAACATACGGTTACTCCACACGTTAATGCACACATTCAATCAGGTTAAATATCATACAGCCAGGCCTATGATCCCTAGACATGGCACATGTAACGTTACCAGTAGGCTGACTAGGTGGTTTTGTTATATAACACAACAAAATGTGACAAAGTAAAACGGGTGGTTCATATTTTCCCATAGGCACTACATAAAACATGATGATTTGAATATTGTCATTCAAAAGTTTCCCTTCTCTTCCCATTCACTCTCTATGGGAATGTTCCCAGAAAGTCTGGGTCAGAGTAGGTACTAAGCTCTGGGGCCTCAGCATGCTGCTACAGCCAATCACCAGTGTATAAATGAAATAGAGCAGCTGTGAATTACTCAAGATATGAGCTCTACACTGAGTGTACAAAACATTAGGAACATATTCCTAATATTGAGTTGCACCCACTTTTGCCCTCAGAACAGCCTCATTTTGTCGGGCATGGACTCTACAAAAGTGTCGAAAGCGCTCCACAGAGATGCTGGCCCATGTTGACCAATGCTTCCCACAGTTGTCAAGTTGGCTGGATGTCCTTGTGGACCATTCTTGACACACACAGGAAACTGTTGAGCTTGAAAAACCCAGCATTGCTGCAGTTCTTAACACATTTAAACCAGTGTGCCTGGCAGCTACTATCATACCCGTTCAAAGGCACTTAAATATTTTGACTTGCCCATTCACCCTCTGAATGACACACACACACAATCCATGTCTTAATTGTCTCAAGGCTTAAAAATCCGTCTTTAACCTGTCTCCTCCCCTTATTCCACACTGATTGAAGTAGATGTATTTTTATTTTTATTTTTTTTTATTTAACCTTTATTTAACTAGGCAAGTCAGTTAAGAACAAATTCTTATTTACAATGACAGCCTACCAAAAGGCAAAAGGCCTCCTGCGGGGACAGGGGCCTGGGATAAATAAATACAATATAAATATAGTACAAAACACACATCCCAATAAGAGAGACAACACAACACTACATAAAGAGAGACCTAAGACAACAACATAGCATGGTATCAACACAACATAACAACAAAATGGTAGCAACACAACATGGTTGTCAAAGCGCTTGGTGTAGTTGGTGCAAAAGAGTCAGGCGCAGAACAGCAGAGATGAGCAACACAACGTAGTTTACTCATATAATTACAAAGTAGTAACAATACCAAGCCCACCAAATAGGACTGACATAACTCAGGAATAATAACGCACAACAAACATGGGAAAAGCAGAGGGTTAAATAATGAACATGTAATTGGGGAATTGAAACCAGGTGTGTATAAAACAAAGACAAAACAAATGGAAAATGAAAAGTGGATCGGAGATGGCTAGAAGGCCAGCGACGTCGCCCGCTGAACGCCACCCGAAAAAGGGAGGGAACCGACTTCGGCTGAAGTCGAGACAATGGTAGCAGCACAAAACATGGTACAAACATTATTTGGCACAGTCAACAGCACAAAGGTCAAGAAGGTAGAGACAACAATACATCACATAAAGCAGCCCCAACTGTCAATAAGAGTGTCCATGATTGAGTCTTTAAATGAAGAGATTGAGATAAAACTGTCCAGTTTGAGTGTTTGTTGCAGCTCGTTCCAGTCGCTAGCTGCAGTGAACTGAAAATAGGAGCAACCCAGGGATGTGTGTGCTTTGGGGACCTTTAACAGAATGTGACGGGCAGAACCGGTGTCGTATGTGGAGGAGGAGGGCTGCAATAGATATCTCAGACGGGGGAGTGAGGCCTAAGAGGGTTTTATAAATAAGCACCAACCAGTGGGTCTTGCGAAGGGTATACCAAGAGGACCAGTTTACAGAGGAGTATAGAGTGCAGTGATGTGTCCTATAAGGAGCATTGGTGGCAAATCTGATGGCCGAATGGTAAAGAACATCTAGCCGCTTGAGAGCACCCTTACCTGCCGATCTATACATTTTCTCTCCGTAATCTAGCATGGGTAGGATGGTCATCTGAATCAGGGTTAGTTTGGCAGCTGGGGTGAAAGAGGAGTGATTACGATAGAGGAAACCAAGTCTAGATGTAACTTTAGCTTGCAGCTTTGATATGTGCTGAGAGAAGGACAGTGTACTTACTGTCTAACCATACTTCCAAGTACTTGTATGAGGTGACTACCTCAAGCTCTAAACCCTCAGAGGTAGTTATAACACCTGTGGGAAGAGGGGCATTCTTCTTACCAAACCACATGACCTTTGTTTTGGAGGTGTTCAGAACAAGGGTAAGGGTAGAGAAATCTTGTTGGACACTAAGAAAGCTTTGTTGTAGAGCGTTTAACACAAAATCCAGGGAGGGGCCAGCTGAGTATAAAACTTGTATAAGACTCTGCCGGAAGTGATGTAGGGCTCGTAGACCTTAACCACCAACCTTTTGGATCTCTTGCAGAAGATATACTGGTACTGCACGTCTCCTGAAAATACATGGTTGTGGTGTTACCATTTTACACTTTTTGTGGAAGGAAAGTAGGGCAACACATCTTTGTTGGTAAAGGTATCACCTGATTGGGAGTGTTTAGAGACAGACTAGAGTATTGCTTCGGGACAATGAGGGACATTGCGAGATGCTTTTGAGAGGAAAGATCAGCCAACAAAGTGAATGGACTGGGGGGCTAAAGGAGGTGTGAAAGGTCTGAGCAGGGCAGTTCTTACACAACATGTATTGTTGTGTATGAGAGATTGAGGAGAAATTGCACCTTTCAATCGTTCTCATACACAACAATAAATTTACTGTCTCTAAGCACAATCCTGTACAACCAAAACCCCTTCCTCATCTCAAAGGGCTATTTGTAAACCTCCCCCAGCCCATTGACTGACAGATCATTCTTGTCAATAGTATCACTAGGTAGGGTATTTTTGTAGACATGTATTGTGTTTTGAGAATCTGCAGAGTGAAGAATGAGGTAGTTGTGTCATTACTGTTGTAGTCTTGATTTTACATCTTTAGTGTCCCTTGCTGGTTTTTGTCACACAATCTTGTTGTGCCCAAAACCGCAAGTTGTATCCCATCCATCATGTTTGTGTTCTCAAAGTCTGGAAGGTACTCCGTGGTCCAGGCTATATCTAACTACCTGTAACCCCATAACACAAACACAAACTATACAAACACTACCCAATTGATGTTGATGCCATGCTTACTTAGCCGTCAGCTTGTAAATATTTTTGCCAACTTACCTTCACCTTGTGGGTTGGAAGCGTATGCTGGTGTAATTAGATTCCATAACACCAACAAAAAAAACACACAACAATACACAATTTAACCACCCCACTAATTGTATTGATCTCTATTAGACTGGCTATCTTAGCACACCTAACATGTACATTTATATTTACTGTTGGCGCTGAAGAACATGGCTGACGTCTTACATTCTCCCAACCAATTGTGCTACTTTGTTCGTTTTTTTGCATTTTGTGTAACTTATTTTTTTTACTTATTCTGTACATAATGTTGCTGCTGCAGTCTCTTATGAACTTCTGGACATCGTAAAATAAATTTTCAAACATTTTCAAAAAAATCTTGCCTGAAGAAGTTCTGCGATTGCTGTGTGTTGGTCGTTCAAAGTAAACAACGGCAGGAGATTTTGGGCATGCCCCATATACCTAGCGGGGCGGTATATGCTATCACTATGAATGCCTGACTTTGTGGTTCACTATGAGCCAGTGAAATGAAATTGCGCTTGTTCTATATTGTGGTTTGGATCATTTTGATGTTTATGAAAAATAACGTAATGTTGTAAGGACTATATGCCATGGCAGAGCCAGAGTGAAATGCCCCTTTAGAGTGTCTGTCCTACTGTATATCTGAGAGATATAAGAAAGATTAGGAAGTTATTCATATTAAATTTTTTACCCATATTTAACACATTTTCTTTGGCACTAAAGTACTTCCATATATACAGTACTTCCATAATTTTTTTTAACTGGTACCGGGCTACCTTCAGATGAGTCTCACCTTTCCATAGAGGGGTAATTTTAATTTGTAGCCCAAACTGTTTGCAAGCTACAGACAGAAGTTGGCAGATCGGCGGTACCGACTTCAGACAAATCCCGTTACATTCGTGAGTCTCATCTTTCCATAGAGTGGCCATGTTAGTTTTGTAGGCCAACCATTTGGACACTACAGACATTTTTGTTAGAAGACCGATTTTTGGGGTGTCTCGTGGTCTGACAAACACAGCTGTTGCTCGGCCACCTTCCACCACAGATGTGGAAGGCCGCAATTGGTGGATGCAGTGGATTGCAAAAAAACAGATACCTCACTTAAACAGATATTTTTTATAATACTAATTAGATTTCGATTTCTGCGGTTGTGCGGACATCGACTTTAGGTGGTTTTAAAGCAAGGTCATGAGAAGAGTTTGACAATCACAATCTGTTTATGAGCCCTTTGAGGCAGAGGAATATAATGTTCATGTGCTCTGAAAGTACCCCAGTAATGATCACGCTGTAGGTCTCTCCCCAGTTACCGCTCCAAAATGTAGTGATCACGCTGCAGGACTCTCCCCAGTAACCGCTCCAAAATGTAGTGATCACTCTGCAGGACTCTCCCCAGTAACCGCTCCAAAATGTAGTGATCACGCTGCAGGACTCTCCCAGTAACCGCTCCAAAATGTAGTGATCACGCTGCAGGACTCTCCCCAGTAACCGCTCCAAAATGTAGTGATCACGCTGCAGGACTCTCCTCAGTAACCGCTCCAAAATGTAGTGATCACTCTGCAGGACTCTCCCCAGTAACCGCTCCAAAATGTAGTGATCACGCTGCAGGACTCTCCCCAGTAACCGCTCCAAAATGTAGTGATCACGCTGCAGGACTCTCCCCAGTAACCGCTCCAAAATGTAGTGATCACGCTGCAGGACTCTCCCCAGTAACCGCTCCAAAATGTAGTGATCACTCTGCAGGACTCTCCCCAGTAACCGCTCCAAAATGTAGTGATCACGCTGCAGGACTCTCCCCAGTAGCCGCTCCAAAATGTAGTGATCACGCTGCAGGACTCTCCCCAGTAACCGCTCCAAAATGTAGTGATCACTCTGCAGGACTCTCCCCAGTAACCGCTCCAAAATGTAGTGATCACGCTGCAGGACTCTCCCCAGTAACCGCTCCAAAATGTAATGATCACGCTGCAGGACTCTCCCCAGTAACCGCTCCAAAATGTAGTGATCACGCTGCAGGACTCTCCCCAGTAACCGCTCCAAAATGTAGTGATCACGCTGCAGGACTCTCCCCAGTAACCGCTCCAAAATGTAGTGATCACTCTGCAGGACTCTCTCCAGTAACCGCTCCAAAATGTTGCTTTCTAGCCCATTAATACTTTATAGCATAGCAAAACATTATTAATTATACAGAGAGACAGATGGCCACACACACTACAGAGAGACAGAGATGAGTGCCATTCCTAGCAGTAAACCTCTGCTTTGCTGCTGGAACTTGGAGCAGGTTTATTGTATTAGCATAGGCAATGTGGATCTCAGTGGGAGGGAGGTCACTTGTGGAAGGGTCGGTCAGAGGGCGGGCATGTTCCACTGGTTCCACCATAGTACCGTGATCTCCCTGGCCCTCCCAGAGGAACCCTTTCTTTTCTTTTCCTGTCCAGATCTGCCCTCTTCCTTCTTCTTACCTCTGTCAGAGGTCACCAGCTGCTCTTCAACACCCAAATCAAATCAAATCAAATCAAATTTTATTTGTCACATACACATGGTTAGCAGATGTTAATGCGAGTGTAGCGAAATGCTTGTGCTTCTAGTTCCGACCATGCAGTAGTATCTAACAAGTAATCTAACAAATTCACAACAACTACCTTATACACACAAGAGTAAAGGAATGAATACGAGTATGTACATATAAATATATGGATGAGCGATGGCTGACCGGCATAGGCAAGATGCAGTAGATGGTATGGAGTACAGTATATACACATATATATATATATATGAGATGAGTAATGTAGGATATGTAAACATTATATAAATGGCATTGTTTAAAGTGGCTAGTGATACATTATTTCATCCAATTATAATTATTAAAGTGGCTAGAGATTTGGGTCGATGGCGAACGGCATAGGCAAGATACAGTAGATGGTTTAGAGTACAGTGTATACATTTGATATGAGTATGTCGGATACGTAAACATTATATACAAAATTGTTTAAAGTGGCTAGTGATACATTTGTTACATCCAATTCCTATGTATAAAGTGGCTAGAGATTTAAGTCAGTATGTTGGCAGCAGCCACCCAATGTTAGTGATGGCTGTTTAACAGTCTGATGGCCTTGAGGTAGAAGCTGTTTTTCAGTCTCTCGGTCCCAGCGTTGATGCACCTGTACTGACCTCGCCTTCTGGATGATAGCGGAGTGAACAGGCAGTGGCTCAGGTGGTTGTTGTCCTTGATTATCTTTTTGGCCTTTCTGTGACATCGGGTGGTGTAGGTGTCCTGGAGGGCAGGTAGTTTAACCCCGGTGATGCGTTGTGTAGTCCTCACTACCCTCTGGAGAGCCTTACGGTTGTGTGCGGAGCAGTTGCCGTACCAGGCGGTGATACAGCCCGACAGGATGCTCTCGATTGTGCATCTGTAAAAGTTTGTGAGTGATTTTGGTGACAAGCCAAATTTCTTCAGCCTCCTGAGGTTGAAGAAGCGCTGTTGCGCCTTCTTCACCACGCTGTCTGTGTGGGTGGACCAATTCAGTTTGTCCGTGATGTGTACGCCGAGGAACTTAAAACTTTCCACCTTCTCCACTACTGTCCCCTCGATGTGGATAGGGGGGTGCTCCCTCTCCTGTTTCCTGAAGTCCACGATCATCTCCTTTGTTTTGCTGACATTGAGTGAGAGGTTATTTTCCTGACACCACACTCCGAGGGCCCTCACCTCCTCTCTGTAGGCCGTCTCGCCGTTGTTGGTAATCAAGCCTACCACTGTAGTGTCGCCAGCAAACTTGATGATTGAGTTGGATGCGTGCTTGGCCACGCAGTCATGGGTAAACAGGGAGTACAGGAGAGGGCTGAGAACGCACTTGTGGGGCCCCAGTGTTGAGGATCAGCGGGGTGGAGATGTTGTTTCCTACCCTCACCACCTGGGACCGCCCGTCAGGAAGTCCAGGACCCAGTTGCACAGGGCTGGGTCGAGACCCAGGGTCTCGAGCTTAATGACGAGCTTGGAGGGAACTATGGTGTTAAATGCTGAGCTGTAGTCGATGAACAGCATTCTTACATAAGTATTCCTCTTGTCCAGATGGGTTAGGGCAGTATGCAGTGTGATTGCGATTAAGGCTGCCTGTGGACCTATTAGGACGGTAAGCAAATTGGAGTGGGTCCAGGGTGTCTGGCAGGATGGAGGTGATATGATCCTTGACTAATCTCTCAAAGCACTTCATGATGACGGAAGTGAGTGCTACGGGCGATAGTCATTTAGCTCAGTTACCTTAGCTTTCTTGGGAACAGGAACAATGGTGGCCCTCTTGAAGCATGTGGGAACAGCAGACTGGGATAGGGACTGATTGAATATGTCCGTAAACACACCAGCCAGCTGGTCTGCGCATGCTCTGAGGACACGCCCAGGGATGCCATCTGGGCCGGCACCCTTGCGAGGGTTAACACATTTAAATGTTTTTCTCACATTGGCTGCGGTGAAGGTGAGCCCGCAGGTTTTGGTAGCGGGCCGTGTCGGTGGCACTGTATTGTCCTCAAAGCGAGCAAAGAAGTTGTTTAGTTTGTCTGGGAGCAGGACGTCATGGTCCGCGACGGGCTGGTTTTCTTTTTGTAGTCCGTGATTGACTGTAGACCCTGCCACATTCCTCTTGTGTCTGAGCCATTGAATTGTGACTCTACTTTGTCTCTATATTGACGCTAGCTTGTTTGATTGCCTTGCGGAGGGAATAGCTACACTGTTTGTATTCAGTCATGTTTCCGGTAGCCTTACCCTGGTTAAAAGCAGTGGTTCGCGCTTTCAGTTTTGCGCGAATGCTGCCATCAATCCACGGTTTCTGGTTGGGGAAGGTTTTGATATTTGCTTTGGGTACAACATCACCAATGCACTTGCTAATAAACTCGCTCACCGAATCAGCGTATACATCAATGTTGTTGTCCGATGCTATCCGAACATATCCCAGTCCACGTGCTCGAAGCAATCTTGCAGCATGGAATCAGATTGTTCGGACCAGCGTTGAACAGACCTGAGAACGGGCGTTTCCTGTTTTAGTTTCTGTTTGTAGGCTGGGAGCAACAAAATGGAGTCATGGTCAGACTTGCCGAAAGGAGGGCAGAGAATAGCCTTGTATGCATCACGGAAGTTGGAATAACAGTGGTCCAGGATTTTACCAGCCCTGGTGGCACATTTGATATGCTGGTAAAATTTCGGGAGCCTTGTTCTTAAATTAGCCTTATTAAAATCCCCAGCCACAATAAATGCAGCCTCAGGATATGTGGTTTCCAGTTTACATAGAGTCTGATGAATTTCTTTCAATGCCGTCGATGTATCAGCTTGAGGGGGGATGTACACGGCTGTGATTATAATCGAGGAGAATTCTCTTGGTAGATAATGCGGTCTGCATTTGATTGTAAGGAATTCTATGTCAGGTGAACAAAAGGACTTGAGTTCCTGTATGTTGTTATGATCACACCACGTCTCGTTAATCATAAGACACACACCCCCGCCCTTCTTCTTACCAGAGAGATGTTTGTTTCTGTCGGCGCGATGCGTGGAGAAACCAGGTGGCTGTACCGACTCTGATAACGTGTCCTGAGTGAGCCATGTTTCCGTGAAGCAAAGAACGTTGCAGTCTCGGATGTCTCTCTGAAAGGCAACCCTTGATCTGATTTCGTCTACTTTGTTGTCAAGAGACTGTACATTGGCGATTAAAATACTCGGGAGAGGTGCACGATGCGCCCGTCGACGTAGCTTGACCAAAAGACCGCGTTTCCCTCTTCTCGGCGCCGTTGCTTTGAGTCGCCGGGTGCTATCCAGTCTATTGTTGTGTTTGGGTTAACGAAAGGAGAATCCTCTTTGGGAAAGTCGTATTCCTGGTCGTAATGTTGGTAAGTTGACGTTGCTCTTATATCCAATAGTTCCTCCCGGTTGTATGTAATAAAACTTAATATTTTCCGGGGTAACAATGTAAGAAGTAAAACATAAAAAAACAAAATACTG
Source organism: Brachymystax lenok tsinlingensis (assembly GCA_030435695.1). NCBI lineage: Eukaryota > Metazoa > Chordata > Actinopteri > Salmoniformes > Salmonidae > Brachymystax > Brachymystax lenok. Next base: position 18,774,622 of record CM059789.1, read on the forward strand.
CATGGTTTCCTGAGAACGTGAAGCGAGGCTGCCATCTCTGTCGGCGCCGGAAGTACAGATAGGGTACCCCTCTGCAGTCACACTATAGATTCTGTTCAAATACCTCAAAATGCATCCTTCCTTCCTTTACTGTAAGTCAATCATCATAGAGCTAAGAGGAATGGATTGGTTTAAAGAAATAAGGTGACACTATTTCTATAATTATTCAGTGGTTATCTCAAGGAAGGGAGGAAGGGAGGAAGGAAGTATGGCAAGGGGCTATGTTCAGGATAATGCTGCTACATTGCATTTCTATTCAGGAGGAGGATAACCATTAAGCATTGATTTTCATAGAATGACAAATATGGAGGACCAGTGCACATAGGAAAATAAATCTAGATCGATAGGCAACACAGACTACACAAACAAACATCTTTAAACACAGCATACCCAAGAAACAATCAAATCAAATACATTATTTTATGGAAGAGCAGAGGTTAAATAGAGTATTAAGTAGTGATGCACCGATATGATAATTGTGGCCGATACCCATATCTGATATTTTCCTTGCCCCAAAAAAAACAATACCGATAACCGATATTCAAAATTTTAACAGCCTTTTAAGCATTCTAGTACAGTTAACTATTTAATACACACACATTGACGCAGCGGTCTAAGGCACTGCATCTCAGTGCAAGAGGTGTAACAACAGTTCCTGGTTCGAATCCAGGCTGTATCACATCTGGCGTGATTGGGAATTCCATAGGGCGGCGCACAATTGGCCCAGCGTCGTCCAGGCCGTCATTGTAAGTAAGAATATGTTCTTAACAGACTTTCCTAGTTAAATAAAGGTTACACACACACACACACACACACACTGACCAAAAAGTCATTTTGTTGGCATTTACGTATGTCTCCATTACCAGTAAAACATAATCAAAACCTATTTCTTTCACTTACTTGCTGTGCTGTTTCGTTGTTCATTTGTTCAGTCATTTCATTCTCAACCAGGATTACTATGGAACACCTTTTTGGTCTTTGCGTGTCAAAAAAGATACACGTCAAATAACACTATTTGAATTGTCAAATAAGCTTGTTGACCAATCAGGACCTGAATATGACTGTCACATAATAATTTAACAGTTCATACATTTTTTACAAAGTTATTACACATTGATTACACTATCACTCGTATTTCATGTCACAACAACATTCATCAATACATATGCTATGATGCTGGCAAAGTTGTCTCGCGCACCTACAGTGCTGGTCATAAAAAAAGCTAGCTAGCTCATGGATGCAAACAATGTTCTTCCCCAAAAACATAGCAAAATGACAATATGTTTCAGTAGCTATAGTTAGCTAGCTAACTATATAGCTAGGTGTCATCATCTAAAATAACCCTAATTTCTAAGACAGTTCTTAATTGATTAATGGTGGTCAGACCCATCTATGTGAAGCTAGCCACAAAAGTGGACTTTGCGGTTAGCCTTCAAAATAAAAGTATGGCATAATTCTACTATTTGTATTAATTTGCATCACTGTCAATGATATACTTTTATTTTGAAGGCAAACTGCAAATTCACTATTGTGCCTAATCCTTTATGTGGCTAGCTTCACAACACATAACCCAGTCCGGGTCGAGCCTCACTAGCCAGAAAAGCTAGCTGGCTGCTTATAACATTAGCTTTGGGCAACAGGGTTAAGTGGTTGGCTAGCTATTTATTTTCATGAACTGAAGTTCAATTACAATAGACGAACAACAAGTGGCAACCTAGCTAATACTTACTCACAAGGATTCCTAAATCATTGCTAAGAATAATGAAAATGACTGCAGTTTCTACTGGTCATTGTTTTCAGGATGGTTGTATTGGTGTTAGCTAGGCACCAAGCTAAAGTTAGTTACCCCAGAAGTTGTGATCAAACAGATGATGCTTTATTACCAACGCGGTATTGTAAACACATCGTTCGTGGCCGGTGTTTGCTTGTTTGCAGGCTTTTTTGTACAGCTTTGACAGTGCTACTGTATCTTTTTGAGACGCCAAAGCCTCAAACTGCGTTCCATAGTATGTATATCGTGAAGCTAATAGCAGTGAGCAGTCATTATGTCATGTACCTACATTATATAGGTATGCACGGTAGCTTTGACATCGGTTTTTAACATCAGCGTTAAAATAGACATCAGACCGATACCAATGTTGGAATTTTTAGCTAATAATGTCCGATTCCGATATGTTCACCGATATATTGTGCATCCCTGGTATTACAATCTAATAACTTATGTCCTCCATTCCACCATCATTTCCCCCATCCAGGCTAGAGCAGCTTCAGTTTACCCTGTCTCCCCATTCAAGCCTCCATATCTTTCAAGTACGTTATCTGTGCTTGATTGTACTTGCCTGGCACAATGGAACCAATGGAATAGTCCCAAAAGTGCAAATCCCGCCCACCTGGTACTCCAGTCCGGCTCAAGCAAATGCTTGATGAACGATTTAAAATTCCATTTGAACAAGCCAATAAGAATAGGAAACCTTTCTTAGTAAGGACAGTTCAGGAAGCTTAGGCAAGCGTCTCAATTTGATCAAATACCCCCCCAAAAAAATGTGGACAGGAAATTCAGGACACCACTTCTCTCTGACAGATTGTTATAACTTTGTTTAATTTATGAGCCAAAAAAACAAGCTATTTATTATCAATCCCCTCTTTCTTTTACTCACACAGTATTTATGCAAATGCTTTCTGCAATGCAATGCTTTCTGGGTGGCCCTGTAGCTTCCCCTGCCTCTGATCAACTACCCTGATATTTTTACCCAATATCTACTACTGTGCACTTTGTAGTTGTTTGTATGATCATTTTCACACAAACTCTTGAAATGGTAGTCGATGTTAAAGCACAGGATCAGAGAAATTAAAGGAGAAGGGGTATGTTTTTCATGTGGAATTTGTGAAACTTTTCTGGCATGTCCCACTATAAGAGCTACTGCTTCATGTGGGGACTTCCATTTGTGGTGTGTGTGTGTGTGTGCGCGCGCGTGCATGTGTGTGGGTGTGCGTGCGCTAGAGGGGTTTCGTCTCTGATCTAGTTTGATGTCAGTTTGTCATTCTCTTTTCACTGATCATTGAAAAAACTGTTCAGATCTGTGAAAATGTGATGTTCCAGACTTCCAGACTGAAATGAAAAAAAAAGATAGGATGGAAGTGCTCCTTGTTTAGTGATTTTATATTTGGTACACAGTCAGTTGTGAGAAGAGAATGTGAGAGCATTATGGAATCCTGTGATTGGACACTAGAGAGCCGGAAGGATGAAACTCTATCCTCCACAGCACTTCAGCAATACTGGCTTGTCGATAGAGATCTAGAAATGTAGTTAATTGTGATAATTGTTTTTGCAGTTTAGAGGAAGGGATGGCATTAGCATCTAAAATGTACAGATTTTTTTTTGTATATATATATAATGCTACTGCTGGCACATGTTCACTTGTACACAAATAAAAAAAGTAAGTAAACATTTAATAAAGTAATTCTTAATCATTCGAACCTTACTGTATAGTGGAACCCCTTCAACACTACAATGTCCCTCAACCCTTAATGTCTTGTTTTGTTGAAACTTCCGTCCGTCTGGACCGTCTGCCAACTTCCTCCTTTGTTTTCCCCTTTGTGGATAATAAAGTTTCCATTACTGCTAATCATACTGTAACAATAATTGCCTATGCAGTTTGTATGATTGAATATTTGCCTAAGTGAATAATGGCAATCAGCCTGCTCTCATAGACGTGACATGGTAAACTTAAATCTGGAACACTCAAATTTGTTTGATATGTTACGTTTGATATGGTTACGTAAGACAGATGGTTACTTAAGGCAAAAACTAAAGTAGGTTGTTGGTCGGGGTGGGTGTATAATGGTCGGGTGGATGGGTGGGCGTATAACGTGAACGTCTACAAACCCAAAGTTTGCGAGTTTGAATATCATCACAGACAACTTTTGCATTTTAGCTAATTAGCAACGTTTTACTAAATAGCAAGTACTTACTATTTTTGAGCTACTTTGCAACTACTTAGCACGTTAGCTAACGCTAACCTTAACCCTCTAACCTAACTCCTAAACGTAATCCTAACCTTAACCCTAACCCCTAACCTTAACCACTAGCCTAGCTAACATTAGCCAGCTAGCAACAATTCGTAAAATATCATACGTTTTGCAAATTCGTAACATATTCTACGTTTAGCAAATTCGTAACATATTGTACATTTTGCAAATTCGTAACATATTGTACGTTTTGCTAATTTGTTACATGTAATACGAATTGTAATTCATAACATATCATTTGAAATGGGTGATGGGCATCCACAAGTTAATACATACTATACAAAACATAACATATCATAGTCGGATTTACATAAAGAACAATATGAAATGCTCTGAGACCAGGTTGTGGCAATGGCAATCAAGTGAAAGAGAACAGTTGACTAATAAGTACACTGTTTACTTGAGATCGACAGAGACATTTTCCCAACCAGTGTTCATTATCAAGAGTGCTTATTATAACTTTAGTGGTGTTGTGTTTCCCCAGTCCAACTGAACAAGCCCTTTTATAATGTTTATCCATAGGCTGGCTCTCCTAAATCAAATCAAATCAAATGCAATTATAAAACCCTTTTTACATCAGCAGATGTCACAAAGTGCTATACAGAAACCCAGCCTAAAACCCAAACAGCAAGCAATGCCGATGTAGAAGCATAGTGGCTCGGAATAACTCCCTAGAAAGGCAGGAACCTAAGAAGAAACCTAGAGAGAAACCAGGCTCTGAGGGGTGGCCAGTCCTCTTCTGGCTGTGCCGTGTGGAGATTATAAAAGAACATGGCCATTAAGACCAGATTGTTCTTCAAGATGTTCAAACGTCCATAGATGACCAGCAGGGTCAAATAATAATCACAGTAGTTGTAGAGGGTGCAACAGGTCAGCACCTCAGGAGTAAATGTCAGTTGGCTTTTCATAGCCGAGCCTTCAGAGGTTGAAACAGCAGGTGCGGTAGAGAGAGAATAGAGGGTTGAAAACAGCAGGTCCGGGACAAGGTTGCACATCTGGTGAACAGGTCAGCGTTCCATAGCCACAGACAAAACAGCAGAAACTGGATCAGCAACACGACCAGGTGGACTGGGGACAGCCAGGAGTCATCAGGCCAGGTAGTCCTGAGGCTAGGTCCTAGGGCTCAGGTCCTCCTCAGAGAAGAGAGAGAGATGGGAGAATTAGAGGGAGCATACTTAAGTTCACACAGGAAACCAGATAAGACAGGAACATTTCAACAGAAAGGACAGACTGACCCTAGCCCCCCCACATAGACTATTGCAGCATGGATACTGGAGGCTGAGAAGGGGGGGTCGGCGGACACTGTGGCCCTGTCCGATAATATTGGTTAGAGCATAGGGCCAGTAACCGAAAGGTTTCTGGATCGAATCCCCAAGCTGACAAGGTAAAATTCTGTTCTGCTCCCCTGAGCAAGGCAGTTAACCCACTGTTCCCTGGGCACCGAAGAAGTGGATGTTGATTATGGCAGCCCCCCGCACCTCTCTGATTCAGAGGGGTTGGATTAAATGCGGAAGACACATTTCAGTTGAAGGCATTCAGTTATACAACTAACTAGGTATCCCCCTTTCCCTAATAACCCCGGACAGGGCCAACCAGGCAGGATATAACCCCACCCACTTTGCCAAAGCACAGCCGCCACACCACCAGAGGGATATCAACAGACCACCAACTTACTAACCTGAGACAAGGCTGAGTATAGCGCCCAAAATCTCCTTCTCTGCACAAGCCTGAGGGGGCGCAAAACTGGACAGGAAGATCACATCAGTGACACAACCCACTCAAAAAAGCCTTGCACGACGTGATTCACCCCTACCAGTGGTGTATACATAAGTTAAAAACCTTTAAAGTACTACTTAAGTCGTTTTTTGTAGTACTTTACTATTCATGTTTTTTACAACTTTTACTTCACTACGTTCCTAAAGAAAATAATGGACTTTTTATTCCATACATTGACAATGTCTTCATCAAAACAACACTGTTTCACGACGCATCAGTGACGTGGCAAGAGTTGTTTTGAAACAATTACTGCTTTGCATACAAGCCAGTGAATTCTTAGCGTTGCAGCTGGATGAGTCAACAGACATGCCTGGCACAGCTCTTGGTATATGTCCGTTACGTTTATGGGTGTAACGCCCAGTCCTGGGTTTTCAGGCTGGAGCGTTTTGGGTTCATTTTGGTTTAGGGGTTTTCACAGTTCTATGGTGTCTAGTTCCATGTTGGGTTAATGGCTCCCAATTAGAGGCAGCTGAGTCTCGTTGTCTCTAATTGGGAACCATTTATATGTTTGGGAATTGCACCTTAGTTTCGTGGGTTATTGTATGTTCATAGCTGTGTTTGTTTGTTCAGTTATGTTCATCGTTCGTTCTCCGTTCTTTGTTTTGTTCCGTCTTGTTCCGTGGATTTATTAAATCATGTATTCTGGCTACATCGCTATGCGTCTTGGTCTGTCTCCTCAGAAGAGAATCGTGACAGAATAACCTGACCAAACAAAGACCAAGCAGCGAGAGACCCGGAGCTTAGGTCTTGGGAGAAGGAGCTATTCTATGGGAGTGCCCAGGACCAGCCTGGGGAGTATCGTCGACCCAGAGAGGAACTGGAAGCAGCGGCGGGCGGCGCAGGTGTGAGGATCGGATGGGAGCATGGGATCCGGTGAGTGGCAGGTTTCTCGAACCTCGCCGGGCTAGGAAGCCCGTAAAGGCAGTCCCAAGAAACTTTGGGGCACACGAGGAGGTTGGCCGGTTCAGGAGGGACTCCTGAGCCAACTCCTCGTGCCTTGTGGAGAGCGTTGGGGAGAACGTCGACCGAGGGGCACCGTGCTATGCTGTATTGGCGCACGGTTTCCCTATAATGAGAGTCAGAGGCCGGTGCGAGATTCCCGCTCCACTCATCAGTCGGGGTAAACGGCGTTCAGCCAGGAAGAGTGGTGCCTGCTCTGCGCGCTAAGTCTCCGGTGCGCCTCCTGGGACCCGGATATCCTGCTCCAGTTCCGTGTGTGCGGTGTCTCCGGATGCGTGTCCGCAGCCCAGTGCGAGATCCCAGCGCCACTCATTGGTCGGGCGAGGTCTGTGTGCTACCTGGGAGAGTGGTGCCAGCTCTGCGAGCCAGGTCTCCAGTCGCCTTTTTGGGTCCATGTTATCCTGTGGTCCTACGGGCAGAATTCTCGATGCGGATCCACAGCCCAGTCCGAGATTCCAGCTCCACTCACCCATGAGGCCAGGGTTAGTGAGCTGGCTGGAGATATGGTGTCGGCTCTCATATCAGGTTCCCGGTCCGGGTAGAGGTTTCTACACGTCCAGTCCCCGTTCCACGTTCGAGACCCTGTTCACGCTCCGAGACCCCTGTTCCACGCTCCGAGACCCCTGTTCCACGTTCGAGATCCCTGTTCCACGCCTCCGAGATCCCTGTTCCACGTTCCAAGATCCCTGTTCCACGCGTTCCAAGATCCCTGTTCCGCGTTCCAAGATCCTGTTCCGCGTTCCAAGATCCCTGTTCCGCGTTCCAAGATCCCTGTTCCGTGTTCCAAGATCCCAGTCCGTGTAGTGGTGTCTACACGTCCAGTCCCTGCTCCACGCACTCCAGCTCCCCGTCGTTCAGAGAGTCCAGCACGCCCTGCTCCGGCCCGCGCACCAAGCTCCCGTGCGCTCCGAGAGTCCAGCACGCCCTGTTCGGCTCCGGCGCACCAAGCCCCCGTGCGCTCGAGAGTCAAGCACGTCCTGTTCGGCTCCGCGCACCCAGCTCCACGTGCGCTCCGAGAGTCCAGCACGTCCTGTCCCGGCTCCGCGCACCAAGCTCCCGTGCGTTCAGAGAGTCCAGCACGTCCTGTCCTGCTCCGCGCACCAAGCTCCCCGTGCGTTCAGAAAGTCCAGTACTGCCAGTTCCTGCTCCACGCACCAGAGTTCCAGTGAGCATCACGAGTCCAGTACGACCAGTTCCTGCTCCACGCACCAGAGTCCCAGTGAGCATCACGAGTCCAGTACGACCAGTTCCTGCTCCACGCACCAGAGTCCCAGTGAGCATCACGAGTCCAGTACTGCCAGTTCCTGCTCCACGCACCAGAGTCCCAGTGAGCATCACGAGTCCAGTACTGCCAGTTCCTGCTCCACGCACCAGAGTCCCAGTGAGCATCACGCAGGTCCAGTACGACCAGTTCCCGCTCCACGCGCAGAGTCCCAGTGAGCATCGCAGTCCAGTACTGCCGGGTCCTGCTCCACGCACCAGAGTTCCAGTGAGCATCACAAGTCCAGTACGACCAGTTCCTGCTCCGCACCAGTGTTCCAGTGAGCATCACAAGTCTAGTACGACCAGTTCCTGCTCCACGCACCAGAGTTCCAGTGAGCATCACAAGTCCAGTACTGCCAGTTCCTGCTCCACGCACCAGAGTTCCAGTGAGCATCACAAGTCCAGTACTGCCAGTTCCTGCTCCACGCACCAGAGTTCCAGTGAGCATCACGAGTCCGATAGGGCCAGCTTCTGCTCCACGCACCAGAGTTCCTAGAAAGGGTCCAGGGCCTCCGGTGCGTGACATCAGACCAGCACGGCCAGCACCGGAGCCCCACCTGGGACAAAAGGAACCCACCTAGATCCCCCCACAGACTTTTTGGGGCGTCCGGAGTCGCGCCTTTGGGTACTGTAACGCTTCCAGTCCTGGGTTTTCAGGCTGGAAGCGTTTTGGGTTCATTTTGGTTTAGGGGTTTTCACAGTTCTATGGTGTCTAGTTCCATGTTGGGTTAATGGCTCCCAATTAGAGGCAGCTGAGTCGTCTGTCTCTAATTGGGAACCATTTATATGTTTGGGAATTGCACCTTAGTTTCGTGGGTTATTGTATGTTCATAGCTGTGCTTGTTTGTTCAGTTATGTTCATCGTTACGTTCTCCGTTCTTTGTTTTGTTCCGTCTTGTTCCCGTGGATTTATTAAATCATGTATTCTGGCTACATCGCTGCGTCTTGGTCTGTCTCCTCAGAAGAGAATCGTGACAATGGGGGGTAAACTAAGGAGGACATCCTCTTCTGCAAACCACTGGAAACCAGGACAACAGGAGAGGATATTTTTTAAGTACTGGACAGCTTTGTGACATCAAATAGACTTTGGTGGTCAAGATGTGTTGGTATCTGTACTGATGGCGCAAAACCCATGACACGGAGACATAGTGGAGTGGTAATGCGTGTGCAAGCAGTTGCTCCTGACTCCACTTGGGTACACTGCAGCATCCACCAAGAGGCTCTTGCTGCCAAGGGAATGCCTGACAGCTTGAAATACTTTTTGGACTCTACAGTGAAAATGGTTAACTTTGTTAACCCCTAAACTCTCGTTTATTTTCTGAATTATGCAAGGATATGGGCAGCGACCATGTAATGCTTTTACAACATACAGAAGTGCGCTGGTTATCAAGGGGCAAAGTATTGACATGTTTTTTTAAATTGAGAGACGAGCTTAAAAGTTTTCTTTACTGACCATCATTTTTACTTGTCTGATAACGAGTTTCTCACATGACTGGCCTATCTGGGTGCTGTTTTTTCTTGCCTGAATGATCTGAATCTAGGATTACAGGGACTCTCCGCAACTATATTCAATGTGCAGGACTAAATTGAGGCTATGATTAAGAAGTTGGAGCTCTTCTCTGTCTGCATTAACAAGGACAACACACAGGTCTTCCAGAAGGTGAGGTCAGTACAGGTGCATCAAAGCTGGGACCGAGAGACTGAAAAACAGCTTCTATCTCAAGGCCATCAGACTCTTAAACAGCCATCACTAACATTGAGTCGCTGCTGCCAACATACTGACTCAAATCTCTAGCCACTTTAATAATAAAAAAATGGATGTAATAAATGTATCCCTAGCCACATAAAAACAATGCCACTTTATATAATGTTTACATATCCTACATTACTCATCTCATATGTATATACTGTACTCTGTACCATCTACTGCATCTTGCCTATGCCGTTCGGCCATCGCTCATCCATATATTTATATGTACATACTCTTATTCAATCCTTTACACTTGTGTGTATAAGGTAGTTGTTGTGAAATTGTTAGATTACTTGTTAGATACTACTGCATGGTCGGAACTAGAAGCACAAGCATTTCGCTACACTCACAATAACATCTGCTAACCATGTGTATGTGACAAATAAAATTTGATTAGATTTATTTTCTGTGTGCAAATGAACTCAAGCTTACGGCTAATGTCAAAATGTGATATAGCAAAGCACCTGAGTGAGCTGGTTGCACAATTACGCAGGTATTTTCCCGAAACAGACGACACAAACAACTAGATTCGTTATCCCTTTCATGCCCTGCCTCCAGTCCACTTACCATGAACAAGAGAGCCTCATCAAAATTGCAACAAGCGGTTTTGTGAATATTAAATTTAATCAGAAGCCACTGACAGATTTCTGGATAGGGGCGGTATCCTGCCTTGGAAAATCGTGCTGTTAAGACACTGATGTGCTGTGCAACGACGTACCTATGTGAGAGTGGATTTTCGGCCCTCAATAGCATGAAAACTAAATACAGGCACAAACTGAGTGTGGAAAAGGATTTAAGACTGAGACTCTCTCCAATACAACCCAACATTGCAGAGTTATGTGCATCCTTTCAAGCACACCCTTCTCATTAACCTGTGGTGAGTTATTCACCATTTTTGATGAACAAATAAGGTTTTATATGTAAGATGGCTAAATAAAGATCAAAATGATTAATTATTATTATATTATAATTCGTGCCCTGGTCCTATAAGAGCTCTTTGTCACTTCCCACAAGCCAGGTTGTGACAAAAACGAATACTAATTCGTATGTTTAATAAATGTATCGTATAGTGTGTGTGTGGCAGGCTTACAATGATGGCAAAAAACAACATTTGAGAGTGCGCTGATCCTGGTGTTAGAGGGGGGTACACAGCTGGAGGATGAATGTTTGAAGGGGTATGGGACTATAAAAAGTTTGGGAACCACTGCCCCATACCCTATACCCAATACCCTATACCCTATACTTTATACCCTTGTACTTCTTTGAAGTCTGCCATCCATCCCCCTAGTTGCAGATTACTTTTATTTAAAGCAAGTATTTGTCCAGTAATTATGCTACTATACTTGAATTCCAATGCCATCTTCGGAAATCATGCTGTTTTTCCGTTGTGAAATGGCAATATTGGATTGTTCAAGAGACAGCCCACACAAATGACCTAACATTATGGATACCTAGAAGTCTATTGATCCAAATGTCAATAGCCCAAGATGCAGCTTATCAGTTAGCATGCTCCAAATAGCATCCCTTAAATCAACTCAAAGTAACTTAACCAGATACTTATTCCATCACTTACATTTTTATTTAACTACGCAAGTCAGTTAAGAACAAATTCTTATTTACAATGACAGCCTACCAGGGAACAGAGGGTTAACTGCCTTGTTCAGGGGGAGAACAACAGCTCAGGGATTCGATCCAGCAACCTTTTGGTTACTGGCCCAACACTCTAACCACTAGGCTACTGGCCCCCACTTATGTATGTTGCAATACTTAAGTTGCATAAAGTAGTCTAACATTAGTAAACCTTGGCACCAGTTGTCTGGCTTGCTTAGCTGATGTTGTGGATCATGTGTTTTAATGAATGCAGTCTGGGGTCTCAATTAGCCTAATGCCAGTGCTGAGTGCAGCATCCATCACCAATCAGCCCACTTCTACTGGCTCTGTCTTGGTCATGTGATCGCTCTCCATTCCCAGCACTGCTCAAGGAAAAGTAGACTGCAGCAGAATCCTCAAGTAGTTGGGTGCCATGGCAACCCATGAGCCTGGCTCCCGAGGAGTTAAGGTACACCGGTGTCTGTGGGCAGTTCTGAGTTGGCTAAGACCTTATATATTGGGCGCCAGGTAGCCTAGTGGTTAGAGCATTGGGCCAATCCCTGAGCTGACAAGGTAAAAATTAATTCTGCCCCTGAACAAGGCAGTTAACCCACTGTTCCTAGGCCGCCATTATAAATAGGAATTTGTTCTTAATTCACTTGCCTAGTTAAATAAAGGTTAAATAAAACAATTGTAAGGCTTCTCCCGCCCAGACTGCTGCTGCTATTGATAAAGACATCAGAAGTAGACAGGCAGACTGTCCTTCAATCTCAGCTCAGAGATGACCCGGGAATCCCTGTATATAGCCTCTTTATAGTTATTTTGTTGTGTTTTTTTTACTTTATTTTGTAAATATTTTCTTAACTGTATTTTCTTAAAATTGCATTGTTGGTTAAGGGCTTGTAAGTAAGCATTTCATAGTAATTCGGCACGTGACAAATACAATTTGAACAGCAAAGCTGCAAGAGAAATTAAAGTACAAAGGTCTGTTGTATCTCTGGAGTTAGTTCTCAGAAACAATGGTACATGATATACAGTAATTCAGGATAGTCCTTTTAACAATTAACTAACACCTGTAAATGCGTTACTTAGGCTACATCAGGTCATTTTATACCTGCTCACATTAGACATTTTTTATTTCCATGTGATTATATTTCTGTAACTTTGGATATCCTATAGATTTCCTTTTACATAACAATTTCCTTTTACATTCTGCCGGCAGTTAAATTAAATCTCCGAACCAGATAGACTCGCCTTATTGACGGCTCCAGTTTTCAGAATGACATGCATGTGTGCTCAGCTTGATGATGTTTACTCCATAAACTACTAAGCTGAGGTGCCAGGAAACAGGGGGAAGGTGCTTTAGCACAGAAGCACATAGGAGAGTATAAGTCTGATGGAAGTGGTAAACAGCAGACCTGGGTTCAAATAGTATATATCTTCAAGCATTTGATTGAGCCTGCCTGGTGCACTAGAAAAGGACAGAGCTTCCAGTTTGGGGACTACATAATTAATTCCATTGTACCAGGTGAGCTCAATCAATCGCAGATGAACAATTTTAAAGAAAAATATTACTATTTAAACCCAGGTCTGGTATAGTGTGGTTCAAAAGATTTCTGACAGGAAATGAAAATAAAAGGAATACATCCGATATCGTATTGTTTTGCAGCAATAGTAGAGTAAAGTTTACCCTGAATTGCCCTCTATCCTTCCTGTGTTAACTCTGCCAGCCAAGAGTCAGAGCCGGGCCTGCCTTGTGGTACAGCTGGAGGACAATGAATAATTTACTAGTAATTTCACTTTCATCTCTCAGGTCTAAACACAATGTTTCTAGTGGCCTGGCTGCAGCTGTCTCTACAACCCCTATGATGCCAGGTAACTGGGAAGACATGGTGTTGCACAATAAGTGCAAAGGATGCTGGAGATTTTTTTTCTCCTATTCTGGCACAGGAATTTATTCACTTAACCTTTATTTAACTAGGCAAGTCAGTTAAGAACAAATTCTTATTTACAATGACGGCCTACCAAAAGGCAAAATACCTCCTGCAGGGACGGGGGCTGGGATTATTATTTTTTTTATAAATAACATAAATATAGGACAAAACACACATCACGACAAGAGAGACAACACAACACTACATAAAGAGAGACATAAGACAACAACATGGCAAGGCAGCAACACATGACAACACAGCATGGTAGCAACACAACATAGTAGCAGCACAAAACATGGTACAAACATTATTGGGCACAGACAACAGCACAAAGGGCAAGAAGGTAGAGACAACAATACATCACATAAAGCAGCCCCAACTGTCAATAAGAGTGTCCATGATTGAGTCTTTAAATGAAGAGATTGAGATAAAACTGTCCATTTTGAGTGTTTGTTGCAGCTCGTTCCAGTCGCTAGCTGCAGTGAACTGAAAATAGGAGCAACCCAGGGATGTGTGTGCTTTGGGGACCTTTAACAGAATGTGACGGGCAGAACGGGTGTTGAATGTGGAGGATGAGGGCTGCAATAGATATCTCAGACAGGGGGGAGTGAGGCCTAAGAGGGTTTTATAAATAAGCATCAACAGTGGGTCTTGCGACGAGTATACAGAGATGACCAGTTTACAGAGGAGTATAGAGTGCAGTGATGTGTCCTATGAGGAGCATTGGTGGCAAATCTGATGGCCGAATGGTAAAGAACATCTAGCCACTCAAGAGCACCCTTACCTGCTGAACTATAAATTATGTCTCCGTAATCTAGCATGGGTAGGATGGTCATCTGAATCAGGGTTAGTTTGGCAGCTGGGGTGAAAGAGGAGTGATTATGATAGAGGAAACCAAGTCTAGATTTAACTTTAGCTTGCAGCTTTGATATGTGCTGAGAGAAGGACAGTGCACCGTCTAGCCATACTCCCAAGTACTTGTATGAGGTGACTTCCTCAAGCTCTAAACCATCAGAGGTAGTAATCACACCTGTGGGGAGAGGTGCATTCTTCTTACCAAACCACATGCCCTTTGTTTTGGAGGTGTTCAGAACAAGGTTAAGGGTAGAGAAAGCTTGTTGGGCACTAAGAAAGCTTTGTTGTAGAGCGTTTAACACAAAATCTGGGGATAGGCCAGCTGAGTATAAGACTATCGTCTGCATATCAATGGATGAGAGAGCTTCCTACTGCCTGAGCTATGTTGTTGATGTAAATTGAGAAGAGCGTGGGGCCTAGGATTGAGCCTTGGATTGAGCCACACTTTGAGAGAGGTAGTTAGCAAACCAGGCCAAAGACCCCTCAGAGACACCAATATTCCTTAGCCGGCCCACAAGAATGGAATGGTCTACCGTATCAAAAGCTTTGGCCAAGTCAAAAAAAATAGCAGCACAACATTGCTTAGAACCAAGAGCAATGGTGACTTCATTGAGGACCTTTAAGGTTGCAGTGACACATCCATAACCTGAGCGGAAACCAGATTGCATACCAGAGAGAATACTATAGACATCAAGAAAGCCAGTCAGTTGATTGTTGACAAATCTTTCAACACTTTTGATAAACAGGGCAAAATAGAAGTAGGCCTATAACAGTTAGGACCAGCTTGATCTCCCCCTTCAAATAAAGGATGAACCGTGGCTGCCTTCCAAGCAATGGGAACCTCCCCATAATGGAGAAACAGGTTAAAAATGTCAGAGATAGGCTTGGCGATGATAGGGGCAGCAACCTTAAAGAAGAAAGGGTCTAAACCATCTGACCCAGATGATTTTTGGGGTCAAGTTTCAGGAGCTCCTCTAGAACCTCGGACTCAGTGAATGCATGCAGGGAGAAACATTGTAGCGGGGCAGAAGAAAAAGAGGGAGAAGCATCGGGTATAGTCACATTAGAAGGGTGGGAGATGAGGAAATATTGGACGGGCAAGGAGGCATGGCTGAGTCAAATAGGAATCCTGACAATGAAGTGGTGATTAAAGAGCTCAGCCATGTGCTTCTTGTCAGTAACAACCGCATCATCAACTTTAAGGGACATGGGCAGCTGTGAGGCGGAGGGTTTATTCTCCAGGTCTTTAACCATTTTCCAGAACTTCTTGGGGTTAGACCCACAGAGAGAGAACTTTGGCTTTCCGGATAGCTTGAGTGCACTTATTTCTCATTTGCCTGAGTGAGAGCCAGTCAGCCTGAGTATGCGTGTGCTGAGCCTTTTGCCAAATGCAATTCTTGAGGTGGAGTAACTCTGCAAGATCACGGTCAAAGCAGGGGCTGAAACTGTTTTTAATTATAATTTTCTTTATGGGGGCGTATTTGTTAACAATACCACTGAAAATATCAAAAAATAAGGTCCAAGCGTCTTCGACAGAGGGGATCAAGCTGATTCTTTACCATTCATGAAGGAAGGCTTGCTCAGTTTTTTAGCAAGTGTATGACAAATCAGGACAGGAAACATGACTAAACAAAATGTAACTTTCAATGCTTGAATGCAAATGATTGAAAGTTATATTCAGGATAAAAAAGCACTAGTTTCAGAGCTATTTGGAAGGTCAGTTTTTACATGAATGAGTCATTATCAAGTGCTATTATAAAAGTGCTCTGGAGTCTGGCCACACAACAAATAGAAAGAATGAAGGTCTAACTCTCTGACCTACACCTAAGACTGTATATGTGTATAGAGATGTCCAACCCATATGAGGTGCACTGATTGACAGAATTCAGATTCATAAGAAGAGTTAACTACCCATGTTTAATCTGTCCAAGCAGTGGTGTACCAAGTCCGCTGGGAGTCAGGAAGCAAGTTCAGGGAGCGCTTACTTTAGTAAACAAAACAAGAAACACAAACAACACACAGACAGGAAACACCTGGGGAAGGAACCAAAGGGAGTGACATAAATAGGGAAGGTAATCAGGGAAGGGATGGAGTCCAGGTGAGTGATGACACACAGGTGTGCGCCATAACGAGCAGCCTGGTGACCTAGAGGCCGGAGAGGGAGCACACGTGACAGGTGGTCTATCATGTGTATCTACCATTACGAGGGTAAGATTCGACACCTGGGACTCACAGCAAAGCTATCTGAATGGAGCTGCAGTGCAGAATCTAAACAATTTGAAAAGATGTGTCTTGCTTTTGAGTGAACCAAAGGTGTTCTCCTTGCAAAAATGGAAACCCTTTCAATGACATCCACAGGAAATCATCCGACAGGGTACTGTGAACCTGGATAAACAGAAACTAATGAGATATGTTGTTCAGGCCCACAGGAGTGTAGTTAAAACGGGCCTGCTGACTCAAGGGAGAGTGATGTCCAGTATCCAGCTAGCATCCAGCACAACTCCAGTTATTTAATTATAGACATGGCAATCAGATGTTGACTGACGCATGCAGTGCTACCAAGAGATGGATGAAAACAAACACAGCAGAGCAATGTTTCAAACCGTTCTTGTGTGTGTGTGTGTGTGTGTGTGTGTGTGTGTGTGTGTGTGTGTGTGTGTGAGAAAGGTTGTGAACATAAGTTCTAGGTCGCTCTGTGACACATTCAAATCAACCATGTTTGTTGTGCTTCCTGCACAACAAGCTCTCTAAACAGAATACTCTTTGTGTAATGTGATAAACCATATATGATTATGCATGCTTATGATGTAGCTTATTGATCAAATTGGAGTTACAGACAGAGATACAGTAGCTCCTTTCTACAGTTTGTTCAAGCCTGGAAACCAAAGGTCAGAGCATTCTCACACGTATCGTAAATTGTCCACAGAGTGCTGCATCACGTATTCGAGGGGCTACAGTGATTCAGCAGTTAATCTTATCAACTTGTATTTTATGAAACTTTCAATTAAAATAACTTGATAATGAGTCCAGTAGGGACAGATGGCGAATAAAATGACCTAGTTCAGTGTTTTGGAGCAGCTTTGGGACAGCTGGGGCCCAAAACCCCATTATAGTACTTTGAACAGGAAATGTCTTGATTGGGTGTGAGAGGAAGAGGATGCATTCTCGAGAAACACACAACCATTGATTGGCCACTAAAGAAATGTCTTGTGCTCCTGTATTTCAGAGAGTCTAGTCCACTCTTTCATATTAATTTAGTGTTTCAAATTAAATTGTACTTTGATCACAGTAGGCTAAATCAAAATTGCAGGAATAATCCTTCATCCCAAAAAAGTAATAATACTTGTTATCACATCAACTTGTTAACTCATGGGAGTGAATACTTATTTAACTGGGACATTTGTTGTCTGCAACAGAGCCTGGACTTGAACCAAGATCTCTAATGGCACAGCTAGCATTGCATCAGTGCGTGGCCTTAGAGTGGCCTTAGACCACTGCGCCACTCGGGAGGCCAGTTGTTACCTTCTATTGTAAAATAATACATGTTTTTCAGAGCATAGCAATTAGATGCCTTGATCTCCTGTAAACCATGATAAACATAGTTACCGCAAAAACATTTTTTTAGAATTGGGATCGGTAAACACTCAATAGCCAATGAGCAATGCTGACACATGTTTGATGGTGCATTGTGTGCACAGTCTAATCTTTACCCTTCTTTAGCTTACCACGTGCTTACACACCACACCACATTATTGGATAAACTCACTGCATTACTTTTCTGGTCTATTTACTACTTAAAAAACAATGTGTGTTTAATTGAAATGAAGCGTAAGTACACATTCTTAAAGAAACTGGGAGAGAACTGTCTATTTATCAGCCTATGTGAGCTGTTGGACAAACTCCCTGACAAGACCAACCAAAACAAAGGCTTATAAGCAATTAAATATGATAATGAGCTTACGGTACACTCACTCTCCTTCTAAACAATGGGAGTGATCTTTCTCACCCACCCCAGAGTGTGTCTGCCTATCTGCTAGTGCTGGTGTTGTCCCCACCCACACATGAGAGGGCTAACAGCTGGGACAGCAACAGCTAGGGTGGGAGCGGCAGCATTAGTGTCTTCCTGCCCTCGGGAGAGGTGGGAGAACAGGACAATCAGTCCTGGGTTGTGTTCAGTAAGTCACACTCTAACAAGACTTCAGTCTTCTTATTGGATAGGATAAGGTGGTTCCTTTCTTGTTTCCCTATTTTAAAACCTTTTCTATCCACTGAACACGACCCAGTTGTACAAACAGAGCAAGCTTATCACACCAAGAATATCCAGATGGTTCCCTCTGCATGCCAAACTATTTACGTGTGAACAACAGGGCACTTATTCTGAAAACTGTGTCTCTTGTACACCAACAGTGCTTCAAGAAAGAAGCACCACACAATTTGTGAACAGATTTTGTGCCAACTTGACTATATTTGCCTGTGTTGTATTTTGACTAATCACATACTTACAACATGTCTGTTTGTTGTCTTCTCTCTCAAAGGAAATATCTTTTCATTTTATAATTTTTTCACATTAAGCAACAAAGTTTTGATTTGTGCCCCTATTTATATGTTTATATATGCATTTCCAAGACATTTTAACACACTCTCAAAGTAATGGCCTCAATGCATTGCCTCAATTAGCTTCCATCATGTGTACTCTGTTGTAAATCAATGACTGCATGATTCAGAATGGCACATCAATAGATGTGGGGGAAATGGCACCTGCAGTCTGTGGCCATTGTGGGGGACAGTTTTCTGCTCCAGTAACTGTATTCCTGTAAGACAGACCATGCATGATGACAATGCTTTCAAATTTCCCATCAAGGGTCAAATTGAAGTCAAACTTTGAAATATGAAATATGTCTCATGATGTGAATATGCAATCAAACATGCAACTCCAGCTATAGTCTGTGAACCTAAATTACGCAATATAAATTATGCAATACAAATGAATTTATTTAATTTGGAATTAGTGTCGTTTAAATAGGATTTATATTGGATCAGTCTAAAATATTTTGTATTGAATTAATATTATTTTGCCTACAGTTATATATGTTTGATATATGAAATAGCCTAAGTAGACTATTTTGTTCCGTCTTTCTTACACACATCACAATGAGCATACAAATACATGCGCGCGCGCGCGCGCGCTCAATTTATTTTCATCCGCTGGTTTCCCTTCGTGATTAAATCCTATCCAGTCACTGTGAAGTCAGTCTTACCTCTCGGTTACAACAGTAGTCTCCTCCTCGGTCTTTACTAGTTACCACAGCCACAAATGGCTAAACCCCGCCTATTTCTAAAATGTATCTTCTTAAAATCTTATTTAAAATGTAATCTTAACCCTAAACTTAACCACACTGCTAACCTTATGCCTGACCTTAAATAAACACAAAAAAGCAAATTTTTGTTTTCATGAATTTGTACGATATATATATTCGACTTTGTGGCTGGGATAACTAGTGACACCCCCCTCACGTCAACGTCTGCAAACCGACCTCTGAGTGATCGCTAATGTGACCAATGGTTGATAGAATCCCTGCTTTCTAGCGTGGCTCTTGGGCGAATCGGAATGTTCGGTGGGCAGAACTACATACAGTCAGTCTGGCTCTCATGTTTGGTTGAAATGGTAAGCTTGGGATGGGATTTAGAGTTTTATTTGACATATTTATGTAATTGCTACATTGTATACAATTGTAAACTATTACATAAAGTCAATTAAGTTTAATGAAGCTGTTCAGGTAAAGTAAAATGTATTTGTTCACCGTTTTGTAATGTATTTCTAAAGTAAGCGCTCACAGCTACGGTGTCCTATCTAATAAAATGTTTGTGGTATTTCAAATACATTTCATTTATACTTTTGAGGCAGTGATGTTGCATGTTACAATGTGTCTTGAAAGCGTAAACTATCCATAGAACCATGGTAGTAACCCTGCTATATTTATATCGTGTTGTTACATCCTTGCTAGATTGTCAACTAGTTTGTGAAACAGTAATGGCATTATTTTACTTTGTTCCACGCTAGTATATGGCAACATTGTTTCTTCATAAAACAAACCGTTGACTAGCTTTGTTGACACATTGCTGTCGAGTATTATGGTGTACACTATCCAAAGCAAAGGTACCTGAATAATAATTAGATTATTCTTGAAAGCACGTGTCAACATGGAGCGGTACAGTGATTTTTAAATAAACAATTTGTTCACCACTGCTGAGAACGATTGACACTGACATTCAAAATATATACTTTGTTCTTTTTGGGACAGATTTTACTGCAGATTGGACTGAGACAGTTGATAATGTGTTGAAAAGACATCTGGATGGACACAGCACTACCCTGCCACACCTAGCACTACCCTACCACACCTTTCTTCAATCGAGAAGCTTTTACTTTGGAACTGGATACAATTATAAAGAAGAAACTGACCTTTATTTGGAATACTAACATTTTCATTATGCCAACTTGAATGGCATGGCTTTTGAGGAAACCTAACCCTGATTGTTTTGAAAGTGTTCACAGGAGTGGTCGAGTTTACTTTTGAGGAATCTTCTGAGGTCTTTACAGGAACTAAATCGCAAAATGGATCAAGCAAGCGGTGGAGAGGATCCTAATAAAGCTAATAGAAGGAAAGAAAAAGAGGATGAAAGTAAAAACAAAAAACTGGTTGGTATTTTCTGAGTTACTTGTTCTGCAAAAGCTAGCCAGCAGATCCAACCCATTTGCTTACAGCTGCACTAGTGTTGAACACCATTTCTGTGTATATTAAGACACCATGGAGCCGGTGCGAGATATGGCTCGGGAAAATGTACCGCAATCCAGGGATGAGAAATGCGTTTTATTCCGAATTGTCCCATTATCCCAACTGTTACACAGAGAAGATTGAAAGACTGCTAGTTTTTCAGTAAAACGGTCCTTTTCGTCCTCGTGCTAGGTAGCACAAGTAACAGCAGCATCAGCCAATCGGCTCCTTTGTTGTTCAATGCCAGGTGCCGTTCCATAATGGATGCTACTGCTAGCTAGCATGAGGACAAAAACGTCAGTTTACCCTAGTGCATCTGCATGCAAGCGGGTCATATCTGCTGGCTATGCAATAGCCAACTTCCTTTGAAAAGTTACACTGAACTGTCTGTCCTGCCCTTATTTGACATTCAAGGGTTAACTGATAGACTTTCCAAATTAGATCAACTGTTACATAGGTTTCACACGCTACTTATGAGTGAATCAGCTTTACTACTCATACGTCCTGTGTTGAAAGGGATTCATGAGCACGCCCTATTCACGGTTTTACTGTTGTGCATTAGAGCTTGTTAATCAGTCACCTCAAGGGTAATCCCTGGTGTTAAAGTCAAACCATCCCAGCAGTCTATGAACCAACCCCGCTGCTCACTCTCTAGTAACCCTGCAGAGTTGACTACATCATGTTGTCATACAATGCATCCTTGTGGTGCAAGACACGCTTCAAAGATGGGCTGACAGCCCCAAATGGTAATCATATGAACTATTTAATGTAGCATTCACATTTTGACCTAGATGCCTGCTCGCATTTCACTCAAGTTACTTTTGAAAACCCTCAACATTTGTTTGCCTTTTGATCAAAGTCCTTCCTACAAGTACAACTTGAGGCCTTTTGAAAGGCATTCCTGTTGCAGAGACAGATACAGTGGAAAGTTGAGCAACTTGCTGACCCTGAGGTTAGAACAATATCCTGTGGTTTGCAGGAGTCTTTTGTGCTGTGCATGAGGGTCAGCATTATACTGTAGATATGACCTGGGCCAACCTAAACGGCATGATCAGCGCTATGACAAAAACAACAACCAAGCAACAGTGCATAGGTTAGGCAGCTAGGCTACTTGTTGATAATAACAAATAGCTTATATCTAACTGACTTTATTTACTTCAGCTCAGCTGTGGAGTCTCCCTATTAGCCTACACACTGGTTAATATAGTCTGGTACAGTGCTGTTTAGTTATCTACACACTAGTTAATATAGTCTGGTACAGTGCTGTTTAGTTACCTACACACTGGTTAATATAGTCTGGTACAGTGCTGTTTAGTTACCTACACACTGGTTAATATAGTCTGGTACAGTGCTGTTTAGTTACCTACACACTGGTTAATATAGTCTGGTACAGTGCTGTTTAGTTATCTACACACTGGTTAATATAGTCTGGTAGAGTGCTGTTTAGTTACCTACACACTGGTTAATATAGTCTGGTACAGTGCTGTTTAGTTACCTACACACTGGTTAATATAGTCTGGTACAGTGCTGTTTAGTTATCTACACACTGGTTAATATAGTCTGGTAGAGTGCTGTTTAGTTACCTACACACTGGTTAATATAGTCTGGTACAGTGCTGTTTAGTTACCTACACACTGGTTAATATAGTCTGGTACAGTGCTGTTTAGTTACCTACACACTGGTTAATATAGTCTGGTACAGTGCTGTTTAGTTACCTACACACTGGTTAATATAGTCTGGTACAGTGCTGTTTAGTTACCTACACACTGGTTAATATAGTCTGGTACAGTGCTGTTTAGTTATCTACACACTGGTTAATATAGTCTGGTAGAGTGCTGTTTAGTTACCTACACACTGGTTAATATAGTCTGGTACAGTGCTGTTTAGTTATCTACACACTGGTTAATATAGTCTGGTAGAGTGCTGTTTAGTTACCTACACACTGGTTAATATAGTCTGGTACAGTGCTGTTTAGTTACCTACACACTGGTTAATATAGTCTGGTACAGTGCTGTTTAGTTACCTACACACTGGTTAATATAGTCTGGTACAGTGCTGTTTAGTTATCTACACACTGATTGATGTACAAGGTGTATCAGTTTGACACTGTGTGTCGTGGGTCTCAAGTGTCAGTTGAGCTATTACAGCACAGTGCACCTCATCCCTTGCCTGGAAGTGAAATCAGTGGGGAGTTCATTGCTCATATTTCACAAACTACTTTGACTGAATGTCCTGTGATTAACTTGAACAAAGTTTACTTCCAAATTAAGCCATGTTCATTAATGATTAGTGACCGGTGTATGTGGGAGACTCACAGGATCTATTTAAAGTGGACTTAATTACAACAGTGGAGGGATATGGTCTCTCACGGGCTGCGCTTCCGTGTGGTCATCATAATGTCAGCCCCACTCTCCCTGGTGGAAAGTAGAACTGGTTAGAAAGATGGGCTGTAACTGAAGCAGGTTACAAACAGCGTCAGAAATGTTAGGCGAGGGAGTGGGAATTATACATGGCAACACGCAGGGTATTTGTCTCAGTTGGTAGAGCATGAGTCTTGTAATGCCAGGGTAGTGGGTTTGATTCCTGGGACCACACGTTAAATGTATGCATGCATGACTGGAAGTCGCTTTGGATACAAGCGTCTGCTAAATGGCAATTTATTATTATATTATTGAACAAAGTTGACCTTTTGCCACTTGTAGCCACAGGGTTCTGTGCCACCAGAGTTGTCAATCAACTGTAGGCACAGCGGATGGTTCTTGTCCGGCTGTTTGTAAGCTCCTTGAGCATAAGGCAAAGTTGCGTCCTCTGCTCAACCAGGATGTAGGCCTACGGTTGAGCTGACTTACTGTAGTGTAACCTGGAACTGTTCCTCTACAGGGCCAGCATGTTAACAAGTAGTATGACAGCGAGTTCTTTCAGTTCCTCTGTGGATCAAGAGACATGTTGAGTCACCCAGGAGAATGCCCTAGCCACCGCTAAGGTAAAGCAGATAATCAGTTTAGCCATCCTGCTCTTTAACGTTAGGCTATCTGGCTGACTTTATAGCTTTGTTTACCAAATATGTTCCTCCAATTTGTGCTGAGCCTACAGAGAGCCAATTACTCAACTATGTCCTGAATGCAATGGGCAGGTAGGTCTCTTCTGTCTTGATGCAGCAGGGCTGCTGGGGCTGTGAGAATCTGTCCATTGGTGAGCTGCTCGAGTGGCGCAGCGGTCTAAGGTACTGCATCTCAGTGCAAGAGGCGTAACTATAGTACCTGGTTCGAATCCAGGCTGTATCACATCCGGCCGTGATTGGGAGTCCCATAGGGCGGCACACAATTGGCCCAGCGTCGTCGGGGTTTGGCCGGAGTAGGCTGTCATTGTAAATAAGAATTTGTTCTTAACTGACTTGCCTAGTTAAATGAAGGTTAAATAAAAATTGGGCCTCTGGTTGTCTCAGGCTGAGACTCTAGAGCATAAGAGCTGACATGCAGAGCCCTGTGTACAGGGAATGACTGTGGTGGGAAGTACATGCAGAGCCCTGTGTACAGGGAATGACTGTGGTGGGAAGTACATGCAGAGCCCTGTGTACAGGGAATGACTGTGGTGGGAAGTACATGCAGAGCCCTGTGTACAGGGAATGACTGTGGTGGGAAGTACATGCAGAGCCCTGTGTACAGGGAATGACCGAGACCAGAAGTACAAACAAAATAAAGCAACCATTCCTCTGGGTTGCAGACTACCTCACAATCGGGAGGGGTTGGAGTGGGGTTCAATGCTGGAAAGCCAAAACTTGTAGTCGCTGGTATGTGCTCCAGCAGGGTTAACTAACTTAAAGAGAATGGCTGTGACCCCAGTGTTTTGTGGACTGTAATGACATAGTAGGACTAGAACCCCCAGAAAACCCCAAAGTTTTGTGATCTATTTTTATTTAACCTTTATTTATCTACGCAAGTCAGTTAAGAACAAATTCTTATTTACAATGACGGCCTACCGGGGAACAGTGGGTTAACTGCCTTGTTCAGGGGCAGAACGGTAGATTTTTACCTTGTCAGCTCGGGGATTCAATCCAGCAACCTTTCGGTTACTGGCCCAACGCTCTGACCACTAGGCTACCTGCCGCCCAGTCTATAACGACATAGTAGGACTAGAACCCACAGAGTCTCCTAAGAGGGTGTGGTTGGTGTGGTATTTAAATGTTGTGGAAAAGTAGTCTGTAACTCTTCAACATCCTCCAGTCGCCCAGCCACTCTTCCCTGCGTTGGCTCCACGGCCCGGCCAGGCCTTTAGTGCTGCCTCACTGCTGCTTGGATGACTGCTGATGTCATCTAAGCACACTCTCACTCAGTGAGCTCACTGCGAACTACACACTCCTTAAGAGGTCTCAGTGCCAGGCATGTTCACTGTTGTTGCTCAATCCTCAACAGTGCAGCAGAGGTGAAGAGAGGCAGGCCTGTGCTCTGGCTCTCACCAAACCCAGACGGCCTGAGAGTGCAGAGAGGAAGTAATCATTCATCCCTGGGTGGAGCCTTGATCTGACTTTTTGTTTTTCCCCTCCCTTTTGCACATGCATGCCTCGATACATGCAGGCCTTAAATGTCCTCCAAAACATTTGCCAAGACTTTCCCAGACTTTGCCACCCTTGATTTCTTCCAGAGATTGTCTGTGATCACTGTGAATGTGTATCCGTGTGGATCCAGGCCAGAGATTAGGGACGTGATAAGTCTGTTTTAAAGCTGGATTAGAGGTGGAGGTTGTCACCTCACTGACACAGCCCACTGAGAATTGTGGTGACAGGGCACTAGGATTCACCGTAGCGTGGGTATCCTATAGCCTTCTGTGAAAGGATGTCCGACCTGGTGAAAGCGACTCTTGTGAGGAGAGAAACTTTTGAAAGCTTTGTTTGTTTAATGAGTCACCGGGTAGGATACCATCACAACAACATTATCTGAGCTCTGGTTTGTGATGTGGACACAAAAAACAGCCAAGGACATCAGGATAACCCCTCAGGTTATTTTAAGGTTAAGGGCACTTTTAGCAGCCTGTCTGTCTGTCTCACGAGAATGACATCTACTGAGTCATTTTTGGTTGTCCCATGTTTGCTGTTATCAAAGCATAACCGCAAACAGCTTTGACTTCTAACAAAATCAACAGAAGGAGTGAAGTAATTTTAGAGGAATTCAGGAGATCCGGTTTGTCAGAGCCCCTCAACCTCTTCTGCAATCGACAGTAAATTGTGACCTCAGAGAGAGAGAGCTCGAAATGTGCTAACATATTTACCCCAAGATCCATTGATAACTTGAGGATTGTGTGGGTTATACTGTCTCAGTGAAATGCTATGCTGTATTTCAACTTGTTTAATGCAAGTCAATTTGGTTAACACTGATTGAATTACCTGAGAGGCAGAGTATCTTATCTACTTTTCCGTGTGTAGTAGTCATACATCTGTTTGAATAAATTGAACTGCTCTCAAAGCATGTCAGCATTATAACAATGTTGACATGACATACTGACATGTTTTGAGACTGCACTCTGACTTCATGTGTGAAGCCATCTAGGTATGATTGTACAATACTGGGGAGTTGGCACTTATTCTCCTCCAAATCTGAGTCTGGTTGATTTGACAAATACATTCAGTAAGCTAGCCCATATGTCATAGATTCTACTAATGATTAGTCTTGCACACGTAAAATGTTAAATATTACATCAATTCAACACTTGTCTTCTTAGCATAAATACCCTAGGTAGATTCCATGGTATTTATGACAAATAGACAAGTGACATAGTGGATTGGAATGTGGGTGGATTAATAGACCGTCATTGTGGAGGGTTTCTGGACTCCATGGATTCACGTTGTTAATGGATTCACCGTGTAGGTGTTTATGGATCAGTTGTATATGTGAAGTGGGCCCAGCATCATGCCTCTGCATTTAGGCCAGGCATTCACGTGAATGAAACAAATTCAAGGTGCGATGACAACATGCTCATTTGCAGAGTTCTCTCCAGTTCTCAACGGGAAACAGAAATGTACTGATATTTATATTTATTGGCACAAAGGGGCCTTAGAGACCTAGTGTTTTGGTGATTGACAAACATTGATTTTACAGGGCTGTTGATAGCAACTGAGCCAATGTGGAGAGAAATCGTCTGAAACGGCTTCTCTAAGCACCAACGCTCTGGATAACATGAAATAAGCCTAACGACCTCTGCTAGGGCGAGTAAAATGGTCAGAGTCTGAGGTTCTCTCATTTGTGTCTGGAAGTAGCTAGAAAGCTAGCCAAAAGTTCTAATAAATGGAAGATAAATCATCTTCAGCCTTAGAAAAAAAATATATATATTATTATTCCAGGTGAAGCTGGTTGAGAGAATGCCAAAAGTGTGCAAAGCTGTCATCAAGGCAAAGGGTGGCTACTTTGAAGAATCTAAAATATATTTTGATTTGTTGAAGACTTTTTTTGGTTACTACATGATTCTGTATGTGTTATTTAATAGTTTTGATGTCTTCACTATTATTCTACAATGTAGAAAATAGTAAAAATAAAGAACCCTTGAATGAGTAGGTGTGCCCAAACTTTTGACTGGTACTGTATTTTACATTATAGTATATTTTACATTACTCTCCATTAGCTATAAAAAAAAAAATATTAGTGTAGATCAGCATCTCAAAGGTTACGCAGAGTTCAGTGTGTATGGTGCTGGCTCAAACACGCTGTGAATGGCGGCAGACAGCAGGCTGATTAAAAAGAGCCCATTGACATCTAGACACGGTCTTCTAGGGTTGTACCCTGAGAGTGGATAGATCTCAACTGTCTGCCACCCTCAAGCAGCAAACAGGGTTGACTCATCATCGCTTTCTTTAGGCGTTGGCGGTGCAGTTGTTCATTATTACACACACACACACACACACACACACACTGAGAGAGGGAGGGATTGTTAAACCTCTGGTTCAAATCTGCACGTACAGTACATTAACTTCAGTGTTTGATTGAACTTGTCAGATTCTATGGTTCTATGTTGAGGTGTCTGTTGAGACGGACCTTTGCTCAGTATATAAATGTTTTGTGTTGTGAGTTGTTTTGAGATAGCGTTATCTCACACACTGAGTGTTGTTCACTGCGTTGTCGGCGTGCACATTTATTGCTTAGTTTCACTTCATCTCAATTTGTCAGGATCCTCTTTTCACTGATCAGCATTTCTTTCTGTTGGATTGTGTTGCCATGGGCCTCTGTATTCTCCAGTAAATAGTTCCAACATTCATAACCAATTTCATCAACAATTAGGCAGTAGAGATATCTCAGTAATCTCAAAGCTGGAAAGTAGACGTAGCCTACGAAACTTCACACAAATCCTCATTGAATGATAAGCTAAGCCTTTCGTATTTGCTTTTCCAGTCAGTCCTTCTCAAATCTTAACTCTTTATTTCTTTAATATCCTTCTCTCCTGATCATGTTTTCTGTGTGCCTGACAGTGATTGTATTTTTGGATATTAGGCCTATTCCTTTAATGAATTCAATCTGCTTTTAATGATTTTAATCATAGCAGACAATTAGGGGTTCATTAAAGTAATTAAAATCTCAGTAGTGCATGGATAGTTAAGCCCTCCTTTAGACATACAGTAGCATGCATGTGAGATGTTATGGTGGCTTTGTGAAACAAACTCTTAGTGTTGGATTAGGAGCCTTTGTTTTACTTAGGCCTGCATATTTGGGGCTAGATTATGAAAAACGTAGTTTTCAAACCCTGGTAAAAACAGAATTTGTATTTGGGTCTTTCTATAAATAAAGGGGCCCATGTGTGACATCAGGGTTAAAATTTCAAAATGGTTTGATATACATTTAAAAATTATTTTGTTCAAGCTGTGTGTGTGTGTGTGTGTGTGTGTGTGTGTGAAAACAAGACATCACATTCTTGCTTCCTCTGTCCATGTTTCCTCCACTCCTTGCCTCTCCTTGAAAGTGCATTGCAGCCTGAGGGGAGGAACCTTCCCTCCTCTCCCCCAATGTGCTTTGAGGAGGTGAGGATTGGAGGAAACAAGGGGAGCAATGGCATTTCCTTCATTCTTCACTTCCTCTCACCGTACCCTTTGATAAGCATTAGTGAAATTTTGGCGGTATTGCTTACACCTGTCCAGTTCTCTCAGATCTCCACAAGTGTCTAGGGCAGGGGTGGGCAATTCCAGTCCTTGAGAGCCTGATTGGTGTCACAGTTTTGCCCCAGCTAACACACCCGACTACAATAATCACCTGATCATGATCTTCAGTTTAGAATGCAATTTGATTAATCAGCTGTGTTTGCTAGGGATGGAGAAAGTGTGACACCAATCAAGCCCTCGAGGACAGGAGTTGCCCACTCTTGGGCTAGGGGTTGCTTCTGGATAGGACCCCACAACCCTCTGGGTGATACTTGAGGCATTGGTTGGATGTTTAAATCCATTGCAATACACACACATGCAACGTGCAAACGTGTAAGTTGGACACGCCAACGGCAACCCATCAGGCTGATCAGACAGGTCTGGGCAGCTTTAGACCTGCTGTAAACAGTGAAAGGATATATTTTCATGTCTACTATTCACACCCTTGCTTCCAGCTAGTTAGATGTGCCACCACTGACTAACTATAGTTAGGGCATATCTCTAGTCTAGCAATATATACTGCTGTTTTGGCTGTATCGCATCATTTAAACCAGTTAGATGTAATCGAAAATGTAATCTACATAATAGTAATTATTTATCATGAGGGTCATAAACAATAACTAGCAATGCTGCATATGCCAAGAAAGGTTAAAATCTCACCTTTCTGGTAAAATTGTAGTCACTTTTGAGGACACAAGCTCAGGTACACAGTACAAATATGATAAAAATATGAAATATTTTATGTATTTCCTATCCAACAAAACTGAATGAATGAGGTTTGAAATTACTTATATCAAATTTTGTTATAAAGCCCTTCTTACATCAGCTGATGTCAGAGTGCAGAAACCCAGCATAAAACCCCAAACAGCAAGCAATGCAGGTAGGTGTAAAAGCACAGTGGTTAGGAAACACTCCCTAGAAAGGCCAGAACCTAGGAAGAAACCTAGAGAGGAACCAGGCTGTGAGGATATGCTTTCTAAATGTAGTATAATCAAATTATAAAACAACTATCTATAAGATTTCACTTTCCTTATAACTGTAATATGTGCTGAACTCACCTTTCATCTCACATTAATCTTGTCCATCTATGACAAACAGAAAGTGTTATTTGTTTAAAATCTATAAATTATTTTCGATTAAGGGCTTTAAATCGATCTCTGAATGTGCTATTGTGATGAAACCACTATCTCCTGCTGCATTACAATGTAAGGATTGCAGGCATGTGCTTTGTCAGTGGCTGTGGCATAGGGTTCAGCTGGGTGTTGATAGAAAGTAGGAATAGCAAATGAAATAGTAGGAGGGACATCTCAGCTTCAAGGAGTCTCAGATTTCACATCCTACATCACACAGGCTCAGAAAATATACTATTGTGTTCTTGGGCTATTGCTCAATGCAAGCCATTTCAATCTAAGGTGTCCACAGATCGATTTATAAGTGAAAATGTTGGCCGGTGCCGGAACTGGTACCAAAATTGAGAAATCTTACCTTGGCACTGTGGCATGGTATGGGCAGCTATTAATCAATGAATTAATAGATTCATAGAAGGGAGTTAGAAGGGTGACCTACTTTAAAAGGACAGGAAGTGTTGGCTGTGCTCTTGACCAGGCATTCCACATTTAACCCCACACACATTTGAACATTGAAAAACGAATAAACAAGCCATTTTCACGTTCCTGATTGTTTTAACTCGGAAAATAAACGATCAAAACATACAATCTTACCTCAGGAACCTTGATTTAATGTTGTCCACGAAGTGGACAAATGTCAACATTAATTCCTGCACTTTGGCTGTTATTAAATCGCGTGCAGTATCACACTAGTTCTTGATCACTTCACTGTCATTCAGTAAATCCTTTCCTGAATCAGCTGATGTTGTGTGATAATGTGCCCATGTAACTTAACAGCTAGATATCAAACAATATTATGGATAATTATTGAAGAACCCTGTTAATGACAGTATCGACTTTTCTTTTATTAATCATTTTAAAGTTACTCTTTCTGTTTGAAGCATTGGATTTTGCAATCACATACATAGTTTTGGATATGTGTGCCCATGAAAAAACAAGTTTTCACACCGTAACATAGGGAGACACAAAATGTTACCAGCTTACAGTGCACTTCTGAGATCTCCATACAAAAGAGTACTACAGCCATATCCACAAATTTCACAGGATCAAGGTCAATGTGTAATTCAGTTGTTAAATGCATAGTATATGATATAACAACAAACAGCAGTATCATAAATGTAATGAAAGGTAGTGTTTTGTCACACAATTTAAAGAGTTTGAACAAGTTTTGATTCAACTCATTCATTATATTGAATGTATGTTCCCCCTTTTGATATCTTAATGTATTCAAATGGATAACAAATGCAAATGATTATTAATGACTTTGTAACAGCGCTGAACAGTTGTCCACTACAAGGAATGCTCACTGGTTCACTAGTTTATAGAAAGACTCCTTTAGGCTGATGCTACTGTATATGCCTTCCAGATATAACCTAGTCTGAAATATTACTTATTAATGAGCTTGTTTTCACTCCAGACGGTCATGTTTCCTAGTATAATGTAATGGGGATTACCCTCAGGGTAGTATGTGGGTCTAAATCATGTGAACCACTGTGCAACGAGACACTTAACTTTTGTTCCTTTGACAGCGACTTATTTTGGACCTGTGACTCATCGGTTCAGGTCATGTATCTCAGCTGTTAATGTTAAGGGTATGAGAGAGGCATTGTGGCGCGGTTTTAGGTGAGTCAGAGGGCTTTAAGGTGAATATCAAGTCACAGCTAGCATCTGTGAGGTTGAGGCATTACAATTCCATTTAAAAAAAATACTAGATTAAAAAATAGGCCTAGTTTAAACACAGCTAGTATGCTAACATGCTATGGCCACCAGAGTTGACATAACACCACAGAACAAGGTCTAAGCCTAGTTCTTACTGGATAGCCCCACCATGTCAATAGTACCGGATAGCCCCACCATGTCAATAGTACCGGATAGCCCCACCATGTCAATAGTACCGGATAGCCCCACCAAATAACATCAATGACTCTGGTAGTTGTGCTGTGGTTTTACTTGGCTGATAGCAGTATGAGATATATGTAGATATTGATTCTTCTATGTCATTTTGCGATGTTGTATGGTGTCCCTGGTGGCCTGGTCCTCCATTGTTGAGACATAGACAGAGAGAGAGAGGGTCTGTGTGAGAGGAGAACAGCAGGAAACCGACCACGTGTGCGTTTCATGGCACTCAGGAAGTGGTAAAGAATGCTTCAGTCACACCGGCCGTGGAAGGAACGTCTCCTTCTCGTTTGTAATAACACTTCTGCATTGACGTGCCGTAAATTACTAGGGCTGGGTGTTGCCATTCGATTTGGTCACAATACAATAGGTCAAGATTCTATACATATTGCGAACTCTAGTAAACTCCCCAACTAGTCGCTAAATAGTCAGTTCTTTCCACATGACTTCAATTTCTTGATGAAAAACAGACACTGTGCAAGGTCTTCATATATACTATACACAAATACATTTCCCACCCCAATCCTTTCAGAAAGGCCCCAACTGTTATAGTACAGTATCTATGAAGCTAACCCCCAGGGAGCACGGTTTACAAATTCATTTTGAAATCCTGGAAAAAAACAAGCCAGCGTTGCCTGAGGGCAGTGCTTGTTCGTGGTCTGGTGGTCAGATGGCCTGGTGGCCATATGGTTACATGGTCAGGGCAATCCCCAAAAAAACCTTTGGAACTAGAGCACCGCTGGTCTTTGAGATTTCCCCTTTTGCTGTTTTTAGGGAAATATAAACAGCACCACCACTTTCTTGAAATAACTGACGCACCACAGATTCCTGCCCATTTAAAGGCACTTGAGCTTTCAACTAAAGCTAATACAGCTTTTTCGACTAAACCTCACACTACTCATTTCTTCACACTACCCTTTTTTTGTGGTTATTTATCCTCTTATAAGGGGTGACATTGAAACAAGTAATACCTCATAAGTTCGAAATTTTTACAATTGAGGCAACACTGCCTGAGGCCTGGGGGAATTGTTGTTTTTGGAATTGGCTTTTGGTATCTCCCCTGATTCAATTTTGTTGGCCCTAATTCAGTTTGCAGAGAGAGGACAGCGCTCCATTATTTGATTGATGTGTATGGCAGATTTGTTTGTTCTGCGAGAGAGGCTCTCTTCACTTCCCTCTGTGTGTGTGGCGCAGTGTTGGAGAAATACCCTTTGCTCCCGTGTCTGTGGTACTTTGTGCATACACATGTGGCATTGGGTACGCCTCCCAATGCTCCTAGCAGCTGGACTTGAACATGGGAATGCCTGCTTTATTACTTGGTCCCCCTTTTTCTAAACAGTCTTAGCTCACTCCCATTGGTTTTACATGAACACCACTGGCGAGAACACAAACAATATAAACTCAAAATGTGAGTTGGATTTGACGGCCACCTTTAACCGGCCTGAATGATAGGAAAGGATGAACTCGTCAGTCGTGAGGGGCAAATTATAATAGCATCACAGTACTGCTGTATGCAAAATAAACACTGCATTAACCTACCCACCTATATCAGATACATGGTGCAGGTCTAGCCCATGTTAACTCCAGTGCTTCCCACAGTTGTGTCAAGTTATCTGGATGTCCTTTGGGTGGTGAACCATTCTTAATACACACAGGAACAGGGGAGGGATGATGGAGGGATAGAGGAGGGATGTTGGAGGGATAGGGGTGCTCTGCACTATTTACAAGCCTTGGGCCTGATCTATACTCACTCAGTACTGAGTAGAATTTCAGATGCCTCCCTAGGCTTTAGGGGGCCTAGCCCTAGACTAGTAATATAGTCCTGCAGTAGGCTCCATAACTATGGAAATAACACTGTCATTAGGTCCAGTACAGTCTATAATATATCATTATGTAATGGTGATCCTTATCTAGACATTTGCTCAATCACATCTTTAAGATGACTATACTGTCTATAGGGGCAGAGTATAGAATATAGGCAATGAAAGTTTGATATAGGTCCGTCAGTCTATAACAGCTCCTTATGTAGTACTGAGTGATGATAAGAAGGCCATTGTTCACATTCACTACTGCACTGTGGAAACCAGCTACAGTACACTATCTAGAACCTAGACGGTTCTTTGGCTGTCCCCATTGGATTAAAATACACTTTTAAAACCCTTTGTAGAAGCCCTGTTGGTTAGGTTAGTGGAAGCTTCACTGGAAAAGGACAACTCACAGTAACCATTAACTTCTTAGGGATCCTTGGGGCGCAGACAAATAAATTCTAAAAGCTAGGTATTGTGTTTCATTTGAATACAGCATCACATTTTGTAAAAGCTGAATATTTCAGGTCATCCCACCCCCTAACCTTTGACCCCCTAACAGCTAATTCCCTGGGTGAAAGCACATAATTGTTTTTAGACCCACAACAGAGCACGAGAAGAGGGCCAACATGAAGAGATCAAATGTGGGCCAAAATATGCAACAGAGAAGGCATTCTGAGGGCCTATAGAACATAATTGACAGCAGAATGAGCACATGATTTGACATAATACCTGCAACAACATCCGGTGAAATGCAGAGCGCCAAATTCAAATTACAAAAAAAGTAATATTAAACATTCATGAAAATACAAGTGTTGCACACCATTCAAAGCTTAGAATCTTACAGCGTTCTCAGATTTCAAAAAGGCTTTACGGCGAAAGTATAGCATTTGATTGTCTGAGGACAGCGCCCCGCATACTTCGCCCTATTAGCATAATAACATAACCAGCACAGGTGTTACAAAACTCAAAAATAGCGATAAAATAAATTGCTTACCTTTGAAGATCTTCCTCTGATGGCAATCCAAAAGGTACCAGCTACACAATAAATGGTCCTTTTGTTCGATAAAGTCCCTCTTTATATCCCAAAAGCTCAGTTTGGTTGGCGCGTTTTGTTCAGTAATCCACCGTTCCACTCCAGTCAACATATATACAAACGAAACCGAAAACAAATACCTATAAACTTTGTCCAAACAACTCAAACAACGATTCTAATCAATCCTCAGGTACCCTAATATGTATATAAACAATTATATTTCAGACGGCAAATAACCTGCTCAATAGAAAAGCGAAGCGAGTTCACTCCAGAGTTCACTGGGAAAAACGGCTCTTACTCATTGGTTTTTCAAAAAACAAGCCTAAAACCTTGTCTAAAGACTGTAGACATCCAGTGGAAGCCATAGGAACTGCAATCTGGGAGCTAAATCCCCTGTGTATTGAACAGCATGTCAAAGGAAAAAGTGTGACATCACAAAATCCCATTTTCCGAATGGATTCTCCTCGGGTTTTTGCCTGCCAAATCAGTTATGTTATACTCACAGACATTATTTTAACAGTTTTAGAAACGTCAGTGTTTTCTATCCAATACTACTAATTATGTGCATATCCTAGTTTCCGAGCCTGAGTAACAGACATTTTACTTTTGGCACGCCAGACTCTCCGTACCTCTGAACTCTGCCCCGGGCCCCTAACAGGTTAAAATAGGCCTGCATGTGTGTTTGAGAGAGAACACCCCACATGACATAACCACTTTCACATCAAAGCATTGCAATGAACCAGGTCAATGGTATTTAGTTGATTTGCCTTTTGACCCGAGTCATTATATACACTAATGGTCTAGGGAGGATGCTAAAAAATGCAAATGTTTCAGAAATGAAAAGCACACCACTTTGAAGGTTACATGGATGGGTCGATTTTCCACCTACTACATTGTGTAGCCTGATCACCAAAAGCAATAGTACACGACATGTATGTTATTAACACAGCAGTTGGTGGTAGGGCTTGGAGCAGAGAGCTGTGGGTTTGTGCACAGTGATCGAGAGATGACCTCGTGAAAGAGTCATGGGAGAAAAAAGGATAGTTACTTATCGGGATATTATTTTTGACGATATATCGTATCGTTTTAGTTTGCTGTACCTGTACCAAAACTCCAGTATTTTTCTTTCATTGTTCTCCATCTTCTATTTAAATAGGGAGCTAATTTGTTTTCAGAACTTTTATTTCCCTGACTGATCAAAACTTGTTTTGTTATTGCTGTCTCTTGTCCTTCTGCTGCAGACATATGGTGAGCAATATGTTTGGAACATCGAATTGCAATTAAATCACAGTATCGAATCGCAATACATGTAGAATTGTAAGAATTGCAATACATATTGCATAGGCACCTAAGTATCATTATAATATTGTATGTTGAGGTCCCTGGCAGTTCCTAGCACTATCTTAAGTGTTTAGGTATTTCCTCAGAGATGTGGCTTGTTTACATGGTACTCTTGCGATGCCAGTTGAAGGGATGCAAAAAAGCGAAACCTTTGCAACTGCAGTAGGTTTACATTTAGGACTTTAAAAACATAATGTATTTTGCTTGATGGCTGAAAAGGGCTGGGCAATATATTGTGAATACCGGTAGACCGGTATGGATGCAAATCTGCCGTACCGTTCCAAAATGTACAAACATTGTGATATGATGTTTTGGCCATATCGCCCAACCCCATGTCTGAATCTGTCAGACACCTCCACAAGCGAAGTCATTCTACGAACATTAACCAAACTGAAGAAAACAAAATCCACCTTGAATAATAGAGATCAGTATGTGTCTGGCACCCGATCTGTTTGGTAGGGGGATGGCTGTAAAACAGTCCCTTTCATGGGAAACCCCCTATCAAAACAGACATGCCGCTTCACTAGCCTTTAGTCGATTGACCATAGGAGATGGCAATACAGCACAAATAGATCTGGGACCAGGCTGGTAGTAGTATTACTCTTTAGAGACTTACCGACTGGCTGACTCCCCCTTCATAGACTGAAGCCACACTGCACTGATGAATGGGCCTCCTAGTCAGTGGCTATAGGCTCCCCTCATAGTGAAGGTTTCATCTGACTGACTGGCCTAGTATATAATTGGGTCTGAGGAATGATTTAGCTCTGCTGTCTGCAGGCCTAATGGAGAGTGGAGGGAAGACTTCATGGGCTGGAGCGTAGCGTGTTGAACCAGAGGGCACTGGGGACTGGAGCCTAGCGTGTTGAACCAGAGGGCACTGGGGACTGGAGCCTAGCGTGTTGAACCAGAGGGCACTGGGGACTCTCTCTCTCTCTCTCTTTCATATAAATATATATATTTAACTAGGCAAGTCAGTTAAGAACAAATTATTTACAATGATGCCCTAGTGGGTTAACTGCCTTGTTCAGGGGCAGAATGACAGCTATTTACATTGTCAGCTCGGGGATTCAATCTAGCAACCTTTCGGTTACTGCCCCCAACACCCTAAACACTAGGCTACCTGCCGCCCCAGAATCCAGTCAGTATGTCAACAGAAAGGGTCACTTTGTTTTGTTTACTACTGAGCAGGCTGTGCTGATAGGTCCATATAAACCATTATGCCAAAAAGATATGAGATGTTAACTGTGAACCACTATTTTTCAGCTGTTTGGTTTAACTAAGAAGGAAATTACACATACTGTACATTCTAGCTGTTTTTTGGATTTACACTCAAGTCAATTGTATTTATAGAACATGTCCCTGGATAGAGGGAATCCTCACATTGTTCTCCTCAAGTGGAAATCCAATGGTGAGGAATACAGACAAACTGTGATTCCAGAGTAGAAGTGAAAAGTTGGCACACTAGAGGCTACGGAGCAGTGGGAGAGAGGGAGCAGTAAAACAAGTTTGCTAAGAACTGTTAGTTGCAGCACATGGTGGTACAGTCGTTCGTGCCAACAATTCCAGGCACTCCCAGGAATTCTTTGTTTGGTATTAATTAGAAGTAATTAAAGCAAAAATCTGATTTCCTTGTAACCCTGTCTCCATGCTGGCTTTTTAGAGGAACTCTGAATATGCCACTCTTTTTTTTTTTATGGGATTTTGTTTTTCTCCCTTTTTAAGTGAGCAGGAAGAGCTTCATGTGCACATGGCATAATGGTGTAAAAAATAACATATGTTGACAAACATATTTTAAACTAGGCCAAATTTTGCTATGTATGGCATGGAAAGACGTGAACTGTTTGTATGTAATGCAGTTGTGTAAATGTGTCATGCGCCACCTAGTGGTGTGAACAAATATCACTTTGAGCAAGCCAGTTGAACTTCCGGACCCATGAAGTGTCTGAGTAAGAGTGCTGACCTAGGATCCCCGCCCCCCTGCTGTCTATGTAATCTTATTCAGTATGATCTATAAGGCAGCACTCCTACTCTGAGAACCTTCATGAATACCGGCCCTGGGAAACATTACTACAACATTTAGCTTTGCCAATGCAGGCCGGTGTCTGAAATTAAAATACGCCCTATTATCCTTCGGCCAAGAGGAAAGCAAACTTTGGGTAGAGTTATAGTAGTCATTAGCATTTAAAAACTCTCGCCAGATGAGGCATACTCGTGATATTCCCCGTTCTCAAATGGATCCATAAATTCAGCCAAATTGCACTTAGTTTTTCCATTTCATTGACCATTATTGAATCAAAATCATATTTCAATTACAAAGGGGCCGAGGGCTAATTTGATTTGGGTTATTTTGAAGAATTAATGTTGTGCAATAAACATTTATTACAGTGAAAAACTTTTGGGGTTTTAATAAGCCAGAGAAGCCCAGAGGACGTGCATGCTTAATTGTTATGTGGTAAATTGCATTGCTGCGGTATTGCCGTGTGTAATGACTGTTCAGAAGTAAACTGATGGTTTCCCCTAAAGTCAAGACAATTAGCTCGACAGAGGTTCCCTTGTTGTTAAATTGATTAAAATATGTTTAATTACCCCATTTGAAAAATGTGCAATGTTTTACACACTGTGTAGATGGTGGTAGAAAGTGGTCAATGAGTCAGAAGCTAGGAGCAAGGCTAGCGTTATGATTGAGACTACAACCCTATTGGCTGCTTCTGTAAGTTGAGAGAGAAGGTTTAGCCTAATCAATGTTTGTGATTGTCCGTACTAGATAACAGCACAACAGTTCTGACAATGCTTTGGCCCTGTTGGCATCCCCTGATCAATCAAATGTATTTATAAAGCCCTTTTTGCATCAGCAGATATCACAAAGTGCTATACAGAAACCCATCCTAAAACCTCAAACAGCAAGCAATGCAGATGTAGAAGCATGGTGGCTCGGAATAACTCCCTAGGAAGAAACCTAGAGAGGAACCAGGCCCTGAGGGGTGGCCAGTCCTCTTCTGCCTGTGCCGTGTGGAGATTATAAGAGTACATGGCCATTAAGACCAGATTGCTCTTCAAGATGTTCATAGATGACCAGCAGGGTCAAATAATAATCATCACAGTGATTGTAGAGAGTACAAGACAGCAGTTGGTTGGGAGGGAGGGAGGAAGGGGGGGAATCAGGTAAAAAGGTCAGGGTTCAATATCCGCAGCCAGAACAATAGAAACTGGAGCAGCAGCACGACCAGGTGGACTGGGGACAGGGACAGCCAGTAGTCATCAGGCCAGGTTGTCCTAGGGCTCAGGTCCTCCGAAAGGGGGGAGGGAGATGGGAGAATTAGAAGGAGCATACTTAAGTTCACACAGGACACCAGATAAGACAGGAGAATTACACCAGATAGGACAGACCTAGTCACCCGGCACATACAGTTGAAGTTGGAAGTTTACATACACTTAGGTTGGAGTCATTAAAACTAGTTTTTCAACCACTCCACAAATTTCTTGTTAACAAACTATAGTTTTGGCAAGTCGGTTAGGACATCTACTTTGTGCATGACACAAGTCGTTTTTCCAACAATTGTTTACAGAGATTATTTCACTTATAATTCACTGTATCACAATTCCAGTGGGTCAGAGGTTTACATACACTAAGTTGACGGTACCTTTAAACAGCTTGGAAAATTCCAGAAAATGATTTAATGGCTTTAGAAGCTTCTGATAGGCTAATTGACATAATTTGAGTCAATTGAAGGTGTACCTGTGGATCTATTTCAAGGCCTACCTTCAAACTCAGTGCCTCTTTGCTTGACGTCATGGGAAAATCTAAAGAAATCAGCCAAGACCTCAGAAAATAAATTGTAGACCTGCACAAGTCTGGTTCATCCTTGGGAGCAATTTCCAAACGCCTGAAGGTACCACGTTCATCTGTACAAACAATAGTACGCAAGTACAAACACCATGGGACCACGCAGCCATCATACCGCTCAGGAAGGAGATGCGTTCTGTCTCCTAGAGATGAACGTACTTTGGTGCGAAAAGTGCAAATCAATCCCAGAACAACAGCAAAGGACCTTGTGAAGATGCTGGAGGAAACAGGTACAAACGTATCTATATCCACAGTAAAACAACTCCTATATCAACATAACCTGAAAGGCAGCTCAGCAAGGAAGAAGCCACTGCTCCAAAACCGCCATTAAAAAAAAAAGCCAGACTACGGTTTGCAACTGCATATGGGGACAAAGATCGTACTTTTTGGAGAAATGTCCTCTGGTCTGATGAAACAAAAATAGAACTGTTTGGCCATAATGACCATCGTTATTTTTGGAGGAAAAAGGGGGAGGCATTGCAAGCCAAAGAACACCATCCCAACCATGAAGCACGGGGGTGGCAGCATCATGTTGTGGGGGTGCTTTGCTGCAGGAGGGACTGGTGCACTTCACAAAATAGATGGCATCATGAGGATGTAAAATGATATGGATATATTGAAGCAACATCTCAAGACATCAGTCAGGAAGTTAAAGCTTGGTCGAAAATGGGTCTTCCAAATGGACAATGACCCCAAGCATACTTCCAAAGTTGTGGCAAAATGCCTTAAGGACAACAAAGTCAAGGTATTGGAGTAGCCATCACAAAGCCCTGACCTCAATCCTATAGAACATTTGTGGGCAGAACTGAAAAAGTGTGTTCGAGCAAGGAGCCCTACAAACCTGACTCAGTTACACCAGCTCTGTCAGGAGGAATGGGCCAAAATGTATCCAACTTATTGTGGGAAGCTTGTGGAAGGCTACCGGAAACGTTTGACCCAAGTTAAACAATTTAAAGGCAATGCTACCAAATACTAATTGAGTGTATGTAAACTTCTGACCCACTGAGAATGTGAGGAAAGAAATAAAAGCTGAAATAAATCTTTCTCTCTACTATTATTCTGACATTTCACATTCTTAAAATGAAGTGGTGATCCTAACTGACTTAAGATAGGGACATTTTACTTGGATTAAATGTCAGGAATTGTGAAAAACTGAGTTTAAATGTATTTGGTAAGGGTTATGTAAACTTCCGACTTCAACTGTAGACTATTGCAGCATGATTATTACAGTTGAGACATTGCTCTGTTACCTCACATAACCTCTTGGAGCAGTGACCGTATTACTCAAAAGAGTAATTCAATAAAACTTTTTACATAGTCCATAGGCCTAGGCCCTAGACATGCATAGTTAGAGGCTCTTTCCCTGACACAAAACACCTCCCAACTGTTTATACACAGTCACAGAGATTGCAGTGATGGATATGGCAGTTTGAGCAGCTGCAGTCTTTAGCCCGAGGTAGGCTTGGTAGTATCCAGATTGCCATATTTGTCATACCGTTCTTGTCTTATCCAGAGATTTACATTTTACTGGCATATTACACAAGGGGGCGCTAAAAACGCAAGAAAAGCCCATTGCGCCTCTTACCAGAATGCTAACAGAATTTGCACAAACTAATAGCGACATAGCATCACATAGATGCTGTTAGCTAAATGCTAACGAGCAAAAATGAACATAAACTAATTGCAAAGACAGGCAAATCCAGCTCATAAAGTTATACAATAAAGTTATGTCATTTTTGGTGTATGTTGACATTTTATAAGCGAAAGTGAATGAGAGAAATTGTGCAAATGAACAAAGTTGTGATGCATTTATAACCGATGTGAAATGGCTAGCTATTTAGCGGGGTGCGCGCTAATAGTGTTTCAATTGGTGACGTCACTCGCTCTGAGACCTTGAAGTAGTTGTGTTCCTTGCTCTGCAAGGGCCGCGGCCTTTGTGGAGCGATGGGTACCGATGCATCGCGGGAGGCAGTTGTTGATGTGTGCGGAGGGTCCCTGGATCGAGCCCAAGTAGGGGCGAGGAGAGGGACGGAAGCTACACTTACATTGATGCTGTTGACCCGGATCACTGGTTGCTGCGGAAAAGGAGGATGTCAAAAGGGGGGTGATTGTAACCGATGTGAAATGGCTAGCTAGTCAGCGGGGAGCGTGCTAATAGCGTTTCAATCGGTGACGTCACTCGCTCTGAGACATTGAAGTAGTTGTTTCCCTTGCTCTGCAAGGGCTGCGGCTTTTGTGGAGCGATGGGTAATGATGCTTTGAGGTTGGCTGTTGTCGATGTGTGCAGAGGGTCCCTGGTTCGAGCCCAGGTAGGGGCGAGGAGAGGGACGGAAGCAATACTGTTACACATTCTTTTCTGAAGCAAGAGCAGCATGGGCACACAGAGCAGAGGGTAGAAGAACGGAGGGAAGAAAATGCTAGTAGGAAGCACAGGGAAAAAATGGCAGCTGTACAGACAACTCATTCAGAGCTCTTTGACTTCTGGCAGAAAGACATTATAAAATATCTGATGGCAAATATTTAGTTGTGAATTTCATACAAGTGTAACTTCATCACCTCATGTGCGCCACACAACAGAGACTCACCGATAGAACGCTATGGACTCACCAGCTCCCGGTGTGCTATTTACAAACAAACACGTGACTGGCTCAACTATTCTGGGGAACTATGGTAAGCTTTATAATGTAAAATAATTTTACAGTGTAAAATAAGGTGAAATGAGAACGCAATCTGCTTTATCTCCTAGTCCATTGCACAAGTTGACTGCAAGTATTAACTTAAAAAGTAGCTACAAATATTCACATTTATTGAAAAACTTCAAATAAATAGGTACTGGATGTTGGCAACTTCGGCCTTGTCTGGAAAGGAACAAACATCTGAATTGGGAGATTTTTTGGGGGGGTCTGTGATGTCTGTTATTGTTGTTTAAAGTGGAAATCCGCAGTTAAAATAATAACAAGGGGGGCTGGAAAAATGTAACCACTCTCAAATTCATAGACAGAGCTATGAAGGCAAGGACTGATCATCCATGACATCATCAAATTATAGTTTTAACCATGGTTTGAGGCCATATAATGTTTGTTTACATTTACTTCGTTTACAATCAAAAGAGTAAAAAAAGCTTATATTTTGGTTTCTGATTGGGCACAAAAGTTGAACTAAGCTCATAAATGGTCATTTGTTATTTTCTTCAAGAATCAATGGGTACACATCATTAATTTATAAGTCCAAAAATGTATGTCGCAACTGCAGATTGCCCCTTTAAGTGTCTAAAGTGAATTTGAAATTTGTTTGCTTAGGGGTTTTGTGTACTAAAAAGGAGGAAGTTAGCCAACAGTTGATCTACTAAAATAACAATGGGAAGTCTTGTGAAAGAGAGAATTTAGTTTTTGTTGTTTATGGCAGAGACACAGTTAAAGGTGTGAGTTATTGTGTAACTATTATCCACCTTTTTCTTCGCTGTTCTTAGTAGGGAGGGATATCAACTAGGTTAGTTGGACAATACTTACCTCCACTTCAACACACACACTATTACTGTATGTTACAGCAAAGATTTATGGACATGCACCACCCAAACGGGGCTTACTGCTTGGTGTCATTCATAGGTGTGGCTGTTCATGTTTGTCCATCTGTTACTGTGTATTGGTTGTTTAGTAGGATATTCTCATACACACTATTTTCAGATGGATCTTATTGTTCACAATGTGCCTTCCCTTCAACAGAACGTACACATAAAAACATTGGCTGACGACATGGTAAGGCATCCTGTTTTCATTTCTGTGTGTATTTTGTTTTGCGTCATCGTCTTTGTGTCATGGCAGCACAGGAAGATGAACTGACATCTGTGGATTGATCAAGGAAACCAGAGTTACGCAGTGCCTTCTGTTAACCAAGTTGGGTTCCTGTAGGATTGTCTTTACAATATTTTATGGTTATATTATGTACCCAAATGATAACGTCC
This sequence comes from Brachymystax lenok tsinlingensis, assembly GCA_030435695.1. Classification (NCBI taxonomy): domain Eukaryota; kingdom Metazoa; phylum Chordata; class Actinopteri; order Salmoniformes; family Salmonidae; genus Brachymystax; species Brachymystax lenok. The sequence goes on from CM059789.1 coordinate 18,818,720, forward strand.
TTTAATATGAAAGAAGTTTAGATCGATTTTTCTTTATTTTTACGAAAACCTAATCAGTCAAATAGAGGAATGAACGCAACAGTATTCTGAATCGGTTAGGATAAGGTTTTTTATTTGTTACACATTATTCCTCCTAATAATTTGTTAACAAAGAGCAGGTGCACTATATTTGGGTCAAACACTGGTGCTGTTTGAAGAGATTGTATTACATGTAGGTTCTCCAATCATGTTCACCATCATTGGTTTGACTTGCACTGGTCCTTCCACAACGATTTCAGTGTAGATTCAGGTGTGACATCATTGATTTAATTTCCTTTAGTCTTTATTTGTCTTACTCCATTTCATATGTATGTGCACTCATCCATTCCGCACAAGCATAACCCCTAAACCCATGTAGCTAATACCAATGACGGCTAACTAACAGTGACTGGTGCATGCACTTACCCTCTTCTGACTCTGTAATAAAAGTGTGTGCTCCTGGCAGCATCTCGTTTGATCTTGTTCTGTCTTCCGTCATCAGACCTGAATACATATGAGATGCTCTTGATTTAACGCTTGCAGTTCGCACTTTTGGAACTATTCCATTTGTTCCATTGCACCAGGCAAATTAAATAATGTACAGCTCAGGTAAAGGTATGTACATTAGACCTACATTTCTTCTGTATTCATCGGTGTAGCTAGAATAGCTGAATACAGTGAGGAGAGATTATCTTTCTAATGTAGGTATGTTCCTCTACTGAAGTTCTACAGACTCCAATAACAGTCTGTGATATTGAACAAACAACCCACAGGGTTAATGGTAAGTGTAAAGGTCAGTCAAATCTATGACTCTCACTGTAGTTCACAGTGCACTGTTTTATTATGTACTATTTTCTTTCAGATACACATGAACTGTACAGATGAATAAATCAAGGCCAGTTTGAAAGAAATAGAGCAAGCAATGTTACCCTTTGTTCACGCACATCATTTAATCTAACAGAAAATATGAATGATAAAACTTAATGGACGAACACTAGGTCTGTCCCTTGTCATAGGCAAACACTTTACTTTAGCCGTCCTGTGGTACCACCCCAACCTGGAATTGAGCCCAGCTGATTTTCGTTTAAAGGTTGGGAAGGAGATGGAAAGACATGTCAGGAAAGGCATATGACAGCATTACACGACCTTACAGTATGTTAGCATTCAGAAAGCCTAAAGCCAAGAGAAATACCCCAAGATAAGCCTATATGTCAGTATGTAAGCATTCAGAAAGCCTAAAGCCAAGAGAAATACCCCAAGATAAGCCTATATGTCAGTATGTAAGCATTCAGAAAGCCTAAAGCCAAGAGAAATACCCCAAGATAAGCCTATATGTCAGTATGTAAGCATTCAGAAAGCCTAACGCCTAGGGAAATACTCCTAGATAAAGCCTATATGTCAGTATGTAAGCATTCAGAAAGCCTAACGCCTAGGGACATACTCCTAGATAAAGCCTATATGTCAGAATGTAAGCATTCAGAAAGCCTAACGCAGAGGGAAATATTCTATGATATAACGCTTACCGTACGCACTTTGGTAACGCCACATTCTCTTTCCCCTTCAGCGTGACCGGATCACCAGTTTTCGGAAGACTGGGAATAAAAAGGACAAGCCCCTGATTCAGCACTCCACAGACCCCCTGTCCACTCAGGTAGAGATGCCCATGCCCCAGCCCCTCTTCGACGACCGCTCCATGAACCTCTCCGAGAAGGAGATCAATGACCTCTTTGAGAAGATGATGGTAAGTCTGATACTGTATATTTCCTTTTGAACCGAGTGTGTCAATAGCCACCACTATCCACAGTGTTCTCCTATAAGAGTTAATGTACAGAGTCCCTGTGTGGATATGTACTAAAGGATACCTTTTGCTCCCTGGTCCACCTTCCATCACTACTGGCTTGAATCATAAAGACGTAATGGGTAGAATGGACATGGTTACTGCTTCTATGTCTTCAACTCCCTGTGGGGCCTTTTTAGTACTAGCTACCCAATCACATTGTTATTTTACTGTTCACCAGAGTCTCTGATCTTTAAGTGAATCTCTGATCTCCACTGGTTGTCATAGTAATGATACAATTAGATGTGATGTGTTGACAGCTTGCTGTGGCACATTAAACCAACTCTTGCCAAGGAAGTGTTGCAGGTTTCTATTCCATATATTCACATCATGTCAATGTGGGGGCTTTTGTGTCTCAACTATGCACCACACTTCTCTTCCTTGTAAGCTGCAGGCAGGGAGCTCTGTGCTCAGTCTAAGCCTCTACAGAACAGTACTTACCTGGTTCGCTGCACAGAGCTGAGTCACAGCTCCGAATTCACACTGATGCTTAGCATAGTGAGCACATTGATCACAAAGAGAGACAGGAGGGAGCTTATCAGCGTAACACTGTCGTGACTTCTCAATTAACTCTGTAACTCAAGTTCACTTGACTCAGCCCTCATTCAAACAGAGAGCTCCATCAGAGCTCCATCAGAGCTCCATCAGAGCTCCATAGAGCTGCAGAGAGCTCCATAGAGCTGCAGAGAGCTCCATCAGAGCTGCAGAGAGCGCCATCAGAGCTGCAGAGAGCGCCATCAGAGCTCCAGAGAGCGCCATCAGAGCTCCAGAGAGCGCCATCAGAGCTCCAGAGAGCGCCATCAGAGCTCCAGAGAGCGCCATCAGCGCTACAGAGAGCTACTGAGAGCTCCATCAACGCTACAGAGAGCACCATTCGAGCTCCATAGAGCTACTAAGAGCTCCGTCAGTGCTACTGAGAGCTACAGAAAGCTTGCCTGGCTACCCAGACTCCTTGCTCCGGCCAAACGCTACACCACGCTACACACGGGGGTAAAGCGGTGGTTTGAAAGCTCCAAAGAACTCCAGAGTGTTAGAGAAAGCAACAGAGCTCTCCAGAGAGCTCCAGAGAGCTACAACAGAGCAAAATGGACAAAACTGCCTGCAGAACAATGGAGCTTTATTTTATCTTCGAGTAAACTGGTTGTTTATATTTAAGTGATAATGCCCGAGAAGCCGGTGACCTTGAAGACAAACACCGGCTTCGAGGGCATTATCACTTTTATACAACGTGTTACCAACTTATTCAAATAATGATTGATACATTTTCATTATAAAACTTATTTTTAGGAATTTATTCCTACTATTTCATCCTTCCATAAGATATAGTTCCGACACACATCTAGGGTTGCTACCCAAGCCAGGTAGTCATACGTTCTATCGTTTCGGTTGCCAGAGACGTGACCCAGTTGTTCAGTCTTATTGTTTGTAACTATGGACGCAACTCAGTTTTTCGTTCTAAATGTTCCATTGCCATATTGGATGGCAACTTATCTCTTCCTTGCTAGCTAGCCAACTACATCTAAGCTGTTTTCTAGTGACATTTATTTAGATACATCTAGAGTTGCAAAGGTTTGGAAACTGTAAATTTCTGGAAATTCTCCTTACATTTTCCATGGGGGGTTTAAGCCTGGGAATTTGGGGAATTTTGCTTAAATTCATCAAAAAAGTTAGCTTATAACAGTGAACCTTTTTTGTGGGATACACATAAGGCAATTCTAGGTCTTGTGGCATATTCTGGTTAAACTATTCCCAATTCAATGGAATTGCAACCCTCTGCATGCACAGTGCATTCTTCCATCACATGTGCAGTGCATTCTTCCATCACATGTGCAGTGCACTCTTCCATCACATGTACAGTGCACTCTTCCATCACATGTACAGCTGATTCTCAAGATCTTGCACACTAATGAGATGCTGTTGAGCCCACACTACTACACTGTCTGAGCCAAGGACTACATGCTTTCTGGTAAGTTTTGATTACAATACTGGGTGGGGTGGGGTGTATGACATACATGATTTTTTGTTAACTAGTAAATAGTATCCTACAGCAAAGTGTGTTTAAATCATTTCTAACTTGTTAACAATTTATGCTAGATAGTTTTTGCTACCATGTGGGTTTTAGCTTGCTTGTGCCTGCTAACTGAGGAGTGTTAATTCACCTGTTTCCATACATGTTTCATTTTAAAACATTTATCTTACAAAGGAGTTGTTTAATCTAACTGCTTAACTATTTATCTGTACATGGAATTGCATTATACTTTGTTTTTACTCATTTTTTTCTCATCTTTACAGGAAAAAGCCATGGGTACTATCTGATGTTTGGAGACATTTCACTGCAGCTAATGTAGAAGGAAAAGCTGTGTACATTTGCAAATACTGTGCCAAATCATATGTGAAGAATGCAACAAAGATGAAGAATCATCTGGCCAAGTGCATTAAGTTCCCTCTGCGCTCACAACAAGCAACCTCTGACAAAGTCGCTCTACTTCTATTCGAGGGGAAAATTATGAATCAGACACCTTATCGATAGCAACAGCTCATGGTCCTCCTGGAATCAGAAGTTGTTTTGACTCAATGGAGGAACGTAGTTGAAGAAATGCTGATTAATGTCTTGCTTGAGCTGTAACTGGTTCACCTCTAATCCTCAGGCAATGTGCATTGGAAGAAATTTCTGAATGTTCTTCACCCAGCATACACCCCTCCAGCCAGACATGCTTTATCTACTCATTTGCTGGATGCAGAGTTCAACAGAGTTCAAGTGAAGGTCAAGCAAATCATAGAGAAAGCAGACTGTATTGCAGTCATCTTTGATAGGTGGTTGAATGTTCGTGGGCAAGGAATAATTAACTACATCTCCACCGAGACACAGACATACCGGTCTCTACATTACAGATGAGCTGAAGGCAGTCATCAATGACCTTGGACCATAGAAGGTATTTGCACTGGTGACAGACAATGCTGCGAACATGAAGGCTGCTTGGTCTAAAGTGGAGGAGTCCTACCCTCACATCACACCCATTGGCTGTGCTGCTCATGCATTGAATCTGCTCCTCAAGGACATCATGGCACTGAAAACGATGGATACACTCTACAAGAGAGCCAAGGAAATGATTAGGTATGTGAAGGGTCATTAAGTTATACCAGCAGTCTACCTCACCAAGCAAAGTGAGAAGAATAAGGGCACCACATTGAAGCTGCCCAGCAACACCCGTTGGGGTGGTGTTGTCATCATGTCTCCTGGAGGGGAAGGAGTCTCTCCAAGAAATGGCCATATCACAGTCTGCCGATATGGACAGCCCCATAAAGAGGATCCTCCTGGATGATGTACAGTGCCTTGCAAAAGCATTTTTCCCATTTTGTTGCATTACAACCTGTAATTTAAATTGATTTTTATTTAGATTTCATGTAATGGCCATACACAATATAGTCCAAATTGGTGGAGGGAAATAAAAAAAATACAAATCGGAAAAGTGGTGCGTGCATATGTGTTCACCCCCTTTGCTTTGAAGCCCCTAAATAAGATCTGGTGCAACCAATTACCTTCAGAAGTCACATAATTAGTTAGATTGCGCACAGGTGGACTTTAATTAAGTGTTACATGATCTGTCACATGTTCTCAGTATATATACACCTGTTCTGAAAGGCGTCTGCAACACCACTAAGCAAGGGGCACCACCAAGCAAGCAGCACCATAAAGACCAAGGACCTCTCCAAACAGGTCAGAGACAAAGTTGTGGAGAAGTACAGATCAGGGTTGGGTTATAAAAAAAACAATTGAACATCCCACGGAGCACCATTTAAATCCATTATAAAAAAATTGAAAGAATATGGCACCACAACAAACCTGCCAAGAGAGGGCCGCCCACCAAAACTCACGGACCAGGCAAAGAGGGCATTAATCAGAGGCAAAAACAAGACCAAACATAACCCTGAAGGAGCTGCAAAGCTCCACATCATAGATTGGAGTATCTATCCATAGGACCACTTTAAGCCGTACACTCCACAGAGCTGGGCTTTACAGAAGTGTGGCCAGAAAAAACATTTGGTGATCGCCAAAATGCATGTGGGAGACTCCAAACATATGGAAGAAGGTACTCTGGTTAGATGAGACTAAAATTGAGCTTTTTGGCCATCAAGGAAAATGCAAACCCAACACCTCTCATCACTCCTAGAATACCATCCCCACATCGAAGCATTGTGGTGGCAGCATCATGCTGTGGGGATGTTTTTCCTCGCTAGAGACTGGGAAACTGGTCAGAATTTAAGGAATGATGGATGGTGCTAAATACAGGGAAATTCTTGAGGGAAACCTGTTTCAGTCTTCAAGAGATTTGAGACTGGGACGGAGGTTCACCTTCCAGCAGGACAATGACCCTAAGCATCCTGCTAAAGCAACATTTGAGTGGTTTAAGGGGAAACATTTAAATGTCTTGGAATGACCTAGTCAAAGCCCAGACCTCAATCCAATTGAGTATCTGTGGTATGACTTAAAGATTGCTGTACACCAGCGGAACCCATCCAACTTGAAAGAGCTGGAGCAGTTTTGCCTTGAAGATTTGTTTTGCCTTAAAAATCCCAGTGGCTAGATGTGCCAAGCTTATATAGACATACCACAAGATACTTGCAGCTGTAATTGCTGCAAAAGGTGGCTCTTATTTCTTGTTTGTTTCACAATAACAAATATTTTGCATCTTCAAATTGGTAGGCATGTTGTGTAAATCAAATAATACGAACTCCCCAAAAAATCTATTTTAATTCCAGGTTGTAAGGCAACAAAATAGGAAAAATGCCAAGGGGGTGAATACTTTTGCAAGCTATTGTATTTTGGGAAGTGTGGTAAGCAGCCTGAAACCTGTAACAGTAGCCGACGCAAGGATTGAGGGAGACAATGTCATCCTGTCTGATGTTCAGACTCTGCTTGTAGATGTAAGAGGAGAAATCCGTACTGCCCTGCCCACTTCACTTTTGCTCCAAGCAGAGGAAACTGCAGTTCTGAAATACATCAAAAAGCGTGAAGACTTCTGCCTGAAGCCCATACACGCTGCAGTGTACATGTTGGACCCAAGTATGCTGGCAAGAGTATCTTGTCTGGTGCAGAGATCAACAAGACCTATTGTGCCATCACTACTGTCTCCCCCCACCTGGGCCTGGATGAGTGCAAGGTTCTTGGCAGTCTGGCGAAGTGCACTTCCAAGCAAGGGCTTTGGGATGGAGATGCAATATGGCAGTCGTGCCAACATATCTCATCAGCCACTTGGTGGAAGGGACTTTGTGGATCTGAGGCTCTTTCCCCTGTTGCCACCATCATCCTCCAAATCCCACCAACATCAGCCGTCTCAGAGCGCAACTGGTCCTTGTTTGGGACACACACCAAAGCACGCAACAGGCTGACCAATACAAGGGTTGAAAAATGGTGGCCACCCGGGCAAATTTTGACTTTTTGAGCCTGACAACGAGCCATCCTCAACATGGTTGGAAAGTGACAGTGAAGATGAGTCCTCAGAGTCTGATGTTCAAGAGGTGGACATTGAGGAGGGAGAAGACATGGAAGCCTGAGAGGAAGACAACCAAAGCTTTAGTTTCTAGACTATCATTTTACAGATATATGTTAAATGTTTTTGGGAGATGCGATGGATCTTTGGGGCTCATTCAATATTCCCTTTCTTTTGTTGTTCAGTGAAATCATCCCATGTGAAGAGTCAACTCATTTAATTAAAGTTCAATTTGTAATTAGTTTTTTTATTTCTATTGGAAGGATTTAATCATTTGCAATTATGTCTACTTATGATAATGTTAAAGGTTTATGTTTCTGTCTCCATATGATATGGTAAATATATCCAATGCAAAAAACATCTACATTTAAATGGTATTAATAATAATTTGCATATATTTCCGTTAATTCCCATATTCCCGTTAATTCCCACGGAAAGTTTCTACCTGAATATTTCCCAAAATGCGCAACCCAAGATACATCCATAACAATGAGCTAATGATGCGGGATGTCCCCTGATAGTTGATAGTCCTTTGTATATATCTATAAAAATTTTGCTGACTCTGGATTTTGACTGGCTGAGGTAAAAACTGCCTACTTGTTTGTCTCATACCAACCCGTTCATTACTATGGGTCAGCTGGAGATTGAATTTGAAAATTGAAACAAAGTTGCAAATGTCGGTGAGACCAGACTGCAAGGTTTATACAAATCTCCGCTGTTGAAAACTAGATGTTAGTTAAAAAAATGTGAGATAATGTCTAGATTCTTTTTATAGTGAAGATGAAGTTTATACATTGCCTGGCTGGGCTGATGAGACAGTGCATTGCGCAGCAAAATGGAACAGAGTAAATGGGGATTTTAACATCATAGATTTAGCCAGTGGTAACTCGTAGAATAGAAACCGTCTGGAATGCGGTTTTAACCAATCAGTATTCAAGGTTAGACCCACCCGTTGTACAACTGACCACTATTTGTTATGTCTGACCTACCGTATCTTTGACAGTGCTTAGTTGAACTGTCGTACTCCATCAGAACCCAAAATAGAAGCTTGTTTTACTTCAATGTTTGTAAACCAAGTCAATGTAAACAAAAACTGACTGTATAGCCTTAAAACGTGGTTAAAACTATGTATGGTCAGTCCTTGCATTTATAGCTCTGTCTATGAATTTGAGAGTGGTTACATTTCTCCAGCCCCATCCCTCAGTTTTTTACAGAAACAGGGGAGGGGAGTATGCTTTTTAATTGTTAATACTGCTGATTGATGTTTTAAGTTACCCTATTTCTTATAGTTACTCTATATAACTACTAGACAACCATACAATTCTGTAATTACTGTGTTACTACTTCCTGTTACCAGTGAAGATACCCTATAAATACCTGTCTGATATCTGGTGATATTCAGTAGAAAAAGGCGTAACACTCATATGGCTTTAACAAGCTCCTACTGTTGTGTTATGAGCTAGAGAGTGATCTACCCAAGTGTGGTAATGAACTGTGAATTTGTATCAGTTAAACATGTTGTTGTGTGTCTCCATTCAGTGTTAGTAGCAGTTTATATCCAAGCAAGAAGAAGTTGAGGTATCTATGTCTGTAGCTAGAGGATCGAAGATTACTCTACTAATAACAACTAAAAGCGTGACAATACTAAACATATTAACTGCAGATAAGGAAGCCTACATTATAAAACAATATCTGAATTCGAAAGAGTGTTAGCTTCTGGTCACTGTGCAGGTAGAGGTAATTAATTGTACTAAGACATGACATGTACATGGTGTCCTATCCTGACATGGTGTGAGTCCATATTTAAATGTAAGCAAGGGTAGCTGTGTTCCCACATACATCCAAGGAGGGACATTGCTTTATTTTTAATTCAATGTTTTATATTAAAACCCTCATACCTCCCCCCTCCACATGGCTTTAGTAGGAGAGGACATGTTGATCAAGAGCTTTCCCATGGAACTCGCTGGGTAAAGCTCAACATTATCCCCTTGTGGGGTTCTGCTTGACTTAATGAAAGGATAGGAAAAAGGATGCTTGACATTCCCATCAGTTTTACGGTTGTTTGTTTGATTTATACTGTGAAGCATTTGATCATCACAGAGATTAGTCATTTTGTCACTGGAGCATTTGCTACATTAACCCCAAGTACTAAGTAGGAGCATGTACTACACTGAACAAATGCAACATGTAACATTTCAAAGATGTTAAAGTTCATAAAAGGAAATCAGTCAATTTGAAATAAATTCATCAGGCCCTAATCTACTGTTAGTCACAGATACATTTAAAACGACTTAGGGAGCAGCGGGGCGCTAGCGGGCCACTCCCGACACTACCCGGTGAAATGTAAGGCGCCAAATTCAAAATCCAAAAGTTGAATTATTAAACATTCATCAATATACAAGTGTTGCATAGCCATCAAAAGCTCTGCTTCTTGGCAATATCACAGCGTTGTCAGATTTCAAAAAGGCTTTACTGCGAAAGCACAACATTTGATTGTTTGAGGATAGATCTAATATTTATGCATTAGCATAAATTCATAAACCAGCACGGGTCACACAAAACACATATCACAGCTAAAACAAATCCCTTACCTTTCGAAGAACTTTTGCTGAGGGCTTCCCAAGTGTCCAACGAAGACATCCAAAGCTTATTTTGTTAGAAAAAGTAATGTCTGTTTGGTTGGCGCGTTGTGATCATAAAATCCACCTTTGAGTCGCCCATTGAACCGTGAAGAGAACACGTTCAAATTATACCTATACATTTTCTACAAACAAATCAAACATAATTTTTAATGTATCCTTTTATGTATATTTACTGTAATATTTAATCCGGACGATAACGTGAACAATAGGAAAGAAAAATTAACTGGGGCGCGCTCACAATCTCGCGCGCATCAAACCTTGTTTACAAAAGTGGTCCCCTGACTATTTCCTCTTCCTATCCGTTCTGCTTACTCCTAGAACTTCCAGTCTTTGTATAAAGACTGTTGACATCTAGTGGAAGCCATAGGTACTGCGGTCTCAGTCCTACATAACATTGTATGCAATAGGCAACTTGGGTGGTTGTTGTCCTTGATGATCTTTTTGGCCTTCCTGTGTCATCGGGTGGTGTAGGTGTCCTGGAGGGCAGGTAGTTTACTCCCGGTGATGCGTTGTGCAGTCCTCACTACCCTCTGGAGAGCCTTATGGTTGTGGGCGGAGCAGTTGCCGTACCAGGCGGTGATACAGCCCGACAGGATGCTCTCGATTGTGCATCTGTAGACGTTTGTGAGTGTTTTTGGTGATAAGCCACATTTCTTCAGCCTCCTGAGGTTGAAGAGGCGCTGTTGCGCCTTCTTCACCATACTGTCTTTGTTGGTGGACCATTTCAATTTACTACAACGTAGTCTGACTAGTCTTGCTTGAGGTAATATCTTCCATGGACCTTTAATAATCCATAGGTTATATAAATTGAATAACTTATGGATGAAAACTTTGGAAGCTTTTCAGTATAGATATACTGTACCATACTGTAAGTGCTCACCCTGCACCTTGTTGATGACCTTTTTGAATGTTACATTTTAAGTTAAACTCATACCCATCTTGTTGTGTTGTATTGTATTCATTGACTTCAGTAGTGCGTTTAACACCATCCAACCCCACTTACTGGTTGATAAACTGGTGAATGTAGGTGTCAACACTTTACTGATCAAGTGGATTAATAGTTTCCTTGTGAACCATACTCAACAAGTGAAGTTTAACTCCGCCATCTCTACGTCTAGAACGGTGAGTACGGTAGCCCCTGACGGTTGCGTACTTTCACCGATACTGTACACACATGATTGTCAAACTTTTGACTCAGCACACAAGTTTTTAAATATGAAGATGACACCGCTGTTGTGTGTTTCCTCCACCCAGACCAAGCCTCTCTTCAAGGTTTTGACAGAGAAACGTCAAAATTCGTCCAGGTGTGCAGATAACTTTCTTGAAGTAAACGTTAAGAAAACAAAAGAGATGGAAATTGATTTCAGAACGATCAAAACTACCCCCTACAAAGATCAATGGGGAATCAGTCCATAGTGACCATGTATAAGTACCTGGGAATCGAAATAGACTGAAATTCAATGACTGTGCCTTTGCAAAGATAAAGAAATTGCTACGGAGAATATATCTTTTTTTACGCAAACTGAACCATTTTAATGTTGACCGCCATATCTTACAAATGTTCTATGAATCTGCCTGCAGAGTGTGCTGTCTGATATGCGAGTGCAAGACCTAGTCAGGCTTCAGCGCGTGATTAAGATGGCAGGAAGGGTCATTGGTATAGATCAAGAATCAGCCACCAACCTGTACACAAAACTCTTCCTCCTAAAACTTGAAAGAATTTTACAGGACAATACTCATCCCCTTAACTCAAAATTCAGTCGCAGCAGCAGCCGGAAAAGGGGAGACTTCTTCAAAATAAAATTAAAACAGATAGATATGGGGACTCTTTTATTCCAACAGCCATTAGGCTGTATAATAAATAGTCTGTTGGTCCCTCGAGTATACAGCATATTGCACTTTCACTTTAAATGTCTAGCTATAGCATACGGTCTTTTTAAGCACATGAATTTCCCCCTGGTGGGATAATAAAGTTGATCTGAATAAAGTTGATCTGAATCTCTGAGGTCAAACCTGTTTTGCAACTCCTGCTTTTTACTCCATAGAAACTGGCCCTGGCTGGCTCTTTGTGTATACTGCCAGATTGAAAATCTAACAAAAAGCTTTCAGCCCATTTCTTTGAAGCAGGCAAGGCTAAATTACCCAGGCTTCATTGCATAGGTCTCTGTATGTGTGTGTCTGCGTACCTTTTATCATACAATGGTCTTTTTTGCGGGAGCCAAAGATGCTCACTCTTCTTCTTTTTTTTTTTTTCATCACAAGCCGCTCTGTGTTTTCTTGCCGCTTGGTGTTTTCTTGCTGCTCTGTGCTTTCCTGCCTCAGCGCGCCTCATGCCCTGCCTGTCACTCAGCTCACCTCTCAATTACTGTGTTTGTACTCACCACGCCGTGACATTAAACTCAGGCTTCCATTTGCTCAGTGACGGAAGGCATGTTTCACGGCGTCTGAAAATGTGTTGCGCCGAGAACCCTCAATGAAAGCGAGATTACAGTAATGAATTTTAAGTAAAAGGATTTGTATTACCTTTATGTGCTTTTGAAGCCACCAACACCAACTTGCCCCTATCTATAGATGGCAGAGCATGTTCACAGCTGAGGTACCACCAGCAGCCTATGTTGAAATGATAATACAACTTGAATTGGAGTAGCTAAGTTGAGTCAAATGCATCATCTTATTCTCAATACATAGATACTCAATACAGAGTGTTTGCATTTGGTTGTTCTCTGTGTGTCTCCTCATATCCCCAGCTCTTATTGATCGATAACATAGCATACACTGCTGTTTTCAAATTAGTTCCAAATTAGGGTGTTAGTGCTGACCAAGGAGCCCCCTGGTGTGCTTTAATGACTAGGACACATCCAAATGGGGTTTTCCTTCAGCATGTTGTCTGCATGTCACTCAAAGCTAGAATAAGCCCATAATGCTGCCAGATCATCAAAAGGTTCTGGGAAGAAGAGCTGCACAGGGTTGGTACATACGGTAGTGGTAGTGTAGTGTTAGCGATACAGTAGTGTAGGGTGTAGTGTTAGTGTAGTGTTACAGTAGTGGTAGTGTAGTGTTAGCGTTACAGTAGTGTTAGTGTTACAGTACTGGTGGTGTTAGCGTTACAGTAGTATTAGTGTTACGGTAGTGTTAGTGTTATGGAAGTGGTAGTGTTAGTGTTACAGTAGTGGTAGTGTTGTGTTAGCGTTACAGTAGTGGTAGTGTAGGGTGTAGTGTTAGTGTTACAGTACTGGTGGTGTTAGTGTCACAGTAGTGCTAGTGTTACGGTAGTGTTAGTGTTACGAAAGTGTTAGTGTTACAGTAGTGGTAGTGTAGTGTTAGCGATACGGTAGTGTAGGGTGTAGTGTTAGTGTTACAGTACTGGTGGTGTTAGCGTTACAGTAGTGCTAGTGTTACGGTAGTGTTAGTGTTACGAAAGTGTTAGTGTTACAGTAATGGTAGTGTAGTGTTAGCGATACAGTAGTGGTAGTGTAGGGTGTAGTGTTAGAGTTACAGAAGTGGTAGTGTTAGCGATACAGTAGTGTTAGCGTTACAGTAGTGTAGTGTTAGCGATACAGTAGTGGTAGTGTAGGGTGTACTGTTAGTGTTACGGTAGTGGTAGTGTTAGTGTTACAGTAGTGGTAGTGTTAGCGTTACGGTAGTGTTAGCGTTACAGTAGTGGTAGTGTTAGTGTTACAGTAGTGGTAGTGTTAGCGTTAGTGTTACGGTACTGGTAGTGGTAGTGTTACAGTAGTGGTAGTGTAGTGTTAGCGATACAGTAGTGGTAATGTAGTGTTACTGTTACAGTAGTGGTAGTGTAGGGTGTAGTGTTAGTCTTACAGTAGTGGTAGTGTTAGTCTTACAGTAGTGGTAGTGTTAGTCTTACAGTAGTGGTAGTGTTAGTGTTACAGTAGTGTTAGCGTTAGTGTTACGGTACTGGTAGTGGTAGTGTTACAGTAGTGGTAGTGTAGTGTTAGCGATACAGTAGTGGTAATGTAGTGTTACTGTTACAGTAGTGGTAGTGTAGTGTTAGCGTTACAGTAGTGTTAGTGTTACAGTAGTGGTAGTGTAGTGGTAGATTTGTGGTAGTGTAGTGTTAGCGATACAGTAGTGTAGGGTGTAGTGTTAGCGTTACAGTAGTGGCAGTGTAGTGTTAGTTTTACAGTAGTGGTAGTGTAGGGTGTAGTGTTAGTGTTACGGTAGTGGTTGTGTAGTGTTAGCGTGCAGTAGTGGTAGTGTAGGGTGTAGTGTTAGCGTTACAGTAGTGTAGGGTGTAGTGTTAGTGTTACAGTAGTGGTAGTGTAGTGTTAGCGTGCAGTAGTGTAGGGTGTAGTGGTAGCGTTACAGTAGTAGTGGTGGTGTAGTGTTAGTGTTATGGTAATGTAGTGTTAGTGTTACAGTAGTGTTAGTGTTACAGTAGTGTTAGTTTTACAGTAGTGGTAGTGTTACAGTAGTGGTAGTGTTACAGTAGTGGTAGTGTTACAGTAGTGGTAGTGTTTGTTACAGTAGTGGTAGTGTTAATGTTACGGTAGTGTAGTGTTACAGTAGTGGTAGTGTTAGTGTTACAGTAGTGGTAGTGTAGTGTTAGCGATACAGTAGTGGTAGTGTTAGCAATACAGTAGTGGTAGTGTAGTGTTAGTGTTACAGTAGTGGTAGTGTAGGGTGTAGTGTTAGTCTTACGGTAGTGGTAGTGTTAGCGTTACAGTAGTGGCAGTGTAGTGTTAGTGTTACAGCAGTGGTAGTGTTAGTGTTACGGTACTGGTAGTAGTAGTGTTAGCGTTACAGTAGTGGCAGTGTAGTGTTAGTGTTACAGCAGTGGTAGTGTTAGTGTTACGGTACTGGTAGTAATAGTGGTAGTGTTAGCGTTACAGTAGTGGCAGTGTAGTGTTAGTGTTACAGCAGTGGTAGTGTTAGTGTTACGGTACTGGTAGTAGTAGTGGTAGTGTTAGCGTTAAAGTAGTGGTAATGTAGTGTTAGTGTTACGGTACTGGTAGTGTTAGCGTTACGGTAGTGGTAGTGTAGTGTTAGCGATACAGTAGTGTAGTGTTAGCAATACAGTAGTGATAGTGTAGTGTTACAGTAGTGGTAGTGTAGTGTTAGTCTTACGGTAGTGGTAGTGTTAGCGATACAGTAGTGGTAGTGTAGTGTTAGCAATGTGGTAGTGTAGTGTTAGCAATACAGTAGTGGTAGTGTAGGGTGTAGTGTTAGCGTTACAGTAGTGGTAGTGTTAGTTTTACAGTAGTGGTAGGGTGTAGTGTTAGTGTTACGGTAGTGGTAGTGTAGTGTTAGCGTGCGGTAGTGTAGGGTGTAGTGTTAGCGTTACAGTAGTGTAGGGTGTAGTGTTAGTGTTACAGTAGTGGTAGTGTAGTGTTAGCGTGCAGTAGTGTAGGGTGTAGTGGTAGCGTTATGGTAATGTAGTGTTAGTGTTACAGTAGTGGTAGTGTTAGTGTTACAGTAGTGGTAGTGTTAGCGATACAGTAGTGGTAGTGTTAGTGTTACAGTAGTGGTAGTGTAGTGTTAGCGATACAGTAGTGGTAGTGTTAGCGATACAGTAGTGGTAGTGTTAGCAATACAGTAGTGGTTGTGTAGTGTTAGTGTTACAGTAGTGGTAGTGTAGGGTGTAGTGTTAGTCTTATGGTAGTGTAGTGTTAGCGATACAGTAGTGGTAGTGTAGTGTTAGCGTTACAGTAGTGGTAGTGTAGTGTTAGCGACACAGTAGTGGTAGTGTAGGGTGTAGTGTTAGCGTTACAGTAGTGGTAGTGTAGTTTTAGTTTTACAGTAGTGGTAGTGTAGGGTGTAGTGTTAGTGTTACGGTAGTGGTAGTGTAGTTTTAGTGTGCGGTAGTGTAGGGTGTAGTGTTAGTGTTACAGTAGTGTTAGTGTGCAGTAGTGTAGGGTGTAGTGTTAGCGATACAGTAGTGGTAGTGCAGTGTTAGCGTGCAGTAGTGTAGGGGGGTAGTGGTAGCTTTACAGTAGTGGTAGTGCAGTGTTAGCGTGCAGTAGTGTAGGGTGTAGTGGTAGCGTTACAGTAGTGGTAGTGTTAGTGTTAGTGTTATGGTAATGTAGTGTTAGTGTTACAGTAGTGGTAGTGTTACAGTAGTGGTAGTGTTAGTGTTACAGTAGTGTTTGTTACAGTAGGGTTTGTGTTACAGTAGTGGTAGTGTTACAGTAGTGTTTGTGTTACTTCGCGTTGCGTCGTGCCTAAGAACAGCCCTTAGCCATGGTATATTGGCCATATACCACACCCCCTCGTGCCGCATTGCTTAAGTAAGGACTGCATCTTTAAGAGCAACAAACAGTGGGAAAATCATTGACTGTTGTTTCCATTTGAGTGAAGAGTGTTGACATCCTTTAAAGCAGCAATTAGCAGTTTAAAACAATAACAAAACATACTCCCTCCTGTTTTGGTAAAAAAGCTGAGGAATTGGGCTGAGAGGTAAAAAGCTGAGGAATTGGGCTGAGAAATGTAACTACTCTCATTTGGATGCAAGGACTGACCATCTATGCTATCACAATTATAGTTATATATTTGTTTATTTTACCCCTTTTTCTCCCCAATTTCGTGATATCCAATTGGTAGTCTTGTCTCATCGCCGCAACTCCCTTACGGACTCGGGAGAGGTGCAGGTTGAGAGCCATGTGTCCTCTGAAACATGATCCTGCCAAGCCGCGCTGCTTCTTGACACACTGCTCTCTTAACCCGGAAGCCAGCCGCACCAATGTGTTGGAGGAAACACCGTACCACTGGCGACCATGTCAGCGTGCATGCGCCCAGCCCGCCACAGTAGTCGCTAGAACGGATGGGACAAGAACATCCCGGCCGGCCAAGCCCTCCCCTAACCCGGACGATGCTGGGCCAATTGTACGTCGCCTCATGGGTCTCCCGGTAGCTGCCGGTCTGCGACACAGCCCGGGATCCAACCAGGATCTGTAGTGACGCCTCAAGCACTTAGACCGCTGCGCTACTCGGGAGGCCCACAATTGTAGTTTTAACCGTGCTTTTAGGCTATATATTGTTTGAAATTTACTTTCTTTCCAAACATTGGAGTAAAACCAGCTTATATTTTGGGTTCTGATGGGGTACGACAGTTGAGCTAAGCTCATCTTCAATCAATGGGTATCATTCATTTACAAGTCAAAAAATTAATGTAGTTTCTAGAGTCTTAATGGATTTGAAATAACTTTAACTTCCCCGTTATGTGTAGTATTCATCTGTCTTCACTTTCTGTGTTTGTTTCCTCAGGAGGACATGAACCTGAATGAGGAGCGTAAAGCCCCCCTGCGTGGGAAGGACCTGAGCACCAAGCGAGAGATGGTCGTCCAGTACATCTCCGCCACTGCCAAATCTGTAAGTCCTTGTTGTAAACCAATGGGCTTTCTGCATTATATCTGTATTGTAACTGTTCTAACCTACTCTCACCCAGTGTAGTAGTAGTTAGTGGGCATGAAAAATAAGACATTCTATTCTACCAAGACACTACAGAATTATGAGATGAACCTGCTCTGCTTCCTCTCTGCCGCTCTCTACCTGCCCGTCACTCTCTCGCTCAGTCTCTCTCTCTCTCTCTCTCTCTCTCTCTCTCTCTCACGCAGTCTCTCTCTCTCTCTCTCTCTCACGCAGTCTCTCTCTCTACCTGCCCGTCACTCTCTCGCTCAGTCTCTCTCTCTACCTCTCTCTCTACCTCTCTCTCTCTCTCTCTCTACCTGCCAGTCACTCTCTCACGCAGTCTCTCTCTCTACCTGCCAGTCACTCTCTCACGCAGTCTCTCTCTTTCTACCTGCCCGTCACTCTCTCACGCCGTCTCTCTCTCTCTACCTGCCCGTCACTCTCTCACGCCGTCTCTCTCTCTACCTGCCCGTCACTCTCTCACGCCGTCTCTCTCTCTCTACCTGCCCGTCACTCTCTCACGCCGTCTCTCTCTCTCTACCTGCCCGTCACTCTCTCACGCCGTCCCTCTCTCTACCTGCCCGTCACTCTCTCACGCCGTCTCTCTCTCTCTACCTGCCCGTCACTCTCTCACGCCGTCTCTCTGATTGCAATTTTATTTATTTTGAACCTTTTTTTCCCCGGGTGTTTATCAAACCACTTGTTGTAGCACAACCGTAACTCTCAGTGGCTTAATATTGGGGAGGGATCAAGTTTTCATTTGAATTTGGAACGCATCTCTGTCCCAAAGCGGCATAATCTTGAAACATGACACTTTCATCACTCAAAACCAATAAGAGCAGTAAACCCAGTGCGTTTGAGGTAAATCCCAGGGTTTTTGGGCGAATTCTCCTATTCTCTTTATGAAATGTAGGGCCCCTACTGAGGATAGAATCCCGTCAACACACAAGGAAAAGTGATTTCTTCTCCGTCAAAATCGCTCCGACTCTGCTGGCCTTTGACATGATAATTTATTACCTCTCTCATTGTTATGGTAATTAACTGGCTTTATTAATAATGATGATGATCAGAGATGATAGATTTTTCACCGATGATTTTTCACCGGGCCCATTATGCTTTGTGAGCACTGCTATATTATTCAGATGAACAGCCGCCTCTGTCTTGGTGAAAGGGACTGTATTTCAGGGCCCTCCCTACCCCTCACATTCTATAGGCCCTGTAGGTGGGAGCCGGTCAGATCCATGTCAGGATAGAATATAGACACACACACACACACACACACACACACACACACAAACAAAGAGAGAGAGACACCAACCTACACCACCATGATAGGGTCGAAGTGTTCCGAACCAGTTTTACATGACTTTAGATATGTTTATGTGTGATAAGTGCCTGTCTGCAACACGGCATGGCAAATCCCCTTCCCCTGTTAGAAACCCAATCCATCCCACTTGTTTCTGTAAATAAGGAAGACATAGAATTACCCTGGCCAATTAGACTCCTGTAGGTGAAGGGTAGGCTAGGCTATGTTTCAAATGGAGCCTATGGCCCCTGGTCAAAAGTAGTGCACTACACATCCAAGGATGGTTCTTGAGTAAGGCAGATTTATTTTGTTTTTTGATTGGTGGAGTGAATTTGAGGCGTGGTGCTAGATTTTACATTAACTTGGTATGTTGTTACAACATCTGCATTGCATTTCAAGATTTTGGGTTTATTTGGGGAATCTTGTGGTGGGGTGTTTTCACAACTAATAATATGATGTGCCTTATTCAATCTTTGGGTGTTCTCTACCCCTACCAAAGATGATCGCCGTCCTATGGAATCGCAGTTTTTAGAGTCTTCTTTGTATGCCTGATTGCTTGCTTCCAACAGAATTTTCCGTTTGCAGGAAAATGTACTAATAAAGTAGACTCACTCAATCACACACCAAGTCACCTCTTTCCTGTGTGTCTATCTGTTCTAGACTGGATCATTGCCCCTTATCAACTAATAGAGACCATATAAATGTATAAAGTAGAATGGCATCAGTAGAATGGGAGCTGTCTGTGTACCATCTATATTTTAGCTTGTTCCCTATGGGTTATGCAGACATTTGAGAGGGCAATAGAGAATTCCATCAGCTCTCCCAGCAATACCTCAAATCCATCTAGGTGAAGTTGTAAGTCAGTCTATCCCTTCTAAGTTTCAGGTACACCACAGTATGTGGACCGGATTGCATTGGGAATGAAGCTTTAAAGTGCAAATATTGGTGGAGCGACAAATGTGTCCCCAACATCCTGTGGCTTTTTCTGCTTGCCTGAAAAACAGCCATTTTGATTTTAGAGCTAGTATCCTTTATTGTTCTGGATAATGTTGCAATTATTTGTTCCCCAAATCTATTAATGCAATATATCATCCAATATATCGTTTTTTTTTATCAGTCTTTTATGAACAATATGACCATTAGCGTGTTGAAATACTTGCGTATATTTCCCTGCAGCTATTAGGCTAAAAACACTAGCTAGCTAATGGGACTACAGGCTTGATTATTAGTTTGTTCTCTCCCAACATGGCTCCTCTCCAGAGTTGTATTTTTCATACGTTGCTGCCTAGCTACTTTATCACCGAGCAAGATGGAGAACTCTTCCCATATACTACCAGGGTGCCTCTGTGGGAGCCTTTCAAATTATTCCCCAACACAAAACAAAGATGATATTGTCCCAAATGGCACCCTATTCCCTATGTAGTGCACTACTTAAGATAGGGCTCTGGTCAAAAGTAGTGCACTACATGGGGAATAGGGTGCCATTTGGGATGCACCCAATGTCTTTTTTAAAGGAGAATGTTTCTATTTGCGTTGACCCTGGTCATTCGAATATGAAGTGCAGCTGTTGCCGCAAGTGTGGCTGTCCTTGACAATTAACGTAGCATGAAGTGTCTTTTCTTTCCCTCCCCTCTTTATTTTTATTTTATTTCATTCTGACAAATTAATGCCAGTGTCATTAAATCTGCCAAATGCATGCCTTTCACGCTAACGCAATCATTTCGCCTGTATTCCCAGTGTGCTGGAAAAACATCAACTTTGCTTACTTCTCTTTTGCCTTGCAGATGACTTCCCTGTTCCAGTTCAACATGTTCAGTGTTTCATGATGGGATGAGTGTGATGGTTGGGTCTTGAGGGGAAACTAGTTAAAATGTTTTATACTAACACAATGTGAAATCAACATCCTGGTATTTTTAAAGGGATTTGACCAATCACCAATGTGCCACCCCGTTCTCTCAGTGAAGCCTGACAGGCCTTCATCTTCTCCTGTCACGCTGTTATCTGGTCTAGTGAATAATAAAATACTATATTTTCCCTACACAATGAGAAAGGATGCTAATGGTAATGACAGTAAGAGGAGAATATAAATAAATACTACCGCTGCTGATAAGATCTCCCTCAGAAGTTTGTTTACTAGGGAGTTCTATAATGGCGCGCTAGAGGTCCTCATTAGCATACAATAACCAAGCATTCAACTATTATTAGAACTAGCTTTAGGTTGTGTTTTTTCCTCTGAGAACTGACGGGAATTCTGTCACAGGTTTTTATCGAGAACGAGGTGTTACCTTGCGTGGGGAAATGGATGTAAGCACTCAAAGTGCTATTCCTCCTCAAGCTCCTCCCTGACACTTCTACTTGCTTTTTTCTTCTAGATAATGTCTGTTCTTTTTGGTCAAGCCGCCAAAACAGCAAGCCTGAAGAGAAACATGTTTAATGTTCTCACCATGTAGTCTTGTCAATGTTAAAACAACGCTGGAGACAGCAGTAGTTCCCAGTTGTCCCTGCCTCTATGTGATTCAAGGTCCCAAATCTCCCGATAATAACCAGACAGCATGATCCCTCAACGTTAGACAATGACATGCTAGATTCATCAGAGGACGACTGGGGAAATGTGGATTTATGGTGAAAAGCACAGTGCACATGATCAAGCGGCAACACAGTTAAAAGTGACTTTATTGCCGTCATAAACGCTGATGGAGGTGAGGGAAGCCGAGCGTCAAATGGGAGAGTGGGAGAGAAAGACAGAGAGAGATTGATAATGAGAGAGGGAGATAAAGAATAAGCGATGAAGAGAGGACTACACAGAGAGAGAGGACTACACAGAGAGAGAGAGGACTACACAGAGAGAGAGGACTACACAGAGAGAGAGGACTACACAGAGAGAGAGAGAGGACTACACAGAGAGAGAGAGAGGACTACACAGAGAGAGAGAGGACTACACAGAGAGAGAGGACTGCAGATAGAGAGAGAGAGAGGACTGCAGAGAGAGAGAGAGAGAGAGGACTGCAGAGAGAGAGAGAGAGAGAGGACTGCAGAGAGAGAGAGAGAGGACTGCAGAGAGAGAGAGGACTGCAGAGAGAGAGAGAGAGAGAGAGAGAGAGGACTGCAGAGAGAGAGAGAGAGGACTGCAGAGAGAGAGAGCGAGAGAGAGGACTGCAGAGAGAGGACTGCAGAGAGAGAGAGAGGACTGCAGAGAGAGGACTGCAGAGAGAGAGAGAGAGAGAGAGAGGGCTGAGGAAAAGAGAGAGAGGACTGCAGAGAGAGAGAGAGAGAGAGGGCTGCAGAGAGAGAGAGAGAGAGAGGGCTGCAGAGAGAGAGAGAGAGAGAGGACTGCAGAGAGAGAGAGAGAGAGATAGGGCTGCAGAAAGAGAGAGGACTGCAGAGAGAGAGAGAGGGCTGCAGAAAGAGAGAGAGATGACTGCAGAGAGAGAGAGAGGACTGCAGAGAGAGAGAGAGAGAGAGAGAGAGAGAGAGAGAGAGAGAGGACTGCAGAGAGAGAGAGAGAGAGATAGGGCTGCAGAAAGAGAGAGGACTGCAGAGTGAGAGAGAGGGCTGCAGAAAGAGAGAGGACTGCAGAGTGAGAGAGAGGGCTGCAGAAAGAGAGAGAGATGACTGCAGCGAGAGAGAAGACTGCAGCGAGAGAGAGAAGACTGCAGCGAGAGAGAGAGGACTGCAGCGAGAGAGAGAGGACTGCAGCGAGAGAGAGAGGACTGCAGCGAGAGAGAGAGGACTGCAGCGAGAGAGAGAGAGAGAGAGGACTGCAGAGAGAGAGAGAGAGAGAGGACTGCAGAGAGAGAGGACTGCAGAGAGAGAGAGAGAGAGAGAGAGAGGACTGCAGAGAGAGAGAGAGAGAGGACTGCAGAGAGAGAGAGAGAGGGAGGACTGCAGAGAGAGAGAGAGAGGGCTGCAGAGAGAGAGAGAGAGAGAGAGAGAGAGAGAGAGGGCTGCTGAGCGAGAGAGAGAGAGATAGGGCTGCAGAGAGAGAGAGAGGGCTGCAGAGAGAGAGAGAGAGGACTGCAGAGAGAGAGAGAGAGAGAGAGGATTGCAGAGAGAGAGAGAGGGAGGACTGCAGAGAGAGAGAGAGAGAGAGTGAGAGGACTGCAGAGAGAGAGTGAGAGGACTGCAGAGAGAGAGAGAGAGAGAGGACTGCAGAGAGAGAGAGAGAGAGAGGACTGCAGAGAGAGAGAGAGGACTGCAGAGAGAGAGAGAGAGGACTGCAGAGAGAGAGAGAGAGAGGACTGCAGAGAGAGAGAGAGGACTGCAGAGAGAGAGAGAGAGAGGACTGCAGAGAGAGAGAGAGAGAGGACTGCAGAGAGAGAGAGAGAGAGGACTGCAGAGAGAGAGAGAGAGGACTGCAGAGAGAGAGAGAGAGAGAGGACTGCAGAGAGAGAGAGAGAGAGAGAGGACTGCAGAGAGAGAGAGAGAGAGAGGACTGCAGAGAGAGAGAGGACTGCAGAGAGAGAGAGAGAGAGGACTGCAGAGAGAGAGAGGACTGCAGAGAGAGAGAGAGAGGACTGCAGAGAGAGAGAGAGAGAGAGGACTGCAGAGAGAGAGAGAGAGAGGACTGCAGAGAGAGAGAGAGAGGACTGCAGAGAGAGAGAGAGAGAGAGGACTGCAGAGAGAGAGAGAGAGGACTGCAGAGAGAGAGAGAGAGAGAGGACTGCAGAGAGAGAGAGGACTGCAGAGAGAGAGAGAGAGAGGACTGCAGAGAGAGAGAGGACTGCAGAGAGAGAGAGAGAGAGGACTGCAGAGAGAGAGAGAGAGAGGACTGCAGAGAGAGAGAGAGAGAGAGGACTGCAGAGAGAGAGAGAGAGAGGACTGCAGAGAGAGAGAGAGAGAGAGGACTGCAGAGAGAGAGAGAGAGGACTGCAGAGAGAGAGAGAGAGAGGACTGCAGAGAGAGAGAGAGAGGACTGCAGAGAGAGAGAGAGAGGACTGCAGAGAGAGAGAGAGAGGACTGCAGAGAGAGCGAGAGAGAGGACTGCAGAGAGAGAGAGAGAGAGAGAGAGAGGGACTGCAGAGAGAGGCAGAGAGAGAGAGAGAGAGGACTGCAGAGAGAGAGAGAGAGAGGACTGCAGAGAGAGAGAGAGAGAGAGGGCTGCAGAGCGAGAGAGAGAGGACTGCAGAGCGAGATAGGGCTGCAGAAAGAGAGAGAGAGGACTGCAGCAAGAGAGAGGACTGCAGAGAGAGAGAGAGAGAGGACTGCAGAGAGAGAGAGAGAGGACTGCAGAGAGAGAGAGAGAGGGCTGCAGAGCGAGAGAGAGAGAGAGAGGACTGCAGAGAGAGAGAGAGGGCTGCAGAAAGAGAGAGAGAGGACTGCAGAGAGAGAGAGAGAGGATTGCAGAGAGAGAGAGAGAGGACTGCAGAGAGAGAGAGCGAGAGAGAGAGGACTGCAGAGACAGAGAGAGAGAGGACTGCAGAGAGAGAGAGAGAGGACTGCAGAGAGAGAGAGAGAGGACTGCAGAGAGAGAGAGAGAGAGAGAGAGGACTGCAGAGAGAGAGAGAGAGAGAGGACTGCAGAGAGAGAGAGAGGACTGCAGAGAGAGAGAGAGGACTGCAGAGAGAGAGAGAGGACTGCAGAGAGAGAGAGAGGACTGCAGAGAGAGAGAGGACTGCAGAGAGAGAGAGAGGGCTGCAGAGAGAGAGAGAGGGCTGCAGAGAGAGAGAGAGAGAGAGAGAGAGAGAGAGAGAGAGAGGACTGCAGAGTGAGAGAGAGAGAGAGAGAGAGGACTGCAGAGAGAGAGAGAGAGGACTGCAGAGAGAGAGAGAGAGAGGACTGCAGAGAGAGAGAGAGAGGACTGCAGAGAGAGAGAGAGAGAGAGGGCTGCAGAGCGAGAGAGAGAGGGCTGCAGAGCGAGATAGGGCTGCAGAAAGAGAGAGAGAGGACTGCAGCGAGAGAGAGGACTGCAGAGAGAGAGAGAGAGAGAGGGAGGACTGCAGAGAGAGAGAGAGAGAGAGGACTGCAGAGAGAGAGAGAGAGGACTGCAGAGAGAGAGAGAGAGAGGACTGCAGAGAGAGAGGACTGCAGAGAGAGAGAGAGGACTGCAGAGAGAGAGAGAGGACTGCAGAGAGAGAGAGAGAGAGAGAGAGAGAGAGAGAGAGAGGACTGCAGAGAGAGAGAGAGAGAGAGAGAGAGAGAGAGAGAGAGAGAGAGAGAGAGAGAGACGAGAGAGGGAGAGAGAACTGCAGAGAGAGAGGACTACAAAGAGAGAGAGAGGACTGCAGAGAGAGAGAGAGAGGACTGCAGAGAGAGAGAGAGAGGACTGCAGAGAGAGAGAGAGAGGACTGCAGAGAGAGAGAGAGAGAGGACTGCAGAGAGAGAGAGAGGACTGCAGAGAGAGAGAGAGGACTGCAGAGAGAGGACTGCAGAGAGAGAGAGAGAGAGATAGGGCTGCAGAAAGAGAGAGAGGACTGCAGAGAGAGAGAGAGAGAGGGCTGCAGAGAGAGAGAGAGAGAGAGGACTGCAGAGAGAGAGAGAGGGCTGCAGAAAGAGAGAGGACTGCAGAGAGAGAGAGAGGGCTGCAGAAAGAGAGAGAGATGACTGCAGAGAGAGAGAGAGAGAGAGAGAGAGAGAGAGAGAGTGGACTGCAGCGAGAGAGAGGACTGCAGCGAGAGAGAGGACTGCAGCGAGAGAGAGAGGACTGCAGCGAGAGAGAGAGGACTGCAGCGAGAGAGAGAGAGAGAGAGAGAGAGGACTGCAGAGAGAGAGAGAGAGAGGACTGCAGAGAGAGAGGACTGGAGAGAGAGAGAGAGAGGACTGCAGAGAGAGAGAGAGAGAGAGAGAACTGCAGAGAGAGAGAGAGAGAGGACTGCAGAGAGAGAGAGAGAGAGAGGGCTGCAGAGCGAGAGAGAGAGAGAGGGCTGCAGAGCGAGATAGGGCTGCAGAAAGAGAGAGAGAGGACTGCAGCGAGAGAGAGGACTGCAGAGAGAGAGAGAGAGAGAGAGGATTGCAGAGAGAGAGAGAGAGAGAGAGAGGGAGGACTGCAGAGAGAGAGAGAGAGAGAGGACTGCAGAGAGAGAGAGAGAGAGAGGACTGCAGAGAGAGAGAGAGAGAGGACTGCAGAGAGAGAGAGAGAGAGAGGACTGCAGAGAGAGAGAGGACTGCAGAGAGAGAGAGAGAGAGAGAGAGAGAGAGGACTGCAGAGAGAGAGAGAGAGAGAGAGAGGATTGCAGAGAGAGAGAGAGAGAGAGAGAGGGAGGACTGCAGAGAGAGAGAGAGAGAGAGGACTGCAGAGAGAGAGAGAGAGAGAGGACTGCAGAGAGAGAGAGAGAGAGAGGACTGCAGAGAGAGAGAGAGAGAGAGGACTGCAGAGAGAGAGAGAGGACTGCAGAGAGAGAGAGAGAGGACTGCAGAGAGAGAGAGAGAGAGGATGAGAGAGAGAGAGAGAGAGGACGAGAGAGGGAGAGAGGACTGCAGAGAGAGAACTGCAGAGAGAGAGGACTACAAAGAGAGAGAGAGGACTGCAGAGAGAGAGAGAGAGGACTGCAGAGAGAGAGAGAGAGAGGATGAGAGAGAGAGAGAGAGAGGACGAGAGAGGGAGAGAGGACTGCAGAGAGAGAACTGCAGAGAGAGAGGACTACAAAGAGAGAGAGAGGACTGCAGAGAGAGAGAGAGAGGACTGCAGAGAGAGAGAGAGAGAGGATGAGAGAGAGAGAGAGAGAGGACGAGAGAGGGAGAGAGGACTGCAGAGAGAGAACTGCAGAGAGAGAGGACTACAAAGAGAGAGAGAGGACTGCAGAGAGAGAGAGAGAGGACTGCAGAGAGAGAGAGAGGACTGCAGAGAGAGAGAGAGGACTGCAGAGAGAGAGAGAGGACTGCAGAGAGAGAGAGAGGACTGCAGAGAGAGAGAGAGGACTGCAGAGAGAGAGAGAGAGAGATAGGGCTGCAGAAAGAGAGAGAGGACTGCAGAGAGAGAGAGAGAGGGCTGCAGAGAGAGAGAGAGAGAGGACTGCAGAGAGAGAGAGAGAGGGCTGCAGAAAGAGAGAGGGCTGCAGAAAGAGAGAGGACTGCAGAGAGAGAGAGAGGGCTGCAGAAAGAGAGAGAGATGACTGCAGAGAGAGAGAGAGAGAGAGAGAGTGGACTGCAGCGAGAGAGAGGACTGCAGCGAGAGAGAGGACTGCAGCGAGAGAGAGAGGACTGCAGCGAGAGAGAGAGGACTGCAGCGAGAGAGAGAGAGAGAGAGAGAGGACTGCAGAGAGAGAGAGAGAGGACTGCAGAGAGAGAGAGAGAGAGGACTGGAGAGAGAGAGAGAGAGAGGACTGCAGAGAGAGAGAGAGAGAGAGAGATAACTGCAGAGAGAGAGAGGGGACTGCAGAGAGAGAGAGAGAGAGAGAGAGAGGACTGCAGAGAGAGAGAGAGAGAGAGAGAGAGGACTGCAGAGAGAGAGAGAGGGGGAGAGAGAGAGAGAGAGAGAGGACTGCAGAGAGAGAGAGAGAGAGGACTGCAGAGAGAGAGAGAGAGGACTGCAGAGAGAGAGAGAGAGGACTGCAGAGAGAGAGAGCGGACGTCAGAGAGAGAGAGCGGACGTCAGAGAGAGAGAGCGGACGTCAGAGAGAGAGAGAGCGGACGTCAGAGAGAGAGAGAGGGAGAGAGGACTGCAGAGAGAGAGAGAGAGAGAGAGGACTGCAGAGAGAGAGAGGACTGCAGAGAGAGAGAGGACTGCAGAGAGAGAGGACTGCAGAGAGAGAGAGACAGAGAGAGGACTGCAGAGAGAGAGAGAGGACTGCAGAGAGAGAGAGAGGACTGCAGAGAGAGAGAGAGGACTGCAGAGAGAGAGAGGACGTCAGAGAGAGAGAGAGGGCTGCAGAGAGAGAGAGGACTGCAGAAAGAAAGAAAGAAAGAGGGGACTGCAGAGAGAAAGAAAGAAAGAGGGGACTGCAGAGAAAGGGAGTGAGTGAAGGAAAGCAGAAAAGCGAGAGAGGCAGAGTTGGTGAGAGAGGCAGAGTTGGTGAGAGAGGCAGAGATAGTGACTATGTTTTCCCTCACTTGATGTGCAGTGACTTTGTAACTTCCTGTGATCAGTGCACACTGCACTGTGCTTCTCGGAGTGCAGCTGGCTGGCGAGAGAGAGGTGTGTTCAGCTGCAGATTAGAATACATTTACTGGGCTGACAGACACCCTCCCACTGCGAGACACAGCGCCGCCACCGCCGCCGTAATAGAAAAACCGCTCCCAATTCCCCACCACTATTGACAGATAACAAGGTTAAACTCCAGAAATCATGCTGACTACATGGGCTCCAAGGTGCTACGAGGAGTCGCTCAGTCTGACACCTGAAGTCAAGCACAGATGGCAGCTGATTGGTTTTGGCTTTGGGAACCTTGTTAGCCATGGACAAACTGTCGTTTTAGCGGTTAATTCTGTGCTAAATAGATCAAGCGCAAAGACAATTTGGGCGTTTCCATATCAACCCTAACACTGCACAGGGACCGAGTCACTAGAGGTCAAGTGAACTAGACACTCCATATTGGTTGCCAAACGAACAGACACTGTCTTACATCTTTTGGTACAGCTATGTCACCCTAGGAGAGTTTAGTAGTGTGTGTAGCCGTGTGAGCGCAGTGTGTAGCCTATGTAATGTCAGAATAAGCTGCGCTTGATACCTCTTATAGTTGACGGGTAATTCTTGGCCTACTAATGATTGTGCCGTTTGTTGTCTTTTTGCACGTTAACTCCTCTTCGCTGACCGCTGCATGCAGATCACTGGGAGCAAAGTCACGGTAAGTACACCCTTTATATTATTACGCATAGTGAGTCGTGTTCCTCTCATGCCTTTCTCCTCCCTGCCCCCTTCCCCTCTCCTCTCCATTGCCCTTTCAAAAGATTCTAGGCAGTTTGTCCCTGAATGCACAAGGTCATCATATTTATGGCTTTAATAAAAAAAAAAATCTGCATTGATATTGCTAATAGACTGTGATTTGGAAAGGCTATAAATTGTTTATGCAATTCTTACATGTAAATTGAAAAGATTTTCCAATGAAGGATTTCTAAATTATACAGCCTTGCAAATGAACTGGGAGCCCTTTTGTTGGTCTAAGCCGTTTCTCTTTTTGAAATGGATTGTAGACTAACCCGTATTAGCATTTAAATATTGTAATATCAGGGATGAGCAATAGTTTTTAGGCAAATAATGATAATCTGCAATCTAATCTGTTTATTGGAACGTTTTGCATCTAAATGGCTTTCATTGTGTTCATTTTTTCCTTGAGACAGCACACTGAGAGAATGTATCACTTAATTTGATTGCATTACACACACACACACACACACACACACACACACACACACACACACACACACACACTGAACAGTGGAAAATATATTAAGTGCATTTTTCCTCAACCTTCCATAAATCTGAAGCTGGTTTAATTTAGCGGCCGGGTTTTCACCACAATACAATACACAATACCCCTGTCTCAA
This sequence comes from Brachymystax lenok tsinlingensis, assembly GCA_030435695.1. Classification (NCBI taxonomy): domain Eukaryota; kingdom Metazoa; phylum Chordata; class Actinopteri; order Salmoniformes; family Salmonidae; genus Brachymystax; species Brachymystax lenok. The sequence goes on from CM059789.1 coordinate 18,847,802, forward strand.
TCCCACAACATTAAGGCATGTCACCCCTGTCTCAATCCCACAACATTAAGGCATGTCACCCCTGTCTCAATCCCACAACATTAAGGCATGTCACCCCTGTCTCAATCCCACAACATTAAGGCATGTCACCTCTGTCTCAATCCCACAACATTAAGGCATGTCACCTCTGTCTCAATCCCACAACATTAAGGCATGTCACCTCTGTCTCAATCCCACAACATTAAGGCATGTCACCTCTGTCTCAATCCCACAACATTAAGGCATGTCACCCCTGTCTCAATCCCACAACATTAAGGCATGTCACCCCTGTCTCAATCCCACAACATTAAGGCATGTCACCCCTGTCTCAATCCCACAACATTAAGGCATGTCACCTCTGTCTCAGTCCCACAACATTAAGGCATGTCACCCCTGTCTCAGTCCCACAACATTAAGGCATGTCACCCCTGTCTCAATCCCACAACATTAAGGCATGTCACCCCTGTCTCAGTCCCACAACATTAAGGCATGTCACCCCTGTCTCAATCCCACAACATTAAGGCATGTCACCCCTGTCTCAATCCCACAACATTAAGGCATGTCACCCCTGTCTCAATCCCACAACTTTAAGGCATGTCACCCCTGTCTCAATCCCACAACATTAAGGCATGTCACCCCTGTCTCAATCCCACAACATTAAGGCATGTCACCCTGTCTCAATCCCACAACATTAAGGCATGTCACCCTGTCTCAGTCCCACAACATTAAGGCATGTCACCTCTGTCTCAGTCCCACAACATTAAGGCATGTCACCCCTGTCTCAATCCCACGACATTAAGGCATGTCACCCCTGTCTCAGTCCCACGACATTAAGGCATGTCACCCCTGTCTCAGTCCCACGACATTAAGGCATGTCACCCCTGTCTCAATCCCACAACATTAAGGCATGTCACCCCTGTCTCAGTCCCACAACATTAAGGCATGTCACCCCTGTCTCAGTCCCACAACATTAAGGCATGTCACCCCTGTCTCAATCCCACAACATTAAGGCATGCCATCTCTGTCTCAGAAATGTGGCTGTTGTTGCTGTCACTCCCTCACTAGCCCCCACTAACCCAACCCCAATAATCTGTATAAATATACACTGTCCGTGGGGCTGGTGACGCTTCTTCATTTCTCTGCCACTGTAATACGGTAATTGCAGATCTGCTCTGGCATTTTATCACAAAGTGGAGCCCTATTGCCTATTGTGAGGAGGCAAGCCTGCTTTTTTTGGGCAAAGCTTTTGGGAAAAAAGCACTCTTATTGCTTTCTGCTAGTGTGAATTGTCACCTTGAATGGTGTTTTATTGCCTTCAGGATTAAGGAGGCCTACAGGCTTAGAGGGAACGAGGACAAGGTAAACCAGCCAGTACACTGTGACCTAGTGGCACCCTATTCCCTATATTATGTACTGCTTTTGACCAGGTTAAAAGTAGTGCACTACCTAGTGAGTAGGGTGCCATTTGGGACAAAGACCTGGTCTGTGCTCTACTGATGGGCCCAGACAAACCTTTCCACTGTTTGATTCGCTCTACAGACAGATGTTTTTTGTGTCGTCTCTTTGCCAAACTGTTATTTTGTGCTGGGTTATTTCTGTGAAAAAGTAGATTTTTAAAGACGTTGTTACGAACCGAGATGTATTGTCTTGATCAGCAGGAACAGGGTTCATTGTACAAAGGAAATGGGCTATGACAGAGGTGTATCAGAACTGTTGATCCGAGAGCAGAGGTCTACTTTGAAGTTTGGAACCGTCTGAAAGTTTACCAAGGAAGCTTCTCCAAACTCAGAGGGTGCTAGTAACATTTTGCTAACCTCTTCCTCCGTCACACATCCGTGCCCCGTGTATCGGGCTAACAAAAAGCTAACACTGAGGAAGCTGTCAGTCTAAAAGCTCCACTCAGAACCTAAAGTACCAGTCAAGTGAGACGTTTAACTCAGTTAGCCCGGCGTGACTACGGTTAGCTTCGGCTCGGCCTGGTGGACTCCACATTTTTACGCTGTCAGCGCAGAGCCTCCGAGGGAGCTTTCCTTGAGCTGTGCAGTCGTGGTGGTGGGGGAACTGGAAGGTACTGTGAGGCCTGTAGGGAACCGTCCCAGAGCTGTGCAGTCGTTGTGGTGGGGGAACTGGAAGGTACTGTGAGGTCTGTAGGGAACCGTCCCAGAGCTGTGCAGTCGTTGTGGTGGGGGAACTGAAGTAGTGCTGGGCAGTAAATCAAATTAATTTGATTAATTCAAATGTATGTTTTTTTGAGACCTTCCAATGCCTGTATCGCAGAATCAAGGTTTTTTGTATTTTTCATTTTTATGAGCGTTTATGTACCCTTGTTCTCATGTCTTTTTGGTCTCCTCTCATTTGCTCCTTCTGTGCTGTGCGCCTTCCCATTTACACCAGAGATCTGTATACTGTATAATGACGAGATGCTCATGTTTCTTTGGTCCAACAGAATGGTTCATAATGGCACTGAAACACATGGAGATATTATTATGCTGTAATAGAGAAGGTAACCTTTCCAACCATACCCTGTTTATGTTTCAACTCCTCGGACTTTAAGCAGAGCAGACATTACTAAAACTGATGTACCAATGAACATTCATTCTGGAAGGTAATGCTCAGTTTGTTGCGCCCGCATTACGGTACTACTTATCGCTAGCAGCATTTTAGTCAAATAAAAATGGTTATACTAGCGGTTTGGTCTGTGTTTTATAAATGTGCAATAAGCATAAAACAATTATATAAGGAATTGGCAACTCGTTCTCATTCTGAGAAATATGAAATATGGTAGGCCACTTAATTTCAACAAAGTAGACAGGCTAGCATCCTGTTCAAACAGTTGGAGATGGACAGAAAGGTGTGTTCATAACAATTCAACTGTTTTGCCTTGTTAGCTGAATTCAGAGCTTGTGAAAGTATACCTACATCCGAAGTTGGATAGACTTGAAGTATAAATATTAGCTGGCTACTCACTAGCACGTGGGCTTGTGCATGAGAGATTGTTTATGAGACCGGTGTTCATTTTCTATAATGCCTGCTATATTATTAGTGAATGTGCATAGTTCTGGGTAAATTTGTAACAAAAAGGGCATTTATATAGACAGACCTGAAAGCCAGATCAGTGATTATTGCAACAAAAAGAAGCAGGTACAACTATTTTTATTAGTGGGTCTTATGGTTGTGGAAGGCATGTTCAGCCTAGGTATAATATACCAAGCTCTGAATTAATTTGATTATTGCTGACTGTTTTACATGCAGTGTATTTGACATTTAATTGTACAACAAAGTTTATTTAGAGAAAAAAATCAAGATGTATATCGCAGTGTGAATTACCTCCAATTCAGTATGGCCAGCATGTCCACATTCAACGCCGCCCCTGCTGAGTCCGTCTCATCAGCCTTGTTGATCAAGCTAGTCGAGGAAGATGAGGACCACAAAGTAGCTGACTGCCAAGATGCCTGCAAGCAAACCAGACATGCAGATAGGCTGGTTATAGTTCTCCTTTTAAAACAAGGATGATTTACGTGCCTCGGTACTTCAATAAACCACCAGTTACACGCAGGGAGGGGAGGGGGGACAGGGCTGCCCCAGTTGGAATGCAGCTCTTGAAACCCCATACCGCTGTTACTATAGAGAGAGGTTTTAAGGGGTTACCCGCCCTGACCTGTATGGGCTGATCTGACCACATGACTGGCCGTCCCTGAGACCGAGCCTGTTTCCATGGTAACGTACTGGCCAGCCTACAATATGTCAAGGGGTGAGAGTGGGGGAGAGATGTTGAGGGAGGGGTGGAGGGAGCCTGAAACACCTCAGACCTCGGGGACTGGAGGAGTCTGTTGGATTGGTGATAGCTGACTCCATTTCAGAGAATCATGTGTGCCAAAATAGTGGACAAAGCTTGTTGTTTAAAAAATGAATTAGATCTGGCTCACCCCTGGGACGCTGGCCTAACCTCTTCTCTTGTATAAAATGGTGGAGACAGTGTTTTAAGGATGACCTCTTTTTGTAGTGTGAAAGTGCGCTGTATGTATCGGCTGACAAGGCCTCCCAAGGAGCACTAGAACAGTTAAGTGACAGAATAGAGATTTGAAGTGATTGGAGGGAATAGTTCGTTTTTCCCCCAAAGTAGAGCCTCTACAATCTTCACAAGGAGATGGACATTCAATGAATGTAAGAAGAACAGACCATTCAAAATAATCCATACAGCATATTTAATGCTGTTGCAGAAACAATGATCCACTTATGTGAAGTTTGAGGTGAGAACATCTAGCATTGGCTGAGTGTATTATACAATGTGACAAATGACTATTCTTCCATAAACTTGAATCCTTTAACATGTAACCTTTTAATGAAATGGAATTAGATACATTTTCCTCTAGTTGAGGACGCACAGTATCTGTTTATCGAGACTTTGAGGTAGTTACCATGGAACATAAAGGATGCCCAACATTTCATTGCCGACGCTCTCCAGCGTCTTTTGTTCCAATGTTGAGGATAAGCACTTAGAACAATTCTCCTTTAAGCCGAGATGATTTAATTTTTCTCTCCCGATCACGCCTCTTTGTTTCTGTGTATTGCAGAGGAAGGCTGTATTCCCAGGCACATTAATAACCTTGGCATATGTGTTGTCTGTTCCACTCGTTTCATTGGCCAACGTCGTATTAAGCGCCACACACACTCCAAGGCTTTTCGTCACCTAATGCACTTCTGCTCATTGTGGCTGCTGTTTAAGAGAGAGAGAGCGAGGGAGGGAGGGAGAGAGAGAGCATCCACTGCTGCCGCCTCTTTCACTTGCTACCCTTCCTCGCTACCAGCGCCAATAGTTTTTAGAGGGCCTTTTTGTAAAAATTGAATCTGAATTAAACCAAGGCTACACTCTCTCATCCCCTCTTTCTTCTAAGCCCCATACATCTGAACATAGCCTATTTGAAACAAAAATAAGTATTAAACTGTTTGGACCCTCAAGCAGATTTGATGTGGCACATGTCCTTGGTGCTTTGAAAGACTGTCAATGAAAAACTGAATCAATGGCGAATGTCCCCGCATGCACACAACACAAACAAGTATGGACTCCAGTTTAACATTTAGATCAACGAAAAGTGCTCTGAAAAGGCTTTTTAAATGTGATGTATATTTGAGAGACGGTGGCCTTGCAGAGACTTTGTTTGGATGACATTTAAAGTTGACTAAAAAGATAATTCAAGTGATTTTTGGAGTGCCAAACCATCCTTTGCTGCTTTTTCTTGGTAAGTTTGTAGATTTTGGGCAGTATCAAAACATTGCTTTTCCCATTACTCAAACACATTGATGTCTTCGAGATTCATTTAGTTGATTACATTGGAGGTATATGACCTTGATCTTTTTATATTTACCTGTTGGCGTGATATCATTTCATGATAATATCTAGTTAGAAAGAGTCAGGGGCTGCTCTAATGGGATCAATACGTGCTTTCTCTCCTTTCACTCATTACTAAGATCCCATCTGTCTCTTCTTCAAGCCATATTGTACTGTTTAGAAGCCTATGATTCCATGCTATAACTTTGCTATAAGGGTGACTGACATCACCAATGCAGTGCATTAAGCCTGTATTGAGTCTTTAGATCAGTGGTGTTTGTGTTGTGTGCTAGGCCATCAGTCATATTCATGTTGCCCAGGGCTCAGCGCTGATTGACAGTAAAAAATATTAATTTTCATTTGTCCCTTCGCTCTTCCCCTGAGCCCTTTTATTAATACTTCAGTATAGTAACTTGATATGCCGACACCTTTTTTCATACAATTGTAATGCCTTTCAGTCCAACTCTAATTCAGAAATGTCAAGTGTATCTGATTTGATTCATTCTTTAGACAATTCAGGGATTATTATACGTCTGTTGGAATTCAGCGAGCAGCATATTTGCTTCGCAAAAGCAAAGGGATTTAAATATAGGTTCTCATGAATCGAATTAAGCAGCATTGTGCAGGAGTTGGCATTCTGCCTCTTGACAAGACATGCTATTAACTACCTCTCTTGTCTACATGGCTTTGTAGCTGTTCTGTCACTCCAAGTTGGATGTGAACAAAACCCAAACAATTCAATACCTGTATATACTTATGTATTCTACTGTTGTATATTACGAACTACTACAGTATTACTATAGTATTGTATGCAACTTCTTGGCAGCGTTTCTCCTAGATTATTTTACATTCTAGGTTTAGCTAACCTTTTGCTAGATTCACCTGAAATGCTCCTGTCTTCAAACGCCCACCTTTGCCATGTGATGTGTGTAACTGTGGGAGAAGGTAAAGAGCAGCACGTATAGAACATGATTTTGAGCTGTAGCAGCATAACTCGTGGGAGTCAACACTCTCTCCAACTACCACTGTGGAGGACATGAAAACAAGTCCCTCCTTTCTTTTGTCTTCTCTTTGAAATGTGATTATATTTTTTCTCCTCCCCTTCTCACCTCCCCCCCTTCCCTCCTTTCCCTCCCTCCCTTCCCTCCTTTCCCTCCCTCCCTTCCTCCCCTCCTCACCTCATCCTTCCTCCCCTCCTCACCTCATCCTTCCCCTCCTCCTCACCTCATCCCTCCTCCTCACCTCATCCCTCCTCCTCACCTCATCCCTCCTCCTCACCTCATCCCTCCTTCTCACCTCATCCCTCCTCCTCACCTCATCCGTCCCCTCCTCCTCACCTCACCTCATCCCTCCTCACCTCATCCCTCCTCACCTCATCCCTCCTCCTCACCTCATCCCTCCTCCTCTCCTCACCTCACCTCATCCCTCCTCACCTCATCCCTCCTCCTCACCTCATCCCTCCTCCTCACCTCATCCCTCCTCCTCACCTCATCCCTCCTCCTCACCTCATCCCTCCTCCTCCTCACCTCATCCCTCCCCTCCTCCTCACCTCACCTCATCCCTCCTTCTCACCTCATCCCTCCTTCTCACCTCTTCATCCCTCCTCCTCACCTCATCCCTCCCTCCTCCTCCTCACCTCACCTCATCCCTCCTCACCTCATCCCTCCTCCTCACCTCATCCCTCCTCCTCTCCTCACCTCATCCCTCCTCCTCTCCTCACCTCATCCCTCCTCCTCTCCTCACCTCATCCCTCCTCCTCACCTCATCCCTCCCCTCCTCCTCACCTCATCCTTCCCCTCCTCCTCACCTCCTCCTCACCTCACCCCTCTTCCTCACCTCATCCCTCCTCCTCACCTCATCCCTCCTCCTCACCTCATCCCTCCCCTCTACCTTCCTCCTCTCCCTCCTCTCCTCCCCTCCCCGTCTCACCTCCCCTCCCCTTCTCACCTCCCCTCCCCTTCTCACCTCCCCTCCCTTCCGTCCTCACCTCTCCCCTTCCCTCCTCCTCCTCTCCCCTACTCACCTCCCCTCCCTTCCCTCCTCACCTTATCTCTACCCTCCTCACCTCTCCTCTCCCCTCCTCACTTTTTCTCTCCTCTCCCCTCACCTCTCCTCACGATTGGATTATACTACATACATCTCTTTTTAAAGGTAGAGAGGGATGTCTTTATTTTGAAGGGAACATAAAAGGGTGTCTGAAATTGACATAGTGTGCTGATATTGGAAGCACAGTGACTGCAACACTACCTGTGTGTGTGTTTTGATGTCCTGTGTGTAAGTAGCACTGTCATTTGCCCTGCAGCTCCCTCATGACTGAAACACATCCTCTCAGATTTGGGTATTAAGGAGGAGAGGGAGGAAGAGAGAGTGTGATGGAGAGAAAGAGCTGGGGGTGGGGCAGAGAGAAAGAAGAGTGTGCGTGCATGTGTGTGTCTGCTGTCCTGTGTGTGTGTGTGTCTGCTTGCCTGTGTGTCTTCCTCTGTGTGTGTGTTTGTGTGCATGTGTCTGTCTGTCTCTGTCTGTGAGATATTGGGGTTGTCAGTAATGGGGCTGGGTGAGCACTGCCTACGCGCTCAGTGGCTCATCTCCCCCACGGCTCTCTCTAACACACTCCATGGCACCACCAGCTCCACAGGGTGCTCCTGCAGGCTGCATTAGGCTCCATAAACTTTATGACATATTTTTACAACCCTCCTCTATGCGATTCCACCACCGCATCCCCGGCCGCATCTGCTTTAACTGTTCACACAGCTGTGAAATTCGGTGTATCCCTTCGCTTTTAATGGTCGCGTAGACGGGCTCGATTCAGTCGGTGCCTTGATTTTCTTTATTTGTTCTTGAAAGGATTGGTTCCTTCCCTCCCCCGCTGCATATGTTTATATTTACTAAGTTATTTGTTTTGGGTTACGGGGGTGTTTTTTTCTAAAGGCGGTGGGTGATTGTTAATGTCTCTTTCGGTCTATCACGTTGCCTGACTGTGTGTGTTTGTGTGTGTGTCGATATGTCAGTCTGTGTGTCAGTATGTGATGACTATGAGTAGTCCTTTCCCTAACCTTGTTTGACTCCATCCCCTCCTGTGATTCTCTGATGCCCATGCCAAACGCAGTACGACTCCAGTATGGCGGAGCATATGTGGCTTTGCCTTCGACCGCGGGCAGCGGTCATGGGAGTGTGTGTGTGTGTGTGTGTGTGTGTGTGCGCGTGCACTGGGCACAGGTTCAAAACATCTGTTGATTTCACCACTGACCAGCCAGTTTCCTGGAGGAGGATGTGGATACTTTCCATCAGGAGTAGTTACTTTCCTTCAGGAGTAGTTACTTTCCCTCAGGAGTAGTTACTTTCCCTCAGGAGTAGTTACTTTCCCTCAGGAGTAGTTACTTTCCCTCAGGAGTAGTTACTTTCCCAGAGCATCTCTCAGTCCTTGTTTGTCTCGCTCACTGACCCAGAGGCATTGGTTCATAAGTCATAAGGAGATTGGGTCATTTCCAGGCTAAACTGATATACCATAATCACCCTTTAGTAAGCCCACCCAACTCTTTGGGGAGCCCCCTTTATTTGCCCATGCCGCAGTCAATTAGCCCACTCAGCAAATCACAAATCCCATATCTAACAAGGTGTGCCTTCTCCCTTTCAGTCTCTTCCAACACACTCAACTGCTGTCGTACTCGGCTGCACAGGAAGTAAGTAATCGCCTCATCAACAGCACTGATTCCCAGACGGTTTCCCGGTTGCCTGGCTGTAATGATCGGTGATATGATCAAGGCTGGGACTCGCCGTTATATTATTGTCTGCCTTTGCAGTTTTCCACTTTAAGGGCGCCCGAGAGAGATGGCTCGCCAGGTTAAAATGGCAGCTTTCAAGTTTTACGACTTCACCCTTTGTGTCGTCCGCCTAGAGAGAGAGCCTGAGAGAAAGCCTGGAGAGCAGAGGGTCCACCCTTCCGCTTAACTTTGAGGCGTACTTACCACGAACAAACAGGACACTGTTTTGTCCCTAGAGATATTTATGACACAGATACTTCCACATTGGCCTCTGCCTCTGTACACATGTAGACAATGTATTGTCTGTATTGCGCCCCATTGCTATAAACACTGTCTTTAGGGTTTTGATGGTGATGGTCAGATTGCAGCAGCAGCATCAACAGCGTTGTCTGTCTCTGGGGTGCAGTACTGGAGACTGCCACAAGATGGCAGTAGAAGTCTGAACGCTCCATGCACTCTGGTGCAAAAGGGAAGGAGAAGGGAAAAAGCCAGTGTTGCTATGGAATTGACCTTTCTACCTAGCAGCCTCCACACACACACACACACACACACACACACACACACACGTCTTCTAATGCCTTTTGTAAGAAGTAGTCTAATCTTTAACAGGAGAATAAGTTTGAAACATCTCAAAGCATTCAAATGGATCCGTCTTCCACTAATCCATACTTTCAGCATCACTTTGCAGTTGGAAAAAAAACAAAGATATAAAAAAATTATCTGAAAACTCCACAACCAAGATGGCCTCTGACATTGCATACAGATGTGGTCTGCTCTGCTTTTTCTGTTAAGACTTAGAAACAATGGCACGACAGTGAGTAAGCTCAAGGTAGCACAATCTCGCCTGTTATCGACAAGGCCCCACATATTGACCAGACATTTATGTAATCAGAACTGAATAATTTATCTGTGCATCGGTGTATTAAGAATGAATTAAGAAGAAACACTCCTCACTGGTCCCATAGTTACACAACTAAAATTCTCATCTCTCCATCTCCAACCATCTATCCATTCCATTGTATCCATGTGTTTAGGCACAGGTATGTTGCCCTGGACACATAGTTGCACCACTCGAACTGTCGTCTCTATCCGTCTCTACCCATTCCACTCAGTGTTTGGGTATTGAGGTAACTGAAACAGGACTGATTCCGAGCTGCATTAGTCAAAATCTCGTTTCTCTATCTATCCATCCATCCATTCAACAGTCTGTATTTTGGTTTTGAGGCTCCTGATACAGGGACTGATTTAGTGAGTAGTAGAATGGTGCAGTAGGTGTTAGGTAAAGCTGGCATAGCCTGACAGCGGGCTTGTTGATGTCGTGTCTCTCTCCTCAGTTGTCGTGTGTCTCTCCTCAGACGTGGAGGATGAGAGACATACGACATCAACAAGCCCCCGCCTATACCGCCCAAGCCCCCTCGGCTCAGGTGCCCGCCCGCCACAAACACGCCACATCAATTTTTTAAACACGGCCATATGGCAGTCCTGTTTTCTTCAGGTGTCTGTGCCAAATGGAATATAAGTTAAAAAAATATATTAAAAAACAGTTTGGAAAAACACAAACATTGCCATCTTGTTTCTCTCGGACTCGGTCAATGCTTGACAGACAGAATAGGGCTGTCATAATACTCTACTAGTTGGTGTAAAAAACATATAAAGCAGTTCTTTAGAATGGGAAGCAATTAGTGAATATATCGCCCAGAGGGATATTTTATGGTAGGTGTACAGTGTTTCCTGAAATGGCCATGTCCTTGATGGGATATAGACTCAGCAGGTGAACGGACATCTAAGTGAGAGATGTTTATCTCTTTATGTCTTAATGGTCTTTTGGAGATTATCGTTTGTTCTAAAGCTAGTGAAGCCTCTTTGCCAGAATGTTTGGCTGACTTCAGACCTGTGGGTGTTGAACTGGAATGAAAGACATTCTGCAATGCAAGAGAAGGCAATTTAGTAGATGGGACAGAAGAAAATTTAAATGATCTTTGTATACATCTAAATCACTGTTACCTAATTAACTCTCACAATAAGTGTGTTTTCAGTCGACATTAACTCTGCAATGCAAGAGAAGGCCGTTTGGTAGATAGCACAATGTAGATGATCTGTGGACTCATCGAAGCACTGGTACCTAATGAACTTTCGTATGCAGTGTGCTTTAAGTCTGCCCCTCTCAGACTTTTCTCAACTCTAACCCCTCACCTGCCAGTCATGCTGTATCGTGCTGTTTGTAAGTCCTTTACGATCTCAGTGTCAGGTATAGGAATGTATTTCCCCAAGAAACTACATACAAAGATTTAAAAAATATGAAAGAAATAAAAGAAAACTCTTGACGCTATTATGCTCGGCAACATCTCAAAAGCTTCTGATAGAAACTAACTAAGAGGGTTCTAAATTTGTCATTAGAATAGATCCTTTCATCTCCCCATGGTTTTAGTTAAGGAGTTCAGCCCAGGCCTCTAGTGAAATGTTTTCCCCCTCTGTTTGCATTTCTGAACAAGCCTCCATAATGTTAATGAATTCTATTATTTTAAAACCAATTACTGTTAGTTGGGAGGCTTCTTTACCAACGGTGTCGCGTTCTCTGTGGAATAGCGTGCTGCTGTATCTGCCATTGTCTGCTGCTGCAGTCAAACTTCATTCTATTTCCTCCTATTCCCCAAACTGTCTATTCTATGCTAATGCGTCTCTTTTGGTATTCAGATACCTCCCATTTTAAACAGAAGTACCTCTCAAGGGAGCCTGATTTCCAGGAATAAGAGCAAAGTTTGTGAATGACTGAAACTGTTTGCCGTATTTGTATACTCGACCAAAAATACATAATATGGCAAAAGCTTGAAAGAAGATCTGGGCAAAGCAGCGCAGGTTACACATCATCTTGATGGGTAGTTGTAATGAAGACAGTTGGGGTAAAGTCTAGTCAATATGACCTGTACCTTCGCTGCTGAGTGTCTGTGTAGGGATAGGCGTGCTATGCTCTCACAGGTGAATTGAGATGTTGTGTTCTGTCAAATCATGATAAAAGACTAGAACATGAAAGCAAGGGAACATTACCTCTGTTGTGTGGGAGAAAAAAAGCATAATTGTATCAAAATTGAAAAGGATGAATTTGAGAGGGGGAGAGAGAGAGAGAAAATAAGGTTGATTTCCTCCCCGTATTCGTATTTAATATGATTCATGGGGTTTCTCTTACCACACTACTCTCTTTGTTCAGGGTAATTATATGTATTAATGATTACCAAAGACTTGTATATCCAGTGAATTACCTAGGTGTTTTGCCACCTATCCTCTGTTCTTCTTTTTTGTATGCTTAGGCCTTAACTGTCTGCCGCTCGCATAGACTTTTGGGAGGTGATTCTCTACTTTTGTTTATCTTTTCTAATCAGTGGTGTATAGGCTTGAAAGATGTGCAGCACACAAGGGTACACAATGGGCTCCATATCACATGAATATCTGAATGGTAAGTATTCAGTATGTACAGTGCCTTCAGAAAGTATTAACACCCCTTGACTTATTCCACATTTTGTTGTGTTACAGTCTGAATTTAAAATGGAATAAATGTAGCTTTTTTGTCACTGGCCTACACACAATACCCAATGATGTCAAAGTGGAATTGTGTTTTTTTTTTATTTGTACAAATTCATTACAAATGAAAAGCTATCTTTAGTCAATACGCATTCAACACCCTTTGTTCTGGCAAGCCTAGCTAAGGTGTAAAACATTTCTTACAAGTCACATAATAAGTTGCATGGATTCACTCTGTGTGCAATAATAGTGTTTAACATGGTTTTTGAATGACTACCCAATTTATGTACCCCACACATACAATAATCTGTAAGGTCCCTCAGTTGAGCAGTCTACATTAAATCTACATGAAAATCTATGGCAAGACCTGAATCTTTCTCTAGCAATGACCAACAACCAATTCAACAGAGCTTGAAGAATTTAGAAAGAATAATGGACAAAAGTTGCCAGTCCAGGTGTGGAAAGCTCTTACAGACTTACCCAGAAAGACACAGCTGTAATCGCTACCAAAGTATTGACACAGGGGTGTGAATATTTTTGGAAGTTAGATATTTCTGTATTTAATTTTCAATACAATACAAAATAATATTTTTTTTCACTCTGTCATAAATTTTTTTTATTTAACCTTTATTTAACCAGGTAGGCTAGTTGAGAACAAATTATCATTTACAACTGCGACCTGACCAAGATAAAGCAAAGCAGTGCGACACAAACACAGTTACACATGGAATACACAAACGTGCAGTCAATAATACTATAGAAAAGCTCTATATACAGTGTGTGCAAATGAGGTTGGATAAGGGAGGTAAGGCAATAAATAGGCCATAGTGGCGAAATAATTACAATATAGCAATTAAACACTGGAGAGATAGATGTGCAGAAGATGAGTGTTCAAGTAGAGATACTGGGGTGCAAAGGAGCAAAATCAATGAAATAAATAAGTAAGTATAGGGGATGAGGTAGTAGGATGGGCTATTTACAGATGGGCTATGTACAAGTGTAGTGATCTGTGAGCTGCTCTGACAGCTGATGCTTAAAGTTAGTGAGGGAGATATGAGTCTCCAGCTTCAGTGATTTTTGCAGTTCGTTCCAGTCATTGGCAGCAGAGAACTGGAAGGAAAGGCGGCCAAAGTAGGAATTGGCTTTGGGGGTGACCAGTAAGATATACCTGCTGGAGCGTGTGCTACGGGTGGGTGCTGCTATGGTGACCAGGTGAGATAAGGCGGGGCTTTACCTAGCAAAGACTTATAGATGACCTGGAGCCAGTGGGTTCCGTGACGAATATGAAGCAGAGGCCAGCCAACGAGAGCGTACAGGTCACAGTGGTGGGTGGTATATGGGGCTTTGGTGACAAACGGATGGCAATGTGATAGACTGCATCCAATTTGCTGAGTAGAGTGTTGGAGGCTATTTTGTAAATTACATTGCCGAAGTCAAGGATTGGTAAGATAGTCAGTTTTACGAGGGTATGTTTGGCAGCATGAGTGAAGGATGCTTTGTTGCGAAATAGGAAGCTGATTCTAGATTTAATTTTAGGTTGGAGATGCTTAATGTGAGTCTGGAAGGAGAGTTTACAGTCTAACCAGACACCTAGGTATTTGTAGTTGTCGACATATTCTAAGTCAGAACCGTCCAGAGTAGTGATGCTGGACGGGTGGGCAGGTGTGGGCAGCGATCGGTTGAAGAGCATACATTTTTAGTTTTACTTGCATTTAAGAGCAGTTGGAGGCCATGGAAGGAGAGTTGTATGGCATTGAAGCTCGTCTGGAGGTTAGTTAACACAGTGTCCAAAGAGGGGCCAGAAGTATACAAAATGGTGTCGTCTGCATAGAGGTGGATCAGAGACTCACCAGCAGAAAGAGTGACATCATTGATGTCGATGAATACAGCTGCGCAGTATTGTCTCTTATCGATGGCGGTTATGATATCGTTTAGGACCTTGAGCGTGGCTGAGGTGCACCCATGACCAGCTCGGAAACCAGATTGCATAGCGGAGAAGGTACGGTGGGATTCAAAATGGTCGGTGATCTGTTTGTTAACTTGGCTTTCGAAGACCTTAGAAAGGCAGGGTAGGATAGATATAGGTCTGTAACAGTTTGGGTCTAGAGTGTCTCCCCCTTTGAAGAGGGGGATGACAGCGGCAGCTTTCCAATCTTTGGGGATCTCAGACGATACGAAAGAGGTTGAACAGGCTAGTAAAGGGGTTGCAACAATTTTGGCGGATAATTATAGAAAGAGAGGGTCCAGATTGTCTTGCCCGGGTGATTTGTAGGGGTCCAGATTTTGCAGCTCTTTCAGAACATCAGCTATCTGGATTTGGGTGAAAGAGAAATGGGGGAGGCTTGGGCAAGTTGCTGTGGGGGGTGCAGAGCTGTTGACCGGGGTAGGTGTAGCCAGGTGGAAAGCATGGCCAGCCGTAGAAAAATGCTTATTGAAATTCTCACTTATCATGGATTTATCGGTGGTGACAGTGTTTCCTAGCCTCAGTGTAGTGGGCAGCTGGGAGGAGGTGCTCTTATTCTCCATGGACTTTAGTGTCCCAGAACTTTTTGTAGTTTGTGCTACAGGATGCACATTATTTTTTGAATAAGCTAGCCTTTGCTTTCCTAACTGCCTGTGTATATTGGTTCCTAACTTCCTTGAAAAGTTGCATATCGCGGGGGCTATTCGATGCTAATGCAGTAAGCCACAGGATGTTTTTGTGCTGGTCAAGGGCAGTCAGGTCTGGAGTGAACCAAGGGCTATATCTGCTCCTGGTTCAATATTTTTTGAATGGGGCTTGCTTATTTAAGCTGTTAAGGAAAGCACTTTTAAAGAATAACCAGGCATCCTCTACTGCCGGAATGAGGTCAATATCCTTCCAGGGTACCCGGGCCAGGTCGATTAGAAAGGCCTGCTCACTGAAGTGTTTTAGGGAGCGTTTGACAGTGATGATGGGTGGTCGTTTGACCGCAGACCATTACGGCCGCAGGCAATGAGGCAGTGATCGCTGAGATCCTGGTTGAAGACAGCAGAGGTGTATTTGGAGGGCAGGTTAGTTAGGATGATATCTGTGCCCGTGTTTACGGATTTGGGGTTGTACCTGGTAGGTTCATTGATAATTTGTGTGAGATTGAGGGCATCAAGCTTAGATTGTTGGATGGCCGGGGTGTTAAGCATGTCCCAGTTTAGGTCACCTAACAGCACAAGCTCTGAAGATAGATGGGGGGCGATCAATTCACATTTGGTGTCCAGGGCACAGCTGGGGGCAGAAGGTGGTCTATAGCTAGCAGAAACGGTGAGAGACTTGTTTCTGGAAAGATGGATTTTTAAAAGTAGAAGCTCAAATTGTTTGGGCACAGACCTGGATAGTATGACAGAACTCTGCAGGCTCTCTCTGCAGTAGAATGCAACTCCGCCCCCTTTGGCAGTTCTATCTTGTCGGAAAATGTTGTAGTTGGGGATGGATATTTCAGGGTTTTTGGTGGTCTTCCTAAGCCAGGATTCAGACATGGCTAGGACATCCGGGTTGGCAGAGTGTGCTAAAGCATTGAATAAAACAAACTTAGGGAGGAGGCTTCTAATGTTAACATGCATGAATCCAAGGCTTTTACAGTTACAGAAGTCAACAAATGAGGCGCCTGGGGAATGGGAGTGGAGCTTGGCACTGCAGGGCCTGGATTAACCTCTACATCACCAGAGGTACATTATGGGGTATAGTGTGTAGATGCGTGAGATTTAAAAAATATATTTTAATCCATTTTGAATTCAGGCTGTAACACATCAAGATGTGGAATAAATCAAGGGGTATGAATACTTTCTGAATGCACAGTATGTCCATAAATCAAAGCGTATCCTTATCGCTCTCTCTCCCTGCCGTACCCACACTCATGTACACACACACACTCATTAAAAGCCGTGAATGCCTCTCATTCCTAAAGATGATTTATACCTTATTTAATAAGCTAAAAGGTTACCTTAAAGCAGATTTCCCCCCCTTAATTGACCAATTTCGGTGCTGCTCAATAAGCATTTATCATAACAAACCTTGACACAGGAGTAGTCGCTCTCTATCTCTCTATGGCATCCACGTTTACTCACACTCTGCACTCACCCACAGCTGTTACTGATATTACTCTGTTATAATTAATAGAATAGATATGAAATATTCAGTGTGTTTTGTTTTAGAGGTTGATGGCGCGTTCCAAAATGGCCGTCGCCTGCATTAGTCAGCATCTCTGAACCCAACCCTAATTATCCCACTTCACTCAGCATCTGTCTGCTATTAGGGGCCTTTGTTCCAGATTTTATCTCATTAGAATGGAATTGATCATCCTAATGGCTTTTTGGGGGGGGGGGTGATTGCTTCAACACCCCCTGTTTCAGGGGTCCATATGTTTGCTGAGACAGGTTAGGTATGGCCGTCATTTACCTCATAATCACTGTCTGGAATGTTAGCGAGGTAGGGGGAGAGGGTTGTGTTCAGTGGAGTGACTCTGTAAAATGATTCATGCTAATGCTAACTCTGAATAGGGCCAGTTTATGGGTGAATGTGCCATCATTGTATTTGCACACAACATTCAGAGTGGGGCGTCGTTAGGCTTCGTACTCCCTGTGCACATTTTGCCTCCCATGAATTGCGGTGGTGGGCGTGGCAGTGTTGTTGGCTGGTGTCCTTGTCCAAATGGCTCTCGCTTGTTAAAGGAATTGAATGGAGATGGACAGAGAATGTCTCCCTTTCTCTGCACATGTACCTTCCCTGAAGTGAAGGCCTCGTTCCCTCTATCAATGACTGTGTTTATGACACTTATCAAAAGTTAGATTTTCCGACGAGGCTGTATAGGAGCGAGGATGTGTGGTACTGTGTGTGTCTATGTTTACATTTGTAAGCCTACCAGTTGGAGAGAGAAATTCATCCATTAAAATAATGATCATAGTATTTGTGCTGTCTGAACGACTTTACTTGTGTGTGTATGTGTTCTGCCTTGCTCTCTATCACTTTCCATCACTCAATCATTCTCTCTCTCTCTCTCTCTCTCTCTCTCTCTCTCTCTCTCTCTCTCTCTCTCTCTCTCTCTCTCTCTCTCTCTCTCTCTCTCTCTCTCTCTCTCTCTCTCTCTCTCTCTCTCTCTCTCTCTGCTTCTCTCTCTCTCTCTAGGTCTAGGTCTGCTTCTCTCTCTGTTTACGGTGGTCAGAGGAGGTTTTGCCAGCCCTAGTGTCTTAACACCGAGCACAGACCGACGGACACTGAGTGAGAGAGAGAAAAAGACAGAGTGACAGAGAGAGGTGGACTTGCCTATTGCTCTGGCATTGTCCTCCCTCTCAACACACTGCAGCATATCTAATCCTTACAAGGCTGACATTCCCTTACATCACTGTAGGTGGTACCTGCTGCACCACAATACACTCTACTGTAGTTAGATGTGTATGGCTCTTCTTGTGACGACACTCTACTGTAGTTAGATGTGTATGGCTCCTTATGAGGACACTACTGTAGTTAGATGTGTATGGCTCCTCTTGTGACGACACTCTCTACTGTAGTTAGATGTGTATGGCTCCTTATGAGGACACTACTGTAGTTAGATGTGTATGGCTCCTCTTGTGACGACACTCTACTGTAGTTAGATGTGTATGGCTCCTCTTGTGACGACACTACTGTAGTTAGATGTGTATGGCTCCTCTTGTGACGACACTACTGTAGTTAGATGTGTATGGCTCCTCTTGTGACGACACTCTACTGTAGTTAGATGTGTATGGCTCCTCTTGGGACAACACTACTGTAGTTAGATGTGTATGGCTCCTCTTGGGACGACACTACTGTAGTTAGATGTGTATGGCTCCTCTTGGGACGACACTACTGTAGTTAGATGTGTATGGCTCCTCTTGTGACGACACTACTGTAGTTAGATGTGTATGGCTCCTCGTGACGACACTCTACTGTAGTTAGATGTGTATGGCTCCTCGTGATGGCACTCTACTGTAGTTAGATGTACAGTGCAGTTGGAAAGTTTTTTCCACATTTTATTACTTTACAGCCGTATTCTAAAATGGATTAAATCGTTTTTTCCCCCTCATCAATCTACACACAATGCCCCGTAATGATGAAACAAAAACAGGTTTTTAGACATAAAAAAAAAGATATCACAGTTACGTATTCAGACCCTTTACCCTTACTTTGTTGAAGCACCTTTGGCACCTCTGCAGATCCTCTCAAGCTCTGTCAGGTTGGATGGGGAGTGTCACTGCACAGTTATTTTCAGGTCTCTCCAGAGAGGTTCGATCAGGTTCAAGTCCGGGCTCTGACTGGGCCACTCAAGGACATTCAGAGACTTGTCCCAAAGCCACTCCTGCGTTGTCTGTGTGCTTAGGGTCGTTGTCCTGTTGAAAGGTGAACCTTTGAGGTCCTGAGCGCTCTAGAGCAGGTTTTCATGTGACGCTTGGCGTTCAGGACAAAGAGTTCAATCTTGGTTTCATCAGACCAGAGAATCTTGAATCTCATGATCTGAGAGTCTTTAGGTGCCTTTTGGCAAACTCCAAGCGGGTGTTCATGTGCCTTTTACTGAGGAGTGGCTTCCGTCTGGCCAATCTACCATGAAGGCCTGATTGGTGGTGGTGCAGAGATGGTTGTCCTTCTGGAAGGTTCTCCCATCTCCACAGAGGAACTCTGGAGCTCTGTCAAAGTGACCATCAGGTTCTTGGTCACCTCCCTGACCAAGGCCCTTCTCCCCCGATTGCTCAGTTTGGCTGGGTGGCCAGCTCTAGGAAGAGTCTTGGTGGCTCCAAACTTCTCCCATTTAAGAATCATGTAGGCCACTGTGTTCTTGGGGACTTTCCATGCTGCAGAAATGTTTTGGTAGCCTTCCCCAGATCTGTGCCTTGACAAAATCCTTTCTCGGAGCGCTATGGACAATTCCTTCGACCTCGTGGCTTGTTTTTTTTGCTCTGACATGCACTGACCTTATATCAACTGGTGTGTGCCTTTCCAAATCATGTCCAATCAATTGAATTTACCACAGGTGGACTCTAATCAAGTTGTAGAGACATCTCAAGGATGATCAATGGAAACAGGATGCACCTGAGTTGAATTTCGAATACTTATGTAAATAAGGTATTTCTGTTTTCTATTTGTAATTAATTTGAAAACATTGGTTTGTCATTGTGGGGTTTCATGTGTATTCAATCTATTTTAGAATAAGGCTGTAACATAACAAAATGTGCGAAAAGTCAAGGGGTCTGAATACTTTCTGAATGCACTGTATTTGGCTCCTCATGTTGCAACACTATACCGTAGTTAGATGTATTTGGCTCCTCATGTTGCAACACTATACCGTAGTTAGATGTATATGGCTCCTCATGTTGCAACACTATACCGTAGTTAGATGTATTTGGCTCCTCATGTTGCAACACTATACCGTAGTTAGATGTATTTGGCTCCTCATGTTGCAACACTATACCGTAGTTAGATGTATTTGGCTCCTCATGTTGCAACACTATACCGTAGTTAGATGTATATGGCTCCTCATGTTGCAACACTATACCGTAGTTAGATGTATTTGGCTCCTCATGTTGCAACACTATACCGTAGTTAGATGTATATGGCTCCTCATGTTGCAACACTATACCGTAGTTAGATGTATATGGCTCCTCATGTTGCAACACTATACCGTAGTTAGATGTATTTGGCTCCTCATGTTGCAACACTATACCGTAGTTAGATGTATTTGGCTCCTCATGTTGCAACACTATACCGTAGTTAGATGTATTTGGCTCCTCATGTTGCAACACTATACCGTAGTTAGATGTATTTGGCTCCTCATGTTGCAACACTATACCGTAGTTAGATGTATATGGCTCCTCATGTTGCAACACTATACCGTAGTTAGATGTATATGGCTCCTCATGTTGCAACACTATACCGTAGTTAGATGTATATGGCTCCTCATGTTGCAACACTATACCGTAGTTAGATGTATATGGCTCCTCATGTTGCAACACTATACCGTAGTTAGATGTATATGGCTCCTCATGTTGCAACACTATACCGTAGTTAGATGTATATGGCTCCTCATGTTGCAACACTATACCGTAGTTAGATGTATATGGCTCCTCATACGTAGTTAGATGTATATGGCTGCTCTTGTGGCAACACTACTGTAGTTATAGGTGTATGGAAATCCCCCTCTACCAACACGCCTCTACCAATCCCCCGCTCTTTCAACCCCCCACTCTACCAGCCCCCCGCCCTCTCAACCAATCCTGTACTCTACCAACCATCATGGGTCAGTTTTTAATTCCCCCCACTTATGATTAAGGTGAGGTTTGGGAGAGGGAAACTGTGTTTCATTCAGTTGGAGCCATTCTAATGGCTTATGAACCGAGGGCCCCATTTGGAGCCATTCTAATGGCTTATGAACCGAGGGGCCCATTTGAAGCTATTCTAATAGCTTATGAAGGCAACATAATGATGTGTGGGCCTTGTTATTTTCTTTGTTCACAAAACACTTCCTGGGTTATTGCATTTTTACGGATGGGGGCCTTGATCACTCGTATTACTGGGTGGTGTAAATGGGAGTCAATAAATTACCCTCCGATTAAAGATGCCCTCACTTTGAGCGCCCGGGCGCCATCCGCCATGCATGGTTTAACACAAGTCTCTTCAAGTGTACTAGTTCAATCATTCTAATTCCTTTTCCGTTTGCTTCCCCCACTGAGAATGACTTCTCTGGCTCACATTTGAACGCGGTGCAAGTATTTGTGAGTGAACAGTAGTTGTGCGTCGAAGGCTGGATAGCTGGTGAGAGAGAGGACAGGCAAGGTGTTGTCTGACCTTACAATGAAGTAACAATTAGTCCAATACTGATTAACGTGCTATTGTCTTGCCCGTCTCGTGCTCTTTTGTCAGAGAGGTATAATTTGATGGCTCTTTCTCTCAATGGCATCATGTCACACAGATGTAATCTAATCAACTATCAAGCAAGCCTTCATACATTTCATATTTATTCATATATTTTATTATTGTTCATTTATTTGTATTGACTTGACGAACACAAACAACCTCTTATGTTTCTAGAATTACGTGGTCTGTATCTGTAAAACATCTGTCAATGTTGTGCTATCTGACTTGACGTTATCAGGTTATTTAAGTTAATACATTGTTTTGTATTATCTAGTTTATATGATGCACACCACTCATGGAAACTGTTTGCACCAATTCATTCAGATGATTGCAAAGCTGTGTATTTGCTTATGTTGGTAGGAGTCTCACTGTAAATGCTCGCAAAGTTACTAGATTAGTCCTAATTTTAAATATCATTTTAAATAGTATTTAGTAAGTGTAACACATCCTCTGTATTTACTTATGCAAAACATGCTAATGTGATTAACCCTCTGAAACACCTCCAACAAACCCACTATATTGTAATGACTAAAACCTTGCATAATTAGTAGAGGTCCTCTTCATGCTGTTCAGGATGTATCATCTCAGTGGAGATATGAATATTATTATATTATGTATTTATATGGAAAATGGAATGATGTAAATAGCAAACAGATGGCCAGGTCTGTCAATGGGGCCTTGTGCCTTTCTGCATGGTTGGGGAGGAAAGAGGAGCCGAGTAGCTGAGTATCATTTTTGCTGACCCCCTCGATTTGTTAAAAACTGCTGATCAGCCCCAGCTCGTTTTATGCATCTTCAAAACTCTGCCACACTGATTGATACACTGTGGAATAGTCCCTCGCTTCTTTTTCACCTGAAAGAGCAGACAAGTTCTCCAAGGCACAGGAGACGGTATAATCCATTTACGTGGTGGCAAAAACGTCACCAGATAATCATCTGTTTTTCTGTCTATCCACCCACACCTTTTACATTCCATTAATGGAAATAGGAAAATAAAGCTTTCTTTTTTCTGAAAGAGAAATAGATTGCGTTTGGTGGATGGGTTTAACTATACTTGTGGGGACCAGAAGTCCTCACAAGAATAGTCAACAAACAAAACTTTGACCAACTGGGGACTTTTTTAGTCCCCACAAGGTCAAATGCTATTTCTAGGGGGTTTAGTGTTAAGGTTAGAATTAGTTTTAGGGTTAGAATTATGTTTTGTGTGTGTGAATTGATTATTGATATCTGAGGGCATGCAGGGTGAGGTTTATATAATTCACACACAGCTGGGTAAACAGTCTGATGGTTTGATTTGCACTGGAATATAACATTTCCACCTCTATGGAGAGGGGGGGGGGTGTATAGGAACGAGAGAGGGAGGGAGAGTGAGTATAGGAGCGAGAGGGAGAGTGAGTATAGGAGCGAGAGGGAGAGTGAGTATAGGAGGGAGAGGGAGAGTGAGTATAGGAGCGAGAGGGAGAGTGAGTATAAGAGGGAGAGGGAGAGAGTATAGGAATGAGAGGGAGATGGAGAGAGTATAGGAACGAGAGGGAGAGAGTATAGGAACGAGAGGGAGATGGAGAGAGTGTATATGAACGAGGGAGAGAGGGTGAACGAGAGAGAGAGTGAACGAGAGAGTGAGGGAGATGGATATAGAGTAGGAATGAGAGAGAGTATATGAACGAGGGAGAGAGGGTGAACGAGAGAGAGGGTGAACGAGAGAGCGAGGGAGATGGATATAGAGTAGGAATGAGAGAGAGTATAGGAACGAGGGATGGAGATGGTGAGTGAAGGAAAGGGGGAGAGAAAGGAAGAGAGAGGAAAAGAGGAGGATGGATGAAGGCAGATAGAGAATCAACTCCCTCAGGTACTTTCCTCACAGTTTACATTGTTCAGCACAGCACATCTCTGAGCCTCCTAATTGTGAAAGATAATGGTGAATTTCTTATACTTCCCTTTTGGATTTTAAACAAAATTAAACACAGCTTTCTGGACAGGTGGCGGTTGGTGACACTCCCAAAGAATCTTAAAGGCACAACAATTTTTATTTTGACAAACTGCAGGCCCAACACTTGGTGTGCATTTAAAATTGTTTGTAGCCTGACTGAATGAAAACTCTTCTCTGCAACTCCTTCCACAGTCCCTCCGTAGCCAGACACACACAGCCAGATGTGGGCTTCCCAGCAGAAGCCAGACTGAAGCCCAAACCTGCCTTCTCTTCTTCTAACACCTGTGTGTAGATTGGACCCTGGGCTGGCGGGGGAGGCAGAGGGGAGGAAGGAAAGAAGGGGGGTAATGAGGGCACAGGAGGGCCCGGAGGCAGGAGGGGAGAGCTGCCAGGTGTATCCGTCGCCGTCTGTGCCTGCATATCAAATGGCACCCTGTTCCCTATATAGTGCACTACTTTTTACCAGGGTCCTTGTCATGCATTATATAGGTGATTGGGTTCCATTTGGGACATAGCCTATGTATCTAAGCCTCTTACCTTACCAATAGACCCCTGCCCCAGCATCGGGCCTCTCTGATTGGGTGATAGCCTCAGGGAGTCTGGTTTTGCTCAGTGCTGACGAGCCTTATTGGATATATTGGTTTCAAAGGAAGCACCAAGCAAGCTACCCATGATAATTACTGAATATGTGGATATTGAGCAAAGGTTTTAGGTAACCGGTTAGTGTGGGGGTTTTTGGAAGGAGCCTAAAGTGGTTTCAGCACCAGAGGATGAGAGGACAGCTCCCTGTTAAAACAACACTGAAGGCAGAGTTGAGTTCAACACAGCCAGTGCACTGGCTTCAAGGACACACACTCTCTTTCGCTCTCTCAACACTCCCCCACTCTCGCTCGCACGCATGCACACACACACACACAGATTCCGCTGAGGTGTTGTAAAAAAGCAGAGACTCCTTTGTCTTAATTTCTATCCTCCATGATTCTGGCCTTGTCTCATTGTTTGACTGGAGCAATTACGACCATTTCTCATTGTACTGTGATAAATGGGAAGTTGGGCTATTCAGAAGGCTTTGGCAATGGCAAGTCATTAACACTTTTAATAGAGAAACCTTTGGGAAGCCTTGGAAAAAACATGTTAATTTTGTTTCTATGAGTGCCTGAGGGTTCTGATTTGAACGTACTGGTAGCGATGGTTGTTTGAATGTTCAAACCTTGTAGGATTTGCAGAAATGAGTGTGTCTGTGCTTTTCTTTGTGCATACAGTATGTCTGTCTGTGTCTACAATGCTTGTGTGTTTGTTGTGTGTGTATGTGTGCCAATGTCTATTTCTGTGTGCGTGTGTGTTATTTGACTATCAGGACTATCCTGATTTACCTCATCCATGTGGGAGAATCCCAAATCGCTAGTCATTCGGTGCAGTAAATGAATCCCAAATCGCTAGTCATTCGGTGCAGTAAATTAAATCCCAAATCGCTAGTCATTCGGTGCAGTAAATGAATCCCAAATCGCTAGTCATTCGGTGAAGTAAATTAAATCCCAAATCACTAGTCATTCGGTGCAGTAAATTAAATCCCAAATCGCGAGTCATTCGGTGCAGTAAATGATTCCCAAATCGCGAGTCATTCGGTGCAGTAAATGAATCCCAAATCGCGAGTCATTCGGTGCAGTAAATGAATCCCAAATCGCTAGTCATTCGGTGCAGTAAATTAATCCCAAATCGCTAGTCATTCGGTTCAGTAAATGAATCCCAAATCGCAAGTCATTCGGTGCAGTAAATGAATCCCAAATCGCGAGTCATTCGGTGCAGTAAATGAATCCCAAATCGCGAGTCATTCGGTGCAGTAAATGAATCCCAAATCGCAAGTCATTCGGTGCAGTAAATGAATCCCAAATCGCTAGTCATTTGGTGCATCGCCACGCGCCTATAGCTGCTTCCAAACTAATGTGTTAAAAGTCATTGAACTATACTCAACTCAATGATTCGCTTACTTCTCATATTTAGGACTGGTGGCTACTAGCGTGGCTCACGTCTTGGCTTTTGGCCACAAGTTCACTGCTGCTAAAATGACATGCGATGACTTTGTCAGGCGCCTGCAGCCGCGGCGATGGTCTTAATTAGGTTTTGTCTTGTATAGAACAATCCTCCACGTGTGTTATTGATGTTTCACGTAGTTGAGGTATACAAGTTTTAATAGCTGTGCTAGTCCCTGGATTTCTACGGTTCATTTCCTGTTTTGCCGAGAAAGTATGTGATACACAACATAACATCCCAGGCGCTATTTCTGTTGCTGTTTCATCCCATCATGACAGCTCTTGATGATAGATACCTGACAGGTGTCACTGGTAAGAGTGATACTTCAGATGGAGTAGATCAGCTTCCAGTCAGTGGTTGTTGTTTTCCTTTATTGAACACTGCTACAAATGATTAGCTGCTTTTCTAGGCTCAGTGAAGGAATCTTCCTGGTGGTGCTTTCACCAACTGACACGTCAAGCTCACAACTGTATACAGAAACATATAACTACTGTACCTTTCCCCTTGTCCATCAGCCTGCTTGTCAACCAAGCAGTACAGTAGAGCTGCCTCCTACAGAGGCATGTTAAGTTATAGCCTGTTAAGTTTGAGCGCAAGGCACCCTGGGACTGTTTGTGGGGCTCATCCTAATCACTGTGGAACGTGTGGCCCATAATCACTTTGTGCTGTGGGGAGTGTTGCCGTGCTGGGGATGATGTTTGGAGTCTGTGTGCAGTGCGGCTTGTGTTTGGATCACCATAGGAAGTCGCTGCGGTTGCAGAGCAGACACTTGTCATGTTTACCGTGACAGTCCCGCTCTTTATAAATCGAGAACTATGAGCACTGTCACTCCTGGGGTACTTTTTAGTCCTCCTCTTCATCCTCCTTCTCCTCTTCATCATCCTCACCTCTTCAATCTCCTTTTCCTATTCGTCCTCCTCACCTCTTCATCATCCTTCTCCTCTTCCTCCTCCTTATTTTCTTCCTCCTTCTCTTCTTCCTGCTCCTTTTCTTCATCCTCTTCATCCTCCTCACCTCTTCATCCTGATCACCTCTTCATCATCTTCCTCCTTAACTTCTTCATCCTCCTCTCTTCATCCTTCTCTTCCTCATCTCCTCTTCCTCCTTCTCTTCAACCTCCTCATCTTCGCCTCTCCTCTAAATCCTCTTTCTCCACTTCCTCCTCTTCATCCTCCCTCTCCTTCTCTTCATCCATTTCTTCCTCATCATCATCCTTCTCCTCTTCCACCTCTCCTCTTCCTCCTCATTCTCCTCTTCCTCCCTGTATGTAGCTCCTGTCAGTCATCCATTAATCCTACTTCAAGTCAGACTTATTCAAGTGTAATTCACCCTGACGTGGTGACACCTCCCGCTTTTACACACCATCGCACATAATCATATAATTAAATCAACCATTCATATGGTTGGAATTTCAGGGAATCATTATGGAAGTCATATACTCAAGCTCATGTACATGGAGCTTTCCAATTACCAACTCAATATGACCTCCATCTTCAACTCTTCTGGGATGTGTAGTGATGTCTTTGAGTTCACTGAAGTTGAGCTATATTTATTCACTTTGAAAACGATTGAACTGCAAACATTATCACACGGTGAACTACATTTCAGGAACCTTTCCAAAGAGTCAAAAAGTATTCAAGTACACCTGGTGACATACAGGGAGATATTGGCTGCATGCTTACAAGGCTGTAAAGACAAGAGAGAGTGGCAGAGAACGTGTAACTGTCACTCTGAGTCAGGGAGCATCAACTAGTGAGATACCCCAACCACAGTTTTTCCCGAAAGTGACAGTTTCAGGGTAAATGATAGTTTGACAAGTCTGCCTTTGAATTAAGTCAAAACTAGCCAAATCAGATGCAAGGAGCATGAAGCACGTGACGCATTTGTCACCTCAACCTGCATGGTTTCACGGCTGAGATGTCTCACCGCTTGAGGCAACAGGGTTGAGTCATGTGGCAAGGCAGGTTGTTAGAGTGTGGTACAAAGATTGCTACAACATTGGGCTTGTTAAGTTACTGCTAAAGTGGTGTTTACGATGCTGTCAAAACCTATTTTAGCAAACAAATAACGTTGAGCTAACATTTGTTTGGCTAAATACTAACTGGAATGAGACTTAATTGAAATGGGAGGTTGTCAGTTTGTGTCGAAAGGGCGTAGTTCCTTTGTCAGATCAGATTTAACGTTCCCTTAACCTTCCCTTACTTCCCTTGACCCCTCTGATAACAAATCACATCATTATGTAATTTCACCGTCCAACATCAATATCACTGCAACCTCTTTAAATCAGAAAATATGCATCAATGTTTCTGGAAGATGGCGAACCCTCCAGCTACAATATGTTTAGATTCATATTAAGCATCTCATTTGGCTAGTGATAAGCCCTGGTGTGTCCTCTCTCTCTCTCTCTCTCTCTCTCTCTCTCTCCTTTCTCTCTCCTTTCTCTCGCCCCTTTGTCTCTCTCTCTCCTTTCTCTCCCCCCCCACAAAGAAAATACGAATCGCCCAAATCACTCTTTCCTTGCGTTAAGACATCATTCATTTCACCACGTCTTATAAAACAATTTGTTTTCCCTGGAAGTTTACTCTATCTTGTCTTAATTCAAAGGGAAATGTAAATAATGCAATGTGTGCCAGGGGTTGCTTCCAAGTAATTGCCATAGAGTGGGAAGAGCCAGTCAGTCAGTGGGAGAATCCTAGGGGTGATGAGATGTCATCAGGGAGGGACACACACCACACACACAGTTTACTCCAATTGAAACAAGACAAGATGTTTTCTTTTGGGTCCTCCTCTACATCACACAACTCGCACACACTGTGGATTTCCGCTAATTAAGACAATTCAATCAAGTTAAATGACGTTTTCCGGTTCTTTGTTCTTAAACGGTTCTTATGTGTTCCTGCATCATCATTGCTGTGGCAGTTGATGCCAGTTGATGCCTGCCACCCCTTTCATTCCTTTAGGGAGCTGCACAGCGCATGTTTCTGTTTTGACATTTCTGATTTATTAGATTTCTCAGTTAACCACGAGCTACAGAAAGGGCAGCTGTGCTTTGTAAGGAATTGTATGACCTCCTTAGCTCACGCCACGTACTGTAAGAGGTAAAAAACGACAAATGGTACGGCTGTCATTGAAAATAAGAATTTGTTCTTAACTGACTTGCCTAGTAAAATAAAGATAAATAAATAATAAAAGGCTGCTGAAATGGTTCATGTGTTCAGGGGCAGAACAACAGATTTGTACCTAGTCAGCTCTGGGAATTGAACTTGCAACCTTTCGGTTACTAGTCGAGCGCTCTAACCACTAGGCTACCCTAAGGCACAGTGATTTCTCTGTACTGTAGATGTCTGTGTATCCGTCTTTGAGTTGAGCTTGTTATTTGTTCGTTCGACTTTTAACTTTTCAACAACTTCATTTTTATTTTCTCTGAGTTGAGCTGATTGGGGCGGCTGGGCTGCCTAGTGGTTAGAGCGTTGGACTAGTATTCACAAGGTTGCAAGTTCAATTCCCCGAGCTGGCAAGGTACAAATCTGTCGTTCTGTTCCTAGGCCAACATTGAAAATCAGAATTTGTTCTTAACTGACTTGCCTAGTTAAGTAAAGGTAAAAAATAAATAAGAGCAACAACTCTAGACTAGCAGACAGTTTACCATAAAGCAGGAGAGGAGAGTGTAATTAGTGAGGGGGATTTTCTCTCTCTCCCCCTCTCTCCACTCGGTCAGAAAGACAATGGGGACGACTGACGTCAATACGGACAAACCCTTGCACAATCTCTATTGAAGACCTTTGCTATTGGCTGTGTTGGATGAAGCCAGGGAGGAGAGAGCGAAAGATACAGGGAGAGAAAGAGAACGCAAACAGAGAGAGACTGAGTGAGAGGAAGAGATATGAGGAAGGTAGATGTATGTTCAGCGCGGCTCACTGGATATCTGCGTGGGAGAGAGGTGTCAGATAGTCCGGCCACGTGAAAGACCTTGGTGATTAAGGAACAAAGTTGATGAAGAACTAACTCCTATTGACAAGTCTTTGTCTGCAGGCCCGTCTCCCCTGGTGCCTGCAGTTGAAGCCCTTGGCTACATTCCTCTGGCTAAACTAGCGGAGTGGATTGAGAATTTAAGCAGGATTGATTGCTTTGCAGCAATTGTCAATGCTGCTATGTCCGGGCCAGGCATTGATTTTGCAGGGCCAACTTTCAGGAATGGCGGTGTTAAATTTATATTACTGTTAATCATTACTCTGGCTAGCGTTTTATCAAGAGTGTCACAGTTATTAGGGTGCTTGTACATCATTATTTTTTTGTTTCCCACACCAGGGTTTGACATTAACTTTTTTTGCAACTTGTCCTTTGGAGAGCTACTGGGTGTGCAGGCTTTTGTCATCTTATCAATGTCCTGTTGAGCTTCAGATTTTTTACAATGTGGTGTGTTAGAGCAGGGCTGGAGCAAAATGCTGCGCACCCAATAGTTCTCCTGGACTCTCCAGGGGGAGGGTTGGCCACCCTGCAACATTACAATTACAACCAAATACTTATTATGTTTTTATTAAATAATTCCCTCATTCAATGAACCACGGATCAAATGGCAAAGGTGGACCAGGTAGCTACGACATGTTTATCTATTTGTAAGGCTAAGGGGAGAACTTGACAGTATACAGTGAGGGAAAAAAGTATTTGATCCCCTGCTGATTTTGTACGTTTGCCCACTGACAAAGAAATGATCAGTCTATAATTTTAATGGTAGGTTTATTTGAACAGTGAGAGACAGAATAACAACAAAAAAATCCAGAAAAACGCATGTGAAAAATGTTATAAATTGATTTGCATTTTAATGAGGGAAATAAGTGTTTGACCCCCTCTCAATCAGAAAGATTTCTGGCTCCCAGGTGTCTTTTATACAGGTAACAAACTGAGATTAGGATCACACTCTTAAAGGGAGTGCTCCTAATCTCAGTTTGTTACCTGTATAAAAGACACCTGTCCACAGAAGCAATCAATCAATCAGATTCCAAACTCTCCACCATGGCCAAGACCAAAGAGCTCTCCAAGGATGTCAGGGACAAGATTGTAGACCTACACAAGGCTGGAATGGGCTAGAAGACCATCGCCAAGCAGCTTGGTGAGAAGGTGACAACAGTTGGGGGCGATTATTCGCAAATGGAAGAAACACAAAAGAACTGTCAATCTCCCTCGGCCTGGGGCTCCATGCAAGATCTCACCTCGTAGAGTTGCAATGATCATGAGAACGGTGAGGAATCAGCCCAGAACTACACGGGAGGATCTTGTCAATGATCTCAAGGCAGCTGGGACCATAGTCACCAAGAAAACAATTGGTAACACACTACGCTGTGAAGGACTGAAATCCTGCAGCGCTTGCAAGGTCCCCCTGCTCAAGAAAGCACATATACATGCCCGTCTGAAGTTTGCCAATGAACATCTGAATGATTCAGAGGACAACTGGGTGAAAGTGTTGTGGTCAGCTCAACTTGCCGTGTTTGGAGGAGGAGGAATGCTGCCTTTGACCCCAAGAACACGATCCCCACCGTCAAACATGGAAGTGGAAACATTATGCTTTGGGGGTGTTTTTCTGCTAATGGGACAGGACAACTTCACCGCATCAAAGGGACGATGGACGGGGCCATGTACCGTCAAATCTTGGGTGAGAACCTCCTTCCCTCAGCCAGGGCATTGAAAATGGGTCGTGGATGGGTATTCCAGTATGACAATGACCCAAAACACACGGCCAAGGCAACAAAGGAGTGGCTCAAGAAGAAGCACATTAAGGTCCTGGAGTGGCCTAGCCAGTCTCCAGACCTTAATCCCATAGAAAATCTGTGGAGGAGCTGAAGGTTCGAGTTGCCAAACGCCAGCCTCGAAACCTTAATGACTTGGAGAAGATCTGCAAAGAGGAGTGGGACAAAATCCCTCCTGAGATGTGTGCAAACCTGGTGGCCAACTACAAGAAACGTCTGACCTCTGATTGCCAACAAGGGTTTTGCCACCAAGTACTAAGTCATGTTTTGCAGAGGGGTCAAATACTTATTTCCCTCATTAAAATGCAAATCAATTTATAACATTTTTCACATGCGTTTTTCTGGATTTTTTTGTTGTTATTCTGTCTCTCACTGTTCAAGTAACCCTACCATTAAAATTATAGACTGATCATTTCTTTGTCAGTGGGCAAACGTACAAAATCAGCAGGGGATCAAATACTTTTTTCCCTCACTGTACAAGTTACTTGTCAATTTGGCTATTCTAAGATTTTGTTTATTGTTTGTCAGAATGACATGGCCAGTATTGAATAGAAGAGAAACCTATCTTTACGATTGTAATAATGTTTTGTCAAAACCCAATTTTGAGCGCTTGAGAGACAACCGGAGTATGCGGCGTTCATCAACTGTGTACCCGTAATACCTGTGTCGGCCATTTGTGCTTATACACGAGTGCCGAAGGGAAGTTATTTTAGGACATGACAATGACATTAATACATGCTAATAGTTAACTAGCGAGAGAACCAGCCAAACAACACTATGTTTTGAATTGACTCTCTAGTCTGTTGTATATATTATTTTACCTGCCGCTGCAATGTCTCGCTCTCTTTCTCATTCTCTCTCTCATTCTCTTTCTCGTCCCCTCCCCTCTGGCTACGGCCCACTGACACACACGCAGGTGAAGCACACACCATTACATTTCCAGGATTTTCATTGCTGACCAAAAAATGAGGTAGTTATCAAGAGATCCACAAATTAGCAGGTCTACAATAATTCTACTCTGATGCAGAGATTGGGAGGACAGTGCGCAACACGTCGCATCCAGAGGACACTTTGATTAAATTGTGATTGGAGTAGCCTAATGGTTTGTTATTGTGATTTTTGCATGATTGAAAAAATCTATAATCTCGTTGATGTCGAGCCAAACCCATCATGCCATACCCATCTACCCCCTCTGCCCAACCCCCTACTAATGCACGCATACACAAGCACACACACACCCTTCTCTGTTTTAACACACCCACTTGCAGAAACACACCTGTGTTCACACGTGCGTCCGTCTAGCACTCTAACCATGTTCCTCTCACACGCCTTCAACTCCATGATCCCCCAACAAAGTTCCAATACCGTGTACTGCTGTAATAATGTGATGTCGCTGCCTTTAAAGCCTTCACGCCGTCTTCCATATCTCAGATGTGGCGTCAGCCCCCCTCACTCTCTCTTCCTCTTCTTCCTCATCAGCCGATCTTCTGACACTCCAGAGGTGTGCTTTTTCACATGCCTGTCATCCCTCCCTCTCCCCCCTCTTCTATCCCTTTCTTGCCTACACTGCCTGGCGCCGACACACCGCCAGCCTGAGACGTATGTACTTTGTAGAGTTAACACTTCTCCTGTTCCATCACCTTGAAGTTGGTAAGTGGTACTGAGCGGGGGAGACTGCTCTTGAATCGTGTTAAAACAAAACAGGAGCTGTGAATGACTCTTGTCTGTTAATGCGTAGAGGAGGTAGGAGGCAGATGCCTCAGCAAAAAGAGGGGGGTTGCTTTTACCTGGACTCCTCCTGTGTCCTTTCAACAGGTGTGGTGTACAGTAGTGTTTAATTAAACCTTAGCCGTTCTACTGGAGATGGTGCTGAGGACTTTTGTCGCCTGAGTGCCAGTCGTTGCTGTCCTGCCAACTCCATGTCACTCATTGTCATGCCAAACAATGAAAGCAATGGAGTTGGCAAGAGCCCAAACAGATCTGGGACAAAACTACCACTTGAGTTTGCCTTCTATTGACATGGTGTGCTGTCGACAACGCTCCTCAATGTGATAATATATTCTTCACTGCAGTATATATTTCTTTTAAAACATGGAATACTAAGTGTCTCCTGTTGGAAGAGGTTTTACGGTTAGGGACGTCTTCAAATTCCTTGATAAAGATGGCATACATACACACCCTCCTCAGAGCATGACTGTTTTCCAAGGTGATATATTATTCGGATCATGTTAGCAGGTAAAGATATTGAGGTAGTGTATCCTCAGCTGAGACACTCTGCATCCCCAATGGCACCCTATTCCGTACATTGTGCACTACTTTTGACCAAAGCTCAAGAGGGAGAGCTACCTATGGCACTACTGGAGGTAGAGCTACCTATGGCACTACTGGAGGGAGAGCTGCCTATGGCACTGCTGGAGGCAGAGCTACCTATGGCACTGCTGGAGGCAGAGCTACCTATGGCACTGCTGGAGGCAGAGCTACCTATGGCACTGCTGGAGGCAGAGCTACCTATGGCACTGCTGGAGGCAGAGCTACCTATGGCACTGCTGGAGGCAGCGCTACCTATGGCACTGCTGGAGGCAGCGCTACCTATGCCACTGCTGGAGGTAGCGCAAACTATGGCACTGCTGGAGGTAGCGCAAACTATGGCACTGCTGGAGGTAGCGCTAACTATGGCACTGCTGGAGGTAGAGGCACTGCTGGAGGTAGAGCTACCTATGTCACTGCTGGAGGTAGCGCTACCTATGCCACTGCTGGAGGTAGCGCTACCTATGCCACTGCTGGAGGTAGCGCTACCTATGGCACTGCTGGAGTTAGAGCTAACTATGGCACTGCTGGAGGTAGAGGCACTGCTGGAGGTAGAGCTACCTATGGCACTGCTGGAGGTAGAGCTACCTATGGCCTGTTGATGTTTCGTGTGTGTGTGTGTGTGTGTGTGTGTGTGTGTGTGTGTGTGTGAAATTCCTCATACCATATTATGAGGTTGTTATCAAGAGATCCACATCTGGCTCTGTGTCAGTTTGGCTGCCTGTTGTAGAACCTCAGTGTGTTTTTCAGTGGGTCTCTACACACACTGAGACACACACACACCCTGTCTGTTTACTCTGGCAGCCTTCACACCCTCAGTAGAAGAGGGGCTGGCTATGGCACAGCAATCAGCTGGCACTGGCATGGCACACACATGGTCTACATTGGAGCAGTGCACTGTAAACATAATGAGTCAGCATTTAGCGTGCATGAATACAGCCTATGCTCTTACCTTGAGGCTAGCTCGTCTTGGGGTCGTTTCCCTGTTGCCCTATATCCCAACATCCAATTGGAGATGTTTCTGATTGGGTTTACTAGCATAATGTACACATTGTTTGCTTTTGGGATGCCTTAAGGAGCAGCTATTCAGGACTACAACATACTATGGCATATTACAAGGAAAACGGACCAGTGACCGGTTTAAGATACATACAGGAAATAGTTCCCAGCCATCACATTTCTTACCCATCAAGCCTTTTCAACACTGTCTCTTCCCTCACAGCTGGTAGGGCTGCTTGCAGAGCAGGGTTCCGTTACCATGGGCTCTCCCCTGTAAAACCATGGCTGCTGTAGGGCTCTAATCCCCAACAGGGGGAGAAGAAAGGCCAAACGTTTCGATTTTAGTTTTTACACACAAAGCTAAAGGAAACCCTATGAATGCAGCTCACACCACAGTGTGTGAACAGACAAAATAGGATCTTAGCTGGTTGGGTAAGAGAAGAATGAGGGGGGAGGCAAAGATGAAAAAATAATGTAATTCAGGATTTAAGAAATATTTCATTCGAGGAAGCTTTATTTCATTATCAAGAAAGTTAATTTAATATTCCTCGCAGTAATGCGAACATTAATTGAGGCTTTTTTAATATGCTGATCATACTCGGTGCTGCTGCCGGTCGTTTGAGCTCGTAAAGAAACACAGGGGAGCGAGACTTAAGAATCAGCCAAACTTCTGTTGAGAATTTTCTGCCCCCCTGCCTCTATTTTACTGGGCCTCCGTTTAGTGGTAGGAAGAGGAGCGAGTTTGTCTCTCTCTGCTTCTTTTGATTATCGCCTACCACTTTTTTGTTTTCTACAGTGAACAACGGCATAGTGGCATTTTTCCTCAGCACTCAATAAATAGTTCCCATAGATTTATATTATTCTTAAGGACGAGGAATCGAGCCCCGGAGAAGCAGGGTTTTATTAGAAAATCATAAATCTTGTCGGCTGGTCCTGAGGAATATAAACGATGAGCAGTCACTAAGTCAAATGGCATTTGCAGATAAAGTGGAGCTTAATATAAAAAATGATCATAGTGATATCCACAACATCCCTCAAACCCGTTTGGCTCCCACGCTATCGATCGGGGATGTTGGTTTCGGCTGACAAATAAATTAATTAAAACGACTGAGATTTTTAAAATAGGATTTTTTAGGCGCACAGTCCTTGTAATGCTACATTTACGGGTGTTTGATGATTGATGTTAGGAGTATGTTGGTCAGAATACTGGAAGCTTCTTCCATTTTGGTAGGAAACTCCATTCAGTCATTTGAAATCCTCTGTTTTGTAAGTTTTGGGAGGCTGGAACATTTTTAAGCGAACTTGGCCGCTAATTGTCTCACTTGGATGGGATGCAGATGATTAAATGTAGCTAGGGAAAATGAATGCCTAATAAGAGAATATTCAAAACAAAAATATCTATACCATATTGGTGGTCCTCAGTAATAAAACTATTACCATATTGGTGGTCCTCAGTAATAAAACTATTACCATATTGGTGGTCCTCAGTAATAAAACTTACCATATTGGTGGTCCTCAGTAAAACTATTATTAACAGAAAGAGGAGAGCATTTTTGCTTATAAACCACTCTACACAGTAACAGGTTACCTACACATTGTCCCCATTCATAACAGCAGGTTACCTACACAGTTTATAAGAATAATAATAAGCCTTGTCCGAGACAGAATGGCCCATGGCACACAGTTTATAGCTGATAATTAAAATGTTCACCCTCCCATCCAACTATCTATCTATCCAACAATCTGCCTATTTCCCTCCTTAATCCCAGTTTGATGAATTGCCATTTGTCTGTTCTTAGCATTGTAATAGACAGGCCAAGCGGGCGGGGCTGAAAAACAATTTCCTCGCTCCGTGTTTGTCACTTAAATCCCCATCAGTTCACCCTGACAAGTTAATGTTTTGTTTCTCAGTTTATGGGGCGTCATGTGGGCACAATGTGTAAATTATTGTCACTGCTGTCAGAGCTATTAAGTTGCCAAAAGTTGCTCTGTTGTTATTGGTGTTCATGTCATCAGCCGGCACGACCGTCAGAAAGGGCCTCCCGATACTGACAGCTTCTCTCTTCTTTATTGCGACGCTTTCCCGAATTGGAGCAAATTAAGACTCTCATTATTTGATTTGCCGGATGCGGGCTTGTTAATGATCTCCCAACAAATTAAATAACCTAGGGGCAGGATTAATTAGATAATAAGAATCGCATCTCTGTATTTATCTTTTTTAAATACGTACTATATGGTTCCAGCGTTTTGAAATTAGACTTTCATTTTAACGCTGTGATCCAAATCAAGGCTGTATTGAATCAACACAGTGAAAAAACATACAAATTACCTTCCAAAAGTTCAAAAAGTCAAGTCGCTTCTGTACTTGTCATGGCTGCTGACCACTTTGTCTTTTTCCCTCTAGGAGACTAACTGCTGAAAACAGACGGAGGGAAACGTTTAACATAGTAGTTGTTACAGATTTGTTTGGTTGGACATGTATCATATTTAGAGGCCCCGCTGGTGCTCAGGGCAGTAAATATTGAACTCTCTCAAACAGAATGTGAAGTCAGACTAAGAATGGGTACAGTGAAGGGATATGTGTCTGCGGTGAATCACACATGATATAGGCACTGTAAAGGAATACTGTAGTCACTCAGACCTCAGTCTGGTAGAAAGGCCTCAACATATGTGATAAAGCTTCCTTGGAATTCTTGAGGAGGTACTGTATCTGTACAAGGGATCTGTCTATCCTCAATCTGTCATATCACTCACTTTATTTTCTCAAACATGTCTTTATTGAATGAGGGAGTTATATTGTTTTATAATTGGTCGAAAGATGCCATCTGCAGTTCTGCACTCACTCGCTCACTCATTTGAAATTGTTAGTAACAACGTGTGTTTTGTTTTCTACCCATCTTTTATTTCATGCTTGAGACCACTTTGCGCAAGGCCGCTCTGTGGCCTATATAACTCATCTTTGCAGCTAGCATGATAAATGATTCATATAATTCAATCAAACCTCATCATTCAATTGCAATCTTTCATTTTAAACTTGATTCAATGAAAATATCTAGATTTCACTTGTGGCTTCTTTTGTATTTGGCTGGCTGTTGTCTTTCCCCTCTCCTATGCCAACCTATTGTATGGAAAACCTTGGGATTGAGTGGAATGACATGCCAGTGACACATTCATACATTTATATAACTGAAGACTCCTATAACTGAAGATTTAGTGGGTTGGACAGGACCTGTTCATGTTGATGCTGGGAGGAGTGGAGAGAGAGTGAGTGAGGGGTATGAAGTGAGGGGTGAGTGAGTGAGGGGTGAGTGAGGGGTGAGAAGTGAGGGGTGAAGTGAGTGAGTGACTGAGAAGCGAGTGAGTGACTGAGAAGTGAGGGGTGAAGTGAGTGAGTGAGTGAGTGACTGAGAAGCGAGCGAGTGAGTGACTGAGAAGTGACTGAGTGAGAAGTGAGTAAGTGACTGAGTGAGAAGTGACTGAGTGAGAAGTGACTGAGAAGTGAGTGAGTGACTGAGAAGTGAGTGAGTGACTGAGAAGTGAGTAGTGACTGAGTGAGAAGTGAGTGAGTGACTGATTTTTTTATTGTATTTTTTATTTCACCTTTATTTAACCAGGTAGGCAAGTTGAGAGTTGAGTTCTCATTTACAACTGCGACCTGGCCAAGATAAAGAAAAGCAGTGCGACACAAACAACAACAGAGTTACACATTGGAGTAAACAAACATACAGTCAATAATACGATTATCGATTATCATGAATTTATCGGTGGTGACCGTGTTACCTAGCCTCAGTGTAGTGGGCAGCTGGGAGGAGGTGCTATTGTTCTCCATGGAATGGACTTGACAGTATCCCAAAACTTTTTGGAGTTAGAGCTACAGGATGCAAGAAGTGAGTGAGACGTGAGTGAGTGAGACGTGAGTGAGTGAGACGTGAGTGAGTGAGACGTGAGTGAGTGAGAAGTGAGTGAGTGAGAAGTGAGTGAGTGAGTGAGAAGTGAGTGAGTGAGTGAGAAGTGAGTGAGTGAGTGAGTGAGTGAGTGAGTGAGTGACTGAGAAGTGAGTGAGTGAGTGAGTGACTGAGAAGTGAGTGAGTGAGTGACTGAGAAGTGAGTGAGTGACTGAGTGACTGAGTGAGAAGTGAGTGACTGAGTGAGTGACTGAGTGAGAAGTGAGTGACTGAGTGAGAAGTGAGTGACTGAGTGAGTGAGAAGTGAGTGAATGAGGAGTGAGTGAGTGAGGGAGGGAGGAGAAGTTAGAAGAGAGATAAAGAGGGGTCGTTTGTGAGGGAGCAGCGCGTTGTGATAAGCAGGTAGATTAGAACACTACTCGTGTATGTGCGCCAATATAATTAACATTGACCCCTCCTTCTTCAGTCCTATTAGCCCAGTGTCAGAGAATGAAGGGGGGAACAAGGAATATGAAAAACGCCTGCCCAGTCTTTATTAGATTCTAGTCAGAGGGAACTAAGCAGATTTAAAGCAGGCCCAACTCCTCTGAGATAAACCCATTACTCTCTAAATTATCAAGGCTCCGCAGCAAAAATTAGTCCCTTTGGTGCCCGGGAATGTTCGGCGTCTGTGGAACATTGTGTTGAACACATCGTGCAGAAAGCTGATTAACGAAGATACTAATGCTGGAGGAATGTCTGCTTGAGTTGCGGGGTTAGTTGATCCTGATGTCCTGGAATGTGTTGGCTGGGGAGGGCACCTCGTTTTCTATTCTCTTCCATCCTCCCGTTCTCTTCATTCCACATCTGGTTCTCTTTTTCTCTGTTAATTCCTCTCTCTTCAAATCTCTTTCTCCCTTTTGTCCTCTCTCCTTCCACCTTCTCTGTTGGAGCTGAAGGCCCATTGCATCAATACTTATTTGGTGGTGGATTGCAGATGACGCCCGTGGGAGAGGCAGGCAGGCAGGCCGACACAGACAGGCAGGGAGGTAAACATGCGGACTGTGGTGACCTTGCCCTGGCAGACAATCGCTTAATCATGCCGAGACACCTCTTCTCTTTGAAAAGGTGTGTGTGTGTGTTTGAGGGCAGATGCTTAGACGGTGTGGCTATTCAATTGATCAAGGAGCATCCTCCAGTAGTTGAGCCCTCATGACCCCCGACCGGAGATTCTCATTGGCTGTGGAGTAGTATCAGCAGCCACTAACCCAGCCTACCCAGACTACAGGTTTATCTGCTGTACCAACTCACGTTAATGCTAGGCAGGGAGGATTCTAAAGGGTATAGCTCCAGGACTGGATTCCGTCAAACATACTCTGTATAAATAACCTTGTTACCTTACATGGTCATATTCAGGGTGCAGGAGTAAACATATCTTCCACAAGTGCTGGGTCGTATTCACTAGGAACCAAACGAAGCAAACGTGCTGAAAAGGGAAGAGACCTATCTGAGTTTGTCCAATGAGAAACACTTGTTTTCTTTTTTTTGTGACAAAACATTTTGCTACAGTATGCACTAATGAAACAACCCTGGTTTGATTGAATTCCAGACTCCTGACATACTGTGACATACTCCTCCCCCCACTTAAAAGTGTTTTCCAGTTCGGTTGCGTAGGCTGTATGTTAGTGTGTTTTTGTTTATTTGTCCAATCGAGGGTAGGCATATCAAAGGGTTTCATCATAGCGACAGACTGAGTGCAGTGTTCATAGTGCATGGTGCATTGAAGCATTTAACTTAACTAATGACTGGAATGATGTTGCTGCGTGATATTACGCTCACACAAAACGCATTGCGGCACTTTCAGTTGTTCTAGAAAACGCTTGACATTAATTACTGAAAGAAGGAATAAAAGATGGTTGATTCATGTGGAACAATGGTTCTGCGCAAGAGAGAGAGAGATGCAGTGAGGTAGTGTAATAATCTGGGAGGAAACAGTGAGAAAATATGAGAAGTTTCATAGAGAACCTCTTGCACTTCATAATTAGGTGTGGCTGTAGCAAGAAACAGCCCATCAACTCATGTTAATGACCTCTTCACTGAAATAGTTTATTCATTAATTGCGTTATGGTGTATAACTCCCCCTACTGTCTTTCTCTTTGACTGTCTCTTGCTCTCTCTCTCTCTTTCTCTCTCTTTCTCTCTCTTTCTCTCACACTGGATGATTTTGCCGCAGGATCCACTCTTTGTTTTTCCATATTTATTTATATTGTTTGCTCAGAACCTTTCTTGTATTTTTATAGAGGAATACCTACAGTTTTGGATTATGTGTTTATTGCTAAGTATTCCTTTATTTAACTAGGCAAGTCTAGGCAATATCACAGCATTGTCAGATTTCAAAAAGGCTTTAACATTTCAAAAAGATTTCAAAAAGCACAACATTTGATTGTTTGAGGATAGCACCTACAATATTTAACTATTAGCATAAATTCATAAACCAGCGCGGTTCACACAAAACCCATTTCACAGCGAAAACAAATCCCTTACCTTTTGAAGAACTTCTGCCGAGGGCTTCCCAAGTGTCCAACGAAGACATCCAATGGTTCTTTTGTTAGAAAAAGTCATTTATTATATCCATAAATCTCAGTTTGGTTGGCGCGTTATATTCAGAAAATCCAATGTCGAATCGCCCATTGAAACGTGAAGAGAACGCGTTCAAATATACCTATAAACTTTTCCTAAACAAATCAAATACCAGTTATAATGCATCCTTAGCTATCCTTTTATGAATATTAGCGATAAATATTTCACTCGGATGGTCATCTAAACGTTATATAAGTAAAATAAAGTGGGGCGCGCACCCAGACTCGCGCCCTAGAAAACTTGACATTTCAGGTCCCCTTACCATTTCCTGTTCCTATCCGTTCCTCTTACTCCAATCACTCTCAGTCTTTGTATATAGACTGTTGACATCTAGTCGAAGCCATAGGTACTGCAATCCAGGAGCTGGATTGCCTTGAAGTCAATGGGGACAGTGTCAAACAGAGCAAAGGTCACCAAAAAACTGAATTTCCAGATGGATTTTCCTCTGGTTTTTGCCTGCTATATCAGTTCTGTTATACTCACAGACATTATGTTAACACTTTTAGAAACTTCAGAGTGTTTCCTATCCAATAGTACTAATTATGTGCATTTCCTATTTTCTGAGCCTGAGTGGCAGGCATTTTACTTTGGACACGCCAGACTCCAAAACCGTCACCTCTGCTGCCGCTCCCTAAGAAGTTAAGAACAAATTCTTATTTTCAATGACAGCCTTGTCTTTTCATGTTGAATGTTCCACCAGGGGAAAGTACAAATCTTTCAAGTAAAAATCAACGTTACACTTGCTTGCAAACTCAGATTAGGGGACATTTACATATACAACGAGTCTTTTTCCGATAGCAACTGCCACCGCCTGCCCGCTGTCACCTCGGCAGAAAAGCAAGGTATAGCACTGGCGGCTACAGCGTTAGTTGACATGCAATTCATTTAGGCTCGGAGAAGTCCTGCAGGCGAGAATTAATTTCCTAAAATTAAATTTACCATATTAGGGGCCTGGATTTATGCTCAGCCATTGGAATAGAAACCAGATGGGGTGGTTGTTATAAACTGCTGTTCTGTCTGGCAGAGAAAAAGGGAAGGAAAGGGGCCGGGTGGGCGTCAAGCTACATTGGGAGACCCCATTTATAGCTGTTTTGTTCAACTCCATGTCCTCTGTAATTGACACCTTTAACTATAAACCAGTGGAGGGATAAAGAGTGTTGCATAGATCTTTGCTCCTCAGCTGCCACGTTGGACTGGATTGTGTAAGACTCTGGGAGAGTTAGTCTCTTGGCACGTTGCCTGATGACTGACTCTTAATGGACGGGTTTCATTTTGACAGGAATAGCATAAATGGTCACATAGAGATGAAACAAAACTATATCGATCTCTATGAGTAGTCATAAGTATGTGGGGAAAAATTACCTTTTCAGTATTGATGGAACCCAAACCCGAGGAAAGCGGCAGGCCTGAAGAACTTCCATTTGTTGTTGCTTTGGAATATTCTCCCGCCGCTCTTCTTTTTGACCATGTGGCACTAGTCTGCTGGGTAATTAAATATTTATCATCTCTTTCCACAAAATCCCATGCTTTTGGATGGTTGAAAGGCCTCAAAATAGCATGTCCACTCGCTTGCTATCCATCCCTCAGCCAAATAGTCCGAAAGCGGACAGCCCTCATCTTCCGTTCGCTAACTCCATCTCCACTGAGACGGCATGAGGCGATGGATGGTGAAACATGGAAAACAAAGCGTTTGTTGATCAAAGCTTGAGTGGTTACCGGCAAAACGTGTTTGTGTGCTGTTATGCAGAGCTCCCCATCAGCGGGGTGTTTGGTTTGCAAAGCAGATTGCGAGGGGAATAGGGGAT
Organism: Brachymystax lenok tsinlingensis; assembly: GCA_030435695.1. Lineage (NCBI taxonomy): Eukaryota > Metazoa > Chordata > Actinopteri > Salmoniformes > Salmonidae > Brachymystax > Brachymystax lenok. The sequence continues at coordinate 18,890,641 of CM059789.1, forward strand.
TCTGAAGAAGGGAAAGAGATGGGATCCATTTTCCAGCATTACATCTTCCCTGTGATCTCCAGCTTCAGTCAGTTATGCCTATTTTATGTTTAACCCACCACACAGGCAGCCCTGATTGGAGTTGGAACAAAATAAACAAATAGCAGCCAAAATAAGGAAATTGTTTCTCCCCCTTCCTCCCCCTTTCCCCCTCAAAAACACTGGTCCCACAAGCCTCGCACAGGTTGGTTGTATATCTTATCTTTGCACAGAGTTTTGATAGTGTGTGTGTTTGTGTGTACGTGCGTGTCTTGTAGCCTAGTGGTTAGAGCGTTGGACTTGTAACCGGAAGGTTGCAAGGTTGAATCCCCGAGCTGACAAGGAAAAAACCTCTCGTTCTGCCCTCTAAACAAGGCTGTTAACCCACTGTTCCCCGGGCACCGCAGACGTGGATGTCGATCAAGGCAGCCCCCCTCACCTCTCTGATTCAGAGGTGTTGGGTTAAATGCAGAAGACACATTTCAGTGAAAGGCATTGTTGTACAACTGACTAGGTATCCCTCCTTTCCCTTTCCATGTTCTGTTATAATCTGCACCTGGCACAGCCAGAAGAGGACTGGCCACCCCTCGCAGCCTGGTTCCTAGGTTACTTCTCAGGTTCTGGCCTTTCTAGGGAGTTTTACACCTGCATTGCTTGCTGTTTGGGCTTTTAGGCTGGGTTTCTGTACAGCACCCTGTGACATCAGCTGATGTAAGAAGGGCTTTATAAATAAATTTGATTGATTTTGGGAATTGAAGCAAATGTTTGGGAGGTACTTCACCACTTTACAAGGCTGTCTGTCTGGCTACATCTGGAGGAGCCATGTTAGTCTTTATCTGTCTATCAGGTTCCATCTGGAGGAGCCCTGTTAGTCTTAATCTGTCTGTCAGGGTCCGTCTGAAGGAGCCCTGTTACAGTCTTGTGTTTGCCTCTGTTCCTCGATCTCCCGTCTCGGGGAGATGTAAAGCGATAGAATTTAACTGTCTTTACCGCGGTTCACTCCCACATACACCCCTCACGCTGTCTGCCTGAAAGAGAGAGTGTTTGTGTCCTCCCCAACACCACCTGTAAAGGACTGCATAATTTCCCACTGGGTGGAAGAGGTAGCAGACTCATCTTAATTGAGTAGTGAGTGTGATAAAAAAAAACACACACACATTCAATCTACACGTCTGATTTAGGAGTGATCCCAGATGAGGCAGGGTTACCGGGGGATCCTGGGTAACAGAGTTTAGGGGGGAAAGACGGGGCGATGTAGCCCCCTGGCTGGCGAGGTGGAGAATTATTCACATTCCACTGTTGACCTTGCATTGCCTGGGAAGCCAGAATATACGACAGACTAATAAATCAAGTTTAACCAGCCCTTACTACTACCTGGCCTGTGGAGTAGTGGAGTTTGCCATGCAGGGTTTGGGCTAGTCACGGGTTGATGTGAGCTTGCCATGCAGGGTTAGGGCTAGTCACAGTGGTTGATGTGGAGCTTGCCATGCAGGGTTAGGGCTAGTCACAGTGGTTGCTGTGGAGCTTGCCATGCAGGGTTAGGGCTAGTCACAGTGGTTGCTGTGGAGCTTGCCATGCAGGGTTAGGGCTAGTCACAGTGGTTGCTGTGGAGCTTGCCACGCAGGGTTAGGGCTAGTCACAGTGGTTGATGTGGAGCTTGCCACGCAGGGTTAGGGCTAGTCACAGTGGTTGCTGTGGAGCTTGCCATGCAGGGTTAGGGCTAGTCACAGTGGTTGCTGTGGAGCTTGCCATGCAGGGTTAGGGCTAGTCACAGTGGTTGCTGGGGAGCTTGCCATGCAGGGTTAGGGCTAGAGCAATGGAGCTAGCCATGCATGAATCCAATTGCCTGATTGTGTTCCCAAACAGATCCCAGGGAACGTTAATTGCGGACTCACAGCCGCACACGCGCAGGTACACACACACACACACACACACACGTTCCTCCAAAGTCACAGTAGACTAGACTAGAGAGCGATGATGCATGATTAAGAGGTTTATTCACTTGTAGATGATACTGGAACATCTAATTCAGGAGCTATAGTTGGCAGAGAGTTTCATTGATTCGCTATCACTGTCACTTTGATTTGCCACCGTGTCTATGTAAATCATCAATTATTCAAGTTTTATGTCAGTGTAAATCTTTTCATAAAAATCTTTAATATCTACACTTTATGGGTAAAGTAATAAAACTGTTTACCAGACATTATTATTTCTTGCTTTGGCCCTCAAATGATTGTTTTAATGTATTTTTGGTTTCTCAAATGACAGATACAAATTACTGTACTTAAATCACAACATGGCATTCCAACACATAAACCAAGTCTTCGTCATCGTCCCTTCCTCCTACTTGGCTCGGGGGTGTCAATGTGAGTGGCTGCTGTATAATGTGGAAAATTAATTTTTAACTGTAGCGTGCATTTAGACAGGTGTTTGCAGAACTGTCAATCAGTCAGTCTGAATTTGTGCTGTTGACAGGTGGCGTATAGGGAGGATCAAGTGGTCTCTGGAGGTACAGAGACCTTCACAGCTTCATCACGCAAAACCCATTAAATCTGCTCATTAACGAAAATAATATACTGTGTGTGTGTGTGTGTGTGTGTGTGTGTGTGTGTGTGTGTGTGTGTGCACGCATGCGGATCCCGCATGGAATGAAATACTGCATTTATTCTTCCAGTGAGTGTGTTTCTGTCTGAGTATACAGGATTTGTAAGCCATACTTGTGTGTGAGTGAACAGACATTAAACGTAGGAGAAAGTTATTCCAATGTCATTTTTTTGGCATGGTAGCATCTCTCCCAGTCCAGAGCTCAGGGTATTGAATATCAATGTGGCGTGCTGTAGTGATGGGGACTGGAGCTGACAAACTGTCACACTATGATGAAAAGCACTCTGAGATGATGTGGCGGTAGTGTTTCTCCTGTCCACAGAGGGATGGGGAAGGAGTGTGTGTGCCTGTGCGTGCACGTGTGTGTGCATATGTCTGTATGTGTGTTTTGCGTGGCTGTGTGTGTTCATATCCCTATGTCTTTACAGTATGTGAGTGCAGGTAGGAATTGCAGTGAGACCGTGTGTGGAGATCTTCCTCTCATCTCTTCCCCTGTGTTCCTGTGTTTCACTATCACATCTGACCAGACTTAAAGTTCCTCCAGCCCGACCCCCCTAGAGAGCCAACGTGTGAGGGGAAAAAAGCCACTTTCCTGGGCCGTGTTGGCAGCCCTGCTTCTTGCTAGGCGTCAGAATAGTGGAGTTAGATAGATGAATATATAGTTGGTGCTGTCCAGGGATGTGTTCATTAGGACAAACTTTTCCAAAAGCATTTTGCAACAGAAAACGAAAATGAGCTTTTCTTATTGGAAAAGGCCATGTAGTCCCTCCCTGTATGAGTCATTGTTTTTCAATTTGGTACCTTATGAATACACCCGGGTCTCCCTGTTCCATTTGGGGGGAAGGACTGGTGAAAGGCCTGGTTCTCACACGGCCCAGGCCTGTAAAAAGCTTTCCTTAATGCACTGTTCTCCCAGAAGACCCAGACAGAGACAGACGGGGACAGGGACAAGGCCCAGCGCTGGTCACCTCCCGGCCCTGTGGCTTTCATTATTGAACACTGGAGCGTAAAGGAGACATGACTAACCAGAGGCTTGGCACACAAGAGCCCACACAGACGCATGCACACAGACACAGGAGCACGCATACACACACACACACACACACACACACACACACACACACACACACACACACACACACACACACACACACACACACACACACACATACAGCAGTCCCAGGGCATTGAGGATGTCAGTAAGACAGATGGCCATGATCATTCCACAAGGGAGATGGGAAAGTAGGAGAGTAGAGCCGTGGACATGATGAACTGACACAGCTGATAGTAGTAGAGGATGTGGGCTGGAGGCAGGGAGACTACAGGGTAGAGGATGGGCTGGAGGCAGGGAGACTACAGGGTAGAGGATGTGGGCTGGAGGCAGGGAGACTACAGGGTAGAGGATGTGGGCTTGAGACAGGGAGACTACAGGGTAGAGGATGGGCTGGAGGCAGGGAGACTACAGGGTAGAGGATGGGCTGGAGGCAGGGAGACTACAGGGTAGAGGATGGGCTGGAGGCAGGGAGACTACAGGGTAGAGGATGTGGGCTGGAGGCAGGGAGACTACAGGGTAGAGGATGTGGGCTGGAGGCAGGGAGACTACAGGGTAGAGGATGGGCTGGAGGCAGGAGACTACAGGGTAGAGGATGGGCTGGAGGCAGGGAGACTACAGGGTAGAGGATGTGGGCTGGAGGCAGGAGACTACAGGGTAGAGGATGTGGGCTGGAGGCAGGGAGACTACAGGGTAGAGGATGGGCTGGAGGCAGGGAGACTACAGGGTAGAGGATGTGGGCTGGAGGCAGGGAGACTACAGGGTAGAGGATGTGGGCTGGAGGCAGAGAGACTACAGGGTAGAGGATGGGCTGGAGGCAGGGAGACTACAGGGTAGAGGATGTGGGCTGGAGGCAGGGAGACTACAGGGTAGAGGATGTGGGCTTGAGGCAGAGAGACTACAGGGTAGAGGATGGGCTGGAGGCAGGGAGACTACAGGGTAGAGGATGTGGGCTGGAGGCAGGGAGACTACAGGGTAGAGGATGTGGGCTGGAGGCAGAGAGACTACAGGCTAGATATAACGATAGAGACAGTACTTCAGAACGTATATAATAGGATTTGAGGCTCCTGTCAGCCTTCCTAACGACTTGTAACCCCTTTCTCTACGCCCCTTAGTTGTGTTGGAGCATAAAAATGTGCATTTCACCCCGACAGAGGAGTGCCTTTTTGATACAATAGTCTCATTGAAGGACTCTCTTTGTCCAGAGGTTTTCCTATAGAAATAATCAGCAATTCAGATATCTATAATATATTGTAATATGCCGAATTAATGCTTGAGGTTATGAAGAGAATTCTAAAAGTGCCGGTCCCCTTTTGAAATTCCAAACAAGACGACGTAGCCACAATGTACTTTTCCTCAGCATACTTCTGGTAATGTCTATTTGCGTATCATATAGATGATTGTGTGAAAAACAACTTGGGTATTGCTACCTTGGTAATTAGGAAAAGATTATCAAACAAGATCTTGTTGTTTTTCTTTCTTATTTCTCTTCCACGTAGTCGCATGACGTAGATTTTGTGCCATTTCTGGCTCATTGAAACTACCTCTACCTACATTCAAACTGCACGCAGAGACACACAAATAGTATCCACTGGTTCATCTGACTCTGGGGAAGTAGATAACGGGCCTCATTGCCAAAATCCTGAAGTATACCTTTAAGTTTCCTCTGAGGTGAGTTCTAACCCTTATTAGAACCTTTATCACTGGAATAAAAGGTTAAGAATTTAAAAAATGCAAAATGCTAGCAGATACCATAGACTTCCAGTCATTGTGCTAACTAACGTTAGTTAGTAATTGTGCTAGCGCTAGTTTGAAACTACCTTCAAACTGCACAGAGAGACATACAAATGGTGTCCACAAGTTCATAACGGGCCTCATTGCCAAAACCCAGAAGTATCCCTTTAAAGAAGTATCCCTTCCAAACTTTTTGAGAGAGAGAATATATTCCAGTCTGTTAGTAATAAGGGGACTTGACTGCACTTGTTGAATTATACATCACACTAGTATGATCTGATGAGGTTAGGCCATTGTAACTCCCAACTTAATAATTTACTGATTGTATTACTATGGTTATAATTGCGTGTGAATACTGATGGAATGATCTGGTTGGATTTGAAGACATAAGCAGCTAACCTAGCATTTTTCCATCTATAGTAGTTCTCAAGCTACACCTTTAAAGGGATTTCTTCAGTCCTTCCAGGTATTCATTTGAAGCCTCAGTCAGTCTTGTGACACAAAGTGGCCTCATAGCATATGGCTCATGCTCAACCTACAACAACGGGTCCCTGCTCCTCTGTCCTCCTGTCCTCATTTAGGCCTTTAGATCTTCAAGTATCACCTCAGTGTAGGGCCCTCGTATTCAATCCACTTCACGATTGCTACCTCTCTCCTCCTGTGACACACATACAAACTGACTGAACTCACAGGGGTTGAGTCTGACAGACAGGAAGTAAACACACACACAGGGCCTGAATCTGCTAGCGCCCCAACACACTGCCTTACCTGTTAAGTCAGGGCCCTTACTGCCCTCCCCAGCTTGAGCCAGAGTGGAGTGGACACCCACTACTTACTCACACGCCACCCACGTGTGTGTCCTGTCCCCTCGGGTCACCTCTGATGTGCCTCACATCCTCAGTCTTCTTCGACACCCAACAGGCTCTCTGTCTCTGAGTGCCATTTATTTAAAACCTTCCGCTTTTGTTGCTGGTAGGAGAAGCTTTGAAGTAGGCGGGAGGTGTGTGAAGGTAATGGGGGAAGGGCTCCTACTTGGATGTGTTGGTGCGACACTGCTCTACACAATTTCCCCTGCGACACTGCTGGACTGAGTTCATTGGCGTAGTAGTTCTACAGGACCGGGATTAGAAGGGGGGGAGGGAGGGGATGGTTGTTGGAAGGGGGGCTGATAGAACAATGGAACAACCACATCAACGGTCACCCCCACGACCACCTGGTTGAAAGAAATCTAGTCAGGCAGCCTGTAGCTCGCCACTTCTCCCTCCAGACGTTGTGCTTTTCCCCCGGCCCTAATGCGAGCTGACACACAGTATCCTCACTGCTCTGGTGTGTGTGTATGTGAGAAAGTGGTGTGTGCCAGTTGGGCTGTTGTCTTGGGCTGTTTTCTTGTGGGGTGGAGGGGGAGAGAGGGGTGGGGGAGGGTAAGGGAGAGGTGGGGAGGGGGAAGAGGTGGAGGGGGGAGAGAGGGGGAGGGGTACTAGGCGGCTGTAGTTGGAGTTTGATATGGTCCATGTTTCATCAGTTTGAATCCAGAACATTGATGAACATGTCACCTTTACTGGACATCATATATTTATAGAATTTCGTCCAAATAGAGACAACTTAAAATAATTAGCGAATAAAGGCTGATTAGATTACCATTTTTTTAGGTTTTGAAGGTGTGGGCTTCATGTAAAATGTTTGATGCTTATGATTAGCATAATGACAACCAGAGTATCTTGACTACAACCCATCTAAAAGTGAAATAAATTACGTCTGTAGGTCGCACATTTACATGTTAAAACCATTGTCCACACTCTGGCTAGTTTGGAGAGAGAGATTACATATTTCTGGAGAGCTTTTCCCATTGTTTAATCAAGACATTTGCGATTCTAATGAGTTGGACTTGCATTGTTTGTTATGCACTTTTCTAAGACAGCGTTGTGCATTAAAGGTGTGTAACATCTTGTTTCTACCACACACACTCTAAACCCTGGCAGCAAAGAGACAAGATGAAGCCACTCCACTTTAGGCTTCATCTTTCACTGCCCTCTGTTTATCGTGATCTGTGCAAACAACTTAAAAAACAATTGGCTTCAACAAAGCTGTTACTCTCTATAAATCCCAATGGCTACAGAGTGTGTTTGTGTCTGTCTGTTTCATTAGTTTCTAAGGACAAGGACGAAAACAAAATAATGAGGATGAGCTTCGCAGATGATGAGAAACGCATACACACACACACACAATGTTATTGCTCCTGAAGAAAGCCAGAATCCGCCAGTCAGGTTTAAACAAACTAATGGAGAATAGTTAATGCAAAACTAAAGACACACACTGTTTAGTTTCCAAACACCATTCCATCTATTCACTAACATATCACAGACAAAACAGCACTCCCTAATAGATATCCCTCGCAACGCATAGACAAAAGCAACAACAACAACAACACATTTCACCAGGTTGCAACTTGGAAAAACAATCTGCTTAGTTGCAGAAAATTGTGTTTACTTATTAACGAACCAGAGGTCACAATCCATAGCTTATATTATTGTATTGACTCAAAAACACTTAGAGATGAGTTTGCACTTCAGGTCTACAGCCTTTTGTTTAATTGGAGCACATAATGTGTTAATGAGCTTTAATGGAATAATAGCTAATGAATGTGTTCCTTGAGCTAATGACATCCGTGGACACCAATAGTAGCTCTTTATTACATATATAAAGTGAGGCAGGAACAGTAGCCAAGTACTTATCTACAATGGTACAAAGAAAGTTCAAATAAAGGTTATTCTATTCTATAGGGCGTTCACTCAATGCTCTAAAATATAGAAAATGGGGTAATTCAAGAGGGTTCTACGAAATTAATGTAAAAACGCAGTTTTCTTTGCTATATGTCATTATAAATCACATTAATCATGAATTAATCGATACAGTGTTCTCTACAATGTTATAACCTTAATATACTTGCACTTGACAGTATTGATGAAATAAGAATGTTAATTTGCTGTGACGGTTGCTAGTTTAGACTGCACCGCTCTTGGTTGTATCTCTTCCATATTTGGTGTTGGGAGGTGGTACCATTTGGGGGTATTTTCACTGGTTGGACCAATCAAAATCAACGGGATACCCTTGTCATTTTCATAACAAGATCCTTGGATTTCATTGGCTATATTGGTGATCAATCTACATTGAGAGGGGCCGTTTCTATGGCGATTTAAAGGGAAATACACAATAAAAACAGGAACAGATTTTCTTCGCGGAGGGTTGATATTGAAGTTCAGTCTGTTAGCTTTGTAAGTAAATAAATATTTAATCCCTATTTTGTTTCGTTCTATTGAGCAGTGACCACTTTTTGATCATGCCTGTTTTGACATTCCATTCACTCTAAACATGCTAAATTATCAGAGTAAATCATATGTAACTTTTGAACAATATGTGGTAGAGACATGGGGTTTGGACTATTATATTTCAGACGCAATGCTCTATTGGATGGCCATATTTGTATAAACCTTGAATGAATTAATCATTTTAAGGGTGAACACTATATTCTAACTTCTAAATATTCTAATAGATAATGAATGACTTTAGTCAGGTGCATATTTAATGTTTAATCTCTTGTCAAGCAAAACGAGGACAAGGCCAGAGGATACCATATAACGATTGTGCTGTTTATGTTGTAACAATATAAAGCACATTTCTTAATGGATGTTATTTGGATATATAGATAGAGATCTAAATGAATGTTAAGCTCAACACAAACAATCATGTACTTACTATCACTAGGACTACTGACTCTGTAAGATATGGAAACAAATGGAAAGGTGTGTTACACCAACATGGAGGAACTTTTAAACTGGGTTAAATCAAGATTTATCTATTAATCACGTTGTCATACAACTTTAAACACAGTTTTGTATTAATCAGAGTTAAATGTAATCCTTTTTGTAAACTAATTAGTGTTATCCTCTAAAATATAAGTGGTCTATTTACCTCTGAGCTATGTGTCTCCTCTCTGGACTCTGGTGGGGGTCTGTGACTGCCTCCATCCCAGCATGGTGGAAGGTGGATGGTGATGGAATAAGCATCTCTCCGACTCTGTTACACTTTTAATTAGGACAACACGACTGAGATTGAAAGTGTCTGAGGACCCATAGGGACTTTTCCTATTTCCATCCCATCTCTGGGATCCAACAGCTCTGAACACTCTTCAACCGCAAGTTAAAGACCGCTAGACTGGCCAAACCGTTATCTTTAGACCCAGCGTGATTCAAACAGCACATTGACTCATATCGTCTCATACGGTCTCCTACCATCTCTCCCTCAACACCTTTTCTTTCCCCTTCAAAATAACCTCCCGGTGTGGTGCTCCTGGTGTGGTGGAATTATGGGAGCTGTCACACATAATTGGGAGCCCCTTTGTAATTTCACCACCCATGCTCTCTTGGGAGAGGATTGTGATCCGAAGTGGGCCACACTTCCAGAATAGTCCAGGGTCAGAGTCTTTTGAGGAGCCTATGGGAGGGAGTCACAACACAGCAGGGAACCTGGCCGTCAGCCGTTTTGAAGACTCATAAAAAAGTTTTGACCTATTTTTGTCTTAGTGGTTGCCGGTCGGTTCTACTTCCCCTCCTAATTTGATTTGGTACGTTTGAGAATGTAGCCAAATAAACAGTTGTTTTACTGACTTTCAGAGAGGGAAGTATTTGTTGTGAGATGCTTTTGTTGCGTAGTATCTTAGCGCTTTAGAGTGGGCTGAGAACTGATTCCTGAGACAAAACACTATTCTCCTCTTTTTTTCTCCTTTCCAGGAAGTATTTTTGTTCCTCTCTCTCTTTCCTGGAAATGTTTTATTTCTCTCTATCATACTCACACTCAAGCACACACCTTTTAAAGGCTTGTGAGTGAGAGAGAGAGACAGCGAGTGAGAGAGAGAGACAGCGAGTGAGAGAGAGACAGCGAGTGAGAGACACAGCGAGTGAGAGTTCCTGGTGTGTCCGTCTTCCTGTGCTGGTGAGGTGAGCATGGAGGTTAGCTGTAGAATCAGTCAGTGCCGGGGAATGGTCCTTATCCCCCCTCCTGCAGGGGCACTACACGCACACACTAACTGACTGACTGACTGACTGACCAACCCCTCCCTCCCTGATTTGTAATTTCTGCCGCTCTGTGTTAACACCCCCTTCTCAGGGAGAAGGAGGGAGAATGGGATGCTTTCTTTTCCCTCATCTCTTTCTCTCGCTCTCTCTCTTTTCCTGTCCTCCTGAGCCTTTGACATGAGCTGGTGCTGTGGCACTCCCTTGTCATTGTCCCTCTGAGGCTTTCCTCTCTCTCCCTCTCTCCCTCCCTCCCTCTCATCTCTCAGACGGAGGTGTGGGGTCTAATGAAAGAGTGATACAGTGGGGAATGGTGAAGAGATGAAGGACTACAGTAAACCTCAGGGATTCTGGGGATGGAATTGTATAGTTAGAAGGTTGCCACAGTGCATTAGTGCCGGGAATGGGAAGTGGGAATGCCACAATTATTGTTTTCCCACCGTTGATTCGGTCTCCTGTCACAGAGCGGCTGTCTAATGGAATGAGACACATACTGCATCACCTGCTTTGGACTGTGTGAGAACCACACAGTCAATTCTTCACTTGCCTTTCCCACTGGTGTTATTAGTAGTATGAACTATATTTGAGGCTGGTGGTTTCGTGTACAACCGGAAAAAAACTATTGCCCACTATGCAACTGCGTTTCAGTGCATTAGGACTTCCTGGATTAGGCTATCATGTTGAGAGTGCAGCTAGGGACTCGGATAAGACTGGAGTCCCAGTTGTGTTTTTAAGGCATTTTTGCTTGTCCTGTTCGTTTCATGTTAGACAATTTAACTTATTTTAATTTAGATCTCTCACGCGTTGATCTCGCAGCCCCTGGACATTTATGGCTTCCACGTCCTCCGCTGTGTATCAGAATGATGAAATCAGATGCCAACTCTGTAGTCGAGCCACTTACAGTACATTACTGTACAGTACAGTACATTACAGGACATCTCTGAGATTAAGCAGGTATTGAAATGAATTAGGAAACAATTTCCAAGGATTACTGTAGTATTTCAGACCCGAGTTACCTTCACTCACTACTGGGATAAGAGGATTTAGTGGCTTTCATTATGTCGGGATGCTGTTGAGAGAGATCGACCCCCCCTCCTCCCCCCGTTGTAAGATGTTTCAGAGAGAGATCGACACCCCTCGTTGTAAGATGTTTCAGAGAGAGATCGACCCCCTCCCCGTTGTAAGATGTTTCAGAGAGATCGACCCCTTCCTCGTTGTAAGATGTTTCAGAGAGAGATCGACCCCCTCGTTGTAAGATGTTTCAGAGAGAGATCGACCCCTCGTTGTAAGATGTTTCAGAGAGAGATCGACCCCCCTCTGTAAGATGTTTCAGAGAGTGATCGATCCCTCCCTCTTTGGAGGCTGGGTTATTCTGGGCCTGCCTTCGCCACCGCAGATGCATTAGAAGATTAAAAGTGATATTCTGAACGCGCCCAGCGCAGACTAATTGATTCTGGGTCTCCCACCCACCTCTCTATCCACATTTTTCAGGGGGTGCTGCAGCACCTTCAGCACCCCTACTTCCCAAGGCTATGTATATTTGAGAAAATGGTGTCAGCGTTCATTGCAGTGGTCAAACACATAGACATGGCTGATAGACGGGCGACAGCAGTCACACACAGCATCAAATAATGTTAAAGAATAAGCAGCCCGTTCACTCCAGTAGTCCCCATGAAATCATATCAAAACAAAAGCAAGAAATTAACAAACCAGCTATTACTTCCCATTGCAAATATATTTTATCACATTCAGCACACTAACAGGTGATCTAAAGTTTGAATTCAACATTTTTCACAGTCATTATTTTCAAAGAGACAGCTAACAGCAAGCGAGCTGCAACAAAAAACAGTGCAACTCACCAGATTTTGATAATTTGTAAACAAAGTTTGAAAGTTATTCTTGAAAAGGGTGATGCTAACAAATTACCAACAACATCCACCTTGAAATTGATAACAGCTGCTGCACCCGCCCCTTTACAAAAAAAAAAATACACACTACATAATGACAAAGTAAACAACCTTCTGGCGGGTTCTGGTAGGACGAAAAAATAGCTCTGTGCCCAATTAGCAACACTGCTATTAGATGCTAGCTAGTAGACACTAGCTACCGGCAAGCTACTGTAGCATACCGGTAGCTACAGTGCCTTTAGAAAGTATTCATACCCCTTGACCTATTCCACATTTTGTTGTTACAGCCTGAATTCAAAATTGATTTTACCCCATAATGAAAAAGTGAAAACAGAAAATTTAGCACATTTATTGAAAATTAAATACAGAAATATCTCATTTACATAAGTATTCACACCCCTGAGTCAATACATGTTAGAATCACCTTTGGCAGTGATTACAGCTGTGAGTCTTTCTGGGTAAGTCTCTAAGCGCTCTGCACCCCTGGATTGTATAATATATGCAAATTTTTCTTTAAAAAAATTATTCAAGCGCTGCCAAGTTGGTTGTTGATCATTGCTAGACAGCCATTTTCAAGTCTTGCCGTAGATTTACACACCGATTTAGGTCAAAACTGTAACTAGGCCACTCAGGAACATTCAATGTAGTCTTGGTAAGTGACTGCAGTGTATATTTGGCCCTGTGTTTTAGGTTATTGTCCTGCTGAAAGGTGAATTTGTCTCCCAGTGTCTTTTGGAAAGCAGACTGAACCAGGGTTTCCTCTAGGATTTTGGCTGAAAATATAAAGAGTGTTAGTCAGTGATGTGTTGTGTTGGATTTGCCCCAAACATAACTCTTTGCAATTTCTTTTGCAGTTTTACTTGATCCATCCTCAGTTTTCTCTTATCACAGCCATTAAACTCTGTAACTGTTTTAAAGTCACCATTGGCCCCATGGGGAAATCCCTGAGCGGTTTTCTTCCTCTCGGGCAACTAAGTTAAGAAGGACACCTGTATATTTGTAGTGACTGGGTGTATTGATACACCATCCAAAGTGTAATGAATAACTCACATGCTCACATGTCACCGTTCAATGTCTGCTTTTTTTACACATCTACCAATAGGTGCCCTTCTTTGCAAATTATTGGAAAACCTTCCTTGTCTTTGTGTTTGAATCTTTGCTTGAAATTCACTGCTCGACTGAGAGACCCTGTAGGTAATTTTATATGTGGGGCACAGTGATAAGGTAGTCATTCAAAAATCATGTTAGCCACTATTATTGCACAAAGAGTGAGTCCATTGAACTTATTATGTGACTTGTTAAGCAAATTTGTATTCCTGAACTTATTTAGACTTGCCACAACAAAAGGGTTAAATACTTATTGAAGTGAGACATTTCAGCTTTTCGTTTTTAGTTAATTAGTAAAAATGTCTAAAAACATAATTCCACTTTGACATTATGGGGTAGTGTGTGTAGGCTAGTGACACAACATCTCAATTTAATACATTTTCAGTTCAGGATATAACACAAAAAAATATGGAAAAGTCAAGGGGTGTGAATACTTTCTGAAGGCACTCTAACTAATTAGCTTCGTAAAGTGGTTGTATGGGACTGCTGGAGCGTGGTCATCAGTGGTCTTCTTCAGAGTTCACTTCTAATAAGGAGAGTATTCTGTTAAATTGGGCAGCGAGACCCTGACACCAACTCGACCTCCACATTGAACTTGTTTTAAGAGTTGGTTGGTGCAGTGGACCAGAAAGTTTGGATAAAATGAGAGGAGTGTCTCACTAAGGGAAATGTACACAACACATGCTGAGGAATAATTCAGCCAGCACTGAGTTCATTTATTCAGCCTTTGTTATTTTCCCTCCGTTTTTTTTTTTCCTCCCCAAAAATGATTTCCCCAATATGTACTGAGTCGTGAGCAAATCAAGATGCAGCGGCAGGCAATATCACACTGTCAATCACGTCTCTGTAATGCAATCGGGAGAAAGACTTGGTGTTCCTCCTTGCCTCGCTGACTTCTCTTTAAAATGTCTCAACAGTAAATAATACTAATCGTTTCAGGAAATTGTACTTGACAGGAATGCTACAGTACCGTTGCTTTTCAACATCACATTTCAAAAGACTTCATATTGTGCTTCATATCTTCGAACCGCAGAACCAAAGCACTTCAGTTGGTTTCGTTGTTTAATCGATAGGTAATGGGCTCGATTCTTTCCATCTTCCATAATGATATAAATACCATCAATGTGTGTGTGAGTGTCTTTCAATACTGTCGATAGGCTATGACCTATTAACGTCAATAATCAAGACGCTTGTCATGACTCGAATGTGTTGTTCTGAAAATGGGTGCTAAGGGGCTGCAATGTTGTTTCTCCTGAATAGGTAGCCAGGGGAATGACACAATCAGGCTGGAAGTTGTTCCTGTTTCAAGGAACACAATGGAGGGAAAGTACATTTGTCCCGCTACGGTCTGTGTCACTGCTAGGCCTGTGTCATGGTCTAAGCCACCATTTTCTCTTCATTAGTCGAAGATGTATTGTCATTTCAGAGACACTTTACATTTTCCCAGACAAATGGCTGACATCTGAATAACGGGCCATAAAAATGTCTGTGATGAGTTTCTTGAGTCGTGGCATTGAATATTGAGTATGGAAATAAATGCCCAGTTTATGTTAAATTGATGCTGTGATTTTACGTAATATTAAATGGTACTTGGTTGAAAAGCCTTTAATAACTGTACCACCTAGATAGGCCATCATTGTGATGGAGATGACATAAAAATGTGGTTTAACCATTGTCCTGTCTTGAACGCAACTATGCCAACAACATGCGTACAGTATGTTCAATTAAATAAAACCTTGGGCTATATTAATGAGAAGGCTAGTAAACCAAGTATTTCGCTGCACCCACTATAACATCTGCTAAACTGTGTACGTGACCATTAAACTTAAATTTGATTTGAGATAGACTAGTGACTTTTGAATCGCCAACGTCTTTGCTACAACGAGGTTCATTCTTGTGGTCAACCTAGAAGGCAACAGATATACAACGCTATAGCACTTCTAGGAACCATGCTCACCCAATACATACAGTACAGAGACGTCATCCAGCTTCTACCCTCTCCTCCACCTCATCCTCCCTCCCTGGCCTGAAGTTCTCCCAACCCGCCTGCAGAGGGTACTCCGTGACTGCTGTTGGAACCAGAGCCCCCCTCATCGCTTCCTGTTGCCCTACGAGTACCCATGCACACGCGCAGGCACACACACACTGTATGAACTATGCGCTAGTATATCTGATAAGAGGCTGTGGTAGCTAACGTACAGGCATCAGATGTGGACAGCCTTAGAGACTGTGGTGATGCTGCTGGAAGCCTGGTCCCTGACAGGTGTGTCCGATAGGAGAGAGTAACAGAGCACCAGGTTGGAACCAACACACTTAACAGTTTGCCTGGATTCAAACGAATGAGATTTGATGTAAACTGGCTTGTCAGCACATACACACACTGATCCTCTTCCACGGGGCTAGGGGGTTTGGGGAGTTATCTAGCATGTTGGTGTTTCTTCAGATGTGGGTTTTGGTGTGTGTGTGTGTGTGTTGTGGAAAATGGCTGCTTATGGAATATGATGTGGAAGCGGTGCTTGTTAAATAATGGATGTGAGAAGCAGCTGGAAAGCAATTGATTTATACCCACAGGTTTATTGGGATTTTTATAGGATTGGCTAAATGTCATTACACCGTAGGTGGGGAGGTGATGAACTGTAATATTATTTGATGTCTATGAGTGTGTCTCTCTTGCCATTGGCCTATAAACCTGGAACACAGTGTCAGATTGTGAAAATAGCCCCTCCCATCATCTCACACTCATATCCTCCTACACGTGGCATATACACTCCTACACGTGGCATATACACTCCTACATGTGTCGTAGCGTATTCAAGAGAACATGTAGTTAGATTAACTGCTGTTGGGGCAGTACTTGCTATGGCCTGGCTCGGGCCTCTCTGACTCCTCCTCACTACTGACGGCCTGGCTCGGTCCTCTCTGACTCCTCCTCACTACTGACGGCCTGGCTCGGTCCTCTCTAACTCCTCATCACTACTGACGGCCTGGCTCGGTCCTCTCTGTCTCCTCCTCACAACTGACGGCCTGGCTCGGTCCTCTCTGACTCCTCCTCACTACTGACGGCCTGGCTCGCTCCTCTCTGTCTCCTCCTCACAACTGACGGCCTGGCTCACTCCTCTCTGTCTGCTCCTCACTACTGACGGCCTGGCTCGGTCCTCTCTGTCTCCTCCTCACAACTGACGGCCTGGCTCACTCCTCTCTGTCTCCTCCTCTCTACTGACGGCCAGGCTCGGTACTCTCTGTCTCACCTCACTACTGACAGCCTTGCTCGGTCCTCTGTCTCCTCCTCACTACTGATGTCCTGGCTCGGTCCTCAATCCATCCACATGCATCCTACTGTTACCCAATATTAACTTACAATGAATAATTCAATAATTCAATTCTCCAAAATTATAATCTCACATGAACAAACATGTCCCCAGATCTCATCAACAAACACTGTAGTGGATACACCTTGAAGGTCAAGCACCCATTTATAATTAATTGTTCCCAGGCTTTTTGATAATGTTTCCATGGCGAGAGATCGAGCTAAGCCCACCATTAATGTTCACCCAGCCTTGTCTTCATGCCACAGTACTAGTTGTTTGTTTCTTTTCTCTTTTTTCCGGCCTGGGTGTTGGATCTCGTATTCAGATGAAACCTTGTTGGTGGAAAAGCTCTGTAGGATAGTTGTCAATTACCTCCTTGTTCCGCCGCAGTTGTTGTCTTCATTAGGCATGCCGGGTGTGTTCCGGGAGACCTACTCGGGAGGTTGCCTTCACTTGTGTCGGCGCCGAGGCCCTCACCTGGGGAAATCTAGAGGAACGCTCCCTCCGTCTGATCCAGCGGATTTAGCAGGAAATCTTCATTAAAAATGGCTATTAATGCCTAATGCAACCAATGAGCAGAGAGAGGGGATTGGCATGCTAGAGCAGGGACAGCTTGAGTTATAATTATAGGCGCGCCTAAATATAATCTTATATTTAATATATTATAAAGGATAAATGAAGTGAGGAAAACAATGTACACTGAACAAAAATATAAACGCAACATGTAAAGTGTTGGTCCCATGTTTCATGAGCTGAAATAAGAGATCCCAGAAATTTTCCATACACACAAAAACTTATTCCTATCAAATTTCGTGCACACATTTGTTTACATCCCTCTTAGTTAGTGTGCAGCTTCCTTTTCGCCAAGATATGCCACACCTGTCAGGTGGATGGATTATCACTCCAAAATGTGCAGTTTTGTCACACAACACAATGCCACAGATGTGTCAAGTTTTGAGAAAGCATGAAATTGACATGCTGACTGCAGGAATGTTCACCAGAGCTGTTGCCAGATAATTGAATGTTCATTTTTCTACCATAAGCCGCCTCAAATGTTGTTTTAGAGAATTCAGCAGTACATCCAATCGGCCTCACAAACGCAGACCACCTGTATGGCGTCGTGTGGGCGAGAGGTTTGCTGATGTCAACGTGAACACAATTTCCCATGGTGGGTCTATGGTATGGGCAGGCATAAGCTACGGACAACAAACACAATTGCATTTGACCGATGTCAATTTGAATGCACAGAGATACCGTGACGAGATCCTGAGGCCCATTGTCATGCCATTCATTGCCGCCATCACCTCATGTTTCAGCATGATAATGCATGGCCCCATGTGGCAAGGATCTGTATGCAATTCCTGGAAGCCGAAAATGTCCCAGTTCATCCATGGCCTGCATACTCACCAGACATGTCACCCATTGAGCACCTTTGGGATGCTCTAGATCAATGTGTACGACAGCGGGTTCCAGTTCCTGTCAATATCCAGGAACTTCCCACAACCATTGAAGAGGTGTGGGACAACATTCTACAGGCCACAATCAACAGCCTGATCAACTCTATGTGAAGGAGATGTGTCGCGCTGCACGAGGCAAATGGTGGTCACACCAGATACTGACTGGTTTTCTGATCCACTCCCCTACCTTTTTTTTAAGGTACCTGTGACCAACTGAGGCATATCTGTATTCTCAGTCATGTGAAATACATAGATTAGGTCATAATTTATTCATTTAAATTGACTGATTTCCTTATGGAACTTTAACTCTGTAAAATCTTTGAAATTGTTGCATGTCTCATTTATATTTTTGTTCTGTTAAATATAGTCCTTTCAGAAAGTTTTCATACCTCTTTACTTTTTCTACATTTTGTGTGTTACAGCCTGAATTCAAAATGGATAAAAAAAAACTATCTCATTCATCTACACACAATATCCCATAATGACAAAGTGAAAACATGTTTTTAGATTCTTTTGGCAAATTAATTGAAAATGAAATACAGAAATATCTAATGTACATACTGTAAGTATTCACAACCCTGAGTCAATACATGTTAGAATTGCCTTTGGCAGTGATTACAGTTGTGCATCTTTCTGGGTAACTCTCTAAGAGCTTTGCACACCTGAGTTGTACAATATTTGCACATTATTCCTTTTAACATTCTTCAAGCTCTGTCAAGGTGGTTGTTGATCATTGCTAGGCAGGCATATTCAAGTTTTGCCGTAGATTTTCAAGCTGATTTAAGTCAAAACTGTAACTAGGCCATTCAAGAACATTCAATGTCAACTTGGTAAGCAACTCCAGTGTATATTTGACCTTGTGTTTTAGATTATTGTCCTGCTGAAAGTTGAATTTGTATCCCAGTGTCTGTTGGAAATCAGATTGAAACATGTTTTCCTCTAGAATTTTACCTGTGCTTAGCTCTATTCTATTTATTTTTATCCTAAATAACTCCTTAGTCCTTGCCGATGACAAGCATACCCATAATATGATTCAGACACCACAATGCTTGGAAATATGAAGAGTGGTAGTCAGTGATGTGCTGTATTTGCCACAAAGATAACGTTTTGAATTAAAGTAAATTCTTTTGCCACATTTTTTGCAGTTTTACTTTAGTGCCTTATTGCAAACAGGATGCAATGTTTTGGGATATTGTTATTGTGTACACGCTTCATTATTTTCACTCTGTCATTTAGCTTAGTATTTTTATATTGTGGAGTAACTACAATGTTGTTCATCCATCCTCAGTTTTCTCCTATCACAGCCAACTCTGTAATTGTTTTTAAAGTCCCTATTGGCCTCATGGTGAAATCCCTGAGCGGTTTCCTTCCTCTCCAGCAACTGTGTTAAGAAGGACGCCTGTATCTTTGCAGTGACTGGGTGTATTGCTTCACCATGCTTAAAGGGATATTCAATGTCTGCTTTTTGTATTTTTACCCATCTACATCTTTGGTTGAATCTGTGTTTGAAATTCACTGCTTGACTGAGGGACCTTAGAGATAATTGCATGTGTGGGGTACAGAGATGAGGTAGTCATTCAAAAATCATGTTAAAAACTATTGTTGCACATAGTGTGAGTCCATGCAACTTATTATGTGAATTGTTAAGAACCTTTTTACTCTTGAATTTATTTAGCCTTGCCATAACAAAACGGGTTGAATACTTATTGACTGAACACATTCAGCTTTTCATTTTTTATTAATTTGTAAAAATACTAAAAACATAATTCCACTTTGACATTATGGGGTATTGAATATAGGCCAGTGACACAAGACGTCAAGGCTGTAACACAACAAAATGTGCAGAAAGTGAAGCGGTGTGAATACTTTCTGAAGGCACTGTATATGACATAACGGTTGAGATCAATTACCATGATTGCTGCCCAAGTGCCTCAGAATGGCATTGGATTGGTACAGGGCCAATCCTCCATTTTCCAACGGACAAATACCAGATACACACCAGACAGACGCGCTGCTGAAGATCCAGATTCTATAACTTACAATTGAAGTCGGAAGTTTACAAACACTTAGGTTGGAGTCATTAAAACTCGTTTTTTAACCACTCCACAAATTTCTTGTTAACAAACTATATATGACATAGTTTTGGCAAGTCGGTTAGGACATCTACTTTGTGCATAACACAAGTAATTTTCCCAACAATTGTTTACAGACAGATTTTTTCACTTAATTCACTGTATCACAATTCCAGTGGGTCAAAAGTTTACATACACTAAGTCGACTGTGCCTTTAAACAGCTTGGAAAATTCCAGAAAAGGATGTAATGGCTTTAGAAGCTTCTGATATGCTAATTGACATAATTTGAGTCAATCGGAGGTGTGGATGTATTTCAAGGCCTACCTTCCAACTCTGTGCCTCTTTGCTTGACATCATGGGAAAATAAAAAAAAATCAGCCAGGACTTCAGAAAGAAAATTTGTAGACCTCCACAAGTCTGGTTCATCATTGGGAGCAATTTCATGAAGGTACCACGTTCATCTGTACAAACAATAGTACGCAAGTATAAACGACATGGAACCACGCAGCCGTCATACCGCTCAGGAAGGAGACATGTTCTGTCTCCTAGAGATTAACATACTTTGGTGCAAAAAGTGCAAATAAATCCCAGAAGAACAGCAAAGGACCTTGTGAAGATGTTGGAGGAAACAGGTACAAAAGTATCTATATCCACAGTAAAACGATGAATATATCGACATAACCTGAAAGGCCGCTCAGCAAGGAAGAAGCCACTGATCCAAAAACGCCATAAAAAAGCCACAATACGGTTTGCAACTGCACATGGGGACAAAGATCATACTTTTTGGAGAAATGTTTGGAGGAAAAAGGGGGAGGCTTGCAAGCCAAAGAACACCATCCCAACCATGAACACCATCCCAACCATGAAGCACGGCGGTGGTAGCGTCATGTTGTGGGGGTGCTTTGCTGTAGGGACTGGTGCACTTCTCAAAATAGATGGCATCATGAGGACGGAAAATTATGTGCATGTCTTGAGATGTTGCTTCAATATATCAGTCAAGAAGTTAAAGCTTGGTCGCAAATGGGTCTTCCAAATGGACAATGACCCCAAGCATACTTCCAAAGTTGTGGCAAAATGGCTTAAGGACAACAAAGTCAAGGTATTGGAGTGGCCATCACGAAGCCCTGACCTCAATCCCATAGAAAATGTGTGGGCAGAACTGAAAAAGCGTGTGTGAGCAAGGAGGCCTACAATCCTGACTCAGTTACACCAGCTCTGCCAGGAGGAATGGGCCAAAATTCACCCAACTTATTTTGGGAAGCTTGTGGAAGGCTACCAGAAACATTTGGCCCATGTTAAGCAATTTAAAGGCAATGCTACCAAATACTAATTGAGTGTATGTAAACTTCTGACCCACTGGGAATGTGATGAAAAAAATAATTCTCTACTATTATTCTGATATTTCATATTCTTAAAATAAAGTGGTGATCCTAACTGACCTAAGACAGGGAATTTTTACTAGGATTAAATGTCAGGAATTGTGAAAAACTGAGTTTAAATGTATTTGGCTAAGGTGTGTGTGTGAACTTCTGACTTCAACTGTACCTTATGATGTAATAATTCATTCTGCTTCCTCCTTGGTCAATGGAATTTTCTTGTCATTATAGTCCAAATGTGCGCTGGCTGATTAACACAGTGTCAAGTTACTTTTCAATGTGTTCCCGAAAACTTGAAGTCGCCATCCAAAATTAAAAAGTAGCATCCAGGTAAAACAGCAACAACACCTGATTGTTTGCTTGCGCAACCTGTGCCAATTAAAATAAAATAAACATGCTTGCTAACTCAGTCAACTTTGATCAAATTAAACTGTTTTAGGCTATTTATTTTTTTACAGAGCAAGATAAATATATGTCTAATCAGCACTGAGTGAATGAACATCAACAAACGCTTGCTGTCATCGAGTGTCAAGTTGACGTAGCCTAATGGTTAGCATCACCACCCTGGGATTTGCAGGTCCTGGGCTCGCCCACTGGTGGGGATATTTTGACTATTCTCTTTCGTGTATAGTTTTTGGCACCCCCTCCCTTTCCCGACACACACACACCGGCGCGCACATGCACAATGTGTGCTTTTTTTTTCGTTCATAAAGTTTCTCTTAAGAGTGTTTGGGTTCATTGGGCATCGTTGACTGGCAAGGGACAAGGAGGGTGACGTGTACTAGTGCGCACATCTTGCTACTACGGAGGAGAGAATGGTGGAGAGACCAGCTCTCAAACTGTCAAGTAAGACGTTGTTGCCCTGATAAATGAATACTAATAACTACATTATTTATTTTGCCATTTGTCATTGTTGTGTACTTTTACTATACTTTTATTGCTGTGTTATGCTGTATTTTAATGTTGTATAATCACCTTCCATTGTAAAATCCATTGAAATTAAATACATAAAACTATGTTCTGATTGAGGAGTAGGCATTGGTCCGAATAAGAAAGGAAATTCACATGAGCACTGCAATGCGTACTTCACCAGTGAAGTGACTTCTTCACCTTTTTCTATCCACTGTGTTACACTTTTGGATCTTGTTTTATTAAAGTTTATCAGCCTCACTTTCCCTCATGATATCCATGAGGCTTCAAGAACTTTACACCTCAGTGCCTTGTGTCCTTTAGCGTAATTCATAGAACGGGGCAATTGTGTGCATTTACAATGCGATAAACCTCTTTATGTCTGCCCACTAACCAGTTTCGCGTTATCGGGAAATGGTTTACGGCAGTGCGTCTGTCCATTGTTAGATGGGTAAATGTGATGCTTGTTTTACCCTGACAGAGTTTGTTACTCCAACGCCTTCTGAATGGGTAGGAATTCCTCGACCGGGTGCCTTTCTATTCAGGTGATTAAAGCCGAGGGAATTTGCATCCGCAGGGGGACATCAGTGCTGTCACTGGTGCGTGGCAAACAGACGTACCTTTTCGCATGTTAATCGCAGAGCCTTGTTCCAACCGATGGACGTATCGTACAGTACAAAGAGACTGGGTGATCAGAGCTTCTAACGACATGCAAAAGGAATAGGACAATTTCACAGCTACAGTATTTATGGATATGGATGAAAATTCATTTGGATCTATGGTTGTTATGAAGTAATTAAAAGTGTTGCATAAACATGGATTAGACACAGCTCAGAGAACAGAAACATGAACAATGTGTGTGTGCTTGGCACATGTTGAGCGCTGACAAATCGATTGGGTATAGGCGGTAAAGTTGTGGATTTTATAGGAGGGTCAAGGAATCTGATGACCTTTGATGTAGCCCAGCCCTCCATCTTACCTATCGGGTATCAGTAACCCAGCCCTTCTCCACCTTTTGTCTGTCCCATGCTTTCTTCTTTCCTTTGGCCAATACAAACCACACCAAACAGAGATTACATTATTGTGACATTCCCACAAGGTTTTTGCAGATGCGGTCACGGCCAAGTCATCCCCACTTTTAACCTTGAAACCTAATCTCCAGTGTGGCCTTATTCACCTGTGATAGTTAGATGGTGGAAGAGGTGGTTGTTGAGACAGTGGCTGTCACCAACCACAGCAATGCTATCCATTCAGGTGATCCTTTTTGCTGTCTGGTTATTAAGGCTGATTATGAGATTTCACAATGCCTGGAATAGTGTGCAACGTCTTGGGAACCACGTTAATATGGCAGAGCTCCAGACAGGGCAGGAGAAGGAGGCTGTCGCCGGGTGCCTGTTTTAATATTTGTGGTTATTGATTGAGGATCTGTAATGCAATTCTGCCATCCGTTTTCCTCTTTGCAAATATTGGGGCTAAAAGGTGACTTTCGTCGATTGTAAATCCTTTTCCTGTTTTCTTAACCAAACCTCTCTCTCTCTCTCTCTCAGCCATTGGTTCGCTGCCCACAGCTGTAAAGTCCTCAGTCTGATAGCATTTTATAGTTGGCATCGGGCTCTGCACAAGCTCTTTCATTTCACTTTTACCCTTGACAGTCTTTTTTTGGTCGACCTGGCAACTGCCTGTACGGAAAATACATAAAATCTTGTCCCTGTCACGGAGCGAACTTTGAGACCAAATGTTTCCATTTCTAATCAAAGGATACATATTTTAACTTGGCTGGTGGTGGGCAGAACTTTGAGTGATCTTTGGCTGCTCATCACTCTCTCTTTGGATCATCGTTTCACATCTCACACCCTCAGAGTGAGTTGTGCCGGTGGAACCAGACGGAGTTTGTTATGGTCCGCTAACCCCCCCTCTATAAAATGGTAGAGGAAACTAAAACTGTGTTGAAGAGCATCAGGGTCCTGTATAAGTGACACCACACGTGAACATCGTCGCTTTGACACTTGTAGGTCTGTATAAAAACCTGGTGGCGGTAAATAATTGATGTAAACTTCATATTGTAGGAATAGTGAAATGTGTCTGTGTGTGTTTGGGTAAAAATGTACGTCTGTGTGTGTGTATGGCGGTGGCATAGATGTGTGACTGTGTGTTTGCATGGGAAGCTGGGTGAGTCAGGGTTCCCCAACTGGCGGTAAGCGGGCTAAATGCCGGCAAGTTTCCCCCTCCCAAAAAACTATTAAATATTTTGTTGGACATAAAATACTGTAAAAACACCAGCAAATCAGCTCCAAGTTACTGTTCCGAAGTGTTCCCACACATTAATAGAGAGATATATGTGATCGTATACAAATGTAAGCAAGGTTTCAAATGATGATGTTTTAGTCAAATATTATGTCTGTTTGGGCTTCTCGCGGTCAATTTGCAGTTGACACATTTTGTTTTCTGTTCCGGCCCTCTGACCACCCATCATCCCGTGGCTGAAGGCTGAATCTAGTTGGATGCTCACCTGCTGCTGAAGTCCTCCAGCATCTGTGCAGCTCTCTCTTTATTACAGTAGGGCTGTTGTCATGCATTTAGAGTATGCAGCCGTGCTTGTGTATAGGTATGGGAGAGACAGCGGGGTGTGTATAGTGTAGAAACAACAGAGGGAGCTTGATAGAATGTTACGGTCATCAGCGTATCACATACGCAACACATGCCGACCCACATCAACTTCGATTGGTTTACAAAGACACATCCATGTCTATTCCTTTCCTCTCCACACACACACACACACACACACACACACACACACACACACTGCTCAGTGCGCCACAGAAGGAGGCTGGCTTTAAATGAACTACCTTAAAGCAGCACTGTGTTTATCCACAGGAAAGAAAAGCACACACAGGAGGAAGCCGTGCCTGCCTCCACTTTGAAGCAGCCAGTGGCAGAGCTGCCTTGTGCATTACTAAATCCCATTCTCACAGAGACTGTTTTACCACCTCCATCTGACAGCACACAGGCTGAGGCTGAGGGAGAGGGAGTGAGCACACACACACAAACACACACTCTGAGACATGTATAAGCTGTTTACAGACATGAGCATTGGTCAAACACACGTGCATACAAGCACACATACACGGTTTGATAGAGAAGAAGCTGAAGATGTGTGAATGAACAGATGGATGGATGACTGAATGGATGGATTAATGGATGGGTGGATGAGAGAAGCAGCCCCAAAGAGCACATTGAGCTCCTGTCAGGAGCGTGTTTGAATTCCTGCTGTCTATAGGCCTTTGCATATCCTGTAGTGTTTGTTATGCACAGGCCCAGTTGAAAATGTACTCTTCACAGAAAATAACAACATAGCCAGTCCGATGTGTTGTATGTTTAAAGATGCTAATGGATGCAGCCTGTAGACTTTAAAAACGTAACATTTTGAGGCATATTTTTTCTAAGTTTGTGTGTCTTCTAAGTTTGTGTGTCTTACTACAGTATCATCACTTCTCTGTTTGTAAACTGTGTCTGTGTAGTTGAGCTCCTCTTGATCCTTGTTCCAGAAGTTGGACTCATTACCATTTTGCCAGGCGATGCAGCAGTCCCACGGTACCAAACCTTTAGGCTTTGATATTTCCAACGCTCCTCCTCTTCCGAGTTCTCTGACCCCTCCCGTTGAAGGAGCCAGCATTTGAATAAACGAAGGAAAGAAGGAGTGCAATATCCCCCATTGCGTCCTGCTATTCCTGTGCTAACTTGTGCAGGTTTTTTCACTAGCTAATTCCTCTGTGACAGGCCGGAATCAACAGAGAGATGGGGGGATGGAAGGAGGGAGAGACGACACATTACCAAGCCATTCTCCAAGGCCTAGTAGTTCAGCGCAGAGGTTAACTGGTTGGGTTGCTCAGCGCCAGTTGGCATGGCTACCGTCTCCCAGGGTACAGGCCGAGCAAGCACCTGGTTACCGCCGGCAACTGCCATTCAAGACGGCCAATGGCGGTGCCCTGCTGCACCTGACGGACAACTGCACCGCAGGCTCCACTCCCACCCAACTGTTGAAACAAGACTCAAAACTGAAGTCTCTGATTTCACATGATAAATCACTTAAGGCTTGTTCACACTGGCAGTTTGAAGTGACTCAAATACAATTTTTTGCATATCCCATTCAAATCTGTTTTTTTTCCTGCAGTCTGAACAGCCAAAAAGCACATTGAATCTGATATTTCAAGCCACATATCAAACCACCGTCATAGGTGGTTTGAAATCGGATACAAATCTGATTCTTGGCCATGCGACTTGTCTGAACGGTCAAATCTGATGTATTTGCCCTGACTGTTGTTTGGCATATCTTGTTGCTTGCTAGCTACTCTGTTTGACAATAACATGTGGTAGCTAATGTGCTAGAAAGCTAAACAGCTACCTAGCTAGCTAGTTGACTGCTGTGGCTCGCCAAAAAGGAGTCGTTTTGATCATCTTCGAGGCTTTAAAACCTTTCTTACACTATAACTTTGAACATTCAAAGCAACTAGGAAACGTTCATGGCAGACTTTGTTGTCACGTTAGCTTGCTACATAACATCGGAGTGATAGGATGCACGAGCACCACCACCGATCAGCCTACACCACTGCGCAAACACCCGACAGTACTACTGTATGACAACTGGCATAGCCATGTTAGCAAGTGATTGCTGTCTGAACACACACATCAGATTTGGTCACTTGTAACTTGCAGTTTGGACCGACAGTAAAAAACAAAATGGATTTGAGCATTAAAGCCTGCAGTGTGAACAAGGCTACCAGCATCTTTACAAATGCTGTAAATTATATTAAAGGGTAACAGTGGTCTAATGATACTCCCCATCTCTTCCCCTAATAAGTTAGTTGTTTCTGCACACGTAATGCCTGCATGGCGGCCCACTGCGCAGACTGGAGCTTCCGTCAGTTGATGAATGTCTCTATCTGCAGGCATTAGGTGTTCTATTTTTCATACCGTGGCCCTGTCGACCGCGGCGACGACAACTGGCCCTCACGTGCACACTCGCGCATGGCCCCCATGATCCTGGGAGAGGCTGACTAATCCCGGGCCTGTGTCTGGGGGCGAGAGCGTGGAGAACAGGCACTGCTCACCCAGCCGAAAGGTCACACCTGTCAGCGGTACCGAGGAAAAGAGGGCAGAGAAGGGAGGAGGAGGGAGGGATATGCTAGTGGCTGCTGATGCCTGGAGAGCCTCAGTGTCTCAGACACACATAGAAAGACATGCCCTCAGACAGCCACACAAAGATGCACAACATATATACACAAGACAAAGATAGCGTACAGACATGTGCACACACACAGACACCCACCCACCAGTATTTCCCCTAGGATTTTCTTTTAGCTGCGGTGGCAGAGATAGCAGGGGAGTGGTATGCCCCCCTCCCTCCCCTCTTTGTTTTGGTTGTGTTTCAGATTATTTTGTCCCCAATAGAAATTAATGGTAAATAATGTATTGTGTCATTTTGGAGTCACTTTTATTGTAAATAAGAATATAATATGTTTCTAAACACTTCTACATTAATATGGATGCTACTGTGATTATGGATAATCCTGAATGAATTGGGAATAATGATGAGTGAGAAAGTCACACAAATACAGTACCAGTTTAAAGTTTGGATACACCTACTCATTCAAAGGTTTTTATAAATGTTTTACTATTTTCTACATTGTCTAATAATAGTGAAGATATGACAACTATGAAATAACACATGGAATCGTATAGTAACCAAAAAACTGTTAAACAAATCTAAATATATTTTATATTTGAGATTCTTCAGAGTAGACACCCTTTGCCTTGATGACAGTTTTGCACACTTAGCATTCTTTCAACCAGCTTCACCTGGAATGCTTTTCCAACAGTCTTGAAAGAATTCCCACATAAGCTGAGCACTTTTGGCTGCTTTTCCTTTGCTCTGAGGTCGGGTGATTGTGGAGGCCAGGTCATCTGATGCAGCACTCAATCACTCTCCTTCTTGGTCAAATATCCCTTACACAACCTGGAGGTGTGTTGGGTCATTGTCCTGTTGAGAAACAAATGATAGTCCCACTAAGTGCAAACCAGTAACAGAAAACAAATACAAAAACAGAAATATACAAATGAGTACATTAACCTAACAGACAGGGGTATTACATATTGAGTTACATTTTCAATTTTTCAAAAAGTCTTACAGTACGTATTGCTTTTTTGTTTTTACACTTACTGATAATTTTATGAAGAAAGCATCTGCCATGAAAAATAAACAAATGAACAATGAAAGTTAAATCAGGGTCCATATAATTTGGATAAAAATTAAACACAATGTCAGAGTCTTTCAAATTAACACTAATAGTAGTTTCTTTTAAAATAAAATCTAACTCACTCCAAAATCTGACATAAGAACAGTCCCAAAATAAATGGTCAAGAGTCTCTGGGACACAACCACAAAATACACATTGGACTTGGTCTTTTACAAAATAGGGCTATCTTCTGTATACCACCCTTACCTTGTCACAACACAACTGATTTGCCTCAAATGCACTAAGAAGGAAATAAATTATAACTTTTAACAAAGCACACCTGTTAATTGAAGTGCATTCCAGGTTACTACCTGATGAAGCTGGTTGAGAGAATGCCAATATTGTGCAAAGCTGTCATCAAGGCAAAGGGTGTCTACTTTGAACAATCTCAAATATAAAATAAATATTTTATATTTATTTAACAATTCTTTGGTTACTACATGATTCCATATGGGTTATTTCATAGTTTTGATATCTTTACTATTATTCTAAAATGTAGCAAATAGTAAAATAAAGAAAAACCTTGAGTAGGTGTGTCCAAACTTTTGACTGGTACTGTATCATACCCCCAAGACATGCTAACCTCACCATTACAATAACATTTTCGGTGTGACATTTGTATGTCTGTAACTTTCTCACTCATCATTATTCACAATTCATTCAGGATTATCCGTAAAAGTCTTTGTGGTTGAATCTGTGTTTGAAATTCACTGCTTGACAAAGGAACCTTACAGATAAACGTGTGGGGTACAGAGATGAGGTAGTCATTCAAAAATCATGTTAACCACTATTATTGCACACAGAGTGAGTCCATGCAACTTATTCTGTGACTTGTTAAGTACATGTTTACGCCTGAATTTATTTAGGATTGCTATAACAAAAAACATAATTCCACATTGACATTATGGGGTATTGTGTGTAGACCAGTGACACAAGTTCTCAATTTAAAAAGAACAGATTTTGATATCAGGCTGTAACACACCAAAATGTGGAAAAAGTCAGTGTGTGAATACTTCCTGAAAGCACTGTAGGCCTACCTTCATAATAAGCTACTCTAATGAATGTGTACACAGCATTTTACTGGGCAAACTTCAGAGGCTAAATTATTGTTTTCTGTTGACTTCTGAAACACAGACACAAAGGTGGAGTTAGTGAATCATCACAATGTCTGTCTTTCATGGCTCAATGTATAATCTAAATTCTATGAACTTGACAAAGAAATACTCAAGGGTTCTCCGTGTAGAGGAAGTTGACTGTCTTGCCATGGTTTCACTTCTGTGGGCATACAGTACAGAGCAGAGGGGGCCTGGGATGGGTATCCTAAGAGAAAATGGCTTACATGCTACTATTATTAGTTCTCCCATTTGGTTCCCGTTGGACAGGACAGAATGTTACTCTGCTAAATACAGAAGTGCAAATTTGAGTTTAATGTAGGATTGCCCTGTTCAAGGCCAAATATATCATACTTTGACTGAAAGGATGACTTATCGACTTAAATTGTTGTGCAACATCACAGGTAAGCTCTTGGCACCGTCTTTCAGCTGAAAAAAAAGTGAATTTTTGCTGGTGTGGGCGTTTAAAAGCGCGTTTCGACAGAAATTGTTAAAAACATGTATTAAAATATACTCATTTAGCAGTGGTACTAAGTGATATAGGGGAAAGACCACATACGCACACACAGCCAGTGTATTTGTAGTAGTCACAATGGCGTTTCATTACAGCCTCCCTCTCTCTCTTTCTTATCATCGCCTCTCTAAACACAGCAGTTATCTAGCCCTGCAAACTTTCCGGGACATAGACATGTCTTAAATGGGCAGAAAGCTTAAATTCTTGTTAATCTAACTGCACTGTCCAATTTACACTAGCTATTACAGTGAAACAAGTCCATGATATTGTTAGAGGAGAGTGCACAACAACAAAAAACTTTTATCACGGCAATTGGTTTGATACGTTCACCTCTGAAGGTAAATAATGTACTTATATTTCAGTAATCTTGCTCTGATTTATCATCCTGAGGGTCCCAGAGATAAAATGTAGCATAGTTTTGTTTGATAAAATCCATTTTTATATTCAAATGTAGGAACTGGTTTCTACAGTTTGAACCCCTGCTGTCTCTGGCTCCACACCCCGCCCGGCCATCTAGATGTGTGATAGCTTATACACTAACTAATGGTCCATCATGTACAGTGAGGGGAAAAAAGTATTGATTTTGTACGTTTGCCCACTGACAAAGAAATTATCAGTCTACAATTTGAATGTTAGGTTTATTTGAACAGTGAGCGACAGAATAACAAAAAGATCCAGAAAAACCGCATGTGAAAATTTTTATAAATTGAATTGCATTTTAATGAGGGGAAATAAGTATTTGACCCCCTCTCAATCAGAAAGATTTCTGGCTCCCAGGTGTCTTTTATACAGGTAACGAGCTGAGATTAGGAGCACACTCTTAAAGGGAGTGCTCCTAATCTCAGTTTGTTACCTGTATAAAAGACACCTGTCCACAGAAGCAATCAATCAATCAGATTCCAAACTCTCCACCATGGCCAAGACCAAAGAGCTCTCCAAGGATGTCAGGGACAAAATTGTAGACCTACACAAGGCTGGAATGGGCTACAAGACCATCGCCAAGCAGCTTGGTGAGAAGGTGACAACAGTTGGCGCGATTATTCGCAAATGGAAGAAACACAAAAGAACTGTCAATCTCCCTCGGCCTGGGGCTCCATGCAAGATCTCACCTCGTGGAGTTGCAATGATCATGAGAACAGTGAGGAATCAGCCCAGAACTACACGGGAGGATCTTGTCAATGATCTCAAGGCAGCTGGGACCATAGTCACCAAGAAAACAATTGGTAACACACTACGCCGTGAATGACTGAAATCCTGCTGCGCCCTCAAGGTCCCTCTGCTCAAGAAAACACATACATGCCCGTCTGAAGTTTGAAAATGAACATCTGAATGATTCGGAGGACATCTGGGTGAAAGTGTTGTGGTCAGATGAGACCAAAATGGAGCTCTTAGGCATCAACTCAACTCGCCGTGTTTGGAGGAGGAGGAATGCTACCTATGACCCCAAGAACACCATGCCCACCGCCAAACATGGAGGTGGAAACATTATGTTTTGGGGGTGTTTTTCTGCTAAGGAGACAGGACAACTTCACCGCATCAAAGGGACGATGGACGGGGCCATGTACCGTCAAATCTTGGGTGAGAACCTCCTTCCCTCAGCCAGGGCATTGAAAATGGGTCGTGGATGGGTATTCCAGCATGACAATGACCCAAAACACACGGCCAAGGCAACAAAGGAGTGGCTCAAGAAGAAGCACATTAAGGTCCTGGAGTGGCCTAGCCAGTCTCCAGACTTTAATCCCATAGAAAATCTGTGTCTTTCTAGAGTTATTCTAGCAGTACGAGTGTTATTAGAACATTATTGTAACATTATGAGTATTATTCTAACGATATTCTAGACTATACCTTCCCATTCAACAGGCTAATTAGTCTAGACTATACCTCCCCGTTCAACGGGCTAATTAGTCTAGCATATACCTTCCCTTTCAACAGGCTAATTAGTCTAGACTATACCTTCCCATTCAACAAGATAATTAGTCTAGACTATACATTCCCGTTCAACAGGCTAATTAGTCTAGACTATACCTTTCTGTTCAACAGGCTAATTAGTCTAGACCATACCTCCCCGTTCAACAGGCTAATTAGTCTAGACTATACCTTCCCGTTGAACGGGCTAATTAGTCTAGCATATACCTCCCTTTCAACCGGCTAATACCTTCCCGCAAAAATAAGCATTATTGCGTTCTAATTACCCACTATTCAAAGTGCTCTGAACATAAGGGAATCGCTCACAAACATTGGCACATTCTACGATCCGATGATAGTATTGATAATTTGTTTTCGGACCCTCCCTTGGTCGTATTCTTGCGGGGCAGAAACCTCAGAGATCAATTGGTAAACTATGATTTACTACCCCAAGGTATCCCTGCACGTCGTCTATTTGAGCCCCTATTGGATGGAAACTACAAGTGTAATGGCTGTGCTCAATGCAATGGCACTTGTAAATGTAGATCCTTCAAACACCCCTAAACAGGGAAACAGTCCCAATCAAAGGTGTTATCACGTACTCCACTAAGGCAGTTATTTGTCTTATAACTTGTCCTTGTGGTAAAAAAAATTGTGGGTAAAACAAAGCGTGAATTAAAAGTACAAATCTTGGAGCATCGCAGCACCATTAGGTGCAAAAACTCGACTTGCCCAGTTGCGGCCCACTTTTTGGAAGCAAACCACTCGATTTCGTCTCGCCGTTATATTGGTATCGGACATGTCACCCTCCCTAGGAGAGGGGGTGACCTCGACAATTTATTGTTAAAAGGAGAGGCTGCCTGGATCTTTAATTTAAAGACCCTTGCTCCCTTCGGTCTCAATGTAGACTTTGATCTAAAGCCATTCTTGTGATTATTGTGATTTTGCTATTGTAAATGTTTGTAGGCTTATGTAGCCAAATCTATGTATCTATGATTGTATGCTATCCATTTATGTTTTTTGTATGCTATTTTATTGTATGAGAATTAACCAATGATATCAGGCCACACCCGGCCATGATTACAGACACCTATACCATCCCATTCAACAGGATAATTTGTCTAGTCTACACCTTCACATTCAATAGGCTAATTAATGCCCCCCCCACCCCCGCACACACACCTAGCTTGGGCAGGTCTACTAGGAGACTCACTGTCATTAATCATGCCAGTCATGCCTGTCAGCGGAGCGGCCCATCTATTCTCTGAGACTTGTGGGGATCGGACATCATTAGTGAACCAGCCAACACATACATTATATTTACTTCTTACCTCTAACACACTCTACATTCCCACACACTAATACTGTACTCATGCACCCAGACCCTAACATATCTTTCTCCATTCTCTATCCGTCTCTCTCTCTCTTTCTCTCATTGTCAGATAAGTAAAATTGTGCATGTTCCATGTGGTCGTATAAACAGACGGACAGAGTTCAGAGAGTCAGAGTGGATAATTACTCATCACACGTGGTGTGGATCCCTTTCATTCAGACACTTTGTTAGAGCAGCACAAGACCCAGACCAACAGATCACTTACCTGATGGAATGTTGTTCTGTCCAGTCTCTGGGGAACAAGGGGAAAATTACCAGTGTGAACCAACAGTTACTCAGGCTGTGTGTGTTAGACCTCATGACCCTATAGAGGAGGTTTGGGAAGAGAGAGGAGGAGGGGAAATGAGTAAACGTGTGCATCAACATCAGGGACGAAGATGCAGAGACCAGTTCAGTATGACCTCACAGTCCAATCAATGCAAGCGAGACCGCCGCCAAACTCTATAAATGAGATCCACTGCGACTTACAGTACCTTTGTTAAACAACCAGCTTGTTTACCCCTCCTTGACATAGTATAAATATGCTAAATAATACAATAGGTTCCGTGGGTAGATTTACCAAGCCTCTCTTCTCTTTGATATGCTGTCTTATCTTGTATTTTCCCTTTCTTTTCTTATGTCTGGCTAATTTGCATATTGAATATTGTGCTTCATAGTTTCGCAAGGACCTTTCAGGACTTTATTGAGGCACTCGCGGCGAACCTTCACAAATTGATTGGCGGAAGGAGGAGACTGGTGGCGTACCATTGAAAGCGAGACGCTCCACCCCGGTTGAGCGTTGGGGCTCATTATTAGGCTGAGTTAGCTGGATGAAAATCCATAACTTCTCCTCAACGATCCTGGTCCGCTGTGCCTTTTGAAACTCAGAAAGGCATCTTTCCTGCATATCATTGTGTCTGTCTGTCAAGGATGATGGCAGTGTTATTGCTAGATGTGGCGTAGTCTTCTGGGGTTTTGGCACCATATCAGCATGTTTGACACAACTCACACACACAGTCCTGTCTTTATATTAAGCAGTGCTCTCATGTTTCCCCTTGTCAGTTTGTGCTTCTAGTGCCTGTAGCTATACCATAAGGATCTGCAGTGGGAGGTTGTATTACTTTTTAAATGACTCTCTCTCTCTCTCCAGAGTCTCAGGCAGGTATGCTAGCTGGCTCTGGCTGGCATCTGTTCCTGTCTTTATTGAGGTGTCATTGAGATTCAGTGCTGATAGGAGTCCTGCAGAGCACTGGAAGGCTTAGAGGAGGATTCCTCTACTCCACATACACACACACACACACACACACACACACATGCATACACAGTAATAAACACACATGTACAAACACAGAAAGAGGCACATGCAAGCACACACACACTCTTCTAAACTCATTAATCATGCATTGCAGAGACGACTGGCAGCGCCATCCCCATCCACAGTGACAGCAGTCCCTCTTGTCTTACATTAATTGGCTCTTAATTGAAAGGGTTGATTCAAATGCCCAGAAAAGGTTATCAGGAGAGACCGTAGAAGATTATTCTAAGACGAGACATATCAGCTCTATTTTATTGGCTTGGGGTGTCTATTTTGAGTGTTGTGCATCTTTTTGTTTTCTGTGTGAGTATGCACTAGCAGGTAAATGTGTGGTGTGTTCGTGCATGCATATCTCTGCGGTGTTCGTGCATGCATATCTCTGTGTGCGCGCATGCATATCTGTGTGTGTATGTATGTTTGCGCGCGTTTGTGCATGTGTGCTGGGATGTAACAATGTGCTCTCTATACTCAGAGAAGTTGGGATAGATATGGAAATCAATAGAGCAAGGCCAAGGTCCTGACCCTCTCCACCGCAGTATCCTGGGCTTTCTAAGGTGATGGTCTCAAGAGCCAGTTGAGAAAAGTACTGTAACACAGCCTCAGTCAGTTAGAGCTTCATTTCCTTGGCCAGGGCTCATTTAAAAAAGATGTTAGGGTAAAATGGAAAAGGAAATAGAATTTCCTGAGTGCACACCAGACCTTTCTGTCTTTTCAAGTTTGGGAAAAAACAACAAATCACCCAAACAAAATGCTCCAGACAGAATAGGCTGTATCATTCCTCTCTGTACAACCTCAAAGCTTGAACCATTGCAGGGATTGAGAATGCCAATGGGAGTTGTTGTTTTCTGGTTTGGGAATGATGTCTTATTTTTCAGAGAACAGTTGCTACTTTAAAATGTTCCATGTCAAGAACACAATCAAGACAAAAGTGATAAAAACACACGTCTTTGTATAATGACGTTAGAAACTTGTCTTAGAGTTCTACAGTGTGTTATTGACTATCTACCTGACACGTCCTCTCCCAGCCTCTCAATGTGTACTGCCTACATACTTTCTTTAAAAAGAAAGTCTTTGATGTTTAAATAATTTGATTTAGATATTCATTTGCCAGGCTTAGAGTGCTGACGGAAACTTATCTCTGGGATTTGATTTGATTGATCAGTCAATAAAAGTTTTGAACTTCCCAACCATTTGGAAGGACTTTTTCTGATATGATCATGCCATCAATGATGATACCGTTTAAACTCCGCTCCACCATTTTCACTGCGGCATTCAATATATTTTCGGAAGTCCTTTCAGATACCTTACTGTGGGTCAGGTCTCTATGGACTGGTGTAAGACACTGATCTGCTGACACGGCCCCATCGTCTGCTGCAGCCCCTGTCTATATCTGGGCCTGAGCCAGCAGGAGAGCACGGTATGTGTGGTCAGGTGGGTCAAGGTGCTGCTTGATATGACAGTGAGTTTGATCGTGTATTCAATGAGTTGCTGTGTGTGTGTGGTGTTGTTTGTCCCGTGTGGCTCAGTTGGTAGAGCATGGCGATTGTAACGGCAGGGTTGTGGGTTAGATTCCCATTGGGGACTGACTTGAACCCCATCAAACATCTCTGGAGAGACCTGAAAAAAGCTGTGCAGCGATGCTCCCCATCCAAACTGACAGAGCTTTAGAGGATCTGCAGAGAAGAGTGGGAGAAACTCCCCAAATACAGGTGTGACAAGCTTGTAGCGTCATACCCAAGATGACTTGAGGCTGTAATCGCCGCCAAAGTTGCTTCAAGTACTGAGTAAAGTGTCTGAATACTTATGTAAATGTGATATTTAAGTTGTTTTTCTTTTTATAAATTTGCTAAAATTCCACTTCTTTTTTTTTTTTTTTTTTGCTTTGTCATTATGGGATATTGTGTGTAGATTGAGGGAAAAAAAACAATTGAATCCATTTTAGAATAAGGCTGTAACGTAACAATGTGGAAAAAGCCAAGGGGTCTGAATACTTTCCGAAGGCACTTTAAATATAATATATATATTTTTTGCTACTGCTCAACTAAAGAAATCTCGATTGACCAACAGCCTATCGACCAAACAATTCACCAGTCGACTAAATGGGGTCAGCCCTAACATACATACGTACTACACAGCGTTCGTGTTGGTAGTCAGGGGAGGGGTCTGGACAGAGCTATGCAAACCCCCTTTGAACCAAGTTTGACCGTATATACAATATATTATTTGAATTCTCAGGTGTGCAAGGTGTTTTGCTGCTGAAGGAGGTCAAATGCCGTTTTAGCTCGTATGTAATGTTCAGATGTTGTGTCTAACGCCAAGGGCGCTTAGTTGGAAAATGACTACCGTATTTCAATGTGAGTGTAACCTTGTCCCCAGGCTATGAGTGCACAGTGCGTATAAGCCTGGTACATCAATGATTCAACGTTGGCCTTAGTGGGAGTGACCATATAATTCTATGGGAGTGACCTTATGGAGTAAAGTATTTGTCATTTAATTTTAGCGAATCACACGAGTGCGAGGCGTGGCTTTGTGCTTGTGGTGTGCTAGCGTATGTCTTATGAAAGCAACAACTGAACAATGTTTATTTTTTTATCTAAAATAATGCTTCCCAGAAAATTTTGTTTATTATCTGGGAAAACAGTTTATTATATTTTATGTAAACAGTTAAAACCCATTTAATGGAACATTGTATGCTTTATCCCTGTAAATCCAAGTTATGAATGAATAAACCAGTTTAATATGAACAATATATAGTATTGTTTCACCCGCTGTGCAGCTGTCCTTTTAGCTAGGGCCATTCCAACACCTTGACTCTCTGACTTGCACAGTTCAGACACCAAATTTATGTAAATTCGAACTGAATAGAAATTAAGAGCAGACTGGCACGCTTAAGAGCTTTGCTTGACGTACCGATTGGTTGTCATACAACCACTCTCAACACTGCAGCAGGTTTTGGGTCAAATTCATGCATAACAGTGACCTCTCACTTCCACCTGCTAATCCGAGGCCATGATTGTGCTTCCGTTGTGCATGTGGTAGAGGAGCAACCTTTATTTGCATGCAATTAACATACACTCAGTTTCCAGTTTATTAGGTTCACAAAATGTTTTAGCTCCTACAGACCGAGAGTCACTTAGCCATGACATAGCAGACTGTTACTGTTAGATTGAACGTTAGCATGGGCAAAACGAGTGACCTAACAAACTTTGAGCATGGTATCATCGTCGGTGCCATGCTCGCCGGTTCCAGTATCTCAGAAACTGCCTCTGGGGCTTTTCACGCATGACAGTGTCTAGAGTTTACAGAGAATGTTGCAACAAACAAAAAACATCCAGTCAGCGGCAGTCCTGTTTGTCAAAACAGCTCATTGATGAGAGGTCGAAGGAGAATGCCAGGAATCGGACAAGCTAACAGGCGGGCCACAAACAGGCAAATAACGGCACAGTACAACACTGGTGGGCAGAACGGCATCTCAGAATGCACACCTCGTCGGTCCTTGTCACGGATGGATATTGCAGCAGACGACCACACTGGGTTCCACTCCTCTCTGCTAAAAACAAGAAGAAGCGGCTGCAGTGGGCACGCGATCACCAACACTGGACAATTGAGGAGTGGAAAAAAGCTGCCTGGTCCGACGAATCCTGGTTTCTGTCCAAGTCCATGGCCCCTGCCTACCTGGTGTCAACAGTACAGGCTGGTGGCGGTGTTGTAATGGTGTGGGGAATGTTTTCCTGGCACACATGTCCCTTGATACCAATTGAGCAATGTTTCCATGCCCGGAACAATTCAGGCTGTTCTAGAGGGAAAGGTGTGTCCTAACCAGTACTAGATGGGTGTACCTAATAAACTGGACACTGAGTGTATATTAACATGCATTATTATTTCTCCTGATAGTAGAAGAACTGCTCTGGCATGCTGCATGAAAGAGAGTGCTTCACCCACACCGCGCTGAAAGAGTGGCAGAGGCTGCCAAACTATCGTCAAATGTCAAACGAGGCGCACTCTGTTGTTCCAGAAGGAACTCTGTCCTGCTTTTCCAATGAGAAAGTTACATATTTTTTTGTTTGTTGCGGCGATAGAGCGCTGTTTGAACTAGAGCTGTTTGAAATAGGCTAGGAACTCCTTCCAGGGGAGACCTCTTTAATCAAAGGACAAGGCTTTGGCTTTGTTTGATTTGGTTTTGTCAACAAGAGACTACCTTGTTTAAGATGTGAATCAAATTGTATTTGTCACATGCTTCGTAAACAACAGGTGTAGACTAACAGTAAAATTGTACTTATGGGCGCTTCCCAAGAATTCAGAGAAAAAAATGGAGAAATAATAGAATAGTAAAAAAACATAATAATAGATTCACAATGAATAACGATAACTTTGCTTTATACACGGGGTGCCAGCACCGAGTCGATATGCAGGGGTGTGAGGTACTTGAGGTAGATATGTACATGGGGGTGTGCTCGGCCCTCTGTTTCCTGTCATACCCAGATCAGCTCATTTGTCTTGCTGACGTTGACGAAGAGGTTGTTGTCCTGGCACAACACTGCTAGGTCTCTGACCATCTCCCTGTCTCATCGTCATCGGTGATCAGGCCTACCACCGTTGTCGTCAGAAACTTAATTATGGTTTTGGAGTCGTGCGCGCTCACGCAGTCGTGGGTGAACAGGGAGCAGAGGATGGGACTATTAAGTACCCCTAAGGGGCCCCTGTGTTTAGGGTCAAGGTGGCAGATGTGTTGTTGCCTACACTCACCACTTGGGGGGTGGCCCATCAGGACGTCCAGGAGCAGTTGCAGTCCCAGAGTCCTTAGCTTAGTGGTGAGCTTGGAGGGCACTATGGTGTTGAACGCTGAACTGTATTCTATGAAGAGCATTCTCACGTAAGTATTCCTTTTGTCCAGGTGGGGGAGGGCTGTGGGGAGTGCAATAGAGTGCGTTATTTTGGGATCTGTTGTGGCGGTATGCGAATTAGTGGCTCCAGTGTGTCTGAGATGATGGTGTTGATGTGAGCCAGCCTTTCAAAGCATTTCATGGCTACAGATTCATTTAGACAGGTCACTTTGGCGTTCTTGGGCACAGGGACTATGGTGGTTTGGATAGTGTAGATTTAAAGACCGCTGTGGATAGATATACTGTTGTCTCTACTGCAAAGGTATTAAGGAGGATTAGAGAATAGGAGAGGAAGAAAAACAATGCCTCAGAGTGTGAAAAATAAAATATACAGTAACTCAAGTGATTACGATCATCACTTCCTCCTTCCCTCTCCCTCTCCTCTCCTCTCCTGGGCTTGAAACTAAACACACAATCCGCTGGGACACAACTCTTTTAGAAGTGTGGTGAGGAAGAGATGGAGAAAGAGCATGGCCATGGGGTCCTGGTGAGAAATCGCTCACTGAGCAGTGGAGCGCAGCCTCCCCGGACAGATGAAATGTCCTTATCTTCAGGCAGCAGGGGCTGCCACTGCTGTCCTTTAGGCAGGGCTGCTGTGCTAGAGAAACTCATTGTCCAGGCAGCTAGCATCTCAACTGATCCACACTGACCTTTGTGTCCTCCTCGGGTAGCCACCGCTATACAACAAACATTCTATTACTCAAGATGTTTGTTTACATAAGGGTGTGTGCGTATGGGTGTGTGTGTGTGTGTACATGCATGAACCCGTGCGTGCACATGTTTTTGTAGCCCCCCCACTTTCTTCAAGCCTGTCACTCAACCCCTAATGAGGATGAAATGAAGGAAGAAAATAATTCCACTTGGATTTGATACTGCTTGATGTGCACTAATTGCGGCAGATTGTATCTGTATTATTTTTCGTAAGATCAGTGGGGCGCTCTGGTAACTTTCATTAATCACACACACAAAGATGAAGTAATTAGATGTTTCATTATTCCCCCACTTTTTCTGGCATTTATTTAGTGAGACAGAATGTTAATATGATTCTATTCATTATTACACAACCACTACCGAATGTAGCTATTATGCTTTCGGCTCACATTGTGGCTTCACTCTGGCTTCGCTCTGTTCACATTGTGGCTTCGCTCTGTTCACATTGTGGCTACGCTCTGTTCACAATGTGGCTACGCTCTGTTGACATTGTGGCTACGCTCTGTTCTCATTGTGGCTACGCTCTGTTGACATTGTGGCTACGCTCTGTTGACATTGTGGCTACGCTCTGTTGACATTGTGGCTACGCTCTGTTGACATTGTGGCTACGCTCTGTTGACATTGTAGCTACGCTCTGTTGACATTGGCTATGCTCTTTTCACATTGTGGCTACGCTCTGTTGACATTAGCTACGCTCTGTTGACATTGTGGCTACGCTCTGTTGACATTGTGGCTACGCTCTGTTGACAGTGTGGCTACGCTCTGTTGACATTGTGGCTACGCTCTGTTGACATTGTGGCTACGCTCAGTTGACATTGTGGCTACGCTCTTTTGACATTGTGGCTACGCTCTGTTCACATTGTAGCTTTGCGCTGTTCACATTGTGGCTACGCTCTGTTGACATTGTGGCTACGCTCTGTTGACATTGTGGCTACGCTCTGTTGACATTGTGGCTACGCTCTGTTGACATTGTGGCTACGCTCTGTTGACATTGTGGCTACGCTCTGTTGACATTGTGGCTACGCTCTGTTGACATTGTGGCTATGCTCTGTTCACATTGTAGCTTTGCGCTGTTCATATTGTGGCTACGCTCTGTTGACATTGTGGCTACGCTCTGTTCACATTGTAGCTTTGCGCTGTTCATATTGTGGCTACGCTCTGTTGACATTGTGGCTACGCTCTGTTCACATTGTGGCTATGCTCTGTGGACATTGTGGCTTCACACTGTTCCACTGTGCCTTTGGTTTCTCCCTTCATTCATAAAGTTACGATAGTGCGTTTGTGTATTGATATTAGCTGTTGAAAAGTGTCGGTCTCTCTCTTTCAAACACATGGAGCACAACAAGATATTAAATCACCTATTGCCTTATAATTGTTTTGTCACAAGTTTGGGTGTTAAAATGCATACAGACACACACACACACACACACACACAAATTAAAAAAAAAACTCCTAATATCAGTGGCAGGTTATCTGATTAGACAGATTGAGATGACACTTTAACAATTTAACAGAATCATTCTGGCACTGTGACTTCACACTGAGATGAATAACACTGAGATGAATAACACTGAGATGAATCACACTGAGATTAATTACATGGTGTTGCACTACTATCATCTACTCCCATCGGCTCCTAATTATGCCCTTCCAGTACACATCAGAGACGGACAAGAGGCAGACAAGCAGAGACGAAGATAGAGGCAGGGAGAGAGACAAAGCGAGTGGCAGGCAGAGAGGGAGAAAGGCAGGCAGAGAGAGAGGCAGAGAGGGAGAAAGGCAGGCAGAGAGAGAGGCAGAGAGGGAGAAAGGCAGGCAGAGAGGGAGAAAGGCAGACCGAGAGAGGCAGGGAGTGTGAGGGGCAGAGAGAGAGAGAGAAAGGCAGGGAGTGTGAGTGGCAGGGATAGAGGCAGGCAGTGAAAGAGCCAAGGACAGAGGCAAAGAAAAAGAGGCATCTCCCGATGCACTGTTCCAGACACTAGGCCCTCCCCACTGCTTCTCAGTGAGATGACAAAGAGCTTGAATAATGTATCTATCACTCTTGTTGAGTGGGGGACCGGGCGGCGGTGGAGGCTGCCAGCTTGTTATTGTCTCATTACAGGTGAAGATGACATGTGGAGGTGCAACCTGCCTTGGCATGCACTCCCTCTCCTTTTGCCCTGGTTTCAGGCACCTCGCGCTGGGTGAGGAGAACCACAGGGATGAATAGCAATACTGTAGAGAGTAATAAAGTGAGGTAGAGATGGAAAGATGGACGAAGAGAGAAGGGCGGGGGAGAAACACCAGCCATGTTCCCTCTAACCCCCAAATGAAATTGACAGGCTCGCTGAGGTAATTGCTCCCTAGTACTATTTTCTTTGGCAGGAAATACTGTTATCGACGAATACGGGATTCAATAAGGGCAGGAGATGAGGCTGTTTCAGCTGTGGTCAAAAGGCCTTGTGTCTGTCCTCTACTCATCAGGTTTGTCATGCTCCTCCGCCTCTCCATCTCTCTCTCTGTCTCCTTCTCTCCCTTTCTATTCCTCTTTTCCCCATCTCTCCTTCTCCCTCACAATCCTTCCCTCCCTCTCTGGGGTCTCTTTTGTCCATTTCCCTATGTTTCCCGGGCCTGAAGGGGAAACTAAATTATCCAGTAGCCTGGTCGGTATCGCTGGCTGCCCTCATGATTGGTGCGGTGTGGTGGTGGTAATGTTGATATCATCCCAACGGATTGATTTTGGCCAGGGTCGTTAAGCAACCTATTATGGCCTGTGTCTTTGGTTTCCAAGAGGTAAAGGTCAACGGATAGTGAAACCAGAGCCGTAGACTTTCTGTACAGAGCGGTCAGCCTGATGGGAATTGCTGTGAGGAAGGAAAAAAAATATATAGAATATAAACCGTGTACAAAACATTAGGAACACCATCCTAATATTGCGTGGCAATCCCTTTCACCCTCAGAATAGCCTCGATTTGTCGGGGCATGGACTACAAGGTGCCAAAAGCATACCACAGGGAAGCTGGCTGATGTTGACTCAAATGCTTCCCACAGTTGTGTCAAGTTTGCTGGATGTCCTTTAGTTAGTGGACCATTCATGATACACACGGGAAACTGTTGAATGTGAAAAACCCAGCAGCGTTGCAGTTCTTGACACACTCAAACCGGTTTGCCTGGCACTTACTACCATACTATGTCTCAAGGCTTAAAAAATAATTAACCTGTCTCGTCCCCTTCATCTACACCGATTTGAAGTGGATTTAACAGGTGACATCAATAAGGGATCATAGCTTTCACCTGGATTCACCTTGTCAGTCCATGTCATGTAAAGAACAGGTGCTCCTAATGTTTTGTACAGTCAGTGTATATGTGCATTTTCCCCTCCGCAATGTTTTATTCAAGATGTGATGTAAACAAATGTAATGGCAGACATGGTCTCTTCTAAAGAAACACACATGTATACGTACAACTTGAATACACACGTCATTATTCTTTGCAGACACACTTCATTGTTTATTCTGATCCCCATGAGCTTTTATAGAATCAAGCTATTCTTCCTGGAGTCCACACAAAAACATAAAACATGACAAGTAAGTAA
Source organism: Brachymystax lenok tsinlingensis (assembly GCA_030435695.1). Lineage (NCBI taxonomy): Eukaryota > Metazoa > Chordata > Actinopteri > Salmoniformes > Salmonidae > Brachymystax > Brachymystax lenok. The sequence goes on from CM059789.1 coordinate 18,934,933, forward strand.
CAAAACACTGATACTAGGGCTGACCCCAATTAGTCAACTGGTCGATTGTTTGGTGGATAGGTTGTTGGTTGACCAATATTTATTTTTGTCGAGCAGTAGAATATATATATAGATAGATAGATAGATATATTGGTGCATATGAGCACCTATATATATATATATATATATATACTACCGTTTAAAAGTTTGGGGTCACTTAGAAATGTCCTTGATTTTGAAAGAAAGAAAGCAAATGGTTTTTTTGTCCATTAAAATAACATCAAATTGATAAGAAATACAGTATAGACATTGTTAATGTTGTTATTGACTATTGTAGTTGGAAACGGCTGATTTTTAATGTAATATCTACATAGGCGTACAGAGGCCCATTATCAGCAACCATCACTCCTGTGGTCCAATGGCACGTTGTGTTAGCTAATCCAAGTTTATAATATAGGCTATTCCATGCGAGAAATTGCCAAGAAACTGAAGATCTGGTACAACGCTGTGTACTACTCCCTTCACAGAACAGCGCAAACTGTCTCTAACCAGAATAGAAAGAGGAGTGGGAGGCCCGGTGCAAAACTGAACAAGAGGACAAGTACATTAGTGTGTTTAGTTTGAGGAACAAACGCCTCTCAAGTCCTCAACTGGCAGCTTCATTAAATAGTACCCGCAAAACACAAGTCTCAACGTCAACAGTGAAGAGGCGACTCCGGGATGCTGTCCTTCTAGGTGCCCATTTGGGGATCTGATAGTATTTCTGATTGACTTAACGCACCACCACTAATGAGCTGTGAAGCTTCTCAAAGTAATGTTTTCTTCACCTCAAACAGGAATCAAACAGTCTGTTTTTAAATCCATTGAGAATGACAATAGTTTCTCAATGAATTAGACATCTTTCCAGCTTTCTCCCTTTCGATAACCACTCAGCGTGAAAGGGAAAAATGTCATGCTCTGATCCAGTGGAAACCTCATAAAATAGGTCTACCTGATGAGCTCTTATCCCTTGCGAAAAATAGCCTACAGCTGTGTCTGTCCCGAGCTCACTGGAGCAGGAAACTCTGAGGGCACAGAATATTTTATACAATGTTGCTAAAGCAAGCTTTGGGCTGGACCCAAGTTGATAGTTGATATAATGTTTCAAGTTCGTTGCAGACAGGCCACGTGTAGCCAATGTGATATTTTTTTTTTGTCAGGATATTTTCTACCTGCATGCTACAATGTTTTTATTTGTTGGCTTCATGTAGATTATTTTAAATACAGTAGTTGGCAATAGAAGGTTAGATTTGGACAGAATTTTGATTAACCACATGACAATGGTTTTGAGATACGAAAACATTATTATAAATTAAATGAAACTGTTCCACCAAAATGTGCATATGAAAACCATAACTGGCATGCATATCGGTAGATTTTGTAAGTTAAATTGGCATTCCACATGAGAAAGGTTGCCAACTCCTTTTGTAGCCTGTTACCAGCAACTTCAGGAGAGTAATGGCAGAATCTGCAAAAGCCAGCAGGAGTGAGAGGAGGATGTCAGGTTAAGGTTCTTCTCTTCTGGATCTCTGGCTCCCTGTTGAGTCATCTTGATCTCTGGCTCCCTGTTGAGTCATTTGTGTCTTATTTCATCAAACAGCATCAGACAAGCATGTAGTTGATTTTATTGAAACACATAGGGTGTGTCTATATATGGAAAAATCCACCAATTGATTGGTCAAAAAGAACAGACGACTTTCGTCGACCAAGATTTTTTTTGTCAGGGGTACCCCTAATTGATAGACAAAGACAGTACCACACATGTTAAATACAATGATATACAAACAATACAAAATAATTATAATAACACAAACAATAGAACCCAAAAAATGTGTTTGTGTTAGTGTGTCTGTCTCTGTGTGTGTGCGTGTGTTTGTCCCCTCACAGTCCCTGCGATGTTTTTAAATCCATTTTGTAAAGATAGTTTTGCTGTTTGCTTGAGTAATTGGAGATGGAAGGGACTTCCATGCGATCATGGCTCTCCATAATACTGTGTGTTCCCATGAATCTTTTTTGGACCTTTCTTGTGGGGTATGAGTGGGTGTCTGAGCTGAATGTTATCTGGAATCCGGAATTTTCATCACAGTAATATTTCTCATAAAAACCAGAGAAGCAGTTACTCTCTGGTCAACCCTCAACCCGGAAAGACTGGCATTTATGTCGTTGATGTTAGTTCTGTATGTGCAGTTAAGGGCAAGGCGTGATGCTCTGTTTTAAACCAGCCGCAGCTTTGCTGTGTCTTTCTTTGTTACACTTGACCATGTTACCAGACAGTAATGCAGATAGGACAAGAACAGAGCCTGAACAATTAGTACAGTTGATTTTTATAACAGACAATACCCTCCCCATCTTCACAAAAACTGTATTAATATGATATGACCATGATAATTGACCATCCAATGTTAAACCTAGAAGTTTAGCATCCTCAACTTGCTCAATGGTCACACACTTTATGCACAACTCCAGTTGAGGTTTAGGTCTTAGAATGTTTTGAACCAAGTACAATGCTTTTAGTTTTGGATGTATCTAAGACTAGTTTATTATTAATCACCTTTTTTGATACTGACTGTAACTTCTCATTTAGAATTTCAGTGAGCTCACTGGCTTTGGATGATGACATATATAGAGTGTGGAATCATCCACACACATAGTAATTCTATCTTCCTGTTAGACCAGTGGCAAATCATTTGTAAAAATAGAGAAGAGTAACGGCCCAAGGCTACTGCCCTGAGGGACACCACACTGTACATACAGTGAGCACCAAAAGTATTGGGACAGTAACCATTTTTGTTGTTAAATGATATAATGACTGAGGTTAACGTGCTAACTGTCAGCTTTAATTTGAGGGTATCTGTATCCATATCGGGTGAACTGTTTAGAAATTACAGTACTTATTGTTCATAGTCCCCCCCCATTTTAGGGGACCAACATTATTGGGACAAATTCACTTATGTGTATCAAAGTAGTCAAAAGTTTAGTATTTGGTTCCATATTCATAGCACGCAATGATTACAGTACATCAAGCTTGTGACTCTACAAACTTGTTGAATGTAATTGCTGTTTGTTTTGGTCTCGTTTCAGATTATTTTGTGCCCATAGAAATTAATGGTGAATAAAGTTGTCATTTTATAGTTACTTTTTATTGTAAATAAGAATAGAATATCTAAACACTTCTACATTAATGTGGATGTTACCATGATTATGGATAGTCCTGAATGAATCTTGAACAATGATGAGTGACGCACAAATATCATACCCCCCTCAAAATGCTAACCTCCCCTGTTATTGTAATGGTGAGAGGCTAGCATGTCTTGCGGGTATTTATGCATCTGTAACTTGTGTATTGGAGGTCCAGGTGTATTGGAGAAAGGGAGAGGTTACAGGTAAGGAAATACAGTTGTAAACTGAGGGTTGACGACAGATGTGAAGATTTCTTCAGTTTTAAATGGGAACTTTCTATCAATGAAAAAAAGTATAGAAAGACCTTAGCATGGGAGGGATAGAGGGCCAAGAGTCATGGGAAGAGGTCCCAGAAAGAGAGAGCACTTTGGGGGTATTCTAATCCAGAGTAATGAGTAGGCTGATTACCTTTCCAAGTGGCCTGATAACGTCTATCAGTCAGGTAAGAGCACAGCCAGTCATGTCAGTGCCCTCCACATTTCCAGAACAGCAAGATGACAAAGATGAATTGAGTGCAGTGATCAATAAGAATTAAAGCAAGGCAGAGAGGTTGTGTGAGAAGAAATAAGGAAGAGGAAGAGAGAGAGCAGAATCAGTAAAAGAGAGAAAGGAAGAGTAGACAGGAAATTCGATTTTACAGGATGAATAATGTACATGTAAGTGCAGATAATTTGAGCTTGCGTAATATCTTTCCTTTTATTTAAGCAGCTCTGCTAACTTCCCAGCGAGAGTGGTAGTGTTTAAGTCAGGTAGAATGTCTGTGGAGGAAGTCATGTTGTAAGTGATGCAACAAAACAATTCAAACATCTAATCACACTATTGGACAATATTGGATGATGATAGATTGCATATTGCGATCTGGAGGATAATATGATCGATTTTATATATACATTGAGGGTACAAAACATTAGGACCACCTTCCTAATATTGAGTTTTGCCCTCAGAACAGCCTCAATTAATCTGGGCATGGACTCTACAAGGTGTTGAAAGCGTCCCACAGGGATGCTGGCCCCTGTTGACTCCATTGCGTCCCACTGTTGAATCTGGCTGGATGTGCTTTGGGTGGTGGACCATTCTTGATACACACGGGAAACTGTTGAGCATTAAAAACCCAGCAGCGTTGCAGTTCTTTAAACACTCGCACCGGTGCGCCTGGCACCTACTACCATACCCCGTTCAAAGGCACTTTAAACTTTTGTCTTGCCCATTCACCCTCTGAATGGCACACATCCACAATCCATGTCTCAGTTGTCTCAATGATTGAAAATCCTTATTTAACCTGTCTCCTCCCCTTCATCTACACTGATTGAAGTAGATTTAGCAAGTGATATCAATAAGGGGTCATAGTGTTCACCTGGTCAGTCTATGTCATGGAAAGAGCAGGTGTTTGTAATGTTTTGTACACTCAGTCTATATATATATATATATATATATATATATATATATATATATATATATATATATATATATAATATATTTGTTGTGCAATACTGACCAAACGTATCCTTTCACCATAACAAGAATCCCACCCTGAGCTTAGATGTTTTTTCTCCACAATGTCATTAGCTCGCTGATGTCCTTCCTTCCTCTCACATAGACCAGACAGATTCTTTCTCTTTGATTCTGCCATGCGGGTGACGGCTACCAGACCTCTCTTCCCTCCAGATGAAAGAAGACTCTTATTATCCCCAAACTGCCTATTAGTGCAGCATGTTTGGTGTGGAACCGGTAAAGTCCTGAGATTAACAGATTCAAGATCATTCAACTGCAATCAAGACATTTCTGATACTGTTTCTTCACCTTGTTTCCACCTCCATTAATTCAGTTCTACCTGTAACTGGGTTAGTTTGATATCCCACCTTTTGGGCTCCCGAGTGGCGCAGCGATCTAAGGCACTGCATCTCAGTGCAAGAGGCATCACTATAGTACCTGGTTTGCATCCAGGCTGTATCACATCTGGCCGTTATTGGGAGTCCCACTGGGCGGCGCATAATTGGCCCAGCGTCGTATAATTGGCCCAGCGTCGTCGGGGTTTGGCCGGAGTAGGCCGTCATTGTAAATAAGAATTTGTTCTTAAATGACTTGCCTAGTTAAATATAGGTTAAATATAAAAATATATAAAAATGAAAACATATTCCTTGTTTTTGTCCCAACTTTGGCTGGCAGGTTGTTTTTCTCAGGTTGTGACAAATAAAACAATGTCTATCTGAAAGAATACTGTCTACAATACCGCCCTTTGTCAGGCAATCTGACAAGGTGATTTACAAGAATGGAATTCAAAGTTTTTTTGTTTTTTTCATTGCAGACTTTTTCACATGACAAATGTGAGGGAGTAGAAGAACAGAGAATGGATTGACAGAACTCACTATTTATTTGTCTTGGCTCTTTTTCCTAGATTTAGATACTGGTGGGAGTGTATACCGTGCTATTCAGTTGTCTTGGGTTTAGATACTGGTGGGAGTGTATACCGTGCTATTCAGTTGTCTTGGGTTTTGATACTGGTGGGAGTGTATACCGTGCTATTCAGTCGTCTTGGGTTTAGATACTGGTGGGAGTGTATACCGTGCTATTCAGTCGTCTTGGGTTTAGATACTGGTGGGAGTGTACACTGTGCTATTCAGTTGTCTTGGGTTTAGATACTGGTGGGAGTGTATACTGTGCTATTCAGTCGTCTAGGCAGGTAAAACAAATTGATCTGAACAGATGGGGGAAAGTCATGACTAAACCAGTCTAGGCTTGTTTACCAAAAGAGAAGGGGGACTGTTTGGACAGGCCCTGCATTAAACATGATAGATTCAGTGATTCAATTTTTGTTTACCCATACACAATTTAGTCACCAGTCCTGGCTGCGCCCCTTCCCGCAGTCATCTTTGACCACAGACATGTTGTTTTAGATACGAGGCATCGACTCATCAGCTATTTCACAGTAGCTCTACAACAGTGAATCCCAATCAAACCGCCAGTATTGTGTAGCGGTATGTTTATGCGAGATGAAACAGTGTCTGTCTGTCTTTGCCAGCTGCAGGGAGGCTCTTTGTGTAGGCAACATGTTCCAGCCTCTCTTTTGGAGGTTCTACACAGGAATCCATTTAGACAAAGCATGGCCGCTAGTAATCAGCATGCATGTTAGTCGGGAGGGTTGGCAGCTCCCTGTGGGATAGACCTCTGTGTCAGTTCAGCCTTAGCTGATTGAGGGAAGTCAGAACACATCCGGAGCCATCCCTATCCCCATTTCCTTTCCCTGTTTCCTATCCCCGTTCCCTATCCCTGTTCCTAGTTCCGTTCCTATCCCCATTCCTATTCCCATTCATATCTCTGACTCTGAATACAGCGATGGAAGGCAAAGTTTTGGCTCCTCTTCATAGTAGCACCACATTGTCAATGACATTACCCTGTTTACCATGTAAATTATGGATCAAATCACTGTGATCCACAAAGAAAACGTGTGTTGTTGCAGGGGGTGAAGGTGGTTGCAGGGGGTGAAACTCAGCAAAAAAAGAAACGTCCTCTCACTGTCAAATGCGTTTATTTTCAGCAAACTTAACATGTGTAAATGTTTGTATGCACATACCAAGATTCAACATCTGAGACATAAACTGAACAAGTTCCACAGACATGTGACCAACAGAAATGGAATAATGTGTCCCTGAACAAAGGGGGGGTCAAAAATCAAAAGTAACAGTCAGTATCTGGTGTGGCCACAAGCTGCATTAAGTTCTGTAGTGCATCTCCTCCTCATGGACTGCACCAAATTTTCCAGTTCTTGCTGTGAGATGTTACCCCACTCTTCCACCAAGGCACCTGCAAGTTCCCGGACATTTCTGGGGGGAATGGCCCTAACCCTCACCCACCGATCCAACAGGTCCCAGACGTGCTCAATGGGATTGAGATCTGGGCTCTTCGCTGGCCATGGCAGAACACTGACATTCCGGTCTTGCAGGAAATCATGCACAGAACGAGCAGTATGGCTGGTGGCATTGTCATGCTGGAGGGTCATGTCAGGATGAGCCTGCAGGAAGGGTACCATATGAGGGAAGAGGATGTCTTCCCTGTAACGCACAGCGTTGGGATTGTCTGCAATGACGACAAGCTCAGTCCGATGATGTTGTGACACACCGCCCCAAGCCATGACGGACCCTCCACCTCCAAATCGATCACGCTCCAGAATACAGGCCTCGGTGTAACGCTCATTCCTTCGACGATAAACGTGAATCCATCCATCACCCACGGTGAGACAAAACTGTGACTCGTCAGTGAAGAGCACTTTTTGCCAGTCCTGTCTGGTCCAGCGACGGTAGGTTTGTGCCCATACGCGATGTTGTTGCCGGTGATGTCTGGTGAGGACTTACAACAGGCCTAAAAGCCGTTAGTCCAGCCTCTCTCAACCTATTGCGGACAGTCTGAGCACTGATGGAGGGATTGTGCGTTCCTGGTGTAACTCGGGCAGTTGTTGTTGCCATCCTGTACCTGTCCCGCAGGTGTGAAGTTCGGATGTACTGATCCTGTGCAGGTGTTGTTACACGTGGTCTGCCACTGCGAGGACGATGAGCTGTCCGTCCCGTCTCCCTGTAGCGCTGTCTTAGGCGTCTCACAGTACGTAAATTGCAATTTATTGTCCAGGCCACATCTGCAGTCCTCATGCCTCCTTGCAGCCGTGCCTAAGGCACGTACACGCAGATGAGCAGGGACCCTGGGCATCTTTCATTTGGTGTTTTTCAGTGTCAGTAGAAAGGCCTCTTTAGTGTCCTACATTTTCATAACTGTGACCTTAATTGCCTACCGTCTGTAAGCTGTTAGTGTCTTAACCACCGTTCCACAGGTGCATGTTCATTAAACAAGCATGGGAAACAGTGTTTAAACCCTTTACATTGAAGGTCTGTGAAGTTATTTACATTTTTACGAATTATCTTTGAAAGACAGGGTCCTGAAAAAGGGAGGTTTCTTTTTTTGCTGAATCTAGAGTGTACTACTAATCATTGTCCCCTGCTGGAGTCCACAGTTCTTTGATATGTTACTCCTGATGTGTGCTGTGAGAAGGTGTGATTCCTGAGGATCCCATGGCCATGAACCCTTCCTCCTGTCACGAGCGATCATCTGGGCTTCAGCTTGATAAGATCCTAAATCCATAATGACACCTATAACACCCCTAGCTGAAGTCTTTCTTTTTTGTGATGCAGTTATCAAGATCATTGGCTAAATAAAAGTAATGGGTTTCTATGTGTTTCTATTTAAGACTTGTTTTCTTTTTGTTGATCTAGTATTTGTAATACCTTTTGTATGTTTCCCTATGTTAGGATTGGCAACTATTTTCTGGTCAATGTTCAACAGAGTAATAGGACTACAGTTTTCGTACTATATTGATGAATCTCTTCTGTGTGTTTTCTCTGCAGGGAGGACTGAGGAACAGCAAGCATGAGTGTACACTGTCATCACAGGAGTATGTGCACGAGCTGCGCTCTGGCATCACTGAGGACAAGCTGCTCATCTGCCTGGAGTCCCTTCGTGTCTCTCTCACCAGTAATCCTGTCAGGTAGGGTCCTTACTCTCTTACTGACTTAAGCCTCTTGATTCTTAGTTGGAACTTAAGGGTTCCACAGTGCAAAGTGCCCTTCAATGAACCTCCTTTCTGGCCAACCTGTTCCTCTGGTTATGTTCTACCCTCCCCGTGGGGGAACATCTACTGACGTTCACTCAATTCTCAGTACAGTTCTGACAAAAAGTTTATCCAGGCTTCATTCGCTTAATCTATTTCTACTTTCACACAGGCAGCACAATTCTGATATTTTTTCCACAAATTGGTCTATTGACCAATCAGATCAGCTCTGAAAAAGATCAGATGTGATTGGTCAAAACACCAATTAGTGGTAAGAATATCAGAATTGGGCTGCCTGTGTGAACACAGAAGAAGTTGGCATCTGCTGGATACCTTCCATTACTAATTGGATCTATGTCAGGAGATCTCTTAGGCTCTGATTCACACAGAGCGTTGTGCTTGGTTGAACAAGAATAGCCCATAGCATTGCCCATTAAAACAAGCATCGAGTGGAAGCTCATAGCCTGTCATTCCATCACCACTCTATCCATTAAGTTCTAATAGATAGGAAGTCCCTCCTTTCCACATCAGAAAGCCAGCCATTCTCTGTCTCTGATACCTTAATAAGCATGGCGGCCCTCACCCTAAGATCATCGAGTGTCTTTAATATCTCTCCGTTTTCCCCATCACCAAGAGTGGCATTCGCTGCCCACAGCCGCCTATTTTTAATCTGTTTTGATAATAGTTAATGTTAAGATAATTCCCTTTTTCTCTCAGTCCTGTGCCCGTTTCTAGCAAGCTTTGATGGGCCCGTCACTCAACCATAATTAGGCCACGGCAAGTGCGTTATGGGAGCCTTTTTCCACCCACAAAGTTCTCATCTTCCGTTCTTGTAGATATGGATGTTCAAATTTAATTTGGTCCCAACAGCCCGGAGGAACCCTCAATGACAGCCGAACACTCTCAATTATTCACCAAGCCCCACTGTCGAAGAGATGTTTTTTAATGCGAATCAATGAACGGTGCATATAAAGTGATCATCAGATAAGTGGCAGATCTTCTTTCATGACCGACCCCCAATCCTCGGAGATGGCCCGGCAGTAGCCCCAGAGGGCCATTTATTTGTTCTGGTAGATACAGCGGAGGCAATATCCTAGCATCCTAACAGCTTGGAAAACGACTAGGCTTTGGTGTGGTCTCACTGGAAAGATCATGCACACCCACAGAACAACACAACGTGCTCTGCACTCCAAAGCGATTAATAGATTTCTGCAGAAAATTCCCCCGCCCATCTTTCTCTCTGTGGCTGAGTAACCGTGTAGCTAGAAACCACAGTTGGAAAAACAAGGTAAACAGCAAAACTTTGTTTTTCTCTTTCTTTGAAACCCCCCCCACCAATGATGGATAAATACTCCGCCTCAAGGTAACCTCCCAAGTTCTTGCTTTCATTAAGCTAAAGACATATTTGTATTGCTTGGCTTTATCTGATAACAGAAAAACTGTTCCCAGACCTGCCTTTGTGCTATTTACCTACTGTCTGCCTGCTCATTAATCAGGGGAAATTGGCGTAAATCATTTTTGTTTGAAAAACCCACATAACGCTCCCTTTGCACCTTGCCGAGCTGTAAAGTTCAGCACCGCTAGCTATGAAAATCACACCACTCCTCCTCACACGGCAAAAGGCCAGTTAGTGCCAAGGGGACCAAGGGAGGCCAGGTTTGCCCTCTGGTTGTTTTCAAACCGGTGAACTCGTGACCACTGAGGGAGGGAGCGGCGCTCTGCGGCAGCATCTTGGACGCCCACGGAAGGCCAAGCTTAGCCAGGAGAAAGGCACCCTGGGGTGAGATGGGGGGGCTGGGAGAAGCACAGCGCTGTTGGAAGCCCACCCCGCTGCTCCTCTTCAGGCCTCTCATTGTTTTACTGAAAGCGAAGGGAGCGGAGGAGGAGATAAAGGGGACATGTTGGCCTCTTGGAGCATAGCGAAGGTTACTCACAATTAATATGAATGCACTTAATTGTCACGGATCACAACACACAGGAAATCAAACTTGCCAGCCTGTGTTCTGATTGCACTATGTTAATGTAACCTTTTCTCTGCCATAGTTGGTGTGCTGGGAACAGCCATGCAAAACACAGCTGCGTAATGCACTTTATTTTTGAATTACAGTACCTACCACCTGTGGACTACATACGGACAGGCTTTATTGCAAGTGCTCTTTCATGGTAGTTTAATAATTAATTTAACTTCAACAAAAGTAGATGCCATTATCTTGGATGGAATATCCTAGGTCAAAAGTACTTTCTGGCCAGGGTAGAATGGCAAAATGAGTTGACACCTACAAAGTTACCACCTTGCAATATTACACTGCCAAAACGTTATGTGGCTGCTCAAAGGTGTTGCTTTCAATGACCTGACCACCAGCTCAGTGACCTGACCACCAGCTCAGTGACCTGACCACCAGCTCAGTGACCTGACCACCAGCTCAGTGACTTGACCACCAGCTCAGTGACCTGACCACCAACTCAGTGACCTGACCACCAGCTCAGTGACCTGACCACCAGCTCAGTGACTTGACCACCAGCTCAGTGACTTGACCACCAGCTCAGTGACCTGACCACCAGCTCAGTGACCTGACCACCAGCTCAGTGACTTGACCACCAGCTCAGTGACTTGACCACCAGCTCAGTGACTTGACCACCAGCTCAGTGACTTGACCACCAGCTCAGTGACCTGACCACCAGCTCTAGCTATTTCTGTTGCTCTAACTTGTTGTGAGTTCTTCAGTATAGGGAGGAACGTTGCGTGCATAGAAAATGCAAATCACCCTGCAGTTTTGCCATGGGCTCATTACTCACAAGTCCTTCAGTTCTTCTTCTCTCATTTACCATGGTAGACAAACTGTATGCCTATGTTTGAACAACAAATATGTTCCAATGAATTCATTTTAAATTCCTTTGGCATAAATTATAGCTTTAGTAAATATATATTCTGTATCTATCAGATTGTAATTCTGTGGTAGCGGTATTCTATAGTTATTAAGGTACTCTTATACAAATGGCTGATATCTACTTTTGGCAATGTAGTTGAACACAGGGCACTATGGTGTTTTATCTGTATACCCATTTTGATAAACTTTAGAATTACAGTTGAAGTCGGAAGTTTACATACACTTAGCTTGGAGTCATTAAAACTTGTTTTTCAACCACTCCACAAATTTCTTGTTAACAAACTATAGTTTTGGCAAGTCGGTTAAGATATCTACTTTGTGCATGACACAAGTCATTTTTCCAACAGTTGTTTACAGACAGATTATTTCACTTATAATTCACTGTATCACAATTACAGTGGGTCAGAAGTTTACATACACTAAGTTAACTGTGCCTTTAAACAGCTTGAAACATTCCAGAAAATGATGTCATGGCTTTAGAAGCTTCTGATATGCAAATTGACATCATTTGAGTCAATTGGAGGTGTACCTGTGGATGTATTTCAAGGCCTACCTTCAAACTCCGTGCCTCTTTGCTTGACATCATGAAAAAATCTAAAGAAATCAGCCAAGACCTCAGGAAAAGAATGTGTAGACCTCAACATGTCTGGGAGCAGTTATCCTTGGGAGCAATTTCCAAACACCTGAAAGTACCACGTTCATCTGTACAAACAATAGTACGCAAGTATAAACACCATGGGACCACGCAGCCGCATACCGCTCAGGAAGGAAACGTGTTCTGTCTACTAGAGATAAATGTACTTTGGTGCAAAAAGTGCAAATAAATCCCAGAAGAACAGGAAACGACGTTGTGAAGATGCTGGAGGAAACAGGTACAAAAGTATCTACAGTGAGGGAAAAAAGTATTTGATCCCCTGCTGATTTTGTACGTTTGCCCACTGACAAAGAAATGATCAGTCTATAATTTTAATGGTAGGTTTATTTGAACAGTGAGAGACAGAATAACAACAAAAAAAATCCAGAAAAACGCATGTGAAAAATGTTATAAATTGATTTGCATTTTAATGAGGGAAATAAGTATTTGACCCCTCTGCAAAACATGACTTAGTACTTGGTGGCAAAACCCTTGTTGGCAATCACAGAGGTCAGACGTTTCTTGTAGTTGGCCACCAGGTTTGCACACATCTCAGGAGGGATTTTGTCCCACTCCTTTTTGCAGATCTTCTCCAAGTCATTGAGGTTTCGAGGCTGACGTTTGGCAACTCGAACCTTCAGCTCCCTCCACAGATTTTCTATGGGATTAAGGTCTGGAGACTGGCTAGGCCACTCCAGGACCTTAATGTGCTTCTTCTTGAGCCACTCCTTTGTTGCCTTGGCCGTGTGTTTTGGGTCATTGTCATGCTGGAATACCCATCCACGACCCATTTTCAATGCCCTGGCTGAGGGAAGGAGGTTCTCACCCAAGATTTGACGGTACATGGCCCCGTCCATCGTCCCTTTGATGCGGTGAAGTTGTCCTGTCCCCTTAGCAGAAAAACACCCCCAAAGCATATTGTTTCCACCTCCATGTTTGACGGTGGAGATGGTGTTCTTGGGGTCATAGGCAGCATTCCTCCTCCTCCAAACACGGCGAGTTGAGTTGATGCCAAAGAGCTAAATTTGGGTCTCATCTGACCACAACACTTGCACCCAGTTGTCCTCTGAATCATTCAGATGTTCATTGACACACTTCAGACGAGCATGTATATGTGCTTTCTTGAGCAGGGGGACCTTGCGGGCGCTGCAGGGTTTCAGTCATTCACGGCGTAGTGTGTTACCAATTGTTTTCTTGGTGACTATGGTCCCAGCTGCCTTGAGATCATTGACAAAATCCTCCCGTGTAGTTCTGGGCTGATTCCTCACCATTCTCATGATCATTGCAACTCCACGAGGTGATCTTGCATGGAGCCCCAGGCTGAGGGAGATTGACAGTTCTTTTGTGTTTCTTCCATTTGCGAATAATCGCACCAACTGTTGTCACCTTCTCACCAAGCTGCTTGGCGATGGTCTTGTAGCCCATTCCAGCCTTGTGTAAGGTCTACAATCTTGTCCCTGACATCCTTGGAGAGCTCTTTGGTCTTGGCCATGGTGGAGAGTTTGGAATCTGATTGATTGCTTCTGTGGACAGGTGTCTTTTATACAGTTAACAAGCTGAGATTAGGAGCACTCCCTTTAACCTCTTAGCGCGCCGATCCCTTTAGCGGGATCGTTTTCAGAGCAAACATAACGCGCCAAATTCAAAATACATATTCGTAATACATATTCGTAATATTTAACTTCGATATACAAGTGTTGCATAGTGTTGCATAGCCATCAAAAGCTCTGCTTCTTGGCAATATCACTGCGTTGTCAGATTTTAAAAAGGCTTTACGGCGAAAGCACTACATTTGATTGTTTGAGGCTAGTACCTCACATATTTTCCACATTAGCATAAATTCATATCCAGCTCGGTTCTCAAAATATCCATATCACAGCTAATATAAATCGCTTACCTTTCAAATAACTTCTTCTGAGGTCTTCCCAAGTGTCCAAACAAGATAATCCATGGTTCTTTTGTTAGAAAAAGTAAATAATTATATCCATAAATATCCGTTGTTTTTTTGGCACGTTACGTTCAGCTACTCCACCAAGCATTGTCAGTCTACTCGCCCGTTTTACAGTGAAGGGATCGCGTTCAAATTATACCTCTCATCTTTTCACAAACAAATCAAATATCATTAATAATGCATCCTTATGTATTCTTTTATGAATAATAGCGATCATATTTTACAAGAACGGTAAGTGAAACGTTAAAAGACTAAAAGAAAGTTGGTCGCTGCTGGCGCGTTCACGTTCGTGAACGTGCACGCCTGTTTACCTTTTTCCCTACCCGTAGTAATTCTCTCTCTCTAAGGATCTGGTCAGAGCTTTTTCCTCCATACCCTTTCCAGAGACTGTTGACATCTAGTGGAAGCCATAAGTACTGCAACCTCGGTCCTATTCCCCATAGAAAATATTACATGGGCTTCAAAATGAGAGGAGAGCAACAAAAATAAATTCGGACAGAAATCTCTCTGGTTTTTGCCTGCTAAATCTGTTCTGGAATAGCCACAGACTATATCTTAATGGTTTTATAAACTTCAGAGTGTTTCCTATCCAATAGTACTAAATATGTAAATATCCTAGTTTCTGGCCATGAGTGGTAGGCATTTAACTTTGGGCACGTCAGACAGGCGAAAATTTGGAAAATGGGACCCTAGCTGGAAGAGGTTAAGAGTGTGCTCCTAATCTCAGCTCGTTACCTGTATAAAAGACACCTGGGAGCCAGAAATCTTTCTGATTGAGAGGGGGTCAAATACTTATTTCCCTCATTAAAATGCCAATCAATTTATAACATTTTTCACCTGCGTTTTTTCTAGATTTTTTTGTTATTCTGTCTTTCACTGTTCAAATAAACCTACCATTAAAATTATAGACTGATAATTTCTTTGTCAGTGGGCAAACGTACAAAATCAGCAGGGGATCAAATACTTTTTTCCCTCACTGTATATCCACAGTAAAATGAGACCTATATCGACATAACCTGAAAGGCCGCTCAGCAAGGAACAAGCCACTGCTCCAAAACTGCCATAAAAAAGCCAGACTATGGTTTGCAACTGCACATGGGGACAAGATCGTACTTTTTGGAGAAATGTCCTCTGGTCTGATGAAACAAAAATAGAACTGTTTGGTCATAATGACTATTGTTATGTTTGGAGGAAAAAGGGGGAGGCTTGCAAGTCAAAGAACACCATCCCAACCGTGAAGCACGGGGGTGGCAGCAGCCTCATGTTGTGGGGGTGCTTTGCTGCAGGTGGGACTGGTGCACTTCACGAAATAGATGGAATCATGAGGAAGGACAATTATGTGGATATATTGAAGCAACATCTCAAGACATCAGTCAGGAAGTTAAAGCTTGGTCACAAATTGTTCTTCCAAATGGACAATGACCCCAAGCATAATTAAAAAGTTGTGGCAAAATGGCTTAAGGACATTAATCTGTTAGGGATCCAATCCCGTAAACGTGTTCGATTTTGCCAACATCCGGTGAAATGCAGAGCGCCATATTCAAATTACAAAAATACACATTTCAAACATTCATGAAAATATAAGTGCTGCACACCCTTCAAAAGTTTAGACTCTTGTTAATCTAACAGTGTTGTCAGATTTCCAAAAGGCTTTACGGCAAAAGCAGAACATTTGATTGTCTGAGGACAGCGCCCCACCACACATATTCAATTAGCATAATACCACCCAGCAGAGCTGTCACAAAACAAAAAAATATCATAAAATAAATCGCTTACCTTTGATGATCTTCATATGATGGCATACCCAATCGTCCAGGTTACACAATAAAGGTCATTTTGTTCGATAAAGTCCCTCTTTATATCCATAAAGCTCAGTTTGGTTGGCGCGTTTTGTTCAGTAATCCACCTGCCCAAATGCGTTCATCCATGCAGACAAACGATATCCCAAAAGTACCGGTAAAGTTTGGCGAAATAAGTCAAACAGCATTTGCAATCAATACTCAGATACCCTAAAATTAATATAAACTTTCATATTTCAGACGGAATATAACCTGCTGAATAGAAGAGAAAAATAACTAAGCGCGCATTCCCTGTTACTCGCAAAATCCAAAATAGGACACTTGACGTGGACTCAGGAAGAAGTGGTCTTACTCCCTTGATTTTCAAGATAAAAGCTTCAAACCTTTTTCTATATACTGTTGACATAGGAACTGCAATCTGGGGGTTAAACAAAAAGGCTTTGAATAGCTGGCCTATTGAAAACAGTGTGACGTGACAGATTCCGACATCCCGGATGGATTTTGCTCAGGTTTTCGCCTGCCATATCAGTTCTGTTATATTCACAGACATTATGTTAATTCTAATTGAGTGTATGTAAACTTCTGTCCCACTGGGAATGTGTTGAAAGAAATAAAAGCTGAAAGAAATAATTATCTCTACTATTATTCTGACATTTCACATTCTTAAAATAAAGTGGTGATCCTAACTGACCTAAGACAGGGAATTTTTTACTAGGATTAAATGTCAAGAATTGTGAAAAACTGAGTTTAAATGTATTTGGCTAAGGTGAATGTAAACTTCTGACTTCAACTGTACATGCAGCTCAACTCTTTGCACTTGCTGATCACTCAGCCCAGTGTAACATACAGCTAACTGCCAAAAGAATGGAAACACTTGAGTAAATGAGGGATACAAAGTACACTGCTCAAAAAAATAAAGGGAACACTTAAACAACACAATGTAACTCCAAGTCAATCACACTTCTGTGAAATCAAACTGTCCACTTAGGAAGCAACACTGATTGACAATAAATTTCACATGCTGTTGTGCAAATGGAATAGACAACAGGTGGAAATTATAGGCAATTAGCAAGACACCCCCAATAAAGGAGTGGTTCTGAAGGTGGTGACCACAGACCACTTCTCAGTTCCTATGCTTCCTGGCTGATGTTTTGGTCACTTTTGAATGCTGGCGGTGCTTTCACTCTAGTGGTAGCATGAGACGGAGTCTACAACCCACACAAGTGGCTCAGGTAGTGCAGCTCATCCAGGATGGCACATCAATGCGAGCTGTGGCAAGAAGGTTTGCTGTGTCTGTCAGCGTAGTGTCCAGAGCATGGGAGACAGGCCAGTACCAGGAGACAGGCCAGTACATCAGGAGACGTGGAGGAGACCGTAGGAGGGCAACAACCCAGCAGCAGGACCACTACCTCCGCCTTTGTGCAAGGAGGAGCACTGCCAGAGCCCTGCAAAATGACCTCCAGCAGGCCACAAATGTGCATGTGTCTGCTCAAACGGTCAGAAACCGACTCCATGAGGGTGGTATGAGGGCCCAACGTCCACAGGTGGGGGTTGTGCTTACAGCCCAACACCGTGCAGGACGTTTGGCATTTGCCAGAGAACACCAAGATTGGCAAATTCGCCACTGGCGCCCTGTGCTCTTCACAGATGAAAGCAGGTTCACACTGAGCACGTGACAGACGTGACAGAGTCTGAAGACGCCGTGGAGAACGTTCTGCTGCCTGCAACATCCTCCAGCATGACCGGTTTGGCGGTGGGTCAGTCATGGTGTGGGGTGGCATTTCTTTGGGGGGCCGCACAACCCTCCATGTGCTCGCCAGAGGTAGCCTGACTGCCATTAGGAACCGAGATGAGATCCTCAGACCCCTTGTGAGACCATATGCTGGTGCGGTTGGCCCTGGGTTCCTCCTAATGCAAGACAATGCTAGACCTCATGTGGCTGGAGTGTGTCAGCAGTTCCTGCAAGAGGAAGGCGTTGATGCTAAGGACTGGCCCGCCCGTTCCCCAGACCTGAATCCAATTGAGCACATCTGGGACATCATGTCTCGCTCCATCCACCAACGCCACGTTGCACCACAGACTGTCCAGGAGTTGCCGGATGCTTTAGTCCAGGTCTGTGAGGAGATCCCTCAGGAGACCATCCGCCACCTCATCAGGAGCATGCCCAGGCGTTGTAGGGAGGTCATTCAGGCACGTGGAGGCCACACACACTACTGAGCCTCATTTTGACTTGTTTTAAGGACATTACATCAAAGTTGGATCAGGCTGTAGTGTGGTTTTCCACTTTAATTTTGAGTGTGACTCCAAATCCAGACCTCCATGGGTTGATAAATTTGATTTCCATTGATCATTTTTGTGTGATTTTGTTGTCAGCACATTCAACTATGTAAAGAAAAAAGTATTTAATAAGATTATTTCATTCGTTCAGATCTATGATGTGTTATTTTAGTGTTCCCTTTATTTTTTTGAGCAGTGTATATTGAAAGCAGGTGCTTCTACACGTGTGGTTCCTGAGTTAATTAAGCAATTTAAATCCCATCATGCATAGGGTCATGTATAAAAATGCTGGGCAGGCCATTATTTTGGCTACCATGGCTATGCCCCTATTGGATGACAGTGCCTCCACCAACAGGGCACGAGTGGTCACTGGATGGTTTGATGAGCATGAAAACTATGTAAACAATATGCCATCTCCGTCAACAGATCTCAACCCAATTGAACACTTATAGGAGATTCTGGAATGGCTCCTGAGATTTTTCCACCACCACCATCAACAAAACACCAAATGATGGAATTTCTCATGGAAGAATGGCATCGCATTCCTACAATAGAGTTCCAGACACATCTACGCCAAGGTGCATCGAAGCTGTTCTGGCTCAATGCCCTTTTAACATAATTTATGTTGGTTGTTCCTTTAGTTTGGCAGTTACCTGTACTTTCAGAGACCATGTGAGAAATATATATTGCAGCGTGTGATAATAACACAGGGAGAAAGATCAATACAGCATAATTATTTGACCAGTACAAAATGACCCCTAACCACCACGATAGATCATGAATGCTAAACGCGGCTGTCCAAAAACATTTTGATGCTTTGTTTTCTCTCGGCTGTGTGTTTTAAGAATGATTAAGAAAGTTGCTGTGCTATTCAAACAAGAAACGAAAGACCAATAAGTGGGACTTAGAAATTCATTAAACCACTGCTGTTTGTGGATAGCCACGTCCCCGTCCCCCCCCTTTTCCAACTACCTCTACTTAACTCATCAGAAGTGACAATCTTCAAGCTCTTTAATAGAGTTAGTCTTTTTCTCTGAGAAACTTGTGTTGCTCTGTGATGTAAGCAGCCCTCCAACATTCCCCGCGGGCCCCTTCCATCTCCAGGCTCACGGCTTCCTCAAGCTTCCCTTTTCACTCTCTCTCCCCCTCCCCAACCCACCTCTTTTGGCAAATAATTATTACCTGACCAATTATTAATCTCACGTTCCTTCCCCTTTTTATTCTTTAGTTTGGACATTCACTTCTTTAGACTTATCACAACTCTGTCTCTCGCCACTCTCCAACGAGTTGTTTCATTCACTTTTAATCCGCTGACTTGAAGCAAGATGCCAACTCACAGATAATCATGGCCTAATGTATGTATGGAGAGTTAATGTGTGGTGGTGTATCTAATGGTAGTTTTATTTATTTTTATTTATTTTTTTCTCTGGTGTTGCAGTGTGAGAGAAGTGCCACAGGGCTGGCAGCAGAAGGAATTCAGAAAGCAAAGACTTATTTCTGAACTTTTTTTCACACCCACTCATGCACAAATTCGACAGGCTTTTGTCATGTACATTTATATTTTGCTTGCTCCGCTTCCCACTTCTAAGTTCACTATGTGGGGGTAATTGTCCTCTGGCAGGGTTAGAGCTCACCCCCTCTGAGCTACGTACCACTACCTGCCCTGATGCTCCACCAATACCTTCCTAATAAAAGGAAGTAAGAGGGTTCTTAGGTTCTACACAGGGAACACACAGCTTCACACATTCAAAAGCCCGGCTTTGGAGTTCCTCGTGCTAAGCCTTTAATATTACAGTCTGACTCCCTTCAAATCCCAGCAGTGACTTTCATATTGAATTTGCTCGACTTGCTCGACTCAGATCCCCCAGACAGATTTAGACCAAAATTGAACTTGGCTCCAACTTTTCATTATGTGGGAAAATCTTCATAGCATGACTAACATTTTCTCTTGGGCAATTTGGGGGCCTTTGTGTGCAGGCAGCCGTGGATTGCTGCTGACGCTAGGAGTTTTCTCCTCTTCTAGGTCAGGCCTGGAGAGTCAAGATGGAGCATTGTAGTGATCTCACAGCTACTGCCAGGGCGTCTGTGTCTATCGGTCTCGCCAGCTTTACCCCGGCTTAATGCCTGTAGCCACGTGCTCTGGAGGTAACACATAGCTCCGGTAATGGGCTTAATAGTAGCTTTGAAGTGGGGATGCTTCTTTATAGGAGGCAGCTCATCAGTCTCCAGTCGGAAGAGAACAAAATGACTGACTGAGAAACCAATTAAACACCCACCAAGTGACTGACTGTGGGAGATGGTTTTCAGAAAATTCACACTTCGTAACAAAAACGACCTCCACGAAATGTTGACATCGGTAGCTGTTTGTTTGTTAGAGAAGCCGTGGTGTACATTTCTCTGCAATAACGGCTTTGTCGAAGGTCTTTTCTGAATCCCAGAAGCCGGCTTCCAAAAACTCTAGGTTTCTTGACGTTTGGAAAAGAGGCATGTCGAGAATTAGAAATACTGTATTCTCCGCTTTCGATTTTAGAGGCCATCCGCTTTCTAAAAGAGCAGCTATATTCCCAACAGCAAGGCCTATTGACAAACCTTCATAAAAAGTAGGCCAGTCTACTGCCCAGCTACCATCAATATAAATACTGCAGGTATAATCACAGTTATTGTATGTTACTGAATAACCAACCTGGTCTCATTAGAATACAAATGCTGACGTTGTTCCCTTTTAGTTACATGTAACCTAAGTTGAAATATTATTATTTATTTATGCCGCTATAATGACTTAACTGATGGCATGTAAACCCACTAAAACACTGTTGAGTGGATGATGGCTTATTGCAGCCAGGTTGACAGTCAGTGAAGATCTCAGTCTTTTGGATGTGAAGTGTCTCCTCAGGCTGAAAGGTTATGGGACATGTAATAACAAGTCAGCACTGTGCTGACGGATGTTTCTGCAGTGAGTTTGGGGAGACAGAGGTGCCAGCCCAGTTTGCCAGAGATGCTTTATTAAAGCGAGGTTAGAGAGTGTTTTAAACTTTGTCATTTCTGGTGCGGAAATGGCTGCCTATCTCTGTCAATCATCCATAATTGATCCTCTGTATTCACTTTGTGATTCTGGGCAGTGTTGTCCACGGCTAAATCAAACTCCACAGCGGTCCAAGAAAGTTGATGTATGGCTTTATGAAACGCCATGTCCTCAAAAGGGGTTCAAAAGTATATTTAGCTTTCTCGTATTACAGTGGCGTATTTGTCTGGAAATACAGTGGGGAAAAAAAGTATTTAGTCAGCCACCAATTGTGCAAGTTCTCTCACTTAAAAAGATGAGAGAGGCCTGTAATTTTCATCATAGGTACACTTCAACTATGACAGACAAAATGAGGAAAAAAAATCCAGAAAATCACATTGTAGGATTTTTTATGAATTTATTTGCAAATTATGGTGGAAAATAAGTATTTGGTCAATAACAAAAGTTTATCTCAATACTTTGTTATATACCCTTTGTTGGCAATGACAGAGGTCAAATGTTTTCTGTAAGTCTTCACAAGGTTTTCACACACTGTTGCTGGTATTTTGGCCCATTCCTCCATGCAGATCTCCTCTAGAGCAGTGATGTTTTGGGGCTGTCGCTGGGCAACACGGACTTTCAACTCCCTCCAAAGATTTTCTATGGGGTTGAGATCTGGAGACTGGCTGGGCCACTCCAGGACCTTGAAATGCTTCTTCTGAAGCCACTCCTTCATTGCCCGGGCGGTGTGTTTGGGATCATTGTCATGCTGAAAGACCCAGCCACGTTTCATCTTCAATGCCCTTGCTGATGGAAGGAGGTTTTCACTCAAAATCTCACGATACATGGCCTCATTCATTCTTTCCTTTACACGGATCAGTCGTCCTGGTCCCTTTGCAGAAAAACAGCCCCAAAGCATGATGTTTCCACCCCCATGCTTCACAGTAGGTATGGTGTTCTTTGGATGCAACACAGCATTCTTTGTCCTCCAAACACGACGAGTTGAGTTTTTACCAAAAAGTTATATTTTGCTTTCATCTGACATTCTCCCAATCCTCATCTGGATCATCCAAATGCTCTCTAGCAAACTTTAGACGGGCCTGAACATGTACTGGCTTAAGCAGGGGGACACGTCTGGCACTGCAGGATTTGAGTCCCTGGCGGTGTAGTGTGTTACTGATGGTAGGCTTTGTTACTTTGGTCCCAGCTCTCTGCAGGTCATTCACTAGGTCCCCCCGTGTGGTTCTGGGATTTTTGCTCACCGTTCTTGTGATCATTTTGACCCCACAGGGTGAGATCTTGCGTGGAGCCCCAGATCGAGGAAGATTATCAGTGGTCTTGTATGTCTTCCATTTCCTAATAATTGCTCCCACAGTTGATTTCTTCAAACCAAGCTGCTTACCTATTGCAGATTCAGTCTTCCCAACCTGGTGCAGGTCTACAATTTTGTTTCTGGTGTCCTTTGACAGCTCTTTGGTCTTGGCCATAGTGGAGTTTGGAGTGTGACTGTTTGAGGTTGTGGACAGGTGTCTTTTATACTGATAACAAGTTCAAACAGGTGCCATTAATACAGGTAACGAGTGGAGGACAGAGGAGCCTCTTAAAGAAGAAGTTACAGGTCTGTGAGAGCCAGAAATCTTGCTTGTTTGTATTTGACCAAATACTTATTTTCCACCATAATTTGCAAATAAATTCATTAAAAATCCTACAATGTGATTTTCTGGATTTTTTTTCCCTCATTTTGTCTGTCATAGTTGAAGTGTACCTATGATGAAAATTACAGGCCTCTCTCATCTTTTTAAGTGAGAGATCTTGCACAATTGGTGGCTGACTAAATCCTTTTTTTCCCCACTGTATGTTTCCCCAAGCCTTAACTCTTATGGCAAAATGTGTTATAAATAAGACAGAAAGCCATAATATTCATGTCAGCTAGCTTTAGAATGGCCATGTTTCTCAGTCTATGATGGAGTCTTTGAAAATATCCAGTGCAGCGTATGGCTAAGCTCTCTTACAAGGACAGAAGAGGACAAGATAGGCATATCGCAGACTTTTTGGGTCAAGAGGCCTTTTGCTTTCCTAGCTCCTCTCTGGGACGTAATGGAAATTAGATTTTTACCATTACCATCAACTTTGACTTCCTTCGGAAGTAAGAAAATAAAGTTATCAAAACTTCAACTGTTGGTCCTGAAATAAATTGTGTCCGTTACCATGGGTTTGAAAAGGTCAGTCGGGATCATCTATACTGTGGAACTTCTCTCCAGACTCCAAATGTTATTCTAAACTTTCCTGCACCCCCCTAGGCTTTTTTGCACTGGCTCTTGTCAAGGAGAAACACGTTTTAAAATGAGAAAATAATCTATCTATTGGCCCATGAGGCATGATTTAAATATTGCTCCGTGTTGTTTTTGTAGTTAACACAATGTATATATTTGACTCTCCCCCATTTGTTTTCTGTTCTTTTCCTAATAATATCCCAAATGTATGTTTTTTATTTTGTTTACCACATTATCATAAAGAGTAGAACACGCAGGCCTTTTTTGAAACTTTACGATTGACAATGAACTATGCTGAAGCAACAATCTTCATGTTAATGCTTCATGTATATTCCAGTATAACTTTCACGCACTCAGAAAAGAGTGGGTTAATAACTAGGTGAAAACTCTAACGTCGCTGAATTCCTTGCAGCCTTTTCCCCCGAAGCAGTTAAGGAGACCAAAATCCAAATCTCCTCAGTGACTGAGGTTAACAGATGGTGTCATAAAATGAAATGGGCATCCCACTTAAAATATACCCAGAGGTAGCCATATCTATGGGAGCCCTGGAGTGAGGCATACATAATTCACATTTGAATTCCATATTGATTTAGTTAGAAATTGTATTTTTGTGCAGGTACAGTTGTGAAGATGGGGAGAGGTATGTCGGTTATAGAAAAATGTTCTGCGTTTTTGACATCAACTGTACTAGTTGTTCTTGTCCCATCTTGATTACTGTCAGGTAATATGGTCAAGTGCAGCATAGAAAGACCTAGCAAAGCTGCAGCTGGCTCAAAACAGAGCAGCACGCATTGCCCTTAACTGCGCACACAGAACTAACATCAATAACATGCATCATAGTCTTTCATGGTTGAAGGTTGAGGAGAAATGTATTACTTCTCTTCTAGTCTTTTTAAGAAACATTTGTGTGTTGAAAATGCCTAACCACTTGTATAATCTATAATCACTTCAAACCGACATACATACCCCACCAGACACGCCACTATGGGTTTCTTCACTGTACCCAAACCAAAAACAGATTTAATGCGTCACTCAGTTATGTATTCATGGGTTGCATGCTTCATCATAATATTGTTTTGAACTATAATGCCATTCAAAAGGAGGCAAATAATTTGTAGTAAGACCTTTTGTCGTAATTTTGATGTCGCCAGATTGACTTTAAATGCAGTATAACGTTAGCTAGTTAGCTAGTATTGAAGGGAGGTCACCCGATGCTCATTGAATGCAATGAGATGGCGCCAACAGACATGGCAGCTCTGCTTCTAGCTCATAAGAAACTTTGCAGTATTTCGTTTTTTTGTGTGTTATTTCTTACACTATTAGCCCAGAACGTTTTTTTCTGTTATTACATACAGCCAGAAAGAACTTTTGGATATCAGAGCGGCAGTAAGTATTACGACCAGGAATACTACTTTCCCGAATTGGATCCTTTGTTCGCAGGCTGCTCCAAGACGCCGCCGGCGGAGAAGAGTTATTCGGAGTAGACCTCTAGTCCCACTCAGGAAGCGGGCACACCATCCACCGCTTCTGAGTATATTACTCGCTAATGTTCAGACTCTGGAAAATAAAGTAGACGAGCTCAGGGCGAGGATCTCCTTCCAGAGAGACATCAGGGATTGTAACATACTCTGTTTCACGGAGTCATGGCTCTCTCTGGATATACTGTCCCTGTCCTTACAGCCAGCTGGGTTCTCAGTACATCGCGCAGACAGGAATAAAGAACTCTCCGGAAAGAAGAAGGGCGGTGGAGTATGTTTCATGATTAACCAATCATGGTGTGATTGTGATAACGAACACAAGTCCTTTTGTTTACCCGACCTAGAATACCTCACAATCAAATGCTGATCGTATTACCTCCCAAGATAATTATCTTTGGTTATAGTCACAGCCGTGTATATTTCCCCTCAAGCCGAGTCCACGACGGCCCTCAAGGAACTACGCTGGATTTATTGTAGCTGGGGCTTTTTACAAAGCAAATTTGAGGAAAATGCTAATGAAGTTCTATCAACACATTGACTGTAGCACTCGCACTGGGAAAACACTCGACCACTGCTATTCTCTATTCCGGGATGCCTAAAAGGCCATCCTCCGCCCTCCCTTCGGCAAATCAGATCACGACTCCATTTTGCTCCTCCCTTCCAATAGGCAGAAACTCAACGCTGGTCTGACCAATCAAAATCCATGCTTCAAGATTGTTTTGATCACGCAGACTAGGATATGTTCCGGGTAGCCTCGGATAATGATGTATACACGGACACGGTGACTGAGTTCATCAGGAAGCGAATAGGGGATGTTCCCACTGTGACTATGAAAACCTACCCAAACCGTGGACAGATGGCAGAATTCGAGCTAATCTGAAAGCGTCAAACACTGCATTTAACCATTGCAAGGTGACTGGAAATATGGTTGAATACAAACAGTGTAGTTATTTCCTCCGTAAGGCAATCAAACAGGCAAAACGTCAGTACAGAGACAAAATGGAGCCGCAATTCAACGGCTCAGACACAATACTTATTTGGAAGGGTCTACAGACAATCACAGATTACAAAGGGAAAACCAGCCATGTCTGGGACACTGACGTCTTGCTCCCAGACAAGCTAAACACCTTCGTCCGCTTTGAGGATAACATTGAGGATAAAGTAATTAAAGTTACCAGCCTCAGAAATTGCAGCCCAAATAAATGCTAAACAGAGTTCAAGTAACCGACACATCTCAACATCAACTCTTCAGAGAAGACTGTGTGAATCAGGCCTTCATGGTCGAATTGCTGCAAAGAAACCACTACTAAAGGACACCAATAATAAGAAGAGACTTGCTTGGGCCATGAAACACGAGCACCCAACTCCAGGCTGATTAAGGGATATCTATATATACCATTTTTTCCCCTTTCTCCCCAATTTCGTGGTATCCAATTGGTAGTTAGTCTTGTCTCATCGCTGCAACTCCCGTACGGACTCGGGAGAGGCGAAGGTCGAGAGCTGTGTGGTCCTCCAAAACACAACCCACTACTTCTTGACACAATGCCCACTTAACCCAGAAGCCAGCCGCACCAATGTGTCGCAGGAAACACCGTTCACCTGGCGACCGTGTCAGCGTGCACTGTGCCTGGCCCGCCACAGGAGTCGCTAGTGCGCGATGGGACAAGAACATCCCTGCCGACCAAGCCCTCCACTAACCCGGACGATGCTGGGCCAATTGTGCGGCCACCCGGGAGACCACTGCGCCACTCGGTCGGCCTCTGTGTAAGGGATATTTGACCAAGGAGAGTGATGGAGTGCTGCATCAGATGACCTGGCCTCCACAATCACCCGACCTCAACCCAATTGAGATGGTTTGGGATGAGTTAGACTGCAGAGAGAAGACTGTTGGAAAAGCATTCCAGGTGAAGCTGGTTGAGAGAATGCCAAGCGTGTGCAAAGCTGTCATCAAGGCAAAGGGTGGAGACTTTGAAGAATCTAAAATAAAACCTATTTTGATTTGTTTAACACCTTTTTGGATACTAAATTATTCTGTGTGTGTTATTTCATGCAATGTAGAAAATAGTAAAAAATAAAGAACAACTCTTGAATGAGTAGGTGTGTCCAAGCTTTGGCTGGTACTCTACATTTACTTATAAACTCAGCAAAAAAAGAAACGTCCTCTTACTGTCAAGTGCGTTTATTTTCAGCAAACTTAACATGTGTAAATATTTGTATGAACATAAGATTCAACAACTGAGACATAAACTGAACAAGTTCCACAGACATGTTACTAACAGAAATGGAATAATGAACAAAGGGGGGGTCAAAAGTAACAGTCAGTATCTGGTGTGGCCACCAGCTGCGTCTCCTCTTCATGGACTGCACCAAATTTGCCAGGTCTTTGCTGTGAGATGTTACCCCACTCTTCCACCAAGGCACCTGCAAGTTCCCGGACATTTTTTGGGGGAATTGCCCTAGCCCTCACCCTCCGAATCAACAGGTCCCAGATGTGCTCAATGGGATTGAAATCGGGGTTCTTCGCTGGCCATGGCAGAACACTTTCATGTCTTGCAGGAAGTCAGGCACAGAATGAGCAGTATGGCTGGTGGCATTGTGATGCTGGAGGGTCATGTCAGGATGAGCCTGCAGGAAGGGTACCACATGAGGGAGGAGCATGTCTTCCCTGTAACGCACAGCGTTGGGATTGTCTGCAATGACGACAAGCTCAGTCCAATGATGCTGTGACACACCGCCCCAAACCATGACGGGCCCTCCACCTCCAAATCGATCCCGCTCCAGAGTACAGGCCTCGGTGTAATGCTCATTCCTTCGACGATAAACGTGAATCTGACCATCACCCCTGGTGAGACAAAATCGTGACTTGTCAGTGAAGAGCAATTTTTTTGCCAGTCCTGTCTGGTCCAGCAACGGTGGGTTTGTGCCCATACGCGATGTTGCCGGTGATGTCTGGTGAGGACCTGCCTTACAACAGGCCTACAAGCCCTCAGTCCAGCCTCTCTCAACCTATTGCGGACAGTCTGAGCACTGATGGAGTGATTGTGTGTTCCTGGTGTAACTCGGGCAGTTGTTGTTGCCATCCTGTACCTGTCCCGCAGGTGTGATTTTCGGATGTACCGATCCTGTGCAGGTGTTGTTACACGTGGTCTGCCACTGCGAGGACGATCAGCTGTCTGTCCTATCGCCCTGTAGCGCTGTCTTTGGCGTCTCACAGTACAGACATTGCAATTTATTGCCCTGGCCACGTCTGCAGTCCTCATGCCTCCTTGCAGCATGCCTAAGGCAAATTCACGCAGATGAGCAGGGACCTTGGGCATCTTTCTTTTGGTGTTTTTCAGAGTCAGTAGAAAGGCCTCTTTAGTGTCCTACATTTTCATAACTGTGACCTTAATTGCCTACTGTCTGTAAGCTGTTAGTGTCTTAACGACCGTTCCACAGGTGCATGTTCATTAATTGTTTATGGTTCATTGAAATAGCATGGGAAAGTGTTTAAACCCTTTACAATAAAGATCTGTGAAGTTATTTGGATTTTTACGAATTATCTTTGAATGACGGGGTCCTGAAAAAGGGAAGTTTCTTTTTTTGCTGAGTTTATTTTAATATTCATATTTGACACACAAATGTGTCATATTTTCTTCATGTTTGATATCGGTCCTTCATTTGACTAGGCCTGTCTTCCATTATAAGTAACTAGACAGCCATTTTCAGGTCTTGCCATAGATTTTCAAGACGATTTAAGTCAAAACTGTTACTACAGTGGCTGCTCAATTAATAGTTTTGCGAACATGCTGCAGGACTTAGAGGTAATTTGTGGTTTAGTACGGTACCCTGCCTCACTGCTTCATTGCTCCAGACCACCGCAAGGGGGAGTTAGAGCACTGATTATGCTTTTGGGTCCCAATGCGCTAATGTGTCTACCTGACAATGAATGGGCGATATAAACCAAATAGAAACTGATAATTGTGCACGACTTCAAAATTGAATTTCAATGAACTAAATGATGAGGATGAAGAAGATGATTGAATTTAGAACAATAGTGTCAGAATTGCTATTCCTCTGTCCTGCACGCACATCCGGAAAACTACACTTATTTTTTTGTTACTACTCGTCAGTATTACTTACTAGAACTGTTGTTACACTAAGGTTTTTTTATTCCAAGAGAAACTAACATTTTCAATTATATTCCATGATATTCTTAAGATATATGTGTTGACTGAATATAGGCAAGTGATGTCTGTTAAATAATCAAGTTGCAGCACCTTTAGGGTTATCTTTGGTCTCTTTTTTGCCTCTGATTAATGCACCCTCCTTGCCTGGTCAGTGAGTTTTGGTGGGTGGCCCTCTCTTGGCAGGTTTGTTGTGGTGCCATATTCTTTCCATTGTTCAAAGTTTCGGATATTAGTTTTGGATATTTTGGATATTTTTTTGGATATCTTTTTTATTTTTATAACCCAACCCTGATCAGTACTTCTGCACAACTTTGTCCCTGACCTGTTTGGAGAGCTCCTTGGTCTTCATGGTGCCGCTTGCTTGGTGGTGCCCCTTTCTTTGTGGTGTTGCAGGGTCTGGGCCATTTCAGAACAGGTGTATATATACCGAGATCATGTGACAGATCATGTGACACTTAGATTGCACACAGGTGGACTTTATTTTACTAATTATGTGACTTCTGAAGGTAATTGGCTGCACCAGATCTTATTTAGGGGCTTCATATCAAAGGGGGTGAATGCTTATGCACGCACCGCTTTTCCGTTTCTTTTTTTTTTTAATACATTTTTTAAACAAGTAATTTTTTTCACTTCACTTCACCAATTTAGACTATTTTGTGTATGTTCATTACATGAAATCCAAATAAAAATCTATTTAAATTACAGGTTGTAATGCAACAAAATAGGAAAAATGCCAAGGGGGATGAATACTTTTGCAAGGCACTGTACTTGTTCAGAACAAGCTGTAACTGGACTGTAGCATATTACTTACTAAAACTGTTGTTACACTAAGGTTTTATTCTAAGAGAAACAAAAATGACCTGGATGCCATGTACAGTATTATAGTCTCTAAAAGGAAAAATATTACCACCGTCTCTTTTCCTTTCATATTGCATCCTTATTTATTATTAGATATTCTCACAGAGCATATTTGCCCTAACAAAAAATGCCCCAAAAAATGCCTGTATGAATTCGGAGGGCAGAAATTATTAAATATTAAAGCATTAGACCTCTCACTAAAGGTGTCAGTCATACAAAAGTTATACTTAAATTCGAACTGGATTTAACGAAAAATGAAATGAAAGCGCACATTTGTAAATCCCAAACTGTAAAAGTAATTGGAAAGGTAGATACAAATTATTTGTGACATTGTGGCTACAATAAAGAATGTAAACAAGATGTAAACAATATGCTGTGTTTTTATTTACAGTAGCGATGGACAGCTGGAGGCATTGTACTGTAAGAGGTGTAGCCCATCATGCAAACAATGTTTCCTATTAGCAGGACAACAGACTCTTCATAGCACGCCTACTGTAGATGTGACAATCCCCCAATTTGCAATGTATTTGATGCTTAAGTACTCTGAAGTGTTACATTTCTAACTCAACCTCATGCAACCGCAAAATGTCGGAGAGCCATATAGATTGCAAGAAAGTTGGGAAGAGATTCCATGGCACATGGTTTATGAATTGACACGCAAGCCCGGCTGCTATAGGTGTGAAAATCCCCCAATTTGGCCCTAACAGTTATTCATCAACATCTTTATGCTTTCATTAATAACATAATGAGAAAAAATACATAACAAATGCAGATGTTTTTTTAAACTACGTTTTAGTTGCACTTCCCCCAGCTCCACGACCACGGGTAGAACCTTGCTGAGATGATCAATGTATTTGTTGCATTGTTGTATTGTCAATTTCTCTAACCAAAACATCTTGATGGCCTTCTCCAGTTCATCTTTGCTTGTAGGCTGGGCAGAGTTACGGATTAATGTTTTCAGTTGATGCCAAAAGTTCGATCAGGTTTAAATCAGGAGACCTATATGTAGAGATGGAAAAGAAATTGACCGCATTTAGAGGTCAAGACAGAGAGTTCGAGAATGAGAGAGAGAGGGTCGAAACACACACAGTAACAGGTGGAATATAGCAATAAGAATGTTACTTTAATATGCAGTGCAGAGGTTTTAAATTCTCTAGTACAGCCAATTAAAAAAAGTCATCCCTTTTCAAAGATGCCCTCTGGTGGTCAAACTTGCACTAACTACCATTAATGGCAACACTGGCTAACACTTAAATAACGTGTCATAGAATTCTGCGGCACCCCGCAAGGTGTGCTGCAGTATGACGCAATTTTACAGGAAGAACCACTGTAAGCTACTCAGGAACATTCAATGTCATCTTGGTAAGCAACTCCAATGTATATTTGGCCTTGCGTTTTAGGTTAATGTCCTGCTGAAAGGTAAATTTGCCTCCCAGTGTCTGTTGGAATGCAGATTGTACCACATTTTCCTCTAGGATTTTTCCTGTGCTTAGCTCTATTACGTTACTTTTTATCCTAAAAAACTCCCTAGTCCATGCCGATGACTAGCATACCCACAACATGATGCAGCCACCATCATGCTTGAAAATATGAAGAGTGGTACTCAGTGATGTGTTGTGTTGTATTTGCACCAAACATAACGCTTTGTATTCAGGACATGAAGTTTTATTTCTTTGCCACTTTTTTTGCAGTTTTACCTTTGTGCCTTAGGAGAACACTGAGGATGGATCAACAACATTGTAGATACTCCACAATACTTACCTAAATGACAGAGTGAAAAGAAGGAAGCCTGTACAGATACAAATATTCCAAAACGTGCATCCTGTTTGCAACATCACAGCCATTAAACTCTGTAACTGTTTTAAAGTCACCATTGGCCCCATGGGGAAATCCCTGAGCGGTTTCCTTCCTCTCCTGCAAATGAGTTAGGAAGGACACCTGTATCTTTGTAGTGACTGGGTGTATTGATACACCATCCAAAGTGTAGTGAATAACTTCACTATACTCAAAGGGATATTCAATGTCTGCTTTTCATTTTTTTCACCTGTCTACCAATAGCTTCCCTTCTTTGCGAGGCATTGGAAAACATTCATTGTCTTTGTGGTTGAATCTGAGTTTGAAATTAATTGCTAAATGGAGAGACCTTAGAGATAATTGTATGTGTGGGGTACAGAGATGAGGTAGTCATTCAAAAATCATGTTAAAAACTATTGTTGCACATAGTGTGAGTCCATGCAACTTATTATGTGAATTGTTAGGAACCTTTTTACTCTTGAATTTATTTAGCCTTGCCATAACAAAACGGGTTGAATACTTATTGACTGAAGACATTTCAGCTTTTCATTTTTTTAATTAATTTGTAAAAATGTCTAAAAACACAATTCCACTTTGACATTATTGGGAATAGTGTGTAGGCCAGTAACAATAAATCAAAAATGTATCCATTTTAAATTCAGGCTGTAACACAACAAAATGTGGAAAAAGTCAAGGGGTGTGAATACTTTCTGAAAGCAAAATAGCTGCTGCATGTCCAGTAGCTAATGGGGATCCTAATAAACTAAACTAAACAGGGGGATAATTGACATTCTATTGCTCTACATCCACAGCTTTTGCAATTTCTACAACTTCCTTTTCCTTGTAGATTTTTTTTTTGTCAACACCCAATGGTGTATTATGGATAGGTCACACAGATTTTTTGTCAATTTGCATTTCTGTTAGTAAGAACACAATCCAGGTGTCAATGTGTCAATATTTTCTTTAACAGGAAGTGGTGGTTGAATATACCACATT
Organism: Brachymystax lenok tsinlingensis; assembly: GCA_030435695.1. Taxonomy (NCBI): domain Eukaryota; kingdom Metazoa; phylum Chordata; class Actinopteri; order Salmoniformes; family Salmonidae; genus Brachymystax; species Brachymystax lenok. The sequence continues at coordinate 18,967,842 of CM059789.1, forward strand.
AAATGTTATGCAGAGTTTCTATTTACAGTAAGTTTCAAAATATTTCTTTGGATGTTGTCATGTTGCCCATACATGTGGTTCCTGAAAATCAGGTGACCTAATTGTTCCTCTGTAGAATGACAGTTCAGAGCCGTCTGCTGTTAGGGGCAGTGGAACACCAGCTAGATAGAGAGAAACAATATGTGAGTTAACTGGACGCATTCCCTCAATAACTACTGCTGTGTGGTGGAATCCACAGAGGGGAAAACAAGAAATACTGCCTGCCCTCCAGGACATTTACAGCCACCCGAGCCACGGCCTGTGCCATCTAGAAGGCGGAGACAGTACAGGTGAATCAAAGCTGGGACCAAGAGACATAAAATCGAGCACATGGCCATGCAATCTCCATAGACAGAAAGTCACTGGAGAATGGCCTGACTGAAAAGCTCAGTGACTTTCAACATGGCACCGTCATAGGATGCCACCTTTCCAACAAGTCAGTTCGTCAAATTTCTGCCCTGATAGAGCTGCCCTGGTCAACTGTAAGTCCTGCTATTATGAAGTGGAAACATCCTATGAGCAACAATAGCTCAGCCATGAAGTGGTAGGTCACACAAGCTCACAGAAACGGATCTCGTAAAAATCGTCTGTATTAAGTAGCAAAACTCACTATCGAGTTCCAAACTGCCTCTGGAAGAAATGTTAGCACAATAACTGTTCGTCGGGAGCTTCATGAAATGAGTTTCCATGGCCGAGCAGCCGCACACAAGCTTAAGATCACCATGCGCAATGCCAAGCGTTGGATGGAGTGGTGTAAAACTCGCCACCATCAGACTCTGGAGCACCATCTGGCAGTTTGGCGGATGCCAGGAGAATGCTACATGCCCTAATACATAGTGCCACCTGTAGAGTTTTGTGGAGGAGGAATAATGGTTTGGTGCTGTTTTTCATGGTTCAGGCCCCTTAGTTCCAGTTAAGGGAAATCTTAACATTACAGCATACAATGACATTCTAGACGATTCTATGCTTCCAACTTTGTGGCAACAGTTTTGGGAAGGCCTTTTCCTGTTTCAGCATGACAATGCTCCATGCACAAAGCGAGGTTCCAACAGAAATGATTTGTCGAGATCAGGGTGGAAGAACTTGACTGGCCTGCACAGAGCCCTGCCCACAACCCCATCGAACGCCTTTGGGATGAATTGGAGCGCCAACTGCAAGCCAAGCCCGACCTCACTAATGCTCTTGTGGCTGAATGGAAGCAAGTCCCCGCAGCAATGTTCCAACATCTAGTGGAAAAGAAGAGTGGATGCTGTTATAGCAGCAAAGGGGGGACCAACTCCATATTAATAGCCATGATTTTGGAATGAGATGTTCAACAAGCAGGTGTCCACATACTTTTGGTCATGTAATGTATCTGACATTACTCGTACGGATATTTCTTTGTGTGTGTATTGTTTTGTATTGTCAGGTATTACTGCACTGTTGGAGTTAGATGTTATCACAGGTGCAGCATTTCACTGCACCTGTGATAACATCTGTAAAATATGTGTAAGCGACCAATAAAATGTGATGTGATATGTTGCCCCGTTCTCTCTCTCGCCTCTTTATCTCTCTCTCTCTCGCCTCTCTTGCTAGGAAGGTTAATGTGCCTGTGTAGTCAGTCACATAGCCACTCCACTGTCGCCTGGTGCTGTCCACTCTCCCCTGTGCTGAAATTAGCCATGCGTTTTTACAGGGTTTCTATAGTGGTTTTACAGGGTTTTTACAGGGTTTCTATAGTGGTTTCTACAGCGTTTTTACAGGATTTCTACAGGGTTTCTATAGTGGCTTCTACAGGGTTTCTATAGTGGCTTCTACAGGATTTCTGCAGGGTTTCTACAGTGGCTTCTACAGGGTTTCTATAGTGGCTTCTACAGGGTTTCTATAGTGGCTTCTACAGGATTTCTGCAGGGTTTCTACAGTGGCTTCTACAGGGTTTCTATAGTGGCTTCTACGGGGTTTCTATAGTGGTTTCTACAGGGTTTCTACAGGGTTTTTAGAGTGGTTTCTACAGTGTTTCTACATGATTTCTACAGGGTTTCTATAGTGGGTTTCTACAGGGTTTCTATAGTGGTTTCTACAGTGTTTCTACAGGATTTCTACAGGGTTTCTATAGTGGCTTCTACAGGGTTTCTACTGGGTTTCTATAGTGGCTTCTACAGGGTTTCTGCAGGGTTTCTATAGTGGTTTCTACAGGGTTTCTACACTGGTTTCGACAGGGTTTCGACAGGGTTTCTACAGGGTACGGGCGCTCCCATTGTCACTGTGTTCAAAGCAAAGATTATTGCTTCTATTGTCCTCTCTCTTACGTACATGTCTGAATGGAGGGAAGGTGGGCCAGGCACCTGGTGGAGAATGCAAGGGATCCAATTTATGTCCCATCATCAAAACTGATCTGTTAGAGAGGACAGAAGAGGCAGGGTAGTACAAGTGTACAACTTCATTAGAGAGGTGTGTGTGGTCGTGACAGCTGAGCACTTCAATCCACTCTAAAGGAAGAAACAACCACATGTGAAAAGATTGGTGGTGCGTCTCAAATGGCACCCTTATCTCTAACACACAATGCCAACTGTGTTACCCTTCCCTCTTCATCATTGCCTATTGAGATCACAACTTTCTATATGAATCAAATGCTTCTAGGTATTTCATATGTTGACCTTTCTCCTTCCTGGTTTTTATTGTGTGATATGCTTGATGCCCAGAGGACAGAGGAGATATACAGGAAGTCAAGGTCAGAAAGTGGAAAGGCTAGGCCATTCATTAAGTCCTATTCACAAAGATGTCTATTTTTACTCATTAATAAGCTACTCGTCACTCTTTTCTTGCTATTGCAAAGGTCATAACCTTTCTGAGAACCAATTGTTTGAAGATACTGATGTCTGCTTTATATAAGCTATAACAGCATCTGAAAGGATAAATGCTAATTTGATCATTCCTGCGAATGTGAATTAAATACCTTCTGTCTGACCAAAGAGCAAAATGTAGATGTTGCGTGCTAACTACTGTATTTTCTTGTTACCACTGACTGATTTGCTTCATAGTATTTATACCTTATATAACTATGCAGATTTGAACCTTTTATGTAATTAAAATACAATGCACTTGTTTTGGATTATATTCCAATGTTATGTATGTGTGGGTGTTTGACATCGTTCTCGTTGGGCATGCTATTCTGGTTCCTTCAGTAAGTCATTGCATTGATTGGGAGGAAATGCTTATGGCCTTCAGAATGCAGAATCACAAGGCTGGCAGCCTCCCGGTGCTCAGGTTCAGGTTATAATGTCGAGAGCAATTTGTTGCTAAGAGCACAAGTTCTCAAGTGGAATGCCGCAGTGCTGAATAGGTCAGGAGTGGCAGAGTGGTACAGCGGTGTGGCTTAGCCCGTAATCCAATATGAAAGATATTGCTCTCTCACACAGAGCTCTCAATAACATAATACTCCCCGACGCCAGTCCCAATGAAATAACACAACAAGAATGAACAATGTTGGGCCACTGGCTGAAATCAATGTGCATAAAAGGCATCACAAGACAAGCCAGCTGGTTGGTCAGACAGAAAGACTGAATGCGTGTCAGATTCCACAGAACAATTCCGTTCGGTGTGTTGCTGTGGCTGGTGTACACAAGCAATGCATTCTCTCCAGCAGCAATGACATTTCCCATGCCAAATCTGCTCGTAGGAATATGATTAACACGACTCTGCAAACACACATTCAGCAACATATATGGTATACTTGATAGTGACCCACAACTGCAGCTAATTGTTTCATTTCTAGGGAATCACATTGCTGTCACCATGTAGCTCACAAACAAGGCAAAGGTCAGTTGTATACATGTTTCCATTTGGGACTGTGACATCATCTTATATCATTCTGGGTTTTGTGGCACTTAACAAATACAACATAATCGAACCAGCAGAAATAGTACACATATAAAATGGGTCTGTCCCTAAGGCAAACCATGACTTTTTCATTAGCCTGCGGAATGTACATGATTGTGGAAAGTAACACGATTTGATGGCACTTGACTGCAGGATTTTATCCATCAATTGCTCATGAACAAGTTCCACCCCAAGTTAATGAGATCCTTGGATGCATGTGTTAGGGTTCGTTCCTTGTGTCCTTATCAATCATTGGCTCATTGGTGAAATTAGCATTATGACAATATCTTTAATTAAATCATTCAAAAACCTTTATTAATGCAATTGCAGACAGAAGTTGACAAACAGGAACATAGCACGCAATGTTACCGAGTAAGTCTGCACTTTAGGGAAAGTCTAAGTTGCTTTTATCATGCTTGGAGCCAACCCTCTGTGATGTCACTGCGTTAGTTTATTACTCTCTACTTATCAGACCAAACCCATGCATCCACAGCTGCACAAACATATACAGTGGGGGAAAAAAGTATTTAGTCAGCCACCAATTGTGCAAGTTCTCTCACTTAAAAAGATGAGAGAGGCCTGTAATTTTCATCATAGGTACACTTCAACTATGACAGACAAAATGAGGAAAAAAAATCCAGAAAATCACATTGTAGGATTTTTTATGAATTTATTTGCAAATTATGGTGGAAAATAAACTTTTGTTATTGACCAAATACTTATCTCAATACTTTGTTATATACCCTTTGTTGGCAATGACAGAGGTCAAATGTTTTCTGTAAGTCTTCACAAGGTTTTCACACACTGTTGCTGGTATTTTGGCCCATTCCTCCATGCAGATCTCCTCTAGAGCAGTGATGTTTTGGGGCTGTCGCTGGGCAACACAGACTTTCAACTCCCTCCAAAGATTTTCTATGGGGTTGAGATCTGGAGACTGGCTAGGCCACTCCAGGACCTTGAAATGCTTCTTACAAGCCACTCCTTCGTTGCCGGCGGTGTGTTTGGGATCATTGTCATGCTGAAAGACCCAGCCACGTTTCATCTTCAATGCCCTTGCTGATGGGAGGAGGTTTTCACTCAAAATCTCACGATACATGGCCCCATTCATTCTTTCCTTTACACGGATCAGTCGTCCTGGTCCCTTTGCAGAAAAACAGCCCCAAAGCATGATGTTTCCACCCCCATGCTTCACAGTAGGTATGGTGTTCTTTGGATGCAACTCAGCATTCTTTGTCCTCCAAACACGACGAGTTGAGTTTTTACCAAAAAGTTCTATTTTGGTTTCATCTGACATTCTCCCAATCCTCATCTGGATCATCCAAATGCTCTCTAGCAAACTTTAGACGGGCCTGAACATGTACTGGCTTTAGCAGGGGGACACGTCTGGCACTGCAGGATTTGAGTCCCTGGCGGCGTAGTGTGTTACTGATGGTAGGCTTTGTTACTTTGGTCCCAGCTCTCTGCAGGTCATTCACTAGGTCACCCCGTGTGGTTCTGGGATTTTTGCTCACCGTTCTTGTGATCATTTTGACCCCACGGGGTGAGATCTTGCGTGGAGCCCCAGATCGAGGAAGATTATCAGTGGTCTTGTATGTCTTCCATTTCCTAATAATTGCTCCCACAGTTGATTTCTTCAAACCAAGCTGCTTACCTATTGCAGATTCAGTCTTCCCAACCTGGTGCAGGTCTACAATTTTGTTTCTGGTGTCCTTTGACAGCTCTTTGGTCTTGGCCATAGTGGAGTTTGGAGTGTGACTGTTTGAGGTTGTGGACAGGTGTCCTTTATACTGATAACAAGTTCAAACAGGTGCCATTAATACAGGTAATGAGTGGAGGACAGAGGAGCCTCTTAAAGAAGAAGTTACAGGTCTGTGAGAGCCAGAAATCTTGCTTGTTTGTATGTGACCAAATACTTATTTTCCACCATAATTTGCAAATAAATTCATTAAAAATCCTACAATGTGATTTTCTGGATTTTTTTTCCTCATTTTGTCTGTCATAGTTGAAGTGTACCTATGATGAAAATTACAGGCCTCTCTCATCTTTTTAAGTGAGAGAACTTGCACAATTGGTGGCTAAATACTTTTTTTCCCCACTGTAGTTCGGTGTTATCTAAACGCTAGGCAATAAATGTCCACTCCCCAAAGTTGATTTGTTGTGGAATGTCTTGAATAGTCTCCTATCTCGCCCACTCCCCTGCAAAGCTATGTCTCAGTCACACATTTCCCATAGGGCTTATTTATAAGAAGCAGAGAGAGAGAGAACTAAAACAATTGTGGAACAATACTAAAACCTCTACAATTAATATATATTGTTAATCTGTAGTCTAGGAACCTATAAATGTAAGGAGGGAGGGGTCTTATAACCCCTCCCCTTCTATTAATATAACATAAGCATAATCAATTATTATCATACATCAAACATTTAGTACAGCCTTATCATGACCCCTAGGTGATCCTCTAACACATGCCACAAATTGAGGGAGGAGGAAGCTGAAAGGGAAGAGCATCCTATTTGGCTACTGTGCTGTTGCGTCTTTGACCGGCAGACAGACCAATGGACAGACAGACAGACCATTGGCAACATCGACAGAGAGACATACAGACAGATAGACCTAACTTCACTATCTATCCATTTTAGGCACCTCCAAACGAAAGCTGCTTGATTTCCCAGCAGTGAAAAGATAGCCGCCTCAGAACAATAAAAGCTTGTCACAACATGCTAGGGACGGGATGCGTCTTCAACTTTAGCTTCTATCAGTGTTGTCTGTGGAGTAACACTGTTTTGCTTTGTTTACTTCCCATCTTGTTGAAGAAGAGGTTGTGTTGAGAGACAGGTTATTTCAACCACATGGATTGTGTCATGTCACTGTCCAGCATATCAGGCCTGGCTTGGTGACCTTTAATCCGCCTGAGCTACAAACGAGTTCACACAATGGATCTAATTTGGGTGTCATGGCAGCTTTTGCGACCCCCCCCTGTTTTGCGCTCCAAGACATTGTACACCCGCCTGGTATTTGTGCCTTGGATCTCAGGTTACACAGAGCACCGTGTAATAATCAGAATATCTCTCTACAAATATTGGCTTCATTTCCCCTAGCTCTCGCATAAGCCCTACAGTGGCGAATCGGCGAGCATAAACAAAATGATTGTGGATTTACCGAATTGTGCTCCGTCAACCATGTCGCCTCTTTCCCCCTTCTTTTGTTGTCTCACATCGCTCATTTGTTCCTACCCTCTGTATTGATGTCGGGCTGTCATAAACAGCAGTGTGATTGTGCATTACATTGAGTCGGGCTAGATTGATTCCCAGAGATCTAATTTTTGTTATTGGGGCTTAGCTAACTGTGTTTGTATGCAATGAGCTGCCTGCCGCAACCTCCTCAGTAAACAGACAGTTATACATTTTGAACATTATGCTGTTTGGTTTTATTAACAAAGCAGATCATTATACTGTACATCACAGTTTTAATAAGGTGCAAATTGGGTTGGGCTTGGCCCGGTAATGCATTTTGAGAAATGGGTTTGGAGGGCTTTGGTAGTCTTAGTAATTTTCCATTTATTCTGTTGCAGATCAGAGAAATAGCTACCTCACTTCACCTTGGCAGAGCCGCCTCGGGCAGTACTCATCGGCCCTAATCGTGGGTCTTCTCCAACTCAATACAAATGACATTAATATGCATGCTATTATTGCTTTGAATCATTATCAAAAAGGCGGAATAAATAATTGAATTATGACCCTTTAACGCAGAAAAATGCTCAGTGAGTTTTGTTTTATTGACAGTCTGGCGGCGAGAACAAGTGATGCTAATGTCATAATCTGGGTGTGATCGGGGGGTCGGCCCCTGCCCCCATCGCTGACAGTCTCATCTGCACTGGATCATTTGCTGTCTCCAGATACGTTTGTGGTTTATAGCCAATTATCTCCTGCGATCCATTATCGATTACAGTGTTATCTTTCTTGCATTGCTTAATCTTTTGGCTTTGCTACAGCAGGCTGTGTGGGGCCTAGAAGAACACTGCTAGAATACAGGAGCAGGACATAGGATGGATGATTCTTCCTTTGCCTGTAAATTAATGTGATACACATTCTAGCGTTTAGTGTTACAAAAAAGAGGGCCGTGTTAATTTGTCTCATGAATAGATTCTCCAAAGAAGTAACCAGGAAAAATAGAGACAATGATTTTCCCCATATCCAATCATATTGTGGAGAGGATTTTTTTCCACAGAGACAATGAAACCAATACCACCAATGACTTTTTCGTGTTATTTTGATGTGTGATTTGACATCTGTTGGTCTGGCACGGGACCATGTATGTTGTCTGACTTTTCTGACTGATTTTCTTATTCTGTTTCCTAGCTGGGTGAACAACTTTGGCCATGAAGGACTGGGCCTCCTCTTGGATGCATTGGATAAGTTGCTGGATAAGAAACAGTAAGCATCTCACATTATAATAATGACTTCTCTTCTCTCAATACGGCCCCAATACTGTCTAAATCTATTCTTCTCTGCCGTATTCTCATTCCTGTCCTTTCTCCTTTCTTTTTCAGGCCAGAAAGTATAGACAAAAGGAACCAGCACAAGCTGATCCAATGCCTCAAGGCCTTCATGAACAATAAGGTTTGTACGAGTTGGATTGGTCTGAGGCCTTCATGAACAATACAGTTTGTACGCTTTGTGTTGGTCCAAGGCCTTCATGAACAAAAAGGTTTGTATGGGTTGGGTTGGTCCAAGGCTTTCATTCAAAAAGTTTTACGTTCAGCAGTTTTCCTCGATTCTTCTGTGTTTTCAGAAAGCCATATCAGGATTCAATTTGCACCCAACGTGGGCCCTCAACTAATTGAACAATCATTGTGATCCTTTATTTGAGGAGGGAAGAGAAGGACAGTACAGTGTACAGTGGTTCTGTATTCACCCTGAAATGCTACAAACCATAGACTGAATTTCTATAGTTTCAATGCCTACATTTCATTGGCAAAACTGAAAAAAAGTATCATTCACATTGTAAGAGTGGTAGAAATGAAATGAATTAAAAGTGATATCACTTTATACCGAGTAGGTATTCTTCTCAAAATCCTGTATGGTGAACCAGGTTGGCCGTTTTTCCTATCTAGAATGGATGGACTGTGACGAGTGCTATTATGGACAAGTAAAGCGGAGCTAATTTGCCATATTCAACCCATTGTCACCAAGTACTTAATTATTCTTTTTTGGGAAGCAGCACTGTCTCATCTCTGGAAAGTGAGGATGGATGAGCTATTGATATTGCTACCCAAAATCCCAATATGTGTTCAAGTATACTTCGAGTCCAAGATAGATTTAAAGTTAGGGGAGGACTATAAGTTTTTGTCCCCAAGGTCCTGACCTGAATTGGCTTAATTCATCATAATCTACATTTTCCCTTGCAGTATGGACTGCAAAGGATTCTGGGAGATGAGCGAAGCTTGCTTCTCCTGGCCAGGGCCATTGACCCAAAACAGACCAGTATGATGACAGAGATCGTCAAGATCCTCTCAGCTATCTGCATCATTGGAGAGGAAAACATGTAAGTTCACCGCAACATTCAACACTGATCTACCATTACAATATCCTCAATTTCACACTTCTCTCAGTGCCATCCATTGTCTTCATCCCCACTTTTCCCCCTAGCAACCCTCATTTCTATAATCACGTTAAGGAAATACATTTGTAGACAACCTGTCACTGGCCCTAACACAATACATTCTGTGCACTCATGTTACATTTGCAGTGAGGGTTTGGAGATGTATCGGAGCTCCGTCGGTTAACATGTTCTGATTTAGCAGTTTGGGCTGTGTAATGTTTTTAAGTGCTCAGTGTTGTTGGCCATGAACATAGTTTGGCTGACAGATTATATATTGAATCCAGGGGAGCTCTTTTGTATTGAGCTGGACTAAAATAACAACGGGACTTCAAAGTAGCTCTGCATGCAGCGGAGGAAAATAAACAAATGGACAAATACGAGACTCTGGTTAAAATTGTTTCTTACAAATCAGCCCTTGGCGTATGTCTCTGTGTGACCACGGTTTTGGCCCCTGCGATGTTTAATCGAGGAATGTAAAATTTTCTCGCCTGAAATTAATCTTCTATTACTAACTAAGCTGCCCTCATACCCAATTTCCAATATACTTAAAAAAACACACGTGTGAATGCTTAAACAGTCCTGTTTAAGCATGCACAGCTGATTGACAGAAAATAGAGCTGAGGCCTCACTTTCCGGAAAAAAAAGTCAAGGGTTGGGTGGTGCTGGGTCGGTAGTTTCCTCCGCATCTTCCCTCTCTTTGCTCCTCTGCCAGACTATTTTGGAGCGAGGGGGGAAGATCACAGGCATGGCTCGGTCGTGAGCCATCCTCCCTCCCTGGGGACCCACGAACGCTTCACCGCCCTGGATGGCAAAGAGGAGAGAAACAGAAAAAAATAATGTGCTGAAAAATACATATAAAACAAAAGCGAACCTTCTCTCTCTCTCTCTCTCTCTCTCTCTCTCTCTCTCTCTCTGTCTGTGTCTCTGTCTGTGTCTCTGTCTGTGTCTCTGTCTGTGTCTCTGTCGCTCTCTCTGTCGCTCTCTCTCTCTCTCTCTCGTGCTTCTCCTGTGTATAGAAGATAAAAGCTTGACAGCAAACCATTTCCAACCCCGATGAGAGAGGCCCCGACGACTGATGGCGTGATAAAGCACAGCCAGATAAAGAAGGGTCTCTGCATCCAAAAACTTTTGTTTGCTGTTTACTAAAGTGGCTATTTAAACTGTCTTCACCTACTTGTGTTGCAGCCCCTTTGTGCAGGCGCATAGCAGTGTGAGGCCTTTGTTTGAAATTGCCCAAATCACTATTCAGCACAGTTGCCGTGAGCCCTTGTAAACGGTCTAATTTGCTTTCACAACAATATGTGTTTTTATAAAGTAGTCCTGTAGCCTTCTCCCTGCAATAAATTGCTCCTGCCCTGGCATCACAATCCACATTTTATTATGAATAGCTTTTACAATGGATAATATCAGGTGTACAGGCTTTCTCTGAACATTACCAGAGCAATGAACACTAAAGCAGATCAATTGGATACCTATAATGCACGGGGTTGCAAACAAAGACTCAGGCCAGTCCATTTGTCTTGGGTCCCCATAGAACGTCCCTTACAAAGACAAGGGGACAGATTAGATGATATGTGAGGTGGAGGTGTGAGTAAATGTCCTGGTGGTGGGGCGATAAAGGCGTTTGTTGACTTTTCAGTCTTTTTGTTTTCTCTCAGCCTGGATAAGATCCTGGCTGCCATGACGATTGCAGCGGAGAGGAATAACAAGGAGAGATTTGCTCCGATAGTGGAGGGACTGGAGAATCACGAGGCCCAACAGCTCCAGGTCAGTATTTACAACCCCTTTTGGACAGACACACACACACACACACACACAGTCACAAACCCACACTTTGTGCAAATCCCATTGACAAAAGTGTGTGATTAATGTGTAACATTGAGTCATGTACACCTTTCTCACATCTTTCCATAATAACCTTATAAATATCCACTTCCATTTACAACACTCTTTCAACCTGCCCCTTACAGAGTAGCCCATGGTGCGATGCCTGTGTTATTTCAATGCTAGTCTGCTTGGATTTGAGTCATACATCAATATTCTGTTTATCAACCCTTCCAAGTTTTATCCATGACCTCAACCTGTAGGCCTCTGAGGCAAGTTGTGGAAAGAAACATATTTTTAAGCTCACATATTTGCACATCACACATAACAAAGTCAAATCATTCGAGTCTGCCATGTCATGTGCAATGGAGAGAACTCGGCTCTAGTCAGTGTCATTCTCACAAATGGCCTCTTGGCTTGGAGCCGGTGTTTGACGCGGAGGGACAGGTTGAAATTGACAGTTCTGTCACTCAGGGTTCTACTGTACCTCAGCCCCTGTCGACGGGTACACACATTTCATCGCCCTCCTTGCTTTGTGTCTGCTTGTCAACCTCTGGCACCTAAGCTGTTTGATGGGAGTCGACCAAGGGTTCTTTCTCCTGGCCTAATCAACACCACCTGCTTCACTAGAGGAGCTCTACCAGAACTGTTCTACACTCTTTTGAGAAGTCTTTTGAGAACTCTGAAATATAACACAAGACCAGAAGAGAGATGTTGACTTCCAGAAATGTTTTTTCCCATCCTCGTAACAAATACTTTTCTGCTTTTTCTCAGTGTTAGTGAGGCGGGTCTCTGAGGACCCAGAGGAAAAGGGCAACCATGCAGCAGCATACCTGTCTTTACTTCTGTTATTTTCCCTTCACTGTTTCTTTCTCTGGCACTTTTGTGCAAGCAGTCTTTTTTTATAATTTTTTTCATAATTGTTAAAATTGTTTGTAGATGGGGGGGACTATGGGAAGGAGATAAGGGAGGGATGGGGGAAGGAGGGGATGGATGGGGGAAGGAGGGGGGAGGGATGGGTTAGGAGGGATGGAGGAAGGAGGGGAGGTAGAAATCCCTGGATTGTGCTGCTTGTGCTGCTGTTTTCTTCCTTCATAATATGTCCGCTAATGAAAAGAGCCACCGCTAATTGTGAAGTAAATTAAACTACCTTGCTGATGCAGAAGGTTCAAAGAAATTAGAATACTTTTTAAAAACCTTGTGATGGTGCTGTGGAGCCTGACTTTGTTAATGTGATTAAAATGGGTTTTGCCGCAGTTCGGGCTTTGCTCTCTCCACTGCAGAGAGAAAGCCAGCCTGCATCCCGACTTTAAACCGTCCCAGCAGTCTCACTTTTAATTACACTGACAAAAACCTCCTACGGCAAGCACGGCTCACATGACGCCTGAGCTCCCTTCTCGCACCGTCGCCAACCCCAAAAACAAGCACCACAATAACCCTCCTCGAACCAATTCCACACAACAAACATGGTCGAGGTCTGTCTGCTTCATACGATAGGGGGACAAATCTACACGTAGACGAAGAGAAGAAACAAACAACACTAGGCCCATAAAGCTCCCTCAGTCACTCATAACTCTCAAAATAGTTCTCTTCCTTTTCAAAGACTAAAGATGGGAGTGAAGTTAGTGAAGTTTCAGCGAGGCTTCTAGCGTAGCGTCTCTGGTGGGTAGACTTCAGGCTTGGATGCCCAGCTCTTGGTCCAAGGCTCTGGAGGTCCTATTGGAGTGGTTTGATGTCTGCTATGTTGCTGCTGCCTGACACCATTGGCATGTTCTCAAAGCCACTGTCTCATCCCCTTCCACCCCACCAGTAGGGCTGGTGCAGCTCAGAACAACCTTTAGAATTCTCCTTAAGCTTACTGCTGTCCCGGGGCACGGCAGGCCTGGTGCATATGTAAAGAGTCTCCATTAGCACTGACATGTCCCCATAAACCATAACACCATATTCCCTCACTCCACTGGATTAATACAAACCTGTTAGATTCCATTGTCCCCCGGCTATAGAAAGGGGAAAAAACACATCGAAAGCAAACCAATGCTGTTCATTCCAGATGGCTATTATTCCCCATCGCCAGGCGAATTCCCACTAGTTACGTTCTCTGAGGGCATGAATTGGGCTAGCGTGATGATTTTGTGTGTGTGTGCGCACGGGTGTGCATGTGTTTGTAAGCCTTTCGCCAGGAAAAACACCTACAGGAGGAACCGGTGTGAATAACAGCCAAGCGACAGCATTCACTACGACCCGTTAAAAAAAGATGTGTGCCAACACAAACATGCCGATAGAGGTTTTCTATAGGATACTTTTCAAGTCAATCACGGAGATCCTTCAGCTCCCGATCGATCCGCCTGTCAGAGGAACACTCAGTCTTCTCCTGGTGCTGATCCCCGGAGCCACCTTACACCCCATTAAGGCCCATCAGCATTTTCCCTTTCCCTTCATTCTCCCACCCCCTCCATCCCGCTACTCTTCCCTAATCCAATAAATCAATTACAAATGCACATCTGGTCAGTAGACTCCCCAGACCTCTTCTCTTTTCCACTTCCTCTTACCTTCTACTTTTTTTCTGCCTTTACACCAGACTGACTATGGTCTGACTATGGCCTATCTCTCCTCTCTTCTCTCCTCTCCTCTTTCCTGTCTTTCCTCTCCTCTTTAGGAGAGGAATAGACACTGCTCAAAAAAATAAAGGGAACACTTAAACAACACAATGTAACTCCAAGTCAATCACACTTCTGTGAAATCAAACTGTCCACTTAGGAAGCAACACTGATTGACAATAAATTTCACATGCTGTTGTGCAAATGGAATAGACAACAGGTGGAAATTATAGGCAATTAGCAAGACACCCCCAATAAAGGAGTGGTTCTGAAGGTGGTGACCACAGACCACTTCTCAGTTCCTATGCTTCCTGGCTGATGTTTTGGTCACTTTTGAATGCTGGCGGTGCTTTCACTCTAGTGGTAGCATGAGACGGAGTCTACAACCCACACAAGTGGCTCAGGTAGTGCAGCTCATCCAGGATGGCACATCAATGCGAGCTGTGGCAAGAAGGTTTGCTGTGTCTGTCAGCGTAGTGTCCAGAGCATGGAGGCGCTACCAGGAGACAGGCCAGTACATCAGGAGCAGTGGAGGAGACCGTAGGAGGGCAACAACCCAGCAGCAGGACCACTACCTCCGCCTTTGTGCAAGGAGGAGCACTGCCAGAGCCCTGCAAATGACCTCCAGCAGGCCACAAATGTGCATGTGTCTGCTCAAACGGTCAGAAACCGACTCCATGAGGGTGGTATGAGGGCCCAACGTCCACAGGTGGGGTTGTGCTTACAGCCCAACACCGTGCAGGACGTTTGGCATTTGCCAGAGAACACCAAGATTGGCAAATTTGCCACTGGCGCCCTGTGCTCTTCACAGATGAAAGCAGGTTCACACTGAGCACGTGACAGACGTGACAGAGTCTGGAGACGCCGTGGAGAACGTTCTGCTGCCTGCAACATCCTCCAGCATGACCGGTTTGGCGGTGGGTCAGTCATGGTGTGGGGTGGCATTTCTTTGGGGGGCCGCACAACCCTCCATGTGCTCGCCAGAGGTAGCCTGACTGCCATTAGGAACCGAGATGAGATCCTCAGACCCCTTGTGAGACCATATGCTGGTGCGGTTGGCCCTGGGTTCCTCCTAATGCAAGACAATGTTAGACCTCATGTGGCTGGAGTGTGTCAGCAGTTCCTGCAAGAGGAAGGCGTTGATGCTAAGGACTGGCCCGCCCGTTCCCCAGACCTGAATCCAATTGAGCACATCTGGGACATCATGTCTCGCTCCATCCACCAACGCCACGTTGCACCACAGACTGTCCAGGAGTTGCCGGATGCTTTAGTCCAGGTCTGTGAGGAGATCCCTCAGGAGACCATCCGCCACCTCATCAGGAGCATGCCCAGGCGTTGTAGGGAGGTCATTCAGGCACGTGGAGGCCACACACACTACTGAGCCTCATTTTGACTTGTTTTAAGGACATTACATCAAAGTTGGATCAGGCTGTAGTGTGGTTTTCCACTTTAATTTTGAGTGTGACTCCAAATCCAGACCTCCATGGGTTGATAAATTTTTGATTTCCATTGATAATTTTTGTGTGATTTTGTTGTCAGCACATTCAACTATGTAAAGAAAAAAGTATTTAATAAGATTATTTCATTCATTCAGATCTATTATGTGTTCTTTTAGTGTTCCCTTTATTTTTTTGAGCAGTGTACATTGCATTCGAAAAGTATTCAGACCTCTTGACTTTTTCCACATTTTGTTAGGTTACAGACTTATTTTAA
Organism: Brachymystax lenok tsinlingensis; assembly: GCA_030435695.1. Lineage (NCBI taxonomy): Eukaryota > Metazoa > Chordata > Actinopteri > Salmoniformes > Salmonidae > Brachymystax > Brachymystax lenok. Next base: position 18,983,475 of record CM059789.1, read on the forward strand.
AATGTATTACATAGTTTTTTCTTCTTCATCAGTCTACACATAATACCCCATAATGACCAAAAAAATGTATTTTTTTTTTAATGTTTGATAATAAAAAAATTAAGAAATATATATAAACTCAGCAAAAAAAGAATCGTCCCTTTTTCAGGACCCTGTCTTTCAAAGATAATTCAAAGATAAAAATCCAAATAACTTCACAGATCTTCATTGTAAAGGGTTTAAACACTGTTTCCCATGCTTGTTCAATGAACCATGAACAATTAATGAACATGCACCTGTGGAACGGTCGTTAAGACACTAACAGCTTACAGACAATAGGCAATTAAGGTCACAGTTATGAAAACTTAGGACACTAAAGAGGCCTTTCTACTGACTCTGAAAAACACCAAAAGAAAGATGCCCAGGGTCCCTGCTCATCTGCGTGAACGTGCCTTAGGCATGCTGCAAGGAGGCATGAGGACTGCAGACGTGGCCAGGGCACTAAATTGTAATGTCTGTACTGTGAGATACCTAAGACAGCGCTACAGGGAGACAGGACGGACAGCTCATCGTCCTCACAGTGGCAGACCACGTGTAACAACACCTGCACAGGATCGGTACATCTGAACACCTGCGGGACAGGTACAGGATGACAACAACAACTGCCCGAGTTACACCAGGAACGCACAATCCCTCTCTCAGTGCTCAGACTGTCCGCAATAGGCTGAGAGAGGCTGGACTGAGGGCTTGTAGGCCTGTTGTAAGGCAGGTCCTCACCAGACATCACCGGCAACAACGTTGCGTATGGGCACAAACCCACCGTCGCTGGACCAGACAGGACTGGCAAAAAGTGCTATTCACTGACGAGTCGCGGTTTTGTCTCACCAGGGGGTGATGGTCAGATTCGCGTTTATCGTCAAAGGAATAAGCGTTACACCGAGGCCTGTACTCTGGAGCGGGATCGATTTGGAGGTGGAGAGTCCGTCATGGCCTGGGGCGGTGTGTCACAGCATCATCGGACTGAGCTTGTTGTCATTGCAGGCAATCTCAACATCCTCCTCTCTCATGTGGTACCCTTCCTGCAGGGTCATCCTGACATGACCATCCAGCATGACAATGCCACCAGCCATACTGCTCGTTCTGTGCTTGATTTCCTGCAAGACAGGAATTTCAGTGTTCTGCCATGGCCAGCAAAGAGCCCGGATCTCAATCACATTGAGCACGTCTGGGACCTGTTGGATTGGAGGGTGAGGGCTAGGGCCATTCCCCCCCAGAAATGTCTGGGAACTTGCAGGTGTCTTGGTGGAAGAGTGGGGTAACATCTCACAGCAAGAAATGGCAAATCTGGTACAGTCCATGAGGAGGAGATGCACTGCAGTACTTAATGCAGCTGGCGGCTACACCAGATACTGACTGTTACTTTTGATTTTGACCCCCCCTTTGTTCAGGGACACATTATTCCATTTCTGTCACATGTCTGTGGAACTTGTTCAGTTTATTTCTGTTGTTGAATCTTATATGTAAATATTTGTTAAGTTTGCTGAAAATAAACGCATTTGACAGTGAAAGGAGGTTTCTTTTCTTGCTGAGTTTATATATGGACACATCTACTCATTCTTTATTTTTACTATATTCTACATTGTAGAATAATAGTGAAGACATCAAAACTCTGAAATAACACATATAGATAAAAAAAAGGGTTAAACAAATCAAAATATATGTTATGTTTGAGATTCTTGAAAGTAGCCACCCTTTGCCTTGATAACAGCTTTGCACACTCTTGGCATTCTCTCAACCGGCTTCACCTGGAATGCTTTTCCAACTGTCTTGAAAGACTTCCCACATATACTGAGCACTTGTTGGCTGCTTTTCCTTCTCTCTGTGGTCCAAGTCATCCCAAACCATCTCAATTGGATTGAGGTCGGATGATTGTGGAGGCCAGGTCATCTGATGCAGCACTCTATCACTCTCCTTCTTGGTCATATAGCCCTTACACAGCCTGGAGGTCATTGTCCTGTTATGATAGTCCAACTAAGCACAAACCAGATGGGATGGCATGTCGCTGCAGAATGCTGTGGTAGCCATGCTGGTTAAGTTTGCCTTGAATTCTAAATAAATCAGCAAAGCACCATCAAATCAAATTTCATTAGTCACATGCGCCAACTACAACAGGTGTAGACTTTATAGTGAAATGCTTACTTACGATCCCCTAACCAACAATGCAGTTTAAAAAAATACGGATAAGAATAAGAAATTAAAGTAACAAGTAATTAAAGAGCAGCAGTAACAAAACTATATACAGCGGGGTACCGGTACAGAGTCAATGTGCGGGGGCACCGGTTAGTTGAGGAAATATGTACATGAAGGTAGAGTTATTAAAGTGACAATGCATAGATGATAACCGAGATTAGTCGTGGTGTAAAAGGGGGCAATGCAAATAGTCTGGGTAGCCATTTGATTAGATGTTCAGGAGTCTTATGGCTTGGGGGTAGAAGCTGTTTAGAAGCCTCTTGGACCTAGACTTGGCAATGCGGTACCGCTTGCCGTGCGGTAGCAGAGAGAACAGACTATGACTAGGGTGGCTGGAGTCTTTGACACTTTTTAGGGCCTTCCTCTGACACCACCTGCTATAGAGGTCCTGGATGACAGGAAGCTTTGCCCCAGTGATGTACTGGGCCGTTCGCAGTACCCTCTGTAGTGCCTTTGGTTGGAGGCCGAGCAGTTGCCATACCAGGCAGTAATGCAACCAGTCAGGATGCTCTCGATGGTGTAGCTGTAGAACATTTTGAGGATCTGAGGACCCATTCCATATCTTCTCAGTCTCGTGAGGGGGAATAGGTTTTTTCATGCCCTCTTCACGACTGTCTTGGTGTGCTTGGACCGTGTTAGTTTGTTGGTGATGTGGACACCAAGGAACTTGAAGCACTCAACCTGCTCCACTGCAGTCCCGTCGATGAGAATGGGGGCGTGCTCGGTCCTTTTCTTTTTTCCTGTAGTCCACAATCATCTTGTTTGTCTTGATCACGTTGAGGGAGAGGTTGTTGTCCTGGCACCACAGAGCCAGGTCTCTGACCTCTTCCCAATAGGCTGTCTCGTCGTTGTCAGTGATCAGGCTTACCACTGTTGTCATCGGCAAACTTAATGATGGTGTTGGAGTCGTGCCTGGCCGTACAGTCATGAGTGAACAGGCAGTACAGGAGTGGACTGAGCACGCTCCGGTGTTGAGGATCAGCATGCCGGAGGTGTTGTTACCTACCCTTACCATCTGAGGGAGGTGTTTAGTCCCATGGTCCATAGCTTATTTATGAGCTTTGTGGGCACTATGGTGCTGAACGCTGAGCTTTAGTCAATGAATAGCATTCTCACATAGGTGTTCCTTTTGTCCAGGTGGGAAAGGACTGTGTGGAGTGCAATAGAGATTGCATCATCTGTGGATCTGTTGGGGCGGTATGCAAATTGGAGTGGGTCTAGGGTTTCTGGGATAATGGTGTTGATGTGAGCTATGACCAGCCTTTCAAAGCACTTCATTTCTACAGACGTGAGTGCTATAGGTTGGTAGTAATTTAGGCACGTTATCTTTGTGTTCTTGGGCACAGGCACTATGGTGGCCTGCTTAAAACATGGTGGTATTACAATCTCGGACAGGGAGAGGTTAAAAATGGCAGTGAAGACACTTGCCAGTTGGTCAGCACATGCTCGCAGTAAACATCTTGGTAATCCATCTGGCCCTGCGGACTTGTGAATGTTGTCCTGTTTAAAGGTCTTACACACATCGGTTGCGGAGAGCATGATCACAGTCTTCCGGAACAGCTGGTGCTCTCATGCATGTTTCAGTGTTATTTGCCTCAATGCGAGCATATAGGTAGTTTAGCTCGTCTGGTTGGCTTGTGTCACTGGGCAGCTCCTCCTCCATGCTTCACAGTGGGAACCACACATGCGGAGATCACCCGTTCACCTAATTTCCACCGGTCTAATGTCCATTGCTCGTGTTTCTTGGCCCAAGCAAGTTTCTTCTTTTTATCGGTGTCCTTTAGTAGTGGTTTCTTTGCAGCAATTCGACCATGAAGGCCTGATTCACGTAGTCTCCTCTGAACAGTTGATGTTGAGATGTGTCTGTTCCTTGAACTCTGTGAAGCATTTATTTGGGCTGCAATTTCTGAGGCTGGTAACTCTAATGAACTTATACTCTGCTGCAGAGGAAACTCTCGTGAGAGCCAGTTCCATCATAGCACTTGATGGTTTTTGTGACTGAACTTTCAAAGTATTGATGGACTGTCGTTTCTCTTTGCTTATTTGAGCTGTTCTTGCCATAATATGGACTTCTTCTGTATACCACCCTGTCACAACACAACTGATTGACTCGAACACATTAAGAAGGAAAGAAATGCCTCAAATTAACTTTTAACAAGGCACACCTATTAATTTAAATGCATTCCAGGTGATTACCTCATGAAGCTGGTTGAGAGAATTCCAAGAATGTGCAAAGCTGTCATCAAGGCAAAGGGTGACTACTTTGAAGAATTTCAAATCTAAAATATATTTGTTGAAGCACCTTTGGCAGCGATTACAGCCTTGAGTGTTCTTGGGTATAATGCTACAAGCTTGGCATACCTGTATTTATAGAGTTTCTCCCATTCTTCTCTGCAGATCCTCTCAAGTACTGTCAGGTTGGATGGGGAGCTTTGCTGCACATCTGTTTTCAGGTCTCCCCAGAGATGTTCGTCCAGGTACGAGTCCGGGCTCTGGCTGGGCCACTCATGGACATTCATAGACTTGTCCCAAAGCCACTCCTGCGTTGTCTTGGCTGTGTGCTTAGGGTCGTTGTCCTGTTGGAAGGTGATCCTTCGCCCCAGCCTGAGGTCTTGAGCGCTCTGGAGCAAGTTTTCATCAAGGATCTATCTATACTTTGCTCCGTTCATCTAGGCCTAGATCCTGACCAGTCTCCCAGTGCCTGCCGCTGAAAAACATCCCCACAGCATGATGCTGCTACCACCATGTTTCACCGTAGGGATGGTGCCAGGTTTCCTAACAACGTGGCGCTTGGTATTCAGGCCAAAGAGTTCTATCTGGTTTCACCAGAGAATCTTGTTTCTCATGGTCTGAGAGTCTTTAGGTGCCTTTTGGTCAACTCCCTGACCATGGCCCTTCTCTCCGATTGCTCAGTTTGGCCGGGCGGCCAGCTCTAGGAAGAGTCTTGGTGGTTCAAAACTTCTTCCATTTAAGAAGGATGTAGGCCACTGTGTTCTTGGGGACCTTCAATGCTGCAGAAATATTTTGATACCTTTCTCCAGATCTGTGCCTTGACACAATCCTGGCTCTGATCTATACGGACAATTCTTTCAACCTCATGGCATGTTTTTTTTCTCTGACATGCACTGTCAACTGTGGGACCTCATATAGACAGATGTGTACCTTTCCAGATCATGTCCAATCAATTGAATTTACCACAGGTGGACTCCAATCAAGTTGTAGAAACATCTGAAGGAGGATCAATGGAAACAAGATGCACCTGAGCTCAATTTTGAGTCTCATAGGAAAATGTCTGAATACTTATGTAAATAAGGTATTTCTGTAAAATAAAAATATACATTTGCAAAAATGTCTAAAAACATGTTTTCACTTCGTCATTATGGGTTATTGTGTGTAGATTGCTGAGGATTTTTCATCAAGGATCTCTACGGACAATTTTAGAATAAGGCTGTAACATCACAATGTGGAAAAAGTAAAGGGGTCTGTGTTTCACACATACACTCCCCACATACACTCCCCACATACACTCCCCACATACACTCCCCAAGGTTTTAACTTTAACGGTGCCTGCTACATCATAACATAGATTGATACCATACACAGAGGCCATGCATGATAAATCACTATATCACCATTTAATTTCATGTTGATTCATGTTAAGTAGAATGAATTACAAAAATGTGTTCTCTCTAACGGTCTCTCTGGCATGTGTGTACATGGCAACAGGTGGCCTGCATGCAGCTGATCAATGCTCTGGTCACTTCTCCGGATGATCTGGACTTCAGGATACATCTGCGCAACGAGTTCCTCCGCTGTGGCCTCAAGAAGATCCTACCGGTGAGTTACAGTGCAAGAGTGCAAGGGGCTCTCTGTCACACACCTTCAGGGGAATAGAGATACATTACATTTGCAGTCTAGATATCAGATGTGTGTTGTTTTACATGCATAAAACCTCCTTTAGCAAGTGAGAGTGAGTGGTGCCTTTGAGTATTGATGTTTTTGGGGCCATGAAGGGCATTACTGGAAGGTGAGAGACATCCCTGTGTACTTTTCTATACTTTATTTATACATCTGAGTTGAGGCAGATTTGGACCCTAAACTCTCTGATGAAACAGTCCACTACACATTTTCCAGTTGGGACAATGAATGATTGACTACCCCTCCAACTCCCATTAAACAGTTCGTTTTAGTCCCTAGCCCTCCCTGCCTCTCCTTGTTTGCCTGCGAGAGACAAAGCTCCTTCTGTCTCGCCTCCACATTGCTTCCATTATTATATTGGATCGTTCTAGCTCACCTCACCGCAGGCACCACCTCACTGATCACAGCTCGCCGTGGCATCATTATCAATCAGCCGACAGATCCTTGCACTCGACATCCACTCATCCCTCATGACCTCATTTGCAGAGGGGAATTTGCCACGTGTTAATAAGTCATCATGACTGCTCCGCTTGATTATTGCTGTCATTAGTTTAATTATCTTCATATCTGCCCCCCGATATGAAGGTGTTTCCTTTACAATCATTTACAAATGCCGCATTTGAAGCTTTAATGCCAGCATTTAAACAGAGGCGGGGCACACTAATTGTGTTATGTTGTGGAGCCAGTACAGCCAGGTGACCAAGAGGAAAGCTAAAATGAACCAGTTCTACGATAAAGTACTGAGAGGTTGCTTTTGGCCGAGAGAGTCCTTGAGACCTCTCTTTTCTGTTGCATTGCATGCTAACTCCCTCTCCGAACCGGCGTTTCCCAAGACGGATGGCATGCCCGAAGAGCAGCGAGGTGATTGATAGCTGCAGAAATTGGGTTCCATTTGGCCTGGTGCCGTCTGTAAACTCTTAACGCCAATGATTCATAGGAAAGTTGTAAAGTGCACCATTATAGCCCCTCGTTGAGGGAGCAGGTGTGGAGCGCTGGGTGATTCAGGTATACCAGGCCGGCAGGGAAGGAGGTGGATGGGTGTCCTAGTTCCCATACAGCTGTGACTTTGAAACCAGCATACACTTGTCTCCATTAATGGAACCAGTATAGGCTAGTACAATCAGGCTAGGTTTGGTTTATGTACGTACTGAAAACACTGTATATAAATGTATCCATACTGTAGATACATCCAGTCCTCTGTTGTCTACCACAGTCTATTCATGTCTCTCTGAATTACAGGAGCTGAAAGAGACAGAGGAGCTGGACATCCAACTGAAGGTGTTCAACGAGAACAAAGAGGAGGACTCCATTGAGCTCTCCCATCGCCTCGATGACATCCGCGCCGAGATGGAATATCCTTTTGTCTGCCCGTGCCGCTGCTCCGGCCATGGAAAAAGGTCTGCTGGAAATGAGTGTATTGTGTGGGCCTTGCCAGGCTTACAGGTCTAAAGCCGGCATGGTCGGGTTCATTAGAGAAGGATTTGAGGAACTATAGTGCAATCTCCCAGCCCTATCGCTTACCTGGTAAACAGCCTCTTCTTCTCTTTTGCTTGCCTCGGTTCTGCTCCCTCTCACCGCCATTCCTAGTCTCTCAGCCGTTTCCATCAACTCACTTGGCAGATGCAAGACACGGGAGGCAACTGTCAATCACTACCAGTTGTTTTGTCTTCAGAACACAGTCTGGTTGTGTTATGGCAATCTATTTTAAGTCTGTTGTTAAGGCAGATAAGATCTTCAGTGTGGTTGTTTTGGCTGGCACACCGAGGTTCCATTTTCAGTTACCTCTATTGTTTTGTCTCCTTAATCACGCCTGTGATTTAAAGTACTTTACCTTTCTCCTGCACCCTTTTAGCTAGAAATGACAAGTTGGTGTCTCCAAGTCGTCCCTCTATGTCCGCTCAACTGGAAACTTTTTGAGTGGTTAATAAAGTGAGCCCTAATTGGGTCTCGAGTTAAAGACTTGTTTTAAAGCATTCTTGGCTTGGTGCCTAAATAATTCAAGCAGCTTCTCTAAGGGCATTTGGATGTGTGAAATGCTGACATGGTAGGCAGACAGTGCAGGGCCAGACACTGTTATACAGATGTTCTCACTGCCAACCTTTGTCTCCCCAATTCTCACAGTGCTCAAAAATATGCCACTGATTGCTGCGCTGAGTGACAGTTACTGTTGACGCTTGGTGAGAAAGAGAGAGCGAGGGAAGGGAAGAAAAAAAAAACACCACACCTGGATTAATGATGTCCTTGAGCAGGTTCACAAATGAGAGGGCCCAATGTTTGTTTCCAAGGACAATGTGGTGTTAATCTGTGCAAGCTCTATTCTCTGACACACACAAACATGCACGCATACAAGCACACACACACAAGTGGCTTGTTTCCTTGCCTCATGAATACTAACACTGAGAGGCACGTCTCCTCTCTGTCCAGCCCAGGTCTGGGTGCTGAGGATGTGACTCCAGGCCACTAATGAATATGAATGATGCTGTGAAATAGTGATTGATTGACCCTACCACTGACTGGTCCACATCTCACCTCCACTGCTGCTCATGTTTATTGAGAGAGAGAGAGAGAGAGAGAGAGAGAGAGAGAGAGAGAGAGAGAGAGAGAGAGAGAGAGAGAGAGAGAGAGAGAGAGAGAGAGAGAGAGAGAGAGAGAGAGAGAGAGAGAGAGAGAGAGAGAGAGAGAGAGAGAGAGAGAGAGAGAGAGAGAGAGAGAGAGAGAGAGAGAGAGAGAGAGAGAGAGACCCTTTCTTACTGCTAGATGTGGCTTCTTGAACCCTATATTACTGGTAGATGTACTGATAGATGTAGCTGCTGGGACCCTTTCATACTGACAGATGTAGCTGCTTACACCCTTTCTTACTCATAGATGGAGCTGCTGTGACCCTTTCTTACTGATAGATGTAGCTGCTGGGACCCTTTCTTACTGATAGATATAACTTCTGGTACTGATACTGTAGATGTAGCTTCTTGAACCCTTTATTACTGATAGATGTAGCTGCTGGGACCCTTTCATACTGATAGATGTAGCTGCTGGGACCCTTTCATACTGATAGATGTAGCTGCTGGGACCCTTTCATACTGATAGATGTAGCTGCTGGGACCCTTTCATACTGATAGATGTAGCTGCTGGGACACTTTCATACTGGTAGATGTAGCTGCTGGGACCCTTTCATACTGATAGATGTAGCTGCTTACACCCTTTCTTACTGATGTATGTATTTGCTGGGACCCTTTCTTACTGCTAGATGTGGCTTCTTGAACCCTATATTACTGGTAGATGTAGCTGCTGGGACACTTTCATACTGATAGATGTAGCTGCTGGGACCCTTTCATACTGATAGATGTAGCTGCTTACACCCTTTCTTACTGATGTATGTATTTGCTGGGACCCTTTCTTAATGCTAGATGTGGCTTCTTGAACCCTTTCTTACTGATACTGTAGATGTAACTGCTTGAACCCTTTCTTACTGATAGATTTAGATACTTGAACCCTTTCTTACTCATAGATGGAGCTGCTGTGACCCTTTCTTACTGATAGATGTAGCTGCTGGGACCCTTTCTTACTGATAGATATAACTTATGGTACTGATACTGTAGATGTAGCTTTTTGAACCCTTTATTACTGATAGATGTAGCTGCTGGGACCCTTTCATACTGATAGATGTAGCTGCTGGGACCCTTTCATACTGATAGATGTAGCTGCTGGGACCCTTTCATACTGATAGATGTAGCTGCTGGGACCCTTTCATACTGGTAGATGTAGCTGCTGGGACCCTTTCATACTGATAGATGTAGCTGCTTACACCCTTTCTTACTGATGTATGTATTTGCTGGGACCCTTTCTTACTGCTAGATGTGGCTTCTTGAACCCTATATTACTGGTAGATGTAGCTGCTGGGACACTTTCATACTGATAGATGTAGCTGCTGGGACCCTTTCGTACTGATAGATGTAGCTGCTGGGACCCTTTCATACTGATGTATGTATTTGCTGGGACCCTTTCTTAATGCTAGATGTGGCTTCTTGAACCCTTTCTTACTGATACTGTAGATGTAGCTGCTTGGACCCTTTCTTACTGATAGATTTAGATACTTGAACCCTTTCTTACTCATAGATGGAGCTGCTGTGACCCTTTCTTACTGATAGATATAACTTCTGATACTGTATATGTAGCTTCTTGAACCCTTTATTACTGATAGATGTAGCTGCTGGGACCCTTTCATACTGATAGATGTAGCTGCTTACACCCTTTCTTACTGATGTATGTATTTGCTGGGACCCTTTCTTAATGCTAGATGTGGCTTCTTGAACCCTTTCTTACTGATACTGTAGATGTAACTGCTTGGACCATTTCTTACTGATAGATTTAGATACTTGAACCCTTTCTTACTCATAGATGGAGCTGCTGTGACCCTTTCTTACTGATAGATGTAGCTGCTGGGACCCTTTCTTACTGATAGATATAACTTCTGATACTGTAGATGTAGCTTCTTGAACCCTTTATTACTGATAGATGTAGCTGCTGGGACCCTTTCATACTGATAGATGTAGCTGCTGGGACCCTTTCATACTGATAGATGTAGCTGCTGGGACCCTTTCATACTGGTAGATGTAGCTGCTGGGACCCTTTCATACTGATAGATGTAGCTGCTTACACCCTTTCTTACTGATGTATGTATTTGCTGGGACCCTTTCTTACTGCTAGATGTAGCTGCTGGGACCCTTTCATACTGATAGATGTAGCTGCTGGGACCCTTTCATACTGATAGATATAGCTGCTGGGACCCTTTCATACTGATAGATGTAGCTGCTGGGACCCTTTCTTACTGATAGATGTAGCTGCTGGGACCCTTTCATACTGATAGATGTAGCTGCTGGGACCCTTTCATACTGATAGATGTAGCTGCTGGGACCCTTTCATACTGATAGATGTAGCTGCTGGGACCCTTTCTTACTGATATATGTAGTTGCTTGCACCCTTTCCCAGTCCGGGCTTCTTCTCTACTTACGTCCCCCCTCAGATAGCAGTGTGGCAAGCCTATAATTGCATCTCACCGGTTTGGTAATTCTCATCGGCTTCTTCCAGGCTCATACAGGAGTGGGAAGCGATACTTCAGAGAAGCCTGTATTCCCATCCCCTGCGCTCCCCGAATTTGATATGGGAGAACTATTTTGGTTACAGACGTGGCTGAAGTTAATAGGAAAATGTCAGATGGCGTTAAAATTGATTGATTTGCACTGATGGTGGTGGATGGATCATGTGGTGTATGAAATGTTGGGAACAGTTGGAGAGTATGGAGCAGTGTTCTGTCATTTTGGGTGTGTCAAGTCTTTGCACTGGTTGTCAAGGGATGTTCACTCACGCTTAGGTAACTTTTCAGAGGTGATCAATGCTCGATTGTCATTAAACAGCCTTTTGAGACGATAAATGTAATTTTTTTCCCATCGTAGCGGATACAATTTGCTTTAAAAAACTTTGATGGGGCCACACAACTTTGACATGGCCTATTTATGTAGCTAAAAACCCTGAAACGAAGGCCGTCCGACCATGTCCTCTCCCCTTATCTGAGGAAACCAGGCCCTTGGTCCCTCCTTTTAAGCCCTCTGGACTAAACAAGAACACAAATCAGATATCTTTATTTACTGCTGGGTGACCACAGACAAATGTGAATGAATGCAGAGCCACTGACTGTGAAAGTGTTTTAGCCCAGACAGTGTATCACGCCGCAGTCAGCACGTAAATATTTCAGCAGACATTGTTAAAACGCACACTTCATATTATGACGGCAATCAATTTTTCATCCTTCCCAGCTTAACACTGCACTAGTCCCCTCACTCTATTCCCCTTGTTTTCTGCATGTGTGCACAGATTGAAAATAAGACTTTCTGAGTTATTTTTATTAATTTTTTACATGCTTTTCAAACAAGATCAATATCCACGGGAGGATCCTTTCTCAAGCAAACCGTTTTGTATAAGCCCCCTCAAGCTATTTATTTCTCTAAATTCTTTACAGTTTTGGGACTGGGTTTGTTGTTAGTTCAAGAAGATCAAATGTAATCTTGCTATAGATTAAAATTCCATTTGAATATTCCTTGTAAACACAGATGAAATACAATATACTGTAATGTGATCGTGATATTATTCTGAAATCCCACTTGGATATTATGTTTAAACACATGCACATCTCAAGAGAAATCACTTTTTCCTTGATTTGAACATGGCTCCCTATGGTTTCAATTCCATACAAATCAACTGTGAGATGTTGTGTCAAGCGCTCCATTTCGCAGCCTCTGCCAGTTCTTGATCTGAAACAAATAGCCAGCAATCCAACTCAGAGAAACGGACATAATGAAATTAATAATAAACCATAGACAGTGATTTCTTATCTGATTCAACAACTATTTTAGACATCAAAAGCCATCGCTCGCACTCCTTGGGGAGACACATATTCAGTACCTTTAGCAAGTCTAATAACACATATTTTCTCTTCGACGGACAAGGCACAATCTGAGGCAATATTTTCACAGTGACTGATCCCCTTTTCATGATTCTCCCTAAATATCCAAACCCAATGCAGTTTTCATGTCATTAATTTCCTCCTCCTTGAAAGGCGCAGAGTGATAGGTGGAACACAGGGACTGTTCTTTATTGCCAAATCCCCTCCTAAAGTTAGCTGTTTACTCTTCTGCCGCTCCCGAGAGGGAAAACAGATGTGAGGAATCGTCGCAGTGTTTGCTTGTGCACAATGACACTTGTCTGAGTACTAGATCGAGATGGGAAAACAAACACTGTGATTTGATGATCTTTCAAAATTATTTTGATGGATTTTAGAATGCACTGTCACTATCACTATATTATTAGATTGATTTAAGCACAGGTTTAAGCACTCCTTCATTCCCATGTCCATTTAATACCTAAACAGCAATAGGTAAAGCTGAGCTGTGTTAGTACGCCACGGACCGAATAAGGGAATGTGAAATGTGTTATGTATATGGATAAATGAGAGGGGTACAATGTGTGAATGTGCTTTTCCCCTTGGGAACATTAAAGTTCGCCCTATCCTATATGAGGAGAGGTGGTTAAAGGTAATAGAGGACTGGGTTAGAGAAGGCACATGAATTGTAAATATTTAGCTTTCTCATTTTAAATGGTCTGTCATAGTAGCCTACTACTATTGCAAGTTGTTTTCTCTCAATTGTTTGCTACACTGCCATGACGTTATATACCTTAACCCCCTTCTCACTGATATGGGTGAGGTGTACCATCTCCTGTCCAACATGGTGAAAGACACCGGGTCGGAGACCTACTTCCTGTCCATCCTACAGCACCTCCTGCTCATCAGGAATGACTACTACATCAGGTGAGTTCTGCCCACAAACAGCCACATCCCTTCTCACTGCTTTCACAGGAAGACTGCATTTCCACAAGACTGGTCTTGAGAAAAGCATAAGGCTGAAATGTCGACATTAAACAGTCTCTAGTCTATTCCCTCTTTTAGTTTTTTCAATAGTATGTAGCCTCTATAAGGGCAACACTTTTCTGTGTAGCGCTGATGCGCTAATGCTGCATTATCAACGCCGAAACCTCACGGACGTCCACTCCTTGACACCGCATTCGAGGAAGGCCAGATAACGAAACACGCGCCTGACCCCTGTAGATAAGTTTGCCACAACCCTTGTAAAACTACAGTACTTCCTATAGCAAGTGCTATTCTCAAAACCTTGCCATCTCCATCTCCCAGGAGAAAGCATGTAAGCATTCAACATGAAAGATTCACATGTCCATTTTCTCCTCTCAGGGCTTCTCTCTCTCTCTCTGTATGAATGTAATCACTGTGATCAAAGTGCCAGGGCCGTATCAGAGCAGATCTAATATTCTGTACTTTAGAACGATTAAGTAATTATTCAAATGGCGGCCCAGCTCTGGATTCCGCCTTGGCAGTGTAAATGTGTCAATCACAGGCAAAAAGAGGGAGACAGTGGCGGCTCCTCAGATGTCAATGACAGTGATCAATTCGCTGCTGTGTCAGACTTTTCGCAGAAATAAAATATTTAACAAAAAATAGAGAGAAGACAAGAGGAATTTACCATAGACAAGTTGCTGCTCACTAGGCTGGTATGAATAATGCATTCCTCATCTTGTTGGAGAAAGTGAGAAATACACATTAAAAAGCTAGTGCAGCATAGCACCTCAGCACTCCTCTCGGTCTCTTTCCCCCACTACTGACGCCAATGCTCTCCACCACCGACAGTAAAAAAGGATCACTACAAATGCTAATTAAAAATGGATGTGCTTATTAAAGATATGCTTTTAAAAATACTTTTCCCACCACTCTCCCTCCTCCCTTACTCCATGAGGAAGACATAATTCCACATACATCACCGGGCTTTGCGAGGTGCGCTCGGTCTGTCTGACGCAAGGTTCTATATCCAGCTCAGGCCTCAATTCATCATCAATATATCATTTTTCGGCCACTTTGAACCAGCATATCTTTTTATGTTTCAGATTAAATTGGCTGGTTGGGAAATGGTAGGTCTTTAATTTTAGATTAAAGGGAGACCTTAAGATCATTTTGGGCTTTGATGACTGTATCTCTATTGGGATCCAGGGTGGAGGAAGTGGGCCACTCGTGCTCGCTGCCAGGCCAAATCAGGTGATTTGCGAAACTTGTCCATAGGTGTATTGGATGGCTTCCTGATCGAAGGGAAGCATAACATGCCTATGCAAATATTCCAGCAGAATGGGGACTTTGGTTTCTAATGTTATACATTTTCAACAGGACAGCCATGTACCTTGTTTCAACAGGACAGCTATGTACCCTGTTTCAACAGGACAGCCATGTACCCTGTTTCAATCACAGGGCAGATGTGTGTGTTCAATTTGGTGGAGCACCTCTCGAAACCATCACCAATTGGTGAAGGGGGGGCTTGTTTTATTTTCAATAATTAATCTGAGTGCCATGCTTAATGAATGGGAGCACATCAAACCCCTGCTAAATATAGAGCGGATATCCTCTTTTGGAGCGGAGCGATATGGGGATTACACTGGTTATGTGGAGCAGGGCTGGACGAGAGACTGCGAGGGGAGTTTGTGCTGCTGCTAGAATCCCAATGTCATGTGGAGGGGAAAGGTGCCAGAGTGAAGGAGTGAAGGATGGTGCTGGGGACATATGTTGGCTTCTGGAGCCCAGCCTTGCTCAGGCTCTGGTGGGGCCTGACAGTTCTGGGTCACTCGCTCACTCCTTCCCTTCCCTTTCTCAGTTATCTTGGTGGTAGTGGCAGAGAGGAGCAGGGGATGCTGGGAAAATAGGGCGACTTATTGAGATAATAATGTGGTCAACATCGGTGACAGTACTAAACCGGGTTGCCACAGTGCTAAGCCACATAGGGGCGACGTGCACTCGCTCGATGTCATGACGAGTGGGTGAATCCAGTCACAGGAACAAAACATTTGCCATTTCGTGCATACAAAAATGCATTTACTTGTTTTGGTTATTATAATATCTGTTTACAATATGATAAGACCTGTCCACATTTTAGAGGCAACCCTGATTTAGTCCTTGTCATCACAAATAAAGCCCTACATATAAGATGTACAGTATAGTATAAGCAGAAATTCAATAATTGACATGTTTGGTCAATATGCACTCGTATGTGTAGTATTTCCATGCATGTTCAGAGCACTCAGCATCTTTTGTATATTGAAGTGATCTCTCTGAAATTATATGCATCCCAACAAATCCAGCCTATTTGGTTCACGATGAGGCCTCTGCTCAAAGCAATGAATCTATTTGAGTCACAATGCTCTTACCCCCTGCTCCCCTTTCCAAAGGCAGTAAAAAAAGAGCAGGACTTTGAAAAAAGCTTTGATTTCCTTATCTGCATCGGAGCCTTCTGAGCCTCCCTGCCACACACCCTGAGTATCAGCAAGCAGCATTGCGCCTGACCACAGAGGCCAGCAGGAAATTAGAGCACAGCAAATCTGCCTAATATAGGCCTCCCTCAGAAAACATATGAGTGTACACTACCGGTCAAAAGTTTTAGAACACCTACTCATTCAAGGGTTTTTCTTTATTTTTACTGTTTTCTACATTGTTGAATAACAGTGAAGACATCAAACCTATGAAATAACACTAATGGAGTCATGTAGTAACCAAAAAAGTGTTAAACAAATCAAAATATATTGTATATTTGAGATTATTCAAATAGCCACCCTTTGCCTTGATGACAGCTTTGCATACTCTTGGCATTCTCTCAACCAGCTTCATGAGGTATTCACCTGGAATGCATTTCAATTAAATGTTCATTTGTGGAATGTGATTACTTCTTAATGCATTTCAATTAACAGATGTGCCTTCTTAAATGTATTTGTGGAATTTATTTCCTTCTTAATGCGTTTCAGCCAATCAGTTGTGTTGTGACAAGGTGGGGGGGGATACAGAAGATAGCCCTATTTGGTAAAAGACCAAGTCCATGTTTTGGCAAGAACATCTCAAATAAGCAAAGAGAAACGACAGTCCATCATTAGTCTGTTACTCAGCACCACTTTAGTTACTGTCTGTCACTCAGCACCACTTTAATTATTGTCTGTCACTCAGCTCCACTTTAGTTATTGTCTGTCACTCAGCACCACTTTAATTATTGTCTGTCACTCAGCTCCACTTTAGTTATTGTCTGTCACTCAGCACCACCTTAGTTATTGTCTGTCACTCAGCACCCTTTTAATTACTGTCTGTCACTCAGCACCACTTTAGTTACTGTCTGTCACTCAGCACCACTTTAATTATTGTCTGTCACTCAGCACCACTTTAGTTATTGTCTGTCACTCAGCACCACTTTAGTTATTGTCTGTCACTCAGCACCACTTTAGTTACTGTCTGTCACTCAGCACCACTTTAATTATTGTCTGTCACTCAGCACCACTTTAGTTATTGTCTGTCACTCAGCACCACTTTAGTTATTGTCTGTCACTCAGCACCACTTTAGTTATTGTCTGTCACTCAGCACCCTTTTAATTACTGGCTGTCACTCAGCACCACTTTAATTAAACAAACTCCAGGTAGTTGTCAAATTAAGTGATTTGTGAAACTTTTGAGACTTGGGAGAGTATATGTTCTTCTTATACACTGCATTCACAATTTCTTTTGTGTCACACTAATCATTCCTTTCCATGTTGTACCATACTGCCGTGAGGAAGTAATCCTAATCACTTATATCATAAAGTTGATATGACTGGCAATAACTCCTCGTAACCTGGAAAGATTCACATTCATTCTGTTGATCCCGGATTTAACTAGCATTGACCAGGAGCAAATTATAACTGTACCTCAAGTGTGGATTTGAGCCGAGCGACAGTTCCTTAGAAACGGTCTCCATCATAAAAATTCATACTCCATGTGCTCAAGTGGGGGGTATTTCTGGTGGGAAAATTGTATTTCTGTTGGCACCATTCAAGGTCATGCTTGGAACATCATTATTTGTCGCTACGGGGCTCAGCTTAAGTTGACATTGTATTTGCTAAATGTCACTTGCAATTAAAGTTGATCATATAACTGGGGAAAGGTCACCCGCCAACTTGGGTGGCGCGAACACGAGTCCGCGGCCAACTCAGACACGGCCGCCGCCACCCGAGACCCCATCATTCTGTCACCCTCCCAAAACACGCAACATGTTCTCCATGCCATTGTGCTTTTAATTACACATATTACACTGATTAGATTTGCATTTCAGGTTTATGGGCGCCCTTAATTGACAAAGATGATTACAAATTAGGCGAGAGGGCATCGTGACGGCCGGCTGCGCTCCCCGTTTGTCACCTTGAATAGACGCGAGTCACGCCGCTCCGAGTTCCACGTCACCGAGATTAATCTAGCGATTTCACGATCGGCATAAAAGCATGATCAAATTTAATTCCGATTTTCTTTATTTTATTTTAACTGTCATTCTGTGACCTCTAGCTTGGCTAAGGGGATATTTTGTGGAGAATTAGGGCTGTGTAAGTTTGTGTCACTCTCCTGTTGATGTGCATGCTAACTCTGTTGTGTTCTGCTCACTGCTCTTCCAGGCCCCAGTACTACAAGGTGATAGAGGAATGTGTGTCTCAGGTGGTTCTCCATCGCAGCGGGATGGACCCAGACTTCGGATACAGAGAGAGAATGGATGTAGACTTTACCCACCTCATCGGTAGGTCTGCCAGAGCTCTGTCTTTCCTCTGAATTTGCAGCCAGTAGGACACCATTATACACCTCCAAAACTGATTGAAATTATGTCATTATTAACACATTTGAAAAAGTTTTTGTTTTCTGGTTAGAATTACATAATTTCAACCAGTTTTGCCTCCTAGGTCTCCCTAACCTACATACTGTACAATATAGCTTGAATTCTTATCTCTGTTTTTTTAATACTAGTCTTGTTATTCATATTTTGCCTCCTAATCGGTCTAAATCATCCTCAGATATATTTTTTCTGATGTAGGTGTTGCTAAAAATGGTGCAATATCCCTCTCATTATTATCTATCCCCATTTCCCCCCTGAGAGCCTTCCTAGAAACACCTGCAGCCCCTTGACATGGAAAGGAAAAGGTAGTCTAATTACGAATAAATAATGCATTACCTGTTTGGTGTGACTGTGGCACATCATGTCTCATCATAAGCACATGGAGATTTCACAGCGTCTTCACTCTGCCGAGGACATTCATCAGCAGAGTTTCTTGAATCCTATAGGAAACAAGGTCTATTTGCCCCAAATTAGAAATGCAGTCATTCATTTCCTTCAAGTAGAGACAAATTAATGAAATAACTAAGTGTTTTTATTTTTATATTTTTGTTCTTCTGTTAGTGTCACTAACAGTTCTGTGGCATCGTGCCGACAAAGTCTCATTAAAAGTTTCCAAGCCCATCCGTGATTTTCTCACATTTTTATATCACTGTGCTATAATGAGTTGAAAACAAATGTTTCGGGGCTTGGTTTTTAAACATTGGCAAACCTGCCGAACAGAATACAAATCTCCTGGGGGATATGTCAAGAAAAGAATGAGCCGACAAGTGCCTTTCCCCCCTTTCTTCGCTCATTCCCTCTCTGTCTCTCTGATGTAATATTCCTTTTAGGGTTGATCTGGAATTTTAAGTAGGATGTTAACAATGTACAATGTAATTGAGAGAATCAAAGTCACATCATGGTTTCTTACTGCCGTTGCTGCCCTCTTTTGTCTTACAGATCAGTGCGTGGATAAAGCCAAAGTGGATGAGAGCCAACTGAAGGCTGCTGAGTTCTCCAAAAAGGTGAGGTACCAACTCCATTGGTATGCCACCACCACACTCCCATCAGAAAGCCCCCCCCTCAGAGCTCCTGGTCCAGCTATTGATTCTGGGCCCTGATCAATAGCTGGTGAAATAGTTCAACAAACTCTCTCAAATATGTTTCCGGAATAAAGTTTTAAAGTAAAAGCTACAGTGTTGAGGAAAGATTGGACTAGCCTAACTCCTGAAGCTTTTAGTTACTTTCTAACTGGATTGAGTAGCCTTATTTATTAAGCACCCACACTGATCTTCAAAGATAGAGTGCTTGAAGTGTATTTTTCCTATGTAATCAATCAATTTACACTATATATTTGTGACCAACCGCCAAATATTTGTGACTGACCGCCTAATCTGTCTTTGTTGCAGGTCATGTTGTTCACATTACTGTCTCTGGTAAACACACTATATCAAATAAAATCTAAGTTTATTTGTCACATGCACAGTATACAGAAGGAGGCAACGGTACAGTGAAATGGTTTCATAGTAGCAATATAAAAAACAAAGTGTCCAGATCAAAATATTGTATAAATTATTATTAAATGATGCTTACCTGACACACTTGTCTAAATTAATCATCTGGCAAAGTGGAGTCTTTTGTTTAGCTACCTAGCGAACAGTACGCTTTAACTTGCAATGAAAATTAGAAACATATAATTTCTGAAAATGTAGCTAGACTCTTATCCGTATACATGGATAAACGCTTTACGGCAGAATGGAACCATTTAACTTCATTATGTTTGTAGCTACATCTTGTTTGGCCAGCGTTGTGTTAAGTCACTACGGTTCCACTGACCGTGGCGTGTGCAGAAAGTAGGCCATCACTTTTTCCAACTGATCTGTTAATAGCAGGGATAAATCTTGTTGAGTAAAGTAGCACAACTTTTGTAGTTCTCTATGGCTAACATTATATCTTTAAAAAACGGCACAGTAGAAAGGACTGTCAACACATACTGCATAGCTCACGTTATAGACAGAAGCATGCTACTGTACATGGCAGACCAATCCAAACTCATCTCCCGGCATGTCCAGCTCATCCATAATCTCAGCCAATCGTGACTAGCGGGAAGGTTTCCGACTTTTTCCGTGGATCAACCAACTAGGCTCGTAATTTAACGATTTCATTCATATTTACGGATGGAATGTAAGTTTATTTAAACACATGAAAGTTGACATATTCCAGAATGCATTTCTGCAAAAAAAAAAACGAATGTACGTTCAAATGCCTCTCCTGTTTAGTAGTGACACGCAACATTCCTGAAACAATCACACTTTTTAGTACACAACCAGTACCGGTACTTCCAGCAGAATCCTCCAGAAGTGTTTTGGTTCATGTGACTCAGATCTTAAAGACATGGTACTCTAGTTTGAACCAGTCTGTAAAGGCATGGTACTGTATCACCACGCCGCATATGCCCCCACAGTCCCACCACTCCCCCCCACACCCCTGCCTCGGTGTGTGTGACATCAGAGGCGTCCTGGGTGTGAGTGGAATGAGAGCAGTGTCCCCCCCTGCGGCATCAGTGAAAACATTGTCCTGATACAGGTTGCTTTCCCACAAAGGTTAGATCCGTCACTAACACATGAAAGCCGCACCCAAACCACAGCCAGTGGATGACAGGGTAGAGGCCACCAAAGGCCTATGAATAGAGGTGGAAGATGGTGGCCAAGTGCGTGCGAGACGGTGTATGTCGGTTTGTTTTGCTGTGTGTTGTCGTGCCCTGCAGTTGGCCATTCACTTGAGACACCCTGGTCCTGACCGGAGTGTGTGTTGTGTTGAATTGTTACAGTTCGATGAAGAGTTCAGCGCCCGGCAGGAGGCCCAGGCCGAGTCCCAGAAGAAAGAGGAGAAAATCAAAGAGCTGGAAGGGCAGATCTGCAATCTGAAGACTCAGGTAATGGTAATGACCAGAGGAGAAGGGAGGAGCATACACACCCATTACTCCAGACTGCAGTCTGAAGTCACAAGCTCTCCATAGAGGTCTTGTAGGTGTCTTGTACAGTGTCCATGTGTTCACAAATACATACACAGTCTGTACCACAAGTTTTACCGAAATACATAGTCTATACCACTGGAAAACCCAACCTCATTGCTTAATTTAATGTTCGAAACAGTATTGAGGAAGGCATAGGAAATAAAGGATTGGGGCTAGCAGCAAACATTAATCACATCATATTTACAGTGGCAAGAAAAATTATGTGAACCCTTTGGAAATACCTGGATTTCTGCATAAATTGGTCATAAAATGTGATCTGATCTTCATCTAGGTCACAACAATAGACAAAAACAGTCTGCTTAAACTGATAACACACAATTATATGTTTTCATGTCTTTATTGAACACACCGTGTAAACATTCACAGTGCAGTGTGGAAAAAGTATGTGAACCCTTGGATTTAAAAAGTGGTTGACCCTCCTTTGGCAATAATAACCTCAACCAAATGTTTTCTGTAGTTGAGGATCAGACTTGCACAACGGTCAGGAGGAATTTTGGACCATTCCTCTTTTCAAAACTGTTTCTGTTCAGCAATATTCTTGGGATGTCTGGTGTGAACTGCTCTCTTGAGGTCATGCCACAGCATCTCAATCGAGTTGAGGTCAGGACTCTGACTTGGCCACTCCAGAAGGCGTATTTTATTCTGTTGAAGTCATTTTGTTGTTGATTTACTTCTGTGTTTTGGGTCATTGTCCTGTCGCATCACCCAACTTCTGTTGAGTTTCAATTGGCGGACAGATAGCCTAACATTCTCCTGCAAAATGTGTTGAAAAACTTGGGAATTAATTTTTCCGTTGATGATAGCAAGCTGTCCAGGCCCCGAGGCAGCAAAGCAGCCCCAAACCATGATGCTCCCTCCACCATACTTTACAGTTGGGATGAGGTTTTGTTGTTGGTGAGCTGGGGCTTTTTTTCTCCGCACATAGTCTTGTGTGTTCCTTCCAAACAACTCAACAATAGTATCATCTGTGCAGAATATTTCACCAGTAGCGCTGTGGAAGGTGCACTTTTGCAAACTTCAGACGTGCAGCAAAGTTTTTTTTGGACAGCAGTGGCTTCTTCCGTGGTGTCCTCCCATGAACACCATTCTTGTTTAGTGTTTTACGTATCGTAGACTCGTCAACAGAGATGTTAGCATGTTCCAGAGAAGTCTTTAGCTGACACTCTAGGATTCTTCTTAACCTCATTGAGCATTCTGCGCTGTGCTCTTGCAGTCATCTTTGCAGGACGGCCACTCCTAGGGAGAGTAGCAACAGAGCTGAACTTTTTTTTTGCAGGGCAAGGCAGCTCTAACCAACATCTCCAATCTCGTCTCATTGATTGGACTCCAGGTTAGCTGACTCCTGACTCCAATTAGCTTTTGGAGAAGTCGTTAGCCTAGGGGTTCACATACTTTTTTTTTCACCTTTATTTAACCAAGTAGGCTAGTAGAGTGTTGGAGGCTATTTTATAAATGCATTGCCGAAGTCTAGGATTGGTAGGATAGTCAGTTTTACGAGGGTTTGTTTGGCAGCATGCGTGAAGGATGCTTTGTTGGGAAATTCTAGATTTAATTTTGGATTGAAGATGCTTAATGTGAGTCTGGAAGGAGAATTTACAGTCTAACCAGACACCTAGGTATTTGTAGTTGTCCACATATTCTAAGTCAGAACCGTCCAGAGTAGTGATGCTGGACGGGCGGGCAGGTGCAGGCAGTGATCGGTTGAAGAGCATGCATTTAGTTTTACTTGCATTTAAGAGCAGTTGGAGGCCACGGAAGGAGAGTTCTATGGCATGAAGCTCTTCTGGAGGTTAGTTAACACAGTGTCTAAAGAAGGGCCAGAAGTATACAGAATGGTGTCGTCTGCGTAGAGGTGGATCAATCACCAGCAGCAAGAGCGACATCATTGTTGTATACAGAGAATTGAACCCTGTGGCACCCCGATAGAGACTGCCAGAGGTCCGGACAACAGGCCCTCCGATTTGACACACTGGACTCTGTACCTACACTGTGAAAGTTTAAATGATGTATTCAATATAGAGAAGAAAAATACAATTCGTGTGTTGTTAGTTTAAGCACACTGTTTGTTTATTGCTGTGAATTAGATGAAGATCAGATTAAATTTGATGACGAATTTATGCAGAAATCCAGGTAATTCCAAAGGGTTTACATACTTTTTCTTGCCACTGTAGTTGTTTTTCCAAAGCATGTTGGTCCAAGTTGACCTTTTACTGCAGTGGGCTGAATCAGGGTCACATGAGTGTTTCTTCGTAGTCTTAAACAAATTTACTTTGAAACTAAAGTATACTCCTCACACACAATGTTATGGGCTTAACAAAAGAAAACACCTGTACCATGTCAGATATAGAGTTGAAATGTATTCAATTTTGAGTTTGCATTGCACTATTACACTTCATATACATTTCAGAAGACTGACATATACAAAACCGTTTGACAGAGAAACACCGGCTTTCAAAAAATTATGTTTATTTATTATTCATAACATTCCTCCCTAAAGGACGATTTGATCATTTGACTGCAGGAAAGGACTACTCCTTTGTGAGAAAAAAATGACTTTTACTAATTTGGTCAAATTGAAACCTTTCTACCCCAATCACGGATGCCAGGCTGTAAGTGGGTATTTTCCAGCCATACGGGAGCGTTTGATTCAATAAAGGGTTCATCTCCTTTTTAAGATGTCAGATTTGATATTGGCTGAATTGCTCCATGGCAACCTGTTCCATGCAATTGTATTATCACAGAGATGGATTTCATTTCTTCTCTGGCCTTGGCATCCATCTTTTCCCAGACAAAACCCCTCAAACCTAAGCACAGAAAATGACTGCTATTTCCTCCTTAACCCAATTTGAAACACTTCAGTGTTGCCTTGGGACAAAAGGGCAGTTTTCTTCCCTGCTTACTGAATGTAATATAAGCCAGTGCTGAAAGATGGTATGGCGTCCAGTAGCTGAGATTGTTTTCCTCCAAACTAAATTCTGTGGCAGTTGCAAATGTCCGCGCTCCCCATCCCATCCCTTTTCCGCACCCGCACCTTTAACTCTGTACTGCGTCGCCGGGACTTTTTCTAAAGACAAGTTGCTGTCATTAAGGTCCCTGGCAGCCTCCGTGATCATTTATTCTCAGCATTAGCGCGCGGCGTGAGGCTTGGTCCTCTTCCTGGCTAGACAGAAGCACGTTCTTTTTCTTTCTTCCCCCGATTGCACTTAATTTGTGTGCAGTCCTCACTCCCCCACTTCATCTGCCTGAGTGCCATGTCGCCACTCGTTACCTTCTCTCTCGGCCAAACTCGTTCATCATTCACTCAGCGCCCCAACGACTGCCCGCCTGCTGCATGCACATGATCATGAGGCCAACATGGGGGCCGGGGCCCGTCCGCACCTCTATCATCCTCATCCTCTGCTTTTTTCTCTCTCTCTGCCATGTCTTCTCTATCTATCTGCTTTGTCTTCTCTCTCTCTCTCTCTCTCTCTCTCTCTCTCTCTCTGCTTTGTCTTCTCTCTCTCTCTCTGCTTTGTCTTCTCTCTCTCTCTGCTTTGTCTTCTCTCTCTCTCTATCTGCTTTGTCTTCTCTCTCTCTCTCTGCTTTGTCTTCTCTCTCTCTCTATCTGCTTTGTCTTCTCTCTCTCTATATCTGCTTTGTCTTCTCTCTCTCTCTCTCTGCTTTGTCTTCTCTCTCTCTCTATCTGCTTTGTCTTCTCTCTCTCTCTATCTGCTTCGTCTTCTCTCTCTCTCTATCTGCTTTGTCTTCTCTCTCTCTATCCGCTTCTGCTTTCTCTCTATCTGCTTTGTCTTCTCTCTCTCTCTATCTGCTTTATCTTCTCTCTCTCTATCTGCTTCGTCTTCTCTCTATCTGCTTTGTCTTCTCTCTCTCTCTATCTGCTTCGTCTTCTCTCTCTCTCTATCTGCTTTGTCTTCTCTCTCTCTCTATCTGCTTCGTCTTCTCTCTATCGGCTTTGTCTTCTCTCTCTCTATCTGCTTTGCCCTCTCTCTCATTGCATCAGGCAGTGTCACCCTCTGCTTACCTGCTTTCCCTGAGTGCTGCTTTTTAAGCACTGTTTTTACAGGCTTTTCCCCCTTCCCCTAACAGGCCCCCAATCTTTTGAAGCCAGACTGTTTGTGGTGCATTAACAGGTAGTGTAGCGGAGTGAAGCCCCCGAGAGTCAGCTCCTTCTCTTCCTGCCGTCTCTGAACGTGCCTTCAAAGGCTGCTGGAGCTTTGCACATCAACAGACATCTGCCTCAGCAGGGAAACATCTAATGCGCTCGGCGAGAGCTCCCATGAATATGGCTGCGAGTTCTTCAAGTAACATCCATGGGGTGTGTTGGTCTAAAAAGGGGTTCGATGTAAACATGTATATTGTCACGCGCTGCATGGCAGGAATACGCTCCTGGTCAAATTGGTGCCTTTATGAAATGTGTATGTGTAGTATAAGGTGATTTCAAAGGTTTTCTTCTATTGCTTTCACACTGGAGGCACAGAGAAAGACTGGTACCTTTTGAGTAGGCGCTTCCTCGCTAGGAACACTCTTGCTAAGAACAGACATGCGTCGTCAATTTGATCTCTTCGGGCATACTATAGGAGATGTGCCATAGCTCTCACAATTTCCGCCGCTTCATGACACAGATTATTTTGTTTGTCTGGCAACACGTTATCAGGAGGTACACGTTTTGCAATCCCAGCAATATTTGTGTTGCGGTGCTGAAGTCTTGCAATGCAGCACATAAATGGAAATGTAGGCGCTAACAAGATACTCCATTTTAATAAGACAATTATTTGAATTCTAAAGTGTATCCTTCTTGATGATGATGTAGCCTACAAAAAGACTAGACATACAGGCCTGTTTCTTCCCTTGAAAACCAAGTTTCTAGTCAACCTGTTTTAAAAGGGTTGAAACTGCAACATGAACACAGTGTTGTACTAAGCCATTATCTTCCGGAGTGCAGCACCTCTAAATCCATACGAAGACACTACACTCAGATTGTTCATCAAAGCTGCTGTGGTGGTGCATCTGTCGTTTTATTGAATATGAATGAAGTGGGATTTCTGTTCACATCTCGTCGACAGAGCTCTTCGTGGAAATAAAAGCACACGTCTCTCTGTCTCCTAGCCCCTGCTACTTCACCTTGTCTGTGAACCGACGGATTTAATGAGAGCCTGTCTCAGGGAGCTTCCACCTTTTGATGTGTCTGTTTGATTATCCCCGCAATCCGATCTAGCACAGGTTTCGCCTGTAAACATCGACAAAACGCAATGAAAACACATCAAATGGAACTAATCCACCTCCCACCCCTGCCAACCCCTACGAACCCACCTCAGCTCAGAGATAACGAGGGAGGCGTTCGTAGATTAGGATTAGGATGAGATTAATAATTTTGAGGTGCGGTAGATACCTTGGACCTACTCTGTGCCATGCCATTAATGGGCTTTAACAACCTGGAGGTCATGTAGCTGAACCAGCATGGCCAGGAATGAGGTTGGAAGGCATAGTGGATCACTCTCTCCTCTCTGGCTCTGTCAGTCTACCTGCAGACCTCTCTCATTCCCAGATTGGACTGAGCTTGCAATGAAGGCAACAGGCCGCTCGATACAACCACCACTGCCATGTGTTCGCAGTGGTTGCCAAGTAAATCACCGTCAAATGTAGCAAGTGTTTGACATGCATGTTTCTCTGGCTGTTATTAACCTTAAAACATTTGTTTACGTCAATAGCTTCAATACCTTAGGTTTAATACATGAGTGTATTGTACTTGTGTAATGTACTTGAGTTCCATCAATCGCAGCTTTGAGTCTAAGATATGCTTGAGGGGTTAAAGTTCCATGCCATCCACTTATCCCCGCGGTTTCAGTTTTTAAACTAGAGGCCTTGAACTCTCCATAGTTAAGGATGGCGTGTAAAAGAAGGAAAGTAGGAAAGTTTCCATCTCCTTTTCCATTATACATGTTCAATATTTACTAATCCTCAGTCCACAGTAAGGCTGTTCTGTAGGAACGACAGTTTCACTACGCAGTTGAGTTTGTACCAATCTACGCAACGGCTGTTATTAAGACGTTAGAATGTGACCAGGTCATATAGAGTAAAATATCAAAGCGACAACAAAATCTTCGGGATAAAATCAATGCCTGTCATATATATCTGAGCGGGGAAAGTAGGGAATGCATTTTGCTAGAACATATTAGAACATAGCGTCCCAAAGGGGACCATTGAATGGGTTTTGAGGGTACAAAAAGAAATGCCATCCACTGTGTGATCATATAGATGGCTTTTTCATCTAGGCTCTGTAGATGACTAAATTAGGTTATTTTCCATCTAATACAAAATGCACTTTTAAATGCTGAAAATGATTTTGCTTGTTTGAGGATATGAAATAAATGTGATCTTAGTATTCCATGTGACAGGTAGTACTAATTGATCTATATTCATTTCATCATAACCATGTTTTAACTGGGAATTTCTCTGTCACCTACTCCTCTGCTTCACCTGTCTGTGCCTGGTGTTGGCCTGTGTTCTTGTTAACAAAAGTACTGGTGTTCCTCTTGTCTGTCTAGCTAACCACCCTCTCTGTGTGCCTCTCTGTTGCTCTCTGTATCTGTGTGTACGTCTGGGTGTCTGTTGTGTGTTTGTGTGTACGTCTGTCCAGTTAGCTAGCGAGGCAAACAAGCTCAAAGAGGCTCAGAAAGTCATCAGTGAAGCTGAGTGCCAGGTGCAGGTGGGTGATACCTTTGCATCCGTGCCCCTCCCTTCCCTTTCTTTCTTCTGGCATGGTTGACCGGTATTGACTGCACATTGAGAAACCTAATCTTGAATTAAAAACTCATGAATGCCCCAAACTCAATCACCGTGCATTCCAAGTATGATGTTTGCTCTGATCTTTCCGTATGATTGATTTTCAATAGTTGTGCAGTGATCTACATTATATTCCTCATAATTCCTCATCAACTCATAATCTGTTAATAGTTCCACAATCTTGGTCTGTAATTGGAGAATGCAATGAAGTTTGATTTCCTTGCATCATACTAAACAAAGAGTAATAATCTATGAGATTTTTATTACATTTTTATTTAACCTTTGTTTAACTAAGGCAAGTCAGTTAAGAACACATTCTTATTTACAATGACGGCCTACCCCGGCTAAACTCTAACAACGCTGGGCCAATTGTGCACCGCCCTATAGGACTCCCAATCACGGCCGGTTGTGATACAGTCTGGGATCGAACCAGGTCTCTAGTGATGCCTCTAGCACTGAGATGCAGTGCCTTAGAGTGGCTTCCGAGTGGGGCAGCGGTCTAAGGCAGAAACATCTGTTGTTCTGCCCCTGAACAAGGCCGTTAACCCACTGTTCCTAGGACGTCATTGAAAATAAGAATTTGTTCTGGACTTAGTTAACTGCCTAGTTATATCAAGGTGAAATAAATAAAAATAATCTAAAATGATGTGTTCCATAGAAGATAATCAAATGTGGACGTGTTTGACTGTTGTGATGTAATTCTCCCCAATAAACACCTTATGACTGAATCTCTGCTTTGCTCATTAGAGCCACGATTGGGGAAAGGTTTAATTGCGTAATAGTCCAAGTTAATTACCCACCCGTCTGACCTTCCCCCTGTCGAGGTCTAGAAGCTGTGGACCCCTCAATGAACGGGTTAGATTTCATATCACTCCATACTCCTACGCTAATCAGCGCTCCAGATGAGGATGGCCTAGCAAGAGGGCTAGCTGCCAAGAAGCCGTTAGGAGGCTCACCTCTCTCTTGCTCCCAGCTAATGGTGGTCAGTGGTCAGAATGTAGCTGCCAAAACACAGCACCATTGGTCTGTAAACAGCCTTTTAAAATGGATGTTTGAACCAGAGAAACCAAAACAACTATGTTGCTATAGGGAGGAGGTGCTTGAAGATGCTATGACTGGAGGGTGTAGGAAAGGAAAGGTACTCCAGTGATTCACCTGTGGGAGAAGGCAGAACCCTCCAGGGCGCCGTCGAATGCAGGGTTGATTAGCCTTCCATAGACGAGGCTGGAGGGCCTGCAGCACGGCGGGACGAGAGAGAGAGAGAGGGAGGGAAAACAAGTGAGCAGGAGCAGCAGGAGCTATAGCAGGCTCAGAGGGCCCCTGAATGTGGAAAAGACAGCACTCTAATTTAGCAGCTAATTTGCTTCCATTCTCTCATATTAATCTTAAAAGAGAAAATGGGCCACGACGGGTTCGGAGATTGACAGACGTATAATCATTGGAACGGGAGCGCTCCCGTCGAGGGGTTTTGGAGGCGGCCTGCTTCAATCACTCCCCACCACTTTTTAAATGTTTTACCTGATAGACATTCCACGGCTGGCATTGTGTAATCAAGCACTCTGTAATACCTTAAAACATTTGACCGGACGCACATTACCCACATAATCCACTGAGTGGGGGGAGCGAAATTGGTTTTCGGGAAATTAAAAACTTGTTTTTGGTCAATGTGGTGGAAATGTTGCTGGGCATACTTTTGGAAAGAAAGACCGTTGTCATCTTCTAATCAAACCAGGTCAAATCTTATCTGGGCCATGGGCGGTCTAATTGTTCCATTTGAATATGTTTGGTCTCTAAACAGACCCCCCCCAGCCGCCAGTCCCTCCCGCTTTTATCAATGATTATAAATACCTGTTTGTGCTGTAGAGCTGTATGATAGGGCAGACTTGTCAAGGGACTGGCTGGTCTGTGTCTTATCGGTAATGGGTTTAATTTTGCCCGTCTACCGCCTAATAGCCTTCCTTTGTTAGCTCCATCTTGTCGACTTCAACATTGCTTATCTAGATGTCTAGCAGTGGCCAGACAATCCCCTGGCTTCTCCCCAATGGTTATGTGTCGGCTGAACATGCACTGTGCACACACACGTCAATAGGGAATGAATGTACTGGTATGTGAGGATTTGATACAATACATTATCTACCCACCGAACCCTCCTGCAATAGATAGTGTTGGCATAGCATTAGCATGCCATTAGTTTCCTCATTACCAATTCAGGTTCAGGTGGCTCTATTCATCTCATACGCTTCATCTATTAGCCAACTGCAGAAGCAATTGTCATGGTAATCAGCAGCGACAATTCAGGCTTGTCTATATTTTAGTGTGATTAAATGAAACACATCATATGTATAGGAAGAGGGGGAATCATTTTTCCATAAATAGACAATACAAATGTTCTCTACTTTAATGCATATTCAGAATGACTTCAGAATCACAGAAGTCTCCAAAAATATGGTCTCTCTTTTTCTTCTTTGTGGAATACTTTACATAGTGTTGATATGCAGCATTCATAAATCATTCATAAAGCCTTAATATGCATGACATAAAAAGGCATAATGCCCTACATATGTTTACATACCCTTTAAGGGTGACCTCTGATGGGTGTTTATTGGATTCTGTACACACACACTCTGAACTGAACAGCGATTGCACGCGCATGGTGCTTCATCCAGACACGTATAGGCACAAATATACTCAACATGTCAGAGATCTCTCCAGAGTACTTCTAATGGGAAAGGTGACATACCTCCCTGCAATATTGTTCTGCTGCCTATTAGGTTCTTGTTTATGTAACTACATATTTAATATGTCTGGTAGACTGTCTCAGGGAACTGAGCGACCCACTTTCCCCAGTGTGAGGTGGAGCAGAGCTGGTTAGTACTCTTCTGAGTGTTGGCCTCTGGCTGGCTGATAGGGTACTAATATAATGACTCTTCTGAGTGTTGGCCTCTGGCTGGCTGATAGGGTACTGATATAATGACTCCTCTGAGTGTTGGCCTCTGGCTGGCTGATAGGGTACTGATATAATGACTCCTCTGAGTGTTGGCCTCTGGCTGGCTGATAGGGTACTAATATAATGACTCCTCTGAGTGTTGGCCTCTGGCTGGCTGATAATGTACTGATGGAATGACTCCTCTGAGTGTTGGCCTCTGGCTGGCTGATAGGGTACTAATATAATGACTCCTCTGAGTGTTGGCCTCTGGCTGGCTGATAGGGTACTGATGGAATGACTCCTATGTGTTTACCAGCAAATGGATAGTGTAATGACCATCTTCAGTCCCTCAAAGGGACATACCCCAGGCACATTAGCCAGACTAGTGTAATGACCATCTTCAGTCCCTAACAGGGACATCACCTAGGCCCATTAGCCAGACTAGTGTAATGACCATCTTCAGTCCCTAACAGGGACATCACCCAGGCACATTAGCCAGACTAGTGTAATGGTGGTAAAGCTCTGGCCTCCAGGTCCCCAGCCTACGAATGACAAGGATGACATGATTTGCAGGGCTGACGGGGATGACATGAGTGCAGGGATGACAGGGGAATGTGTCCCATCATTAACATTGATCTCCCATCTTTGCAGATTGCGGCCGGACCAGCGGCGGCTGGGACTGGAGTCACACCTTCAGCCCTACCGGGGGGGTTGGCACCCCCTCCTCCGCCGCCTCCTGGCATGGCCAGCATGCCCCCTCCGCCCCCGCCACCTCCAGGCGGAGGGCCACCCCCACCACCCCCTCCCCCCGGTTGTGGACCCCCACCTCCCCCGCCCTTCCCCGGGGCTCCAGGTATCCCTCCGCCTCCTATGATGGCCATACCTGTCATCAAGCTGCCTTATGGACTGGAGGCCAAGAAGACCTACAAGCCTGAGGTCGTCATGAAGAGGGTCAACTGGTCCAAGGTACAGTAGCGACAGATGGAGCTGTAGGTACTAACCGAGAGAGTGCACCCTGTTCAACACTACCGTCGGTCTATTCAGGCAAGCGTTCAGCCACAGGGCACGCTACTCTGCACTCTGCACAAGAGATCCTCACGTAAACAATTTCCGCCGCTCGAATGTACTTGCATTCACACACACTCTTAGCGTAATTGAATACAGACAATGTGTTGTGTAACATTCCATCATTTAAATAAGATTTCAACTGGGGCCGTTCTCTTCGTATGGGCTTTATGCTACTCCCAGTTAATTTATCTATCGCCCAAGGGATTCTGGGAGTTGCAAGCGGCATTAATTTAGTGGTGTTTTGCATACACTTATGTGTGACCTTGCTATTTAATCTTCAATTATTGACAACAGCCAAAAGGAAATAGTTGTCTCTCGCTCGCACTGTGAAACCCTGTTGAAATCAAGCTGAATCACATTATCAGTAATTGCGTAAATGGAGGCAAGTCATATAGTAAGGCTGCACATCTAATAAGAGACAAAGTTCATTGAAATGTATTTATTATAATGTTTTTCTCATTTATCTTTTCACTGTAAGAAAAGAAGTGTGTTTGCATTCATGAGTGCGCCGCTTTGCACATCCGTCTCCTTCCCGGCGTGGCAATGACAATGTACGTCTGCATTAACCTTGCCTCCGCAGGCACTAGGGTTGGGAGATGCAAATGAAATGGCTAGATAGCACTCAAATGCCTTCAGAGCCATCTGAGTCTGTTGTGTGGATTAAGTGGGACCAGAGTCATCTGTCTTCTCTGTTAGGACCAGAGTCATCCGTCTTCTCTGTTAGGACCAGAGTCATCCGTCTTCTCTGTTAGGACCAGAGTCATCCGTCTTCTCTGTTAGGACCAGAGTCATCCGTCTTCTCTGTTAGGACCAGAGTCATCCGTCTTCTCTGTTAGGACCAGAGTCATCCGTCTTCTGTGTTAGGGTCAGAGTCATCCGTCTTCTGTGTTAGGACCAGAGTCACCCGTCTTCTCTGTTAGGGTCAGAGTCACCCGTCTTCTCTGTTAGGGTCAGAGTCACCCGTCTTCTCTGTAAGGGTCAGAGTCATCCGTCTTCTCTGTTAGGAGCAGATGGAGCCATGGAGGCCCCAAGCACTACTGTGATCTGTGCTTTCCATCATGCCCCCTTTAAAGCTGAGATCCCCATTGAAACAGCGCCACTGGTCGCCCCAGGCGCATTTGTTATTGTTTTGTTTTGTTTTTGAACCAGGGCAGAGGAGCGTCCAGCATCGTGGTGAAACGTTATCATAGTACATACTCTGCTGTTCTATCACGGGTGCAGTGATGTCCAACATTGTTTGAAGTAACGTCTTTGTTGTTGTAATAGTCCCTAACAGACAAGTCAGTTTCACCGCTGCAGATTCCATTTTTAAGCCCCATAACTACTAGTTTGCTGTTGCTACATATGAATACACATTTATTGGTAGCTTTATGAGTATAGGAGAAGGCCTTATCTTTTGACTGATTGAAAAGCAGGCAGGGACAACCTCACTGTAATTACATGTAAGGTTGTACTCCTTTACTGAAGAAGACTATACGCCGATGTTGGGTCTTAATTTGATCACCCTGTTGCAGTAGAACTTTCCTGCAATGCAGGACATGTAAAACTTGCAGTGCGTTTGAGGTTTAAAAAAGGCTTCTGAAGTTTGTAATTTCCATTTAGAAATTTCAGACTTGATTTATCAACCCCTACATAAATGTCCATTAATTATAATCCACTAAATAATTCACATTTCCTGTTGCTGCAGGATTGTTTTCCTGCTGTAGCAAACTGGCTCACATTAAGATCCTACATCTGTAGAGATGGGAGGGAGTGGAGAGAGAGAGTGAGGTTAGAATGGAGAGTGAGTGTTTGTGTCCACCTGTTGCTTTTTGAAAAACCCCACAATAGACCTTCGTCTCTGATAGTAACAGCAGCTGGCAGCAATAAAGGGAAAGTTGTCCAACTGAATGTATTCAACTGAAATGTGTCTTCCAAATTTAACCCAACCCCTCTGAATCAGAGAGGTGCGTGGTGCTGCCTTAATCGACATCCGCATCTTCGGCACCCAGGGAACAGTGGGTTAACTGCCTTGCTCAGGCGCAGAACGTCAGATTTTTACCTTGTCAGCTCGGGGATTCAATCCAGCAACCTTCCGGTTACTGGCCCAACACTCTAACCACTAGCCAACCTGCCGCCCATAAAGTGAGGAAGGAGTTTTTCCCTGTTTTATTTTTTTAAGCATGTAACAGATTTTTCAAGCAGCGCCGATAGAGATTGTTGCCTGGAGGTGCTGTAATTTCTCTGACGGTGAGAACACCTTACCATTGGTGAACCACACGTTTACGGCAAAGTAAATGATTGCTCTGGCTTTGTCTTATGGCGGTTTGCAGCAGCAGTGATATGACCCCAACCTTTGCCTCTAGTGAACCACTGTACTGGAGCCCCTTTACAGCACTGTACTACACTTAATGAGAATATCTCAGTCTTCCTTTGTTAATGAATCTGTTTTGGGAGGGTGCTCGTTTGAGCAGGTTGCAAAAAAAGACTACATATGTGTCTCCCACAAAATCCTCAAAGTTATTTTGCAACAACTAGTGGGCAGGCTTGAATTAGCGAACTATAGCAAACTACCTCACACACTCAGGTGGGGCACTAGTTAAAGCATCAGCTTTAGACGGCATCAGCTGCTGCTGAGGGGATCCTTCGATACGTTGCTGGAGCTACAATTCGTTTTGAGACTGGTGAGGAGGAGGCATGGAGGGCGGGCGGGCACCAGCAGTGGGGTAAAGCAGTGATTTGGGACATGCTGCTGTATCAATGGAGTGGAGAGAGGAGTGAAAGAAGCTGTGGGTTAGAGTCAGTATCTGTCATCTACTGTAAGACACGGTTAAGCAGAGGGGGCCGTCTAGATTTGGCTCGTCCCTGCTGTGTTTGACGTCCCCCTCATCATTTGGAAGCATTTGTCCATTAGAAACAAGCCCATATTTTCATCTAAAAGTTATTGATTTGAAAGGATTTGAAGCATTTGATCTTCTCTTGGAGTTCCACAAATTTTCAGCACAGTATCCATTTGTTATTAGAGTATTTCGTGGATTGTTACAAATTCGAATGAAAGTGAACATTTGTATTGTAGCACTACTAAGTAAAATAGGGAGAAATAAGAAACATTTATAAAAATTATTGTCATTGAATCTCTCGTAGAACCGTAATTATCGCACAATTGCAAATGTATTTAACTGTAATCACACAACCAGACTGTTTTCCAGTTTAATGCTGTTTATTTCTTCTGGCACGGTGAAATTGCAATATTTAGACCCGAATAGCAATTCCTTCACATTCTGTTACCCCGATATACAAGACTTGAGATGAACAATGCAATTATCTCCAAACCAGTCAATTTGGTTTACAAACGATGCAGAATTATAATTATCCTTTCAGAATGACGCAACTGTAATTTAATAAATTAGCACTCTCGCATAGACAAGAAAATAATGAGAAAGAAACAAAATGACCTCCGAGACCCCTCCCCCTTTGTCAATATAAGCAGTAAGTAT
The DNA here is from genome assembly GCA_030435695.1 of Brachymystax lenok tsinlingensis. NCBI lineage: Eukaryota > Metazoa > Chordata > Actinopteri > Salmoniformes > Salmonidae > Brachymystax > Brachymystax lenok. The sequence continues at coordinate 19,019,166 of CM059789.1, forward strand.
ATGACCAGCCAATCCATGAAACGCAGAGCCGATCTCTTCCTGAACTCCTATGCCACTCAACTCTAATTTCCTTCTCATGTGCTGATTTAGTTCAATAGGCTATCCATAGAGGAGTTCAGAGGGGCACTTCATTCATCCTTCATCCGTGGTTGAACTTTGCATTCACAGCAGGTTACCTTGTCAAGGGCCATCAAACTTTCAAGTAACCACTCTAGCATGGCATGAGTTACCTCAAGCTTCCAGAGAGCAGGAGTGTCGCAGCCTATGAACATTGTCTTCTGCCACAGGAGCCAATGAGTGTAAGTTAATTATGCAAGTGATTAAAATTGAAACAGCCTTGTTCCATACTGTATGCTTACTACAATGACAGTATGTGTCCATTAGTTTCAGGGATTAATCAGAATGTTTACATCTAAGGCTGCGTCTACAACAACAGACCCGTTCTGATCTTTTGCACAATTATTGGTCAGAATTGGGATGCCTGTGTAAACATAGCCTAAGAGCCTACATCCCAGCAGCCTGTAGTGTCCAGTAGGGCCCATCATTATTACCAACATCCCTATTGTTGGAAACCAACAGCAGTATGTTGTCATCTAGAGTTACATGTATTTATTTTACAAGCTATAGCACACTATTTTACATGCAGCAGGTTTTTAAAAGAGCAAAGAGTTTGATCTGCTTCGTGTTTTCATTTTTGCCATGGAAAAAAATATTGCAATACTGGTATCGTCCTGTTTCAAATGATCACTTTTATGCTCAACATAGCCACTTCATATGCGCACTCGCTCTGTTACTGGAAAAATATCCATAATATTTTATTCAGTTAAGTTCAATGATATTATTTTTAAAATAATGGCCTGGGACTTCTAATCATATCTTGTCAGCTAAGTGAACAAGCCTACCCCCCTATGGCATAGATCATAGCCAGGTACTCTAAGATACAGTAGACCAACTCATATTCTGTTCTTCTGAAATACATTTTCTTCATATCATAATGTTTCTCTAGACCTGCCTAAAATAAATAATGCATTTATTGGGATGGTGTATATTAAATTGATTTAATAGACTTAAATGTAGATGTTCCAAAGGCTCGCATCAGCGGCCTGGAGAGGCTAAACGTATTTATGTTAATTAATCAATTTCCATGAATTCGTCAGTCTTTTGCATGACAATAACCGGCTGATGACGTCCACAGACCTAGTCGCAAACACCTCCTGTCAAGTGGTTCCCCCTCACTCTCTCTCTAGTGAGTGCCCTTGCAACTTGCGTTGCCTTGTCTCGTTAAGGGGCTAATAACACAGGTTGCAATGAGAAACCAATTGTCCCGGGCCACACTGTGTCATGGCCGTGTCATCATCACAGACCAAGGCACTCTACGCAACCCATAATGGACTTCTGAAGGACATCGCCACGCACATTACTAGCCAATTATCAAATACAGCAAGAGGTGGTTGTTGTCAGTTCTGTATGTACAGGAGCCCGCCATCGGGCCACGGTACGATACGGCGGGCCAGGGTAGGAGCCACGATAAACAAAGGTAGAGGTAGAACCAATGGTGAGGTGAAGGGAAAATATATGTAAACCACAAACTAAGACAAAACTATGTGAATCCTTACAAATCTTTGGTGAATTTGGTTTGTTCATCTTTTTGTATCTTACACAAAGACAACATATTTATTTATTTACAAGAACGGAATATATTACTAAACCTGGATCCAAAAGATTTACAATATGTTGACAAACACTAGCATATGGACTTTGAAAATAGCAAATAGACAGACTAAATGGCCAATATACTGAAGCTTTCAATTAAGCTAGGTAGAGCGCCTATAGCTTGTCAATAAGTAACTCACACAGCTGAGTTTTGCAGGGCTCTGGGAGGACGTCCATCCAGCCTTATCTCTCTCAAATTGACCTGGATAGTTTATTAGCCTGGGCCGCGACATTGGAATAATCCAAGATGGGCCGTAACACTGTAATAATCCAAAATGCACCTAAACAGGTATTTGATCAATTCACTTTTAATGTGATCAATGTCACTATCAATTCTGCTCAATAGTTTTCATATCGATGGCTTATACTTGCCTGACGACTCATCCTGCATTCGTTGTGGAGAAGAAATGTGGGTGAGGTGTGTGGCTGGAGCAGTGTGGATGGGTTAATACAGAATATCTTGGCATATTGTATGATTATTTCATGACTATTGTGACTATTATTATGATTATTTTGAACTGAAGTAATATACCTAGTCACTGATGATATATTTTGTGATTGGCCAATGCATTTATTGCATTGGATACGCTTTTATTAAAAACAGGAAGTGACAGGCTAAATGGTGTTCATTTTGGTTGCTAAATAGTTATACCAGTCTCCATCCAATCCTTGCTCCTTACAGGAAGTCATCAATCCATCTGTACAAGGGCCCTCAATATTACAACATTACAAAAACTGTGGGACGTGTGTCATAGTAGAAAGGTGCTTGAAATTGCTAGCAACATGAACAAACTTTATCAAACTGTGTTTTGCGGTAAATGAGGGGAAGGAAATGGAGTGCAATGTGCAACATGACGGGTGATCTTCAATGCGCGCACACAAAATGCTTCACCGTTTCTAGGTGAGTGGGGTTTGAAGAAGTGGCATTTAAGTGGAGTTGCAGCTAGACTGCTTGTGGAAGGAATGGCAGCTGCTGATTGGGCCTTGCGATAATGGAATCCCTCCTTGTTGTTGCAGATAGTGCCTCAGGAAATGGCGGAGAATTGCTTCTGGATCAAAGTCAAAGAGGAGAAGTTTGAGAATCAAGAATTCTTTGAACAGCTCTCCCTCAGCTTTTCCTCCAGGACCAAAGGTAAGCAGGCCCCATCAGGCCTCATCAGGCCCCATTTCTCTCAACTCATTTACTAATGAATCTAAACACACACTTTTTTTGGCCACCCGGGTCTGGGAAACCAATCGGCTTTCATCTCCTGACACTTTACTAAACAATTTGTCTCTGAAATGTTAATTATAGTTAAACCACCACCCTTTTTTTGTGTCTTTGAACAATCCGGCTGTGGATGGTTGTGGGTTGAAATCTCTCTGAGCCAATTAATGGTTCTGCTGCTGCTGTTATTGATGCTGCTGGTATTATTGTTGTTGTTGTGCTGTGTTTGTGGGTGTTCTTTGAATTTGTTGTGGCTTTCAGAGTGTGTGCGCACGTGAAGAAAAGGACTCCCGCACAATGTGATTTCTTGCGAAAAAGTAAAAAGGTGTTGTGTATGTGATTGCGTTTCTCTGTGTATATCTGTATGCTTTTGCACATATCTTTGTGCGTTTGTATGTACAGTGCATTCAGAAAGTATTCAGACCCCTTGACTTTTTCCACATTTTGTTACATTACAGCCATATTCTAAAATGGATTGAATAAATAAAAAAAAATCCTCTTATCTACACACAATACCCCATAATGACAAAGCAAAAACTGTTTTTAGAAATGTTAGCAAATGTAAAAAAAAATGTAAAACTGATACCTTACTTACATAAGTATTCAGACCCTTTGTTATGAGACTCGAAATTGAGCTCAGGTGCATCCTGTTTTCATTGATCATCCGTGAGATGTTTCTACAACTTGATTGGAGTCCACCTGTGGTAAATTCAATTGTTTGGGCATGATTTAGAAAGGCACACACCTTTATATATAAGGTGCCACAATTGACAGTGCATGTCAGAGAAAAAACCAAGCCATGAGGTCAAAGGAATTGTCCGTGGAGCTCCGAGACAGGCTTGTGTCGGGGGGTACCAAAAAATTTCTGCAGCATTGAAGGTCCCCAAGAACACAGTGGCCTCCATCATTCTTAAATGGAAGATGTTTAGAACCACCAAGACTCTTCTTAGAGCTGGCAGCCCGGCAAAACTGAGCAATCGGGGGAGAAGGGCCTTGGTCAGGGAGGTGACCAAGAACCCGATTGCCACACTGACAGAACTCCAGAGTTCCTCTGTGGAGATGGGAAAACCTTCCACAAGGAAAACCATATCTGCAGCACTCCAGCAATCAGGCCGTTATGGTAGAGTGGCAAGACGGAAGCCACTCCTCAGTAAAAAGCCCACTTGGAGTTTTAAAGACTCTCAGACCATGAGTAACAAGATTATCTGGTCTGATGAAACCAAGATGGAACTCTTTGGCCTGAATGCCAAGCGTCACGTCTGAAGGAAACCTGACCCCATCCTTACGGTGAAGCATGGTGGTGGCAGCATCATGCTGTGGGGATGTTTTTCAGCATCAGGGACTGGGAGACTGGTCAGGCTTGAGGGAAAGATGAACAGAGCAAAGTACAGAGAGATCCTTGAGCACTCAGGACCTCAGACTGGGGTGAAGGTTCACCTTCCAACAGGACAACAACCCTAAGCACACTGCCAACACAACGCAGAAGTGGCTTCGGGACAAGTTTCAATGTCCTTCAGTGGCCCAGCCAGAGTCCGGATTTGAACCCGATCGAACATCTCTGGAGAGACCTGAAATCAGCTGTTCAGCAACGCTCCCCATCCAACCTGACAGAGCTTGAGAGGATCTGCAGAGAGGAATGGGAGAAACTCCCCGAATACAGGTGTGCCAAACTTGTAGCGTCATATCCAAAAAGACTTGAGGCTGTAATCGCTGCCAAAAGTGCTTCAAGAAAGTAATGAGTAAAGGGTCTGAATACTTATGTGATATTTCAGTTTTTTATTTTTAATACATTTGCAAAAATGTAAAAAAAATAAAAACGTTTTTGCTTTGTCATTATGGGGTATTGTGTGTAGATTGATGATGGAAACAAATCTATTTAATACATTTTAGAATAAGGCTGTAATGTAACAAAATGTTGAAAAAGTCATGGGATCTGAATACTTTCCGAAACCACTGCATGTACAGTATGTGTGTGTGTGTGTGTGAATGTGGACAGTCACGCTTGACTCTGCCCTTTTCCAGTCGAGTAGACGCTCCTCCACAGGGGGACCCGGTGAAGAAAGCTCAGGGAGTATACTCTTGTCCCGGCCAGTTGCTTTCAGAGATATAACTTGTTGATGAATAACACAAGCAGAAGGAAAGCAAGTTTGTGATTTGAGGTAGAGGCTGTGTGGTGGTGTGTTGGCTGGATATTTCTCCCATGACAATGCCAGTGATTTCCAGGTCTCTGACAGCATGTGTAGTGTGTACAGACTCCTCTAATTCCTGCCCTAGTGGGAGGGAGGGGTAAAGGGCCTGTTATCACAGCCCTTCTGGAATCACAGCCCTTCTGAGTTGTTGGGGGTGATGACTACCCAACAGCCCTCACTGTTCTGTTGCCTATCCTCTCTTCTCCTTCTCCTTCCCTTCTCCTCTCCTCCTCCCCTCCTTCTCCTCTACTCTTTTTCTCCCCTCCTCCACTCATTCTTCTCTCCCCTGTAGACTACATAACAATATTCATCTTCCTGTTTTTCTTTGAAATAAACAGCAATATAGCCCCTAAGCTGGGAGGTGATGTGTTGGCACAATACAGATGAAGAGAATAACGTAATAGCGAAAACAAGGGAGCTGCTGTAGCTGGGCTTAATGAAGCCACGGGGAAAGGCCCCAGAGACAAGTCTCTGCTTTCTCTGCAGGAGAGACAACGAGACACTGTCTGTTCTGCAACTGTGAGACCATGACACCTCTGTTCTTCAGCAACACCCAAAAACAACCAGAGAGGGGGGAAGGGGGAGAGGTTTTTGCTTTGTTCTGTGCCGTTCAGCAAGGGAGAGATGTATCACAAGGCAGCCATAGCGTTCCAATGGAGAAACATGGTTACTAATTAACACCAGCCATAATGAATAGTCGATTTTGTGTGCTGTATTTCTCTGTTCTTTCAGAAGTGTAATTCCATTTTCACCTTGGACAAACAAGGGAGCCAGATCCTGCAAAAAATAGAACACTGCTTAATACAGTATTATGCAGTATTTATACTGTATTCCATTTGCTTTTAATATTCTATCCTATTTAATCTCCTTGTATTCTATAAGGTCTAGGAATTATAGGCACATTAGACATACCTCTGCTTTACATTTCTTTCAGTGTCTTTTTTAAAATTCTAATTCTTCCTCTTTGATGGAACAGTCTGGTTCTGTAGGTAAGCCCCGCTCTTCCACTGGTAGCTTGGAAAGGCATGATATAGCGGAATCCTCTGGGAGATACCTTAGCTGGATCCCTATCAATTACGCCCACAGCATGTTCACTGATTCAGCTCTTCTCTCTCTATTGTTGAAACAGAACATGAAATGCTCATGAATGAAAAATGCTGTTTAATGTTTGATATCCTGAGTTCCGTTCTCTTATATTCTATTGAAGGCATAGTTAAAAGCGGGTGACAATGTGCGACGGTATCGCGGAGGGGAGTGATAGGATTTGACCAAAATGAGACGCCCCCTCATCTTTTTTTTTTCTTTTACCTTCACTTTACAATGGGAATCATTTAAACTGGTGAGATCTAAGGATGCGTTAGATTAAAATGTGCTTTAATGTTTTCCCGTTATTCTGCCTTTGTCGAAGAGCCTGACCCCATGTCTATAATGACTGTTAACCTTTAGATTCCCAGCGGTCTTGACAATGACGCATGAAGTTTAGCTTCCTGTACCAGATGAAGGGTATTCTGTTTTTCTAGAGCGTGAGATGAGGTGATATTGGTATCTCTACCATTAGTAAGAGAATGGTGCAGGTGGATAGGGCCTGGGTAGGGTAATCCGTTCACAAGACCTTACCGTCACACCATATTACCAAGGATTATAAATTCTCCCAGTAAACCAGTCCCAACTCGAAACCAACTTCATTTGTCAGGAAAATTGCCCCCTTTATTTATCTAGTGGAGCGTTTGGGCTGCGCTCCGTGTTGGTTTATCTAGTGGAGGGTTTGGGCTGCGCTCTATGTTGGTTTATCTAGTGGAGGGTTTGGCCTGCGCTCCGTGTTGGTCTATCTAGTGGAGGGTTTGGGCTGTGCTCCGTGTTGGTTTATCTAGTGGAGGGTTTGGGCTGTGCTCCGTGTTGGTTTATCTAGTGGAGGGTTTGGGCTGCGCTCTGTGTTGGTCTATCTAGTGGAGGGTTTGGCCTGTGCTCCGTGTTGGTTTATCTAGTGGAGGGTTTGGGCTGCGCTCTGTGTTGGTCTATCTAGTGGAGGGTTTGGCCTGCGCTCCGTGTTGGTTTATCTAGTGGAGCATTTGGGCTGTGCTCTGTGTTGGTCTATCTAGTGGAGGGTTTGGGCTGTGCTCCGTGTTGGTTTATCTAGTGGAGCATTTGGGCTGTGCTCCGTGTTGGTCTATCTAGTGGAGGTTTTGGGCTGCGCTCCGTGTTGGTCTATCTAGTGGAGGGTTTGGCCTGCGCTTCGTGTTGGTTTATCTAGTGGAGGGTTTGGGCTGCGCTCTGTGTTGGTCTATCTAGTGGAGGGTTTGGGCTGTGCTCCGTGTTGGTTTATCTAGTGGAGCATTTGGGCTGTGCTCCGTGTTGGTCTATCTAGTGGAGGTTTTGGGCTGCGCTCCGTGTTGGTCTATCTAGTGGAGGGTTTGGCCTGCGCTCGTGTTGGTTTATCTAGTGGAGGGTTTGGGCTGCGCTCTGTGTTGGTCTATCTAGTGGAGGGTTTGGCCTGCGCTCCGTGTTGGTTTATCTAGTGGAGCATTTGGGCTGTGCTCCGTGTTGGTCTATCTAGTGGAGGGTTTGGGCTGCGCTCCGTGTTGGTCTATCTAGTGGAGGGTTTGGCCTGCGCTCCGTGTTGGCTTATCTAGTGGAGGGTTTGGGCTGCGCTCCGTGTTATCTAGTGGAGGGTTTGGCCTGCGCTCCGTGTTGGCTTATCTAGTGGAGGGTTTGGGCTGCGCTCCGTGTTATCTAGTGGAGGGTTTGGGCTGCGCTCCGTGTTATCTAGTGGAGGGTTTGGGCTGCGCTCCGTGTTATCTAGTGGAGTGTTGTTTTTTTTCCCCATCATCCCTCCTTCCCCCCCATCTTTGCTGGGGTGCCTATAACTAAAGCACATGTTGTCGGACTGAAGTGAAAGATGAGGCAACCAGGTGTAAATGTGTTCCCTGTGGAGCTGCCCTTGGAAAATTGTGCAAAAGGGCTTCTGTTTAACTCGCCTTTACTTGAGAGTCACGTTTGTTACTCACATTGTCTGAAAAACACACCACACACTTTTACAGGCCCCTGAGATTTCTTACTTTCTCCGGTGCACATTTCATTCATAGGGCTTTACCTCAGAAAACAATTGAGTGCAAGACTGGCGGTGTCCCCCGCTGCTTTACGAGCCTCGCCATTTAATGGGTTTTAACAAGAAAGGGAAACCATCAACAGGGATTTGCAGCTCTGCTTCTGGCCTCTTAAGATGATCCGATTCCTACTGTATTTCCAATTAGGGCTACCTTGCTGCAATTACAGCTAGCATCCCCACCGCTTGAACCCAGCGGTATTGGCAGAGTGGCTTGCTCAAAGCAAGCAGAATCATTGAATATAAGAATTAGCCTGTTCGCATTACTTTACATTTAATTTACTCACCAAACTGTAGCTGTTTGCCAGGCTGCAGAGATATTATCCATTGGATTCTAAGGCCCCTTGTTCACCTCAGTGGATTGACCTGACTTTCCCAGGAAGAGGAGAAGTGATACTTTGACCTTTAGAGAGCCATATCAGCACTACAGGAGGGCTCCTGTGGTACAGCCAGGCCACCCACTGTCCCTGTCCCCTGATAACCTAATAAGGAGACCCCTATCGCTCATCACCTCCTACCAAGACTGAAAGAGGGAGGTCAATAATTCTCCATCTCCTTTAAAGCTGCTCCCAAACAACCCCTTCTCTCTGCCAGGCCAGACCTTGCTGCGATGCTGGGGAAATGGAAGTGTTTCCTTGTGCCAAGTTCTATTAGTTCTGTCTTATTTCATTCGGCTCTGGAGTGCACAGTGCTTCTTTGTATTGTTATTTTGTTGTTTGGTATTTCCCTGCTCCCTCCCTTCCCCCTTCCCCTCTCTTTCCTACCTTCCCTCCCTTTCTCGTTCTCGCTTTTCTTTACCCCGGACTCCTTCACTTGGTGGTATCAATCAGTGGTTCTGCCTGTGTTCAGCTTCGGGGATCAAATCAGATGCACTTGTGGTTTGAGTGCCTAGCATGCCCTGCTGCATTTGAAAAGTCATGCGGTTGGCCGGGCTTTTCAGTTCTGTTTGAAATAAGATTGATGTTGGCAAACTTTTTCAACCCCCATTCTCCTAATAGGTTTTTCTCCATCTTCGACATCGCCTGCTAAACAGACAGAGGACATATGCCTCGACATAATGATGACATGTGTTTGAGGCCTCTGAATGTTTTAAGGAGACCCCACTGCTTTTCATCAGTGCGTGGCAGCAACAAAACTAAGAGAGAGAGAAACCAACCATAACAAAACAACTACAGTAGCATAACTGTAATAATACCCCATATGTCTACTGTATAACAAAGTAGGGCTGGGTTGATACCAGTATGGAAATATGTTTTCCATGGCAAAAATTAACACTAATCAGACCAAACTGTTTGTCCTTTAATGGTCCGTTAACTGTTTGGTCCTGCTGTATGTAAAATATTGTGCTATAGCTTGGAAAATAAATAAATGTGACTAGATGACAACATAATGATGTTTGTTTCCAACATTAGGGCTGTTTTCCTGAAGAAGTTAAATCAGCTTTGTGTTTTGTTTCTTTGCCATGATAGTAACCAGTATGGTGATACTGGTATGGTCCTAGCCCTGTTTCAAAGTGTGTCAATATTTTTACATATTTTTCAGCATTTAAATTATTACGATAATAGTTAATTGACCTTATTGTACGAAACCGAATATGACTATACTTATTTAACCTATTTAACCGACTCTACTGTCCTTCTGCATCTCTACTGTAGTGTATCAGAGTGGATGGATGGCTGTGTACAGTAAGTGGTCTGTGAGTAGGGGTCCCTTGTCATTGCTTTACACTACACAAGCCGTTCTACCCATGAGCCTAATGAAGATGCAAGTAAATAATTGGGCTGTGAGCCGGCCTAGTCATTATCCTCTGGGAGGAGACTGGCAGCTGCACTCAACCCCTCTGAGCGAGGTCACCGGCCCCTCCCTCTCCCAGCATGCCTCTGTTAATGACGGCGATGCCGCTAATGAGCCTGACGCTCCGTCCGGTGCCCACCCGCAGTGGGCAGGGAGAGAGAGATGTCACGGTCTACAGGTCGAGAAATTACTGTTTGGGTTCAGCCGAGCTATTGAAATCCCCTCTGTACTTAATAAAAGTGAGGTCTTAGACTATTTTTTATGTCACAAGGAAGCTGTCATTTGATAGAGGCTTGCTGTGTATTTCTTCCCCTGATGGACATTTGCTAGAGTAGAGGCATCTGAACATGTGAAATGGTGTTTCCAAATTAAACATTAATTAACAACTGCAATGACCGAGAGATGCAACTTTTGAAAATGAATAAGCTTGCCTCCCTGACACACTCCAAACTGTGAAACCCATGCTCCAGCCAAAATATCTCTGTGTGCATGGATTTATTCCCAACTTTGTGCAGAGCTTGTCCTGCTTACCCACTCCCTCTACCCATCATCCACCTCTAGTGTCTTTTAACCTTCCCACTAATGCCCAGTTCCCATTTCCATCTAAAGGTCAGCTCTGAAGGAACAGGACCAAATCATGGCCAAACCCACAGTCCCAGAGACAACTCTGGCCAGGGCTTCCCCATTTATCACCCAGGATTTGATCATATCCCTCAGCTTTCCTCCCAACCCCCTCAAGCCCCCATTAGAACCTCCCGTCGCTCCCGCCCTTGCCAGTGCACACCAACCACCAGCCGAGCCTCAATCCCTGCTACAAAGCCCCAGCAGCGGGGTGGTAATGACCCTGCCACAGCGCCGGTAATGATTGAATCAGCGGGGGTTTAGCTGGCTCCCTGATGCCCTAATAAGTCCCCTAATAACTCCTTTAACACCCGGGCTGACCTGGTACCCTGATCAAAAGCGCTCATGCGTGGCAAAGGCTCCTCAGAGGATACCAAGCCTGTACTGCAATACTTTCTAAACAGGAAGGGCGGCCTTCGCCAACGCTTTGAGGTCCCTGTCCAGTAACCGCACAAGTATTCAGACTCCCCTGGGGATCCGTAATGGACAATGCCAGTACTGTTCTCTATGTGTCTGTTGTTTCAAACCATGAAGGGAGGCTTCCACCAATTCACTGAGGTCCCTGTCCGGTAACCGCACACACACACTCCCCATCCCAGAGGAGAATGTCCATAATGGGTAGTACCTCTGGTTTGCTATTGGACTGTTGCTTCAAACCATGAAGGGGGGCTGCCACCAATTCACAGAGGTCCCTGTCTGGTAACCGCACACACACACTCCCCATCCCAGAGGAGAATGTCCATAATGGGTAGTACCTCTGGTTCACTATTGGGCTGTTGCTTCAGGGTCACCCAGTAACAATGGGAGTCACAAGGCATCTACACAGACTGTACAAAACATTAGGAGCACCTGATCTTTCCATGACATAGACTGACCAGGTGAATCCAGGTGCAAACTATGATCCCTTATTGATGTCACTTGTTAAATCCACCTCAATCAGTGTAGATGAAGGGGAGGAGACAGGGTAAAGAAGGATTTTTAAGCCTTGAGACAATTGAAACAGGGATTGTGTATGTGTGCCATTCAGAGGGTGAATGGCGAAGACAAAAGATTGAAGTGCCTTTGAACGGGGTATGGTAGTAGGTGCCAGGCGCACCGGTTTGTGTCAAGAACTGCAACGCTGCTGGTTTTTTTGTGCTCAACAGTTTCCCGTGTGTATCAAGACTAGTCCACCACTCTAAGAACAGCTAGACAACTTGAAACAACTGTGGGAAGCATCGGAGTCGACATGGGCCGCATCCCTGTCGAACGCTTGACACCTTGTAGAGTCCATGCCCTGACGAATTGAGGGTGTTCTGAGGACAAAAGGGGGTGCAACTCAATATTAGGAAGGTGTTCCTAATGTTTGGTATACTCAGTGTAGTTGATCTATTTTACTCTCTCCGGCAAAATAGAATAATTATAATTGTGAAGAAGTTCCACTTTTCATCCCTTCAACTCCAGACGACCAGATGACAATTGTAACCATTTGAGAAGCCGGTTACTGAGCAAAACGACACATCCCCACACCGTCATCAGAATGTCTTCGAAGACACAGACAATGTAATAAAGGCTGTCGGAGGCTCCATTAAACAGAATATACTTTCCCCCCACTGTGGGACTGTTCTCTAGTCTGGCTCAGATTAACAGCACAGAGTAAGATGATAAAGGATCTTTTGATAACCTGTGTGTTGAAGATGTTGGGAACAGGGGTTTGATGGCCTCCCTGAGGACAGCGTTGTTTATTGCTGATGTTGTTTACTGAGATGAGAGGAGCATCTGCCAGAGCAGCCTAAGTCTTCATGTTTCTCTTCTCTTCCCTTCTCTCTCGAAATCACCATCCTGCCCTCCCTTGCATGGCTCCAGAACCCCACTCACCCTAACCCCCATGTTGTCCATCTGGAGTCAAGGCTGCCTAGTTTCTTAGACACGCACACACAACCGCACATACTCTCACAGCAGTGCTTTGCCAAAACAAGATCAAGTGTGTTTGGCACACACTTCTTCGATAAACCACCACACTGTCTGCAAAAGGAGAGGTTTGCTTCTTGCCCTGCCAAAATGTGTCGCTAACCCAGGAAGCTCATGCACGTTGCAATCAATTAGTTCATTTTGGAGATGCACATAATCATATTCAGCTGAAGCGCCCTGCGGATAATCAAATGTGGTGTTAATATGAAAAATCTAACTTCCATGGCCTTGGTTGACACCTGATAGCACGTTTCAGAACGGGACCCATTTGTCTGATTGCTCTTGAGCACTGGGACAATTTGTCTCAGTAAAGCAAAACGCAACCCTATGCTAATTTACCTCTGTTTGGAGGCAGCCGGCCTACTGTGCTCCGCTCAGGGTCAGCCATTTTCTTTCCTCATCCTTCCACAGTTTTAATAAATCACATATGAGTGGAGATTAGCGCCTTAAATATTAATGACTTGTAATTGGTTTATTGTACATTAGCCCGGCCGCAGGGGGTGACCTGGATTGAGAGACTAGTCAAGGCCCCTGTTTTTCCCCGCTCGTTCCCCCCCAACTGTTTTCCACTTCACATTGCTTCCCCCTGCGATGTCCCACTGATTTTAATTTTCTCTGCTCAGATGAGAGCTGTTCAGGACTGTTCTGGGTAGCCACTGTGCATTTTTACTTGAAGCCCCCCCCCCCACTCCAAATATTGGCCTGTTTAATACCTGCCTGCTTAGATACTCTCCAACCTACTTCCTGCTAGCTTTATTTGCCTTCAGGTGTACTTTGCCTTGCAACATTCATCCAACGAGAAGTGCTGACTTTAATATCCTGCAGTGTGTGTGTGGGTGCAGGTCTGCACACAGTATGTGTATGTATGTTTGCATTTGGAAGTGAAGCCAGTCAAGTCAGTCCATCAGACCTCATTTTCTGCATCTTTAGTGTATTACATAGACCTCAGTCTGCATGCAAAGCTTTCCTCAAGAGTTATGTTTCTATTATCCAGGTATAATGGGCTTTGTCTTATTAATGCCATACTAAACAGGTGTTGGCTAACAATCACTCCCATATTCCTAATATATTCACTTGAAGGATCATTTCCTTGTAATAAAGCTTGACCATGGACCTACTTAACATCTTGCACATTAATTTGAATATTTTATAGCAAATTATGCACGTTCAGAATGGATTGTCCTTGAACAAATACACATTCTTTTGTAAGAAATGTTTGATTTAAGCAACCTGAGCTAAATTATTTCTGACTTGCAAAGGAACTCTACCAATAGACAGTTTGTAATTTGCAGTTGTTTGGGTGTGTGTGCACAGCAGATCTCAGTGAGTTTCTACGTGTATTTAGATCAATTCAAGGCTAGCAGAGTCATTTGAACTCTGGAGTAGCTCCTCAATGTGATCATTACCAGTTCATTTGTCATTTATTACATCATGAATAAACACCCGACCCCAAAAAGGTATGCATATCATCACATTTCCTTCCTCAGAGGGCACAGGGAAACAGAGGGGAAGGCAACAATAAAACAACAGAGAGAGAAAGAGAGAGTGTGTGCGTGCGTGTGTGCGTGCGTGCGTGCACGCAGTGGAGGGAGGAGAGTAGTCTCTCAGCACTGGGCCCTGACTGTGTCACAGGACGGGAGCTTTCCTCTCTCAAACCCCACCAGTGCTCTTCATCAAAGTCCCCCCACCCCCACCAGCTTAGAGACAAGCAGGTCCACGCATAGCTAATCCACCTAGGGAACTAGAGTACGCTACACTATAATGGCAGTCATGTTTAGAGACGTCTGTGTGTGCACAATGTAACATAAAGCAGACCTGCCTCAGTAACATATCTCACTCCAGAGACACTTATACTGCATAGAGAACGGTCACAGTAGTACTAGAGTAGCCCATTTGTCAGGGCATTGCCACATGGATGAAGGAGAGATCACATTAAATTCCAGCTCCAGTTTAGGTGCGGCAGCTGCAAAATAAAGACAAGGTTCAGCACCACTTAATATTTCTCAGACCAAGGGCGACAGAGAACGTTACCTCACCCCATTGTAGACCTAATTGGTACTTTTTGGAAAATGATGGCTGGCTCCATTTGGGATTCCACCGCCTCTCTTCTCTCTTTGCTAATGGCAGAATTCAGTCGCATCCATTTGGACCTATTCATTTACACTTGACACTGTATTAAAGAGTTAAATAGCGACATCGCAGCTCTATGAGCCTGGGGATTCATTTAGCTTTTGTTCTACTCAACCAACACCTGTTGTATAGTCAGCTAGGCCTCTTGCACGGTTAGTTTTTGACACGTTATACAACTCATCCTCTTGTTGTATTTCATCATCTGCACTTAAATGAGATCGTACACTGATTGTCAGTGTTACTAAAATGATCACGGATAAGTTTTAGCCATAATGCTCCTGTGTCTGATGGAAGCGGGGAGAACAGGCCGTGGCTCGGGTGGCTGAGGTCACTGATGATCTTCTTGGCCTTCCTGCGCCACCTGGTGTTGTAGGTGTCCTGGAGGGCAGACAGTGTGCACCCAATGGTGCGTTCAGCTGATTGTACCACCCTCTGTATTGCCTTGCGGTCAGCAGCGGGGGAGTTGCCGTACCAGGCTGTGATGCTCTCGATGGTGCTCCTGTAGAACACTGTGAGGGCCTTCGGGGACAGGCCAATTTTCTTCAGCCTCTTGAGGTAAAAGAGTGTGGTTTGACCATTTCAGCTCCTCAGAGATGTGTACACAGAGTAACTTTACGTTTTTGACTGTCTCCACGGTGGCTCTCTTAATGAGGATGGGAGCGTGCCCAGCCTGGTTCCTCCTGAAGTAAATAATCAGCTCCTTTGTTTTGCTGACGTTGAAGGAGAGGTTGTTTACCTGGTACCACAGCGTCAGAGTGCCTACCTCCTCCTTCTAGTCCATATCACTGTTGTTGGTAATCAGGCCTACTACTGTTGTGTCGTCAGCAAACTTGATGATGGAGTTGGAATTGTGTGAGTCCTTTCAGTCGTTGGTATACAGGGAGTACAGAATGGGTCTGAAGACGCACCCTTGTGGCGCCCCCTTGTTGAGGATCAGTGTGGAGGAAGTAATGTTGCCTACCTTCACCACCTGGGGGCGGCCCGTCAGGAAGTCCAGGACCCAGTTGCGTAGGGAGGAGTTCAGTCCCAGGGCTGTGAGCTTTGTGGTGAGCTTAGAGGGCACTATGGTATTGAAGGCCAAGCTGTAGTCGATGAACAGTATCCTCACATGCATTTGATTTGATTTGATTTCTTGTCCAGGTGGGTGAGGGGAGTGTGGAGAGCAATGGCGATTGCGTCCTCCGTGGATCAGTCGGGGCTGTAGGCGAATAGGAGAGGGTCGAGTGTGTCGAGGATGGAGGAGGTGATGTAGTCTTTGACTAGCCTCTCGAAGCACTTCGTGGTGACTGTAGTGAGTGCTATGGGTCAGTAGTCATTCAGTTCAGTTATTTTCCCTTTCTTGGGCACAGGGAGGATTGTGGAAATCTTGAAGCAGGTGGGGAAAATGGCCTGAGCTAGAGAGATTTTCAAAGTATCAGAAAACACAACAGCTTGCTGTCTGCACATGCTTTGAAGGAGCGGCTGTGAGGACCACCATCTTACAGGCATTTCGATACCCTCGCTTTAACATCTGCTAACCATATGTATGTGACCAATAGAATTGGATTTGATGATTAGGGATTCCGTCTCGGCCGGCCGCCTTGCGAGTGTTAACACGTTTAAATGACTTACATGTGTCTCTTGTGGAAACCGTAAGTAGGTAGCCCTCATTGTCCTCAGGGGCACTCCTCAGCAGCTCAGAGTCAGCAGCATCCCTCTCCTTCAGTTTCCTGACAAGGCTGCCATCAATCCATGGTTTTTGATTCGGGTAAGTTTTGAAAGACACTATCACATCATCTATGCATTTTTGTATGAATCTCGTGACTGAGTCTGCGTATTTATTGATGCTATCCCCAGAGGCGACCCGGAACAAAACAATCTTGGAGCATGGATTCTGATTGGTCAGAATAGTGTTGTACAGACCTGAGCACTGGAACTTCCCTCTTGAGTCTTTGTTTGTATGCAGGAAGGAGCAAAATGGAGTTATGCTCAGATTTGCCGAAAGGATGATGGGAGATGGCCTTATACACGTGTCGAAAAGGCATGTAGCAGTGGTCCAGCGTAGAATCTCAGGGAGTTGGACAGCCAGTGTGTTGATTGTAATTGGTGAAGCATGGTTCTCAAATTACTTTTGTTCAAGTTCCCCACGACAATGAACACTGTCTGGGTAATATTCCAAGTCGGTAGAGCACAAGCTCTCAAGTTCCTGTACGCTTCCCCTGTCGCACCACTTGTTATTGGTGATAAAGCAGACTCCTCTGCCTTTCTTCTTGCCAGAGAGAGCTCTCTTCCTATCCGCTCAATGAACTGTAAAATCTGCTGGTTGTATATAATCTGTTTGGATGTCGGAGGAAAGCCAGGTCTCAGAAAAACAGATTTTGCTGTGAGATCCTCGCTGTGAGTTTGTTTATTCACAAATTATTGAACATTGGCGAGGATTATGTTTGGTAATGGAGGACGGTTCACCTAGCGTCTCAATCTCACTAAGACCCCCTACGTCTGCGTCTCCATTGGCATCTTCGTTTCTTACTCTCCGGTAGGACTCCCAGGCAACCCGGCGCCTCACCGAAGAAGCTAGACCAGCATTTCCAAAGCTTCGTCCTTGGGACCCCAATGAGTGCACGTTTTGTTTTTTGCCGTAACTCTACACAGCTGATTCAAGTTATCAAAGCTTGATGATTAGTTGATTATGTGTATAATCTGTGTAGTGCTAGGGCAACAACCAAAACGTGCACCCCTTGGGGTGCAGAGGACCGAGTTTGGGAAACCCTGAGCTAGATCATTGTTCCGCCATCTCCGGGAATGTCGGGTGGACAGTGAGTACCCACCGTTTCATAATCCAGTAGTTCTACCCGGGTGTATGAAGTAATGCACAAAACAAACTGAGTAAGAAAAACATAGGAAAACACTAGAAAGATCACTACATACAGTTGAAGTTGGAAGTTTACATACACTTATGTTGGAGTCATTAAAACTCGTTTTTCAACCACCACAAATTTCTTGTTAACAAACTATAGTTTTGGCAAGTCGGTTAGGACATCTACTGTGTGCATGACACAAGTCATTTTTCCAACAATTGTTTACAGACAGATTATTTAATTTATCATTCACTGTATCACAATTCCAGCGGGTCAGAAGTTTACATACACTAAGTTGACTGTGCCTATAAAACAGTTTGTAAAATTCCAGAAGATTGTCTTGGCTTTAGAAGCTTCTGATAGGCTAATTGACATAATTTGAGTCAACTGAAAGGCCGCTCAGCAAGGAAGAAGCCACTGCTCCAAAACCGCCATAAAAAAAACAGACTACGGTTTGCAACTGCACATGTGGACAAAGATCATACTTTTTGGAAAAAGAACACCATCCCAACCGTGAAGCACGGGGGTGGCAGCATCATGTTGTGGGGTTGCTTTGCTGCAGGAGGGACTGGTGCACTTCACAAAATAGATGGCATCATGAGGAAGGGAAATTATGTGCATATATTTAAGCAACATCTCAAGACATTAGTCATGAAGTTAAAGCTTGGTCGCAAATGGGTCTTCCAAATGGACAATGACCCCAAGCATACTTCCAAAGTTGTGGCAAAATGGCTTAAGGACAACAAAGTCAAGGTATTGGAGTTGCCATCACAAAGCCCTGACCTCAATCCTATGGAACATTTGTGGGCAGAACGGAAAAGGCGTTTACGAGCAAGGAGGCCTACAAACCTGACTCAGTTACACCAGCTCTGTCAGGAGGAATGGGCCAAAATTCACCCAACTTATTGTGGGAAGCTTGTGGAAGGCTACCTGAAACGTTTGACCCACATTAAACAATTTAAAGGCAATGCTAGTAAATACTAATTGAGTGTATGTAAACTTCTGACCCACTGGGAATGTGATGAAAGAAATAAAAGCTGAAATAAATAATTCTCTACTATTATTCTGACATTTCACATTCTTATAATAAAGTGGGGATCCTGACTGACCTAAGACAGGGAATCTTTACTAGGATTAAATGTCAGGAATTGTGAAAAACTGAGTTTAATGCATTTGGCTAAGGTGTATGTAAACTTCCGACTTCAACTGTAAGTAGAAACCTGCTGTGTTCTGTAGGAGCTTGATTAAAAGCTCCATCTGTTGGCACCGTCTTAGTCAATCGGACTCTTTTCCCTGATCCAAGGTGTATTAGATCCACCTTGCAGGTTGACTCCTCTAATTTCCATACAAATCATGAAGGTGCATAAAGACCACGGCTTCACACCGTCATACCCTTTCCCTGCGCACTTCATTCCTCGAGATTGTGACATGTTATCATGTTTAATTTGTCTTTGGGGCTGTCGTGTGGAATTGGTTTGGGCCCACAAGAAACCAATCTTCCTGGATAGGTAAGGGGAGAAAGGCCAGGGAGGAGGGGGTTGAGGTGACAATAGGGTAAAAGTGTCTCCTGCCTAAGTGTCGGTCAGCGAAGAGAGGGATGTATTTGTAAGATATGCTGTGGATTTGTAAGATATGCTGTGTTTCTTTAATTGGAGATGGTGTTACCAAAAGACAACCAAGCTTAGAGGACAGAGAAGGAAATAATTGTTTTAGAATTGAAGAGAAGGAAATGGAAAGAAAAGACTGAGTGAGTAAGAGTGCGAGAGCGTTAGAGAAAAAGAGTGAGAGACAAAGAGAATGGAGAGTTGGAATGAAAGCAAGAGAGAGACAGAGGGAAGGATGCAGTGTGATAGAGAGTGCATCACAGAGTGGCCGTGGAGCGAGACTGGTGAGGTTGTTTTGAGTATGACAGAACCTGTACCCTCACTGTCCGGAAGACTGGGCAGCTTGCCATGGGATGTGCATGTTCTCTCCACTACACTTTAACAGTTTCACTTCTGGGCGCACAGGTCGCTACACTGATGGCTGAGATCCTTCCCTCCCTCTTTCTCTCCCTCTTCCTCCCTCTCTTTCTCTCCCTCCCTCCCTCTTTCCCTGTCTCCCTCCCTCTCTCTCCACCCCTCTCTCTCCCTCCACATGCCACAGCCGTTTCAATCACTCTCGTCGCTTGGGAGAGTTACTTTTCCTTCCACCTGATCCATCTCTTCTGAATTCCCTCCATGCCGGTGGTGGAGGGATGGACTCACTAACAAAAAAATATAGATACTTTTAAAAGCGGTGACATTTTCTTTTCTTTTTCAACATTTCACCCCAGTAGGTGGCCAAAGCATTCTGACAGCCCAGTAACTCCCCTTTCTCTTTGACTGGCGTTTCAATTTTTAACGTCACACTTTCCTTGATCTTCAGCCACTTGTAGACAGTGGCCGCATTTTCATGGTGCAAGATGAAGGGGGAGGAGAAGGGGGAAGTGGAGAGGTTAAAACAAGTTGGGATGTGTGTTTTGTAATATTGTACAGCACCATAGCCCTGAAGGTAGCATCGTCTCTGAAAGCGTACAGATTGGTAATTTTTTATTCCCTTTCTCTTTTTTTCCGGACTTATTTTATTTATTAAAGAGTCTTTGCATGTACAGTTTAACGGGGGTATAGCCCATAAGCCATAGAGTGATGAATGAAGGCACATTGTTTTAGGCCTGTTGTTTGACCTTGGCCCAATCTTTGGCACTGTAAACTAACACCGGGGAACAGGGCGAGGCCCCGCTCGCTTGGACCTGCTGTGAAGTCGTTTCCTCACAGATGCCGCTGCACGCGTCCACCAACTTTTTCCCAGCTCGTCTGCTGCGGTGGGTGTTGCTAAATCCCTCGGCAATGTAGGCTGGGGGGGGGGGTGGTCCAACACTGCTGACCCTCAGCTAATCGCTAGCTGCAGCCTTAGCCAAGTCACTGGCGACACCCTTCCCCCATATGGTAATGTTCCACTGGATGTGAGTCCATCTTATTTAGGTTTATGATCAGAGTCCAAACACCCCTTCCGTAGAATGTTGGTTTGACAGCTGTTTGAATTTGCATTAAAGGTATGGGCTGCACTCTTCCGCTCTTCTCCTGGTTTAAGGTGAATCAGCTTATTAACCTTTCGGAGGCTAAAGGCATCCCTGAGATGAAAAACACACCTCTGACACCACCGTGTTCAGAGAAATTAGCCTCCCACCACTGATACGCCTTGATTTAATTTGAATCACACTTCTCAGAAAACCCCTGAATGAATATTTCATCTCCAAACCAAGATGGAGAAGTATTTCATTTTTCATCAGTGTTCAGTGGTATTGAAATATACATGTTAGCTGGCTGAATTTCAATGGTTATCTTTTACCTTTAGTGTATATCATATAGTTGTCATTGTCTTGCAGTGGAAATGAAGCTGTAGAGAAACACTATTCTCTTGGCTTGAATTGAGTATCATCCACCTCAACTTGTCAGCTGTTATTGAGTGTCGCTCCAGGCTGTACAGAATGTGGATTTAGTCACTAGAGCTTGTGTTGACTCTGGGATGGAAGAATCAATGCTATATGTTGTGTTTGCTGTCTTTTATTATTTCTCTATTTCCCTCTCTCTGCATTGTTGGGAAGGACCCGTAAGTAAGCATTTCACTGTTAGTTTACACCTGTTGTTTACGAAGCATGTGACTACTAACATTTTATTTGGTTACACTGGTCTATGTTAGTGGTTGACTCTTGCAGGGCAGTATCATTATCCAGGCTTCTCCTCCACTCTCTACAGGTATTGACCCCTCTGTGCAAAGGTCACCCAGGTGAAGTCAACCCACAGATCACGACAGACTCAATTAGAGGGAGAATGTACACACATTCACAAACAAACACACATACTCACACACACATGCCTGTCAAAGGGTACACACCATCAACAGCGGGCCCATCCACTCCCATCCCTTACCTAATAATCCGATCGATCAGGAGAAATGTAACCCAGGGAAACGCCATGCATCTTTTACACATCCTGCCAAGGCCGTATCCATCATCGACGATTGGAAGTGCCCCGCTCCCCAGTGATGCTCACCTGGCAGACCATTACTCTGCTTCTGACATGCTGCCCATGAGAAGTGGACTGTACACCAGGGCCGAAAGATAACTGGCCAACAACACGCCCTTGTGGTGCTCCATAACACCAGTTTCCAGTTTCTGGCTGTGTTTCGAGGAAACTGAAAAAGAAAGAGGCTCCCAGCTGCTTTTTCCCAGAGTTTTAATGGCTTAGGTGGATAAAAGGCGGAAATGAGAGCTGATAGCCAGGCTGGCAGCAGGAGAGAGGGCTGTTTTAATGCTCTGGGGTTAATTGTTTTGTGTTCAGGGTTTCAGCTCGCCTTACAGTATTGGCAGTAGCCAGGGGCTAGATCGGTGGCGTGAGCATGGGGAAGTGCCAAACGGTGATGAGCTAACGCCGTAATGGATGACTAAGCAGGGCATATACTGCCGGCGAGACCCGTAACCCCCCTCTGCAAGTCGGCAGGCTCATGTTCATTGAAGACTTACAAGCTGGGGCTGGGGCAGATCTGTAATGACCCCTCAATTTCTCTTTCTCTTTCACAATTCAATTTCAATTTAAGGGCTTTATTGGCATGGGAAACATACCTTTACATTGCCAAAGCAAGTGAAATAGACAAAAAACAGTAAACATTAGACTCGAAGAATAAAGAAATGTGAAATGTCATATTATTTGCAAAAAGTACAAAATGGAAAATAAATAAACATAAATATGGTTTGTATTTACAGTAGTGTTTGTTCTTCACTGGTTGCCCTTTGTGGCAACACGTCACAAATCTTGCTGCTGTGATGGCAGACTGTGGTATTTCACCCAATAGATATGGGAGTTTATCAAAATTGGGTTTGTTTTCAAATTCTTTGTGGGTCTGTGTAATCTGAGGGAAATATGTGTCTCTAAATGGTCATACATTTGGCAGGAGGTTAGGAAGTGCAGCTCAGTTTCCACCTCATTTTGTGGGCAGTGTGAACATAGCCTGTCTTCTCTTGAGAGCCAGGTCTGCCTTTGGCTGCCTTTCTCAATAGCAAGGCAATGCTCACTGAGTCTGTACATAGTCAAAGCTTTCCTTAAGTTTGGGTCAGTCACAGTGGTCAGGTATTCTGCCGCTGTGTACTCTCTGTTTAGGGCCAAATAGCATTTGTGTTTGCTCAGTTGTTTTGTTAATTCTTTCCAATGTGTCAAGTAATTATCTTTTAGTTTTCTCATGATTTGGTTGGGTCTAATTGTGTTGCTGTTCTGGGCTCCATGGGGTCTGTTTATGTTTGTGAACAGCGCCCAAGGACCAGCTTGCTTAGAGTATTCTTCTCTAGGTTCATCTCTCTGTAGGTGATGGCTTTGTTATGGAAGGTTTGGCAATTGCTTCCTTGTAGAATGTAATGGCTCTTTTCTGGATTTGGATAATTTGTGGGTATCAGCCTAATTCTGCTCTGCATGCATTATTTGGTGTTTTATGTACACAGAGGATATTTTTTTGCGGAATTCTGCATGCAGTCTCAATTTGGTGTTTGCCTCATTTTGTTAATTCCTGGTTGTTGAGGGGACCCCAGACCTCACAACCATAATGGGTTCTATAACTGAATCAAGTATTTATATATATATATATATATATATATATATATATATATATATATATATATATATATATATATATATATATATATATATATATATTTTTTTAGTATCTCTTGCTCGCTCTCTCTCTCTCCCTCCCACTCTGTCTCTTTCTCTCACTCTCTCTCACTCTTTCGCTCTCATTCGCTTCCTCTCTCTCTCAAGACATTGTTACCCACTGTTGTCTAATACTGGGCCTGCCTACACTTCTCTACACCAGACTGGTCATTGACACTCGGTCACTGGTGTGTGTGTGTTAATGAGGGCTCCCGGTGGTGTGTAATTAACACAACGGCAATCGTCCCCAACAGGTGAGATTATGCTGAGTGTATTAGACACATTGGGGCCCAGGAGAGTGTGTATTTGTGTGTGTGTGGTTGCCCGTCGCCCACTGCTGTCTATCTGTCCGTCCCCTCGGATCACTCGGCGCCCAAACAGGCTGGCAGGCTTCAGTCTGCCTATATCCCCACCACACACACACACACACACACACACACACACACACACACACACACACACACACACACACACACACACACACACACAGACACAACCGACTCCTGGTCCAACACTGATAAACACATGCTGGGTAGATTATTAAGGGCCCTAGTGAAGGACAGACTGGAGCATTGTGTGTGGAATGTTGGCTTCCTGTCAAATCCAATGTGGTGGCCCCCTGGGCATTCTGATACATGATTAGAGACAGGTAGGCTAAGATACTGACATACTGATCTGAAACGTTTCTTGATAACATTTCAGCTAGAACAAAACCCAAGGAAGAGGGGTCACAAAGCTTGCTGCTGTGATTACACACAGTGGTATTTCGCCTAACAGATATGGGAGTTTAACAATGTTTGATTTGTTTTCAAATTCTTTGTGGATCTGTGGGAAATATGTGTCCCTAATATGGTCATACCTTTGACAGTAGGTAAGGAAGTGCAACTCAGTTTCCACCTAATTTTGTTGGCAGTGTGCATATATCCTGTCTTCTCTTGAGAGCCAGGTCTGCGTCAATAGCAAGGCTATGCTCACTAAGTCTGTAAATAGTCATCATAGTGACAATAGTGCAGAGCCTCCGTGTGTGGCAAAGTCCAGAGATATCTAATGTATGGAATTAAAATGACAGAATTAAAAGTTAAAGGCGTGAAGATCTCTATCTCCATCCCTTTCTCTGAACGGAACATTATCCGCTCGCTAGTTCTCAGTCAAAATCTCTGATGCCCATAACCGCCCCCACCGCACAGGCATGTGGCGATGCAGCGGTCCCCATGGTAACCAGAGCTCGCTACAGTCCCGAACGCATGCGCGGGGTGCCACGTCTGTGCCATTGGGGTGTTAGGAGGCAATCGAGGGGAAGTGGCAGCCTGTCTACTGTGTGGCACCATGCTATCTGATGGCATTTCACTTCCTGAACACGAGGTGTGGGTCCGTGTTGGAGGGAGGGAGGGAGGGAGAGAGAGAGGAGAAGAGAAACATAGAGGGGAAAAGCACTCTTTTGAAGAGCAGTATTATTAGAGGTGAAGGCAGAGATACAAAGTGGAACGGAGTTTGATGTGATAACTACACCAGCCTAGGCAGTTATCGCTGCTTATGGAAATGAAAATGTTCCCGGGCAGATGGGATTTGTACATACAGCGCCGTACTTCCAAGTTATTGGAAAGTGAGGAGCGGAGAGATTGCTAAATTAGCACGCTGTTACTCTGCAAGTTATTACTGTGGTTTCATACCTCATATTCCAGATGCCACTGGGATGCATGAGTGAAGTTCAACTGTACAGAAATGTTGTTGTTTTTTTACATTGAGATGGCCATTAAGCATTTCTTTTCCCCTGGATGGATGTTGGGAGGTGTAGATATTTTTTTTACAGTAGAGGGGGCTCTTACACTGGGGCAAGAGTCAGGACATAACACACTGTCCAGTACGACATATTTCTGTGTGTAAACATATTGTTCCCAGTGCTCCAGCATTCACCCCAGTGTTATGTCCATTATAATTCAGAAAACACAAGGTCAAACACCCTAAAGGGGTTATCCTAAGTCTGGATATTTAGTGAGAGAATTATGCTTGATATCGAGCTCTCACAGCCCCAGCCTAACAAATTAAGCCTAATTAATTTAGTACATTATCAAAACTTTGAATAGCTTCTTGCCAGCAAGTACACAATTCAGCAGCAGTTGGTGTTGTTGAGCAGATTAGAGCAGGCAGATGAAGTGCATGGTGGGAGATCCCATTGGGTACTTTACCACGGTTGACTCTGACTGCCATCTTTAGTTTCTATACCCTCTCCAACCCTTGTCTAGTAGTCTGATGTCCTTTTCATAGCCAAGCCATGCCGAGTTAAACCTATACATACTAGTAGAGTTTGGACTGGCACGATAATGTGAAAAGGGTACTAGTCAGCAGCTCAGCACGGACTCTTAACATGGCCACTTGGGAACAGCACATCCACCTTCCAACAATTGTGTTGAAATGTATCCACAATATTGGCTGATTAGGCTAGGCAAGTCCATACATTTTGATAGTTAGAGTGTTGGAAAATGATTATGCTGATTTGGACCACCAGGGAAGGGTTTGAGCCCTGTAGAACTTGGACAATTTATCATTGTCAAGAATTTGGTTCTAGTTATTTTGCTAGGCAGGGCTCTTGGAGAGAGACTACTTTTTCATTATACTTCATATACTTAAAGTGGAGTAACTATGTGTTTTGCCATTGCTACCCTTTGAGACTTTCCTTTTAATAGACTGGGGTGATGCAAAAGGCTATGTTTTAAAGGCCTGGTCACATTGTGTAATTACTCTATAACACTGCAGGACAGCTTTTACAGGTATGTGTGTGTCTGTGTGTTTGCCTTCATTTGTGTGTGAGATGCAGTGGCAGTATAGGTCAGTCAAGTCTGTATCCCACTTCACCCGTGCGTGTCTGACCTCTACAACAACTACAGGTCAAGGGGTCACAACCTTTGCCCTTTAGAACATACAGTGACCCAGGAAGTAACCCTTCTGACAGGTGCCAATAGTTCCCCACTTACTGTACCTCAACTGTAATGTTAGATTGTGTTTGTTTGGGTGTGTGCTCGTGTGCATGCGTATGTGTCTGTCTGTCCCTGTCTCTGTGATCTTAATACTTTTATTTAACATCCAGCTTCACAGGGGACAATTGTCAGGTGAACTCTTTAAAGTCAGGGTCATGCCAGTATCATCTGGAGACCAGAGACGCCTGCCTCTTGCTTTTGGACTCGCACATGGAGAAATCAAATCAAAAGTTATTTGTCATTTGCGCCGATACAGGTGTCTTTACCGTGAAATGCTTACTTAAGAGCCGTTTCCCAACAATGTAAAGTAAGAACAATTTGCTGAATAAATAAGTAAATAGTAACAAAATAAAATAACAATAAGAGGCTATATACAAGGAGTACCGGTACTGAGTCAATGTGCATGGGTATCATGTAGTTGAGGTAATTGAGGTAATATTTACATGTACAGTGGGGGAAAAAAGTATTTAGTCAGCCACCAATTGTGCAAGTTCTCTCACTTAAAAAGATGAGAGAGGCCTGTAATTTTCATCATAGGTACACTTCAACTATGACAGACAAAATGAGGAAAAAAAATCCAGAAAATCACATTGTAGGATTTTTAATGAATTTATTTGCAAATTACGGTGGAAAATAAGTATTTGGTCACATACAAACAGGCAAGATTTCTGGCTCTCACAGACCTGTGACTTCTTATTTAAGAGGCTCCTCTGTCCTCCACTCGTTACCTGTATTAATGGCACCTGTTTGAACTTGTTATCAGTATAAAAGACACCTGTCCACAACCTCAAACAGTCACACTCCAAACTCCACTATGGCTAAGACCAAAGAGCTGTCAAAGGACACCAGAAACAAAATTGTAGACCTGCACCAGGTTGGGAAGACTGAATCTGCAATAGGTAAGCAGCTTGGTTTGAAGAAATCAACTGTGGGAGCAATTATTAGGAAATGGAAGACATACAAGACCACTGATAATCTTCCTCGATCTGGGGCTCCACGCAAGATCTCACCCGGGGGTCAAAATGATCACAAGAACGGTGAGCAAAAATCCCAGAACCACACGGGGACCTAGTGAATGACCTGCAGAGAGCTGGGACCAAAGTAACAAAGCCTACCATCAGTAACACACTACGCCGCCAGGGACTCAAATCCTGCAGTGCCAGACGTGTCCCCCTGCTTAAGCCAGTACATGTTCAGGCCCGTCTAAAGTTTGCTAGAGAGCATTTGGATGATCCAGATGAGGATTGGGAGAATGTCATATGGTCAGATGAAACCTAAATATAACTTTTTGGTAAAAACTCAACTCGTCGTGTTTGGAGGACAAAGAATGCTGAGGTGTATCCAAAGAACACCATACCTACTGTGAAGCATGGGGGTTGAAACATCATGCTTTGGGGCTGTTTTTCTGCAAAGGGACCAGGACGACTGATCCGTGTAAAGGAAAGAATGAATGGGGCCATGTATCGTGAGATTTTGAGTGAAAACCTCCTTCCATCAGCAAGGGCATTGAAGATGAAACGTGGCTGGGTCTTTCAGCATGACAATGATCCCAAACACACCGCCCGGGCAACGAAGGAGTGGCTTCGTAAGAAGCATTTCAAGGTCCTGGAGTGGCCTAGCCAGTCTCCAGATCTCAACCCCATAGAAAATCTTTGGAGGGAGTTGAAAGTCCGTGTTGCCCAGCGACAGCCCCAAAACATCACTGCTCTAGAGGAGATCTGCATGGAGGAATGGGCCAAAATACCAGCAACAGTGTGTGAAAACCTTGTGAAGACTTACAGAAAACGTTTGACCTCTGTCATTGCCAACAAAGGGTATATAACAAAGTATTGAGATAAACTTTTGTTATTGACCAAATACTTATTTTCCACCATAATTTGCAAATAAATTCATAAAAAATCATACAATGTGATTTTCTGGATTTTTTTTCCTCATTTTGTCTGTCATAGTTGAAGTGTACCTATGATGAAAATTACAGGCCTCTCTCATCTTTTTAAGTGAGAGAACTTGCACAATTGGTGGCTGACTAAATACTTTTTTTCCCCACTGTAGGTAGGGTTAAAAGTGACTAAGAAATCAGGATAGATATTAAAAAGCAACAGCATATGTGAAGTGTGAAAGAATGTGTGTGTGTGTTGTGTCAATATGCATATATGTCTGTGTGAGTGTATGGTGTGTGTGTGAGTGTGTGTGTGTGTGTTGGAGTGTTAGTGTAGTATGTGTGAGTGTATTTTTATTTATTTTTTCTACCTTTATTTAACTAGGCAAGTCAGTTAAGAACAAATTATTATTTTCAATGACGGCCTAGGTATGGGTAGAGTCCAGGGAGTGTGCATAGAGCCAGTGAGTGTGCATAGAGCCAGGGAGTGTGCATAGAGCCAGTGCAAAAAAAAAAAACAGACTGTTCTGCAGTCTTGTGGCTTGGGATCGAAGCTGTTCAGGAGCGCTTTGGTCCCAGACTTGGCTCGCCGTCAGCCCTACCCTCTGTAGTGCCTTAGTGGGATGCCAAGCAGTTGCCATACCAAGCGGTGATGCAACCAGTCAAGATGCTCTCAGTGGTGCAGCTGTAGAACCTTTTGAGGCTCTGAGGGGCCATGCCAAATCTTTTCAGACTTTTGAGGGGAAAGAGGTGCTGGCGTGCCCTCTTCAGAACTGTGTTAGTGTGTTTGGACCATGATAAGTCATTAATGATGAGGACACCAAGGAACTTGAAACTCGTGACCCGCTCCATTACAGCGTGTCACGGGTTTCAAGGTCCTTGGTGTCCTCAAATGGGCACTCCGTTTCCTGTTGTCCACGATCAGCTCCTTTTTCTTGCTGAAGTTGAGGGAGAAGTTGTTGTCATGGCACCACATTGCCAGGTCTCTGACCTCCTCCCTATAGGTTGTCTCATCGTTGTCGGTAATCAGGCCTACCACGGTCGTGTCATCGGCAAACTTAATGATGGTGTTGGAGTCGTGCGCTTCCACGCAGTCGTGGGTGAACAGGGAGTACAGGAGGGGACTAAGCACGCCCCACTGAGCGGCCCCCGTATTGAGTATCAGCTTGGTAGATGTGTTGTTGCCTACCCTTACCACCTGGAGGCGGCCCGTCAGGAAGTCCAGGATCCAGTTGCCGAGGGAGGTGTTTGTTCCCAGGGTCCCTAGCTTAGTGATAAGCTTGTAGGGCTCTATGGTGTTGAACACTGAGCTGTAGTCAATGAACATCATTCTCACCTAGGTGTTCCTTTTGTCCAGGTAGGAAAGGGCAGTGTGGAGGGCAATAGAGATTCCGTCATTTGTAGATCTTTTGGGGCGGTATGCAAATTGTGGTGGGTCCAGGGTGTCTGGGATGATGGTGTTGATGTGAGCCATGACCAGGCTTTCAAAACATTTCATGGCTACAGATGTGAGTGCTATGGGCCGATAGTCCTCTAGACAGGTTACCTTGGCGTTTTTGGGCACCGAGACTATGGTGGCACGCTAGAAAAAAACATTCAGTGAAGACACTTGTCAGCTGGTCAGCACATGGTCTTAGAATGCGTCCTGGTAATCCGCCTGGCCTTGGGCCTCGTGAATCTTAACTTGTTTAAAGCTCTTTCTCACATTGGTTATGGAGAGCGTGATCGCAGTCGTCCAGAACAAGCTTGTGGTCACATGGATGTTTCAGTGTTGCTTGCCTGGTAGGCTCACGTCACTGGGCAGCACGTGGCTGGGTTTCCCTTTTTTAATCCGTGATAGTTTGCAAGCCCTGCCACATCTGACGAGCGTCAGAGCCGATGTATTAGGATTCGATCTTAGTCCTGTATTGACACTTTTCCTGTTTGATTTTTTTGTCGGAGGGCGTAGAGGGATTTTCTTTTTAGAGTCCGGATTAGTGTCCCGCTCCTTGACATCAGCAGCTCCAGCCTTTGACTCAGTGCAGATGTTGCCTGTAATCCATGGCTTCTGGTTGGGATATGTACATATGGTCGCAGTGGGCACAATGTCGTTGACACACTTATTAATGATGCCGGTGACTGATGTGGTAAAATGCCACCAGCTTTATCCCTGAACATATTCCAGTCTGCACTAGCAAAACAGTCCTGTAACTTAGCATCTGCTTCATAGAACCACTTCGTTATTGAGTGTGTCACTAATACTTCCTGTTTGAGTTTTTGCAAGTAAGCAGGAATCAGGAGGATATAATTGTGGTAAGATTTGCCAAATTGAGGGCGAGGGTGAGCTTTGTATGTGTCTCTGTGTGTGGAGTAAATGTGATCTAGAGATTGTTTTGCCTCTAATTGCACAGGTGACATGGTAGAAATTAGGTATGACTGAGTTCAGTTTCCCGGCTTTAAAATCACTTGCCACAAGGAGTGCCACCTTTGGCTGAGCATTTTCTTGTTTGCATATAGCCCTATACAGCTCATTGAGTGTGATCTTAATACCAGTTTTAGATGAAAACTGTCTTGGTAAATAGTATGGTCTACAGCTTATCATGAGGTATTCTATCTTGAGCAGAACCTCAAGACTTCCTTAAAAGTAGAGATCGAGCACCAGCTGTTGTTAACAAGGAGACACACACCACCCCCCTTGAGTTTACCCGACGCTGCCGTTCTGTCCTGCCGATGTATAGAAAAAACAACTTGATTTATATTTTCATTGTCCTTGTTCTTAGGATACTACAGTTCTTCAGATCACATTGATAGGATAGTCTCGAACGGAGCTCATTCAGTTTATTCTCCAGTGATTGCACGTTTGCCAATAAAACAGAGGGTAGAGGCGGTTTATCCACTTGTCGATGTTATCTCGTCAGGTATCCCACACGTTGGCCTCTATAACACAACCTTTTCCTTTTTGGAGTGTCGGGGATTTGGGCCTGGTCCGGGATGAGCAGTATGTCCTTTGCCGCCGACTCATTGAAGTAGAAATTCTCATCTAAATCGAGGTTAGTGATCGCTGTTTTGATGTCTCTGGAGAAATGTGTCTAGTCATGTTTGATTGTTAGAGATGACTTAGGTTATAATGACCTGGCGAACTGTTTGTAATTGTGTGGACTCAATGATATGTTATTCTGTGATTCCTCATATATCCTATTCTAAAAGGTAAAGTCCCCGTTCAATCAATTGTAGAGGAAGGACTTCTACATGATGGTTTCCATTCAGCATGTTTGTGCCGTGTTTTAACTATACAATTAATTGATTTGGAGCCCAATACTTTTATCTGTCATTTTAAATATCGTCTTCACCGTTTTCTGTTATAGTCTTCTCTCTTGACTTTCTGCAAGCCCTCTCTCTAATAATCACTGCTTTCTGTAGCACAATAGAAGGCTCCCACATTACATTGTTTCCTCCAGCAATCCCTCTCTTCTTCCAGTTCCTCCTTTTCCCTGGCTGCAGTCATGGATATGGCTTAGCTATTGGACTTGACTCTTACATTGATCTGACCCGTACTGACATGTTCATCTTCTCATGACGTGTCTCAATGCTTTATGCGTGGTGTGAAGGAGTCTAAAATGTTAGGGGTTGACTATACCACTCTAGATCTAAATACAGTCTAGATCTGATCTGCATCGGCAGCCTTACAATGATCACATATGCTGTGTAAATGTACAAAATCATGTCTATGTTGTCTATTTCTATGCTCCCTCCAGTTAAAATGAGTCCATGATGATATAACCCTACATTTCTTCTACTTGTAAGGAAGTGAAGATATATACTATAGTCATGTATTTGAACCAGTGGAGTGTTAAGTGAGACACGCTGAACATCGCAGATAGAAATTAAATGAATAGAGCAGACACAATTGCCCTATCATGCAATATTGACAATCAGATATGTTCTGCATGGCATATTTCTATGTGTTCGTTCTGTAACATTGTGCCCTTCTGAACAAACCACAGGTATTCTCTCATTGGCATGTGGTTCATGGAACATTGCAGATAGGAATGTAATGCATAGAGCTGACATGATTCCCTATTCTACAAGGCACAGACAGTCATATTTTTTCTGTATGATATATTTCTAACCCCAGGTGTTGTCTCTACCAGTAGGGGGCACTGTGATACAGGCCAATGACTGTATCACATGAAGAGACATGTACTTCCCCTCTGAGCCTCAACTGTAAACCATACACACGCCTAGCAGAACATAATACCATATTTCTCCCTGTCCATTGTAAACATTACATATTTAGGGATTGAGGGAATTTAGATTTACGCCTAATAACAGCACACAAACATTGAAGTTAGACATTTGAATAGTTTGGACTTGGGATGCAGAGGGAATTAATGGAGCTTTTTTTCACGGACACCAAAGTATTAATTTTCACACACTTGACATCCCCGGGGATAAACGGGGAGCGATGCGGGATTTCAATGCCACTGGCAATCTGGTCCTTCTCCCGAAATGGTTTCTGCCAAAACCAGTTTAACCTTTATCTCAGGTGCATGTGTCTCTGTCGGCGAGGCTTGGTTCAGTGTTAGATGACATAGGGACTTTTAAATGTGTTTGGCAACGGATGTCCCACACGTCCTTTTATGTAGAGAGACTGCTCAGTGCTCACAACAGGCAGTTGAAATGGAGGTCAACTATGTTCCTCAGCCTCAGGTTCGCCTACTGTAAAGGTTGGTGCTCAACATGATTGTACTGTAATTGCATTAGAAATAAGACATAACAGTATAATTAGGAAATGAGTGTGTAGGCTATTATACACCACTCAAATGGTATGTTTTTATATCTGTAATGATGTAAAGGAGATGGATTTCTGTTCATGCTGAATTGCACACCTGCACTCATGTTAATTCTTTACTGTAGCTTGTTTAATTATACACTCCCTAAAAACACTTACAAGTACTCTACAACACATACAATCACTCACAGGCAATCCAGCAAACACACACAATTGATTTGGCATAGGGGACCCATTTGACCTCATTAACCCATTGATTTGTGTGGTTCACTGAAGCAAAACATAGATGTGTAGATGGAAAAGCAGCATACGGAGTTACAGACACTGGGGAAAGGATGGTACGATAACATTATGCTATTCTATTTGTCATCATCTACCTCAGGGTTTCCCAAACTCGGTCCTGGGGCCCCCTGTGTGCACATTTTAGTTTTTGCCCTAGCACTACACCGCTGATTCAAATAACTAACTCATCATCTAGCTTTGATTGTTTGAATCAGCTGTGTAGTGCAAAGGCAAAAACCAAAACGTGCACCCAGGTGTGGTGGGAAACCTTGATCTACCTGGTGCTGCAAGTGAACAAGTCTTACGGGCAAGTATTCCTTAAATATTTCATATCAATATAGTCCAACTGCAAGATGGGAACGCATTAACAATTGATACCTCCAAACAATCCCACAGATCCTAGTGTAGGGAGGGTAGGGAGAGGAATATATTGTGTAGGGAGAGGAATATATTGTGTAGGGAGAGGAATATATTGTGTAGGGAGAGGAATATATTGTGTAGGGAGAGGAATATATTGTGTAGGGAGAGGAATATACTGTGTATGGAGAAGAATATATTGTTTAGGGAGAGGAATATATCATCTAGGGAGATTAATATATTGTGTAGCCCAACTAGAGATTTGAATCCAATTATCCTATATTGTGTAAATTGGTACTGATTTTGAGGTGGACGTTCGTGCTGCTGTTATGACATGTTTTTAGCCTTTCCCATTTCAAACGTAAACAAACCCGGTGATGATGATATCAAGCGAAGTGAGGAGGTTGAGTGATACTATTAAAGGTTCCTCTGGGTTCATACAGGTTCATATGTACCTCCCCCTCTATACTGCTGTGTACACTATCATTTCCCTGTAAGGGACCTGTATCCACCTCTATCCACTGGGTGTCCTCTGAAATTGACTCTATAAGGAGGGGAAGGCAGGCAATTAAAAAGCTTCCACTACCTGGCCCCATAGTAAAAAAAAAAAAAACAAATAAAACATCTACCCCGGGAATACGCTTCACATCGAACTAGCTTGCGCCGGCAATTTAAGAGAGATAATTTTATTTCAGGGGGAAGGAGTAAGAGATACCTGGCGGATTGAGGCTCCTCTCGCCTGACTCCTAAAGCCTCTTAATGATAGCCCACCGGAGGGATGAAGGTAGGGATCGAGCATATTCAGCTCCGAAGGAGAAATAGCCATCCTCCCTGTTTTTCCTGTCCCTCTCTCTCCGCCTTTCTCTGTCTGTCTGTCTCTGTCTCTGTCTCTGTCTCTCTCTCTCTCTCTCTCTCTCTCTTTATCTCTTTCTCTTTTTGTTTCCTTTTGTCATCTGCCTCCTAATGTGGCTCCTCATGGCCTGGCTCAAGCTAGAAGAGGAGATAGCTTCACACTGGAAGACAGAGAACATTCAGCCAGGGAAGCAAACACACTCCAAGAAAATAGCTATTGATTTGCTTCTCTCTATCTCTCTCTCTTTCTCTCTCTCTCTCCAACTTCCTTCCTTCCTCCTTCCCTTCAGCAGAGCCCAAGTGTTCATGGGAAGTAAATGACCAGAGAAGGTAAATATGGGCCTCACTCTCTCACACAAAATTACCCAGCATTCTCGGAGGTAAACACACAGCGTGGCTATTTGCAAATATTGAACTTGGCATATCATCTCTTTGCCCTTCTGGGTTGTTTTTTGATGGTTCGCTCAGAGCGGGATAGCAGATAGGATATATTCAGACCTACATCATCATTGGGTTCTTATTACTAGCACAAAGCAGTGGATGTTCGACAGCACGTGGACAATACAGCTAACGAGACCTTCTTTTGTTAGCACCATTTTCTCTAGACATGGCTGAATGAATGAATTGAAGTAGCTCTCAATGTTGTTCACCTCCTTTTATGGAGCCCATAATTACAAGCTCTCATTTGACAGCATGTTGCTTTCAGCGAAAGTATAACTCTCATTTGACACCGTGTTGCTTTCAGAGAATGTGGAACTCCACTGGATAAACCGATTTGGCCTCATTACTCCAACCCCCTCTCATTACTCGTACCCCCCTCCTCCATCTCTCACTTGGTAGGACAGTAAAGTACCACAGGAACAGCAAATCCCGCACCGGCCCGTCAAAGTTGTTGATCATTTTTACTATATGGTCCCGAATGGCTTCTGGTGGGATTTGATCAGATGGCTAATAAGCACAACAAAGCTGCTGCTCTATCTCAGACCAGTCCAAGTAACCGTTGTCCCCCTGTCTGATGTACTGCCAATACCTGCTAGTTTTCTCCTTTTTCACCACCCATTAAAACCCAAGCAGGTTTGTGTTAATAATGAATATGGTATTGACACACAGTGGGCAAGAATTCTTACAGTTATACAGATGGGGATCCTCATATTGTTTCTGCCCCTTGAGAGAGAGAGAGAGAGAGAGAGAGAGAGAGAGAGAGAGAGAGAGAGAGAGAGAGAGAGAGAGAGAGAGAGAGAGAGAGAGAGAGAGAGAGAGAGAGAGAGAGAGAGAGAGAGAGAGAGAGAGAGAGAGAGGATTTTTTTCCCCCTTTTCTTTAATTATCCACTGAGGGTTGTGTGTGGTTGAAAGACGTATTTTAGACGCCCCTGGTTGTGTTACAGCACCAGAACCTTAAGGGTGTGTGTTTTCTGTGTCTTAACACTCCAGAGAGATGGGCTGAGGATATAGCGGGATATTGTCTCATACATTGGTGTGTGTTTAAAATATCATTACAGCCAGCAGCTTTCAATGCAAATGACTTCAAAATACTTTATTGTGTTACATGTTCGGAAGGTGTCTGGCTGTGTATGGGGTGATATAGGGGCAGCACTCAGTGCCAGGGAGATGAAGAGACGAGGGCAGGCTAGACCATAGGGTATATGGCAGTGTGTAGAATTCATTTAGTGTGTGTGTGCAGATGTGTGTTACTAGGTTCTGTCTATGAGTGTGTGTGTGCATGTGCGTGCATCTGGATCATTACTGTGTACGTGTGTGTGTCTGTGTGTGCGCAGATGTGTGTTACTAGGTTCTGTCTAGTGTGTGTGTGTGTGTGTGAGAGCCCAGCTGGTATGCCACAGGGCTTTTTGTTTCAGGGCACAAGAAAGGTGACTGTACCTTGGAACAATGAGTTTTCACCTAATTAAACCCATCGGAGTACCCCAGTGAAAGTCACTCCTATAATTTGACATGTGTGAGCTAACATTACCATACAGAGTGCGCTTCAGTAGTGGAATGACATGACTCATAGTGCTTTTTGCTGGCAGTAACTTTTAAAGGTTTTCTAGAAGATTCCCAAAATCAGGCAGGACTATGTAGGAAATCTGGATTCCTTCAACCAGGATTTCTGGAAAACCAGGGAATTTTGGGAAAGTTACTAGAATTGTACAATCCTATATAGGTGTTGTAAAGGCCCTTAAAGCAACACCAATCCCAAGCCTGCTTCCAAAGGAGGCTTGTTGTGTGTGTGTGTGTGTGTGTGTGTGTTAGCGTGCATGCCTGTGTGTGCATGTCTTCTCATGCTTGCCTTCCTGTGTGTTAAGTCCCTCTGCTCTGTGTGGTGCCAAATATCAATCTGGGAGCAATCTGTCTGTGCTCTCGACCGTCCACTCGGCATACAAACAAGTGTGCGTCCCATATGGCTCCCTTTTCCCTATCAAGTGCACTACATTTGACCAGGGCCCAAATATGTCTTGTCAAAGGTGGTGCACTATAAAGGTGATAGCGTGCCACTTGGGACTTAACCCAAGGCCTCACTGCTGAGGTGATCAATGGAGCTTTCCAATCGAGAATATTTCATCAACTTTGGTGTTACTCTCCACCTGGCAACTCATGCATCCGGAGCAAGGCTGCTTAGGGGGGAAATAAAGATGTCTGCCAGTTATAGATTGTTCATTTAAAGAAAAGGAAAAAAGAAAGAGAGAAAGTGATACTCTGCTAAATGAAGCTGTTGAAGGAGTGACTGCTGGCTGTCCTCCTCTGTTTCTCTTCTCATCTCCTGTGGTTATGGGACAGAAGGGATGTCTACGGCTGTATAAGGTCCAGGCCACTGCTCTTAACTGCTGGTGAAGTTTATATCCCTCTACATCCATCCCACTCCTTCTGGTAGCCCAAGGGTGTTGTACTCTTAGATACTGCTGAGATTTGTTGGTGGTGGTCCTGGTGTGCGTGCGTGCGTGCGCAGTCCCTGACCCTTTTGAAGTGATGTCCCTGCCACTCGAGGTACATAGGGCCCCTCCAGGGATTCAACATCCATTTGAATTGTTTGTGCAGCACCTCCATGGCAGAGCCCAGGACTTTGTTGCAGTTTTAATGCATCTTTGACCTAGATTCTGCATCACAATGTTTAGTGAGCGTGTGTGTGTGATGTGTGTCAGTCTTCCTGCTGTCAGCGGAAGAAACAGACTTGCTGTTGATGGAGGGGAAGAGAGGAGGAGGGGTAGAGAGGAAGAGATGATGAGTGGAGGAGGGGAGGGGAGAGTGGAGGAGAGGAGGAGGGGATAAGGGGAGGAGTGGAGGAGGGGAAGAGAGGAGGAGTGGAGGAGAGTAAGAGATGATGAGTGGAGGAGAGGAAGAGAAGAGGAGTGGAGGAGGGGAAGAGAAGAGGAGTGGAGGAGGGGAAGAGATCACAAGGGGTAGAGAGGAGGATTGGAGGAGAAGAGAGGAGGAGGGGACGAGAGGTTGAGGAGTGGATGGGAAGAGAGGAGGAGGTGAAGAGAGGAGGAGTGGAGGAAGGGAAGGGGAGGAGGAAAAGAGAGGAGGAGGAAAAGAGGAGGAGGGGTAGAGAGGAGGAGTGGAGGAGAAGTAAGGAGGAGGAGTGGAGGAAGGGAAGAGAGGAGGAGGAAAAGAGAGGAGGAGGGGAAGAGAGGAGGAGTGGAGGAAAAGTAAGGAGGAGGAGTGGAGGAGAAGAGAAGAGGGGAAGAGAGGAGGAGGAGTGGAGGAAGGGAAGAGGAGGGGAAGAGAGGAGTGGAGGAAAAGTAAGAAGGAGGAGTGGAGGAGAAGAGAAGAGGGGAAGAGAGGAGGAGGAGTGGAGGAGGGGAAGAGAGGTGTGAGGTGAACATCAATTCCTGTCTAACTATTGTTTAATGCCTGTGTTGCTGTGCGCTTTCCAAAGTTGCTTTCATGCATAGTGATTTGCGTTCCATTTATTCAATATTGACCTGGAGGTTGAGTGGTACCGGTAGGCTTTTAAAAGCCTGTGAAAAGCCAAGCATGCACTGAAACTGAAAATGTAATCCAGGCAAAAAGCATGGGAAGTCTTCTCCCTGACTTGTTATACTTAAGAAGTAAGGCCCGAGGGGGTAAGGTATACGGCCAATATACCACGGCTAAGGGCTGTTCTTAGCCACAACACAGAGTGCCTGGACACAGCCCTTAGCCGTGGTATATTGGCCATATATCACAAACCCTTGAGGTGCCTTATTGCTATTATAAACTGTTTACCAACAGAATTAGAGCAGTACAAATAAGTGTTTAGTCATACCCGTGGCATATGGTCTGATACCCATCAATATTGAATGGTCCTCTCTGGCCTTGAGTTACCCTTTTTTACAACTCTCTTTTATGTCAAATGTGGTGATGTGTCGTGATGGCCAGACCTTCGAGTCGAACACAAATTAATCAAAGTTTAGTGAATAGTCTGCTTTGTGAGGCACAATCCTCCCTGACCCTGATGTTGTTTAGTGTTGGCTGGTCAAACCCACTGACCTGTTTCTGTAACCGTGGCCCACTCTCCAGCACCTAATTAGGCCGTTTCCTAGTACCACCACACAACAGGTCAGAGGTAAAATCTCTTTGTCTGCAACAACAAATAAGCATGCTTCATTCACTGAATTGCTGACTCATAGTTGCACTTCCACCGTCCCTACACTCTCCAGTGCAGTAGCCTATGGTAGCCTAGCTAACGTAGCCTGCGGTTGATGCTGGCAGTGGAGTAGTGAGACTAAGCGAGATGACATCCAAGGAACCGTGAGAGTAGAGGACGATAAGGAAGGCTTCCTCTTCAGTGATTAAAAATAACCTTTACAGCCTACAGAGAAGCTGTTAGCTGTGCCCTTTCATTCCCCCTGCAAATGCCATTTCCAGACTGCAGGTCTAATGATGCTACAATGGTTTCAAGGCAGTTACACCATCTCCAAATTGATACCAAATGATTGGGCTGCGGCACTGAGAGGCTTTCCTGCCTGGTGGTGGTGCTAGTGTGGTGGGCAGGCAGACACTATATCATTTAGACTCATTCGCTTCTCTGTTAGCCCACAAACAAAGCCAGAAGATGTTGGGTCTTCTTAACGGGGCCTGGTCTGAGAACAGCGTACAGCTGTCCCCAGGTGCCTGAGCAGAAACAAACGGCAGTACCCAGCCCTCTCATGTCTGCCAGCCCTCTTTGGTCCTTTAAAAACCTGCTGTATGTAAAATATTGTGCTATAGCTTGGAAAATAAATAAATGTGACTAGATGACAACATAATGATGTTTGTTTCCAACATTAGGGCTGTTTTCCTGAAGAAGTTAAATCAGCTTGGTGTTTTTTTTCCTTGCCACGATACTAACGAGTATGGTGATACTGGTATGGTCCCGGCCCTACTGGACAGGACTGCTCCACTGGACCTCTGTGGACCTAATTCCAGGGGTGAGAGCAGCAAGACTAGTGGGAGAGTGATACCAGCGGTAGCCTATATGAACAAAACCCTCTGAGACGAGCCATTTTTGCCCCTAACTTGTTGACTAAATGTTCTGCTTTTTCTGTGTGGTGCTATGCAGTGATAAGCCAGACTGCTCTGCAGGCGTGCAGTATGTCGTATGTGGGAGAGGTGTTTCCTCCAAACAGAGGAGTGTGTAGACACATACACCAGCTCCACACACACTGACTCCACACAAACCCAGTCAGTCTGCGCCAATTAGGCTCCAGGAAATGGAGGTTGAGACAGAATGTTTTTCATGACAACCAAAAATAATATTCTGTCTTGATCCTTTAGTGTAGCGTTGTACAGTTCATCAGCAGAGGATAATTTACCCTTAAAGAACAATGAATTTTTTTTTATAAACTAGATCTGATCTACAGTGACAGAGCCTAGCTTTATCCGTTGTGAATTAAACAGAGCCTTGTCCTTATAAAACAGCGTAAGATGTTTCTAGATTCTTTTTACCTCCCCTCTGTTCATCATTCCGAGGCTGTGTAGCGCTGAATATCCCACTTTGGTAATAAGTCCTTGGATTTAACATTAAGCAAGGTCACAGAAGAGCTGTTTGGAGGCTCTGTTTAATTTGTTTTTGCCAAAATGTTTGAATTTCTTCTCTCTCCCAAATGTTTACTATATTCCATTACAGCTCTCCCCATTCTGCTGTAAAGTCTTCCGATAAGGTGCTCAGTGTTCTTATGCCAGCAGAGTGTGTTCTTATGCCAGCAGAGTGTGTTGCTATGCCAGCAGGGTGTGTTGCTATGCCAGCAGGGTGTGTTGCTATGCCAGCAGAGTGTGTTGCTATGCCAGCTGAGTGTGTTGCTATGCCAGCAGAATGCCAGCAGAGTGTGTTGCTATGCCAGCAGAGTGTGTTGCTATGCCAGCAGGGTGTGTTGCTATGCCAGCAGGGTGTGTTGCTATGCCAGCAGGGTGTGTTGCTATGCCAGCAGGGTGTGTTGCTATGCCAGCAGAGTGCGTTGCTATGCCAGCAGAGTGCGTTGCTATGCCAGCAGAGTGCGTTGCTATGCCAGCAGAGTGCGTTGCTATGCCAGCAGAGTGCGTTGCTATGCCAGCAGAGTGTGTTGCTATGCCAGCAGAGTGCGTTGCTATGCCAGCAGTGTGTGTACTAGCAGACATAGCAATTATATAGATTATAACAAAAATATTGTTCTCCTTACACCAAACATTATTAATACATTAAGCATTATACTGGTCTTCCCAGTCTTCCAAGCAGATAAGGCCTATTTTCAGATTTATACCAACATGTCATGTCAGTGATATGAATCTTCAAAAACGTTTGAATCCAACCCTTATCACCTGGATATGGAAATGGTATTAACAATTCATTGATCCCACAGATACCATCTTGACATCTTAGTTTGAGACTTGGAAATGTGTCTGTCCTGCCGTGGCTATGGCTTATCTGCTCCAATCCATCTGTACAACAGGCATTTACAACCACCATTAACAAAATTCCATCTGCCCACTGAAAGCAATGACTGCTTTTATAACTTCCGCTCAGTCCAGCCAAGGAATGTTGACTCCTTTTAGAACACATTGTTTAACATCACTGTGCGTAGGACTGATTGACATTTTAACATTCAGTGTTGCACTAGAAACATGTAGTAACGTGTTGAAGCTTACGAAATGTGTGACGATACATGTGGGTAGGATGTAATGGGATGTGTTCCCATACTGCACCAGAGAGAGCAGGCCTTGATACTGAACAGACGTCTTCTCACCCCCGGGAGGTCTCTGATGATAGTCCAGGCTGGACAGACAGATAGACCTCCAATCAGGCCATGTCCTCAGTCACCAGATCTTAAGATGTCTAGGATCAGCTTCTCCCATCCCATCCTATCCTATCCCATCAAATGGAAAGGGTTTGAACTTGACCTAGTACATCTATAATCGATTACACTTTATATGGCAAATAGAATTCCAATATGGATGGTGTTAAGAGATAGATGGCATGGGTTCAGTGGTTCTTCAAAGTAGCCAGCCTTTGCCTTGATGACAGCTTTGCACACTCTTGACATTCTCTCACCCAGCTTCATGAGGAATTATTTTCCAACAGTCTTGAATGAGTTCCCACATATGCTGAGAACGTGTTGGCTGCTTTTCCTTCACTCTGCAATCCAACTCATCCCAAACCATCTCAATTGGGTTGAGGTCGGGTGATTGCAGAGATCAT
The DNA here is from genome assembly GCA_030435695.1 of Brachymystax lenok tsinlingensis. Lineage (NCBI taxonomy): Eukaryota > Metazoa > Chordata > Actinopteri > Salmoniformes > Salmonidae > Brachymystax > Brachymystax lenok. The sequence continues at coordinate 19,061,176 of CM059789.1, forward strand.
TCGTTCACCTACTCTGCGTCTCACAAAGACACAGCGTTTGGAACCAAATTTGGACTCATCAGACCAAAGGACAGATTTCCACTGGTCTAAGGTCCATTGCTCATGTTCTTGGCCCAAGCAAGTCTCTTCTTTTTATTGGTGGCATTTAGTAGTGGCTTCTTTGCAGCAATTCAACCATGATGGCCTGATTCATGCACTCTTCTCTGAACAGTTGATGTTGATATGTGTCTGTTACTTGAACTCTGTGAAGCATTTGTTTGTGCTGCAATCTGAGGTGCAGTTAAGTCTATTGAACTTATCCTCTGCAGGAGAGGTAACTCTGGGTCTTCCTTTCCTGTGGTGGTCCTCATGAGAGCCAGTTTCATCATAGCACTTGATGGTTTTTGCGACTGCACTTGAAGAAACGTTCAAAGTTGTTTACATTTTCCGGATTGACTGACCTTCATGTCTTAAAGTAATAATGGACTGTCTTTTCTCTTTGCTTATTTGAGCTGTTCTTGCCATAATATGGACTTGGTCTTTTACCAAATAGGGCTATCTTTTGTATACCACCCCTACCTTGTCACAACACAACGCATTAAGAAGGAAATAAATTCCACAAATTAACTTTTAACAAGGCACACCTGTTAATTGAAGTGCATTCCAGGTGACTTCCTCATGAAGCTGGTTGAGAGAATGGCAAGAGTGTGCAAAGCTGTCATCAAAGCGAAGGGTGGCTACTTTTAAGAATCTGAAATATAAAATATATTTTGATTTGTTGAACACTTTTTTTGGTTACTTCATGATTCCAAATGTGTTATTTCATAGTTTGGATGTCTTCACTATTATTCTACAATGTAGAAAATAAAGAAATAACCTTTGAATGAGTAGGTGTGACTGGTGTTGTGTATATTTACAGTGAGGGAAAAAAGTATTTGATCCCCTGCTGATTTTGTATGTTTGCCCACTGACAAAGAAATGATCAGTCTATAATTTTAATGGTATTTGACCCCTCTGCAAAACATGACTTAGTACTTGGTGGCAAAACCCTTGTTGGCAATCACAGAGGTCAGACGTTTCTTGCAGTTGGCCACCAGGTTAGCACACATCTCAGGAGGGATTTTGTTAAGCCTCGAAGTCATTAAGGTTTCGAGGCTGACGTTTGGCAAATCGAACCTTCAGCTCCCTCCACAGATTTTCTATGGGATTAAGGTCTGGAGACTGGCTAGGCCACTCCAGGACCTTAATGTGCTTCTTCTTGAGCCAGTCCTTTGTTGCCTTGGCCGTGTGTTTTGGGTCATTGTCATGCTGGAATACCCATCCACGACCCATTTTCAATGCCCTGGCTGAGGGAAGGAGGTTCTCACCCAAGATTTGACGGTACATGGCCCAACCATTGTCCCTTTGATGCGGTGAAGTTGTCCTGTCCCCTTAGCAGAAAAACACCCCCAAAGCATAATGTTTCCACCTCCATGTTTGACGGTGGGCATGGTGTTCTTGGGGTCATAGGCAGCATTCCTCCTCCTCAAAAAATGGCGAGTTGAGTTGATGCCAAAAAGCTCCATTTTGGTCTCATCTGACCACAACACTTTCACCCAGATATCCTCTGAATCATTCAGATGTTCATTGGCAAACTTCAGACGGGCATGTATATGTGCTTTCTTGAGCAGGGAGACCTTGTGGGCGCTGCAGGATTTCAGTCCTTCATGGCGTAGTGTGTTACCAATTGTTTTCTTGGTGACTATGGTCCCAGCTGCCTTGAGATCATTGACAAGATCCTCCCGTGTAGTTCTGGGCTTATTTATCACCGTTCTCATGATCATTGCAACTCCACGAGGTGAGATCTTGCATGGAGCCCCAGGCAGAGAGAGATTGACAGTTATTTTGTGTTTCTTCCATTTGCGAATAATCACACCAACTGTTGTCACCTTCTCACCAAGCTGCTTTGCGATGGTCTTGTTGACCATTCCAGCCTTGTGTAGGTCTACAATCTTGTCCATGACATCCTTGGAAAGCTCTTTGGTCTTGGCCATGGTGGAGAGTTTGGAATCTGATTGATTGATTGCTTCTGTGGACAGGTGTCTTTTATACAGGTAACAAACTGAGATTAGGAGCACTCCCTTTAAGAGTGTGCTCCTAATCTCAGCTCGTTACATGTATAAAAGACACCTGGGAGCCAGACATCTTTCTGATTTGAGAGGGGGTCAAATACTTATTTCCCTCATTAAAATGCTAATAAATTTATAACATTTTTCACATAACTTTTTCTGGATTCTTTTGTTGTTATTCTGTCTCTCACTGTTCAAATAAACCTACCATTAAAATTATAGACTGATCATTTCTTTGTCAGTGGGCAAACGTACAAAATCAGCACGGAATCAAATACCTTTTTTCCCTCACTGTACATTAAAAAAATACATGGGGGATTGGAAATGATAGAATCTATATGTGATATTAAAGCTGATCTACCTCCTTAAAAAAAAAATATATATATATAATCAAAAACCTACCACACAAGGCAAAATATTCCATTACCCCATAGCCTACTTGTCAACAGTATGTTTGTTATATAACATTTTCAGAAATTGACCATATTATATTATCATTGTAATTGTGCACAAATTGATGTCAGACATACACCTACCCCAATGCTCTGTTGCTGATGACTGGGATGAATGCAGGAGCAGATTTAAGGAGCAGGACAAGACACCGTCCTTTTGATTGATGACTGACATAAGGGCATGTACGTGATAGACTTATCTGGCTTATATGATTATGATGGCATAATGCTTTGTGTCAGTGTCATAAAGTTTATTATCTGCAAGTTATTTAAAATATGAATTACAACAACAACAAAGGACTTAAGAAACAAACTTTCAAATGAAAGGAAACCTCTTGGCAGGAAAAAACACATTTGAATAAATGTGGATTTTTACACTCCTAAGTAGGTGTCATAACCAGCTATAAAATAATACAATATGTCACAGCAGGTCTAAATTTAAGTGTCATGACAGTTTTATGATCGTATTATGACAGGTTATGACCGTGCCATAACGTGTTATGACGCTGGATGTCAAGTAGAGTGTTACCAATTCAAATTAAATCAAATAAGATGATATAGTGTTGTATCATAGATTTCATTAAATGTAATTTGGTATGGATGTTGCAGAGTGTTTCCAATGAAGCAGGGGTCTGGTGCACCAGTGAACTGAGGTGGCTGCTGAGTTCTGCTCCCTAACCTCACACCCTGCTAGTCCCAGTGTGACCATCTGGCTGAGTACAGTATACATGGCCAGACCCCTAGGGAATGACAGTAGGCTGCCCTCTACACCATGGGTATTTAACCAGGGGTTGGCACCCCCTAGGGGTCTACAGAGGTACAACAAGCCAACACATGACTAAAATGTGTTTAACAAGCTAACAAACTGCTCTTAGCGAAAATGTGTTTGAAGTTACCTTTCTAGCTAATAGGCTATGCTAGAGTTTACACCTCTTCCAATTATAATGTGGGGAGGTCAAAGTAATTTACAACTATCCACCAAATCTATTCATTTAAAATGGGTGGAATGTCCATAGGGGGAGTAGCTGGGTTTAGGGTGGAGTAGGCAGCTGACTAGTGGTGGCTATTCAGCCTACTACATACAGTAATGTTTCTAGCTCCTAGCCAACCTAGTTCTGTTTCTAGCTCCTTGCCAACCTAGTTCTGTTTCTAGCTCCTAGCCAACCTAGTTCTGTTTCTAGCTCCTAGCCAACCTAGTTATGTTTCTAGCTCTTGGCCAACTAGGCAACCTAGGTCTGTTTCTAGCTCCTAGCCAACTAGGCGACCTAGTTCTCTTTCTAGCTCCTAGCCAACTAGCCAACCTAGGTCTGTTTCTAGCTCCTAGCCAACTAGCCAAACTAGTTCTGTTTCTAGCTCCTAGCCAACTAGCCAACCTAGTTCTGTTTCTAGTTCCTAGCCAACTAGCCAACCTAGGTCTGTTTCTAGCTCCTAGCCAACATAGTTCTGTTTCTAACTCCTAGCCAACATAGTTCTGTTTCTAGCTCCTAGCCAACATAGTTCTGTTTCTAGCTACTAGCCAACATAGTTCTGTTTCTAACTCCTAGGCAACATAGGTCTGTTTCTAGCTCCTAGCCAACTAGCCAACATGATTCTGTTTCTAGCTCTTAGCTAACATAGTTCTGTTTCTAGCTCCTAGCCAACTAGGCAACCTAGGTCTGTTTCTAGCTCCTAGCCAACTAGCCAATCTAGGTCTGTTTCTAGCTCCTAGCCAGCATAGTTCTGTTTCTAGCTCCTAGCCAACTAGCCAACCTAGGTCTGTTTCTAGCTCCTAGCCAACATAGTTCTGTTTCTAGCTCCTAGCCAACATAGTTCTGTTTCTAGCTCCTAGCCAACTAGCCAACCTAGGTATTTTTCTAGCTCCTAGCCAACATAGTTCTGTTTCTAACTCCTAGCCAACCTAGGTCTGTTTCTAGCTCCTAGCCAACATAGTTCTGTTTCTAGCTCTTAGCCAACATAGTTCTGTTTCTAGCTCCTAGCCAACCTAGGTCTGTTTCTAGCTCTTAGCCAACTAGGCAACCTAGGTCTGTTTCTAGCTCTTAGCCAACTAGGCAACCTAGGTCTGTTTCTAGCTCTTAGCCAACTAAGCAAACTAGGTCTGTTTCTAGCTCTTAGCCAACTAGGCAACCTAGGTCTGTTTCTAGCTCTTAGCCAACATAGTTCTGTTTCTAGCTTCTATCCAACTAGTCAACCTAGTTATGTTTGTTGCTCCTACCCAACCTAGTTATTTTTCTAGCTCTTAGCCAACTAGTCAACCTAGGTCTGTTTCTAGCTCCTAGCCAACTAGCCAACCTAGGTCTGTTCCTAGCTCCTAGCCAACTAGCCAACCTAGGTCTGTTTCTAGCTCCTAGCCAACCTAGTTCTGTTTCTAGCTCCTAGTCAACCTAGGTCTCTTTCTAGTTCCTAGCCAACTAGCCAACCTAGGTCTGTTTCTAGCTCCTAGCCAACATAGTTCTGTTTCTAGCTCCTAGCCAACCTAGTTCTGTTTCTAGCTCCTAGCCAACTAGTCAACCTAGGTCTGTTTCTAGCTCCTAGCCAACATAGGTCTGTTTCTAGCTCCTAGCCAACTAGTCAACCTAGGTCGGTTTCTAGCTCCTAGCCAACTAGCCAACCTAGGTCTGTTTCTAGCTCCTAGCCAACTAGCCAACCTACTTATGTTTGTTGCTCCTACCCAACTTAGTTATTTTTCTAGCTCCTAGCCAATTAGCCAACCTAGTTCTGTTTCTAGCTCTTAGCCAACCGAGTTCTGTTTCTAGCTCCTAGCCAACATAGTTCTGTTTCTAGCTCCTAGCCAACTAGTCAACCTACTTATGTTTGTTGCTCCTACCCAACTTAGTTATTTTTCTAGCTCCTAGCCAATTAGCCAACCTAGTTCTGTTTCTAGCTCTTAACCAACCGAGTTCTGTTTCTAGCTCTTAGCCAACCTAGTTCTGTTTCTAGCTCCTGGCCAACTAGCCAACCTAGGTATGTGGAAGTTTTTGTGTTATGCCTTACTTTATTTGCTCAGAATGTTTCTGGTCTCATCTCCTACAACTGACAAGAAGTCCTGAAATCTCTGATATTTTATTTTGTATTTTTAAGTATTGTTATTTTTAAGTATTGTTATTGTATTGGTAGATATTACTGCACTGTTGGAGATAACGTATGCAAACCTGTGTACAAGTCCATAAAACTTTGATGCTATTTTATATTTTCAATCAGTTTCATTAAGTTTATCTTATTCCACCATCATCGCTCTAACAATGTGTTGAAAAATGTTTGAGCGATTGATACTCTCCTTCATATACACTAGTTGGTATAGGTCATCATAAATAAACTGTAGGCTTTGATGCGCAACATGTGCACAAGCTCACACTCTGCAACTCTGTCCCCGGAGTCCTCAGGTTCACAGTGGTCTGCATGCAAGTCCATTAATATCCACTTTATTGAAGTTGGTTGGTAAGTAATATCCTTTAAGAGGTTTTTATAGTCTGTTAAGTACATGATCAAGAACGGAGGTACAGTAATTATTTCCAGGTGTGCTGTATTTTTTCTGCTAAATAAGCCTTTATATGTAGGCCAATGAGAGAATGTGTTCATCTCCAAGTCCTTAACAACTTCCCCCCAAACTGATTTGTAGGCAATTCACACATTAAAGAAAGGAGTCCAATTTGCAAGACTGCAACGGCTGATGCAAAAACTCAATTACTGTACTCCCCGCTTTGTGCTCGCTTGATCAATCAAAGATTACTGCACATATGTAGTTTGTTTACAAACCTACAAGCCCACTCACACATAATTACACACACACACATAAACGCAAACACTAACATGCATACGTCATCATTTGTATTTCACATCAAAAGGTAATACACAATAAAACTGCTGCCAAGATTTCCAACAAACGTTATTCTGTGTAGATTGACTGGACGCTGTAGTAGGTAGGAAACATTTTTATTGATAACAAGCTTCTGCATACTCCCTAGCGTAGAACTTCTTCCCCAGACAAAAAATGGCTACCACTGCACCAAACATTGGGAGTGCTCTGAGGTTCATCACTGTCCCTCTGAATAGCTTTCTTATTATTTCCTCCATCATTGAGGATGCAAGTTAGCAATATTTTGCATTGTCTGTGGCAGGGTGGGGGTATTGCAGGTGGGGACACAAAGGAGACATGCCTTGCCTTTATTTTCTGGGTTGGGAGAGGTGGGAGGACCTCCTTGGCTGTGCTGACAACTGCAGTCTTATCCTCACTCCCTATCTAACACACACACAAAACACGCCACAGACCCAGGTGTCCTCCCCCCTCCTCACACACACATACACACATACACACACACACACCACAGACCCAGGCGTCCTCCCCCCTCCTCACACACATACTGTACACACACTCACTACTATCGGCACCCTCCGTTTAATCATCTGGGAAAATATTTATTCACAGTCATTATTTCCCTGGGACGTGTTGATTAGGTTGTCGTTTATCCGCCCTCTCACTTGGCCCCATGGTCCTCTGACTGCCTCCAAGGTGAAATGGTGGAGAAGTGGAGATTCTTATCACATGGCACTTGTTTAATGGTTTCAATACATGCAGTCTAACACACTTTGTTTCTTTTTAGAAAGGAAAGTCATGCTGACACGTGTGTTCACATATCTACTGCTGCAGTAGTGCTGATAGCATCCATGTTAACCATAAAGTCATATGTGAAGACACTATCTACAGTCGTGGCCAAACGTTTTGAGAATGACACAAATATACATTTTCACAAAGTCTGCTGCCACAGTTTGTATGATGGCAATTTGCATATACTCCAGAATGTCATGAAGAGTGATCAGATTAATTTCAATTAATTGCAAAGTCCCTCTTTGCCATGCAAATGAACTGAATCCCCAAAACACAGGTGTGAGTGTTGACGAGGACAAGGCTGGAGATCACTCTGTCATGCTGATTGAGTTCGAAAAACAGACTGGAAGCTTCAAAAGGAGGGTGGTGCTTGGAATCATTGTTCTTCCTCTGTCAACCACGGTTACCTGCAAGGAAACACGTGCCGTCATCATTGCTTTGCACAAAAAGGGCTTCACAGGTAAGGATATTGATGCCAGTAAGATTGCACCTAAAACAACCATTTATCTTATCATCAAGAACTTCAAGGAGAGCGGTTCAATTGTTGTGAAGAAGGCTTCAGGGCGCCCAAGAAAGTCCAGCAAGCGCCAGGACCTGGGCTCTCCTAAAGTTGATTCAGCTGCGGGATCGGGCACCACCAGTACAGAGCTTGCTCAGGAATGGCAGCAGGCAGGTGTGAGTGCATCTGCACGCACAGTGAGGCAAAGACTTTTGGAGGATGGCCTGGTGTCAAGAAGGCCAGCAAAGAAGCCACTTCTCTCCAGGAAAAACATCAGGGACAGACTGATATTCTGCAAAAGGTACAGGGATTGGACTGCTGAGGACTGGGGTAAAGTCATTTTCTCTGATGAATCCCCTTTCCGATTGTTTGGGGCATCTGGAAAAAAGCTTGTCCGTAGAAGACAAGGTGAGTGCTGCCATCAGTCCTGTGTCATGCCAACAGTAAAGCGTCCTGAGACCATTCATGTGTGGGGTTGCTTCTCAGCCAAGGGAGTGGGCTCACTCACAATTTTGCCTAAGAACACAGCCATGAATAAAGATTGGTGCCAACACATCCTCCGAGAACAACTTCTCCCGATCATCCAGGAACAGTTTGGTGACGAACAATGCCTTTTCCAGCATGATGGAGCACCTTGCCATAAGGCAAAAGTGATAACTAAGTGGCTCGGGGAACAAAACATTGATATTTTGGGTCCATGGCCAGGAAACTCCCAAGACCTTAATCCCATTGAGAACTTGTGGTAAATCCTCAAGAGGCGGGTGGACAAACAAAACCCCACAAATTCTGACAAACTCCAAGCATTGATTATGCAAGAATGGGCTGCCATCAGTCAGGATGTGGTCCAGAAGTTAATTGACAGCATGCCAGGGCATGCCATACTGTGTGATTGATACATACTGTGATCCATAATATAACGAGAGAGAATGCATTTAGCCTCTATGGTTGTCTGTCGGCAAACCAGAAACTTTAATAGATGAATAGCCATGATTTCTGCAGGCTGTGATGATCCATTAATATAGAGATCCTCTCATATGAGCCTAGAACAGGCTTGGCCTTTTGGAACCAGCTATTGTGGAGTTGTTTAGTGTTTCTGAAGAACTTGTAAGTGGGATACTCTCTAGAAACTCAGGTGCTGGGGGTTTTCAATTACCGATCTCTCGAGCACCGGGATACTACAGGCTCACAACTGCTTCTGCTAATAATGGAACTGAGACATTAGGTATGTGGACTCCCACTAATTAGTGACATTAATTGGTAAATTTAACTATGGGGTGATCGGGTAGAACATAAAACCCTTTACTCACTCTTAAATTCTCAGAAGCCCAAAGTTTCTCATTTTTGCCAGGGTATAATACATATTTTGCCTTATGCTGTGCACCTACAAATCCGGAAAGTTCAAAGATACAGTTCTATCGTTGTGTCCGTCTCTCCCTTCTGCAACCTACTGTATGAGACTTAAGAACTGTTATGACGTGTGACCCACTGAGTAGTGTAGTGGAAGAGTAATAACTTGGTCTAAAGCTGCAGCACAGTTGAGCAGTACCTCTCACTTGCTAATCTTAATCCTATGAATAGGGATACCAAGGGTCTACCACTGTCACCGCAGCATTTACAGAGATCTCCTCTGCCATGCCCTGTGATCCGCTCTACATTGTACATCTCCAACACGTCCTCAAATCTGTTCAGGGGATGCAATCTGACTTATTTCCCTGAGTGACTACCCCTCCCAGAAACGTCTTATGCATAATAACGTACTTTGCGTTGCTCACTCACGGAAATAGCATCCGCAAAAACAAGATCCCTGCCAGGCACTTAAGTCATTTGAAAAGCATGAAGCGACAACCCACGTTTTTCAGTCGTGCCCACTGTCACTGAGCAGATTTGTCACGAAAAAAGGATGAATGCTACAGCACTAAAAAGACGGGGCTATACACTTCCAGTCAAGTAACTCTTAAATATTAGCACAAATAACAGGAAATTGCCTCCCGGGTGCTCTTTGACAAGGCCACAGACCTGACGTGTTGGTTTATTTTCAAGAGTTTGAGAAGTCTTCAATTCAGAATAAGTGCTGGGGTCAGAACACTGTCAGAGCTCGGTACTCGGCTCGGCTGTTTTCCCCGGGTACAAAATCACAGAGCGAGCGCTTCAGCCCTGCCCAGAATGACCTTTTAACTGCTCCGTGTCCACAAACTCACACAGACAATTAGAAAGTAGCATTCAAGGGCAGTTTTTTCTCTCACTGTGTTTTTTTCTTCTTCTTAGAACTAACTGCAGGTCAGGAAGAGCCTAGGGAGACCTTATCCGTTTGTTTAGAACGTCTGGGCAAAGGTCATTGACTGGGTTGAACAGTTTTCAAATGAGGAAGAAGTACTTTAGTTGCAGTTATAGGTTTGTGGATCACAACATGATTTATTTTGACACTGTTGAGTAAAACTTTACTCTTTACTGTGTTTGACATTTCCATTTTAGTCATTTAGCAGAATTTCTTATCCAGAGAGACTTACAGTAGTGAGACATTTAGCAGACACTCTTATAAAGAGATACTTACAGTAGTGAGTGCATACATCTTCTCAAATAACGTGCTACCAGAGGAACCTACTGTAGCTAATTTCTCTCCTTACAAGTACTCATGTAAGTACACACCTGTTCTAAGTCAAAATAACACAAAATCATCAAGTCTTATAAGAGCTAGTCAACCACGATTCAGGGGTGATAAGAGCTAGTCAACCACAATTCAGGGGTGATAAGAGCTAGTCAACCACAATTCAGGGGTGATAAGAGCTAGTCAACCACAATTCAGGGGTGATGAGCTATTCAACCACAATTCAGGGGTGGTAAGAGCTAGTCAACCACTCTTCAGGTCTGTTACAAAATGGAAACCCATCAGTTACCAATCAATAACGCAAAATTAATATGAAAAATTACTTGGCTGAGGCTCTCTCCTATTTTCAAGCCATCCATCATTGACGGCAAAATGAATCCAGAAAATCATCAATTAAGACTGCAGGGCCCTATTTCTCATTCATATTAAGTTGGTTAATTTCCTGTGGCTGCAGATTTGTCTTGTGTCACCGTAAGGCACATGTATGATTCACTCTCATGTCCACTCTCATGATTCACTCTCATATTCAATCTCACATCTTCTCCCTGTTCCTCAAATTTTTGAGCATACGCCACTTTCATAGGCACTTATTTTATTATTCTAAACTATGTTGTGCATACACTACTTGACCAAAAGTATGTGGACACCTGCTCGTCGAACATCTCATTCCAAAATCATGGACATTAATATGGAGTTGGTCCCCCCTTTGCTGCTATAACAGCCTCCACTCTTTTGGGAAGGCTTTCCACTAGATTTTAGAACATTGCTGCAGGGACTTGCTTCCATTCAGCCACAAGAGCATTAGTGAGGTTGGGCACTGATATTGGGGGCAATTAGGCCTGGCTCACAGTCGGTGTTCCAATTCATCCCAAAGGTGTTCGATGGGGTTGAGGTCAGGGCTCTGTGCAGGCCAGTCAAGTTCTTTCAGACTGATCTCGACAAACCATTTCTTTACATAGGGGCATTGTCAGGCTGAAACTGGAAAGGGCCTTCCCCAAACTGTTGCCACAAAGTTGAAAGCACATAATTGTCTAGAATGTTATTGTATACTGTAGCGTTAAGATTTCCCTTCACTGAAACTAAAGGGCCTGAACCATGAAAAACAGCCCCAGACCATTATTCCTCCTCCACCAAACTTTACAGTTGCCACTATGTATTGGGGCAGGTAGCGTTCTCCTGGCATCCGACAAAGCCAGATTCGTCCATCAGACTGCCAGATGGTGAAGCATGATCCATACCTCCAGAGAACTAATTTCTACTCCTCCAGAGTCCAATGGTGGCGAGCTTTACACCACTCCAGCAGACGACGCATGGCAAATCAAATCAAATCAAATTTTATTTGTCACATACACATGGTTAGCAGATGTTAATGCGAGTGTAGCGAAATGCTTGTGCTTCTAGTTCCGACCATGCAGTAGTATCTAACAAGTAATCTAACAAATTCACAACAACTACCTTATACACACAAGAGTAAAGGAATGAATACGAGTATGTACATATAAATATATGGATGAGCGATGGCTGACCGGCATAGGCAAGATGCAGTAGATGGTATGGAGTACAGTATATACACATATATATATATATATATATATATATGAGATGAGTAATGTAGGATATGTAAACATTATATAAATGGCATTGTTTAAAGTGGCTAGTGATACATTATTTCATCCAGTTATAATTATTAAAGTGGCTAGAGGTTTGGGTCGATGGCCGAACGGCATAGGCAAGATACACTAGATGGTTTAGAGTACAGTGTATACATTTGATATGAGTATGTCGGATACGTAAACATTATATACAAAATTGTTTAAAGTGGCTAGTGATACATTTGTTACATCCAATTCCTATGTTTAAAGTGGCTAGAGATTTAAGTCAGTATGTTGGCAGCAGCCACTCAATGTTAGTGATGGCTGTTTAACAGTCTGATGGCCTTGAGGTAGAAGCTGTTTTTCAGTCTCTCGGTCCCAGCTTTGATGCACCTGTACTGACCTCGCCTTCTGGATGATAGCGGGGTGAACAGGCAGTGGCTCGGGTGGTTGTTGTCCTTGATGATCTTTTTGGCCTTCCTGTGACATCGGGTGGTGTAGGTGTCCTGGAGGGCAGGTAGGTTTCCCGGTGATGCGCTGTGCAGTCCTCACTACCCTCTGGAGAGCCTTACGGTTGTGGGCGGAGCAGTTGCCGTACCAGGCGGTGATACAGCCCGACAGGATGCTCTCGATAGTGCATCTGTAAAAGTTTGTGAGTGATTTTGGTGACAAGCCGAATTTCTTCAGCCTCCTGAGGTTGAAGAGGCGCTGTTGCGCCTTCTTCACCACGCTGTCTGTGTGGGTGGACCAATTCAGTTTGTCCGTGATGTGTACACCGAGGAACTTAAAACTTTCCACCCTCTCCACTACTGTCCCCTCGATGTGGATAGGGGGGTGCTCCCTCTCCTGTTTCCTGAAGTCCACGATCATCTCCTTTGTTTTGCTGACATTGAGTGAGAGGTTATTTTCCTGACACCACACTCCGAGGGCCCTCACCTCCTCTCTGTAGGCCGTCTCGTCGTTGTTGGTAATCAAGCCTACCACTGTAGTGTCGCCAGCAAACTTGATGATTGAGTTGGATGCGTGCTTGGCCACGCAGTCATGGGTAAACAGGGAGTACAGGAGAGGGCTGAGAATGCACCCTTGTGGGGCCCCAGTGTTGAGGATCAGCGGAGTGGAGATGTTGTTTCCTACCCTCACCACCTGGGACCGGCCCGTCAGGAAGTCCAGGACCCAGTTGCACAGGGGCTGGGTCGAGACCCAGGGTCTCGAGCTTAATGACGAGCTTGGAGGGAACTATGGTGTTAAATGCTGAGCTGTAGTCGATGAACAGCATTCTTACATAAGTATTCCTCTTGTCCAGATGGGTTAGGGCAGTATGCAGTGTGATTGCGATTAGCGCTGCCTGTGGACCTATTGGGACGGTAAGCAAATTGGAGTGGGTCCAGGGTGTCTGGCAGGATGGAGGTGATATGATCCTTGACTAATCTCTCAAAGCACTTCATGATGACGGAAGTGAGTGCTACAGGGCGATAGTCATTTAGCTCAGTCACCTTAGCTTTCTTGGGAACAGGAACAATGGTGGCCCTCTTGAAGCATGTGGGAACAGCAGACTGGGATAGGGACTGATTGAATATGTCCGTGAACACACCAGGCAGCTGGTCTGCGATGCTCTGAGGACACGGCCAGGATGCCATCTGGGCCGGCAGCCTTGCGAGGGTTAACACATTTAAATGTTTTTCTCACATTGGCTGCGGTGAAGGTGAGCCCGCAGGTTTTGGTAGCGGGCCGTGTCGGTGGCACTGCATTGTCCTCAAAGCGAGCAAAGAAGTTGTTTAGTTGGTCTGGGAGCAGGACGCCATGGTCCGCGACGGGCTGGTTTTCTTTTGTAGTCCGTGATTGACTGTAGACCCTGCCACATTCCTCTTGTGTCTGAGCCGTTGAATTGTGACTCTACTTTGTCTCTATATTGACGCTTAGCTTGTTTGATTGCCTTGCGGAGGGAATAGCTACACTGTTTGTATTCAGTCATGTTTCCGGTAGCCTTAGCCTGGTTAAAGCAGTGGTTCGCTTTCAGTTTTGCGCGAATGCTGCCATCAATCCACGGTTTCTGGTTTGGGAAGGTTTTAATATTTGCTATGGGTACAACATCACCAATGCACTTACTAATAAACTCGCCACCGAATCAGCGTATACATCAATGTTGTTGTCAGATGCTATCCGGAACATATCCCAGTCCACGTGCTCGAAGCAATCTTGCAGCATGGAATCAGATTGGTCGGACCAGCATGGTGACTGCATGTGTGTGGCATTGAGCATGGTGACTGCATGTGTGTGGCTGCTCGGCCCTGGAAACCCATTTCATGAAGCTCCCGACTAACAGTTATTGTGCTGACATTGCTTCCAGAGGCAGTTTGGAACTCGTTAGTGAGTGTTGCAACTGAGGACAAACGAGTCTGTGTCCTGTTCTGTGAGCTTGTGTGGCCTACCACTTCGCAGCTGAGCTGCTCCTAGATGTTACCACTTCACAATAACAGCACTTACAGTTGACCGGGGCAGCTCTAGCAGAGCAGAAATTTGACAAACTAACTTGTTGGAAAGGTGGCATCCTATGACAGTGTCACGTTGAAAGTCACTGAGCTCTTCAGTAAGGCCATTATACTGCCAGTGTTTGTCTATAAGATTGCATGGTTGCGTACTCAATTTTATACACCTGTCAGCAATGAGTGTTGCTGAAATAGCCGAATACACTAATTTGAAGGGGTGTCCACATACTTTTGTATATATACAGGTTATTATATGCACCATGTCATATTTAGTTCCTATCACACCACCTGTAGATAACCCAGGTAAACTTCAATGTTAACCCAAACCGTCACCTCAAGCCGTAGTCAACCTGGGGTCGTCAGACTGTCCTTTCACATTTTACAAATGTGATAGGCCATCTGTTTGCTCTAGCCCGAGGCTACGGACAGACCCGTCCAGCTCATTGATTGGCTTAGCACCACGGGGGGCTGACCTAGGTGAAGGCAGCGCTGATCCCTCTCTTTGGTGGCGAAACGAGAGCAGTGAGGGAGTGGTGGGCCAACGATTGACTGACAGGGGGAAGTTGGAATGGAGGCCAAATGGTCTGTTTAAGCAGCAGGAGCAGAGTGTAGCCGCGGGGCAGCAGAGCCCCAGCTCATCGACCACATCAGTACTGTACTCACTTTAACACAGCCAGCGGTCAACACGCTCCCCACTACCGTCCTGCTCCACATGGGCATTCCCTGGGCCCAGCCAAGCCTAATCTGGACTCAGACGCAACACTTCCACGTGTCATTGAGCAGCCGTGTTCTGCTTTGTTTACTGCCGAGGTGTTTTGGACTCCTCTATTCCCAGAACGCAGTGTACTACTGTCACTCTCTTCCTCCAATGGTGAATACAACAGAAGGCTTCATACTCTCTCAGTAGCCATATAGCGCTTAGGAACTTCCAACCAACCCGGCTATCCTTGGCCTGCCATTAGGCCTGCTAGGAGCCACATCAATCCCCGAACCAGCCAGGAGGAAAGGTCATCCCCAACTGAGCTCCTGACAGCGGAGATGTCACAGTGCTTTCACAGCCCATCTGGAGACACCAACGTCGGCCACTTGTATGTCATCGCCCACTGTGACATCATCATTTTACTTTAGTCTACTGACACATCCATCACCGGTATGCGGCTGTACCCTTGTGCTAATAGCAGGCACTGAAATATCAGCTGGCCTTTAGCCCGGTCACCCGGAGGGTTCATTAACCAGCCACGGGACCTGAGCCAGAACAGTGTGAGCCCGGGCACGACATGTGTCACTGGTCTCCACTTATCAATATACAGTGCATTCGGGAATGTATTCAGACCCCTTGACTTTTTTTCACATTTTGTTACAATACAGACTTTTTCTAAAAATGGATTCAAGATTTGTTTCCCCTCATAAATCTACACACAATACCCCATAATGACAATTTTTGCAAATGTATTAAAAATAAAAAACTTAAATATGTATTCAGACCCTTTGCTATGAGACGCGAAATTGAGTTCAGGTGCATCCTGTTTCCATTGATCATCCTTGAACTGTTTTTACAACTTGATTGGAGTGCACCTGTTGTAAATTCAATTGATTTGACATGCTTTGGAAAGGCACACACCTGTCTATATAAGGTCCCACAGTTGACAGTGAATGTCAGAGCAAAAAACCAAACCATGAGGTTGAAGGAATTGTCTGTAGAGCTTCGAGACAGGATTGTGTCCCCAAGGTCATCAAGAACACAGTGACCTCCATCATTCTTAATTTGAAGAAGTTTTGAATCACCAAGACTCTTCCTAGAGGTGGCCACCCGGTCAAACTTTGCAATCGGGGGAGAAGGGCCTTGGTCAGGGAGGTGACCAAGAACCCGATGGTCACTCTGACAGAGCTCCAGAGTTCCTCTGTGGAGATGGGAGAAACTTCCAGAAGGACAACAATTTCTGCAGCACTCCACCAATCAGGCCTTTATGGTAGAGTGGTTAGACGGAAGCACCTTTCAGGCACCTAAAAGGCACCTTTCAGCCCTCTCGGAGTTTGCCAAAAGGCACCTAAAGACTCTCAGACCATGAGAAACAAGATTCTGTGGTCTGATTAAACCTTTGGCCTGAATGTCAAGCGTCACGCCTACGGGGAAGCATGGTGGTGGCAGCATCATGCTGTGGGGATGTTTTTCAATGGCAGGGACTGGGAGACTTGTCAGGATCGAGGGAAAGATGAATGGAGCAAATTACGGAGCGCTCAGGACCTCAGACTGGGGCGAAGGTTCACCTTCCAACAGGACCAAGACCATAAGCACACAGCCAAGATAACGCAGGAGTGCCTTCGAGACAAGTCTCTGAATGTCCTTCAGTGGCCCAGCCAGTGCCTGGACTTGAACCAATCTAACATCTCTGGAGAGACCTGAAAAGAGCTGTGCATTGACGCTCCCCATCCAACCTGACAGAGCTTGAGAGGATCTGAAGATTAGAATGGAAGAAACTCCCCAAATACAGGTGTGCCAAGCTTGTAGTGTCATACCCAATAACACTCAAGTCTGTAATCGCTGCCAAAGGTGCATCAACAAAGTACTGATTAAATGGTCTGAATTCTTCTGTTAATGTGATGTTTTTGCTTTGTCATTATGAGGTATTGTGTGTAGATTAATGAGGGAAAAAAACAATTAAATAATTTTTAGAATAAGGCTGTAACGTTACAAAATGTGGAAAAATTCAAGTGGTCTGAATACTTTCCGATGCACTGTATCTAACTCTTAGGACTATAGGGGGAGTTGCTGAGGTTACTCACAATAAAATATGTGGGCTCTCTGAAATATTGTGGTGCGTTGGCTATGTATTTACATTTAGCGGTAATGATGCTAAATAGCTAGCCGGACCAGTTGTGACTGGGAGATTTATATGTCAGCTGATGTGTGGTGGCAGAGAGCTGATTCTACAAGAGACACCAAACTGATAGTGATGAGCGATGGCATTATTACTCAGGTTCTGTACCTGTGTCAACATGGTTTCTCAGCAGGTCCCATAGTAGAGAAGAGCTACATGGGCTTTCCATAGCAGGACCAGTGTTATACCAGGGTTATACCAGTGTCATACCAGGACCAGTGTTATGCCAGGGCCAGTGTTATACCAGTGTTATACCATACCAGTGTTATACCAGGACCAGTGTTATGCCAGGGCCAGTGTTATACCAGTGTTATACCATACCAGTGTTATACCATACCAGTGTTATACCAGGACCAGTGTTATACCAGGACCAGTGTTATACAAGGACCAGCGTTATACCAGGACTGTTATTGTACATGTGATATA